>OX336388.2:42520589-43770589 GCA_946902985.2 Meconema thalassinum | reverse complement strand
TCCGGCAGTATTTTCCAATCTCTGCATTTACCCTTTCAACTGGATTTCCTTCTGGGTATCTTATGGATCTCAAGATATGCCTTATGCCAAGACGTGCCATTGCATCTTGAAATTCGGCGCTCCTGAACTGTGTTCCGTGATCGCTCAGGAGGAACTCTGGCTTCCCTGCAGTTGGAATCACGCCAGTTTCAATCCTGCGAATTACGTACCGGGATGTTGCCTTCTGTATAGGGTGCAACATGACTAATTTGGTAAACACATCCATCGTCACCAAGATGTATTGGTTGCCCCTAGTGGACCTCGGAAGGGGGCCATACAGGTCTGTAGCCATTAATTCAATCGGACGGGTCGGTATAATAGCCCTCGGCTTCTCCTTAGATACGTCCGATGGGAACTTGCATCTCTGACAGATGTCGCATGGCCTGATTAACGCTCGTATGGATTTTCCCATACACTCCCAGGTAAATGTTTCTCTTATGGCATGTAAGGTTTTATCACATCCTCCATGCCAAATAGATCGGTGAGCCAACCAAATCACTGCTGAAATCAACTTTGGCGGTATTACAATACGTAGCCTTGTGTGGTCTCTATCGATAAACTTGTGAATCACGTCCCCAATAATGTGATAAAAGTGAGCAATCTTTGCCGTTCCAGCATAAACGGGGTCATCTGCACCCATGCGATTCTTCAAATACCGGTATATCCATACCGTCTTAACGGAGTATATCGCCGTTGCGCCTGGCTTAGGCGTTTCAAGCGCTCCACCGTTTCCTGATTGTCCGGTATTAGCTCCACCTGTTGCAAAACAGTCTCCTCACGTGGGTTTATGCTCGAAACATCCGCTAGAAAGTTTTGCTTTCTGGGCCTATGAATAACTTCCGCATCGAATTGCTGCAGGAAAAGGGTCCAGCGCGTGACTCTTTCGCATGAGATGTCAGACTTTAACATGAACTGTAACGCGCGATGGTCCGTCACAATCACGACCTTATGCCCTAAAAGAATCTTCTTCCACATCTTTAGAGCATAAATTATAGCTAGCGCCTCCAATTCCGAGGCAAAGTAATTAAGCTCCTACTGGTAAATGCAAGAGAATGTTGTATCTTCTCGTCATCCAACTGGTACAACACAGCGCTCACTCCTACCTTCGAAGCATCTGTGTCAACATAAAATGTTTTGGAGAAGTCTGGGTACTCCAGTTTAACGTTGTTAAGGAACATGTGTTTAGCTTGCGTGAAGGCCTCTTCACACGCCTGATCCCACTTCCACCGATTGTTTTTCCTGAGCATGTTCTGCAGAGGGGCGACTACATCCGTGTAGCGGGGGCAATGACTAGAAAAGAATAAAGTCATTCCCAGGAACTGCCTCACTTGTTTCACCCTTTCTGGTCTGGGAAAATCAGCTATCGCCTCAATTTTCTCCGGGTTATATCCATGTCCGTCAATGAGATGTCCCAAAAAACGAATTTCTCGGTGAAAGAAATTGCACTTCTCCAGGTTTGCCTTAAATCCGGCCGTAAGCAAGTTCTCAAACAACAATCTCAAGTGTTCCAGGTGCTCCTCTACTGACGTGGATGCCAAGATCAAATCGTCCACATAACATAGTACGTGTTTCTTGACCTCTTCACTCAAGTTGCTGTCCAGGCTCGAATCAGCACAGGGCCACTGTTTCTCAAACCGAAGGGAAGGCGGCTAATGACGTGGGTCTTCTGCTCATGCAGGAAGCCAGTGTATTGCTTGCTGTTCTCGGTTAACTCGACATGATAATAGGAATTAGTGAGATCTACGGTTGAGAAATATTTTTTTCCCTTAAAGCGCCTCAGCAGCTCTCTAATTTGTGGTGGGCGGTCGTACTCTGGCAAAATGCGTGCATTTATTCCACGTGCATCCAGACAAATCCTCAGGCGACCATTTGGCTTCCTTACAACCGCTAGAGGGTTCAGGAAAGAAGTCGGGACCTTCTTTATCATGCCATCCTTCTCCATAGCGTTAATCATGGCCCTTACCTCTTCCTTCCATTTCTCTGGGGCTGGATATATGTGTCTCCTGTATGGTGAGTCATCACTCAACTTGATATCGTACTGAAAGTTCTTGATAACTCCAGGTTTGTCGCTAAATACCTCCCAAAACTCCTGTATTAGGCCATTAAGCTGTTTCTGGACAATTGGATCCAAAATTTCTTTTACACCAATGGGCATGTGGGTGATCGTCTCTTCTTCACGTTCCACGATATTCTCAAGAGTGTTCTCCAAGAAGAGCGTGCTCGAGTTGGCATTGATATTATCTTTCGATCCTCTGCTCGGCGATTCATTTCCGACATACATAATACCCTCTTGCATATTTATAAGCCAGCTGTACTCCAAAATAAAGTCAACACCTAGAGTCATTTGAAAATTGATGTTGGAGATGGCCACGAACACGTGCTCATAAAACCTCCCCGCAATTTTGATCAACAGGGCCTGCGGCTTGCATCTCACTGAGCGATCGGGAATTACGCCTCTAACCTTTACATCCGCTACTGGTAGAGTATATGCGGGTCCTGCCTCCATTATCTCGTCCAAACATGACTGAGACACCACACTAATCATCGCTCCGGTGTCAATCAGGGTTTTTATTTGTTTACCGAGCACCTCTACTGTTATGATTGGCAAAGGATACACTTTCCCGCGGCGGATAACGTCTTCCTCATGAATCAAGTCTTCGTCGGTAGCCTGAAATATCTCTTGAATTTCAATCAGTTCGGGAGGACCAAGGTTTGAGGAATTTCTTAATTTGAAGTTTTTTTTGTTGATCTGACCGACTTGTGTCAGGTGGTCAGTCAGCTTCTCCCGGTGGTGAGGATGGATTACTCCGTAATTGTAGTAAATATTCCTGGCTCTCTCGATGTCTTTCCGTATAGCTCGGCCGCGACCCCTGCGAACGAGAATCCCTAACGGCATTCTGTCTCTGATAATATTGATTTGACTGCCTTCGCTGATATTCACCATATCGTCCCTTTGTATTGTTGAATCGGGATCTCCTACGTTCTTCGCACGGCTTATTCCTCCACCTGGGTCGCTTGTCTGTTCCACCGTAGCTCCTATTTCGGCTCCGATAGTACCCTGTGTCTCTTGGCCTGTTCGTCTCCCGCGGCGTTCGCTCTTCCGTCTGCGCAATTTTGTCAATCACGACCGTGTTTACATCTCTATTTTCCTGTCATCCAGACCTCGCCTGTAACTGTGCGCTAGTGTGGTCAAGTTTTCGAAGAATCTCCTCATATCCCTCTAAAGTCTCGGCTCCTGACGCTATTACACTCTTCTGGACCTCTACGGGTAATTGTCGTATAATAGCTTGGACCAATTCGTCCTCCGGCACGGGTTGAGTCAAATACTGTAGCCTGGCGAGTTGCGATGCGAAGTACCCCGCATTCCTAGTCGGATTGGACGTCGCATACCGTTTAGCGTATAGTTCCGCCCGTATGTTCAATTGTTCTTCAGGGCTCCAAAAGCGTTTGATTAATAGTCGTTCGAATTCCTCCGTGC
This sequence comes from Meconema thalassinum, assembly GCA_946902985.2. Lineage (NCBI taxonomy): Eukaryota > Metazoa > Arthropoda > Insecta > Orthoptera > Tettigoniidae > Meconema > Meconema thalassinum. The sequence goes on along the minus strand of OX336388.2, from coordinate 43,767,072 downwards.
TCGTAAACGTGTATCGAAATGCGCGAAACCAAATTAACGCAGTCGATTCCAGGGACCTCTCAATAATTCTTAGTTCCCTCTCACGTGGTATCTTATTTTCTGCCATGTATTCAAGGACCTCCCTCGTAAATTCGACTGGTGTGACGTTATTAGACCCATTGTTCCCCGAGAATTTCCTCGGCTGGTGGTCCATACTTCTAATTATAGTCAGGTGTCCCGCGGGGTTTGTACTCGGTATTCTCGGCGTTGCAACTACCTCTCCCGCCTCTCTAGAAGATGGTGCGTTTTCACTTTCCGTCCTGTTAAGAGGTGGCGTATTTTCAATCTCGGACCATCTAACACTTTCTGACTCCGATTTGTCTTTTATCTGCGTCATTTCCGCCTCTAAGTTGCCTAATCGAGTGAGTTGCCTTCCCTGTTGAATAATGATCTTCTCCTCCAACTCGACAATGGAAGTGTGGATAGATTCTCTCACATGTTCGAATAATGTCGTTTGGGAATGAGTGATTTTCCTATCATACGTGTCCTGAAATGATTCAACCTGTATCTGTATGTTTTTCACGTCAGTAAGGCGGTTTCCAACTCACTTCAGAACATACATGTCGTTACTACTAAGCCTCAGCCATGTTAAATATCTCGCGAACGCATGGTCCGATTTTGACAAATGAGGAGTCGTTGGACTCGGGATGACGTCCTCTTTGCGATGGACCACTCGTCATATTTTTGTTTTTTTTTTGATTTTTTTTGTTTTCGAAAATAGGCGATAGTTTGAAAACCAAACATGATATAACGTTGTGCCATGGCTTAAACAAATGGTCTTTATAACGTTTATTTTTTTAAAAAAACTTTTTTATTTTTTATGTTTTTTTGAAAACACTCGAATTTAGAAAATTCTATATTTTGGAAACTAGGAAGTTCACAAAACAGTTTGTTTGACATAAATGAAATGTCCCTACCCCCTCTACCACCAAAATAAATTTCAAGTCTCTAGGATGAAAACCTGTAGTAGTGTGGTAGTGGGGAGCTGCTTCCAAAAGCAAGTGGTGAGCCCCTGCGACCTTGGAATGGAAGGAGTCATGCCAGGAAGGCGTGCTTGGATTCGTATTTTTCGTCTCGTTGCGCTCTTTACGGGAATGTAGGTGTCGAAAAGGTGAAAATCTGGAAACACGGTTTTTTTGGGGGGGAAAACGTGATTTTAAACGTTTTGCTATATCTCGCGAACCAATCATGCTAGAGACATGTACGACGGGTCCAAGGACTCGGGAGGACGTCCTCTCTGCAATGGACTACTCGTTATAATATAAAAAAAATGGAAACTCGATTTTGGGGTAAACACCTGTTTTTTGTGATTTTGCCGATATCACACGAACCAATAACGTTAGAGGTGTGTACGACAGGTCCAAGGACTCGGAGTGATGTCCTCTTTGCTATGGACCACTTGTTATAGTTTAAAAAAATTGGAAACTCGATTTTGGGGTAAACACGTGTTTTTTGTGATTTTGCCGATATCTCACGAACCAATAACGCTAGAGACGTGTACGAGGTGTCCTAGGACTCGGACTAACGCCCCCTTTCAAATGTGCTAGATATTATTTCCAAAAAATAATTCACAAAGGGCCTAACGCCTTACATGTTGAAAAAAACTGTTTTTTTTCTCTACCTGTTTATAATGTTTATGAAGCGTGGTGGTTGAGAGAGACGATACTGCTGGGTGTGTGTGTGTGTGTGTGTGTGTTTCAACGAACCTGTCGCTAACCAAAAGGACCATGTTTAATAGAACAATCGCTATTTCGGCGGGTCGGTGTATGACAGAGCGAGGGTTCGTTTTTCTGATATTTTACCTTTAACGTGTAAACGGTGATGAGAACTTGGTTCTATGTTGGTCGAAGCGAGTACAGAAAGCAAACTTGCAGACGAGCAGGAATCGAATGTCATTTGAGCTTATTGGAAGGTGCTGATCTGACTTGACAACAAGTGCAATGGAAAATGACAAAGACGATTGAAGGTGAAATAATCGGACCATCGTGGTGGCAGGGAAGTGCGAAATGCATGCATACACATGTGAAACCACATGTACGCTAAACAAGTTACATCCTGTTTTTGCTTCGTACGTGACAAAATGCAAGTTCATGTGAAATTTGATCTGCCACAGGTGTTCACCTTGGGCTTTGGCTGTCCACGCGTTTGATAACAGGATGTTCAAAGCGTGGGAAAAAATGATTATACATGCAACGTAACATATATAAAGACATGTCGTTATCATTTCCTCTCTCACTTAGGTGACTACCTTTGAACACACTGCGTTGCGTGAAACACTTGGTCTTGTTTAACAGTTTTGGTGTTGGTGGAAAATACTTATCCTTGTTGTGAGGTAGGTATATATTTATTCATTTATTGATTTTTATATAAATACATGCAATTATTTATTGATTAGGTAATTATTGATTTTTTAATTTATTTGTTTGCAGATAACTGGTATACCTTACATGTCTGAGAGAGAAGAAACCATTGCACTTTTGAGCCCACTAAAAGGAAACAGCAATAAGCCACTGCAAGTGAAGGTGGGATTATTTTTTTAAACTAACTTGTTTCATTTTTTGTTTGTTTTATATTTTTTTATGAAATGCATGTATTAACCTGAATTTAGGTATTTATAGCGGTTTATTTTATTTATTTTTAGAAACTTGGAAAGAAAAGTCTTACCGCCGTAGCAGTTGCTGAAAAAAACCCGAAACGCACTAAAGCGAAACCATTGTTTCCAGGCAGTAAACTATTGAAAACTCAGGTAAGCCTAACATAAAATGCGATTCCATTTTACCAATACTGAAAACTGGTAGACAAAAAAATTCATTATCTGTACATAACTAGGACGATGATTGCTTTCTTGATTAATGGCTATGTTGTTGTTGACTGGGAAAAGTACAGGCCATGTTGGATTTTCTAAAAACAAAAATTTAAATTTAACTGACATGTCGTTCCCTATAATAATAATTATAATAATAATAATAATTATTATAATAATAATATATTAATAATAATATTAATATCGTACGGGCTCGGGTGCTGGGTGCAAGCTTTGTTATTTGACACACAGAGGGTAGCTTGCATGTCGAATTTAGTTGTTCCTTGACTATGAAAGTCAAGGAGGTTAGATGTTAGATACCTAATCTCTTTAAACTCTATAGCGCTTTCTAATAGAAAAATGAGGAACTTTGTACCCTATGAACTCAACGAATATCCACAGGTTTGAACATGATAATGTGAACAAACTGACATGCCATTCATTTTTGTTTATATATTGGTTAAAGGGGGGTGTAAATGACTAAAGCTTTATAAAAAGAAAATAAGTGCATGGGTTACTGTTAGTGCCAACATACAGTTTATTTTAATGGTGTTTTGATATATTAATGCCAATTAACGTTAAAGTTTTAATTACAAATATTGATTGATTGAGTGAGTGATTGGTTATTTTTTTTGCTTTTAGGTGTCGTCATGCGCCATTAACGTAATGAACAGACAGTGAACAAGCATACATTGTGCTTTAAAGTACTCTGTGCAACGTTAATAACTTACAATAAGAAAAAGTTTTATTATAACACATGGCGTTAGTACCAAATACAACAAGTGAGCAAGTTGGTTTACCACGTGGATTAAATTTAAAATCAGAACATGACCGTTGGTTAACATTTGAATCCTGGCCTGCAGGCTTTTTGTCGTTACATGAACTTGCAAAAGCCGTTCTTTTTTTTACTTGAACCGAAAAGATGTGGTGCGCTATGTGTTTTGTCGTATTGAACTTTCACACTGGAAAGAAGGGGATGATCCCTTTAGAGACCATTTGCGATGGTCTCCTTGTTGTCCTTACATGCTTGGAAAACAAGTGGGTAACCTACCTGTGTATTCATTTTACCGAACCACAAGACCATTGGCCACTACTTACGTTGCTGAATCACAAATAAATAATAATAATGATGTATTACCAGTCAACAACGGTAGTGTCGATATATGTGGTCCAAATGCCATATACAGTGTTGAATTGGCGTGTACTTTTGAAAAATTGGGAGTTTGCAAGACTAAAGCACTAGCACACCCAGAGTACAGCTCTGTTGAAAAACGTTTAGAATCTTATAAAAATGTTTGGCCATTAATATTAAAACACCTTACCAAACAGCTAAGTGAAGCTGGATTTTTTATACTGGTAAAGGGGATAAAACAATATGTTTTTATTGTGGATTTGCTTTAAAGGATTGGCAAATGACTGATGACCGTTTTGTGCAACACGCTCGTTGGTTACCTAACTGCAAATACATGGTGTTGCTTAACGGTCAGGAATTTGTGAACACTTTTCGTAAAGAAAACATGATTGCAGCACAAGACTGAAAAGTGCCTTAAGAGTTAGAACACGCGGGGCAAATACACGAGGCTGAAAGAAAAGACTTGTCTCAGGAACAGATACAAAAGTGGGACCAACAATTATGTAAAATTTGTTATCAAGATGAACTAGGTGTTGTATATTTGCCTTGTGGACACATGATAGCCTGTGTCAAGTGTGCATTAGAACTCAACACTTGTGCTATATGCAGAAAAGCAGTATCTGCTACAGTTAGGGCATTTCTTGCATAACTAGTAAAATTTATCAACCATGCATAGTGCAAAATCCCTAATTGCACAATATTATTAAAGCTGTTTTAGAGTGTAATATATATGCTATTCTTTTGTTTATAGACTACTACAATAAATGTTTTGAATGCTGTGGGTCAAGCATGTGGCTTAGAGACAAAGAAGCTCAGCGAATTGCCAACGCATATTCCATTCCACATTATCAAGATTCGGAAATTGAAAACAGCATATGGTGATCGTGTACTTTGTGTATGTGAAAACTTTGAGACTTTTCTACCTATACGGTTTAATGATATGTCGGAGAGTGTTTTTGATGAAGTCAATAATGCTGTGCAACCTGTATACTTAATTTATGAAGGTTTTAAAAACAATAGGTGCATGGTTCGTTTTAATTAAATAAATACATAATGTGAAATAATAATGGAAAATATAAGTAATGACAATATACTGAAAAAGAAAGAAAATATGTGTATAGAATAGCAATGTTTTAGTGTTTAGTGTTGTCTTTAAAAATCTTATGATGAAACCAAAAAGAATGTATATAAAGTTTGTAAATAAATGCAAAATGATGTTACAATGCTGTTTTATTTTATACAAAGTTAGTATATTTAACATTGCAGAGTATACATGATTATGACAATAAATGCACACTGAATACAAGCCTTTCTCACTTTACGGTAGTCTGTTATAGTTTTAAACACAAGGCTTGTTGTAGATCATTTTATAGCAATGTCCATTCAATGTTGTTTTCGAAAAGTGGGGAAGCCGCAATGGTTGTATAGGCATAAAAACCTTATTGTTATTACTATTTAGTCACTTTGATCCCCTTGCATATCAAGAGCAGATGACCTAGTTGTTCCACTCTTTAAAACGACAACAACAACACTACCTCTTGCATAGTTTGTGATGTTGATGGCTCTTGCGACGTGGAAGATGGATTAAAAATAACTTTTAGAACAGGGGTTAAACGTTGATCATTAATCAATGCACTATTTTGAGTAGCAATATGGTTTTCTTGATTTTTTGTCGATGACAACTGTGTTTCATGCAGTACACTACATTGATGAACACTGACACTTAAAACCTCACTATTTTTACTTTTTAGGTCACCACGACAATGTTTGGAACGTTGCTTTGAACAACGCCAAATAACAGTTCCATTTTTATTGGTTCGTTCACAATATATGAATATCTTTTATAGTATGCGTAAGGCTTACCATACCTAGTCTCTGATACTTCCATATCAACTGTCAAGCATAGACTAAGCTCTAGTACAGTCAACTTGGTAATAAGAATAATAGTTTAATGTGAGAGCAAATATGGATCCAAAGAGTTCAGGTAAAAGTGAAAGCAAATAAGCAAATATTAGAAACAAGAGTGGGGATAAAAGTGGTCGCAAAGTGGTAGACCCATTACACAATAATTTCAGCACGACGAAGCTCTTGTTCAATTTCTTTGATTTCCCAATCGTGACCGGTATGCCCAGCTTGTTGTAAAGCATGCAATTGTCGAAGCCGTTGAATTAGCTTACTGGGTTTGTTCCAGTATACAAATTTAACAAATGGATTTTTTGGTGTAAACAAAGCATTACCACTATCATGATCATTATCCTCATCATCATTATTATCATCATGATCACCATTATCAACATGACCATCATCACTGTTACTATATAGTCCTTTTTGATCCTCTTGCAATAACACTTCATGTATAGTCTGAGTTGATTTTGATAGTGCTGAAGGTTTCTTGGACGTTGACAACTGTCCCAACATGACGTTTTGAGGACATGATAAGTCCTTTTGAACAAACACTGCACTATCTTTAGCCGCAATATCGTTTTCTTGAACTTGCTTTTTAGCATTTTGATAATTGTTTGTAAACAGCAAGCGTGGTTCGTTTAGAGCACTACATTGATGAACACTCACACTTAAAACTTTTCCATTTTTCCTTTTCAGATTGCCTCGACATTTTGTTGACCTCTCTTTTGAGCATCGCCAGAATATTATTCCATTCACATTCTGGCGATTATAGTTATAAGAGTAGCCTTGATCGAGTGCACGTAGCCTACCTTTGTTGGTTGTAATAAGTTCCATAGTAGTAACTGACCTGTCAGTACGATGTTCACACTACAAAGGTTACAACAGTTTTGCTGATGGAGTGACCTACCATAAGCTTATATATTGGCTTATGTGTTGGCTTTTTGTGTTGGCTTTTTGTGTTGGCTTTTGTGTTGGCTTTTTGTGTTGCCTTTTCGTGTTGGTTTTTTGCGTTGGCTTTTGTGTTTGGATTTTTGTGTTGGTTTTTTTGTGTTGGCTTTTGTGTTGGCTTTTTCGTGTTGGCTTTTTGTGTTGCTTTAGTATTTGCTTTTGTATTGGCTTATTTGACAAGTTATTTGTGTGAATGTATTTAGTAGATTTTTTCTTGGTGTTGGAAAGTAGTTGAAAGAGAGGGAATATTTAAAGACTTAACCTCAGCTCACTAACCTAACCTAACCTAACCTAACCTAACCTAACTTCACCTAACCTAACTTTCCCTAGCCTAACCTACCCTTTCAACTCTCAGATGTTAATTAAATACTGTGCATAGTCGAGTTGGAACCCAAGACCTCAGGGGTAAAAGACCAATTATTTTTTGATGGCTTATTTTGGTAACTTATTTTGATGGCTAACTTAACTTTACCTAACCTAACCTAACCTCAGTTCACTTTGGATATTACTAGCAAGTGTTCATATCCTCCGCTAGGTAGCATGCTAGTAGTACAGGAAGTGCTCATATTTACCACTAGGTAGCGGAAACATGCTTTGCGTGTTGCATGTGACACTTGTGAAGTTCAACCGCATGCAAGACGTGCTTGTATAAGTTCTCTATTTAAACTCAATAAACAATTAACCACTAAATGTTCAGAACTAACATGTATAGCCATGTTTAGGGTATATAGGAGACCCATAGCAAGAAAGGCTGTCTAACCCACGAGTGTACAGCTTTTTCATACGCAGTACGCACCTGTTGGCAGAAAACAACAACAACAACAATTTGAGAAAGCCAACAACATATCCATTAATGTATTTAAAGGAAACAGTTTTTTGTTGGCTTCACTTAGCTGTTTGGTAAGGTGTTTTAATATTAATGGCCAAACATTTTTATAAGATTCTAAAAGTTTTTCAACAGAGCTGTACTCTGGGTGTGCTAGTGCTTTAGTCTTGCAAACTCCCAATTTTTCAAAAGTACACGCCAATTCAACACTGTCTATGGCATTTGGACCACATATATCGACACTACCGTTGTTGACTGGTAATACATCATTATTATTATTTATTTGTGATTCAGCAACGTAAGTAGTGGCCAATGGTCTTGTGGTTCGGTAAAATGAATACACAGGTAGGTTACCCACTTGTTTTCCAAGCATGTAAGGACAACAAGGAGACCATCGCAAATGGTCTCTAAAGGGATCATCCCCTTCTTTCCAGTGTGAAAGTTCAATACGACAAAACACACAGCGCACCACATCTTTTCGGTTCAAGTAAAAAAAACGGCTTTTGCAAGTTCATGTAACGACAAAAAGCCTGCAGGCCAGGATTCAAATGTTAACCAACGGTCATGTTCTGATTTTAAATTTAATCCACGTGGTAAACCAACTTGCTCACTTGTTGTATTTGGTACTAACGCCATGTGTTATAATAAAACTTTTTCTTATTGTAAGTTATTAACGTTGCACAGAGTACTTTAAAGCACAATGTATGCTTGTTCACTGTCTGTTCATTACGTTAATGGCGCATGACGACACCTAAAAGCAAACAAAATAACCAATCACTCAATCAATCAATCAATACTTGTAAATAAAACTTAAACGTTAATTGGCATTAATATATCAAAACACCATTAAAATAAACTGTATGTTGGCACTAACAGTAACCATGCACTTATTTTCTTTTTATAAAGCTTTAGTCATTTACACCCCCCTTTAACCAATATATAAAGAAAAATGAATGGCATGGCCTAGTACTTTTCTCAGTCAACAACAACATAGCCATTAATCAAGAAAGCAATCATCGTCCTAGTCATGTACAGGTAATGAAATTTTTTTGGCTACCAGTTTTCAGTAGTGGTAAAATGGAATCGCATTTTATGTTAGGCTTACCTGAGTTTTCAATAGTTCACTGCCTGGAATTAATGGTTTCGCTTTAGTGCGTTTCGGGTTTCTTTCAGCAACTGCTACGGCGGTAAGACTTTTCTTTCCAAGTTTCTAAAAATAAATAAAATAAACCGCTATAAATACCTAAATTCATGTTAATACATGCATTTCATAAAATAAAATATAAAACAAACAAAAAATGAAACAAGTTAGTTTAAAAAAATAATCCCACCTTCACTTGCAGTGGCTTATTGCTGTTTCCTTTTAGTGGGCTCAAAAGTGCAATGGTTTCTTCTCTCTCAGACATGTAAGGTATACCAGTTATTTGCAAACAAATAAATTAAATAATCAATAATTACCTAATCAATAAATAATTGCATGTATTTATATAAAAATCAATAAATGAATAAATATATACCTACCTCACAACAAGGATAAGTATTTTCCACCAACACCAAAACTGTTAAACAAGACCAAGTGTTTCATGCAACGCAATGTGTTCAAAGGTAGTCACCTAAGTGAGAGAGGAAATGATAACGACATGTCTTTATATATGTTACGTTGCATGTATAATCATTTTTTCCCACGCTTTGAACATCCAGTTATCAAACACGTGGACAGCCAAAGCCCAAGGTGAACACCTGTGGCAGATCAAATTTCACATGAACTTGCATTTTGTCACGTACAAAGCAAAAACAGGATGTAACTTGTTTAGCGTACATGTGGTTTCACATGTGTATGCATGCATTTCGCACTTCCCTGCCACCATGATGATCAGATTATTTCACCTTCAAGCGTCTCTGTCATTTTCCATTGCACTTGTTGTCAAGTCAGATCAGCACCTTCCAATAAGCTCAAATGACATTCGATTCCTGCTCGTCTGCAAGTTTGCTTTCTGTACTCGCTTCGACCAACATAGAACCAAGTTCTCATCACCGTTTACACGTTAAAGGTAAAATATCAGAATAACGAACCCTCGCTCTGTCATACACCGGCCCGCCGAAATAGCGATTGTTCTATTAAGCATGGTCCTTGTGGTTAGCGACAGGTTCGTTGAAACACACACACACACACACACCCAGCAGTATCGTCTCTCTCAACCACCACGCTTCATAAACATTATAAACAGGTAATGAAAAAAAACCAGTTTTTTCAACATGTATGGCGTTAGGCCCTTTGTGAATTATTTTTTTGGAAACAATATCTAGCACATTTGAAAGGGGGCGTTAGTCCGAGTCCTAGGACACCTCGTACACGTCTCTAGCGTTATTGGTTCGTGAGATATCGGCAAAATCACAAAAAACACGTGTTTACCCCAAAATCGAGTTTCCATTTTTTTAAATTATAACGAGTAGTCCATAGCAGAGAAGACGTCACCCCGAGTCATTGGACCCGTCGTACATGCCTCTAGCATGATTGGTTCGCGAGATATAGCAAAAAGTTTAAAATCACGTTTTCCCCCAAAAAAAACCGTGTTTCCAGATTTTCACCTTTTTGACACCTACATTTCCGTAAAGAGCGCAACGAGACGAAAAAAACGAATCCAAGCACGCCTTCCTAGCATGATTCCTTCCATTCCAAGGTCGCAGGGGCTCACCACTAGCTTTTGGAAGCAGCTCCCCCACTACCACACTACTACAGGTTTTCATCCTAGAGACTTGACATTTATTTTGGTGGTAGAGGGGGTCGGGACATTTCATTTATATCAAACAAACTGTTTTGTAAACTTCCTAGCTTCCAAAATATAGAATTTTCTAAATTCGAGTGTTTTCAAAAAAACATAAAAAATAAAAAAGTTTTATTACAAAAAATAAACGTCATAAAGGCCATTTGTTTAAGTCTTGGCACAACGTTATATCATTTTCGAAAACAAAAAAAAACAAAAGAATTCAAAAATATAACGATTGGTCCATAGCAAAGAGGACGTCAGCCCGAGTCCAACGACACCTCATTTGTCAAAATCGGACCATGCGTTCGCGAGATATTTAACATGGCTGAGGCTTAGTAGCAACGACATGTATGTTCTGATTTGAGTTGGAAACCGCCTTACCCCCCTACTCACGTCCTTCGCGACCCCTTCTTTCCAACCTGACACGTCCTGTTTCAACTTATCCAGGGTTTCCTCGTTAGACTGACCAATTTGCTCAATTTTTGCCATCAAATCTTCTCCCAAGCCTTTAATATTACTGTTCAACTTTTCCTCAAGTCCCTCAATATTCCCCCGAAGTGAACTCTGAGTATCCCTGATTTGCCGTGCCATAGAATTTGAGCTCCGCGGTGAGCACTTGAAATGTGGTTTCTACCTTTTCATCGAGTAGATTAATCTTATTAGCTATAGCCTTTCCTGATAGCTTAAGATTACGTTCTACAGCATCAATGTTTTTCTGCAAATGAGATTCTAAACTCTTAAGATTAGATCCCATGACTTCTAATAAGTCGGTACTGAGATCATCAACTTTATCACTGACATCTTTTTTTATTCCAGCTATTTGAGTGCCTACACCCTCTTGTGTCCTCTGTACCTCTGCTATTTGAGTACCGACACCCTCTTGTGTCGTCTGTAAGCGATCCATATCGCTCTTCATATTTGTCTTAATTGACCCAATACTATCCTTAACATTATTCATTTCAGTGGTTAAACCATTTAATCCATCTTGGATTTGTTTTAATATGGTAGCTATATTTTCTGCTATTACTACTTGTGCCATCTTACAATACTACTTAAATATAGGGGCCTTCAGGGGAATGTAGGTCGTCGAGTATAGCCATGACTTGAGATCGGGTACCAACCCTGTCAAATGGTTCACTAATGGCTCAGTGTGATACGAGGTCAATTTTACAGTTTGGGCTACACAAAAAAAATTACACATGACAAGCATCTCGTCCCCATCAAAGGCACGAATCTGACCACTCAGTATACTCCCATCACAACAACAAATGATTGAGTAAAAAGCATGCCCATGATGGAGGCGACACGCACCATCGTCATCGAGCCAACACGTTAGCGGCGCCACTTCCCCCTCCCTGTGACCGTTTCTCCAATGGGACGGGCGATCACCCGGCCAACATCCCGGTCCCATCGGAAGAAACGGCCAAGGGAGTGGGTAGAAAAGCTAGGGCGTGAATCTTGGTTCAAACAGACGATGAATAAAAGAAATGCTCCAGCGAGCCAGAGACAAAGGATCTCGGGTCGTTTACGGGTTGGGATGGCAAATAAACTGAATCAAGATTCAAAAGCAAACGCCCTAACTTGACTTAACAAAAAGAAAAAAAGGGCCCTCGTAAAATCACACTGCCCCCTTTATTGGCCAAAGAGTAAACAAACATGCTACCTGCCTACTTAGAAATTCGACCAGGAGACTGCCCAGCCAAAATTAACACAACCATTATTCCATTAGTGCACACGCATAATAATAATAATAATAATAATAATAATAATAAATTACTGGCCACTTATCCCAAAGTTTACCTGTGGCATGAGCTCAGAAAAAAACATATAACATGACAATCTACCTTTATACATCGATGGACGCGCCTCCTGTATCGAATTGAAATTTACCATCTAAAGAGCATCAAACAAAATCACATCATAAATTTTCCCAACATCAACTGGACGTCACCTAATGTGGAATTCGATAACCAACCGAAATATAAATCATTTACATTTACAACTAGTGTTTCAATATTTACACAGCACATTCTTATTGTTCTATCAGGTCTACAGGCACGACTGTCCCAATTACCTTGATCCTCATTAATATCCACTTGCAAAAGTAAGTTACCGATATATCATATGCTGACGTCTAGAATTGGTTCACAACTTTCATAATAAGATACCTCAGTGTGTTTCATTTTTGTGACCAACATTTAATCATAGCCATTCAGTCAACCACTATGTGTGAGGATCTGAGTAACCTTACTGCAGAGCGTACCCTCAAGTACATCATAGCTCTGTTCCACACTCAACCCTATGAGGAAATGCAGCACATCCATCCATCCATCTAGAGTGAGGAACCTGTCCGTACAATTACAAATTTTCAGGGTCATACATAGCCCCCTGAATAACCTTGTTACACATAACTGAATATCACCACATTAATCTACCTCGTCACATATGACGGAATACCATATTAATCTCATTACAAAAATTGCGCTTAATAGCATACCTCGAACCCACACATAACACAGTAATTAAACCTTATCTGGACAATGAAGTCGTACGATAACATGAAACTTTGCCCAAGGAACCATATCATACCAGACAACAATTAACCAAATACAGCGTCTTATTTCATATCACATTTCTGAATTTCATAAGAGAACCATTGGAATAAAACTTGTTCCATGATTTTCATGCCCAATTATCTCGAGCGATATTTCTTTTTCATGGCCATGCGTGATTATCTCCAACTATATTTCCGTATTGATTATAGCAGTATTTATCAACCTTTCACTAAGATTATTATTATTATATTTCAAAGCATAACAATTTATCCCTCCTGACATTGATGCTATTGGTAAAAGTCAAAACGACTCGAAGTTAAAGAAACTCTGCACAACCTTAGGAAAACGACAGTGATGCTCTTATTTAACCTAGAATCATTGATTGTTAATAGCGTTAAACTATGTGAATGGGATTAAGTTACACGACCCCAAGTCATCTTATGGCATGGCTATTCAAAATGGAGATTCTCTTCTTTACGATGAACGGGAGTGAGAAAAAGATATCTTACTTTGGATCCGGCGTCGTGATGAATCCTGGTCCTTGGGAATAAGAGACGTCGATGTTTCCTGGTCATGCGTACAGCGTCGTTCCACCCGCGTCTCCCGGCGCTCCAGTGTAAGCAGGCGTCCCCAACATCTCTCAATCTCCAGGTGACGACCATCACCGCCCCCGACTGCACCTCTCCACCAACGACGTCGGCGTCTCTTATCATCTCGTTCCATGTCCACGCATCCATTTCCTCGCGACCGTTCATCCCCTGGCAACCCCTCATGGGTTTACTGCAACATACTTTGGGAATTGAGGTCCGTGTAGATTCCCAACATGTCCGAGTCTGCGTTCATATTATTTACATTGCGGTGTGACCACATTGCATTCCACTACGCCGTAACACTTTCACATCTACACGCCACAGTATCCGCTTCTTAGTTCATTCAACTTGACCTGCTCACGTCCCACACTCTATGTTTAGACTGTTCGCCTCGCCTGCGCAACCTGCAACCATCAACGCAAGATTAAAGCAGATATATCCCTTTCCTCATGCTCGCACAATGTCTCTTGAATGCCAGCTTGGCTGTTCACCTTTAAATGACTTAACCGGTCGGCGTTATAATTCAGGTTTCTCTTCCGGCCTTCGCTCAAATGTTCAGATGTTAAAATGTTTAGGCGCACACAACTTTATCAGATTATTGCCACAGTACCTTCCTTCAGCGTTTTTGTCCGTTAGCTGACCCGGATCACGTGCGTGAAACTTCATAATACAAAGGACGGCGAAGAATTCTGTGATCTTACACACTCTGCATAACCCAATCGCGGCACTGGCATAAACTACACATACCTCCGTCAATCAGTTGTGGTCCTTCCTTCACGAGCCGGCGTGCCCGATATATGGATATCGCGATGGTGACACTTCACCCAAACACAACTCCACCGCGCTTCACGAATGATTTATTCCAACATGCGGCGACGAGTGTTAACCATGCACATAAAAAACTATCCAGTGCCCCATGCGGAATTTAACTCACGTGGCTTACATCTCTGACCACTATATCACTCACTCGTCCTAGCCGTGTCGCATAAGAAACTTCCTCGTCCGGGCCACACCGTATCACTGAACTTTCCAGTACCGAGTTGAACTCCTGTCGAGAAAAGGGGCGGAGGTGTCGGAAGCTTCTGGAGCATTCCCCTACTCTAGCGGTTACCTCACTGCGTCATGCCACGACGTCATACTGACCCTCCGGTCTCGTCATATCTCCAATCATCCGGGGCCGGTAATTGACCCTGACTGGATCGGTCACAATACCTTTACAAGCACATTTTAATTGCTGAATTATTTATTCGTTAGCTAAAATTTGATTTCCTTTGGGTGCCCTGTGTTTCAGCAGAAGAGATGTCGTTGAAGGTCGGCAACCAAATTGCAAAATTAAATCTAAACTGAATATTTTTGTGTACAATTTGCATATTTTTATTAGTTTTCTATAACATTTTGTAACTAATACTTAGGTATCACACTAGATAACACACTAACTTGGGAAAATCATGTAGAAAATGTAAAACATAAAATCAGCCCTATAATTGATATTATATTCAGCCAACAAATGAAAAATATATACTTCGCTCTGATGCATTTACTTCCAATGTACATGAATTACATATGGGGGCTGATAAAAGATCTTGAGAAACTCCAGAAATGTGGAATAAAATCAATCTTTGGATATTCTTGGCTCACACCCTCAACTCAATTATACACAAAAACTAAAATTATGGCATGGCATAGCAAATACAAGTAGTTACTGTATGTTAGCAACAGTATGTGTATACAAATTAGAAAAGAAATTGATGCATCCACACATCCATTTTACCCATGCAAATGACAATCCTTATGCAACAAGAGGAGCCATTTCCAATCCATTAAATTTGAAAATAAAGGAATTATGTCCTCTATAATAAGGATATAACTCGCCACCATTAGGCATAAAGGAAAGGTTTTCTATAAAAATATTTAAGAGGAAAGCAAGAGACTTTCTATTAAGAAATGTTCAATATGTAACAACACAATAAATCCTACCAATTACTTGTGTAAGGTTAGTCACTATCAATCTATTGAACCAATACCTTAAACACAATGCTTCTTTGTTGCAAATATTATGTATATGCCAATCTGTATCCATGCTACTTGATTGTCCCTAACATGAACTCTGGCTATGTAAATAAGTGATTAAATAAATAAATATGGTGAGCCATATTATATTATTGTACTATATTATTTTAGTCTTGAGTTAATTGCTAAATGTAACACTACACAAAATTTGCTAGAAAAAGCTAATTGAAAAAACCATACAAAAACCTAATTGAGACCTTTTGGATTTTTAATGCCAAAACCCATAAACTCTAATGATAAGGCATGTTCTGTTTTTATATTAAGCCATACACTGAAAAATTATGAATATTAATGCTTGTTCTGTGTAATTTACCTGTAATTAAAGTAGAAATTTACAAGGAAGTGAAGGCTACTCCTTGTGTGCTGGTGACGTGAGAAATGTGCAAGGGTTATCTCCCCATGGACTGGGCAAGTTATGGAAGTTAGTCCAACAACAAACAGAAATACGACTATGATTTACTACTCTCAATATTGGAAAGTTGACAGGCCAACAATCGTGAGATAGCAGAAATGTTAGGAGAGTCGTGTATAGAAAGGACACCAAGTGGGGGGGATCAAAGGCGATAGTAGAGAACATTACAAACTCAACTATCATGGCACAAGTACTCGAGTGTCAACATAGCGTCAGACTGACTGCCCACATAGTACTGTATATTGCTACGCACCTAAAACTGGGTGCCCAGAGGATAAGGTATTGCCTTGATTCTTATCTACAAGCAATCCAACCGAATGTTCTACCCCTTAAAACCTCGATAACTAACTAACTATTCTCTTTGAAGGGATCGAAATTTTATGCTTTCAGTCAGTCAACACGATTGCACCCTATTGTAATGGTGTTTCCTTAATCATGAAAAAAACCCATGATATTCATAAATAGAGATTCAATCATCAAGTGATCATCATGGCTAGTTTACACTTAGGCTATTAAATATATGTGTGCAAGGTTGGGTGATGGCATTTACAATATACAGGGTGTCGAATCATTACATCGACAAACTGAAACCAGAGGTTCCGGCATCTGAAGCAACTTGAGATAAGACACTTATGGCCGGAAACGAACCGTTAAAAATATGTGCGAATTAAAATTTTTAACGAGGCCAATCGGCAACACCGTGCCGAGAAAGTGTGACTTATTCTAATGTTTCCGTTACATACCAGCCGTGGAGGAATGCTGCCACTTCCCGACTGGCGAACTAGCTCAGTGGTATCGTGCGTGCTCCTTCATACGAGTCATTTGGTAGCGGTTTGATTCAGAGCCAGCCCAAGTTTTTTCTTACTGCTATTTTCTTACCACTGAGCTAGTTCACCAGACGGGAAGTGGTGGCTTTATTCTGCGGCTGGTACTGTACCCTTATAACTGGATGATCCACCAATATCCTCCGGCTGGAAATAATCTGGGATTGTAGCTTCTTGAAGTCCCGGCTAAAAACGACATGGTGCCACTTGGCGAAAACACTCAGAATAAGGGACAGGATATTTTCTCAGACGGAATGTGCTGCAGTATCAAACTACAGAACAGTAGGGTCATCTAACTACTTAGGATAAAAAAAAGTCTCTATAAAAATCTCGGGCGTAAGGATGCGGATTAGGTTCCTCGGGAACCTCCACCCTACAGCACATTCCTCTACCATCTAACTACAAGTATAATGCCAGTTTCCTATAATACAATCAGGAAATCGTCAACACGAATCCATCTATTTATTATAAAAGCAATACACTTCTCGTGTCATCGAGCTTTGATTAAACGCTCTCAAAAGAATGAAATAAACATGAATAACCAAGTGTCATTAAATAAAAAATACAATTTGTTTCATTAAGAAACCGTAAACACTGTTACGTGTAAGCTTCAATAAGCTTCTGTACAGCGAACAACTGCTGTACCCTAGGTGACGGGAGTTTATATCAAGAAAAATGTTATAAGCTAAAAATTTTAATTATTCCCAAAAATAAATGACGTTACTCCTGACGCAGATATCCGTGATTACAAATACTATTCATTACTCTATACAAATTATCTCCCGCACCCTAACATTAAAATTTATTCCTCTAGGAATCGCAAAATCTCCACAAAGTTATAAAGTTTAAATTTAAAATATAAAACACTCCTAAATCTATTTACGAATCTATCTGAAATCCATTTAATATAACATTCTATACAATGAAAATAATCACGTCGTATTTCATCAACTACTTACTTAGAATAAAAATATATACAACGCGTTCCTTCCGTTCTCCCGACAATACAACATGTAACTGTCCTTCTACTTCACTCCTGCCTCTCAACGGGCTTCAGAAAAATATGTCTTCACTCTACTTGTCTTGCTCGTGGTTTACGTTACAATCTGGGTTTCTATAATCCATACAATTAAGTAGAGACTATTATATAAACAATTCATGCTTTTGGGCTAATGCCGTGTGTATTTTTAATTTAAACCATACGTTTCGGAGAAACCTTGCCTCCTTTTTCAATGGAAATAAACAATGTGGCCAAAGAAAGTATATCAATGAGATTACAAAAAATATAGATAAATTCCTCTGTTCGTCACCAGAGAGCAGCTGCCAGAAATTACTGTATGGACCATGGTGGAACGCCGGACAAAGTAGTAAGTAACCAGAAGGTAAAGGGGTCGGTGTGAAAATATAGAAACTCCTCGAAGAATGAGGAGGGGGGGGGGGGGGGAGGTGGGGGGGGGGGTTAGATGGATACAAGGAAACATAAACAAAAGGGAAGTGTATCTGAACAATACCTAACGTCATACAGTCAACGGCGAAAAAACAGATGGAAACTCCTCCAGTGACGAACAAAGGAGATCAAATCCAGGCTCTGAGCCCTAGAGGGAAAATGTACAATTTTAAATATGTGAAGAACAGAGAGACTGAGAGGAACTATCTCCCTAGATCCTTAATAACTGGTAGCCAAGTGTCACTTAGCTGATATCCAGTGTCTCTGTTAAAATTATTGGGATTTTTACGAATTTCAACTGCCTCCCTTATAATTCTAGACCAGTTGTGCTTAACAAGGGCAAGCGCATGAGCATCCTTGAAACATACATCGTGCCCTGAAGACAGGGCATGTTCAGCTATAGCTGATTTGTCAGGTTGGTTTAGACGGATGTTCCTTTGATGCTCTTTGATGCGAGTTGCAATGGAACGTTTTGTTTGTCCAATGTAGACTTTTCCGCAAGTACAAGGGACTTCATACACCCCAGGTTGTAGTATTGGAGACAATTTATCTTTGTTTAATGCTAAACGTTGACCAATTTTCGTCATAGTGCCGAAAACTGTTTTTATCTTGTGCTTGCGGAGAATCTTATCAACGCGGTCAGTGGTGTTGTGAATATAAGGGAGGTAAGCAGTTCCTCTCACGTCGGAGCTCTGAGAAGGTTGTCTATCCCTCCTTCTGGGATGTAGGGACCTATATATAGTGGATTCATTATAGCCATTACCCTTAAACATGGTTTGTAAGGCATGTAACTCTTCCTGAAGAGTTGATGCCTCACAAATACGTTCCGCTCTTTTGGCTAGAGTTGTTATAATTCCTTGTTTTTGTGCTGGGTGGTGGTGGGAGTCCGCATGTAAATAACGGTTAGTGTGAGTTGGCTTACGGTAGACGCTGTGCCCCATGGAGCCATCCGCTTTCCTCCTCACAAGAACATCCAAAAAAGGTAAGCATCCACCTGACTCTAGCTCCATTGTGAAGTGGATTGAAGGATGCAGCTGATTTAGGTGGTTCAGAAAGTGGTTCAGTTTCTCAGAACCCTCCTCCCACACCACGAACGTATCATCCACATACCTCCACCAAATCACAGGTTTGAAAGACGCCGAAGATATAGCCTCCCCCTCAAAATGTTCCATGAAAAAATTTGCCACGACAGGCGAGAGTGGACTTCCCATGGCCACACCATCAGTCTGCTCGTAATATTTACCATCCCACAAGAAATAACTGGAACACAAGCAGTGGTGGAATAATCGGGCAATGTCCTCAGGAAACAAATCCTTGATGAGTGACATGACCGAGTCCACCGGCACTCTGGTAAACAAGGACTCTACATCAAAACTCACCAAAATAGCATTTGGTTGAACGGCGATGGTTGACAATTTTTCGACGAAATGGGTTGAATCCCTAATGTAGGACTGTGTGCGCCCCAAATGCGGCTGAAGCAACTTGCTGAGATATTGCGCAAGAGCATAAGTTGGAGAACCTATTGTGCTAACAATTGGTCGAAGAGGGACGTCTTGCTTATGGATTTTTGGAAGACCATACAATCTCGGAGGAACAGCATCTCTCGGAATAAGACATCTTCCCTCTTCTTTTGGAATAGATGACAGTTTAACAAGCTTAGCAGTGGCATTGGATACACGAGTGGTTGGATCACGAGTGCACAGTGTGTAGACAGGATCAGATAACAGAATCGAGATTTTACTTTTATATTCAACGGTATCCATCACCACTGTCGCATTTCCCTTGTCAGCATGAAGAATAGAAATGGTGTCATTATTTCTTAGTTCCTTCAATGCCTTTCTTTCACCCCGAGTTAAATTGGGTGCGGGTACTTTCGAGGATCTTAATATCCTCACACTTTCTTGTCTAACTTCTTCAGCTTCATCTGGAGGTAAATTGTAGATGGCAGCCTCAACGGATGTGATCAACTCCTCTGTAGGAATTTTGAAGGGTGCGAGAGCAAAGTTGAGACCTCTGCTTAGTTAAGTTGTTTGATAGTCATCTAAAGGGGTATTAGAAAGATTGACTACAACTTTACTAGTATCAAGAACCGTACGAGGAGCTTTTTGTCTCGAGGACAATCGAAGGAACTTAGCTCTTTGTCTATCTACAGCCCGACAAAAATTATTCTCGGCCTGAATAGCGGAGATACGTTCAAAGAACAGCCACAATTCCTCTGAGAGAATGCTACTAAGAAGCAGAAGTAAGTGTAATAACTCACGGGAAACTGCGTCCAATTCAGTACGAGAGTTCTGGATCCTCTCGATAACGAGTGCCTTGCTAGCGCGCTGATAAATTCTCATAGCTTTATGAGTGTGTATAGTTTGCTTCAATTTTACACAGTTGGGAATGATGTTATGATCCCTGCATCTAAGAAAGAAGGACAACGATGAAAGGAGAGAGCTCTTTCTTCGCCTCAACTTACTAAATTTAGATGATTGTCGAACAACTTCCTCCCCATAGAGGTTTCTAATTTGCATATTAAGGCTTTCACGGCCCGGATTATTATATAAACAATTCATGCTTTTGGGCTAATGCCGTGTGTATTATTAATTTAAACCATACGTTTCGGAGAAACCTTGCCTCCTTTTTCAATGGAAATAAACAATGTGGCCAAAGAAAGTATATCAATGAGATTACAAAAAATATAGATAAATTCCTCTGTTCGTCACCAGAGAGCAGCTGCCAGAAATTGCCAGTTGAAATTCGTAAAAATCCCAATAATTTTAACAGAGACACTGGATATCAGCTAAGTGACACTTGGCTACCAGTTATTAAGGATCTAGGGAGATAGTTCCTCTCAGTCTCTCTGTTCTTCACATATTTAAAATTGTACATTTTCCCTCTAGGGCTCAGAGCCTGGATTTGATCTCCTTTGTTCGTCACTGGAGGAGTTTCCATCTGTTTTTTCGCCGTTGACTGTATGACGTTAGGTATTGTTCAGATACACTTCCCTTTTGTTTATGTTTCCTTGTATCCATCTAACCCCCCCACCTCCCCCCCCCCCTCCTCATTCTTCGAGGAGTTTCTATATTTTCACACCGACCCCTTTACCTTCTGGTTACTTACTACTTTGTCCGGCGTTCCACCATGGTCCATACAGTAATTTCTGGCAGCTGCTCTCTGGTGACGAACAGAGGAATTTATCTATATTTTTTGTAATCTCATTGATATACTTTCTTTGGCCACATTGTTTATTTCCATTGAAAAAGGAGGCAAGGTTTCTCCGAAACGTATGGTTTAAATTAAAAATACACACGGCATTAGCCCAAAAGCATGAATTGTTTATATAATAATCCGGGCCGTGAAAGCCTTAATATGCAAAGTAGAGACTAGTTCAAAAACCTACAACTTATCTGTTCATGTAATAAATATACTTAATAAAAATACACATTTCCACTCGTCGAATAATTACCATAAATGACAACATTAGGATAAGAACCATTTAATAGATCTCAGTTTACTCTCAGCTTCAACAAAGATCCATTAAATCCTATAATTTCTATCAGATTTAACTTCATCCAGGATCCGCTGTCCTGTGAATTTCAAGGAGTTTCAACTCTATTGAGACTATTTCGGTAACATTCACAATTAATAAATTTCCATAACATTGCTCTCATAACTTCTTACTTCCATGAAATACACGCGTCTGTCACTACAGACATTTTTGCAAAAATTGATCAATGGCTACACACTGGCTCATTGTCTCACAACAAATACCTCCGTCTACAACAGGAATAATAAATCTCATCCATCGAGATATTTCGCAGTTCCTTCAATACAATTTCTTTCTCTATACTTTCCCATAATAAACTCTTCTTACAGTTACCACAATCTTAATGACCATACAATAAAAATACTGGTTCTTTCCATCAATCAATTTAATAGGTAATGCGATAAAATGATAATCTTTAAATAAAAATCTTATTTCTTTGCCTCACTGACATTTCTTTAAATCCTTTCAACAAACTGTAACATTCCTTCCATTCCTTACTTCAAAATACGCTCTAGTCCATATCTGTTAATTCCACATTACAATTCTTTACAGATTCTTTCTTTACTGTCTTTTCAACAAATTCTAATACTTTAAAAACATTACTTACAAAATTTCTTCACTAAATCTGTTTCATTATTTCTCAGATCGTGACTTTATATAGATCTCTACAATAGACATTTCTGAATCGCATTCTTTAACATATACTTCCTATCACATACTTGGAAAACATTTCCATCATTACAATCATTAATGAAACATAGATATCGTGCGATTTAAAACACGTTTGAATTTTACTATAACTATTCTGAACTAAACTATAAAATCTCCCTTCAAATTTCGAATATCGCAAAAATCGAAAAATCGAAATGAAAAATCCCTAAAATTCCGAAATCGTCGAAAAATATGACCAAACATCCGCATGATGTTATTACGAATATAAGAATGAAAACTGCAATAATCTAATAAACAATATAGAAAAATGGCATTCAACAATAGTTGTCGGATATTCAAGATATGTACAACTCTACAAAGTGGGATGTTCAATGTTGGTCCGTGGACAACCTTGTGCTGGGTTAAAGTTGACATTAAGGGGACTTCCTTTGGTTAGCCATTAGAAACGGAATGTTTCTAGCGGCTTAAGACTGCGTGGTGTTCAGCATTCTTGTCCAATTCTCCCTCCGAATATCTCGTGCGGTCAGGTCTTGGGATACGAACTCGATCATCATGGTGCTGTCGCCTCCTTCCGCCGATGACTCTTCAGGGTGAGATGGGATAGCCCTTTCTCGCTTCGGCGCCGGGTAATTCCCTGGCCGCCCCCGTCCATGAATAACTTCTAGTATTCTTTCCCCAAAGTTCCCTGTAGATCGTCATTTGAGATGGTAAAATGACTGATAATTGTAGAATTTCTATTACGGGAGAGATGAGATGTTAATCTCCCCCGAAATGTAGATGTTAAGTCATTTCGGATATTCTTGATACCATCATAGCGTCGTTCCCATAATTGTTTAAGCGTTCATCACGACGCTTGTAGAATCGTCATAAAATTCCTCCCTCAACTTTTGGAATTTTATCGTTCTTGAAACTGTAGATTTGTCGTAAAAAATTACAATTGTTTCTTCGCTGAATGTCGATTTTAATGTTACTTGCACATTACTAAGTGCCTTCGATGAATATTTTCTATTTGCTTGTTCAACTAGGAGAGTAGTTTGTTCGAACGTCCTTCTGCTTCAAAGTCGTGGTTGATGAGAGTCACGCTTCCTCTTATCTTTCCCCGCGTCTAATTTCCAAAACCGCGTCCTTTCTCAATCCATGGCTCTGATTGGTTGCTTATATTAATTGATCAAACTCTTCATTAATGACTTAAATACTCGGTTGTAATTATAGTCAATCGTTCTTAATTATCATTCAACACTCTTCATGATGGTTTGATAGTAACTTTGTCCTAGTAATTATATATGCTAATTACTCTGTTGGTGTTAATTTTAATAGGCGGCTCCTCATTGGTTCTAGTTGCGTGTCGAACTCGCGCCAGGTCCCCTACTCCTTCTCCTCGCCACACGCTCGGTTTCTCTCTCTAAGATCTGACTCAGGCGTCCTCGTTGCTGCTCGGGCTCTTTGTCATCTCGCCGAAACAAGTTCTGAGTCCCCTAGCGACTACTAGTTTGCTATTGGCTGGCCGAATTAACTCAGTTAATTCCTTCACACACTAGACCTGTTTTGTGTCAGCTTACAGCATCGATAAATATTAACATGGGCTAATTTAGAAAACATTCCACTAGATGTATAATTTTCTG
Organism: Meconema thalassinum; assembly: GCA_946902985.2. Taxonomy (NCBI): domain Eukaryota; kingdom Metazoa; phylum Arthropoda; class Insecta; order Orthoptera; family Tettigoniidae; genus Meconema; species Meconema thalassinum. Next base: position 43,742,924 of record OX336388.2, on the reverse strand, counting down.
TCTCGTCTCTCCAAACGAGTACAATCCTCACTCAATTTTTCATTGCAAAAGTGTGGAACAAAGCTTTTGAAATGCCTTCTTTAACACTGAATTGGACCATAGTTAACTCACTATTCTACCTTCCTGTAGTAGCGTTTTAAATTCTTGGCATTGTAATTTCCAACAACTTGATTGTCATGAATGTTCACAATTTTGAAACAATTATTACCATAACTTTCAATTACTTTGAAGGGACCAGAATATGCCTTAGCAAATCTGGGGTAAATCTGCTTTGACACATCAGCCTTTGTGGGTCTTTTAATAACCACTAATTCATCTGGTTTCAGCGGTGTATCCTAACGTTTCCCTAGCGTGCGTTTTTCTCGTCTCTCCGCTGCTGTGATTAGATTCTGGCGGGCTACCTCAATTCTTCTTTCCCTCGTGGGTAGGTGATCCTTAGGTATATCTCTGAAAACATCATCCCATGGTCGTTCAGGATTTCGGTTGAAATGTAGTAGAGTTGAAAAATCTGCCGTGCTTTTGTGTACAGTAGAATTGAGACATTCCTCAATGAGGGGTACAATTCTAATCCATTCCCTGTGATTATCGGAGCAGTATAATCTTGCGTATTTACTTATCTCCTTGATTGATCTCTCCACCGGGTTCGATTCTGGGTTCCTGTAGCTGGAGAAAATATGTTTAATCTCGAGCCTCTCCATCGCGCTCTTGAATTCTTCTGACGTAAATTGCGTTCCATGGTCTGTCAAAATACTATCAGATTTTCCTGCTTTTGGGATTACATTCCTTTCGATGTGTTTGATCACGCTCTTTGAGTTTGCTTTCTGCATCGGATTTATAATCACGTACTTTGTAAATACCCTATGTGAAAGGTCATGCCAAAATCAAATGGTGGAAGCTACAAGACCATAAAGTGGCATTCAGTGAGAAGATTGTGTTCCCTCCAGTTGATTCTGTAAATACGGATTATACTTGGGCATCATTCAACAACTGCGTAACTAGTATAGCTCAATCTGAGCTTGGTGTAACACAGCCCGGCACACGTAGAATCGACAAACAGACGTGGTTGTGGACAGACAAGGTACAGGAAATGGTGCATGAAAAATAAGCAGCTTTTAAACAGTTGCGAACATCACCGACTGAGGAGAATCTTCTGAAATACAAAGCCACCAAGAAGGAGGCAAAAATAGCAGTTGCTGAGGCTAAAGTAGATCACTACAAACATTTATATGATCAAATGACAACTAAAGACGGAGACAAAATTATCTACCGACTAGCCCGAGCACGGTGTAGAGCAGGTCAGGATATAGAACACTATATGTGTGTGAAGGATAAGAATGGTCGACGACTTCACGATAGCAGGATGAATCTGCACCGTTGGCGAGAGTATTTTAGTGAAGTATTCAACAATGAATTCCCTCACCCATAAATACCAGACAACAATGTTACGGCTGGACCAGTACCTTGTATCACTGAAGATGAAGTCAAAGTTGCCATTCGTAGCAAGAAAAATGGAAAGGCCCGAGGGCTAGATGACCTTCCTGCAGACATCTGGAAAATTGAGGAACTTACTGACAACGCGACCACCTGGCTGACAGAGTTCTTCAATTCAATTATTCTCTGTGGTCAAATACCTACAGATTGGTCAACTAGTATCACAGTACCTATCTTTAAGGGTAAGGGTGACCCAGCTGAATGTACCAATTACCGTCCAATTAGACTTCTCTCCCACACTATGAAAATATTCGAACGTATCCTAGACAATAGGCTGAGGAACATCGTACAGCTCTCAGCAAATCAATGTGGGTTTGTCAAGGAATGTGGCACGATAGACGCAATCTTTGCTGTGCGCCAGCTGATGGAGAAATTCCGAGAGAAGAGGAGGCCACTACATCTTGCTTTCCTTGACCTCGAGAAGGCATTTGATCGAGTACCACACCAGATGATTTGGTACGCTCTCTGAGATCATCAAGTTCCAGAAATGTATATAAACTGGATAAAAATGCTGTACAACAACACCAAAAGCCACGTGTGATGCCCTGCAGGACTGACTGACAGCTTCCCTGTGACAATTGGGGTTCATCAAGGCACAGTTGGGGTTCATCAAGGCTCAGCTCTGTCTCACCTGCTCTTTGTTATCGTCATGAATTCTATAACCTGAGACCTGCAGAAGTGTGTCCCATGGACATTGCTATACGCTGATGATGTGATGCTTTCGGCAGACTCCAGGAAGGATCTTGAAACCTAAGTGCAGACATGGCATGATCGTCTGCAAGGATTTGGTCTTCGTTTCAACATCCACAAGACTGAATACCTCGAAACGATTCCATCCCCTGGAACTATAGGTATTAATGGTGCTCCTCTTACATTCCGATACCGAGGCTCACGATTGAATGGCGACAGCTCTCTGAATGAAGATGTGCGAGCACGAATCAATGCGACTTGGATGCGATTCAGAGATGTCACCGGTGTTCTTTGTGATAAGAAGATGCCTATCCGCTTAAAATCCAAGATATACCGGACAATGGTGAGACCAGTTGCATTATATGGTACCGAGTGTTGGCCAGCACCTAGAAGTGCTGAGCACTCACTTCATGTCATGGAAATGCGGATGCTGCGAAGATCATTAGACATTTCTCTGCTCGACCATATCCCCAACACAACGATTCGACATACAGCTGGCGTGGCTCCAATCAATGAGAAAATGCAGGAATGGAGACTCCGTTGGTATGGGCACGTTGTCCCAGGCGCGGATTCAAGGGGGGGGGGGGGGTCACGGGGGTCATGACCCCCCCCCCCCCCAAAACGGAGACCAAATTTTTTTTTGCAAACTCAAGAAACGAAAACACAATTACCAGACAAATAAAACAACGAATTTTAACTGAAAAACAGTTTTTTTTCATTTTATTCAATACTGAATTATCTTTATTGGAATTATTATGTTCTGTTACAACTGTACATATTTACAACTTCTAACCTCTTGTATAAAAACTATTAGTTATACAACAATATCAACTCGTCTATTTTGTTTAGCAAACCTTGTGATTACCGAATCGATGTTTATAGTGATGTCACGATGAATGTGCAGTAATGCACGGATAGGAAACTGGGGCTTTTTTCGCACCAAAAATTTTTGCCGGCGTCCAAACTGCAAGCTTGGTTGGCAATTTAAGATGTGACTTTCTCCCTTTGTCGGTACCAACTCGACTTGCCGAAACTGTTACGTACCTTGATCCTTTTCTCGAAGCCCGATATAAAAGTCGCAAAACACGCCGTTGCAATTTGTACGAATATTTTTGATGCGCTGAACGCATCAAATTTCTATCCATGAAGCTTGCCAAAAATTGGTCTGGTTTTGTACGTTTGGTTATTTTGTGATTGCGTTTTTAGTGATACCATTTTTCTTAACAATTTCGATTCTCTGACCCCCCCACCGCCCCCCCCCCCCCCAAGCCAAACTCTACATTGATTCTCTGACCCCCACCAAAACCAAACTCTAGATCCGCGCCTGCGTTGCCCATGCACCACAAAGTTCAGTCATCGGCTCGGCCTACCATCTAACGGTCGACGGCCAGAGGCAGCGTGGGAGACCAAAATTGCGGTGGCTCGACACCATTAACGCCGGTTTATGATCAAGAAACTTGAAATCACGCGAAGCATTAGATCGCAAGAAATGGCATGCATTGATCCAAAAAGCGGACCCCGTTCCTGCGGGATAATGCTAAGAAGAAGAAGAAGACTTTGTAAATACATCGATTGTTACGAGCAAGTACTGATTACCGCGATATCCCTTAGGTCCTGGGCCAAATATGTCCATCGAATACGTTTCACGGGGTTTTTCGGGTATTATGGACCTCGGGTTTTCCTTGAATAACGATGAAGCTTGCTTACTCAGCTGGCAGTTATTACATGTCCTAATAACATCGGCTACGGCAACTCTCATATTAGTCCAAATGAACTGTTCTTTCACGGTGGCCAAAGTTTTGTCTACACCTCCGTGACCAATGCTGTGATGAGTTAACCATATAACTCGGTTGACAAGGTTAGGTGGAATTTCAACTCTTGTTGGCGTTTTCTCTGGGTCCTTATATCTGCATACAATCTCTCCACAGAGTAGGTGTTTTCGTGCTAGCTTTCTCGTTTCTTCGTAATCAGGATCTTGTGGGTCCATTCTGCCTTTCAGGAATCGAAAAATTCGTCGTGTAGGTGCATGCCTTTTCTGTGTGACTGCAATGTTTTTCAGTCGGTCGATCGTCTCTTGATCTTGCCTTTCAATCTGGATAGCATTAACATGAATACTGTCCACCGGATTGCTAGATAATGCATCCGCTAACAGGTTGTCTTTCCCGGGCTTGTGCACGATTGCTGCATTAAAATGTTGGAGGAACAGTGACCATCTGACAAGTCGATCACAAGACAAGTCAGTCTTCAGCATAAACTGCAATGCCTTGTGGTCTGTAACAATGATTATCTGGTGTCCGGTAAGTACCTTTTTCCACTGTTGTAAGGCCGAAATAAAAGCCAAAGCTTCTAATTCCGTTGTGAAATATTCAGCTTCGTGCGCCTTTAATTTCGTGCTACTAAAAGCGATGTAATGTTTCTGACCATTGTTATCCAGCTGATATAAGACAGCACTAATTTCAATTTTAGATGCGTCTGATTCCACATAGAATGTCCTCTCAAAGTCAGGATATTCTAACTTTACATTTTCCTTAAGCAAGTTCTTGGCGTCATGAAACGCTCTCTCCGTTTCTGCATTCCATTGCCAACGATTTTTTTAAGAGTTCATACAACGGTGCCATTGTCTCAGAATAGCGTGGACAATGCTGGGAAAAATACTGGCAAACACCAAGAAAACTTCTAACATTCTTTACTCGCGTAGGCTTCGGAAAGTTCATTATCACTTCCACTTTATCCTGGTTCGGGTGGTAACCATCTCTATCTATAGTATGCCCCAAAAAGTTGATTTTCTCTTGGAAAAAGTTGCATTTCTCAAAGTTTACTTTGATGTTCGCTTTACGGAGATTCTCAAAAAGTAAATTGAGATGGATTAAGTGTTCGTGAATCGTAGTCGAAGAAACGATGATGTCGTCTATGTAACAGATAGCGTTCTTCTTTACGTCCTCGTTTAACTGATTATCCAGTGCTCTAATCAGTGCTGGTCCACTGTTTATAATACCAAAAGGAAGGCGGTTGAAAATCCAGGTAGTCTGGTCAAATAAAAACCCGGTGTACATCTTTCTTTCTTTCTTTCTTTCTTTCTTTCTTTCTTTCTTCGGTGAGCTCAATATGATAGAAGGAAGACGTCATATCCAAATTTGAAAAGCATTCCTTTCCTTTGAACTGTCTTAGGAGCTCCCTAATTTTCGGCGGGCGGTCATTTTCTTTGAGGATGAGACTGTTAATCCGTCAAGCGTCTAAACATAGCCTTAATTGCCCATTTGTCTTTTTAACCACAGTGATGGGGTTAATATATGACGTAGCTTGTTTCCTAATTATTCCGTCCTTTTCCATCTTTCGAATAATATCAGCTACTATGTCATGGTACTTCTCTGGAATTGGGTCTCGATAGCACTATTTTGACATTCCCTAGCTATCCTATCTGCGTCAGCTTTCGCTTCTCTCCAATTCTCTTCTGCACATTTCTTAATGTCTCTCTAACTTTTTCTGGTTTTGGTGGGTGGCTTGGTGTAGGGCATCTAAGTCCTTATCTAATTCGCCCTGGGTCTCCTGAAATGTAGCAAACATTACCTTAATAGCCTCCAGGTCTCCTGGCATCTTCTTTCTTGAGAAATAGGGAACATATACTATGACAACAATCAAGAATATCCGAAACAACTACCATTTATACCACTATAATAAAATGAAGGAGATTTTACCGTTTATCAGTTACTTAAACTATTTCAATAATATCTAACTTCCCTGTCTGACAAATTATCATATGTAGGCAATGGTCTACGAAAATTAAATATCTAACAACACTCCTAAATGACAGTATTAATCTAACATGACTTATGGCTTCAAAAGAAAAAACCATAAAACCAGTAAATCAAATAAATGAGATCTAGCCATGACCTTCCTAAAGTTATTCCTTTGGTTATATATTCAGGTTAGATTCCTTTCATAAAATATTTTCTTACCTCGATAAACATTGGTCGACTTTCATTACAAATTTTAAGTCTCCCTCCATTTATCCTTCATCCTCGTGTATAATTATCAACGTTCCTAAGGCGATCACATCATGTCAAGGGTCCATAATGCGCCTACCTTCCCCTAATTATCCAAACAAGTTACTTGCCAACAAAGCATTGGACTTACGAGTAACTAACATATTGGTAATCCTATAAAAAAAACTAGACACTGAACAAGGTCAAAATCACTAACCAACACATTCACAGTGCTATTAATATTCTAAACTGGCAACCACGGGACCTCAAATCACGAGCAAACACGTTGGTAACCATTAAAATTCTGCGCTGACAACTGAGGACCTCAAAACATAAGCCCAAAACGTTGCCGGCGCCATTAAAATTCTGCACCCTTATATGCTGACTGATCCACCAATATCTTCCGGCTGGAAACCATCTGGGATTGTAGCATCTTGAAGTCCCGGCCAAAAACGACATGGTGCCACTTGGTGAAACACTCAGAATAAGGGACATGATTTTCTCAAACGGAATGTGCTGCAGTAAAAACTACAGAACAGTAGGGTCATCTAACTACTTAGGATAAAGAGAGTCACAAAAAAAATCTCGGGCGTTAGGATACGGATAAGGTCCCTCGGGAACTTCCCCCCTACAGCACATTCCTCTACCATCTAACTACAAATATGCCAGTTTCCTATAAAACAATCGGGAAATCGTAAACGCGAATCCATATATTTATTACTAAAAACAATACACTTCTCGTGTCGTCGTGCTTCGATTAAACGCTGTCAAAAAACAATGAATTAAATAAGAATGACCAAGTGTCATTAATCCAGATAAAAATACAAAACGTTTCCTTAAGAAACCGTAGAAAATGTTACGTAAAAGTTTCAGTAAGCTTCTATACAGCGAGCAACTGCTGTGCCCTAGGTGACGGGGGTTTATAACAAGAAAAATGTTATAAGCTAAAAATTTACATAATCCCAAAAATAAATGACGTTACCCCTGACGTAGATCTCCGTCTTTACAAATACTATTCATTACTCTATAAAATTTATCTCCCACGCCCTAACATTAAAATTTCTTCCTCTACGAAGCGCAAAATCTCTATACCATTGCAAAGTTTAAATTAGAAATATAAAACACTCTTAAATCTAGTTACGAATCCGTCTGAACAATATTTAAAACAACATTCTATACAACGAAAATAATCACGTCGTAGTTCATAGACTACTTTACTTAAACAAAATATATACAACGCGTTCTCTCCTTTCTCCCGACAATACCACATGTAATTGTCCGTGTACATCACTCCTGCCTCTCAACGGGTTTCATAAAAATATAACTTCACTCTACTATGTCTCGTTCGTGGTTGGCGTTACAATCTGGGATTCTATGATCCATACAATTAAGTAGAGACATGGCCTGAAAACCTCCTACAACTCATCTGCCCATAAAGTAAATATACTTAATAAAATACACATTTCCACTCGTCGAATAATTACCATAAATGAAAGACATTAGGAAAAGAACCATTTAATAGACCTCAGTTTACTCTCAGCATCAACAAAGATCCATTAAATCCTATAATTTCTATCAGATTTAACTTCATCCAGGATCCGCTGTCCTGTGAATTTCAAGGAGTTTCAACTATATTGAGACTATTTCAATAACATCCACAATTAATAAACTTCCATAACATTATTCTTATAACTTCTTACTTCCATAAAATACACACGTCTGTCGCTACAGACATTTCTACCAAAACATAGATCAATGGCTACACACTGGCTCATTGTCTTCCTAAAAATACCTCCGTCTACAACGGGAATAATAAAACTCTCCCATCGAGATACTTCGCAGTTCCTTCAATACAATTCCTTTCTCTATACTCTCCAATAATAAACTCTTCGTTCAGTTACCACAATCTTAATAACAACATAATAAAAATACTGGTTCTATCCATGAATTAATTTAACAGGTAATGCGATAAAATGACAATCTTCCAATACAATCGTATTTCTTTGCCTCGCTCATATTTCTTAAAAAGCTTTCAACAAACTGTAATATTCTTTCACTTCCTTTGTTACATCATATCTTACTTCAAAATACGCTATCATTCGTATTTGTTAATTCCACATTACAATTCTTTACAGACTCTTTCATTACTGTCTTTTCAACAAATTCCAATACTTTAAAAATATAACTTAAAAACTTTCTTCACCAAATCTGTTTAATTATTTATCAGATCGTGACTTTATATAGATCTCTACAATAGATCCTTCCGAATCGCATTCTTTGAAATATATTTTCTATGACATACTTGGAAAACATTTCCATCATTACAATCATTAATAAAACATAGATATCATGCGATTTAAAAAACACGTTTAAACTTGACCATACCTATTCTGAACTAAACCATAATATCTCCCTTCCAGTTTCGAATATCGCAAAAATCGAAGAATCGAAATGGAAAACTCCTAAAATTCCGAAATCATCAAAAATACGACTAAACATCCGCATGATGTTTCTACGAATATAAGAATGAAAACTGCAATAATCTAATAAACAATATGGAAAAATGGCTTTCAACAATAGTTGTCGGATATTCTAGATATACAATTCTACAAAGTGGGATGTTCAATGTTGGTCCGTAGACTACCTTGTGCTATGTTAAAGATGACATGAAGCGGACTTCCTTTGGTTACCCATTAGAAACAGAATGTTTCTAGCGGCTTAAGATTGCGCAATGTTTATCATTATTGTCCAATTCTCCCACCGAATATCTCGTGCGGTCAGGTCTCGGGATACGAACTCGCTCATCATCGGGTTGTCGCCTCCTCCTCCACCGATGAACCTTCTTGGGTGAGATGGGATGGCCCTTTCCCACTTCGGCGCCGGGTAATTCCCTGGCCGCCCTCGTACATGGCTTCTTCTTGCTTTCTTCCCCATAGTTCCCTGTAGATCGTCATTTTATGGTAGAATGACTGATAATTGTAGAATTTCTATTACGGGAGAGATGAGATGTTAATCTCCCCCGAGATGTTGATGTTAAGTCATTTCGGAAGTTATTGATGCCCTCATAGCGCCGTTCCCATAATTGTTTAAGCGTTCATTACGACGCTTATAGAATCGTTAGGAAATTCCTCTCACAACTTTTGGAATTTCATCATACTTGAAACTGTAGATTTGTTGTTAACAATATAATTATTTCTTCGCTGAATGTAAACTTTTATGTTACTTGCACATTACTAAGTGCCATCGATGAATATTTGCTAGTTGCTTTGTTCAACTTGTAGAGTAGCGTGTTCGAACGTCCTTCTGCTTCGAAGTCGTGATTGATAAGATCCTCGTTGCCTCTCCTCTTTCCCCCGCGTCTAATTTCCAAAACCGCGTCTTTTCTCAATCCATGGCTCCGATTGGTCGCTTATAATAATTGATCAAATTCTTCATTAATTACATAAATATTCGGCTATAATTGTAGTCAATCGTTCTTAGTTATCATTCAACACTCTTCATGATGGTTTGATATAGTAACTTTGTCCTCGTAATTATATATGTTAATTACTCTGTTGGTGTTAATTTTAATAAGGCGGATTCTCATTGGTTCCAGTCGCGTGTCGAGCTCGCGCCTCTTCCCCTTCTCCTCATTCTTGCCACGCGCCTCGCTGCTCTGTTGGGAATCTCACTCGGGATCCTTCGTTGCTGCTCGGGCTCTGTGTCGTCTCGACAAAACAAGTTCCAAGTGCCCTAGCGGCTACTAATCTGATATTGGCTGACCGAATTAACTCAGTTAATTCCCTCGCTCAACAAACCTGTTTTTGTGTCAATTTGCAGCATCGTTATATTTTAACATGGGCCAATTCATAAAACATTCAACTAGATGTATGATTTTCTGGCTCGTATCACCAAACGAGTACAGTTACTAACTTAAGGCCACGGCCGCTTCCTACCCAATTCGTACCTCAGTAACAGATACAAATACTAATACTAACATCACAGTGACACAGGCTGACAAATTTCACACATACCCAAATACACGTGGCTACATGACCGCAATGTCGCAAAACGTTTAAAAGAATCAATAAAAACTACAACAACAAACAACAAAGATCAGTGTGTGTATTAATATAGCTCTTACCATCCGTTCAATGGAATAAGGATTCCAGTCACAAGAAATGCATGCTATTAACGAGTGGGCTCCGAGACAACAAAACCTGTTACGAGGGTCCTTCTTCCTATTTTATAGACAAACACATGCCTATATCTATGTTCAGTCGTCACTGAAGCACCACACAAGTAAACTACAATGTTTATATGTTATTAGGAATCACTCGTATAAAATTTGGACGAAATTCACTTAATAGCGCACTTTCAAACAAAAACGTACTTTACAAAAAGCTACAAAAAATGGCGCGGAGTCCCTTATTCATTGCGCGGGTTCATTTCTTTCACAAAAGATACTATTTAGATTGTGTAGGCTGTCATATTTATATTATGATTTCCAATTATTTTCTTTCTCAGCGGATTATATTTACAGATTTTATTAATACCCAAATGAAGGAAATTGTAATTATTTAGCTTCAAGTTTTCTGAATAGTTTGTTTACCTGCTAGAGAAAAATATACCAACACACTATCTTAAAATATAGGTGGGAGGTAATTTTTATCACTCGTAATATCACTAAGCTTGGATTAGTAATTTTAGAATAGTCACATATTAATTGCTTGGCATCACAAGGGATAAGATATCTCTCATCAAATCTGCTACACAGATATGGGTAAAGGTGTATCTTCAAATGTCCCAACAAATTTGGTATGGCATATTCTACTTTGTCTTCTCACGACTATGGGTTAACATGTGTCTCTTCAAAACATGCTTGATTGCAAATTTTGCTCCGCATGTGCTACAGGAGAAGGGTTTCTCACCAGTATGGGTTACCATGTTTGTCTTCAAACTCACATTCTGACTAAATTTGGCTTTGCATGTGCTACATGAGAAGGGCTTCTCCCCAGAATGAGTTAACGTGTGTCTTCGCAAGAGCTACCCGTGAAGGGCTTCTCACCTGTAAGGGTTAACATGTGTCTCTTCAAAGTACGATCCATACTAAATTTGGCTTCGCATGTGCTACACGAGAAGGACTTCTCACCACTATGGGTCAACATGTGTGTAATTAAATGTTCTTTCCCACCAAATTTGGCTTCGTAAGTGTTACACGTGAAGGGCTTCTTCCCAGTATGGATTAACATGTGCCTCTTCAAACAACCCTTGGTAGTATATTTGGATTCGCGTGTTCTACACGAGTAACGCTTCTCCCCAGTATGGGTTAAAATGTGTCTCTTCGTACTTTTCTGACTAAATTTGGCTTTGCAAGTACAACACGAGTATCGCTTCTCCCCAGTATGAGTTAACATGTGTGTCTTCAAATAAGTTTCCCGACTAAATTTGGCTTCACATGTGCTACATGAGTAACGCTTCTCCCCAGTATGCGTTAACCGCTTGGACAACAAATTTTGTTGATTTTTAATATTTCTTTCAGATACAATGTTGGTATTGTGTCCTCTAGTATTACATAATGCGTATATCTTCCTTACAGCAGGATCCGAAGTATCACGACATCCCAGCCTGAAATCATTGGTATTAATACAATGTAGGGCGCTCATAATTATGTGGAATTATCTGAGAATGTTGAATAATACTTGCAAAATACAGAGATCTAACTTATGAAAGGTTAACTGGACCAACATTCATTAATATCACAGGCAGGAATACTGTCCTTATCTAATACCTGGAACTGATCTCATTTTTAATATTCAATGCTATGTTTTTCATACAGTCTGAATATTTTCAAATACGTATTGTGCCCAAATCCAGTGACCTAGATTGAAGAGTACAAGCCGTGAGCCTAGATTTGAGGGAACAGGCCACGATTCTACGTTCGGATATGGATGTTTGAATAGCGCGCGCCAAACCTTCTTAGAAGCTTTTCGAAGGAATTTACAGCCAAGAAATGGGTAAGTGACGTAGGAGGAGAGCGTCATAGTCGAGGCTATATGTCACTAAATATTTCCCGTTGAGATGGAAACATGAAACCTATATCATATTACTGGCAAGATAAAGAGAAGAAGAATGAACTTTGTTTCAAAGAAATTGATCGAACAGAAGCAGAATTATGAGCTGTTTTAGTTCCACCGTTTTCGCCGCAGTGAACTCGAGCCAGAAAGCGGATGGGTATATAAGGCGAGCCTCGCAGGCAGAGGTATGTTCACTTCGTCACAAGCACTCCGTTGACTTGGTCGTGCTACGCTACGTAAGCACTCTAGCCGCTTGACTATCACCGAACTTCGAACATCGTTATTATCGCCGAGCACATGGTTGCATTTAAACTTCAACTTACAGCACAAGCTGTGGACTTAGAATTTTCGACAGTACATGGTTACTGAAAATGTTAAACTATTTCGAGTGAGTTTAGAAATTTTCTTCGATTTCACAGAGGTGAAATTAGTCTGTGGGAGTTGGTAATTCTTACCGCTACAACTTGGACATATGGTAGACTATGTCTACAACTTTTTCTTCAGTCCACATTCACTTATAGCTGGATTATTTATATCCAATAGTTGGACCAGCCAAGATAAGTCAGTAACTTCAAAACCAGTCTTGCATATTACAATTCGAAAGCCGAATGGGAATATAGGTTTAGCCTTGTGCGATCTGAAAAGTGAGAAGCTTTGCCCAGCCAACTCGACAGAATTTGTAATTGTGCTGAAAAGATTGTAAGAGTATTGGAATACTGATTGTATCGCAGTGGGTCTTGGTAATTATTTCATCATGGATCGCTTAGATCAGACCCCTGTCAACTACACTTCAGCTCTTGAAGTTGCCAACATTTTTCTGCAAGACATTATAAACGCCACTATGTCTGCGTAAACAACTTGTGGGTATAACATGGAAGCTGATACGAGAATATAAGTACGCGTCCTCTTGGGACAGACAACAGAAAGACTGAGTAGTCTGGTTCAGTCCAGATTTCTACCATCAAGACCTACAAGAATGTAAGCTGCAATTTACATTATTTCTATGCGTAGTTAGTTGGATTTTCTCGTATTTTCTACAGTCTTGCCAACACATTTTTTCCCCATAGTCATCGATATGTTTACTTGCTTTTTTAAATATTTTCTTTCTAAGCTTGAGCTAGGACCTGAGTTGATTTTTACTCAGATTTATACGATTCGATATTTATGGACGAGCAGAAGGAGTATTTATTTTATTTCAATATTTTTTCCTCATTGCTGTCATTAGCAGTCATAATTTGAGATTTAAGAAATAATCTAAGTTGAGGAATGGATAATTGTCCATCATTTTGAAGTCGAGGGTGATATTCCCCGTACAGTTTGATAACATTAAACCTAGTTTTGAACATAATAACAATAATAATAATAATAATAATAATAATAATAATGGGATTTAATAATTATTATTTTTCTATTTTTCTGGAATAATAATAATCAACATTTGTGGTTTAAAATAATCATTTTCTGGTTGCATAATTAATACAGTTGACATTTGAAGTAATATTCTGAATCGGATATTTGCTAATTCCGAAGGTTAGTGGTTAACACATGCCCACTTATAATGAACAGTTTAAATTCAGTGAAATTGTTTCACGTTTGCATTTCATATTTAAAGCTTTGATAAAGACACGGAAAGAAATGAAATGGGAAGCTAAGCATGTATAAAGCAGGGTTTTTGCTAGAGTTTATATAAAATAAAATCGTGATGCAGCGTCTTTCACAACGTTTGCTAATATTAACACTGTGTGGAATTTCTGATGGTGAAATTATATTGGATATTGTCGTAAACTCATTGGTGAGGTTTACTGATTTTTGAATCTTCCATTTGTCATAACAAGCAAAGGCATGATGATTTTGTATAATTTGGGAAGATGTCATTGTGTGTGTGAAGATATGCCATTCTGAGTGCGCAATTTAAGTCGCAGGAATGAGGTTGTGGAAAATGGAGCACCAATCAAGTTGTAGGTTGGATGTTTTTGATGTAGTAGGAGAGTCGTTTTTTGCCACACTTTCGTCGTAATATAACCACAGGTTATTTTGTGAACCATCATTATTAATTACTGTTGATCCACGTGTTTGAAAATGTTTCTAGCAATGGCTTACCCGGAAAATTATTATTCTACTAGTTCCTTTCATTCAGGAAAGCTTTACCGTTGTGTAAATGCTGATTTATAATTCTGTGATTTTTATCGCGTGTCAATCATATGGGTCAATGCTGTTGTTTGAAATTGTTACTAATTAACAACCACTATAAGCTGAAAGGATTTTCAGATCCTATAAAAATAAATACACATTTTCTTTAATTAGTTGATGCTGAACATATTTGACATTTTGTCAAAATCACTTTGATAATAATAATAATAATTTGTTTCATTATAAAACATTCTAAATGATATTTCAAATTTCCTAATTAATGTTTTCAAGGAATAATTAATTAATTTGTTGACTGAATCCATGTGGAATTGAAGTTATATTTGTGATAATTATATTTTTGATTAAGTCAAAATTATTTTTGACCGACTTTGGATTGACATCTGTGTTTCAATAGATATTTTCTCTTTTTTTAATCCACAAAAATGCTCAAGGTCCATGTAAATCATAGTGTATTTCACTTATTATGAACTACTTTATATCTGACAAATCCTAATATTACTACTACCTGAAAAGTGTTAGTCGAAATGCTACGATAATAGTTTTGAACAAAAAACAGTGAAAGTGATTTTCCAACCAGTGATAAATTTTCTTATTGATCTTCAACGTGTGAATGCTAAATAATTTAGGGATCAGTATGGACGACTGACTTTGCGCTGATAAAACCCTACCCCTGTACATAATTATGATGAATGAAGTCAACAGGACTGTTATTCTGACCTCTCGTTTCAACTTTGTTAGTGTTCATGTGTTGGCGATATTGTCTATTGTGTAAATAATTTATTCTTTTCCAGTCATCTTTTATGCCATTTTGGGCATATTTTCTTCATGTCATTTTAAAGTTTTAATAAAACGAGATAATTTTATGGTATGCAATCACCGTTTTCATGAATCTCCTTCTATCCGTATTGTTGCGTCGAGCCGAAAATCAGTTAAGCATTTTTTGTTGGGTCTTAGCATTCGACTTTCACTCATCTGGCGCCCCGGGATATTTTGATTCTCGTGCTGACTGATTTTTGGTGAAATTCATATGTGGTCGTCCAGACGTTGGTCCAAACGGGCACATAAAATAAGATAAAAGAGAGAAATGGCGTCGAACGTGGGTCTCGATTTTTATGCGGTTGGTTGTACGCCGATTTGATTTTGCAATAGATATTTTGGGAATAGGAAAATGTCTGGTTCGGACAGATACATTCATAGAAAACCCAATTAGCGGGGAAACTTAATTTAAATTAAATATTCAAATAGTTAGAGTGGGACTTGTTTTGTTGTATAATGGCTTATCCATTAGGGTGTCAAATAAAATTTTAGTATACGTTCGATGGTCAGAAAGATTGCATTACATTAGAATCCAGGTGGAGGATATTGACTTGGTATTTTTTATATTGTTGTTTAAATCTAAATGTTAATAGTAGAGATTTTTTTTCATCACGTCGATATTAGGGAATATCTCATTTTATTCTGAGAAATCCAAGTAGCTACGCATAATTCTTGTTTTAGATTTAAGTCTCTGTGTCTGTTTACATTTATATCCCAAAATTTGAATTGTATTCTGAATTATCATGGATGAGATCATGAGGATATTGAAGCGTATGGAGGAAAGCTCCAAGAGCGATGCACTGCAAATGGCAGAAATTATTGACAAAACTGATCAAATGGAGGTTAAGCTTAACCCTAGAACTGCGGACCGTCTTCCAGGAAGACGGTGTGTTGTTTAATCAAGTGCGACCGTCTCTCTGAAAGACGGTCTTGGAATTCAAATATAGTACTAATTTTAGCCTTCAGATGGCACTAATTTCAAGTTATGCTGGTTCCCGATGCTTTTATCTTTCGTAGTGTAAGTCTTTGGCAAACAAATGACAGTATGCAAGCTATTATTTGGGTGCAGAAGTGGAAGTACTTCCATGTTGATATTGAAGTTGCATTGAGCAAAATGGCCGCCAACTATGTAGACGATTCAGAAATTTAGCACCTGATTTTTGACGATTTGTGTGATAGTATGGACGATGACAGTGATTATTGAGTGGATTCGTATGAAAATGAAGATGGTGAAAGTAGTGGCAGTGATACCGGCGAACAGGATGTCACGCAAGTTATGGAAATCCCCATCAATGCAAGCGATGTCTATCATGTTCCGACAGATCCTGTACACATGCCTAATGTTAGCCGTTAAGGGGTAAGTGTGAACTAGACTGATATTCAACCCGAAGAAAGTGACTTTCCTGGTAAAAATATACCGCGTATCGTTCATCATCCTGGGCCTGTGAACTTGCCTCCCCGTAATCGCGCGCCGATTATGTACTTCAAAATCGAGAAATGTCATATTTTTGTAAAAATAATTTTCTTTTTAGTAAATAACAGGAATTATTTGAAACTGGTTCTTGAATTAGTAACAAATAACTATGAACTTTTCATTTATGATGTCTCTGACGAACATTTAACTCGGCAATATGGTTTTATAGAGCAGAAAAGTCAATCATTTTTTATTTTTTTATTTTTTATAAAATACTTTTTATGATTAATTCAAAATGACGAGTCTGAATGATTCACCTATATCAATATAATATAGAACAGTCTTTCAGCTTTATATTTGTGTATGATAAGTCATATTCATGAACACAGTATGCTTACAGATACCAAATTCCTTTAGTGTGTACTTTATGGGAATTTACTGCAGCATTTGACAGATAAACCTGCAGCAGTTCTAGGGTTAAAGAAAACTCTTATACCTTAACGGAAAAATTAATGGAAAATTCCGATACCCTAGAAGATAGGTTAACCGCTTCTTTAAAAATTAATCTAGAGAATTCAATGGAAAATAAACTTAAAGAAAACTCTGATTCTTTAAAATCTTCTTTAGAAAATAAACTTAATGAAAACTCTGATGTTTTAGAAAACAGATTAAAAGTAAATCTTGAAAATTCTTTAGAAAATATACTCAAAGAACAATCTGATTCGTTAGAAACTAAACTAGAGGAAAACTCAGTAAATTTGAAAGCTAAAATGAGGGAAAATTCCGATGCATTAGGAGCTTCTTTAGAAACCAAAATGTCTGAACTGTTCGAGAAAACTGATGAACTCGAAACTTCTTTAGCTTTAAACACTAGTAAAATGGAAGATAAATTTCGCGATGCCGACCAAAAATCTCAAGTCATTGGCTGATAGGATCGAGTGAGGTATCAGGAAAGTAGGAGAAGATATGGTAAACTTAGAAATTCGCGTTCAGAAAGAAAATACAGATATGGCAAATAACGTCATACAACGTTTAACTGAACAATTTCAAGAACTGGTAGTAGGAGAGATTCAGCAGAGTGTAGTCAAGGAGTTGACAACTGAGATCAAGACAACAGTTATCCAGGAGGTCAAAGATGCACTGAAGACGGAAACTCAAGACTGAATCAAAGAGATTGGGGAAACTTTGACGTCATATGTCCAGGTCATTACGAAAGATATCCAGATAGCTCAAAAAGACATCGTGGATATGACAAGTTCACTGAAAAATCATGAAAAGATGATGAACCAAATTTCCAATAACTTGAAGGAGAATTGTAAAGAAACAGAAGGAATCAAAAGGGATACCGAAGAGATCAGAAAGAAGTCTGAAGAAAATCAGAAGGAGATCGAGGACATCAAGAATCAAGTTAAAGAGAAAAGTCAGGGTGATTATTTTCATAGCAAGGATGATAGCGAGGAGATAAAGAGATTAGTAGGTGAGGAGAATGCCGAACTTAAGGAAACCATAAAAGCCCTTAATGACAAATTTTTGGATTAACAAAAACAAGCGAAGAGCATTGTAGAACCTCAGAGTAAAACTACAGCTACAAGTAGAGATAAAGACATTGAGTAAATAAATAGAGTAGGAAATCACCATCGACCAGAGGAGGTTAAGACGATGATGCAATCCACACCGATAACCTTCTATAAAAATGTAGAAGAGAAACCTTCAAAATTCTCTGGAACCGGAAGTATGACGCCTGTAAAATTTCTGAGAGAAGTAGGAGACTACCTTAAAGATTCCAAAATTGCGAAGGAAAGAGAGATTAGCGTGATAGGAAAATTTCTGGAAGGATCCGCCTTGACGTGGTTTAGAGCTTTTAGATTTACTCTAACCAATTTCGAAGAATTTTCTAGAGGATTATTAAAGAAATTCTGGTCCCCGGAAACCCAACAGCAAGTGAGAGCAGAGTTGTACTCGAAAAGATATTCCACTTCACAACCTACTCGTTACTCAACTTATTTCTCAGGACAGTTGTCCAAACTCCAACATTTAGATCCGCCGATGCCCGACAATAAACTGATTACTGCTTTGATCAGGCGATTTCCTGCAGATGTCCAGAGGACACTGATAGCAACGGACATATACAGCAAGGAGCAATTCGACGAAGTTTTACAGAGACTGGATCACACGAACGTCCAATTCTATCATCAGAAGGCTGGAAAGAACGACAACACGGTATTTACGGTGATGGCCGACCGATATTCTCAGACACCTCACGACGGAAGAAAAGAGGAAACGCCGAGGGATGATCCAAGACAAGAAAGATGGAACCAGAGCAATTCTAGGTCATACGAAAATAGACCTTATGCAGGACCTGGAAACAACTACCGAAATCATTGGGGAAGACCAAGAGGAAACCAAGGGCGATATCAAGAGAAATGATACTTTGGGAGAAGTAACGGGTATTACCCAAGGAATGAAAACCCAAGAGAATCCAACGAAGAGTTCAAGCAGGAGGCGAGGAAGAACTTGGAAGAACGACAGCAGGAAAACAAACAATACAAGGAGCAATTGAGGCAGAGTGAACCCGGTACTTCAGGGACTTCACAAAATAAGGGTAAAGATGAGAAAAAAAACTCCAAATGTAAGTAGCAAATGGCTTCACTAAGACTTTCACTTATAGAATTACAAAATGGCAGGTAGAGGACGAGGATTTAATACAAAGTAATGACGAACGCAAGGAGATGGGAACAAGGATCAAATTGCCAATTATTGTATGTGAAGTATTCGGCAAGCCTGTCGTTACACTGATTGACACTGGGGCGATGTTACGCTTGATAAGTGAGAAATTGTATGCCTTATGGAAACTCACTGAGAATCTTGAAGAAATTCCTGGGTCCGGAATCAAGATCCAAGGAATCATTCCCAATAAGACATCTCTGTGTAAAACTCAGCTATACTTATGCATCAGAATAGGAGGACATGATTTTCGACATGTATTTGTGATTATGAAGGACATGGCTTTCGACATGATCTTAGGGGCAGATTTCATCCAGAAATATAAAGCTGTGATTGATATGAGTGCCGAAACGGTAAGATTTCAAAATACCGAGGAAATAAACTTCGAGGGAAACGAAGAAGAAGACATCGAGGGAGATGCCCAATGGTCTTTGATATTTCGCGAGTCCTCAGAAGATAGCAAGTCAGAGAAATTGTCAGAGTTAGAAAATGTTCTTGACGAGTTCAAGGATATATTTGATATTCGACCTGGGGAAATTAAGGATTTCGAATACCAGATTCGAGTCATTGATGATGAACCCTACCATGCAAAATTGTATCCAGTAACCGAGAAGCATCGAGACAAGGTGAAGGTTCTGATCAAAGACATGGAAGATAACAAAGTTATTGAAAAATTCACAACTTCTTATGTGAATCCTTCGACAGTAGTGTCCAAACCAGATGGCAGTTTGCGGCTATGTTTAGACGGGCAGAATTCAAATTTGAGATTATTACCTGAATACGACAGACCACCTATTATTAGGGAATTACTCCGGAAATTCCAAGGCAAGAGTTGGTTCTCAAATATTGATCTCACTTCGACCTACCATCATATTAGGCTTAGTGAAGACTCAAAAAAATGTACAGGGTTTATGTTCGACCAACAAACCTATGTTTTTCGACGTCTACCATTTGGAATCAAAACGTCTGGATCTGTTTTGATTAGAGCTCTTGTACAGAATTTGAGTCCAGCAGTAAAGGAAATGGCAGTCCGATATATAGATGATATTCTCATTGCATCTGAGAGCAAAGAAGAACATTTATTACATCTCCGAATGTTGTTCGAAGATTTGAGGAAGGCAAATTTTAAGGTCAACCTTCGAAAGTGTCAGTTCTTTCAGAAAGAGATCAAATTTCTGGGACACATATTGGATGGTGAGGGCTACCGCCCAAATGAGACGAAAATCCAAGCTATTGCGAATTTTCCCAGACCTACTAGAGTGAATCATGTTCGCAGTTTTCTAGGCACATGCCAATTCTTCGCAGGGCATTGTCCTACGTACACTGAGACAGTCGCACCTCTTCAGGAATTGTTGAAAAAGGATAATAAATGGAAATGGAATGAAGATTGTGAGCAGTCGTTTCAAGATGCCCAGAGTATATTGGCAAATAGCATCAAGTTAGAGTATCCCGATTTCACGAAGAATTTCATTATAGAATCTGATGCGTCCACCGTAGGGATTGGAGCAATTCTTTTTCAAGAAGACGACGATCATAGAAGACATTATCTGGCTTTTATAAGTAGGAAACTCCGTCCATCAGAGAGGAACTATTATACTACCGAGCTAGAAGCACTCGCAGCCATATTTGCTTTGGAAACATGGAAGAAGATTTTGATAGGACATTCGGTTATTGTTAAAACCGATCACCATGCTCTAGAGTTTATTCTGAGAACAAACTTTGCAAGTGAAAGGATAACGAGATGGTCGCTCTTCATACAGCAATTCAACTTAGTCATTGAACACACTCCAGGGAAGTTGAATATAGGAGCAGATTTACTGAGCAGAGCACTGGAATCTACTCCGAAAGTTTTGCAAGTGACTTTAACTTTGGAAGATGAAGAAACCTTGAGGAAGCTCAGACGTTTGCCATTATCTCAGAGGAGAAATAGACCACTTAGGAACATTTATCCTTTTCTTCCTGGTGACATGGATCCAGCAGATGCTGATGTTGTTACAACGGAAATAATTTCAGGGATTTTTTGGTATTGGATAGCCTGATTTATAAGTTTGTGGATCCAGACCATACCAAGTTGAGAGTTGTACCTTCACGCATGCAAGTCCCCATCATCTGGATGGCACATCGCATGTCAGGTCACGCTGGAGTAGACAAAACCATTAAAGTGATTCAAGAAAGATTTTCGTGGGAACTGATGAGAAAGTCTGTTACTAACACCATACGTGAATGCGACGTATGCCAGAGAAGTAAGCATAATTCCAAATTGTTAAGGGAAGCCCCGAGGCCTATTATTCCTACAAAGCCTTGTGAAATCTTTGCTACCGATATTTATGGTCCAATTCCAAAATCGAAGAGAGGAAATCGGTACATTCTTGCGGCAATTGATGTTCTCACCAAGTATACTATGTTGCATCCTATGCAGAAGGCGAATGCAAAACATTGTGCAAACAGGATCAGGAATAACGTAATCCCGGAAGCAGGCAAACCGGAATTCCTTTTGTCAGACCATGGAACCCAATTTACATATTTGGAATTCAGGATCGCCATGGATAATTTAGGCATCAAACAACTTCTATGTTCAATTTGACATCCAGAGAGCAATCCTGCTGAACGCGTTATGGCTGAAATATCCAAAATTTGCCGATTGTATTGTCCAAACGAGCATTGGAAATGGATGGATGTGATTCCTTTAGCAGCCGAATCCATAAATTCTACAGTCCATGAAAGTACTGGACAGATACCCATGTTGCTTCACCATGGAATCAAGCCAACGAGACTTTGGGATCGGATAATCTGAATTCCACCTGAGATCGAACCCAGTCGTCAAAGGAGGGAAATTCTAGCTTTAGACAGTTTGAGAAGCAGAGCTTTAAAGAGAGTGAGAGCAGAATCAAAGGGAGACGATTCCGCAGACCATTGCGTGTAGGAACCCTTGTTTTGGTGAGACGACCAGTACCCTCTGATGTCCAAAACCGCATCTTTTCCAAGTTTTCGAGTTTATACTCTGGACCCTACCGAATGCATGAGTGTAACAACAACGGTAGTTACAAGATAGCCAATACACGGACAGGTATCATCGTGGGAACTTTTAATTCTGCAAGTTTGAAGATCTAGCATTAAAGAACCAGATAGCTTGATGTGTATAAAAAAACTTTCCAAAATTTATTTTTGGCTATGTGTGGGGTGGATGCGCCCAAATACAGTTGCCAAGATTAAAGGGTACAAGCCGTGAGCCTAGATTTGAGGGAACAGGCCACGATTCTAAGTTCGGATATGGATGTTTGAATAGCGCGCGCCAAACCTTCTTAGAAGCTTTTCCAAGGAATTTACAGCCAAGAAGTGGGTAAGTGACGTAGGAGGAGAGCGTCATAGTCGAGGCTATATGTCACTAAATATTTCCCGTTGAGATGGAAACATGAAACCTACATCAGATTACTGGCAAGAACAAGAGAAGAAGAATGAACTTTGTTTCAAAGAAATTGATTGAACTGAAGCCGAGTTATGAGCTGTTTTAGTTCCAGCGTTTTCGCCGCAGTGACCTCGAGCCAGCAAGCGGATGGGTATATAAGGCGAGCCTCGTAGGCAGAGGTATGTTCACTTCGTCACAAGCACTCCGTTGACTTGGTCGTGCTACTCTACGTAAGCGCTCTAGCCGCTTGACTATCACCGAACTTCGAACATCGTTATTATCGCCGAGCACAGGGTTGCATTTAAACTTCTACTTACTGCACAAGCTGTGGACTTAGAATTTTCGACAGTACATGGTTACTGAAAGTGTTAAATTATTTCGAGTGAGTTTAGAACTTTTCTTCGATTTCACAGAGGTGAAATAAGTCTGTGGCACTTGGTAATTCTTACCGCTACAACTTGGACATATGGTAGACTATGTCTACAACTTTTTCTTCAGTCCACATTCACTTATAGCTGGATTATTTATATCCAATAGTTGGACCAGCCAAGATAAGTCAGTAACTTCAAAACCAGTCTTGCATATTACAATTCGAAAGCCGAATGGGAATACAGGTTTAGCCTTGTGCGATCTGAAAAGTGAGAAGCTTTGCCCAGCCAACTCGACAGAATTTGTAATTGTGCTGAAAAGATTGTAAGAGTATTGGAATACTGATTGTATCACAGTGGGTTTTGGTAATTATTTCATTATGGATCGCTTAGATCAGACCCCTGTCAACTACACTTCAGCTCTTGAAGTTGCCAACATTTTTCTGCAAGACATTATAAACGCCACTATGTCTACGTATACAACTTGTGGGTATAACATGGAAGCTGATACGAGAATATAAGTACGCGTACTAATGGGACAGACAACAGGAAGACTGAGTAGTCTGGTTCAGTCCAGATTTCTATCATCAAGACCTACAGGAATGTAAGCAGCAATTTACATTATTTATATGCGTAGTTAGTTGGATTTTCTCGTATTTTCTACAGTCTTGCCAACTCATATTTTTTCCCCCCATAGTCATCGATATGTTTATTTGCTTTTGCAAATATTTTCTTTCGAAGCTTGAGCTAGGACCTGAGTTGATTTTTACTCAGATTTATACGATTCGATATTTATGGACGAGCAGAACGAGCATTGATTTTATTTCTATATTTTTTCCTTATTGCTGTCATTAGCCGTCATAATTTGAGATTTAAGAATTAATCAAAGTTGAGGAATGGATAGTTATCCATCATTTTGAAGTCGAGGGTGATATTCCCCGAACAGTTTGATAACATTAAACCTAGTTTTGAACATAATAACAATAATAATAATAATAATAATAATAATAACAATAATAATGGGATTTAATAATAATTATTATTTTTCTATTTTTCTGGAATAATAATAATCAACATTTGTGGTTTATTATAACCATTTTCCGGTTGCATAATTAATACAGTCGACATTTGAAGTCATATTCTGAATCGTATATTTGTTAATTCCGAAGGTTAGTGGTTAACACATGCCCACTTATAATGAACAGTTTAAATTCAGTGAAATTGTTTCACGTTTGCATTTCATATTTAAAGCTTTGATAAAGACACGGAAAGAAATGAAATGGGAAGCTAAGCATGTATAAAGCAGGGTTTTTGCTAGAGTTTATATAAAATAAAATCATGATGCAGCGTCTTTCACAACGTTTGCTAATATTAACACTGTGTGGAATTTCTGATGGTGAAATTATATTGGATATTGTCGTAAACTCATTGGTGAGGTTTACTGATTTTTGAATCTTCCATTTGTCATGGCAAGCAAAGGCATGATGATTTTGTATAATTTGGGAAGATGTCATTGTGTGTGTGAAGATATGCCATTCTGAGTGCGCAATTTAAGTCGCAGGAATGAGGTTGTGGAAAATGGATCACCAATCAAGTTGTAGGTTGGATGTTTTTGATGTAGTAGGAGAGTCTTTTTCGCCACACTTTGGTCGTAATATAACCACAGGTTATCTCGTGAACCATCATTATTAATTACTGTTGATCCACGTGTTTGAAAATGTTTCTAGCAATGGCTTTCCCGGAAAATTATTATTCTACTAGTTCCTTTCATTCAGGAAAGCTTTACCGTTGTCTAAATGCTGATTTATAATTCTGTGATTTTTATCGCGTGTCAATCATATGGGCCAATGCTGTTGTTTGAAATTGTTACTAATTAACAACCACTATAAGCTGAAAGGATTTTCAGATCCTATAAAAATAAATACACATTTTCTTTAATAAGTTGATGATGAACATATTTGACATTTTGTCAAAATCACTTTGATAATAATAATAATAATTTGTTTCATTATAAAACATGCTAAATGATATTTCAAATTTCCTAATTAATGTTTTCAAGGAATAATTAATTAATTAATTTGTTGACTGAATCCATGTGGAATGGAAGTTATATTTGTGATAATTATATTTTTGATTAAGTCAAAATTATTTTTGACAGACTTTGGATTGAGATCTATGTTTCAATAGATATTTTCTGTTTTTTTCTGAATCCACAAAAATGCTCAAGGTCCATGTAAATCATAGTGTATTTCACTTATTATGAACTACTTTATATCTGACAATTCCTAATATTACTATTGCCTGAAAAGTGTTAGTCGAAATGCTACGATAATAGTTTTGAGCAATGAACAGTGAAAGTGATTTTCCAACCAGTGATAAATTTTCTTATTGATCTTCAACGTGTGAATGCTAAATAATTTAGGGATCAGTATGGACGACTGACTTTGCGCTGATAAAACCCTACCCCTGTACATAATTATCTTGAACGAAGTCAACAGGACTGATATTATGACCTCTCGTTTCAACTTTGTTAGTGTTCATGTGTTGGCGATATTGTCTATTGTGTAAATAATTTTTCTTTTCCAGTCAACTTGTATGCCATTTTGGGCATATTTTCTTCATGTCATTTTAATGTTTTAATAAAACGAGATAATTTTATGGTATGCAATCACCGTTTTCATGAATCTCCTTCTATCCTTATTGTTGCGTCGAGCCGAAAATCAGTTAAGCATTTTTTTTTTGTTGGGTCTTTGCATTCGACTTTACCCCATCTGGCGCCCCGGGATATTTTGATTCTCGTGCTGACTGATTTTTTGTGAAATGCATATGTGGTCGTCCGGACTTCGGTCCAAACGGGCACAGTATATACTATGCAAACAAAATGGTGCGTCACATTGGAATATTTGGAGTCATAGGTTTCCTTGATAAACAGGAAATCCATATCTATTTCAAAGGTACTGATTATACATGGAAATGGCAAATTATTTCCAGAAACATTCTGTTTGCCAAAAGTCAACTTTTTCCTTGATCAGTTATATAATTGAAATTATTGAATGGTTACGGAAATTGTGTGCTAATTCATACTGCAGTGAAAGTGTTCAACTTATTTTACACCTCATTGTGCCGCTTTAACAACATGGATGTTCGGGGATATGACTATTTAATAGAATCTGGATAACTGAAATACATCTGACTTAGGAAGTGCGTGCACGTACAGGTGACAGAAGAATCCATATTATATTCCCTACAGGATTTGGATTTAGGTGGGAATTTTGGATATGCAAATCATGTGATTTCGAAACCATTTGGGCTATTATGCTTTACTCTTGAATACATCGCGGATGAATAGTTATTTAGGGCTACATAAATTATGTGGATTTGATTGATTAACTTTAGGTCCAAGAAAATATCAGATACTATATATAACGGTGGCTTGTTATAATCTATAGAAAATGGTAACTCGTTAACATTAACCACTCCATATAGCGAAAATTTATCCAACACTTGGCTCACCATAATGTGGCTCCCGTCTGACCACGTACTGTAGCTGGGAACATAAAATAAGCAATTTTCCCCCCAACGATTCAATATCTCGACCTCCTATTTCGACGTCAACAAATTCACACTTTGTATACTGTTATTCTAAATTAATATTCGATGTTGCATTCTATGTTTAAAAATATCTGCCATAAGTATCTCAGAGGTTTGTCAAACCTGGCACAATATCCTAAAAGTGATGAAATAGAGTAAGCGATTTGACTTCTAGCACAAATCGATGCATTTGCTTAAATACATCCATATACGCGTGTGCAAAAGTGGCTGAGGTTTCGCACGGGCGGTATATTTGTTGAGTGACGTCACTCATTCTTGAGATTACCATTCTATCTGCGCAGAACCTACACACCCTACATCCGAAGGAATTCGTTCAAAATAAACTATTCTTAGTTATCCCCAAGAGTTCTTGTCCTCGACCCGTCTTTCCATAACTGTAAGGTTTCAATTCCAGTTGCCTAAGTATGTGCCATATCAAGCTATGTATTTTATTCATAACCACTCGTTAGACTCATTTACCCTCCACCACTCCTCCTAATACCCTTCATTAAGTACTATATTTAATCTTTTAATCATCACTATTTTCCTACAACACCACAATCAAATATTTCTAGTTTTATATAATCTGCAGCAAAAACAATCCAAGTTTCGCATCCATATAGCGCCAAACTCCAGGCAAAGGCTGCAAAAATGACTTTTTAATACCTAGATCTATATTTTATTTAAACAGATGTCAACCCAAACTTTATATCTTATTTGCTCTGTCCATTCTGCACCCAGGTTGGAGTCACCAACGTCTCTTAGTGTTTCAACAGCCAATCGATTTCAATATTTTATTTTTAAATCTTCCTGCTGCATTCCGTTTATTCTGTTTCAAATACAGTGATTTTATTATGAAATCTTTCCTCAACAGCTCGTACTGCCCCCGTAATTTGAATTATATTGAGACCACGGTGGCTGTATTGGAAAATATGAGTAATGTTATGGATGTCATAGTTGTGACGTGGATATTCATGACGTAGGCACGGATGACGCTGACTTGAGGCAAGCAGGCTGGTTGAGCTGAGATTCTTGGTGACGTCATGATTTTGTTCGAGAAAGATCTTAGATTTACGACGCAGTCGCAGGAAACAAGGTATTGTGCTAAGGAAGAAGCTACGCTATTGGAGGAGAGACTCGAACCAATGAACGATAGTTTGGAAGGAAGACGGAGATTGCTGAAACTACGATATTTGATTACTTTTGGCATGCAGATTTGTGGAAATCTATTTTTAGTTATGGCATTGATTTGGAATTTTGAAGAAATTAATTTTGAGTTTTTGAAATTTGAAAATCCGTCAAGTATAGCCAAAGTTAAAACTTCCAGCAATGACGCAGCAACAGGCTATGGAAGGGATGGATACGCCCCTTAAGAAGTTGATAAAAGGTCGTGCACAGGAGAGAGGAGCTCTCAGAACTCATAATCTCAGATCTCATATGTCAGATCGCACATATATTTCTGGTGATATATAGTTATTTTCAAGTAATTCAGTGAAGTAAGTTGTCTTTAGCATGGTTAAAGCCTGGCGCATCGAACGAACTCGGAGCAGTTCCATTTTACGCTGCTCGAAACTAGGTGAAGTTGAAACGCTCACATTAACGTTTCCACCAGTCAAGATATCAAGCGCTAACTTCAGCCTGTATTATAGTTCTATTGGGCAGTATAACATTGAGGTGTGTAGAAGATTTGAACAATTTCACAGTTATACTTCGAAAGATATTGGAACTTTAAGGCTGCCAACAAAAGTGATTTTCTCGCCACAGGAGAAACACTTTTAAATTCCACATTATACACTACGGCTGACACGTGGAGTGCAACAGTGATATTGGAGAATACGTTTGCTATTACAACGATACATTCGACTATGGAACATTATAATCGTGCAGTGCTTTCAATGATTATAACAGTAGTGGAGATGGAAGGCTAAGGTTTTAATGCAATTGGGACATATATTGATTGGAGTAAAGTAACAGCATGGAACTTCGTTAATCGTCTTTCTACAAAAGCGAGCATGTAGTGAACATCCAACTACACTCATGCATCGTGAATCCATCGCTGAATTATACCAGATGACAGTGGAAATATTTTCATACTCCACAACTATGAATATTTCTGCGGAAATAACTACAATAAACTTCATGGCGAATTCCTGCAAGAACTTCAGAGAACTTTCAAGAGAGGCCAGGGTTGTCCCGGCGCACAAAGAAGAGTTTTGCCAGAAGGATGTTTTTCGTATCCACGGAGCAGTGCAATTTCGGAGGAGGAAGCAGTTCGATTCTCCGAGGACGCTGATTCCAGATTCGAGGACGGAGCACATCTTTACGCTGGTGAAATGGAACCAACAGCAGTTTTCTTTGAAAACTTTCCTCTAGATCTTCAATCAACAGATAAGGTAGTCGTGAACGTTTCTTGTATTATTTGAGTCTTGTAGCGATATCTGAGCAACCATTCTTCCCATATTTTCTGTCCTATATTTTGCCCCATTTTCTTGATTGATATTTCTGTACTCAGTACACTTCGATGATTTATGCCTTTTTCTTCGATTTTTGAGACATTGCTATATCGTTGGCATACCTTAATAATTTTGGATCAGTTGAGACTGATAATATTAGATTCTTTCAGTAATTTGCATATTTTTGTAGTCACGATTTGACTGTAAAGTTAACGATTTGCTATGGCAGAGTTGAATTCAGACAGCGTGTCATTTTAGTAAAGTAATTCTATTCAGTAAATTACTTTGACCAATTTTCTGTCATCCTCAAGAAAGAAGAATGATTAAATGATTTTAGAGCGTTAAAATCTATTACGATATCGACGATCTTTGAAATACTAGTCGTCTCATGAACATGATTGCAACATAGACATTTATCATTGCATTATAGACAATTTTATGAAATATGAACTTTTATTACAATTTTTTGAATACACTATAGTAATGAACATTTGATAGGAGTTTTTCTCAATTCTAGATTGGAACAATAATGTTTGCATTCCACAGTCTGATTGTATTCTATTCGACTATTTTGCAGTTTAGTTGAACTTTGTTTGAAGATAGTATTTTTATACTGCGTTACTTTGAAGATGTTAATCTCAATTTTGATAGACCAGGCAGGAGTGTCTAATCGTATTTGCTATTAAATTTATTTGTGATTGGCACATTTTTACTTCATATCGATTCATGAATGAAACCCACGAAGGTTAAATAATAACAGTCATTATTACAATTGATGAATATAAGAATTTTTAAAGAGGAACAATGGATGTATAATCGTTAGTTCAGTGGACGTGTAAAAGTCGCTGTTGAATAATGCCCTTGAATAATGAAGGAGGTTCCCACAATAATTAATGAAGTTGATGAATTAATAAGTGGAGGTTTTTGTGTGTAGTTTGGAAGATTTTTATGCCATATATATGAAGATATATGATGAATTTTGGGCCATTTGTTGTGCCATTTTTGTGCGTTATAAGCGAAGTATTTTCCCACTGATTGTATTGTTCTTGTTCTTTGAAAGATTATTCATATGAAGATACTGTTAAAATTAACAAGAGTGTTAAATAATTTGAGATAAAGATTTTGAATGGAGGTTACAGTCACAAATATTAATAATTATTATTAAACCTTATTAAACCTGAATTTGACAGTTAAATATAACTAACCTTCATTGGTCGATTATATCATCACGATTTGAGTAATTATCAACCGGTTAAACGTGTGGTTTAATGTATTTCTTGTATAAATAATATAAACAATTAATATTGTAAATAATTATGTAAATATCTTTGTTAAATAATTTGAAATGATAGTGATTAATACAGGCGTGTATAAAATTTTCAATTGTCATTTGACATTGTTATAAACAATTTATTATTGTTATAAATAATTAATGAACTTTTGTTATTAACATTTAGAGTTTTGTTTTTATACTCTAAATAACGCTAGTTAAGCAAGTGGTTTAAACAATTAATCATAATTTGGGATTATTGGAGGAATCCACTGGTGTTTGAATGAAGCATGTAAGACATTTGCGTGATAATATTTCAGTTGAGATGTGAACATTTACGTGTTTGAAAGGGAGAGCCAAGCTATGAGGTAACACGCTTATGCTAGGGTCGAACGAAAGGGAGTCCGCTTTGACAATGCAGGTGCATTGCAGCTGGCCCGGGCAACTGTATTACAGAGGCCAAGGACGTTCCATAATAGCCTTGTGGCTATAAATAAAATGTGAAGTATATAAACACGCAAAACAATTGATCTATGTGTCTCATCCCAAATCCCGTTTCCATTCCAAGTGCATTATTATTTTACGTTGCTATGAGCTTGAGAAAGCTGAAACATTATATGTAGAGAATGCAAGTCCTACAGGAGGACATGGTTATGTGGTCGATGGCTTCTGATTGCCACGTTGATTTTGTTGTTGTTTTTTCATTTTTGTTAAAATCATTCTTTATGTGAAATAAATTATTGTGCAGTTTAAAGTTTCTCGTCTTCGTTCTGGTTCATTTTAAATATCATGGTGGAGGTTATTGTGTGGGCATACTTTTAAGTGATCCAGTAGGATTGGCGCAATCAACGTGTGGGGCTCGATTGTCTCGATTGGCACGATCAGCAAAACATTGGATTACCAAGTTATTGCAGTAGAATTGACACCGCAATTTTTGTGGAGTGTTCGAATAACATTGGATTACCAAGTTATCGATGTCAAAGGGATTGTGAAGACTCAAATAAAGAGGTTGATTCTTTGTTAGATGTCTTGGCCAATTGTAGAATTTGAGAGTGTGATTATATAGGTTAAATAGGCTGGAAACTTAGAAAAATCGCCTATGATCTGGAATCTTATTTTATTTGACCGGCTTATGACATGTATAGTCATATTAAAGATAAAATTAAACTATTTGGATTATAAATGTAAATTATTTGTGTTAGGATACTTTAAAATGAACCAAAGAAACTTGAACATGTGCTTGAGTTTGTTTCAACATGAAGTGTCTACGAAGGTTAATTATAAGGTAATTATAAGTTAGATTTAAGACAGAAAATTGCTCAAAATTTATATATGGTGAAAAATGTTGCTCAGATGTTGTTATTTTGCTCTGTTTGATGTATGTCCCTAAAGCAGTTTATTATTGAAATATTATTGAAATGGCAGATGAAAGTATTAAGAAAATGTTGGAGGAGATGTCCAACAATATGAAGCAGATGATGGAGGAGAATTCTAGTAATATGTCTATTAGGCTGGATGAAAGTGCGAGGGAGATGAAAGCTAGCATGAATGAAAGTTATTCAGACCAGTTCTGCAAACCTAGAAAATGATATGTCGCGTTTACAGATCAGTACCCAGGGAATCGAGAATGCTGTAAGTGACATTCATAAAGATGTGTCTGATGTTAAAATTGATGTGTCTAAAGTACAAAAAGATCTTACCATGTTGAATCTTGATGTTGCTAATATCCGGGGTGATATTTCATGTGCTAGAGCTGAAGTAATTGTTGTAAGGAATGATGTTGCTACTGTACAGGATAAAGTAGAAGAAGTTCAAAGAGAGGTTAGTAATGTTCGAACTGATGTGTCAAATGTTCAAGTAGACATCAATAATATTCATTCAGATGTTAACGATATGCAAAGCGATATCAATAAAATACAAGTAGAAGTCAATACTGTTTTTGTAGACATTGCTAAAGTTCAGACTGATGTTAACAAAGTTAGGGAGGAAATTGAAACTTCAAAAACACTTTGTACTCGTAACATTAGTGCATTGAAAACTCGGTTAGTTGACGAGTCTGTTAGGACAACAGCTTCTTTAGCTGGTTTAAAATACGATGTAGAGGTCATGAGAACCCAAGTATTAGATCACAATCGTTTACTTAAGGAGGACATCGAAGTAGATATTGCAGAAATGTTAACTGCAAATGTAACAGTGTGGAAAGATGAATGGAACAGGTCAAGTGGGGAACATGTAGAAGAGATTCAGGAACGAATTGAAAGAAAACTTGCCAGTACACAAGTAGACATTAATAACGAAGTAGTTCAGATTAGGAAAGACTTGAATGTAAGGATGGATTCGCTATCCGAAAAGCAGGTAGAGGATAGAACACAGATAGGTCAGGACGTGCAAACATTAAAGGAACAAATTCATAAGGTTGTCTCTGATGTTAATGAAACTACGAGCAAGCTGCAGAATTTGAAACTAGGAGAAGCTAGCATGATGGAAACCTATAAGGAAGAGTTGATTAGGAAAGTCATCACGGAAATCACAGACAAGGATACCGAAGGATTGACTGGTGAAGAGGAGAGAAATTACGTGAGAAGAGGTAACCTTAATACAGAAGAGAGAGATATTAGTCCTGAGGAACGTATATCCAGATTCAGGGAAGAAGAAGAGGATCGGAATATTGAACCCGAATGGAAGTATCGTGATAGTGGGAGGAATTATATGGATTCATATCCGAGAAATGTGACAGTCATCCGGAATTTTGAAGACAAACCTCAAAAATTTAGCAACACTGATAGTCTCACACCGATCGAATATGTCAGGAATCTTAAAGACTATTTCATAGAAGCCCACATTCCTAGAGAGAGAGAGATATGAGAATCGTAGAAATATTTCTAGCTGGAGGACCCCTCGAATGGTTTAGAGCATTTCGGTACACTTTCAGCAACTTTGACGAATTTGCAGAGGCACTGATTAAACGATTCTGGTCAATAGAAGCTCAGAATTCACTAAGAGCTGAAGTATACTCGAGGAAGTATTCAGGTACTCTTCCAACACGGTACGCTGATTTCTTCACGAGCCAACTATCACGCTTGAGATTTTTGCAACCCCCATTGTCAACAGAGCAGTTGATAGATGCGATTTCACGTATGCTGCCTGTGGAGGTAAGGAGACTGATCATATCGTCAAACATTAGAGATTTGACAAGTATGGACGAATTGTTGAGAAGGCTTGACTACACGAGTCCAATGCCAAATTTGGTACAAAAAGGTCAGAGGCACGAATTCAAAGACGTTAATACGGTCTACATGGATCAAGTGCAGCAAACTGATAAGCCTGAGGAAGGAAAAACTGAAGATGTAGGTCCTCACAGGAATAATTATTTCCGCAACCACAGATCCCAAGGTTACCGTCCATATCAGCAAAGACGAGGCTGGAATAATAATAGAGGGAATTACAACAACGGAAGAGGGAGATACTACAACAATGGTTATAATCGAAATTATAACAGAAATAACCAGTACCAGAATCAGAATCAGAATTCTCAAGGTCAGGTTATGACACCCGACAAGTATCAAGAAAGAGAGAAAGAAAGTCAGCAGTATCTGAAGGAATTACGAGAGAAGGAAGCTGAAAATCAAAAGAAAAGACAGGATGTAGTGATCGATCCTAGTCCTTCTACAAGTCAGCAGGGGAACTTTGAGATGGGTAACACAAAAAAAAAAAATACGCCGATTTCTCAACGACAGTGAGAAACTATGAATACATTGCCACACCACACCTGATTACCATTAACGAAATTTACAAAGTAACTGATGAGGATTTATTAGAAGAGAGGGGAATCGTCAAAGAGGAAAGACCATGTGCATTGCCTATTATTTCTGTACTGATAGATGGCCAACAGTATAAAGCTCTTATGGATACTGGTGCAATTATTTCGATCATCTCTGATGAATGCTATCAAAGTCTGTTAAAAAGAGAAAACATGACAGTTTTACCAGTTTCTACCGTCAAAGTGAGAGGAATTTTCCAAGACAAGGCAGTGAAATGCAAGATCCAAGTGCTGTTGAACTTTGAAATTAATGGAAGGAATTATGAACAGATCTTCATTGTGGTTAACAAGATCCATTTCGATATTGTGCTAGGAATCGATTTTATATCGAAGGTTGGAGCCATTATTGATATGAAGAATAGAAGTATTAGCTTTAATGATGGGTACATGATCACAGAAGAGATCGAACAACAGGACGTGAAAAACAGTCTGGAGATAGACCTTAGGGAAGAAATTTTAAATACCATTATTAACGACGTAGAGAATATAACAGAAATACCCAGTAGAAAAACTGAAGGATTTGAAGAAATTCAGGGGGAATTTGAAGATTTGATAAAGGAATTCCAAGATATTTTTGATGAAAAGCCTGGATTGATTAAAGACTATAAGTATAAGATAAGGCTGACCGATGAAACCCCTTACCAAAAGAGAATATACCCCATACCTGAGAAATACTATCAAGAAGTACGAGGGTTGATCAGAAAAATGGAGGTAGACGGGATTATTAAAAAACAGGCGTCGTCTTACATAAACCCCATCACTGTAGTGAAGAAAAGTAATGGTCAGATACGTCTTTGTCTCGATGCTCGGACCATCAACTTGAAGATTCTTCCAGAAAATGACCGACCACCTAAGATCAGAGATCTGCTTAGAAAGTTCAAAGGGAGAGCATGTTTCAGTGTTCTTGACTTGACATCTTCGTTTTACCAAGTTCAACTGGAGGAAGAAAGTATGCAGTACACTGGATTCCTATTTGACCAGACGTCATGGGTCTTTGTGAGAATGCCTTTTGGAATGGTCAACAGTGGACCAGCACTCATTCGAGCACTTGATAGCAAGCTCACTGACGAAGTAAAGGAGAATGTAATCTGCTACATTGACGATTTAATTGTATCTTCACCCAACGCCGCAGAACACTTAGTGCACTTGAGAAAGTTGTTTGAAAATTTAAGGGAGGCCAATATCAAGGTCAATTTTGGAAAATGTCAATTCTTGAAGAAGGAGATCAATTACTTGGGGCATACCATTGATAAAGATGGATATCATCCAAACATGCAAAAAGTAGATGCGATCACAAGATTCCCAAAGCCAACTAAGGTGAAACAAGTCAGAGAATTTGTAGGCGCTTGCCAATTCATTAGCAGCCACTGTCCGAGATACTCTGAAATTATGGCTCCTCTGTATGATTTACTCAAGAAAAATAATAGATGGAAATGGAGTACCGCAGCAGACGAGGCTTTTGAGAAAGCAAAGGAGATGCTCAGAAACAACGTCAAACTGGAGTACCCAGACTTTGAGAAGGTATTCTATATAGAGTCTGATGCATCAAGAATAGGCATTAGTGCAGTCTTATACCAAAAAGACGAGGCAGGCAACAAGCACTACATTGCGTTCACTAGTCGGAAGTTAAAGAAACACGAGGAAAACTACTTTACGACAGAACTAGAAGCGTTAGCTTTTGTAACAGCGTTGCAAGCTTGGAAAAAAATGTTGCTGGGACATAAGGTTATCATTATTACAGATCACAAAGCACTTCAGTTTATGCTGCAAACTGACATGTCTAGTGATAGATTGACACGTTGGGCTTTGTTCACCCAACAGTTTAATGTCACTATCGTCCATCAGCCTGGGAAAGATAACTTACTGGCTGATGCTTTATCACGTAA
The DNA here is from genome assembly GCA_946902985.2 of Meconema thalassinum. Taxonomy (NCBI): domain Eukaryota; kingdom Metazoa; phylum Arthropoda; class Insecta; order Orthoptera; family Tettigoniidae; genus Meconema; species Meconema thalassinum. The sequence goes on along the minus strand of OX336388.2, from coordinate 43,706,805 downwards.
CCCTATCAAAAATGTGCAGATACACCATGTACAATTGGAGCAGCAAGATCAAGAGACCGTTAGGAGGTTAGCCCGAATCGGTGTGTCACAGAAGAGACACGCTCCAATCAGGAAAATGTACAGGTTTCTTAAGGGTTACATGGACAATACTGATGTTGACTATGCAGCTACATAGAGAGATTCACGACACTTTGTCTTGAGTGGAGACATTGTATGTAAGTATGCTGACTCTGCGCATACAAAGCTTCGAATAGTCGTGCCACCTAAACTTGTTGTCAATTTAGTGTGGTTAGCTCATCACGCAACTGGACATGCGGGTTTAGATAAAACTCTTGATACCCTTAAAGAGAGGTTTATTTGGACTAACATGCGTTCCAGCATTGCTAATGTCATTCGTTCATGTGATAAATGTCAAAGAGCAAAGTATGCTTCCGCTCTATTGAAAGGAAAACCTAAGGCTATGATTCCCTCTAAACCGAATGAACTCATGGCGACAGACATATTTGGTCCTTGTCCGAAGGGATATCAGGGTAATCAGTATCTGTTGGTTACCGTGGATGTCTTCTCAAAATTTGTAACAATGAGTCCCATGCAAAAAGCTAACACGAGGAACGTTGTAAGCAGACTGGAACATGCTGTATTTCCAAAAGCTGGTAAACCAGAATATCTACTTTCGGATCATGGAGCTCAGTTTACGTCCTTAGAATTTGCTGCAGATATGGAGAGGCTTGGTATTAAGCACATATTTTCAAGCGTGCGATATCCGGAATCAAATTCTTCGGAAAGATATATGGCTGAATTTTCGAAATTCTGTCGAATTTTCTGTCCAAATGATCATTCTGGTTGGGTGAGATTTGTACCCCTTATTGAGGAATGTCTAAATTCTACAGTGCAGGAGAGCACAGGAGAGGTGCCAATGAGACTTCATCTAGGAAGAAACCCAGAAAGGCCGTGGGATAATATTTTTAACCACGCTCCTAGAGATCCCGACTTAGGAAGGCAGCAGAGAATAGACAGAGCGAAGGAACAACTCCAGAAAGCAGCACAAAAACTACTGAAAAGAGTAGCTGGAAAACGTTTTGGTGCTCCCTTAGAAATTGGAAATCTGGTATTATTACGCAGACCTGTCAAGGCTGACGTGGGTAAGAAAATCTATCCCAAGTTTGGAATAGTATTCATGGGTCCGTTCAGAATTACGAATGCCTATGGAAACAACTGTTATGAACTTTACGATGATGAGAATAATGTCGTTTATGGCAAGTTCAATGCTGGGAACTTGAAGAGATATTATCCAAGAGTAAGCCAATAATAATTCAATTTCGTGTTCAAGTGAATTGAGATATTTATAACACAGAGTTTAAAAACAATTTGCAACTGTTTTTAAAACGTGGTGAAGGGAGAATGCCCCCGTAATTTGAATTATATTGAGACCACGGTGGCTGTATTGGAAAATATGAGTAAAGTTATGGATATCATAGTTGTGACGTGGATATTCATGACGTAGGCACGGATGACGCTGACTTGAGGCAAGCAGGCTGGTTGAGCTGAGATTCTTGGTGACGTCATGATTTTGTTCGAGAAAGATCTTAGATTTACGACGCAGTCGCAGGAAACAAGGTATTGTGCTAAGGAAGAAGCTACGCTATTGGAGGAGAGACTCGAACCAATGAACGATAGTTTGGAAGGAAGACGGAGATTGCTGAAACTACGATATTTGATTACTTTTGGCATGCAGATTTGTGGAAATCTATTTTTAGTTATGGCATTGATTTGGAATTTTGAAGAAATTAATTTTGAGTTTTTGAAATTTGAAAATCCGTTAAGTATAGCCAAAGTTAAAACTTCCAGCAATGGCGCAGCAACAGGCTATGGAAGGGATGGATACGCCCCTTAAGAAGTTGATAAAAGGCCGTGCACAGGAGAGAGGAGCTCTCAGAACTCATAATCTCAGATCTCATATGTCAGATCGCATATATATTTCTGGTGATATATAGTTATTTTCAAGTGATTCAGTGAAGTAAGTTGTCTTTAGCGTGGTTAAAGCCTGGCGCATCGAACGAACTCGGAGCAGTTCCATTTTACGCTGCTCGAAACTAGGTGAAGTTGAAACGCTCACATTAACGTTTCCACCAGTCAAGATATCAAGCGCTAACTTCAGCCTGTATTATAGTTCTATTGGGCAGTATAACATTGAGGTGTGTAGAAGATTTGAACAATTTCACAGTTATACTTCGAAAGATATTGGAACTTTAAGGCTGCCAACAAAAGTGATTTTCTCGCCACAGGAGAAACACTTTTAAATTCCACATTATACACTACGGCTGACACGTGGAGTGCAACAGTGATATTGGAGAATACGTTTGCTATTACAACGATACATTCAACTATGGAACATTATAATCGTGCAGTGCTTTCAATGATTATAACAGTAGTGGAGATGGAAGGCTAAGGTTTTAATGCAATTGGGACATATATTGATTGGAGTAAAGTAACAGCATGGAACTTCGTTAATCGTCTTTCTACAAAAGCGAGAATGTAGTGAACATCCAACTACACTCATGCATCGTGAATCCATCGCTGAATTATACCAGATGACAGTGGAAATATTTTCATACTCCACAACTATGAATATTTCTGCGGAAATAACTACAATAAACTTCATGGCGAATTCCTGCAAGAACTTCAGAGAACTTTCAAGAGAGGCCAGGGTTGTCCCGGCGCACAAAGAAGAGTTTTGCCAGAAGGATGTTTTTCGTATCCACGGAGCAGTGCAATTTCGGAGGAGGAAGCAGTTCGATTCTCCGAGGACGCTGATTCCAGATTCGAGGACGGAGCACATCTTTACGCTGGTGAAATGGAACCAACAGCAGTTTTCTTTGAAAACTTTCCTCTAGATCTTCAATCAACAGATAAGGTAGTCGTGAACGTTTCTTGTATTATTTGAGTCTTGTAGCGATATCTGAGCAACCATTCTTCCCATATTTTCTGTCCTATATTTTGCCCCATTTTCTTGATTGATATTTCTGTACTCAGTACACTTCGATGATTTATGCCTTTTTCTTCGATTTTTGAGACATTGCTATATCGTTGGCATACCTTAATAATTTTGGATCAGTTGAGACTGATAATATTAGATTCTTTCAGTAATTTGCATATTTTTGTAGTCACGATTTGACTGTAAAGTTAACGATTTGCTATGGCAGAGTTGAATTCAGACAGCGTGTCATTTTAGTAAAGTAATTCTATTCAGTAAATTACTTTGACCAATTTTCTGTCATCCTCAAGAAAGAAGAATGATTAAATGATTTTAGAGCGTTAAAATCTATTACGATATCGACGATCTTTGAAATACTAGTCGTCTCATGAACATGATTGCAACATAGACATTTATCATTGCATTATAGACAATTTTATGAAATATGAACTTTTATTACAATTTTTTGAATACACTATAGTAATGAACATTTGATAGGAGTTTTTCTCAATTCTAGATTGGAACAATAATGTTTGCATTCCACAGTCTGATTGTATTCTATTCGACTATTTTGCAGTTTAGTTGAACTTTGTTTGAAGATAGTATTTTTATACTGCGTTACTTTGAAGATGTTAATCTCAATTTTGATAGACCAGGCAGGAGTGTCTAATCGTATTTGCTATTAAATTTATTTGTGATTGGCAAATTTTTACTTCATATCGATTCATGAATGAAACCCACGAAGGTTAAATAATAACAGTCATTATTACAATTGATGAATATAAGAATTTTTAAAGAGGAACAATGGATGTATAATCGTTAGTTCAGTGGACGTGTAAAAGTCGCTGTTGAATAATGCCCTTGAATAATGAAGGAGGTTCCCACAATAATTAATGAAGTTGATGAATTAATAAGTGGAGGTTTTTGTGTGTAGTTTGGAAGATTTTTATGCCATATATATGAAGATATATGATGAATTTTGGGCCATTTGTTGTGCCATTTTTGTGCGTTATAAGCGAAGTATTTTCCCACTGATTGTATTGTTCTTGTTCTTTGAAAGATTATTCATATGAAGATACTGTTAAAATTAACAAGAGTGTTAAATAATTTGAGATAAAGATTTTGAATGGAGGTTACAGTCACAAATATTAATAATTATTATTAAACCTTATTAAACCTGAATTTGACAGTTAAATATAACTAACCTTCATTGGTCGATTATATCATCACGATTTGAGTAATTATCAACCGGTTAAACGTGTGGTTTAATGTATTTCTTGTATAAATAATATAAACAATTAATATTGTAAATAATTATGTAAATATCTTTGTTAAATAATTTGAAATGATAGTGATTAATACAGGCGTGTATAAAATTTTCAATTGTCATTTGACATTGTTATAAACAATTTATTATTGTTATAAATAATTAATGAACTTTTGTTATTAACATTTAGAGTTTTGTTTTTATACTCTAAATAACGCTAGTTAAGCAAGTGGTTTAAACAATTAATCATGATTTGGGATTATTGGAGGAATCCACTGGTGTTTGAATGAAGCATGTAAGACATTTGCGTGATAATATTTCAGTTGAGATGTGAACATTTACGTGTTTGAAAGGGAGAGCCAAGCTATGAGGTAACACGCTTATGCTAGGGTCGAACGAAAGGGAGTCCGCTTTGACAATGCAGGTGCATTGCAGCTGGCCCGGACAACTGTATTACAGAGGCCAAGGACGTTCCATAATAGCCTTGTGGCTATAAATAAAATGTGAAGTACATAAACACGCAAAACAATTGATCTATGTGTCTCATCCCAAATCCCGTTTCCATTCCAAGTGCATTATTATTTTACGTTGCTATGAGCTTGAGAAAGCTGAAACATTATATGTAGAGAATGCAAGTCCTACAGGAGGACATGGTTATGTGGTCGATGGCTTCTGATTGCCACGTTGATTTTGTTGTTTTTTCATTTTTGTTAAAATCATTCTTTATGTGAAATAAATTATTGTGCAGTTTAAAGTTTCTCGTCTTCGTTCTGGTTCATTTTAAATATCATGGTGGAGGTTATTGTGTGGGCATACTTTAAGTGATCCAGTTGACAACCCAGTCCCCGAGATAAATGTAAGAGGTAAGTAAAGGTAAGTATGAACCCCCATATATTTTGGTGTGTTCCACAATAATTTTCTTGTTAACTATTGTGCTCTAATCTCGATAGTATCTGTCAGTGCCATTTTCATTGATGTAGCTGTGCCGGCGCGTTTGATTATTGGCAATCCGATTGAGGGGGCGGATATCTGACAGCCTACTATCAGGATATCGGGTACAGTACGCACCGTTTAAAAACATGATCAAATCCTCGGATGATGCGGCTAAGATGACATTGTCGTTAGTTTGTCGTTAGTGAGTCACTGAGTCGAAATTACTTGATCTTCGTCCTCAATTCTACTTTTTTTGGCATTTCCTTCGTTACTTGCCGTATGTATAGATTGAAAAGTACCAATGATAAAATGCAGTCTTACCTAATATCTTTCTAAATACCAGTTCCCCTCTCATGTCTATCGAATCTAATAAATACCAGCTGGTTGTAGACACACTCAGAATCCTGAATTGTATTCCGAAACTTTTCAAACTGGTAAACAATATCTCCAATCAACATTATACACAGCTTTATTTATACTAAATATGCCACAAACGTTTTCCTGTCGATCTTTATTCTACCAAGAACAAACAGTCTAATTTTTAATACAACTACCCTTGTTCCTCTGATTCTTGTTCACTGAACTTGTCTTTACCTAACTCAGCTGTCATCCACTCCATTTGTTTCATCATCGTCATCAGCTTCTAAAGGCTAAAAGCCTTGTCGTTGCAGCCATTTCTTACAGTCTTCAAGAGTCCTCTTCACATTGGCATACGAGTCACCTTCCATCTCCTTGACAATGTTCTTGAGATACGATTGTCTTGGTCGTCCCCTTAGTTTTTTCCCCAAACTTTTCCATTAAAAATACCTGGAGGAGAGTGTCATGTCTTAGTATGTGTCCCATGGATTTTGTATTCCTTTACTTGATGGTGTTCAACAGGTATCGATTCTCCTGAATTTGGTTCAAAACAAGCTCATTTGACCTTTTTCCATCCAGCTTGTTCGGGTCATTCGTCTCCAAAACCACATTTCCGCTGCCACAAGTTTTGATTCTTCTTCCAGTCTTCTTTCTAAAATCTGACGTAATGCTAGGATAGCCTCCCTAGTCCCTTTCCTTGTTCTAAATCCATACTGATCACTATTCAGATGTTGTTCAATTTTCTTGCTTAGTCTATCTTTGATGATGATCAATACAATCTTTGATGCATGTGAATGAATGGCTAAAGTTCTATAATTAGAACATTCACAAGCATTTCCTTTCTTGGGTAGTGTGATTGTTCAAATTTTAATAAAATCAGGAGGTACAATTCCGTCCTCATAGCTTTAGTAATTATTTGAAAAAGGTATTCTTTAATGCTTACATCACAACATTTTAAGAGCTCTGCAGGAATGTTATCTACACCAGTTGCTTTATTTCCATTCAGTTTAGTGAGTGCTGCATAAAACTCTGCTTTAGTTATAGTTGGACCTTTATCATCTTCTTCAATTAGTTCTTCATCTTCTATATAAATACTATTGTCAGTAATATTTGGTCCATCATAAAAATCTTCTAGGTATTGTTTCCATCACTCACATACCTTTTCAATTTCAAAGAATAGTTTCCCTTTGGAATCCATAACTACGTTGCTTGTGATGCGTAGTTGATATCTCAAAGATTTCCCATTAAAACAAGCTTTGTCAGGTTTCCCATTCGGGACCCACGCATACCCGCTTCATACTATTTCCTTCCTCCTTGCGACATTTCCTATATTCTTTAGAGACTAATACGCTTGAGTGTCTATATTTCTAATTTTTTTCCTTTATTCAATAAACTCTAGGATTTCCTGGGTCATCCGTTTCTTTTTCCGGTTCCAATTTCCCTTTGCCTAGTACCTCCGTTGCAGCTGATTCTAAGCCATTCCTTATATCGTCCCTACACTGACAGAATGCAGAGCGATGTGGGGAGAGTTTCGGCGCTACACTGACAAAATGCTGAGCGATGTGTGGAGAGTTTCATCGCTACACTAACAGAATGCTGAGCGATGTGGGGAGAGTTTTGGCGCTACACTTACAGAATGCTGAGCGATGTGGGGAGAGTTTCATCGCTAAACTAACAGAATGCTGAGCGATGTGGGGAGAGTTTCATCGCTACACTATCAGAATGCTGAGCGATGTGTGGAGAGTTTCATCGCTACACTAACAGAATGCTGAGCGATGTGGGGAGAGTTTTGGCACTACACTTACAGAGTGCTGAGCGATGTGGGGAGAGTTTCATCGCTACACTAACAGAATGCTGAGCGATGTGGGGAGAGTTTTGGCGCTACACTTACAGAATGCTGAGCGATGTGGCGAGAGTTTCATCGCTACACTAACAGAAGGCTAAGCGATGTGGGGAGAGTTTTGGCGCTACACTGACAGAATGCTGAGCGATGTAGGGAGAATTTCGGTGCTACACTGACAGAATACTGAGCATCGCAACTGAGAACTCCCAGCATTGGCTTTTCTACATCTCGACCCTATTTCCTTCACCATACAGTACTACCAACCTGAGAGAATGCACAGCCCAAGTACTTAAAATGTTCGTTAGTACTGAATGAGACACCAACCAACGATACAATTTTCTATAGTACATAAATTAGCCAAAATACCTTATCAAGTGATGAAAAACTAACCAGAAATTGATGTAGTAATAATGATTACTCCTCAGCTGTCCATAATCCACCCACAATCCCGTTTTAATATGACAACATATATGGGTAAAAAAGAATCCAGCAGTGTCCGCCATTATGCGTGTGATTTATCGTCAAAGACCGTATCGCCAACCCCGCGCATTTGGTACTATATCATGTCCAGTATCGCAAAACAACACAGCTCCATCAACTTCATTTGAAAGTGCGCCAAGTTTCAGTCTTAAAGTTAGACCTGGATTGTGCGTGTTGCAAATTAACAATCAAGAATATCATAATGCATCAATAATTTTCTTCAAAGCCAATGCTTTCGCCTAGAGCAATATTTGTTAGGTAGCGCGATCCGCAGCCAACATAAGTAACCCTGATTTTGTCACGCACAATGGGGGTAGAAACTCATCAATAATATTCACCCAAACCTATGGTTTTGCCTAGACCAATATTTTAATCCAGAAGAATGGTTTTTGCCTAGACCAATTATTGTTAGGCGAAATCCAATCCTAACCTTCGTTTTGCCAAATCCAATGGGTATTGACAATTGTTTTAGCCTGCAATCTGCGTTAGCGATATATACAGCCCTATTTTTTGTCACGCACCAATAACCTTTAATAAGTGTGGGGTATTTTGTATCCCACATGTTGGCAACAATGTATGTGCCTCGGTGTGAGCACCTTGTTGACAGTTGAATGAGATTCAAGCGCGGTTGGAACATGGCTACTTATGTTAAAAGATCAATAAATAAAAACACATACATAATTTAGCACGTATTTCAGGTGCAGTGGTGACCATGGTTACTAATTTGAATAGGTAATGTCCCCCAGAAGATGAAACAGAGTATGTAAAAACCACGTTCTGGTCTAGTTCAGAATTAATAAATGTTCCACTGCTCCTGTTTTGTTCTTTCCACCTAGCATTCTACTTACTTGCATTTCTTCCCAATTGTTGAAATGCTAATCTTCATACCATACTCCCCACATTTATGTTCAAGTTCAAACATATTGGCTTGCAAACTTTCGACAGAGGCCGTCATTACCACCAGGTCATCCGGATAGGCCAGATTACTCACCTTGAAATTCACCCAGCCAGATCAACAAATGGCCCATAAGCCTTGCCACACTCCTATTAATACCTTCCCTCAGGTGCTCTATCGTATGCCTTCTCTAGATACACAAACACAACTGTCTCTTCCTCTCATTTCTCAGTAACTTGACGCATACAGAAATGTTGAGCATCCATCTCACTCTCTGCCAATTGTTCTCCTTTCTACAATGCCTGAGTACACTTTGCCCACTATAATTTCTGTAACCTTCCTTATAAATTGGTGTCATTACTGCTTTTCTCTAGGGTGAGGGTACATTTCCTAAACCCCACGCGAATTCGATTCTCCTAAGCAACCATTTCAGCCCTGCTTTCCCATTTTCAATTTCCAACTGAAATTCAACTAACCCTGCCGCTTTGAAGCATTCGTGTTTATTTACCACCCTCTCCGTTTCTTCAACCTTCATCCTGTCCTCCTCCTGCAGAACCTCAAAGTCTGCCTCATTGCCAGATAAGTCTCCATTAAGGGGAGGTATGACTGAATTTTTAACTTTCAAAGTTTTCTTCATAACATTACCAGATTTTAATCAATTACAAAGAGAGTTCTCGCATCTATTATGCTAATAAATATTTATATAGCTTCATTAGTATTTGAGTTATTGAACATTTCTGGCGTAGTTGGAAGCATGCTGAGTGTCTATGCCCAAGATCGTGAGTTCAAACCCGACGGAATTTTTAAGAGCGTTGCTACATGACCGCGTTGTTGCAGCCCCTAAACTAAGGTAAGAAGGTAAATCCCTCAGTATGCCTTCCTTCGGAGGGGAACGAAATCCGGTGGTCCCATGTCATAGATTTAAGGCATGTTACAGAATCTTCCACTAATTACACCTGTGTGAAGCTAAATTATAGGTTAAACACTTGACTAACGCTCTTAGGTTCCAACATTCATCACCAGGAGCCACCTGCGGTGGCTTCTGGTAACCTAAATCTGACCTAGTGGTCGTTGACAGTGGCGTTTGGCGGCAAAAGTATTAACTCCTTGAAAAAAAAATGAATTTCTGCAGTCCTTACTTGAATTGAAAAGAGATAACACAGACAAATACAACCATCACAATTAACATCGGTTGTCAGACAGATTCTACAGGCACCCTAAGTAAGCGGAACTAGATGACCGCGTTGTCGCAGCCCCTAAACTAAGGAACCAACCAGGCTGACTAAGTTATCTCAAATACTTCCAGACAGAGAGATTTCCGAGGGCAAGTGAAGAGTTATGTTAATATCAATTATGTATCTACTTGGACGAGACAAGCAGTGAAATGCAGGATATATCTGACGTTGCAAACAAAACTTATTCGTATCCAAAACATTCAGTTATGCATACACAAAAGTTAAACAACATATTTCCGCATATGTTGTACACTTACTCATTTGAATGGTTTCCTCTTGCTTCACTTTCCCCATCCTGGGTTTCTTCTTTCATGTCCTAGGAATAAAGTGAATTGATTAATTATTTTATTTATTTGGCATCACTAATACTTAAACTATGTAATTGTAAATCACGGCAGAGTTGATGTGAAGCATTACACAGATGTGGTTATGTCTTCCCTAGTTCGAAAACTTATAATACACAATCTCCTCAAGATAACAAGTAAATCTCAGAGCGACACAAAATGACAAACGAATGTATTTTTATTTTTAACTGGAAGGTTTTTGGAGGCGTTAGGATCTAACACATCCACCTATCATTATGTAAAAAGCGACTATATCCTCAATATTTGTACCATCCCATCTTTCTAGAATGAAGGTCAGACATCTTACATTCACAATATTATACAAAACATTTCTCACAAAACACTGCAATTAAAGCAAAATTACAAAATAATTTAGTGTAAGTTCATAAATTATATGCCTCTAGAGGGAATTTATTGTGGAATATTTTGCTGCCACACAATGCTAGTAATAAGTCTACTGGTGAACGGTAGCACAGAGATTGCAAGGTAGGTACAAGCCGGGGAAGAAATTGGAGCAACTTATTAAAAGCAAAATCTATTTCAAATGAATTTATATATTTAGTCACACGTCGTATAGAATGCTTTCAATAAGGGATTCCAGGCATCGTTGGTATTAATTGGCATACATAAATTTATGAATGCAAGTTTGAAACTTATATATTGTGTCCGCCCTTTATAGTTACTGCCTTAGAACAGAAAAAAGGCTGAGCTAATTTCAACCATACGGAGCTTAAATGTGCCAGGCCATGTGATTACTGTCAGAAGATGACTGGGCAAGATGCCTACCAACAAAAATACTTGAAATGGTTGTTCTTGGTTCCCCATTTTCATCTCCAGGTCAACATTAGGACGGGAACACTAAACAGACGATGGTCGCTTCCTTCCGACTCCTAATCATACTTCCATAATACCAATCCCCATTAACAACTCTTATAGGCTGGACAATATGTTAAAACCACTGCCACATATAAGTTCAAAATTCATTTCACCTCCTCCCTAACACCGCAGAAATAGGGATATTAAGAGATAGAAGAGAAACAACTATAAGAAATGTGGTAAGAAGGAGGGTTTCTTCAGAACGTACCATAAGTTAAAATAAGTGGACTTCTTTCTTCGTATGATACTTAATTTTATCTCATAGCATCAATTATGTAATAAGTTTACACAAAAGACCAAGTGCATGTTATAGCAAAGCTCAGGATTGGGATGGAGGTAATCACGGTCATAAGTTAAAACAATCCCAGCATGTGCCTGTAAGGCAACTGCTTAGCCCCCATGAGTGGATCTCTGAGGGGAATACAGAAATCCTAATGCAATTGGTTTATTCTGACCTTAAGTCCACAGTGGGTACCGAATGCAAACATATGTTAGCTTCACATAATATAATTAAGGTGCATCCCCCATTAGCTCAGTGATCAGAACAACATTGTACATTGTCGGTGGTCCCAGGTTCAAGTCCCAGGTGGATTGATATCTCAGTTATTCATCCTTACATCAAAACGGCTCGTACTCTCTGTACTATACAAAAGCTAAGAGATAAGCACTTTAGTTTGCCATCAATATAGTAGTGAAAATAAAACTCCTATTCCCAAAATGCTATTAGGTGATGAGGAGATGTTATGTCTTGTAAGGACGCAAGAAGGTGCTTAACTCTTCCAGATCTGAAGATGTTATTTCTGATTCGATATGTCGAACGATATCCAGAATAGGACAGTCTGCAATCTTAATATCCCTAACATGGTTCATATGACTTGTTTCACAAATTTGTTTCCCTTTGCATAGGTAGAATTATGTGTTACACATGACTTGTAAATTTTCACTGAAGAAATCAAGGAATAAATAACATACTGAAGTTAATTCAACTTCGCGTTCATAGAGTTTTCTTATGTCAATGGATACATGGCAAAGACAGAAAAGTTTTGTGAAGTTCAAATCAGAATTCATTTCAGTTCCTACACATATGCCAAGTGTTGGCCTAGCAGATTGTCTTTAGCATTGAGTGTGTGTATGGAGACTCAGTGGGGTTGGTGCAGTAACTTACTGTTAATATATAACGTTAATATCTGTCATAATAATCAAGCAAAGTTGATGAATGTTGGGTAAAGAAATATTGCATAGTGAGTTGTGCGTTTTACTGTATTGAGTTCCTAAAGCAATATTGATCTCAAGAACACTCAAGGTAGGGAGAAATTTAATGAACTTATAATACTTGACATCTTATCAGAATTGTTAGGCACTGTATTAAAAATATGGAATATGAATATTTTTTAAATAACACCGGGCCTCGGTCTAATATGTTTCCTTCTTCTTCAACTGCCCGTAACAATATAAATATCAAAATCACATGTTATTCATCTCAGGTTATTCTTCAAGAGATATGCAGGTTTCTTGTACCTTCTGGATGATTAATTCCCCAAATTCATTCATAATGTAACGTCTGTAGTTTCACAATGGAAGGTAACAACTAGCTGTGACGGTTTAGTAACGTCTGTAGTTTCATAATGGAAGGTAACAACTGGCTGTGTCTGTTTAATAACGTCTGTAGTTTCACAATGGAAGGTAACAACAAGCTGTAACGGTTTAGTAACATCTGTAGTTTCACAATGGAAGGTAACAACTAGCTGTGACCGTTTAATTACGTCTGTAGTTTCACAATGGAAGGTAACAACTAGATGTGATTGTTTAGTAACGTCTGTAGTTTCACAATGGAAGGTAACAACTAACTGTGACTGTTTAGTAACGTCTGTAGTTTCACAATGGAAGGTAACAACTAGCTGTGACTGTTTAGTAACGTCTGTAGTTTCATCTATGCTGATGATGGGTATTGCTTTTAGGGGCGGAACAGCGAGGTCATCTACTCTATCTCCCATGTTGGCCACAAACCAAGCTTTCTTGTTATTGCTGTGGTTTTTGCATCATGTTTACTGATTCCCAAGATGTTTTATGCATGCCTTAATTTTACATCCACAAACCTTAACGTAAATGTTGTAAACAGACCAATTGAAGTGTCTGTTATACACACTATTGTTTGATTCACCAGGCTGTTGGGTTATGGCTAAAACAGGTGTTTGCCCATCTTATTGCCACTTGACCTGCTAATGAGAATGATGTCTTTACCAACCATCCAGCGAATTCATTTTAACAGAGCCCTTCTATCACATTAGCAAACACACAATTGATATTTCACTCACAACTACAACAAATTCACATGTTACATACTTCTAGAGGGTAACGTTCTTCACACTTGTTCAGAAATCCCGAATGGATATTAGAATAAAGTAAATAGATATCAGAAGAGCTAGAATAGTCAACCAAACCTCGAAGATAGTCCACTCCATCAAGATCAAACGTTTGATGAAAGGTGACTCTATCAAGATGCACAAAATGTAAATAACCATCACAGATTTTAAATGACAATATGGCTTTAGACACCTTCTTTCATACTAATTACACGCAAGTTATATATATTTTCATGTATCTCAGCTCATGCGCAGTATGAAGAGCTCCTACAAGCAATCCAGCACATCAAGTTAAATAATTTGACCCCAGGATAAAGGCAACAAACAACACAAAGATGGTGAGATTGAGGTTTCCGCCTTTGCATCAGATTACCTGCCGTGTATGAGGATAAGGAAGCAATCTACCGATTACATGGTCAGTACCATAACACAATCTGTGGCCTTTTCACTCACATCACTTGCAAATACAAAACAAACTTTATGGAATACTTGGTTTTAATAGAAAGAAGGCATGTAATTTTACGTTTTACCATTAATCTGGCGACCATGAGCCACGGGATCTCAATTTTTAAGAGGAATCACAACTTCACAAGTCGTGATACTTCACTCCGAAGGAACTTACAACAAACTTGAATAGAAACCTAGTCAATTGTGATAGACTGTTCTCTTGTTCCATTTGTGAAGTTATTGGTATTGTTTTGTGTAATTGGTTCACTGCATGGCATACCGTGCCCAGTTCAAGGACAGAAAATGGCCTGGATCAACTGAGAAAGGCTGTCTTCGTAACAATTTCAACATTATTTACTAGCAGCTTCAATATTGCATTCATATGTTGGTACTCCATTTCCGTATAGAAGTTATGCAGAATTTAATAAATGTATCACTGTATTCAGGCAAGGTAGTCTGAAGTTTTAGAAACTATTTCTGTGTCGAGGAATTTGAAGCGAGATTAGAGTATATAGAGAATCTCTTAAATATTATAGTCATCTACAAAATTTCAATACAAAATTGGAGAAGCAAATCATGCATGGAATTTGATGATTTGCAACAACCAAACACCAGATATTAAAAATCCAAAGAAGGCCCCGGAAATTACTACATCTACATTCAGGTTTCGTATTAATTCCTAAATCTTTGATCAGTGCAAATGATCCCCTCACAAACCTTTGAAAATATCAGCCACACTTGCTGGAGGAACATCAGATATCATTAAGCATATAACATGACTTAACAACATAACAAGCTACTCTCAAGATAATGAGGCACTTACAACTCTCGATGAAGATGGTGTTTCCTTCTTGACTAATGGGACTATCTCTGCAGTCACTTTCTCATGGATAGTAACTTCCATGATATGTGCTCCCTACAGAGAAACAACAATTCGTTAATAATGTACCTCACGAGGCATAAGAAATATATATTGTACACACGTCAGCACGATAGACATTCATCTAGTTCTATATATCTCGGATTAGTTCACAACTCAATGAATAATTTTAAGAAATTTGATAAGGTTAGAATAGCAACCCTGAAGCTGAAATTTCGCTGCGTTAAGTGCCCATTAGCTGACTTTAAGTGCTCATTAGCTGACTTTAGGTGCTAATAAGCAGACTTTAACATCATTTATATTTTTCTGACTTTTACTTTCAAGGTTTTGAATGTTTTACAAGACAAAAGTACAATAGAATAGCTTACTTATTACTTACGATGTATATGCAGCTATCAGAACACAAAATACTTTATTTCTCAGAATCCAATACTTTCATGTAGCTACAGTGTTATAAAATCACAAATAAAATTGATACATTTTTCTTTCATTTTAAGAAAATTCATATAGGTGTTTGATTCAAGATGAAAATAAATACGAACTTGTATATGTAAAACATACTTGCATTACTGAACCTTTCTCAAGAACGATTTCCAAAAATCAGTAACTGTCAACATTAAATGATGATATGATAACCTACAGTCGCATATCATGTGATCGAGTGGTAATGAAGTTAAAGACAATTCAAAACCTCAATACCCAGTGTCCGAGTTTCACTAGCACACAGTTACTAATATGCCAAGGATTATTCGAAGTTCCTACCTAATTTAGCTGCACGACTTAACCTTAAAGGTGATGCAAGTTTTGCAATAATTATTCAAGGTTGTTTCAAAAGGGACAGTAAATAACCACTCTAAAATTGAAGCCTGCCCTACAAGAACGTTATATATTATATTTATTAACTTTTCAGTATTAAAAGAAAACTTCTTGTGCCTAATCTAATGCCGAGATATGTTAAATACAGGTCTATACAGTCTCTCTTCCAACACTAAAGGAACATATTTCTCTTAAATGGCAGTATATAGGACTCACCATGATTTTAGTGCAGCTTCTCTGCAAAAAAGTTGTATATCACAACAGACCTAGAACGTTGTATATCACAAACAATTTTCTATGGCTAAAAATAAAATAAAATAATCTTCAGATACATAATTATATGGAATGGAATATTGTATTGCTTACAAGGCATACACAAAACAAGAAAATAAAATGGGCATATTGAGAACCATATAAAAATTTTGGATGGTCGCCATGTTCGATTTTTATATGGAGGCCATAGAGGTATGTACTATTAGATGACGATCATTGCGTAGGTTCGTTATTCAAATTTTGACTTCGATCGCATGATTAGGACATAAGAAATGAAAACTCAATTTTAAAATTTCACACTGCCGCCATCTTGAGGTTATGTAAACAATTGAACTAAATTAGATGTCAGTGCATTACAATGTGTATAATAATATGCTGTGCCATGTTTCACTGGACACGGGTGGTTGAATCGCGAGAAAAGTCGATTCAAATGTTTCAACTTCGCTTGACCGCCATGTTCGTTCTGTACTTAACAGTCTTTTAAAAGTCACTTAGGAGAACTTATAGTTGTGCCCTTTATTATCGTACGAAATTTCAGGGTGATATCAGTAATAATTGCAGCGATATAGGATGCCTGTGAAATAATTCGCACAGCCACCTTGTTGGATTGTTGAGACGTAATAAATGGCAAAGGGCACGGTCGTGGTCGGACAAAATAGTACGTTGACCTTACCGAGTTTTATTGAAATCGCTCCAGCCGTTTAGATGTTTTGGGACAGACACACATACACACACATGTCCAAAGGGTGATCTCATACGCCTATTTGTTTTTCATAATTGAAAATAAGCTAAAAGAATTCTGTAATAATCAAGGGATTGCATACAAATTGTAGCAGCATTATAATCATAACACGTTCCTGGGAATGCTATGCAGCCACCCAGCTGATTGATATAAAACGTTCTTCTCTTGTATGACTTGGGTGATGATTTTGTTGAACTGCACGCCCTGAAGTTGCTGTATAAGCTTTTCCACTATTCTTCAGTCGCTGCGGCACATTGTTCTTCCACTGAAATTGATTTATCTTTCTTTCCCTGCTCTTATTCAGTGCTAAAGGAGAGCTTGGCGACACATTCAAATTGCCACCATCCGCCATCATTGTTGATATACAACTTTTTTGCAGGGAAGCCACCTTTTGGACCCAAAATTTTCTATCCATTTTTTTCAAATTGACTAATTTTAGGTTTGCAAAGTGTCGGTGTGATGATATCCAACCTTCTTAACCGAAAATCTCAAAATGCTCAATTTCTGATATACAACGTTCTTGTAGGGCAGGCGTCAATTATTATAGACATGTGACGAAATAATAAATAAACAGCCCAAGGGAGCGCAATATTAATAACATAGACTGCCCCATTCCTTATGATATGTTAATTATTAATTACCTAAAGTCAATATTTAGAACACTGTGCCCTTCTTCAGCGTGGAACAGGATAAGGAACTGTGTAGTACGGTACCAAAAGTTCACAAAAAAAAAACAGATCTGTTACAATAATCTTGTTAATAAAGCATATAAAAATGACTTCAAAAACAGCATAGAATTGAAGAGATCTGTATATTGAATAAGTTAGGTTATAAAAATGATGCTTGATGTGTATTTGCCAGATATTGTAGAGAGAAACTTTGGAAATATGTGTGACGAAGTTTTTATGAAATGTTGAGAACTACATAACTTTGAAAAAATTTGAGAATTATCCAAAGTAGGAAATAATGTACACAATCACCTGGCAATCAAGTTCTTCTTTAACAAAGACACTCTGAGTTAGGAATCTTACATCTTCAAAACCATCATCAGGTTCTTTAATTTTCATCGCCACCGGTCTATCAGACGGTGGCTGCTCATTCAAATCCTGGGAAGTAATAAACAAGCATGATTATTGTAAAAGTTCAAGAATATGAGCAAATGATGATAATAGTAATAATAATAACAATAGCGAGAAACTATTACTAAACATTACCAAGCACGTAGTTACGTCATAAACATGCGGAAGAGGCCCTAGAAATAATACTTCTCACAGATTACTTCCATGACCTTGTATCCTCCTGAAGAATAATTGTTAATAATAATAATAATAATAATCATAATTATGAATTTGAAGTATAAAAAGGAATTAATTACTCTGACCATCATTTATCTTAAATTAAAGTTAAGTTTCAACCTGACAGACCCAAAGTCAGTATATATAAAATATCCTCAAATTGATCTGGAATGTCTTAAAACCAAATTCAAACAATCTCCTTGCAAATATCACGAACCATAATCCTGTAATTTAGATGGCATTAGAAGATACACTATTGGGAGTTTCCCGGATTATTGGGGTTCTTCCTCGAAAACGTTAAGACAGATGGTTGAACAAGACCAGCGATAAGGACATAGACCTTCTAATTCGAACCTTTCAAAGGTACAGTTCCAATGAAATAGAAACAAAATTGGTGTGAATTCTTCAAAGACCAGAAAGAAGCCTCGAGAATCATCAGATCTGAAAAACACACTTACATAAAAAACAGTACAAGGAACTGTTCCAGAATATTTGCTGACGAACCATCACACTACCAAGCACCTAGTTTATAACTTACAACATCCGGATGAGGCCCTGAAATAAAAAAGGAAAACTGCAAACTTGTCACAGATCACTTCCATGACCTTTGAACCAACGATCCACCTGAAGAACAAATCTGACTTGAGAGATTCCTAATACAGATTCAAAACTCCCTTCATTAGAAGAAATCAGGTTCTTCAATTTTCATCCCCAACCGCCTGTCGGACGGTAGCTGCTCATTCAAATCCTGGGAAGTAATAAACAAGCATGACTATATGTAAATGTTGAAGAATAAGAGCTAATGATAATAATAGTAATAGTAATAATAATAATAATAGCAAGAAATTGTTTCAAAACATTTGCTGACGAACCATCACACTACCAAGCACCTAGTTTATAACTTACAACATCCGGATGAGGCCCTGAAATCAAAAGGAAAACTGCAAACTTGTCACAGATTACCTCCATGACCTTTGAACCTACGATCCTCTTGAACAAATCTGACTTGAGGAACGGACTCCTAATCCAGATTCAGAACTCCCTTCATTAGAAGAAATCAAGCAAGTAACTGTAAACTAAACTTAAAAATAACAAAGCTCAAAAGAAAACTGAAATATTGAAATTAAGAGGTGAAAGCCTAACTAAAAAATGTCAAGTAACTCTGTTAGATATATGGAGAAAATTCTCTAAGACAGGAATTGCAATCTAGTTCACCCACTAATTTAAGAAAGTGAAAGAACAAACATTAATACCTATGGAGAAATATCCTCACTATCACTCGCGTACAAAATTCCCTCTAAAGCATTACTCACGAGACTTGAAATCCAAACTCATCAACTAATTGGCGAATAACAGGCATGATTCATAAATGACAGGTCCTGTACAGAATTAATTCACAATCTGAAAATTATCTTGCAAATTCATAAAGCCAGGCAAACAATGCTGACTTTGGAGACTTCAGAAAAGCGGACAATTCAGTAGACCTAGACACACTATTCAATATTCTAGAAGAGTTCAAAGTTGACAGGAAAACAAGAGTAATAATCCGACAGACACTGACAGCCATAACTTCAATAGTTAAATTTAAGTGAACTTTCTGATCGTAATCATATTAGCAAAGACTTCGACAAGGAGATGGGCTATCTCAAAAAATGTTCAATAGTGTCATTGATTAACAGCCCAGGACTGGGGGGGGGGTGAGGGGAGGGGGGGCGAGGGGGAGGGACAAAAGAAATAACTATTGGTCGACGACTCAAAAATAAAATTAATCTGCAGTGTTTGGCATTCGCAGATGATCAAGCTATTCTTTCCAACAATAGACAAAAGGCAGTTAAGGTCCTAGAGAGACTTCACTAAATTGCAGCTAAGACCGGACTCCAAATGCATAGACGAATCCGCTCGTCATCTAGACAGGAAACCTCTGAAGACTAAATTCGGCAAAAAATCATCAAGTAAATAAATTCAATCCCCACGGCATAGCCGTGTACCACGGCCTTGATGGCAGCTGCAGCATTCAGTTTGAATCCCGCTGACAGTACCCATCCTGAGTGATTTTTCTCTGCGTTATCTACACTCCCTCCAGGCAAATGACGGGATAGTACTTTACTTCACCATTGAATCGTGACGCAAACAAGGAGAGAATTTCAACATTCCAGAAGGCCTATAACTATAGACGTAATTTAAAAAAATCAACATCTAAGACATTATACCACAGTAATCAAACCCGAAGCTCTATATGGCTCAGAAACATTGATGATTGAAGGTACCGTAGATCTCTTAGTAAGGACATACAGAAACAAGAAAGTAAAATATTTAGGTAAATCCTTGGTCCAGTATGCTCAGAAGGAATCTGGGAGAAACGAAATCCTTGGGAAATTTATCAGCATTCTGAAAAGACCACTGACACTTTCAGGAAAAGGCATTTTAAGTTCTACGGTAACATTCTCAGAATGAACCACCGCAGGATCACCAAAAGATTCTCAACCATGCTCCATCAATGAAGTCAATAACCAGTGGCTTAGTGAAATAGAAAAAGAACTTCAAGAAATTGGAATCAAATAAGAAATTACATAAGATCGAACCCAGTTTAAAACAGTAATTAACAACCACCATTTTGCTGAGAAAATGAATGCAAGGACCAATAAATCATGGACTGAAGAACGGAGGTGTTAATAATATTATTAGGAAAATTAAAGCAAACATAACAGATTCAGATTACTATTTGATAGGGGGCCGATAACCAGGATGTTAGGCCCCTCAAAACAAGAATTATAACCATCACTATAACTATATATGACATAATTCCTATTATTACAGCACACAAAGATTTGTCATGCCCATCAGTAATGGTACACAATATATGGAACAATATATGGAACTAAAATACATCTTACAATCTCAGAGAATTCTTCTGGTTCAAATTTGACAGATGGTTGGCCCTCCATAATGTTGAGGAATCTAAAACACAGGATAATTTGATAATATACTTTAACTATCAGGATACACTGTAACAAGTACAGGATATAATTAAGTACAAGATTTTCGGGCTTGTGGGCCGTGGTCCAGACAGGATACCTCCCGACGTTTCACCGGAAACTGCGTCAGGCATTATCAAGCGTTCCGCTCCTTTCCTAGGTCACCACTGCTGACCAAGGAAAGGAACGGGAGGTATCCTGTCTGGACCATGGCCTACAAGCCCGAAAAACTTGAACTTAATTATGAACGCCGGCCGTGAAAGCCTAAGCGAGTACAGGATATATTTGTCATTTGCACACAGAAAAGCTTAATAGTAGGCCTATATATTCCAATACCCTTCCAGGATTTTTTCTTGTATTTTGCTCTATATTCTTTAAATGTATGCAACGATACATGAAATGGAATTTCTATCTACGTCAGGGCTTTGAGGATAATGAATTGGTATCCCTGTAAATGTCTACCCCTCCGAAACATTCCAGAAGTGTTTCCATCTTAGTAACCAGTAAAGAGGTGGTGGTGGTGTAGATTGCTGCTTCAAGGGGCCTAACTATTTGGTACTGATATGGAATGAATAGCCTTATTTTCGTAAGAACCTTCCACATGAAATGTTTGCATCATCACAAATTATAAACGTCCAAGAGGTGTTTGTGTGTTTATCAGTGCTAGATTGTCTAAATAGGACTGGGGATTCAGAGAGGCAGTGCAATTGCTGAAGCGCAGTAGGCGAACTATGTCTACATTACTCAGCATAATGTACAGACTTTCAACCCCCAGTCACTTTGATATGAATTGTCAAAGCGAAGGGAACAGATTGCACCATACTGAGCATAAATATTATATAATTATATTGTGACCGTACACAACACGAGACGAGGATTGAACCAACAACTTTCACGCAGCGTGAGTACAGAATAAATGAGTGAGATATCTGTGGTGTATTTTTGGAAACACACGGAAAGAAAGAATTAGCTTTTGCTGTTCTTCATTACTTTATATCAGTCCATTTATTTACATTTTTCCCGCACACACCAACATCGAACTGTTACCTCCCGTTGCCCCGTGCATTTGTTCATTTTTTCTGTCAGTTTTTTACAGAAACGCATATTCCGTCGAACCAGCCTGACAGCGTCCCATCACTGCCTTCCGATCTTCCATTGCTTCAAGCCATGAAGACTTCTACATTAATCCGCAGGGCGTCGAGTTCTTCACCAACCCACTACTCCGTGAAGACACCGCTCGAAGAAGAATTTTGTTTTTGTAAAGTTTTTTATGTTTATGTATAACCTCTTTCTTCCTCCCCTTACTCGCCCGATTCCCCCTCTTCTCGCCTCCTCCTACTGCTCTCTTCTCCGCGCGCGCAGCCCGCTCGCTCGGTCACTTCACTTCTACACTTCGTCTCGACTTGTCTCCGTGTCGTGAGCAACCGCTCACTCTCTCAAGTGTACTCAACTTCTTGTTGGACATGCCGTCTAGGCTAGTGTGCTTTCTCTGCGTCTAGCAGCCTTCACTTGTACGTCGGAAGTCGACCCAGTCAGTTAGAGCTTAACTAAAGCTCGCCTCCTCAACTCTAGAGGCAAACTTTTAAAATTCTACACCATGTTAGAATTTTAGTATCAACCGTCTACAGGAACATCGCCTTCGTAATGAAGCAAAGATAAGTACCGACTTCATGTTTTAACCTCATTCTCATCGCTTTTAAAGGCTCAATGCTTAATTTCGATTTTATAGACAGTGAAAGTTGCTATGTGATAATAACTGCTTTCAAGAGATCTTCTTGATCAAACTTAAACTATCAAGTCTAACTTTCAATATGAAAGATTTTCTGAGATGCTATCTCACATCGAGGGATATTTCCAAAATACCCACTGTCTATATAATCTAGTTTTCCGCCGAGGGATTCTCTACCTAATTTAAACAAGTCATCATTGCTCTGAAACCTTCCAGAACCTACACTTTGTCTATCAGTTATACTGCCATGTATTTTCCACTCACATATGGGAATACTTTTTCAAACTAGGGAATCTTCCTTATGAACTGCTAATCAATATCTAATTTTTCTTCCTCCGTTGGGATTTTTCTGGTGCATTCAACTATAATATACAAGTTTCTCAAGCAATAGATTCTCGCAAATCTAGTGTAACTAGTTATTTTCCACCATTGCAATAACTTTCTTTGCCATCAACCTTTTGTGCTTCTACAGTGAACTTTTCAACTATATCAACAGACTATAGTGAAAACAGTGCTAGTTCAACCTTTCATCCGCGTCGCGCTCGATCGAGTACAATAAATATGGCCATGAACACTTTTCCACAATCCCATTTGATCCTTCCCAAACCCTTTACTAACAAACCAAAATAATAAAATTGTTACTTTAGGTCTTTTTTCAATGAGGTGCCACTCTCAATAAGTGCCCTCCCTTACTTGTTCCACGTATAACGAATTAATGTCTGTAAAACTTCGTGTCTAGTCACGCCTTGAATTATATTGTTTCTCCCTTTTTAATGAGGGAATACAATTCTTTCAACTCATAAGTGAGTTATCTCTAGGTTTCACGAAAGGGAAACTTGCCCCATTTTCTCGTGATCCCTACTTAATTATAGGAGTTCTAGAAACTTCCTCTCGATTTTTCTCTTCAGGTTTCACAATATGTGACCTGCCCTATTTGTATAACCCAACCAAGTATTTCTGTATCAATATAAGAAGTTATAGAAATTTCTATTTTGTTCTTCCTGCTTTTTGTTGTTGTTACTTTCGAAGTTGTTATTCTTTCTAAGATATTTACCTAGAAATCCTTAAAGTACACACCTTGTACTTGATTTATTGTTTAACTTTAATTACGTCAGTTATCTTTACATTTTTCATTTATTTATCTTCGTTATTTCAAAATCTTACGAAGATTTTAAATCATATAAAAGGTTCAAAACCAAAAGAATTATCAATTGCCTGGCGCAAGCTTTAAATGTTTTCGGAGGTCTGCGACCCCAATTGTTTAGAAAAATCAAAATTATATATTTGTTACAAAAACTACTTCCTTTTACATTGTTAAATAAATTAAAGATTTGTTTTTCGCTTTATCATTTCTCAAACATAACGGTTAGGCATGATCCTGTCTTCCCTAACTCTTCCAAGGTTCATGCCCTCTTTAATAAAAATAAATCTATTGATAGGGTGTTCACCACTTGTTGCATTTGAGCAAGAACTCTTAGTTATAACTTATGTCAAACTCTCTTCCTATTTCTCCATCCTTTTTCTCCAGTCCGAAACCCACTTCTTTTTCTTCATCATTTTCCCTTGGGGGTTAGGTTATTCCCAAGCTAATAATCTACCCAAAATTTTGTCCCAGAAACCCGGGAGAGTCCATTTCTCAGAGACTATTTATGAGAATCTATTCGTTATTTATTGCTCTAAGTCCATTTGACAATATTTTGCAAATCATTAATATCTTCTTTGAATTTTTCAGCTATAACTTCGCAGTGCAAAGCTGGTGAAGGTGATAGAGTTCGTTCCTGTCTTCTTCAGCCTGTCTTACTTGCAACCTGTCTTCTGCTGCCAACCTGACAGCATTTTCAAAATCTCGCTACTGTTTCGAAACTTACACGTCAATTTACCTATTTTCAACATGCCAAATGAAGAGGATGAAACTCTCATTGCCAGACGTTCTTCCTACAAAGGGCAAATCACCAGATTTAGAAAATTTCTAAACAAAATAAATCCCGCCGATTGTGATCTAGACGTCTTGACACAACGCCTTAAGTTGTACGAACGGTCCTATGATTACTATGATTAAATTCAAACCGACATTGAATCCGCTTGCCCAGAACTTCAATCGGATCGGGACAAGGTTGAACTCCTGTATTTTGAAGGGATTGCCAAGGGTCACCAACTGATCCGCAGTATCTCAGAACCGGACACTAGGGACATCAATCCGGTCCAGTTCGCACCCGCTTCAGTTCATAAGGACAAACCGAAACCGTTACTTCTTAACATAACTCTACCTCACTTCGCAGGCCAGGAAGGTGAATGGTATTCCTTTTACGAACTTTACTGCTCCCTTATTCATGAAAACACAGTCATTCTCGATATCCACAAGTTCTATTTCTTGCGTTCGTCCTTGGAAGGCCAGGCCTTGGCCTTGGTTGAGTCACTGCCTTTAAGCGCAGATAACTACCACATCGCCTTTAATCTCCTTAAAGAGAGATATGGTAATGTACGTTTGTGTGTTGCTCGCCACATTCGCTGCCTGTTCAACTTGCCAGTCGTAAAACCTAATAACGTCACCTCTTTAAGAGACCTGTTAGACTCCATGCAATTACATGTTAGAGCGTTATATCAACTTAAGCAACCGGTCCAAACTTGGGACACCGTCCTTATTCATCTAGCTACATTCAGATTCGAATTTTCAACATTAAAGGCTTGGGAAATCGAACTCACTCGCAAGGATGAGCATTCGTTCGAACAACTCATCGCGTTTCTCAACAGCCGGTGCCAAGTCCTTTCAGTACTCTCATTTCAGTGCGAAAATGTCGAAACGAGTCCTCAGTGTCATATCCTGGAGAAAAAACTTGTCTCTTCAAATGGTCATCAGCACCCATCTGTCGAGAAAAAGCAAACCAGTTCTGTCTCTTTCAACCATCCAAGAGAACATATTAGGCCGCTCAACAAATCTTTAAAATGCACGCTCTGTAAAAAGATTCACACTTTTTATTCCTGCAAATCCTTTAAAGAATTGTCTGTTGAAGACAGGAGGAAGTTTGTCTTCAATAATAAATATTGCCATAACTGCCTGTCACCTAAGCATTCTGCTTCTAATTGTACGTCTTCCAACCTCTGTTTTCATTGCTAAAGACCGCATCATTCCTTATTGCACTTTCATGATCAATCGAGGTCACTAGTACCTGCTTCTACAAACTCCATGCAGAGCAGCTCCGAAAAAACTAATGCTTCTTCCTGCATTTCTAACGCCGAAACTTCTCACAGTGCACAAGTCCTTTTGTCCACTGTACAATTCGAAATCCAAGATAAATTTGGAAATTGGTTTCGAACCCGCGGTCTTCTCGACTCCGCTTCAACTCACAACTTTGATTCGCAATCGTTAATTAAAAAACCAGGTCTTTCTTCATCACCTACTTCCATCAATGTATCCGGCATTGACAATTTGAAAACTTAAGCCTTGCAATCTTCAAAATTGAAAATCAGAGACATTTGTCGAAGAAACACCAATCTTATCTTAAACTGTCTCATTCTTACCAGTATTGGCAAGGACACTCCTAGCAACTCTATTAATACTTCGGGTTTAAAGATTCCTTCGCATTTAAGGTTAGCTGATCCTCAGTTTAATGTTCAAGGCCCCATTGATATACTTTTCAGTGCCAATATTTTCTGGAATTGCCTTCGTAAACAAACCCTTAGGCTATCTTCAAACGTGGTCGCCAGAGACACCGATTTTGGTTGGGTTGTCATTGGTCAAATACAACAACCCAGTCTTCAAACCAAATCGCAATGTCATTTCGTGAACGCTGATATAAATCCCTTTTCTGAAAAAGAGAACTCTTATGTTTCCGATCTCAATACATTTGAGAAACACTTGCCGAAACGACGTCTCATTGTAAACAACTACGTGACCTTTGTAAGTTGTTTAAATGGTTTTGCCTTATTTCTGCACAAAATGGCAATTCAAGTTCGCCTCGCTTTGGGTCACTTCGTTTACCTTCTCATGTCATTTTTTGTAGCAGGTAATTGTTTAAACTTTCTGTCGAAAACCATCTTCTCCTTGTGTAAAACCATGGCTATCAGTCACCATCATTTCGCTGTAAGCATGTTTCACTATTCTCGCTATTTGGTAGGAAGGCCATGGCCGCCTCATTCCCTCTTCCTCACACTTGGAAGCCGCTTTTGAAACCGCTTGAAAATCTGAGTTCTCTAGCATCTAGAATAACTATTCTTACGCACAAACTCCTTCTCAATGTCCCAGCTTTTCTTCTTTGTTCAGAAGAATTAAGCCTTTTTCTGTTGAAAATTGTCGGATTCCGTGATCTTCAAATTATGCGAAATTGATTACTTGCTTTATTTCATATGACTTTAAATTGGTTTTTCACGCCCAAGCTACGGGTGACTGCATGACGTGTTACTTGAAGTTCCGCTTTAAGTCTCGGCTGATTGCACTCGCCTTGTTTGTTTATTTTGAACTGCTTGTTTGTCAATCTCGTTTGTATACAAGCTCGGGTAAGGCCAAGCTGCCGTTTACTTCCTCTATGCTGGACAAAGGTCAGAGCAAGTTTTCCTTATCTCAACTTTGGCTGACTGCCAACCATTGTCTTGCGAGTTGCTTCCGTAATTTCAGAAGCTGTTCACCTCCTTACCAAAGTAAACTTGTTCTGGTCAAGGACTCTTTCAGATATTTATATTCGTTATCTCGTTGTACTATGTGGGTCAAGGTCGTGTTAACCTATCTCTCCCACTTGCTCAGACTCGTATCCTATAGCTGTTTCAATCCTTATTTCATAACATCCTTTCATATTTTTTATTTGCGCATGTATTGCACCCTGCTTACATATTTTGCACTTTTATTGTTCATTGTTAAACAAACTTGTTGTATCTCGTCGTTACACTCGATGTGTTTTTGCATCTATGCTTGTTACGTCACGTTTCTTGATGACTTAAGTATTTTTCTGATTAATCCATTTGATGCTTATTATAACTTAAGGTCATTGTTTATGGCTACTAGATTGTTGTTCCCTATGGCGTTCTAGCCTTCTACTCGCATAGTTCCTTTGTTTATTTGGTATATTCTTATCCTTAATCGATGTACTTGTTTCTATACGCTTTGTTCAAAGTTGTTAACTCTCCTTTCGCATCTTGTCGCGATCTTCACTAGAGCTTTATTTCTCGCAGCTTCTTGCTAATTTGTGATTGACAGCGTTGTTAATTCGCGCCTGTCGCCCCCACATTCTAATAATCCTGATAACTTGCTTGCACTTACACCTGATCAGTTCCTCATAGGTGCTTCCCCTTTTTCCCTTTCTCCCTCTAGCATAGATCTTTGGCGAAATGACCGAATGTTACCCACGAGGGAAGGGAAGAGTCAGGGAAAGAACGATCTCTACTACCAATGTGTTTATTATAAGACCTCTTTCATATTGTGTTCTTGTTCTTTGCTGGTGTTTGCTGTTGTCCCCCAACATGGTGAATTTTCGGAAATACACGGAAAGAAAGAATTAGCTTTTGCTGTTCTTCATTACTTTATATCAGTCTATTTATTCACATTTTTCCCGCACACACCAACATCGAACTGTTACCTCCCGTTGCCCCGTGCATTTGTTCATTTTTTCTGCCAGTATTTCACAGAAACGCATATTCCGTCGAACCAGCCTGACAGCGTCACCTTCGCTGCCTTCCGAACTTCCATTGCTTCAAGCCATGAAGACTTCTACATTAATCCGCAGGGCGTCGAGTTCTTCACCAACCCACTACTCCGTGAAGACACGCTCCAAGAAGAATTTTTTTGTAAAGTTTTTCCATATTTATGTATAACCTCCTTGCTTCCTCCCCTTACTCGCCCGCTTCCTCCTCTTCTCGCCTCCTCCTACTGCTCTCTTCTCCGCGCGAGCAGCCCGCTCGCTCGGTCACTTCACTTCTACACTTCGTCTCGACTTGTCTCCGTGTCGTGAGCAACCGCTCACTCTCTCAAGTGCACTCAACTTCTTGTTGGACATGCCGTCTAGGCTAGTGTGCTTTCTCTGCGTCTAGCAGCCTTCACTTGTACGTCGGAAGTCGACCCAGTCAGTTAGAGCTTAACTAAAGCTCGCCTCCTCAACTCTAGAGGCAAACTTTTAAAATTCTACACCATGTTAGAATTTTAGTATCAACCGTCTACAGGAACATCGCCTTCGTAATGAAGCAAAGATAAGTACCGACTTCATGTTTTAACCTCATTCTCATCGCTTTTAAAGGCTCAATGCTTAATTTCGATTTTATAGACAGTGAAAGTTGCTATGTGATAATAACTGCTTTCAAGAGATCTTCTTGATCAAACTTAAACTATCAAGTCTAACTTTCAATATGAAAGATTTTCTGAGATGCTATCTCACATCGAGGGATATTTCCAAAATACCCACTGTCTATATAATCTAGTTTTCCGCCGAGGGATTCTCTACCTAATTTAAACAAGTCATCATTGCTCTGGAACCTTCCAGAACCTGCACTTTGTCTATCAGTTATACTGCCATGTATTTTCCACTCACATATGGGAATACTTTTTCAAACTAAGGAATCTTCCTAATAAACTGCTAATCAATATCTAATTTTTCTTCCTCCGTTGGGATTTTTCTGGTGCATTCAACTATAACATACAAGTTTCTCAAGCAATAGATTCTCGCAAATCTCATGTAACTACAGTGAAACCCCTCAAATCCGAACCCCAGAAATCCGAAATCCCGGGTAATCCGATCGAGTTATTTTCGACAATTTCAGGTTTGAAAAAAAAAGAGATACTTATTTTAGTCATGAAACAATTATATATACTACAATATAACGTTATTTTAAATAATTAGTTGAACAATTGACAAAGAAGTACAGTTAGCATACCTAACAAGGGGAAAATATGGCTACATACTTATCTCATCCAGGATTGAAAATCGGAAAAGTTGGTTATTGTAATTCCTTAGGTCAATCACTTTTGCAAAAACAAATGAAATAACAATAGATAAACACAAAATATCACTTAATCTTTCACTTGAAATCAGTTATCTTCAATTGTCGAAGCGACGAAAACATTTCCGCGGTGGCAATCGTGCGCCAGCGTCGCATGAACATGGCATCGTTTGGCGTGACTACTGCGTGTTGTTCTACGAAGCGCAATGCGATGTCAAGAGCAGATGCAGCTTCAGTATAAGTCACATTGTCTGTCGAAGTTGATTAAAAATTATTATGTTTTCTATTTTAATTTAGTGTATTTATTTTAGTAGAAGTCTTTCTCACTGTCGCTAGCTCAACGTACAGTCCTATACCGTAACGATGTTATGGATATTTTCGGCTAATCCGAACAAATTGAAATCCGAACACGCTACAGCCCCAATTAGTTCGGATTTCAGGGGTTTCACTGATGTTATTTTCTACCATTGCAATAACTTTCTTTGCCATCAACTTTTTGTGCTACTACAGTGAACTTTTCAACTATATCAACAGACTATAGTGAAGACAGTGCTAGTTCAACCTTTCATCCGCGTCGCGCTCGTTCGAGTACAATAAATACGGCCATGAACACTTTTCCACAATCCCATTTGATCCTTCCCAAACCCTTTACTAACAAACCAAAATAATAAAATTGTTACTTTAGGTCTTTCTTCAACGAGGTGTCACTCTCAATAAGTGCCCTCCCTTACTTGTTCCACGTAAAACGAATTAATGTCTGTAAAACTTCGTGTCTAGTACACGCCTTGAATTATATTGTTTCTCCCTTTTTAATGAGGGAATACAATTCTTACAACTCATAAGTGAGTTATCTCTAGGTTTCACGAAAGGGAAACTTGCCCCATTTTTCTCGTGATCCCTACTTAAACATAGGAGTTCTAGAAACTTCCTTTCGATTTTTCTCTTCAGGTTTCACAATAAGTGACCTGCCCTATTTGTATAATCCAATCAAGTATTTCTGTATCAATATAAGAAGTTATAGAAACTTCTATTTTATTCTTCCTGCTTTTTGTTGTTGTTACTTTCGAAGTTGTTATTCTTTCTAAGATATTTACCTAGAAATCCTTAAAGTACACACCTTGTACTTGATTTATTGTTTACCTTTAATTACGTCAGTTATCTTTACATTTTTCATTTATTTATCTTCGTTATTTCAAAATCTTACGAAGATTTTAAAGCATATAAAAGGTTTAAAACCAAAAGAATTATCAATTGCCTGGCGCAAGCTTTAAATGTTTTCGGAGGTCTGCGACCCCAATTGTTAAGAAAAAATCAAAATTATATATTTGTTACAAAAACTACTTCCTTTTACATTGTTAAATAAATTAAAGATTTGTTTTTCGCTTTATCATTTCTCAAACATAACGGTTAGGCAAGATCCTGTCTTCCCTAACTCTTCCCAGGTTCATGCCCTCTTTAATAAAAAAAAATCTATTGATAGGGTGTTCACCACTTGTTGCATTTGGGCAAGAACTCATAGTTATAACTTATGTCAAACTCTCTTCCTATTTCTCCATCCTTTTTCTCCAGTCCGAAACCCACTTCTTTTTCCTCATCATCTTCCCTTGGGGGATAGGTTATTCCCAAGCTAATAATCTGCCCAATCTGCGCGGTATAACAACTTTGATCTGCAGCGCACGTTACATCTTACACGCTAGGTTCACGATCAACTTAAATTTCAAATAAGGATTTGTAATTATGTATCCTGCGTTTGTGGATACGTCTTACATCGAATGTTGATATAATAGGCCTAAATAGTATATGACGAATACACATAGGTCCTATTATTACTTTACCTGAGTGTGATATTGTAGAACAGTGTTCCTTATTGACAGAACTACAGTTTTACAATATTAAGGTACATGTAATGTTCTTAGAATGATTTAGAGTTTACTTTAGACTAAAATATCGAGAGAAAAACACACTTTTTGTTCTCTAGGAAGGACCTGGCGTAACCAGTCGCACCAAGAACGGCACTTTACTCCCACACAGTCTGCATTCCAGTATTAAGGTACCGAGAGCTCAAATATATTGGCTTAAAACCCTGCCTCTCGTGTTACAATGCGACCACTTCATAACAAAACTCTCATAAATGTCTCGTTGGAGTCGTAGGACTAGCGTTACCAATTGGAAATTCCCCAATGCAGGACATTCAGGGGCGAAAATGGGGTGGTTTTTTTTTTGGGGGGGGGGGGGGGCGGGGGGGTTGGAATGCCAAACATTTTCAGACTCGGTTATTTAGGAATCACTTTTTGCCGACAAATATTTTTTTCCAAACTCGGCATTTATTCGTTTCATACCTTCATTTGATAAATTAATCAGCAGACATGGTAACAGTAGAAAATACGTCATTTATTTCTTTATTTTACAAAAAACATAGAAATGAAACGAAAATATAATACCAACTTGGAAATAGAAAAGGACACAGAAGCAACAATTTATAAAAAACACGACGATTAGGTACGGTACCTATACATAAATGCTAAATATTAATTCGCCACTTCTTCAATATCGACCACCTTTAAACAAGAACATCTAGGTTTATTTTAGCTGATAAATCTTTTTCACAATGCAAAACCATGAGGTTCGCTAACCAATCATTGTTCAAAGTACTTCGTTTGAAATCTTTTACATATTTCAACTTACTAAATCTGCGTTCATTACTATAGAGCATCCAGCGTTTAGAAAAGACTGTGGAGCCTTATGGCGACAGTGTTGCTAACTTTAGGCAGAGGTAGCGCTGACGTCATACTTTATGTTCACCCGCTTCGAGTACAGGTCTTTCATAAGTTAGCGAGACAACACAACCCCAGCAATTACCTGAAGTAGAACACGCCCAGGAAGGAGCAGTTTTTCAGGTGTTAACGGATTGGACCAGTATTAAGGATACCGTATGCGAAGAGAACCAATAACGACATTCATTTCGTTGTAATATGACGCATTACTGATTGACAGATGTCGAGAGCACAACCCTTCCTTCCTTCTCGGATGTACTGTATGCTGACAATGTTAACAATTTTTTCGTCAGCAATACTGTTGACCATCCCCTTTTTTTTATTAGTTAGTCTATATTTTAGTTTCCTTCAATTTTATTCTTGTTGTCGTTTTGTTTAGATTAATATTTGTAATATTGTAGTGAGTTAGCCGTGCGGTTAGCGGCGCGGAGCTTTGGACTTGCATTCGATAGATAGTGGGTCGGCAGCCCTGATTCGAACGAACAGAAAATAAAACAGACACACAACAATAACACCAATGACGGATAGTGCTTCAGAACTTATGTTGCCGGCGGAACTGAGCACGTGCTCCACTCCGGGCGAGCATGCAGCACAGGACGAGGCTGTTCTTTCCAGCGTGCTTACCTCGAAAATGTTTAAATTACTAAGACGTAATATGAACGATACTTGTACGCAATAACAGAGGTAATCAATTGGCAAATAATTGTAGGAAGCTATTATGACGGAAAATATATATGTTCAGAGTTCCTTCATGATAAAAGATGAGGTAACAAAACCAGCGTGGGGGGATTTCCGTTAAACGTAAAAGCCCATAAGACCCACAGTCTTTTCTAAACGCTGGATGCTCTATAGCTACTGATACAGGAGCTGTAATTGCAATTCGACAAATATAATTTGCTGCAGGCAACGCCTTTTTGAACATTTCACTAATTCGCAAGATATCATTCACGTTTTCGGCGTTTTCACATTGGTCGCAGAAAATTTCCAATTCGACTTTCACAGCTAAACTACGGTACCGGTATCTGTAAATGGGCAGCAGGGAATTAATTTCAAAACGTTCTGAATGTGTTCTATGGTACAATATTATCGGTTGAATGGTGTTTTGAACATTTCAAAAAGTGGTTTAATCAAGTCGATTAATACAGAAAGATTATCACGCGTCTTCTGGTTCACCACATTCAGAACTTCTTTGAATTCTTTGCAATAAAATTTCTCCATATTTAAAACAGCTGCGTTTTGAGGATTTCGATCGACTTTTTTGGGGGGAAGAATTCGTCTTCGATGATGTTTCACAAAATCGTTTTCATCATCCACGTTCATTTATGAAGAGAAAATTTTTGCTGCTTCTACTAGATCGTTCATTTCGTTCACATTTGAAAGCATAGATTCAAAGGAAGAAGCGTACTTTGTATCACAATAGCAGCATCAACTATATTTAGATCAGGACATTCTAAAATGAATGTCAAATCTTGAGCCTTGTACATAACATTTCTCATGAACATCAGGAATACAATGAAATCGAAACTGAGCATACACTTCTTTAAGCTCAGTGCTTGTGATTTCGTCTTATTATCAAAATTCGAATCACCTTCCAAATTTTTTTCCAGTACTTCCTAAATACTTTCTAAGAAGTCCAAACGGCTTTTAAAGCTTGCGCTTTGGCGGTCCATCGAGTTTTTGATAAGTTGGCCAGCCTTAACGAATTTTCTATCATTGAAATTTCTTCTTTCAAACAGGAAAATCGTTTGGTGCTTCTAGAAAAATATGTAGACAATGATTGTAGGGTATCAAACATATTGGTAACGATGATTATGGCATTACAGGTATGTTCCACAAAAGTGTTTAGGCGATGAGCCTGACAAGGTATGTTCAGACAGTTTCTTTTGAACTCCTTGCTTTTCTCCGGATATAGAACTCGCATAATCGTAGGATTGGAAAATTATATTATCTGTCAATATTTCATGTTCATGCAAACATTGCAATATGTTAGATGCTAGGCCAGCTCCTCTTTAGTCAGTTACTGCAATCATGTCGATGATTCGTTCCAAAACTCTACCTGTATCATCAATATAACGTACAATAATCGTCATGAGATACATCAGGAGTAGTGTCTGCCATTACTGCGAACATTTGTGCATTATTCACTTCTTGTTGCCGGTAATTCATTTTGGGATTTAGAAGATAAATACGACGCTCTTTATGGTTGGAAATGAGCTTCTTGCAACCACTCTTTCAAGGTAGGATTATGACGTGAAATTAATTCTAGTATCTGTAGAAAATTTCCTTCTTTGTCATCACCATGACCGCGAAAAGCCAATCCTTGTTTAGATAAAGTGCATGTAACATGGAATAAAATTTAAATTGCATCTTTATTGAAATGACGCAAATGCTCCTCCCTGATGTCTTCTTTTTGAGTTTCTTTTGTGAACATTGAATCGACGTGGGAATTGTCTTCAATGAAATGGCAGTAATCTGCCACAGCGGCCTTATGTGCATCAGAAGAAAAGTGCAATTCAAGTTTGCCTTGTTTTCATTTCCCACGGCTCTTAATTTTGTGCCATTGGCGCATACCTGAAGTGGTCCACGTTGGATCTGCTCTTGATCTATCGGATCCAGAAGAAAATAAGCAACAGGTTAAACAAAAAAACGCATCTTTGGTTATACTGTACTCCAGGTGTTCATATTGTTTGAACCAGATAGGAGTAAATTTGTGTTGTTTATTTGACGTAATCAATTCATTTGCAGGGTAATAAGAAAGTATTGGTCGGTGTGGATCTAATGATAATAAAAATAACTGTTGGTTCCGAGTGATCGTAGGAGGTCGATTGCCAGGATCGTGAGAAACAGTATTGTCATCACTAACTGCTGACCTACTCTCTTCTGTGCCAAAGTCTCACATTACCTCTTTAAAGCCTGCGTTCGCATTTTCAAAAAAATCCACACATTTCTGTCACAAGTCTTCAACTTCTACCATACTTTTAGCCAAAAACGAAACTGGATTGATCATATTCATTTCTGCTTGAAGTAAAGATTTACAGCTTTCAATTTGCTCTGTTAAAATTTGGAGTTTTGCAACGCAGGAGCAGTATTTTAAATCATCGTCATCAACGTCCTTGTTGTCATCTACAACAGAATAAAATAAAAATTCTATAAAATGAATAGGTAAATAAAGGTACATTACAGCCGATTACTAAGTTACAACATTGAGAGTAGGTACTCACCTATCCTATTGATTTCTGAAACGTTTCTATCTCCTGTTTCATCGAACAGTTGGCTTTCCTCTGGTTCCATTTCATCATCTTCACTGTCAAATTCTAAAAATAAAATGAAGAATTCGTAGTTTTCAATTCAAAGTGAAGAAATGTACCTATCCGTACCTATCCAATAGAAGGAAATATTTGGTGGCTGTAATGAGAAAATTGACATTGACCTGCCATTCGTTGTAGTTTGGATATGTAACGAATCTTGTTTTAGAACCTCGTACAGAAATCACTTTGGAACTGCTTGATTCTAGACAAAAAGAGGATTCACAGTTCTTAATTCAAAGTATACAAAACAAATGTACCTATCCAGTGAAAAAAAAATGATAATTTCTATTTGGTGGTTAAAATGCAAAAATTAACCTACCAATTGTTATAGTTAAGAGTATCTGACGAATGTTGCTTTGGAATCTCGTACTCATCAACAGAAATCACTTCGGAACTGCTTAACATTTCTTTCTTAAGATTGTGAGGTGTCGTATCATTTGAATCAGAGCACGTTTCTGAAGAGCTTGAAGCATCACCCTTTAAATCACACAAATAGTATGTATGTATGTCTACCCCTTATTATTCCCGTTTTTCAACGGGGTTGGGGATGAGATGCGATGGAAGTCTTTGTAGCGATGGTTTTACGGCTGGATGCCCTTCCTGATGCCAACCTCATGAGAGGAGTTAATGAGAGATGAAATGAATGATGGTGAATGAAACTGGGCAAGGATGTGGAAGGAAGCGGCCGTGGCCTGTCAGAAGGTACCGTCCAAGCATTTTCCTGGTGTTGGAAATGGGAAACCACGGAGAACCATTTCAAGGACGGCTGATGGTGGGGCTCGAACCAACGCGTCTACCGAGTCATCAGAGAGCTTGGCCCCATGACCTAATGCTGCGCGTTAGCCAGCGTAGCCACTACTGTCGGTAAATCACACAAATAGTAACTTATATTAATCTACTTGAAATTTATTTCACATATGGTGCGGTAATTGCATAAAATGATTCGGTTCAATTATTCATAATTTGAAATCAGAAGTTTTTCATACTATTAATATTTCAAAAGCATAATTTATACCTACCTGATCGTGAGTCTCACCAGTTTTCTTTTTTAATTGAACATGCAAAAGCGCCAATATGGAGCAGGAGCTCTCTGGTAATCCACATCGTATGGTTTTAATGGGCTGATCATAGTCGTCATCAAAAACGATGCCACAATCAAGACACTGAACTTTGTATCGCTTTCTAGATTTCTTATTCTTATCCATATTCAAGTTTGAAATTAAAACATGAAACACAAACTCATATCGCAAGTAATTGGACAAAAACACAATAAGACGTCAAGAGACTCTCAGCAAAGAAGATGAATAATAGTTTCATTATAAGCAGGAAACGAAGACCAGTCTTCACAAAGAATTTGGTGAGGTTAGATTGACCAAACTCAAGCATCTTCATTACTACCGGGATTACCCTGGACATCTTGAAAATCTTCATGTTTCTTCTTTCTCCGTCATGGTAAAATTTCATCGTAACAACGAGAAGTGTCGAAAGCTCAGCTACACATTCCGAAATAAATTCGAAATGGAAGTCATGGACCTCACTCGTATACAGAATATTCATTGAGATGGACTATGAATATCGTTTTGTAGTCACTGGTGTTAATATCGAGCTCATGTTTGACGATAATGCACTAGAATGTGGATTTTCATAACGTCTCATGCTTGCTCGTAAAGTAGACAATCACGAACAATCTCCTTTAACGAAGCTCCATCGTTGAATATACTACTCTGTTATGCTTGTATTCCAGACACACATACTTATTTAGTCCATAATTGCAATCATATTACAATGTTTAATAATGTTCATCCGTTGAAAATACACCGTCATCATACTGATGTTACAATAAAGTTCCTCAATAGAAATGCAATCAGTCACCTTTACTCACGTGAATCTGTGCATTCGCTGTAGTCTGTCTCGAACAAAAATGCATTTCAGCGCTGGATTCAGACACTTTTCTAACACATTACAAAAATGCTTATATTTCACAAAATCTTCTTTCGAATTCAATAAAAGTTCGTAATACCCTTCACTAGATTATATACTATAATCTGTAGTAGAAATAATGTTCCCATTGCTGTCTAGTTCGAAGTTATTGCGGCATTTGTACTCCTCGCAACTGCACTCATTTTACAAGCTCGGCGATCTCCACTATCGAGCCTTGCTTATGCAGTATCTCCACAAGTCAACCTTCATGGACTCAGCTACTACCATCGGGATTATAACACTCCCGGCAAAACACGTCCTAGCCCTTCCAACTTCAGAGGAACAAGAGCCTTCCATCTCCCCTCCAAGACACCAGATCTAGCCGCCATTTTCCATACCCTCGGAAATTTTTGCGGGCACTAGAAAATTGCTTATACAGACGTATTTCGACCTCCCGTCGACTTCTAAAATATTTCCAATATTTTATTATAATTTTTTTCAGTTTTCCAATTCAAAATTTCTCTCTCTCGGGGCTTAAATGTGATAATTTTCCATAAAATTTAGTTGCAGGAACTCCCGTCTCCTCTAAAACTTCTCCTTATTGGATGTGGGCTTATATCCAATCGAATAATTTATAACAATATTTAAACATTTCCTGGGATTATTCGCTGTTGCTAGGCTGATTCTAAGCTTCTAGAAGCATCGATTGCGCAATAGAATCACGTGACGGAGTCTCCCTCCTGCTCAACGTAGCCTCACGACTGGTCTGTGCCAAGTTCCAGCCTCGATATTGGTGGGTTAAATTTAATCATGGAGCTTCAAAAATATTCCCATTTTCATCCCAGATAATTCATTTTACGGGAGCAGTACCTCGTATGGAACAAGCAGATTATTTTGGAGAATATTTTGAAAACATGCTATATGTGGAAATTGTAAGGGTAATGCAGAATGAGATTTGGAGGCAAATCCAGAAGAAGAGGTAGAACTTGAACCATCAATGGAAGAGATACTAACAGCTGTAGATTCACTTAAAACAATAAGGCTCCAGGAGGTAGTGGTATTAATGCAGAACTGGTTAGAAATGGAGGAGAAACTTTATTGGAGTCACTAAGACAACTTCTTGTTCAAATCTGGTCAACTGAGGAGATCCCAGTTGAATGGAGGAGTGCAATAATAAGCCCAATTTTAAAAAAGGAGATGCCACAAAAGTAGACAACAATCGAGAAATCTCGTTGCTGGAGATTGGTTATAAAATCTTTACCTCCCTTTTACTTGTACGTTTGAAACCTATTTTACAATAGATCATAGGATCATACCAGTGTGAGTTCATGGCAGGACGCTCAACCATTGATCACATCTTTACTATGCGACAGCTAATGGAAAAGTACTACGAATTTGGTAGAGATCTACATTTCATATTTATTGATTTCAGACAGGCTTATGACAGCATAAATCGGACTGCACTGTGGAGAGTAATGCAAGAGTTGGGTATCAAACTGAAATATATCAAATTGGTGGAAGCATGCTATGCAGATTCAAGTTGTCAAGTACGGTTCGCAAACAAATATCAACTCTTTTCACGGTTCGAAATAGATTGAGACAAGGAGATCTTCTGTCGCCACTGTAATTTAACATTGCATTGGAAAAGGTACGACGTGTAATTGGTTATGCCAGAGAAATGGATATGATTGGTACTAACACAATCTTGGCATTTGCTGATGATGTGGTAATTATGGGAGAATCATTAGATCAGATAAAATCCGACAGCACAAAGTTCATGAAAGAAGCCAGCAAAATGGGATTACTTGTAAATGATGAGAAAACGAAATATATATGGTCATTTCACGCCGGCAGGATGTTGATGCCACTGTTAGTATTGACGGACATACGTTTGAACGAGTGGAGAAATTTAAATTCTTGGGCTCGATTTTATCTAGTAAAAGTGAGATTGAAAATGAGATCCAACAGAGGACTATTAGTGCCAATAGTACCTTTTTTGGTCTCAATAACTTATTTAAGTCACGCTTAATTTCACAAAACAGCAAGGTTAAGTTATACATGACAATAGTGACCCCGGTTCTGTTATATGGATGCGAGTCATGGGCGATCTCACAAACATTGGAAGAGCGCATTTGAGAGGAAAGTACTCAGAAAGATATATGGTTCTATTTACAATGTGGAAGAAGGAAGATTGGAAGGGAGGGTAAAAGAGGACTTATACAGTGGAACGTGGCTAATTCGAACTTCTATAATTCGAAATCTTCTTTAATTCAAATTTTTCTCTTGGTCCCTAGCATTTTATATACAATCAATGTTAAAAAATCGTGGTAAATTCGAAATATATTTTGGATGATTCGAAATTTTTGTGTAAAAAATCGATCGGCAGCCAAACAGTTGGGACAGTTGGGTCAGTTCCCGAAAAGACAGATCCGAGTGCAGCCCAAGCAACAAACCACATCACAGAACTTACGTCATTTCTTATTTACAAAAAATAACGCGTACGTAGTTCTGTTTTCCGTTCCTTAAATTTGTTAGATTCTTTTGTGATAGCTGAGAGACTTAATTGTAGGAGACAGGTAAAAATCTCAAACTTTTTTTGAAATAGGGTACATTCCTCAGCGACTTAACTAGATTGCTGGAATACTACTGTCGTTAAATAGGTGAATAGTACATTTTGGTTTTATTTTTCATTTGAAACTTTTGAGGTTATTCACGATACAGTCTTTATATAGCACCGTTGTCTGTTAATCTGCTTTGTTGAACGTAAATATTTTTGTAAACGTAATGCAATATATTTTCTCTACCCTTTTCAAAAAACTTTCTTAATTCGAATTTTTGGATAATTCGAAATTTTTACTGGTCCCTTGTGATTCGAATTATCCAAGTTCCACTATACCAATGTTTTGGGAAAGCTGATGTGGGTAGGATCATCTGAGGAAGACGACTCCAGTGGATGGGACGTATCGTAAGAGCTGTGGAATCTATCCCTAACAGAGTGTTCAATGCTCAGCTGTTTGGCAAACGTCCAAGATGCCGTCCAAGGACGAGATGGAAGGATAGGGTGATGAGAACATTGCAGCAGGTGAAACCGATATCAGTACTGGATGATGCAATGGATAGAGAAAAATGGAACGGCATTTGTAACAAATGCTTGAGATTGTGATCGGGATAATGCCTCCTGTGTGATTGTTTAGGATAGTGTTTTGTAATATTGTATATTTGATGTGTTTGTTATGTTTCTTCGTTTTCTGCCATGGGCCTCAATGGCCTGATATATACAATAAATGATGATGATGATGTGTGAATGTCATCATCTGAATTGCCGACGTGAATAACAAACAAGTCAAATTTGCCGACTATTTCAAATGGAAGAAAATATTGCGGGGGATTCTGATCCCCAATACCCCCCCCCCCCCCCCCCCCCCTAGTTTCGCCCCTGAGGACATTGCTCAGAAAAGAGCAAGACATTCGAGAAAAATGTCTGACAAGTTCAATCGATAGCAAAATTATACATAATATGTATATTACACATAACTTTTTACAAAAGGAAATACCTTACTTAATGATCAGTCCCTGCTGCAGTTCTTTTCCTTGAATCTGTATTCATCGGCAGAACCTACTTATGAAAGAAGACGCGAATTATTTTCTTGAAGCACATATTTATAGAATTGTTCACACTACGTATCTTTGAAATTGATCGTCACAAGTAACATTCTACCAACATTGAGCATATACGGTACGGTATGAATAAACACTCACTGCTGCCTGGTCTGGCAAATTGGCAAATTGTACTTAAGTTCAGAAACAAAACTCAACATTCTGATACCGGTACTTATTACAGAAAACAGACCATTGTTGGTCTAGTGTTGTGTCTTAATCCAAAATTGAACGATTAGAATAAGCCCTTACAGTACGTTGCAGAACTGGTCGAATAATTTTTAACCTACAGTATTTCTACACCTATTGACTGTAAATATTGAATAAATGGTACAATATCTCAAAACTGAGGTCCTTATTGTTTTGAAGTCTTAACCAATTGAAACACTTGTATTCCTTCATAGGTTGCATCAATTTATCCAAGTACCGGTACTCATTGCAGGTCTCATAGAAACATAAACTCCTTGCATTCTATATCACATCCATCTTCTGAAAATGTATTTAACATCTATCAGAAGTAGTGGTGTAAGGACAGTTCTACCTATAATCGCGTGTGTGCTTGAATACGTATGGCTATGTTGGAATAAGTTTAGGTGGTGGAGGAGGACTAGAGTCGAGAGAGGGGTCGTTTAGATGGTATTTTTACCGCTCTATTTGATGGTGAGGTTATTTTTTTAAAATGGGTGGAATTTGGAAACGCAATTTGAGGTAAACGCAGGTTTTTGTCATTTTGGTGATATTTAATGAGCTAGTAAGGCTAGAACGATGTGTTGTTTAGGAACGGGATGACGTCCTCTTTGCTAAGAATGAGTGTAGGTATTTTAATTATTTTTGTTGAAAATTCTTGTTTTGGAATTTTTGATTATTTTGGAAACGGTGAACTTGACAAAAAAGTTTGTTTGTGTTGAATGGTTGTTATTTACTCCCTCTATCTGCACCATAACTTTGTACTGGCTAGGTGAAAACCTATGTACCTTTTACAGTTCTCCTTCAAGTCGCGTGTGTGCTTGAATACGCATGGCTATGTTGGGAAAAGGTTAGGTGGTGGGGGAGATGTAGGGTTGAGTGAGGGATCGTTTAGATGGTATTTTTCCCGCTCTATTTGATGGTGAGTTTATTTTTTCCAAATGGGTGGAATTTGGAAACGCAATTTGGGGTAAACATGTTGTTTTGACATTTTACGGATACTAAATAAAAGTGATAATAACGTGTATCATGATATATTTTTTTGTATCGTCGTTTGTAAGTAGGCGGGCTTTTTGAATGATTATTTATTGATTAGTTATTAAAAATAATTAAAGAACCCATTAAATAATCGGTCATTCGCTTTTTAGTATTTCGCTAACCAATAATGCGATTTAAACATATGGGAAGTCGTAGGACTCGTGGTGAACCCCCCTTTGAATGGGCAAGGTATGTCTACCCCAAAATAAAAACTACCCCTGCCCGGGGGTGAAGTAGTGATTATTTTTTGTATTCATGCGCACTTGGAGGGGGCTTTTGTAAGAGAGCGTGCTTTTTAAATTATTATTTATTGATGAGGTTTTTTTATATTTATTAAGAAGCAAAAAAACTAATAGGTCATCCGCTTTTTTTAAAGTATCTCGCTAACGAATAATCGGATTTAAACATATGCGGTGTCGTAGGACTCGTGCTGAACTCCCCTTTCTCTATGGACGGGGTATATCCACCCCAAAATAAAAACTACCCTTACCCGGAGGTGAAATAGTATTTTTTTGTATGCATGCGCACTTGAGGGCTTTTGTAAGAGAACCGGCTTTATAAATGATTATTTATAGATTTGTTTTTTAATATTTATTAAAAACCAAAAATAAACTAATAGGTCATCCGCTTGTTAAGTATCTGGCTAACCAATAATCGGATTTAAACATATGGGGTGTCGTAGGACTCGAGGTGAACTCCCCTTTTCTATGGACGAGGTATGTCCACCCCAAAATAAAAACTACTCTTACCCATGGTAAATAATAATTTTTTGTATGTAAGCACACTGGCGGCTTTTGTCAAAAGGACCCAACTACACTTTTGTTAATATTTTCTGAACCCCTGATGGGATTTTGCCATAGGCAGTAT
The DNA here is from genome assembly GCA_946902985.2 of Meconema thalassinum. Classification (NCBI taxonomy): domain Eukaryota; kingdom Metazoa; phylum Arthropoda; class Insecta; order Orthoptera; family Tettigoniidae; genus Meconema; species Meconema thalassinum. The sequence goes on along the minus strand of OX336388.2, from coordinate 43,663,410 downwards.
CCTAGCACTAGGGGTGACGCCTCGTTTTTGAATGTATGATTCATTTTAGTCAAAAGGGCCTAACTAAACTTTTGTTAATATCTCGCGAACCAATCATGCTAGGGACTTGTATGAGGTGTTCTAGCACTTGGGGCGACGTCCCCCTTTGGAGGGTGACACTAACCCCCCCCCCAAAAAATAATTAAAAATCAACATCTTGGAAACTAAGAACCCTAAAATTAGGCGTGATAGCTTTAAAAATTGGTGATGACATAGGCTTTTACCTCGATTGGTCATTTCACCCCTAAAACAGTTAATTGTCATGGTATGGGAAAAAAACGTGTTAAACAACTAAAAATGATAAATGATCCTAAGATCCTTTGTTTTTGATGAAAAATAGCAGGGGGTGAAATCTACCCCCAAATTGAAAAATCGATACCTTGGAAACTAGGAACCGTAAAATTAGGTGTGATGGCTTAAAAAATGGTTATGACATACGCTTTTACCTGGATAGATCATTTCACACCTAAAACAGTAAATAGTAATTTTACTGGGGATAATAAGGTGTTAAACGTGTAAAAATTATAATTGAACCCAAGACCTTTTGTTTTTCATGAAAAATAGTTGGCGGGAGATAACTATCCCCAAATTGAAAAAATCGATATCTTGCAAACTAAGAACCCTAAAATTAGGTGTTATAGTTGAAAAATAGGTGATGACATACCCTTTTATCGCGATAGATTATTTCACTCTTAAAACAGGGAATAGTAATGTTACAGGGGAAACGGTATTAAACACCTAAAAGCATAAACATTTTGTGAAACCATGCTTTAATGGACGTGTGTATGGAGGATTATTATTATTATTATTATTGTTATTAGGTAATTATGGATTAATGCGTGTATAGATAACTAACCAGTGGGGAGCGCGATGGCGCAGTGGCTTAGCTGCTCGTCTTTACCCGGACGGCTGGGGTTCAAATTCCGGTGACAGCAGGGTGGAATTTTCACCTAAAAATCACGCGGCGTCAGGAAAGGCATTCGGTCTTAAATCCCCGGCCAAAACAAAAATGAGCATGGTTGGCTCTGGCGACCCCAATTAATTGGTAAAAGCCGAAGAAAGAAAAACAAGAACAAATATGTAACTAACCAGTAATAGTAAACATTTGTTTGAGGTGTTGAAGAAGTCAGGATGGCCAACCCATTGTCATTGTCCATGAATTGACCCCAAAATTTTTACCTTTCAAGACTCAGTGCAACCTGTTGCAGCCTTTCGAAAAAAAAAGAACCCGGGGCCTCTGTGGTGACAGTGCAGTTATATTAATGATGCCTTTTAAACAAACATACGCTTGCATACTACCGCTGGGTTGAATCTGTGTAGTGAGTCTTGGTGATGAGAGCACGGCGATATTGCCAGGAAGATTCATATTACTCGTCTACTTGGTAGTGGACATGCTCCACGCCGTGTTAACGTACATGACTAGATAGTTGTTAGGTAAGGGTTGACAAGGCTCAGTGAACCTTATTGCAACCTTAAAAAAAATGAATTTCTTGGTATAGTCGGGGTTGTAAGCCAAGACGTCAGGGTTGACAACCAAGTATGTTAACCACTACACTGTGAGATGGTCAAATGATAATGTAACAGAACATAGGCTATAGAAAGTTGTCTATAGTTTAACGAATTGACTAAGAGCCATACTATCAGAGGTGTAGATAATTGAAAGTAAATCCTTAGCTGATGACCCTACTACATGTAAGCTATAGCAATGCCCGCCTATAAGCTATCATGATACAAAAAAAATGGTTTGTTTTAAAAGGAGAATGATTGTGTTTACTGTGAAATACAAATCTGAATTTAAAAATAGTTAACGTCCTACATGCTGTTTGAACTCTTTTTTATTTATACTTTCGACAAACGCTAACATAGTTGTAATTCTGAAGCCACGGCCGCCTCCTTTCCAATCCTTCACCGTACACTGAAGTTAAATTCAAAAATTATGACGTTACAGACATTCAGTTTCAAAGCCATAAGAAATAAGTGAACAAAGTATAAAATTCATGAGCAAGTGAGGAATTCAACAAGGTGTCCTTTGAACAAAAGAGAAGCGTTCTATAAACTTAACCACCAAGCTGTCCTATCGACCCTAATGGTTTGGGTGATGGTGAAGATGAAAATATAATGTGAACTATAACTAAAACTAACTACACACCAATAGACTAGGAATAGAAATCGATGACAAAAGAAGAATAAGGCAAATAAAGGTCAAAAGGAATAAAAATTGCCCTGAACCCTCAAGAATGTGGATTGAGGGACTTGAAAGGAAAGAGAGCCATAAAAGGCAGATATGAAAGTGAAAGCGGAGAGGCTCAGACGCATAGGTAATGGATAAAAAAAGGAGGAAAACTGGAGCCAGCTCCGGAATCTTTGTTGTCGCCAACTCTCGAACTTACCAGCCGTAAGCCTCTGAGGGTGTAGCCATATCCAAAGTGCACCACACATGAAGGGATTATATATATATACACCCTACCTTTAGTCTGGTTTGAGCAAAAGCAGTAAATAACAAGAAAATAAAAAGAAGGCTGCCTCCTCACACAACGAGGGTATCAGAAAAAATTAAACAACGACAAATTAAATGGGAAAAGGAAGAGACTCCCTAGGCCTTGGATGCCCTAATAATGTCAGGGTCAGTAGAGAACAAGAGTTGACCAAGTGTGGTCGAAAGGAAAGAAGACAGAGACGAGTCTGGCACAATTCAGTAGAAGCAATGCCGAACACAGCTGGGGGCCCTCGTGGTCGCCAACCCACATATCACTAGATGTAAGCCCCTGGGGGCGGTGGAAATAAAGACCTCTTTGTGTTATATCACTGGCTTTAAGGACGGTAACACATAGCATGTATGTTTATGATCCGATACTGGTCATAGGGCTATGCAAAATTGTATTAATACTATGAATTACCCTTTATTATTTTGTCTAAGTATAGTACATGGGACTGATGTAGAGAACAAGAGTTGACCAAGTGTGCTCCAAAGGAAAGAAGACAGAGACGAACCCGGCTTGTGAACATGTACTTGACATAACTAGTGATCAACATTTGATGTTAAGAATAGTGAAATGCTTGCCACTGATCAATGCTAGAACCTAATTAGCGGCTTTTAAAATGGGAATGGTATGGAGTACACTTCCCTCAAAACTAACAAGAGGAGTGTTTGATCCACCACAACACCCATCCTTAATGTCAGTATAAATGGCTATGCACTTAAGGTCATGACGGTCTCCTCCTCCTCAATCCTAGCCTTCATGGTGAAAGGCACACTGTAATACAACCATAATAGTGACAGGTTATCTGTCAAATTCCTATTTCCAGATTTACCTTGAAATTGACTAGAATGTTCTAAAATCCACTAAATTTTCCGCAAAATGACCACATGACACAAAATTCCAGCATAATCCAACAAATGACTACCAGATTTATTGAAATTCCATTGATTTACCTAAGAATGCTTTAAACTACCTGAAATTGATATAAATTTACCTCAATATATATGAAAATTCACTAAAATTAACCAAATTTACCCAAAGTGGGCTAAAAACCATGAAATTTATACGTTTTTTGGAAATTCACTAGATGTACTCGAAAATTCCATAATATTCCCTTTACATGTATGCTTTTATTGTTGTTGTTTCGTTTACCACACTCCCTGCAGACAAATACCTGAACATGACTCTCTTGTAGACAAGGACCTCAACATTCGACATGATAGCAGAGTTTCATCTCCCATAAACTCATCTGTGAGGTGGGTGTCAGGAAAGGCATTTAGCTGTAAAAACCACACCCTCACATAGACTTTCTTAACGTCTTACGTTGAGCTTCATAACACTAACTACATTGAATGATTGAACGGTTTCCTTTTCACGGTTGCAAGGTTGCAAGGTTGCAAGGTTCCTAAAATGCAATTAAATTTAAAAAATACCTTAAGATGGTTTGATTTGTTTAATGATATGGTGTTGATGATTGATATATACGTTAAGACTAATTTTTTTGGGTCTTGACTGGCCTTGTAATAAGAAATGACTAACCTATCAGGGAAACATTTTGGCCACTAATTGGTTATTGACCAGTAAGTACAGTTCTGGAAGGCTGTTTATCATTTTTTTAAATCATATACAACAGAGGCTTAGTTTTATAGACAAACCGTCTGTTCATGTTTGTTAAACAAGAAATTATACCACAGACAATTAGGATACTTATGTAGAGCTTACCAAGATAATTTTGTATAACAGTAAATGCCAGTCAGCAAACAGTTATGGAGTACTAAAAAATCATCATACAATAACTCAGAGCTCTTCTAAAAATATTCATGTTTCCACTCGCTTGCTATATATTTTTTCTGGCGTGGGGGTGATTATCAAGAAATGAAATGCAACACAAACAAACAATGAGCGCGCGCGGTGGCTGATATTGATACCATGACGTACTGTCGGTTATGTAGCTATGTGGCATGTATATCACATATGCTTTTCTTTAAGGTTTGGAGATCCCATTAAAGATATTCTTAAAATAAATTATCTTGAAATGGTCATTCTTTGATGTGAAAATATTCATTATATAATATTTAATGAAAACAATTATGATTTATTAAATGTTTATACGTTTACTGTATTCTTATTTAATGTAAGCACTTGAGGCACTATTGACCAAAATACAGCACTATCTGGAATGTATATTGCATACTTGAAGGTTTGGTGGTCCCATTAAAGGCATTCCTACAGTAAATGATTTTCAAGTTGTCGTTCTATGGCGGAAAATATTTAATACATGATATTTGCTAACAGGATTTGCTCCTGGAATTATTTTATAAGTAGTTATTTTAATGACCAACAGAGTTCCCTATGTGGGAATGTAGGATAACATGTAACATGTTATACATGATATGTGACAACTGTAAGGCTTGTGTTTTTTAAGATGCCTTTTTTCCCTATATTAATCACCTAGTTTACAGGACTGGTAACTGTAATGTTACGGAAAAACAAAAACAAATACAAAAATCTGCATTGAAGAACCAAAAAGTGGTTGAGCCAAAAAACAAGAAATATATACAAACTATTTAGTCCAATCGTTTGGTAGTTTTGCATACGACGTTTTACGGGAGTTTTGAAAATTAGTATATTTATAGAATTTGATGTGCTCTTTCCGAATTTTTTACTTTGCTAACGAATTTTCTTCCGGGAAACCAACCCATATTGAAAAAATGGCGCTCCAAAACAGTTTTTCGACGATATTTTCTTTGCGACTCACTTTACAGTGAAAATAGTTATGCAATAAATGAAACTAGAGAATATTTCCTATAATTTATATCCTAACCGCTTTTTTGTGAAATGAATAGTTTCGGCGTACGAGCATCGCAAAGTTACACCAACACGCGTATTGGCCAAAAGATTCATTTCCACACCACCATGAGGTATAGTTCCTGGCGCATTTTTTTGTGGTATCCCCAGTAGGCCTAATCCACATGTGATCAATTTAGCGCATTCCCCTTCTCTTTGCTATCCCTGATGGACCAGATTATGCGAGTTCTTGGTCTTTAGGACTGTGCAAAACCTCACGGATAGGAAGATCTTCCAAGTTCTCTTCTTCGACTTCATCACCTTCTTCCTTGATTTCGTCGAAAGTTCGCTGAAGAACTGTCTCCGTCTCTTCCTCTTCATCGCTGTCTCGCAAATCAATAACCGAATTATGGCAGGTGCCATAAGAATTTTAGCAATCGAAAGGTGATCCAGCCTGTGCGCTCTTACCGCGTATATGCGTGACCTGCCATCATTTTTTCAAACGAATTCGATGCGTAAATGGTATTAAATAGCTCATTCAATCCGCTTCCAGCCATTATGTATCCGATGGATCCCATGAACGTCATTAACAAATGAAATCCACCGAGTCTTACAACGACAGTACTCAATTTGGAGTCCTCACCACACGAGGAAACAATGTCCCGTGCTTTGAAATACAGGGGCTGGTCAAACGTGACGAAACAAGAGTGCAGGTTTAATGACTCACATTTCTCAGAAGCAGATAAAAGAACAGTGAAAATTGTGTCGTGATTACTCGGTGGAGCATTAATGAAGGGCAAGCATCCCACAAATGTTTTCTGGAGGAGAAGTTCCTCTGTCACTCGTTCCATAAATCCACTCCACCCAAGTATGTTAGGCAGGTCAACCCACTTTCCATACAGCCACAATAAGTCCGAAGCGGACGACATAATCACTTTTGGTACCCAACGAATGCTATCGAGGTTTCGAATCTCTATTGTTTTCTGCCCTGTCGCCGAGATCCATACTTTTGAAACAAAAATGCTGCTACTCCGATTTGCATTGGCGACAAAAAAGATTTCGGACTTGTTGCGGTAATTATGCAATGTGCAAGAGCAATACTTCTTTTCTTCCATTTTCAATAGACGCACGTTTGTTTTTCAATATCACATTGTCTACAAGAACGCGTAAAGTCTCAGGTATATCAGACTCTATGTTTTCCAAAAAAATATCTGATGGAGGATAATATGTTGTCTGGTAGACCGTGGATCGAATATCCTCCATAATGATTGTTGCGGTTGTCTTTACAATGCGCCGATGTTCTTCGGTCTTGTTTTCGTTTCTTTGGTTGTACCAGGCTTCCGTCAGTAATTTATACCGTATGTTTCAGAAGCAAACCACAGGAGCCTTATTGGCAGTGGCGGCGATCAAAATATCGTCACCGTAAGGATCCTCTATATACCCTAGACAAGGCTATACATGTTAGTTCTGAACACTTTGTGTTAATTTATATATTAAAATTATATGCGCAGCTTATACAAGCACGTTTTGCATGCAGTCAAACTTTGTAAGATAGTTACATACAAGACGCAAAGTATGTTTCCGCTACCTAGCGGTGGATATCAGCACTCACTGGTGATATCCTAGGTGAGCTGATTTGCTCCCACATTTGCTCCCATATTTGTTCCCACTTTTGCTCCCATATTGGCTCCCATATTGGCTCCCACATTTGCTTCCATACTTGCTCCCACATTTGCTCCCCCTTTTTGCTCCCACCTTTTTGCTCCTATATTGATGCAGCAAAATGTAAATGGATAATATTTCTGATAATGTTCAAAACAAAAGTCCTAAGGTCTTGGGTTTGAATTCCCAACTATAGTTGTCAGCCAATGTGTTACACTACAGGAAACTTTTATTTTTGTGTTGTGTTGGATGATAATTTGCCCATCTCGCGGTGTAGTGGCTAGTATACATGGGTGTTATCCCTGAGGTCTTGGGTTCCAACTCAACTATGCCCAGAATGTAATTTTGATCTGAGAGTTGAAAGGTTAGGTTAGGTGAAATTATGTTAGGTAAAGTTAGGTTAGGTGAAGTTATGATAGGTTAGGTTAGGTTAGGTAAAGTTGGACCAAGTTAGGTTAGGTGAAGTTAGGTTAAGTTAGGTGAAGTTAGGTTTGATGAAGTTGGATTAGGTGAAGTTAGGTTAGGTTAGGTGAGGTTAGGTTAAGTGAGGATAGGTTAGGTTAGGTTAGGTTAGGTTAGGTGAAGTTAGGTTAGGCGAGGTTAGGGTAGGTTAGGCTAGGTTATGACTAAGTTCGTTATGTCTAGTTGTTTTAGAAAAACACCACTTTTGCTCTCATATTTGCTTCCATATTTTCTTTGCTTTTAAAACTATCTTGACTTGTGTATTTACTTTTGCTGGCATATTTGTTGACGTATTTGTTAGCACATTTGCTCCCTCTTTTTATATTTGCTTTGCCCCCACATTTGATCCCATATTTGCTCCCACTATTTGCTCACAGTTTTTGCATCTATATAGGCTCCCACATTAAACTATTGTTGTTATTACCAAGTTGTCTTTACTAGAGATTAGTTTATGCTTGGCAGTTGATATGGAAGTATCTGTGTCTAGGTATGGTAAGTCTTATGCATACTATAAAGGATATTCCTATATTGTGAAACGAAGCAGTAAAATGGAACTGTTATTTGGGGCTGTTCAAAGCTACGATCAAAACAGCGTCCAGGAATGCTTAAGACAAAAGAATTGGACATACTTTCTTCAAACAATCATGATTGTAAACTTAATAATGATGCTAGTCTAAATGTAGGGAAAATCCAAACCAAAGCAAAAAACCAAGTCGAAAAGAAAGATAGTGCTGCTCAAGATAATATTAACCTCAAGTTTAATAGACTACAACGCACTCATGCTGTTAGCGAGTTGTTTAATGAGGTAAACACCTCCTGTAAAACCCATGTTCAGACACACACCCCCATCTCAAAAGCCCTCAACTCTATCAGAGACAACATACCCCATCAAGAAGTTGGTGGGGGAAGGTGAAAAGAATGGCAATAGTGATAATAACATAACAATGTTAAAGCACTCTAGCATATCTAAAAAGAAGCTTTCAACACTATCAAAGGCAACTCAAACCATCGAACAGACTGTGGACACAGGTGGAAATTATGATGATAATCTTGACGGTGATGATGATGATAATTATGAAGATAATTATAATGATGAGGATGATAATGCTGATGATGGTGATAATGATAAACTGCTTTGGTTTTTCAATGCAGATTTTTGTTTTGTTTTGATTTCTCCGTAACATTACAGTTATCAGTCTTGTAAACTGGGTGATTAATTTAGGGATAAAGGAATCTTTAAAAGGCATCACAAGCCTTACAGTTGTCACATATCATATATAACATGTTACATGTTATCCTACATTCCACATAGGGAATAGTCATTAAAATAACTACTTGTAAAATAATTCCAGTGGCAAATCCTGTTAGCAAATATCATATATTAAATATTTTCACGCTAAAGAACGACAACTTGAAAATCATTTATTGTAGGAATACCTTTAATGGGTCCATCAAAACTTCAAGTATGCGATATACATTCCAGATAGTGCTGTATTTTGGTCGATAGTGCCTCGAGTGCTTACATTAAATAAGAATACAGTAAACGTATACACATTTAATAAATCATAATTGTTTTCATTAAATATCATATAATAAATATTTTCACACCAATGAATGACCATTTCAACATCATTTATTGTAGGAATATCTTTAATGGGATCTCCAAACCTTGAGGTAAACCATATGTGATATACATTCCACATAACTACATACCCGACAGTACGTTTTGGTATCAAGTAACCCACCGCGCGCGCTCATTATTTGTGTTGCATTTCATTTCTTGAAAATCACTCCCCTCGCCAAAAAAAAATATATAGCAAGCAAGTGGAAACATGTTACTCATCATTAATTTTAGAAGAGCTCTCAGGTATTGCATGATGATTTTTTATTTTATTTTTATAACTGCAAAACTGCTTGTTGACTAGCATTTACTGTTACACAACATTATTTTCGGTAAGCTCTACAAAAGTATCCTAATACTCTCTGGTATAATATCTTGTTTAACAAACATGATCAGAGGGTATGTCTATAAAACTAAGCCTCTGTTGTATATGATTTCAAAAAGAATATATAAACAGCTTTCTAGAACTGTACTCACAGGACAATAACCAAAATAGTGGGCAAAATGTTTCCCTGATAGGTAACTCATGTTTGGTTAGTCAATTCTTATTGCAAGGCCAGTCAAGACCTAAAAAAAATAGTCTTAACACCATATCATTAAACAAATCAAACAATCTTAAGGTATTTATTAAATTTAATTGCATTTTAGGAACCTTGCAAGCATCTTGCATCCTTGAAGAGGGGACTGTTCAATCATTCAATGTAGTTAGTGTTTTGAACTTCAACGGAAGAGGTTATGAAAGTCTATGTGAGGGTGTGGTTTTTACAGCTAAATGCCTTCCTTGGCACCCAACTCACAGACGAGTTTATGGGAGAGAAACTCAGCTATCATGTCGAATGTTCAAGTCCTAGTCTACAAGAAAGTCATGTTCAGGTATTTGTCTGCAGGGAGTGTGGTAAACGAAACAACAACAATAAAAGCATACATGTAAAGGGAATATTATGGAATTTTCGAGTACATCTAGTGAATTTCCAAAAAAAAAAATGGATACATTTCATGGTTTGTAGCCCACTTTGGATAAGTTTGGTAAATTTTAGTGAATTTTCATATATATATTCTGGCAAATTTATATCAATTTCAGGTAGTTTAAACCATTCTTAGGTAAATCAATGGAATTTCAATAAATCTGGTAAAAATCATTTGATGGATTTTGCTGGAATTTTGTGTCATTTGGTCAGTTTGCGGAAAATTTAGTGGATTTTAGAACATTCTAGTCAATTTCAAGGTAAATCTGGAGATAGGTATTTGACAGATAACCTGTCACTATTATGGTTGTGTTAGGGTGTCCCTTTCACCATGAAGGGTAGGATTGAGGAGGAGGAGATGACCTTAAGGGCATAGCAATTTATATTGATTTTAAGGATGGGTAATGTGGGGGGATCAAACACTCCTCTTGTTAGTTTTGGGGTAAGTATACTCCATGCCATTCCATTTTTAAAAGCCGCTAATCAGGTTCTAGCATTGAACAGTGGCAAGCATTTCACTATTCTTAACATCAAATGTTGATCACTTGTTATGTCAAGTACATGTTCACAAGCCGGGCTCGTCTCTGCCTTCTTTCCTTTCGAGCACACTTGGTCAACTCTTGTTCTCTACATCAGTCCTATGTACTATACTTAGACAAAGTAATAAGGGATTATTCATAGTATTATTATCTGAGAATCTAATACAATTTTGCATAGCCCTATGACCAGTATCGGATCATAAACTTACATGATATCTGTTACCGTTCTTAAAGCCAGTGATATAACATAAAGATGTCTTTATTTCTACCCCCTCCCCCCCAGGGGCTCACATCTAGTGGTATGCGGGTTCGCGAACACGGGGGCCCCAGCAGTGTCATGCATTGCTTCTACTGAATTGTGCCGGGATCACCTCTGTCTTCTTTCCTTTCGACCACACTTGGTCAACTCTTGTTCTCTACCAACCCTGACATTATTAGGGTATCCAAGACCTAGGGAGTCTCTTCCTATTCTAACTTAGTTGGTCGTTGTTTAATTTTTTTCTGATACTCTCGTTGTATGACGAGGCAGCCTTCTTTTTATTTTCATGTTATATCCTGCCATTTGATCAAGGCACACTAAAGGTGGGGTAAATATATATATATAGTCCCAACACTTGAGGTGCACCCTGGATATGGCTACACCCTCAGGGGCTACGGCTGATCAGTTCGAGGGTTGGCGACGCCAAGGGATTCCTGAGCTGGTTCCGGTTTTCCTCCTTTTTTATCCATTACCTCTGGGGCAGAGCCTCTCCGCTTTCACTTTCAGATCTACCTTTTATGGCTCTCTTTCCTTTCAAGTCCCTCAATCCACGTTCTTGAGGGTTCAGGGCATTTTTTTATTCCTATTGTCTTTTATTTGAATTATTCTCCTTTTGGCATCGATTTCTTTTCCACGTCTATTGGTGTGCAGTTAGTTTTAGTTATAGTTTACATTTTAATTTCATCTTCACCATCACCCAAACCATTAGGGTCGATAGGACAGATTGGTATTTAAGTTTATAGAACGCTTCTCTTTTGTACAAAGGACACCTTGTTGGATTCCTCACTGGCTCATGAATTTTATACTTTGTTCACTTATTTCTTATGGCTTTGAAACTGAGTGTATGTAACGTCATCATTATTGAATTTAACTTCAGTGTACGGTGTAGGATTGGAAAGGAGGCGGCCGTGTCTTCTGAATTACAACTATGTTAGCGTTTGTCTAAAGTATAAATAAAAAAGAGTTCAAACATCATGTAGGACATAAACTATTTAAAAATTCTGACTTGTATTTCACAATAAACACAATCATTCTCCGTTTAAAACAAGCCGTAAATTTATTTTTCTATCATGATAGCTTATAGGCGGGCATTGCTATAGCTTACATGTAGTAGGGTCATCAGCTAAGGATTTAATTTCAATTACCTACGCCTCTGATAGTATGGCTCTTAGTCAATTCGTTAAACTATAGACAACTTTGTATAGCCTATGTTCTGTTACATTATCATTTCACCATCTCACAGTGTAGTGGTTAACATACTTGATTGTCAACCCTGAGGTCTTGGCTTCCAACCCCGACTATACCAAGAAATTCATTTTCATTTTAAGGTTGCAATAAGGTTCACTGAGCCTTGTCAATCCTTACCTAACAACTATCTAGGCATGTACGTTAACACGGCGCGGAGCACGTCCACTATCAAGTGAACGAGTAATATGAAACTTGCTGACAAGATCGCCGTGCTGTTATCACCAAGGCTCACTACACAGACAAAAGCCAGTGTCTCTGTGCAGATTCAACCCAGGGGTAGTATGCAAGCGTATGTTTGTTTAAATAGCATCATGAATATAACTTCACTGTCACCACAGAGGCCCCGGGTTCGATTTTTTTTCTAAAGGCTGCAACAGGGTACAATGAGTCTTGAAAGGTAAAACGTTTGGGGTCAATTCATGGACCATGACAAAGGGTTGGCCATCCTGACTTCTTCAACACCTCAAACAAATGTTTACTATTACTGGTTAGTTATTTATTTTTTCTTGTTTTTCTTTCTTCGGCTTTTCCCAATTAATTGGGGTCGCCGGAGCCAACCAGGCTCATTCCGGTTTTGGCCGGGGATTTAAGGCCAAATGCACTTCCTGACGCCACGTGATTTTTCAGTGAATATTCGACTCCGCTGTCACCGGGATTAGAACCCCAGCCGTCCAGGTAGAGACGAGCAGCTAAGGCACTGCGCGATTACGCTCCCCACTGGTTAGTTAACTATACACACATTAATCAATAATTATATAATAATAATAATAATAATAATAATAATGATTCACAAGGAGTGAATAATGCACAAATGTTCGCAGTAATGTCAGACACTACTCCTGATGTATCTCATGACGATTATTGTACGTTATATTGATGATACAGGTAGATTTTTGGAACGAGTCATCGACATGATTGCAGTAACTGACAAATCAGGAGCAGGCCTAGCATCTAACATATTGCAATGTTTGCATGAACATGAAATATTGACAGATAATTTAATTTTCCAATCCTACGATTAAAATGCGAATTCTATGTCCGGTTTATTTATTCGTATCAGAAGCAATACATCATGTAAAATTAGCATAGATAACTTTTTTAAAATAAAAACACACTAAAGGTACTTTCAAAATAACAATTAAATTACATCGCACCAAAATTTGGCAAGATCTCGTCCGTTTGGTGTGGCCTGAACTACATCCTGCATAGTGCAAATGAGAGGGCAGGAGTTGCAATGGAGAAGGTGCGCCATGGTTTGTTCTTCTCCGCAGGCGCAAAAGGTTGACTCATCGGAAAGGCCCCACTTCTTCATATTGGTCTTAGATCGACCGACCCCAGACCGCAGCCTGTTCAGACTCTTCCATGTAGGCCACGACTCTTCATAACCGGCAGGAAGAGTTTCAGATGGAACCATCCATCCGTTGAGATTATTGTTTCTGGATCTCCAGGAAGTTAGCCTTGATGATTGAGGTGAATCCGACAGGCACTCAGTAGAGTGTAGGAAACTTCGCCTAGATTTCAATCGTTGTTGAGCAGGTTGATAATTATGTAGAGGATGTGTCTGGGAAACTTCTACTTTAGATTTTTCATGTTTGGCAGCTACTTCACGTCTAATATCTGGGGGAGGAATGCCAGCCAAGCAATATAACTTGTCACAAGGTGTAGATCTTAGGCAACCAGTTATAAGCCAACAAGTTTCATTTAAAGCAATATCTACCTGTTTGGCATGACATGATCTATACCAAACAGGGCATGCATATTCTGCTGCAGAGTAGCTCAGTGCTAAAGCAGTAGTTCTCATTGTTTGAGCTTGCATTCCCCAGTTGGTACCACATAACTTGCGAAGAATGGAATTTCGCGTAGATACTTTGTGCTTCGTGTTAACACAATGTTGGTTCATACATGAGTGCACGATCCAGAGTTACCCCTAGATATTTAGGTGTAGAGCAATGATCCAAAAGAGCACCCTCCCAGAAAATCTTCAGTTTTCTTCTTGCCTGCATATTCTTTAAGTGAAAAGCGCAAACTTGCGTCTTTGAGGTGTTAGGCTTTAGATGGTTTTCTCTGTAGTATGTACTCAGTTCATCTAAGGCTGCCATTAATCTCCGTTCAACACTCTCAAACTGATCACCCTGGGTGAGAATAACTCGATCATCTGCATAGATGAAGCTTTTAGTTCCTTCTGGCAAGGGTTGATCATTCGTGTAAATATTAAATAATATTGGAGACAAAACACTACCTTGAGGTAGGCCATTACGGAGATTCTTCCAACGACTATGTCGCCCTTGGAAATCTACAAAAAATCTTCGATTTTCAAGAAGACATCGAAGAAATTCAGTCAGCTTGTTGTCCTTGGTCATCTTATGAAGTTTACTCAACAGAATTTGGTGGTTAACTGTGTCATAGGCCGCAGATAGGTCGATGAAGACTGCCCCAGTTATTTTTCGATTTTCAAAACCATCTTCAATATATTGGGTCAAATGGAGTATTTGTGATGTAAAATTCTTCCCTCTTCTAAAACCAGCTTGCTCGGGGATCAAAAGTGGTTCAACTATTTTTGCAAGCCTTACCAGAACCATTCGTTCTAAGATCTTGAATAAATGACATAGCAAGGATATTGGTCTGTAATTTTTACGATCATGGGGATCTTTTCCTGGTTTGAGGAATGCTATAACTCTAGATTTCCTCCAGATTTTGGGTATTCTGCAGGTTCGAATGCAATTGTTAAATAGATTGAGTACCCATTCTCTAGTAACAGGTCCAAAGTTCTTGATTTGTTGAATACAGATTTCATCTACACCAGGAGCCTTTCCATTTATGCTGATATTTATAGCGTCATTTAGTTCTGCCAAGGTAAAGGGATTAGAAAGTATACTGGTCTCTGGTCTGAATTTTGGCCTAGTATCCACTTTTGTTCTAGAACTGGAGTTTATAGACTTGCCGTTTTGGACGAGTTGGTGAGCAATTTGGTTTGCAGATACGTTATAAAGAGAAGATGATTTATTAGGATCATTACTGAGACGCCTGAGTAGCCTCCAGGCCTTATGGCTAATCCTATCCATGTTAACTTCTTCCATCAATTTTAACCACTGTTCTCGTTTAGACTCTGAAATAGCAGAGATAAGTTGTTGTCCGCTTGCAATAGTTTCAGCACTAAAAGGATCCCTTTCATACAAATTGAAGTAGTTTGTCAGTAAGGCAGATGTTTCCTGGGAAAGACCTTGTATGTAATTAGTTCTGCATCCTCTTGGAATGGCTTCTTTAGAACATGATCTAATGGCATCAATAAATTGATCATATGCCTATGGTATGGGACTGATTGTACTCATCTTTGTATCTAAAGAGGAAGTAAAACATTCCCAGTTTGCCTTTTTGAAATTGTATCTTCTCTTAACGTAAACACTCTGTGGCCTGACGGCGAAAAGCAAGGAGTTCAAAAGAAACTATCTGAACATACCTTGTCAGGCTCATCGCCTAAAGGCTTTTGTGGAACATTCCTGTAGGCTAATGCCAGAATCATCGTTACCAATATGTTTGATACCCTACAATCATTGTATACATTTTTCTCTAGTAGCACCAAACGATTTTCCTGTTGAAAAGAAGAAATGTCAATGATAGAAAATCGTTACAGCTGGCCAACTTATCAAAAACTCGATGGACCGCCCAAATGCAAGCATTAAAAGCCGTTTGGACTTCTTTGAAGGTATTGTGGAAGTGCTGGGAAAAATCTGGAAAGTGATTCGAATTTTGATAATAAGACGAAATCACAAGCACTGAGCTTAAAGGAGTGTATGCTCAGTTTTGATTTCATTGTATTCCTGATGTTCATGAGAAATGTTATGTACGAGGCTCAAGTTTTGACAGAATTTTTAGAATCTGATCTAAATATAGTTGATGCTGCTATTGTGATACAAAGTAAGTAGTGGTTTTGTGAGAGTTCTACACCCACCTCCACCTCACCCACCTCACAAGATGGCGGCGGTGTGATATCTCTCGAACCCATGGTTGGATTTAAAACAATGAGGTGTTGTTGAACTCGGGCTAACACCCCCTTTCCAATGGACAACATATTTCCACCCCAAAAATAAAACCTACCCTACTAGGGGTGAAAATTGTAATTTTTTAGAGAATTGCAACATGAGAGAGATTGAATACCGATATGGATTTAAACGTTGTTCCACATAATGAGCATGTGTTCGGTGGTTAGCCACTATGAATTAACATGCTTGTTTTTTGTTTTTACGCATGCCCACTCAGGGATTTTGTAAGAGGGTGGGGGAGTGGATCCCTGTGGATGGGCTATTGTTGACGGGTCATTGTTGGTGGGGTCGTTGTTGACAGGTCATTGTGGACGAGTCCTTGTGGACAAGTCCTTGTGGACAGGTCCTTGTTGACAGGTCCCTGTGGACGAGTCCTTGTCCCTTCGGACTGATCCCTTTGGACGGGTCCCTTTGGCCTGGTTCCTACCGACTAGCCCATGAATTTATTTAAATTATATCAAAGGGCCTAACTACATTTGTGTGTGTTGAACTGACGTTGTTCACCACTAGTATAATGGGTTAACGATACGAAAGGAAAGTGACGAAATACATGTGAACACGTGTGAGATGACCATATTACCGTCCTCCTTGTGAAACAAGTCACATCCTGATTTGGTTCATACGTGAGAAAATGCGAGTTCATGTGTAATATGATCTAACACACAGGTGTTCACCTGTACACGCGCACGATAAGAGCTAACAAGTCACAACCAGATTTGACAGTGGTGGGAGGTGAAGGGGGGGTTAGTGTAAGGGAGAACACAGGTGAAGAGAGAAAGAAATGTGTATTGCTCATAATACATGTTTAGCTGAGGACTGTATATAGGACTGTAGGTTAAGTACAACATGAGTGAATATATAAATACAAGACACACAGGTTCACACAACATGTAATTTATTAATCCATGAATTAAAGGCTGAGCTAAATCCCAACCATTTTACATATAGTTTATTTCCTTTTTGTTTCAACACTTTTTCCACAAGGTAATGTTTAGGAAACGCTGTCTTTTGGAGTTCTTGAAGATAAAACCTGCCTTTTATGGGTTGATGGTTGAGGTCCTGGAGTAAATAGGTGACTGGACTGTTCAGGTTGACTTGACGAATTCGAAATAGTTCAGTCCCTAATTTGGTGTGTAGCCCTTGTCGAAGACGGACTAGAATTTGCTCACACGAACATGGTCCCCAATGTTAAGGCGATGACGTTTAGGGTGTGCTGTTTTTATGGGGTTAGACAGTTTATCCAGTTGTGGAATATTTTTAGTTACAAGTCGTGGCTTGGTCCCAATGTTTCTGTGTTTGGTGTCGTTGTAACGTGACACTAACTCAGGTAACAAGTCCAACCAGCGATAAGTGCCCTGAGCGGTAAACGCTTTCCACATATGGGTTTTCAATGTTCGGTTGAACCGCTCGACCACGCTGGCTTTGAGATTGCTGTACGTGGTGTAATGGTGAATATCCTTAGATTTGAGAAAACTGGAGAAATCCTTGTTGAAAAATTATTTTTCCTGGTCGGTTTGTAGCAGCTGAGGTTGACGTTTAGATTGTTGAATAATATGTTGAAAGGCTTTGGTGACTAGTGGACTAGACTTGCGACGTACAGGTTCAACAAACGCCATTTTAGAATAAACATCAATGACCGTCAACATATAGCGTACACCATTGTTAACGCTAGCATAGGGAATCATTTCAACCAAGTCTGCTTGCAAAAGTTCATCCACACCCTGTGAAATCACCTTGAGTCACTGATAGTGACGTCTAGCTGGACGATGCAACTCGTGAGCAATACCCATTTTAATGGGTGAGGGCTTAAACAATAATTTTGGCATTTCGAAGTTCTTCCTCAATTTCTTGAAGTCCCCAATCGTGACCAGTATGGCCGGCTTGACGTGAAGCATGCAACAGCTGTAGTCGCTGGACGAGTTTATTTGGATTGTGCCAGAAGGTAACATCCACAAGGGGTTTTAATGGTTTAAATGTTACCCCTGAAGCGGACACTTTACGACGACCACTTTGACTAGTGGGGAACATTTTTGCAATGATGGTTTTATATTTTTGAGATATATTGGCATTCACTTGTTGAGTGGGATCATACTGTCTTTTGTGAGCATGGGTATCCAATAAAATGGATTTATATTTACTATGGTCCTCTGGCGTATAATCTTGAGATGAGGGAGTCCGAGAGAATAGTAGCTTTAACAGTCCTGGTGTTAATTTATAGTTGATCTTTTTAATGACAGCTTTAGTACGACTAAATTTAATCGATGAATCACCAATTTTAAAACTATCATCCTCATAGCGAACGCCATATGTGGTATCTGTGTTTCCAACAAATAGATTGGTGAAATAGGGTTCCAGTGTTGATCCATAATATTTTATTAAAATGTTTTTCAGTTGAGCTTTATGTTGAGGGGTGGCCATGAGTTTTGAAAATGGAGACGATCTGGAAGGGCAAGGGGTTTCGACCATGGCCAAGGATTTCCTTTTTCCTAAAACTCTGCAAGGGGTGATGCCTTTTTTTGAGGCGTAAACACTTGTTCCTCATTATCCTCAACTTCGCTAACACCAGTTAAATCTTCCTGTTCCTCTTCCTCTTCCTCTTCCTCAGGATCCTCGTGGTGCGTCTGAGTGGCTTGCGAAACGGTAGGTAGCGTTTCAGATGGCTTGAAAGAGGGTTTCAACATGGCTTTTAGCGGAGGTGCTAAATGTTGTTGAATAAACAAAGCATGATCCGCACGCGATCGTTTCAATTGACGAAACTTTTGGCGAATAGTATTTTTTGCTCTAATAATATGCTTTTTCAATTGACTCTCTGCTAACGCCATGATGTCGTAGCAAATGACTTGAGAAGGAATGATACAGTGCCTTAAATAGCAATAAAATGATCAAACTCTAAGCGATACCGCCCTTGGTTGAGTTCACTTTGTTTGTCAATCACTAAACAGGCATGACGTTGTGTGTTCCAGCACTTGCCACACAATTCTGTAAACATTTGAAAGGTCATATCCGGATTCACATTTTCATTATAAATGTAACGACTGTTCCTCTCGTCCTGGCGAAATAAAACAATGACATTGGCATTGTCACGAATCAACTGTTTGGACATTTTAGAATACGTTTGTCCAAGATAGAAGCAATCGATATGTTTGTGTCGACCCATGCTGAAATAGCTTTGAATGATACCTTGTCGTTCAGTGGATACATCATCGAAAATCATGAGTGAATCAGGCTTTACCTCATCCGGTGAAATAACATTTTCTTGCGTGGAAAATGTAAAATACCCCATATTCTCATTTTTTAATCCAGACATGACTTGATCCAGAAACACGTAGAGGGGTTGGTAGAGAGATTTTGCGAAAATATAAATATTTTGAAAACACAGACCACTGGGCGCTGTAATAAGTGTCAGCAAAAGATTGGTCTTTCCACAGCCGGAAGGTCCCACAATGATGCAGCGAATGGAAGATGGAAACAGTGAACCATGGCGTTGTTCACGTGATGTGGGGCAGAGATGGGAAACCATGTCCCTCACGGGGAATGACTCTTGCTGCTTAATTAGCTTCATTTCAACTAAGGCTTAGAGAGGCTAGCAGGCTGTCTATATACATCGCACCGAGCCTTGTCATAGAAACAGTAGACTCGTACTACAGGTTGACGATGAATGTCTTTGGACGTGCGTTGATGGTCAAAGCTAGGTCTGTTCCCATACATGATCCTAAACAAAAAACAGATCCTGCTAATAAACACTATGTGGATAGGTCAGTAGTCCCACGCACAAGACAAGGAGATTATGACTTTAAAGGAAAGCGGTTAACTCATGTAAAACATCCTCAAGTGTCTACAGACGTTACTACAAAAAAGTATGTGGATAACAAGGTGTATGAGTTTTATGATAAAGTGCCTCATCTTACGGTGGATGGCTATAGCGCTAATCATCACCGCATTATTCACGTGGAAGACCCACAAGAAGATGATGATGTCTGTACCAAGCGATACGTGACCTATGAAATGAAAAGTCTTTATAAATTTATCCCATCTGTATTTTTAGTGCATCTGACAAATGTAAAACCTGTGAATGAGAGAAACCATATACTGCTAGTTCATGACCAGCACTTGACCTATGTGCTTGCTTCGGGTTTAAGCCACTATCGACTACACTATAATGGAACCATTCACATCAAATATGCCATACCTGATGAGAACCATTTACAAATAGAGATAAATGGTCATAGGATGTTGGTCCATAACCATGAAATGGTCAATGCAGGAGACGAATTATCCTTTCATCTCATGTTGACATGGAATGAAAAGCAAGCTGGAAAAACCATAAATGATTTCCCACTTTATGTAGAATTGGAATATACAGCCATGAAATAACAATCTGTCGTTAGTTGTGACTTAAACTTTCTTGTGAAAGGTTGTTGGTCATCATCATCATGGTGAAACAAAGATATGTGGTGAGAAAGACTAAAAATATGAGCCTGTCCTTGGCAAAGCCTGGGCTTATGACATTCGTGGACAAGCCCTTGCGAAAGAAAAAAAGAAAAAATAATGTATTGACCATAAGGAAAGCTCTTCGAGTAGCACAGAGACATGTTATTCCAAAACGTCAGCGACAGGGTTCAAAACAAGGGCGAGTGATCCCCGTCCCCAAACGAGCGGGATTTTTACCTGCATTATTCGCTGGTCTGGCTGCTCTAGGCTGAATTTTAGGTGGCGCCAGTGCAGTGGCAAAAACCATTAAAGCCGTGCAACAGGACAAGCAACAACTCAAAGAAAGTCAGCGACACAATGAAACAATGGAGGCCATTGCTATGGGGGCTAGAAATGTCAATTTGAAGCCAGCCTTTTATCAACAAGGATTTGGAATTTCACCTTTTCGAAATAAAAATAAAAAAACATCTTTAACCTCAGCCGTAGCAAGACATGCTCTGACGCATCTGTAAGTGGAAAGCTATGCTAAAAACTGAAGCTTTCTCATTTTCGAGGTGTGTTTATGCGAAACCAATTACCCTCACAACCCAGGAAACATGAATGTGCTGTTGTCAATTTGGATGATCACCGAGGACTTGGAACACATTATGTAGCTTATGTCAAAGAGGGATCTACTGTATGGTACTTTGACAGTTTTGGGAATTTGCCCCCGCCCATGGAACTAGTGGCCTATTTTGGAAACAGGATCAAGATATATTATAATGTGAAACGTGAGCAAACGTTTAACAGCCAACAGTGTGGACGTTTGTGTTTAATTTTTTTATATAAGACGCAACATAAGCAAAAACGTCAACAGTAAGACGTTTACACTGCATGGACGTGGACCTGAAGTGAGCCTAGACTTTTACCCACCTATCGAATTGAGTGAAAAACCTTATGGTTTAGGACTTGTTTCTCTTGAAACGTACAATCGAATATACAACATACGTGAAAATGTGAACAACAAGTTTTACTATGATGATTCTGTGCTCACCCTGAACTCTGGTGGATACGCGATAGATGACATTTATGAACACATTTATGTGGTGTTGATCAATGAATAGGGTTTAAAGTCATTTCTCAATGGAATACGCAAGTTTGAACTTGTAGGAAATACCAACACTCATCGCTGCAGTATTTTTTCTACATTCAAAATTGACTTTAAAACTCACCCCGATTCCATTGGTCCATTACTAGGATTTAAACCACGCGTGTTGGAGCCCAACAAAAAACATGAATCAGACCATGAAGTGAAATTCATTGAGGACCATCATGTGTCGGTGACGTGTAATATTATTAGTCAAGTGTACACCAATCAAGAACCGTCGCATTCGCTTTATGACTTTATTGTAACATCGCCCAATGGCTATATTATTCGTGAAAACCCTCCAGTGGTGCTTTTTCATTCTGTGGCTGTCGATGGTATTAGTAATATAACATTAAGACTGATCAATAGAGAGCAACAACTCATTGATCTAGATTCTACCACACCAGTGACTTACAAGTTGGTGTTAAATCCACTATGAAGTTTGTATATAAAGCAACAGCACCGTCTAGGAATAGTGTTAGTTGTTTACCACGTGAATACACGTTAACATCTCAGAACAAGCAGATTTTACAGCATTTGTGTTACCACATTAACCCCCGTGATGAATTCTATCCTAGAGGTAGCGAACCACATCGAGGAGCAACCAGGAGTGGTAAGAATTGATCTGCAATCTTATCAAGCTCAAACACCTGGACTCAATAACAATGATGAAATTCAATTTGTTATCAACAACCAAGATATTTACACTCTACCGCATGAAAGTGTTATTCAGATTGAAGGTCGGCTCACCAAATCCGATGGCTCTACACCCACTACATCCAAGTTAGCCAACCATGCTTACGCCTTCCTGTTTTCTGAAGTACGTTATGTCATTAACGATATCGTGGTGGATAGCACTAGAAATGTGGGTATTTCCAGTGTCATGAAACTATATTCCTCTTATAGTGAGGAAGAAGCTAAAACACTTTGCATGGCGGTTTGGTGCCCTGACTCGACCAATGACTGGATGGTACACACCGATGGCACCTATACTGGATATTTACCTCTTAAACTGATTTTAGGCTTTGCTGAAGATCACCAGCGCATTGTGGTCAACGCAAGGCAAGTGGTTTATCTGGTGAGAGACAGGAGTGATAATAATGCACTGAAGGGAGCCGACAATGCATCCATTGATTCAAAAATTCAACTACAACGCTTGCTATGGAAAGTGCCTCATGTGACACTAAACGATAGCAAAAAACTGGACATACTGAAAATGGTAAAGAGAGATATACCTCTGCCCATGGAATTTAGAAGCTGGGCACTCCATGAGTACCCGTTATTGCCCACCACCAACACACACAGTTGGTCTATAAAAACAGCCCGCTATACAGAGAGACCTCTCTACATGATTGGGGGTTTACAAACGAATCGCAAGTATCAACAAACCAAAGATGTCACGCAATTTGATCACCTGCAATTGAGAAATGCACGTCTTTTCCTCAACGGTGCTGTGTTTCCCTATGAAGGGTTGGATTTAGATTTTTCCAAACATACGTTTGGTCCCCTATACGACTTGTTTTCTAAATTTTGATGGTCGTATTATCAAAAAGAGAATTGTCCAATGTTGTCACCCCAAGCTTTTAAGACAAGGGCGCCACTGATTGTCTTTGACTGTTCCTACCTGGAAGAGTCTGACAAACCATCCAATATTGACATTCGACTAGATTTTGAAACGCATGACAATGTTCCGGCCAATACCACGGCCTACTGTTTGATTATTCATCAAAAACAAGTCAACTATTATCCACTGTCCAACCAAGTGACAAGTGTATAAATAGCTGGTCAACCCACATCAAACCGCTCAGTCATGTCTTGCTTTCAAGCGTCAAGAGAAGTTACATCGATGAATTTAAAATCTGAGGAATAACGTTTCAAGACCTTTGCGACGTGGCCGGTGCCTTTTATAAACCCTCAAGCCTTAGCGGCCGCTGGATTCTACTATTTAAAAACAAGAGATGAAGTGAAATGTGTGTTTTGTCCCATCATCTTAGACCAATGGCAAGAGAGCGATGAACCCATGCAGGAACATCAGCACTGGTCACCTGCCTGCCCCTACCTGTGCAGAATGGAGGTGGGTAATATACCCTGTCATTCAAGTTACCCCTCACTCATGCCTCTGAGTGATGAAAAAGTTATGATACGTGTGGACATTATGGTGTCAACAGTGCTTCAGTGAGCAGCTCACAGTCAAAAACACTCAGTGTAGAGATATTAGAATATCATCGGTGTTATGGACACTATAAACACAAAAGACTTTTTTGTTATATGAGATGGTACCGCCTCTATCCTAGAATGGAAAAAGAATGTAAAACTTGTTATGCTAATAAAATAATGTAATTAAAATTGGTTGTTGTTGTTATATTATTATTTCTTATGCCCCCTGTCATATCCTAACCTCTATAGTGACTACTCGATGTTTTTATTTTCTTTTACTAGAATGGAATGTAAGTAAATGACATGGGTACTCCTTACTGAACAATTGTCAGTCTGTGGTCAGTTGGACTTGATCCAGACAAGAGTGAACATGTTGCGTACACTGATTTTCGACTGTCAAGGGTTTAAAATTGGAGATAACAAATTTATATTTAAAGAAGTGGCCATCATCGATTGTTCCACTTTTTGGATATCACAAGCTACCCATTTGGTGTTTAAACCACCTTATGCGTTTGATTTGTTGTGTGATAAAGACCGTAAACAAACCCAGTGGATTGAAACCCATATGCAACTAGACTGGAAGCAAGGAACTATTTCATATAAGCACCTGGACATAGTCATGAAAGACCACTTGTCTTCTGTCCATGTAGTATTTGTGAAAGGTAGTGAAAAACGTCAATGGCTACAACCATTTTTGGCGTCTTACTGTCAATGTATCGATTTAATGGACATGGGCTTTCCCTCGCTGCAAACACTCATGGACCGCTGCCCCTGTGACAATATTACCCATAAAGCCCTGGCACAGGTGTGGCAATTGTTTCATTGGCTAACAATTAATGCCTGCTGGGAGTTGTAAAATAAAATTAAAACTAAAGGTTTACCTGTGGATGACACCAGTGAGATTTCTAAAAGCGACGTGTAAACATCAACGTGATACCATGGAGAAAGGGGATGCTACCGATAAAGCGATTGGAAAGTTCTTTGTGTGTAAAAATAAACTAGGCAGTTTTACTAAAGAAGAATTATTGGCTCTTCCAAAATCATTCATTTATTATGTCGCAGCAAATGCAGTGAAAGAAATCTGGCAACATGTACCAAAATTATGGACTCAAGACCCTGTGTTAAGTGAATTGCAACCATGTACGCATTATGATCACCATAAGCAAGTGGCTATGGCAAAAATACCCATTATGCGGCAGTGTGCTACTTGCCAGCTAGTCAAACTGTATCATGGTCATAAAAGTCAGTGTAAAGACTTTGTTTCCTCATTCCACGGGAGTAATGAAGAAAAAAGCAGCAACAACAAACATCATCCACAGAGGAGGAGGAAGATCAAGCCTTTTTACCATCGATGGAAAAGGATATGCCAGACCTGTACTGGCAATGGCGTCATTAACAAAGTAATTCATTACTTGACTTTCGAAATCTACCTACCTGGTAATTATTTGTGTAGTCCTGGAACTTGTCTTGAAGAACCTTTGCAGCATAGTGATATACCTATTAATCCTTTGGATCTAGCATGCACCTTTCTTATCACCACAGTCATCCTGCATTAAGACGTGTAGTGGATAAAGTATCGTTGAAAAGCTAAACAACGTTTGACATCCTGTGATGTCTCAGTGGGAGAGAGGTTGGCAGCCTTCATTGTGATTAGTGTTATAAAAGGAAAGTTAATGATGAGTGGACATGAACATTGAAAAGGATTGAGGAATTGGTATTTCTTTTGTATTCTATTTTTGTTAAGCTCTATTTGTTGTGAAATAAAACAAGGTTTACAAGATCACAATGTCTTTTAATTTTTAAAAATGGTGATAGCCATTTCATTTTTTCACACATGAATATTTACAATTTCCACTTTTATGTTTTTTATATTCTCCTTGTTTAGTTTACACATTCTGTACATTTTTGTTGTTGTGAAATAAAAACAAGGTTTACCAGATCACAATGTCTTTTTAATTTTAAAATGGTGATAGCCATTTCACTTTTCTCACACATGGATATTTACAATTTCCACTTTACATTTTTTACATTCCCTTGTTTAGTTCACACATTCTGTACATTTTTTAAAATCTTTTTCGTAATATACAAAAGCAAACATTTTACACTAAAATGTATTACTTATCTTATTTTTACTAATCTACAGTAGCCTAACATTATACATTCTACTTACAGTTTTTACAAAAAAAAATTACAATATAAAAACACACTACAAATATTACAATATAGTGATCATCAGACTCAAGTAAAGTAATAGTCGTCAATGTGACTGTTTTCCCAAGCAAGAGTATCAAACGTGTTGGGTATAATGAATCGTTTGCTGTCTTCATTACTTAAAGCAACTTTGTTCAGCAAATTGGTGTGTAGTTGATGATTTTTACTTCTAAATACACACATTTTCTTATATAATACAGGTGGGTTACTAACTATACAGTTTTTATAATCACTTATATCTAACTCTTTACTAACAACATTCTTTATCACTCATTTTCATTTCTTTACTACTACATCATCAATTGTCATATAGCTGTATGATTTAGATTTTGTACCTACAAAGGTGTCTATAATAACACCAGCACATTCATCCTTAAATTTCCCAAGAACCTTTTTGTTTACTAGAGGCAAATGGTAAATATTACCCTTGGGATAGTCACTTGTATCAAACCTATTTAGCTCAGTTTTGATATCCTCATAAAAATCATCAGTTTTAAACTCATAATTAAAAGAATCTGTGTCTGTGTAGAGTAATTTAGCATTATCAAGATAGTATTTCCTTACATAATCATAGTGAAATTCATACATAAGTGTTTTTGACAATTCCAGAATGGTGTAACCCACATATATGGGTTTGTTGTAAGTTACTTTAAGACGATTCATTTGTATTACAACTAAATCCTAATGAATAATTGAACAGCTATGAAAGTTAGGCTTGCTTATTAAGTTGCTCGCACCATACCTTTAACCATTATTCTCCCACTTTGTTATCAGCTTTACATCAACTCGTTTATCAACATTCTCCATAGTCTTTCCAAAAACACTATTATTCATGAGTTTATAAAAATCTTTTTCAAACGCGTTTGTTGACAGTGTACTTAAATTATTGTTCAGATCAATATACGGTTTGAGCCATGCTGACTGATGAAATTGCAATACGCGATGAATTTTAGTTAATTTCAATCCATGCTGTAGACACTGTTTCAAGTTTTGATAATTTATTACATATTTACATTTATCATTCACATTAGCAATTAACATTTTTGTTCGTGATGTGATGTATGGAGATTTCATATTCTCAGTACAAAATGGTAAATCATTATGATCATCATGTAACTCTTTAGGGTACTCAAGTTTTACCTCTAAAATATATCCTTTATCATCGTTATCATTAAGAGTGTCAACATGTAAGACATCAATTTCAGGTTGTGTCAGCCAGCGAAAATCTTTCAGTGGTAGATATTGACTCATAGCCCAACCATATTGGTTATTTGCATCGAGGTAGACAATATACTTTGACTCTTCACAAGGGTTGTAGCTAGGCATGTATTTATTATTCGCTTTAGAGTACCGTCCACTACATTGGCTTAATCCACCTCGAATTGATGATTTTATAAAATTGATCATGTCTATGTCAGTCATTAATTCTAAATTTACTTTCGTTTTTTTCAACATTGAACTGAAACTTAACCCAGGAGCAGTGAAATACTGACAAGGATCAAGGTCATAAGTTTTCATACAAACATTCCGAAAATTTTCAAAAACTTCTGCTAATAACAACACATCTGTCTTCAAATATATGTCTGAAAATTCTCCTAAAGTTTGAATGTCAAACTGTGCCCATACACGTTGTGCATGTAAATATTCCTGATCACTGATATGACTTGTGTTTAAGGAACTGTAAAATGCATCTTTCGGTGGTAAAGAACACTCCTCAAGACGTTCCACACAGTTAATATATTCGTAAGGGAATATACCCCTTTGACAAATAAAATTAAAATCATCTTCTTTAGGAAAGACACGTTGAATTTCATGAAACTGATCTGATTTTAAATTACTAGCAAGCTTATCAAGACTACTCGGCATAAAGCGGAATGAATCTAAAAATCGCAGTTTTATCGTTTTCTTATTGTCAGTTTTGATGTATTTTGTGAACGATATGTATTGTTCCTTATTATTTGCAATCACATCAATTTTCACATCTGAAGCTCCAAATTCTTTAACGATAAAGTGGTTATCGTATTTGCTACCGTTATGTAGAATGATCGGAATGAATTTACTTACTCTATAATTTAAATTACATTCTTGGTGAGCAGCACCACGATATTTTCCTGTTAAATGGTCATGATCGCGAACCCTGTCTGTATATAAACATTCACCACATATAAAACAATTAGTTTCAGTTTCAAAATGCATTTGCTCTAATAAAGTTAGAGGTTCCATTGGAATGATCGTATTTAAAATAGAGGATATACGAATGGCATCTTTCTCAAGCCTTTCCATAAAAACTTTAGGTGCATCAGGTCCTCTATAGAGCTCAAACTTATTTAAAGAGTCATCATAACTACATTTAATATAATATGCAAAGCTAAAAGGTTCATGAATGTGAGTAGTGTTGGTAAAAGGCTGGGCTGGATTCGATGAACATGTATTTAATGGTTTTAGCAAAGCCTCAAAGTCAGCATATATAACAAATGGTACTCGAAGCTGTTTCTCATAATCCTTAAATTTTAGAATGTTATTTTTAGGAGTCGGTAATACCGTACAAACATGATTACATCCCCATTTTTGATGTTGTGATAGTTGATTCTCTTTCTTGAAATATAGCAAACAGCCATCACACAACCACTTTTTACCATTGTGTTTTGAAACCTGACTACTTACAAGTCTACTTAAATGTTTTATCCAACAATAGTGAGCATTTTCACCTTCGGTTATGTATAGTAAATTTACATGAGCATCCTTTATTCCCTGAGTATAATATAGAGGACCTACTATACTCTTATTTTCAATTTCGTAAACATTAAAACTTACATTGTTCAGCTCTTCAAAACGTTGAATGTCTTTTATCGCCATAGGAAATTCTATTTCTTTTAAATCTAACACTGACGAATAGTGAGGATAAGATGATGTTCTATTTTCATGCATCACTGCTGGATGGAGAGCTGAGGTTACAGCCCACGCAAAACATGCATGATCACTATTCATAACGTTTACACAAGCTTTCTTTCGTTTGATCCATACTGGTAAATCAATGTATGATGATGCTCGAAGGGGGTTGTATTTATTCATGTTGGTTTCTAAATAAAGTACTTCAACCAACGCCGAGCCTGACTCCCTTTCCTGGAACTCTTCACTCATCACAATGATAGCACTTGAAATATTTTGGTATATATCTCTCATATTAGTTGATTCGCTAACAATTATGTTTTTTGTATTAAAAGATTTGATATCCGTAATTTCACCTTCGCTCCCAGTTTTTACATAGAGTCCAAAAAGTTCAAAATTAATTTTAATTGTTTTATGCTCTAATAAAACATTTTCCACCAAGCCGAACACAGTAGGTTGAACATTTTTTTAAAATGATTCAATACTTTGAGTTTTTTCTTTACTATAAAGTCTATAACTAGCAATTCGACTTTTAAATGCACTACCAATTTGTTGAACATTTCCAGAATTTCTTTCGTGGCAAGCGTTATTTTTATGATTAATACTGCGTAAATATCCATGAATGATTGATAAAGGTATATCAATATTACATACATCACAATGTGTTATCGAAGGTTCACCATTCTTCTTTCTTTTTGTTGCACAGCTATTTTCACAATCTTGAGAACGTTTACGCTTTTGAGCATCACATTCATTTAAAGGTTCCGTGCTAGTTGTTGGTTTTACAGTTTTTAATTCTTGTTGTTCACCATGCACTTCAACCATGTGGGATTGATATCGCTTTACAGCATAAAAACCAAGTTCACAAACTGAACATGAAAATGGTGCTGAACTAACATGCATTAAATTTACATGACGTGCAAGATTATCTTGTCTGTTAAATGTGGTAGCACAATGACTGCACACAAACATTTTAATGTCATGTTTAACATTTGCGTGTCGTTGAAGGCTGTCAGGTCTTGAGAACTGTTTCTTACAATCACCACACTTGAACATGATGATCCCTTTCGAAATTACCTATAAAAGAAAGAAATCATAAATGTTAATAAATGATAAACAAAAGTACAATATAAATAGTTTAATTACATTCCAGTCAATGGTTATAGCAGGGTATTTAAATCGATCATCTGTGAACTCCTAGCAAGTCTAACTTCATGTAGTTCTAACTGGGGGTTACTATATACCACTGTCACTGACACCTAGCGGTGAACAATGGAACTTGATAGAGTGGTAGAAACCAGCGGTCGCCAGTTAAGTGAGCTAAGTGTGGCGTCATAGCCAGTCTTAAAACAAGTCTAAACTTGTAGAACATGTCACGTGATAGAAACCAGCGATCGCCAGTTAAGTGAGCTAAGTGTAACGTCATAGCCAGTCTTAAAACAAGTTTAAACATGTAAAACATATCACATGACAAGGTTAAGTTAGGTAAAGTTAAGTGAACTGATGTTAAGACTTTAAATATTCCCTATGTCACTGA
The DNA here is from genome assembly GCA_946902985.2 of Meconema thalassinum. Taxonomy (NCBI): domain Eukaryota; kingdom Metazoa; phylum Arthropoda; class Insecta; order Orthoptera; family Tettigoniidae; genus Meconema; species Meconema thalassinum. The sequence goes on along the minus strand of OX336388.2, from coordinate 43,632,957 downwards.
CACCTAGCAATGAACATTAGGACTTAATAGAGTGGTAATCAAAATCTTACCTATAAAATTAGCTTTACACACCATGGTCAAGTAGTTCCAACTTTTGACTGCCAAATATACCATTTTCACTAACATGTAGTAGTGAACATTGGAAAATAATACTCTAACTGTTTAAAAGTTATTAGAGGGGGGGGGGGGGGAATTTACCTTATAATTTATCAACTGCTGTCACTGAATTAACAGATTGTAGGAATCTGGTATCCTACAGGTACCCAATTATCTGTAAACAAATCAATCAATCAATTAATCAATAAATAAATTCCAATCAATAACTTAAAAATCAATTAGTAATAAAAGACTACACTCCATTAATAATAAGTTCGGTACTTACCTTGCAAAATAATTTAATTATTTTCTACCAAAAAGGCTTTTTTACAACTCTTGAGCAGTAATAGAGCACTGTTCACTCAAAGCGAGTAATAAAGACTGACTGTAGGGAAATATATGACACCTCTCTTATATAAACTCTCATCGCTCGTGTCAGCAGTTTTTTGCAGATCATTGCAATTCCTTTCCCAATACAACTGAGAGTCCAAAGTACACTAGGAACACCTGTGTGGTATCCAATGACTGCTGACTTTGCATGATCATCACCCACTGTCTTAATCAACACATGGGGTTTCAAATTACTGCAGCGTCAGTCATAGCAACAGCAGTGTGCGCTCCCTGCCATGTCAGCAACATGACACCGGAAGGAACACCTGTGTAATATCCAATAACTACTAACTTTGCATGATCATCATCCATTGTCTTTATGAACACTTGTGGTTTGAAATTACTGCAGTGTTAGTCATAGCAACAGATCTGCGCGCTCTCTGTCATGTCTGTAATATGACACAGGAAGTAACAATTCGGTTTACTACACGTACCGTCTCCTCAGTTTTAACATTTTAAGAACATGTATTATTCTCTTTCAACTACAAATGACTCGTTAGAACACATCCATCCACCAAGTTAGATCCCTTGTATGTTCACATGTATTTTGTCACTTTCCTTTCATATCGTTATCACATTATAGTAGTGGGGTTTGGTGAACAACGTCAGTTCAACACACACAAATGTAGTTAGGCCCTTTGATATAATTTAAATAAATTCATGGGCTAGTCCGTAGGAACCAGGCCAAACGGACCCGTCCAAAGGGATCAGTCCGAAGGGACAAGGACTCGTCCACAGGGACCTGTCAACAAGGACCTGTCCACAAGGACCTGTCCACAAGGACTTGTCCACAAGGACTTGTCCACTAGGACTCGTCCACAATGACCTGTCAACAATGACCCCACCAAAAATGACCCGTCAACAATAACCCTTCCACAGGGATCCACTCCCCCACCCTCTTACAAAAGCCCTGAGTGGGCATGCGTAAAAATAAAAAACAAGCATGTTAATTCATAGTGGCTAACTAGCAAACACATGCACTTTATGTGGAACAACGTTTAAATCCATATCGGTATTCAAACTCTCACATGTTGCAATTGGAAGGAGAGATTCTCTAAAAAATTACAATTTTCAACCCTAGTAGGGTAGGTTTTATTTTTAGGGTGGAAATATGTTGTCCATTGGAAAGGGGGTGTTAGCCCGAGTTCAACAACACCTCATTTTTTTAAATCCAACTATGGGTTCGAGAGATATCGCACCGCCGCCATCTTGTGAGGTGGGTGAGGTGGAGGTGGGTGTAGAACTCTCACAAAACCACTACTAAAGTACTCTTGAATCCTTTGAATCTATGCTTTCAATAATGAGAACGAAATGAACGATATCGTAGAAGCAGCAAAAATTTTCTCTTCAAAAATGAACGTGGATGATGAAAACGATTTTTGAAACATCATCGAAGACGAATTCTTCCTAAAAAAGTCGATGGAAATCCTCAAAACGCAGCTGTTTTAAATATGGATAATTTTATCGCACAGAATTCAAAGAAGTTGTGAATGTGTTGATCCAGAAGACGCGTGATAAACTTTCTGTATTAATCGACTTGATTAAACCACTTGTTGAAATGTTCAAAACACCATTCAACCGATAATCTTGTACCATAGAACGCATTCAGAACGTTTTGAAATTAATTCCCTGCTGCCCATTTACAGATAGTTTAGCTGTGAAAGTCGAATTGGAAATTTTCTCCGACCATTGTGAAAACGCCGAAAACATGAATGATAGCTTGCGAATTAGTGAAATGTTCAAAAAAGCGTTGCCTGCAGCAAATTATATTTTTCGAATTGCAATTACAGCTCCTGTATCAGAAGCTAGTAATGAACGTAGTTTTAGTAAGTTGAAATATGTAAAAGATTTCAAACGAAGTACAATAAACAATGATAGGTTAGCGAACCTCATGCTTTTGCATTGTGAAAAAGATTTATCAGCTAAAATAAACTTAGATGTTCTTGTTTAAAGGTGGTCGATATTGAAGAAGAGGCGAATTAATATTTAGCAATTATGAATAGGCAGGGAGGGAAGTGAGGCGGTATGCGCCGGTATGCAATACCGGCACTGCTTTCAAAGGCCCAATGGCTAGGGTGACCAGATCCAGTACTCTGAAATAGAGGACAACAAAGGAAAAAATTGAGGACATTAAGGGAAAAAGAGGACAAATCTAAAAGTAATGAAACCGTATAAGATACTCTAAAAATGTTATGAACTTCAAAATGTAGTAATTACATGATTATACTTAGAACATTGCCACTGAAAATTTATATTATTCTGAAGTTAAAAACATGAAATTACACTTTATTTGCATTTGTATTTTTCTGAGGATGATATTCCTGCCAACAGTTTAGGTCTGTCCAAATTCTTTTGGCCACTTCATAATTGTGAGGTTCAATTTGGATGTGCAGTCATTTGATCTGTGGGAGGAATGATGACGAATGGTACGGAATGCTAATGCTCCTTCCGCAGCTAAAACGCGATTGGTTAATGGTGTAGTTGATGTGGAAAAATGCTTCTCCATAGTTTGCGAACTGCCGCAGCCTTGTACACGTTTTTGTGTCTATTTGAAGAAATGTGGCTATCGACATTTTGAGAACCTACGAAATTAAAGAAAATTTTATACGAATAACGCTGTTTTAATATTTGTAATTTATTAACTAAAACAATAAATTCTAGAACGTACCATAATTTGCTACCGAGACGAAAGTTGCAGTTGGGCAAAATCATTACGTCCAAGCTTCAAAGCAGGATATTTGGTTTTCAAAACATCTGTAAACTTGCACTTTCTTTTAGGCATCTTGAATGCGATCAAATTTTAAACTGGCAAACACACAGCCACGCCGCAAGACTGCCATTGAACGGAGCACAAACACATAAACCCATTCCCAAACCCAGCGTAGACCGGAAACCAAAATAGTAGCGCAGCACATCGATCAAAAAGTAAACTATTGCCATGGCACCAATATAAACTGCGATAAACTAAAACATACATACATTCATACAATAATATAGTAAATTAATAAAAAGGAGGACATTTAGACAATTTTAAAAATTGTTCGCGGACAAAGGACAGATACGTAAATTGGAGGACATGTCCGCGAAAGAGAGGACGTCTGGTCACCCTACCAATGGCATACCGTCACTGCTTTCAATGTCAAATAGCATACCGCCACTGAAAACCAGTGGATCTTAAACTTGTTTGCGACGTAGGAATTAATATAATTACTTTTCATGATCATTCATCCACTGTTACCAAGCTACCTTCACCGATAAACATTCCCCTGTAGACATCGCCAATATAGAACCGTGCGTTCCTTTTTAAAGCCAACCCGTAAAACGCTTTAGCATCGCTGCAGCAAACTAGAGTGGAAAAAAAGAATGGCCATGGCCGTCCATGCAGCAAAACTCATAAAGCGAGAACTCTTCACCACCGCTGCAGCAAAGCGCATAAAAAGACATGGCTTTGACCGGTAACTTGTGATGACCAAAGTCGCCACTTTAAGAATATACCGCTACATCTGTTGTTTTTAAACATATTTCTCAGTAAGATAATATCATAACTTTTACATTGTTTAAATAGATCTTTACTTTTAAAATATTTTTAAAATATATACTGTCAATCGACAAGACAAAATATTCTTGACTTTTGGGCTCCTGCTTGGCGAAAATCAATAAAGCAAGGTTGGTTACTCGTGGAGGAACTTAATTAAGAAGACCCGCCTCGTTGTCGGGTTAAAAACTTGTGTTGCGGTGTATGGTCAGTACGATTGTGTATCAAGTAGCATCATTGAAACTAAAGTATTAATATCAGCATCGGCTGCAGAGCTGATATCATTGATAAATTTGCCGTAACAGGACAAAAGAGAAATTTCAGCGAAACTGGTGATTGTGTTGAAGATAATCGGTCTGGGAAAAATTTGACGAAATCGGCTTTGTCTCTCACCTCTCACAGACAACAAAGCACAAGTGAAATAGAAACCAACAATGTAGGCCTAGATAATGCAGATTTTGAATGTTTGCCAACATTTCTGGGTCCTGCTCAGTGGAAAACTGAATTCAAAAATACGTATGGTTGTCCTACAAAACCGAAACAAAAGGATTCGGTTGCAAAGTATGCGTCAGAGCACGTGGAATTTTGGGTGCTTTTAAATCAGAACGAACTCGCTTATCAAATGAGTGGTGTTCTTATTCTGTAAAGGCGTTTTGTGAAAATGCGTCAGGCAATAATAAAAAAAATCTTTGATCACAAGAATTCCCATGCCCATGGTCAGTGTGTTAAAATTCTTGAGGAGGCCAAGAAACAAGTTCTTCAAAACACAACTGCAAAACAAGAAGGGGTTTACCACGAGAATACATGCAGAGTTTTTCTCACAGTGTACAAACCTGCAAAGCTAGGAAGGCCATTTTCTGATCTACCATCCTGGATTGATGCACAAAGAGCAAATGGTTGAGATATGGGACAGATTTTGCATTCCAAACATTCCTGTGCTGACATTACCAATCTGATTGGTGAAGAAATGAGGAAAACTGTTGTTAAACAAATTGTTGAAAACGACCTCAAGTTTGGTGTGATGGTGGACGAGTCAACTTCAGTGGGTTATAAATCTGTTCTTTGTATTTGTCTTCGGGTGAATTTTAATAATTCTGAAGAAACCAGCAGCATATTTTTCGATCTAGTTGAACTTCCAAACACCTCAGCTCAATGTATATATGATTCCTTAAAGTCTAATCTTTTTCAGCATTTTTCACAAGAGTTTCTAGCCAAAAATTTTATATCATTTGTTTGTGATGGTGCATCTAATATGCTAGGGAGTGTATCAGGATGGCAGTAAGACTCCAGCAAGAATTCCCTCAGCTTTTTATATGGCACTATGCTAACCACCGTCTCGAGTTAACAGTTGGTGATGTTGTTTCCAAGCTATCAACCACATGAGGAACTTTTTTGATAAATTGTATTCCCTATACCATGCATCACCAAAGAACAAAAACCAATTGCAGCATTGTGCATGAAATCTCAGTACTAAAATTCAGGTTATAGGAAGAATTTTAGGAGTTAGATGGGTTTCGTCAAGTGCTAGATCAGTTAGGGCCATTTGGAAAGATTTTTCAGCACTCTCCCTCCATTTTAAAAGCGCCATGGAGGATCAAACAAGAGACTCTAAAGAAAGGGCCCAGTAGGCCTACAAAGGACTGCTGGATCGTCCAACTGATATAAACTTTATCCTGAATATGGGTTTTATGATAGATGCTCTGAATGAATTAGAGGATCTGTCGCTTCAATTGCAAAAGAGGGACATGTCTGTTATTCAGGCTCATAAGCTAGTACTCCAAAAACTTCAAGTTTTCTACTCTTTACAAACCCGACCTGGGGAGTAGGCTATACAGAATTAGCAAGAAGTGCAGCCGAGTGTAAGGAACTAAATGGTGTGAACTTGCATGGACCTGGAAGAGTGCACAGAATTGATGAACAAGCCTTCTACAGTCTACTTGTGGAAGAAATGGAAAAACGAATGCTAAACAGCCAGTCTTCGAGATCTTCTGCTTCTACTGCACAATCTCTTGCAGCAAAGTATCATGAACTTTTAAGTAATTTAGAAGTATTTGATGAAATAAAGTGGCCAGAAGATGTGGCCAGTGATATTTTTTTTGGAGACAGTAAAATAAAATATCTGTGTGAGAAATTTTGTATAGTTTCCATCAGGGAAAGTGTAACTGGTTTCAGGCTGTATGCATCAGACAAAACAGTATCTGATGATCTGAAACCACTTCTTAGGGCTGTGAAAACCATAATCATATCCACAGCCAGGGGCGCACCCAGACTTTTGGTTTGGAGGGGGCTTTCCTCAATAACATGATTTCAGCTATGGAAAGTGAATGTGTCCATTATTAGTCTTGTATGTAAATATGTATATATGAGACCATATACATAAAAATAAATTCTATAAGATCAAACATACTGTAGAATGCTCTGTTAAAACCAATACAAAAGATGCTATTAGACTGGAGATTATTTAAACAAAATGTGCATTGGTTTTATACAAATTTTAGTTACAGTACCATTGAGCTAAGGTTATGCAAGTAATAAAAAGGAACAGCATGATTTTTATCAAGAATTAACTTTTGATCACGATCAGAGTGATAACGACTGGATTGCTCTGCTCACTATTATAACTATATATCCAGCTACCAGGATCGTCAGATTGATGTGTAACATCAATTATCTGCAATCATTTACTAAGTTTTGAGTTGTTTATACCAAGAACTAGTACGGTATAGGTTTTAGGAAATTATTAATAACATTTTGATTTTGAATACGTAAATTTAATTGGAACTAAAAATTACATTTTAAAAGTTACGAGATGTAATTGTATACCATAGTGTTATGGATTGTAACAAATATTTTATGTACTGAACGTGAAAATATATGTTATTTTAATTGTCCTTAGTAAATAACATTATAATAAAAAACTTGAACATTTCTAGAATTTCAAGTTGAATTTAATTACACAGACTGAATGCAAGTTTAAACAGATAGTTGAATACAAATCATGTATTAATGAATTAACATTAACATTGTTTGAATAAAGTGGAAACTCAAATTTCACAGAACAAAATCCAGCCGCCTAGCAGATTTTTTCAAAACGGAAACTACCTCTGTACTGGTGACTTCAATTTCTCGGTGAATATTCAGTGCTGCTAGTCCAGTCAGCCTGTCTGCACCCATGGTATTCCTAAGATATGTTTTCAGCCGACGTAGTGTAGAAAATGACCTCTCAGCAGTGCTTGTAGTCACAGGGATGGTACACAAAATTCTCAACAATGTGTGGATATTAGGAAACAAGTCCTTGTCACATAGATTCAACACATCGATTGCGTTTTTAGGGATATTAGCGTAGGTCTTGAAGCTCTTGTGCCACAGTTCAAACTCAGCCATAAGCAGGCCTTTGTTGTTTCCTCCACTTTCAATTATGTCATTCTTATAAAAATTACACATCTGTAGGAAATCAGGTTGCATTTTTTCTTGGAAGGTTTCTTTATGTGTATGTGATGCATTGGCTGATGGCAGTAAGCACTCAAAACTCTTTAATAAGTCTTTATGCTTGATGAATCGAGATTCCAATGAAATAATGAAAGAGTCAATCCAAGGGATGAAAACAGATCTTTTATAGTATAATTCTGGAGTTTCTGCCGGTATGTTGCTTCTGTTCAGTTGTCTTCCAACTGTTCGAAGCATCGAAATTGTTGAACCGCAGTTATTAGCAATTTTGGTAGCTTCTTCAAACAACGAGTGAAATTCTTGATCTGCATTTTTTCTTAGAGATTTTAAGCTTTCAATCACAGTTTCAGCGTGTGTAATTGCAGATGATAAATCTAAATCAGTTCCCTGAAGCTTTTTGCTTAGGTTTACTGTGTAACCAAGCAGTTTTTCTGATGCCATGAGAGAAATTATAAATTCACCCTGACTTAAGGAGTTTAGTAGTATTAGAGTTCCTGAAGAAGATTCCCTATCATTCCAGTTTTTAATCTCCTCTAACGCTACTTCAAGAGGTTGCAGCAGTTCTTTCATAACAAAAATAGCATCGTGCCTTTGAACCTATCTCGTTGGACAAAGCTGCAGGAGTTTTTTCTTGTTGGTTTCAAGATTTACCTCAGATTCAATGCACTGTTTTAATACTGCTTGTCTTTTAGGAGTGTTAAAAAAATCCCACAACTTCTCCACTATTCCAAAGCAGTTCCTGATTGATACAACCTCAGACGCGGTCGACAATGCCAGGTTAAGGCTATGAGAAACGCAATGCACGTATATTGCTGTGGGGTGAGCTTCTTGGATGCACGCTTGAGCCCCTTTAAACTTTGCACTCATGGCAGCCGCCCCATCGTACCCCTGGCCACGTAGGTTATTTATGTCTATATTACTGTCTTCAAGACCTTTAATCAATGTTTTTGCCAATACGCTACCCGTAGTAGAGGTTAGAGGCATGAACTTCAAAAATTGCTCACATATTTCATAACCATTTAAAGTATTTGGGGTTACATAACGTAAACACAAAGAAAACTGTTCAACAGTTGAAATATCAGATGTTTCATCTGCGAGAACACGAAAAAACTTAGCTTCTTTTACTTTACTTGCTATTTTTTCAGTTATTATTTGGTTACAAGCATCGATGACTTGATTTTGAAAATTCCAACTTATATAGGTCGCATTTTTGCCACATGACCCAAAGTGATCTTTCAAATTGTTGTCACCTGCTTCAATTCTAGCTCTGAGCAAAGCTCTTAAGTTCCCCTCATTTTCAAATGGTTTGCTGTCGATTTGAAACTGACCATAATCTCTATGGCCCCTAAGGGCGATATTTTGCCTGCCACACAAAATAACAGTTTCTATTATTGGAATTATTCTTTTCACATTATTTTTGGCTTGGACGTCTTTTCCTTTATCAAGAGATTTGTCAATCGGTTTCATTCGGCAGTCCATAACTCTTTTAAAGTCAGCTGCGCTTAAACATGAGTCTTTATGATACTGCGAGTTTGCATGTTTTTCAAACTTTTCTAGTGCTTTTTTCCAGTTACAAAAACCTTCTTCAACAAGTTGTCCAGTATGTTGAGCGTTACTCCTACCTACTTCTTTTTTTAAAAAAGGCATACAATGGACACAGTATGCAGAGTCTTCAATTCCAGAATACGAAAGCCAGGTATATTTCTTTAGCCATGGAAACGAAAATTTTCGTTGTTGGTTCCCATGCGATCTAAAAGGAAAGTTAAAGTTGCTCTGAGGAACCCATCTGTCATTCAAAACTTTGAACTTTTCATTGTCCGTCAACACTTTGTTTTTAAATAAACCAATGTCCAAATCCATGTTATGTTTACTTACAACGGCCTTAGGCCTGCTCACATTTGCCTCTGAGCTCTCCTCTGACGAACAACTTGGCTGTTTTTCTATGCTTGCAGTCCTCGTTAACAGTTCCTTACTCGTTGAAGGATCGCCACATTCACTAACACCATCATATTTATTGATTTTAACGGTTTAAAATAGTTTTGGATGTTTGACTTTCTTTTGTCTCCCATTACGACTAGTCCAATTGGACACACTACGAACACCAATAGCCAATAGAAAATACAAACACAATAACAATCATCGAATCAACTTTTACAAACACCACTACTGACTTGACGCCTGACACAGAGCACAGCACAATACCTTGGGGAGAGAAATTTTCACCGCTGTCCCACGCGCATCTTGCTCCGAGCATAGTTACGACAACGGACGGAAATATCCGATCGTGTTGTGTTTACAATATATATTACTAGCGAACCCGTGCGAGAAATCTCGCATGTTCATAAACCACACTTTTCCCAATAGGTTTTGCAAATCGAACACTTCTTACAAAAATTGATATTTAAGAAATTTAGAATGCAATTTGTCACTGATTGAGTGTGCTGTAACACTCATTGGTTATTCGATATTTATGAAACCATACTATGTGTGTACTCATTCCTTTGATTTAGGCAACTGTTTCTGAAATCCATGCAAAATTATAAAGCAAAGACCTCAATGTTAAAATGACATGAAACGGGTGTCACAGCGACCAAAATGTAAAGTAAACAGCAATTATGGAGCGTATTTTCATACATCAACAGTAGCTGCAAATCGCACACTTCGTACATTTTTTAAAGAAATTAGTGATATTTATGGAATTAGAGTGCAATTCGTCATTGCTAATGTCTATTCTCTTTCATTTGAATGCTCATTTTCACAATCGGTCGCTTGTGAGCGCTGCAGGAGGGATATATACTAGGCCTACTGAAATAATATAGGCCTATATATGATTATCACTCAAGTGTTGCTTAAATATAGGCCTAACATAATTCTAATTTAAACAGTAGAAAATCGCAAAATGTTCCAACACTAAACATTCTGGAACCCGTTATGCAATCAATTTTCTTGAAAGATATCATAAATGTTTTTAAAGTGTTCCCAGGTTTTGGGGGGGGGGGCTTAAGCCCCCAAAGCCCCCCCCCCCCTGGGTGCGCCCCTGTCCACAGCAGAATGTGAACAATCATTTAGTGCCATGAACGTAATATATTCACCTGAAAGGAATCAGCTTCAGCTGAAAACTGCTGGAAACTTAGACTTTTTGAAGTTGGTTGGGACCCCAATTCACAAGTTCAAGCCTGAGAAATATGTTAAGGCATGGCTAGGTAAGGGACGTCGCAGTGCTGATGACAACAACTCCATGAAGCGAAACATGTCAGATGTCTCTCCTCCAGGGTTAAAAGTAGTTTGGGAGTTTCTACAGGAATAAAATGGTAGACTACAAGTAAAATGAACCTTTCTGCAAAAGCACAAATTTCAAAACACTATTTTTCGTTAAGTTAATGATAAGTGCATTTAATAATTTTTTCCTATTTAATTTAGGCCCATCAGTCTTAATTTTATGTATTTTTTTACAATATGGACTTTACTGTTTATATTGCTGTACTTTATTTTCAGATGCTATCTTTGTGTGATATTCAGACCAATCTATTGTGACTTATGACACATTTACTGTTAATGTTTCATCTTATACGGATGCTAATTATATGTCAGTAACAAACAAACAAAAATTAAATTAGTTCCCCACTTCACTCATTTAATTTTAGTTATCTTTATAGCCTAAATAATAATTCACACATATATTTTTTTAAGTAAAAAATAAAATTTATTACTTGAGCATGATGCAATTCTGAGTGAATAGATCAATTTCCTGCATATCACGTTACGTTGTAAGGGAGGGGTATACTTTTGGGAAGTTGAGGTATGACAGGGAAATATCTTCGGATAGCATACGCCTCTGGTTTTTCCCCACTTCCTTCACTGTGTATAGGTACCTAATGGCCGTGTTTTTTGAAAATTGTTGCTTCTGTGTTCTTTTCTTATACCAAGTTGGTATTATATTTTCGTTTCATTTCTATGTTTTTGTAAAATAAATAAATAAATAAATGACGTATTTGCTACTGTTACCATGACTGCTGATTAATTTATCAAATGAAGGTATGAAACGAATGCATGCATTAGTTTGGAAAAAAAATATTTGTCGGCAAAAAGTGATTCCAAATTAACCGAGTCGGCAAATGTTTGGCATTCCACCCCCACCCCCCACCCCCCAAAAAAAATTATTTTCCCCCCTGAATGTCCTGCATTTGGAAATTTCCAGGTGGTAACGCTAGTCCTACGACTCCAACGAGACAATTATGAGAGTTTTGTTGTGAAGTGGTCGCATTGTAACACGAGAGGCAGGGATTTAAGCCAATATCTTTGAACCCTAGGTACCTTAATACTGGATTGCCGACTGTGTGGGAGTAAAGTGCGCTTCTTGGTGCGACTGGTTACGTCTGGTCCTTCCTAGACAACGTAAAGTGTGTTTTTCTCTCGATATTTTAGTCTAAAGTTAAACTGTAAATAATTCTAAGAACATTACATGTACCGTAATATTGTAAAACTGTAGTTCTGTCAATAAGGAACACTGTTCGGCAATATCACACTCAGGTAAAGTAATAATAGGACCTACGTGTATTCCTCATATACTATTTAGGCCTATTATATCAACATTTGATGTAAGACGTATCCACAAACGCAGAATACTTAATTACAAATCTTTATTTGAAATTTAAATTGATCGTGAACCTAGCGTGTAAGATGTAACTTGCGCTGCAGATCAAAGTTGTTAATCTGCGCAGATATCTCACTCATAAATTCTGTACACTCGCTGCGTGAACGTTGTTGGTTCAATCCTCGTCTCGTGTTGTGTACGGTCACAATATAATTATATGATATCTATGCTCAGTATAGTGCAATTTGTTCCCTTTCCTTTGACAATACGTATCAAGGTGACTGGCGGTTGAAAGTCTGTACATTATGCTGAGTAATGTAGACATAGTAGGCCTACTGCGCTTCAGCAATTGCACTGTCTCTCTGAATCCCCAGTCCTATTTAGACAATCTAGCACTGATAAACACACAAACACCGCCTGGCCGTTTATAATTTGTGATGATGCAGACATTTCATGTGGAAGGTTCTTACCAAAATAAGGCTATTCATTGGGCCTGCGGCTTGTAGGCCGTGGTCCAGACAGGATACCTCCCGCTCCTTTCCTTGGTAAGCAGTGCTGACCTAGGAAAGGAGCGGAACGCTTGATAATGCCAGACGCAGTTTCTTTTGAAACGTCGGGAGATATCCTGCTGGACCACGGCCTACGAGCCCGAAAAACTTGTACTTAATTATATCCTGTACTTGTTACAGTGCATCCTGATAGTTAAAGTATATTACTTAATTATCCTGTGTTTTAGATTCCTCAACATTATGGAGGGCCAACCATCTATCAAATGTGAACCAGAAGAATTCTCTGAGATTGTAAGTTGTATTTTAGTTCCATATATTGTGTACCATTACTGATGAGCATGTCAAATCTTAGTGTACTGTAATTAATAGGAATTATGTCATATATAGTTATAGTGATGGTTATACTTCTTGTCTTGAGGGGCCAAACATCCTGGTTATCGGCCCCCTACCAAATAGTAGCCTAATCTGAATCTGTAATGTTTGCTTTTAATTTTCCTTATAATAATATTTACTCCTCCGTTCCTCAGTCCATGATTTATTGGTCCTTGCATTCATTTTCTCAGCAAACTGGTGATTGTTAATTACTGTTTTTAACTGGGGTCGATCTTATATAATTTCTTCTGTGAGTCCAATCTCTTGAAGTTCTTTTTCTATTTCACTAAGCCACTGGTTCTTGACTTTCATTGATACAGCAAGGTTGAGAATCTTTTGGTGATCCTGCGATGGTTCATTCTCAGAATGTTTCCGTAGAACTTAAAATGCCTTTTCCTGAAAGTGTCAGTGATCTTTTCAGAATGCTGATAAATCTCCCAAGGCTTTCGTTTCTCCCAGATTCCTTCTGAGCATACTGGACCAAGGATTTACCTAAATATTTTACTTTCTTGTTTCTCTATGTTCTTACTATGAGATCTACCTTCAATGATCAATGTTTCTGAGCCATAGAGTGCTTCAGGTTTGATTACTGTGATATAATTTCTTAGATGTTGATTTTGTAATTACATCTATAGGTATAGGCCTTCTGGAATGTTGAAATTCTCTCTTTGTTTGCGTCACGATTCAATCGTGAAGTAAAGTACTCTCCCGTCATTTGCCTGGAGGAAGTGTGGATAACGCAGGGAAAAATCACTCAGGATGTGTACTGTCAGCGGGATTCAAACTGAATTGCTGCAGCTGCCATCAAGGCCGTGGTGCACGGTTCAATGTGCATGGCTATGCCGTGGGGTTTGAATTTATTTACTTGATGATTTTTTTTTGCCGAATTTAGTCTTCAGATGTTTCCTGTCTAGATGACGAGCGGATTCGTCTATGCATTTGGTGTCCGGTCTTAGCTGCAATTTAGTGACGGCTTTCTAGGACCTGAACTGCCTCTTGTCTATTGTTGGAAAGAATAGCTTGATCATCTGCGAATGCCAAACACTACAGATGAATTTTAGTTTTGAGTCGTCGATCAATAGTTATTTCTTTTGTTCCCCCCCCTCCGTCCTGGGCTGTTATTCAAAGACATTATTGAACATTTTTCGAGATAGCCCATCTCCTTGTCGAAGTATTTGCTGATATGAATACGATCAGAAAGTTGCACTTAAATTTAACTATTGAAGTTATGGCTGTCAGTGTCTGTCGGATTATTAATCTTGTTTTCCTGTCAACTTTGAAATCTTCTAGAATATTGAATCGTGTGTGTAGGTCTACTGAATCGTCCGCTTTCCTGAAGTCTCCAAAGTGAGCATTCTTTGCCTGGCTTTATGAATTTGCAAGATGATTTTGAGATTGTGAATTTATTCTGTACAGGACCTGTCATTTATGAATCATGCCTGTTATTCGGCAGTTAGTTGATGAGTTTGGATTTGAAGTCACGTGAATAATGCTTTAGAGAGAATTTTGTACGCGAGTGATAGTGAGGATATTTCTCCATAGGTATTAATGTATGTTCTTTCCCTTTTTAAAATTAGTGGGTGAACTAGATTGCAATTCCTGTCTTCAGGAATTTTCTTCATATATCTACAAGAGTTACTTGACACTTTTTAGTTAGGCTTTCACCTCTTAATTTCAATATTTCAGTTTTTTTTTAGCTTTGTTATTTTTATGTTTAGTTTACAGTTACTTGCTTAATTTCTTCTAATGAAGGGAGTTCTGAATCTGGATTAGGAGTCCGTTTCTCAAGTCAGATTTGTTCAAGAGGATCGTAGGTTCAAAGGTCATGGAGGTAATCTGTGACAAGTTTGCAGTTTTCCTTTTGATTTCAGGGCCTCATCCGGATGTTGTAAGTTATAAACTAGGTGCTTGGTAGTGCGAGGGTTCGTCAGGAAATATTTTGAAACAGTTTCTTGCTATTATTATTATTATTATTATTATTATTATTACTATTACCATTATCATCATTAGCTCTTATTCTTCAACATTTACATATAGTCATGCTTGTTTATTACTTCCCAGGATTTGAATGAGCAGCCACCGTCCGACAGGCCGTTGGGGATGAAAATTGGAGAACCTGATGATGCTTTCGGAGATACAAGATTCATAACTCAGAGTGCATTTGTTAAAGAAGATCTTGATTGCCAGGTGATAGTGTACATTATTTCCTACTTATATCTGGCAAATACACATCAAGATAACTTATTCAATATACACATCTCTTCAATTCTATGCTGTTTTTCAAGTCATTTTTAAATGCTTTATTAACTAGATTTTTGTAACAGATCTGGTTTGTTGTGAACTTTTGGCATGGTACTTCACAGTTCCTTATCCTATTCCACGCGGAGGAAGGTCACAGTGTTCTAAATATTGACTTTAGGTAATAAATAGTTTATTATAATTAACACGTCATAAGGAATGGGGCTGTCTATGTTATTAATATTGCGCTCCCTTGGGCTGTTTATTTATTATTTCGTCACATGTCTATAATAATTGAAAGCCCGCCCTACAAGAACGTTGTATATCAGAAATTGAGCATTTTGAGATTTTCGGTTAAGAAGGTTGGATATCATCACACCGACGGTTTGCAAACCTAAAATTAGTCAATTTGAAAAAAAATGGACAGAAAATTTTGGGTCTAAAAGGTGGCTTCCCTGCAAATAAGTTGTATATCAACAAAGATGGCGGATTTTAGCAATTGAATGTGTCGCCAAGCTCTCCTTTAGCACAGAATAAGAGCAGGAAAAGGAAGATAAATCAATTTCAGTGGAAGAACAATGTGTGGAAGCGACTGAAGAATAGTGGAAAAGCTTACACAGCAACTTCAGGGCGTGCTGTTCAACACAATCACCACCCAAGTCATACAAGAAAAGAACGTTGTATATCAATCAGCTGGGTGGCGGCATAGCACTTCCAGGAACGTGTAATGATTATAATGCTGCTACAATTTGTATGTAATCCCTTGATTATCCCAGAATTCTTTTAGCCTATTTTCAATTATGAAAAACAAGTAGGCTTATGAGATCACCATTTGTCCATGTGTGTGCATGTGTGTCTGTCCCAAAAAATCTAAACGGCCGGAGCGATTACAATAAAACTCGGTAAGGTCAAAGTACTATTTCGTCTGACCACGACCGTGCCCTTTGCCATATATTACGTCTCAGCAATCCAACATGGTGGCTGTGCGAAGTATTTCACAGGCATTCTGTATCTCCGCAATTATTACTGATGTCAAACTGAAATTTCGTACGATAATAAAGGGGACAACTATAAGTTCACCTATGTGACTTTTAGAAGCCTGGTAAGTACAGAACGAACATGGCGGTCAAGCGAAGTTGAAACCTTTAATTCGACTTTTCTCGCGATTCAACCACCCGTGTCCAGTGAAACATGGCACAGCATATTTTTATACACATTGTAATGCACTGACATCTAATTTAGTTCAATTGTTTACATAACCTCAAGATGGCTGCTGTGTGAAATTTTAAAATTGAGTTTTCATTTCTTATGTCCTAATCATAAGATCGAATTCAACATTTGAATAACGAATCTACGCAATGATCGTCATCTAATAGTACATACCTCTATGGCCTCCATATAAAAATCGAACATGGCGACCATCCAACATTTTTATATGATTCTCAATATGCCCATTTTATTTTCTTGTTTTGTGTATGCCTTGTAAGCAATACAATATTCCATTCCATATAATTATGCATCTGAAGATTATTTTATTTTATTTATAGCCATAGAAAATTGTTTGTGATATACAACGTTCTAGGTCTGTTGTGATATACAACTTTTTTGCAGAGAAGCTGCACTAAAATCATGGTGAGTCCTATATACTGCCATTTAAGAGAAATATGTTCCTTTAGTGTTGGAAGAGAGACTGTATAGACCTGTATTTAACATATCTCGGCATTAGATTAGGCACAAGAAGTTTTCTTTTAATACTGAAAAGTTAATAAATATAATATATAACGTTCTTGTAGGACAGGCTTCAATTTTAGAGTGGTTATTTACTGTCCCTTTTGAAACAACCTTGAGTAATTATGGCAAAACTTGCATCACCTGTAAGGTTATGTCGTGCAGCTAAATTAGGTAGGAACTTCGAATAATCCTTGGCATATTAGTAACTGTGTGCTAGTGAAACTCGGACACTGGGTATTGAGGTTTTGAATAGTCTTTAACTTCATGACCACTCGATCACATGATATGCGACTGTAGGTTATCATATCATCATTTAATGTTGACAGTTACTGATTTTTGGAAATCGTTCATGAGAAAGGTTCAGTAATGCAAGAATATTTTACATATTCAAGCTCGTATTTATTTTCATCTTGAATCGAACACCTATTTGAATTTTCTTAAAATGAAAGACAAATGTATCAATTTTATTGGTGAATTTATAACACTGTAGCTACATGAAAGTATTGGATTCTGAGAAATAAAGTATTTTGTGTTCTGATAGCTGCATATACATCGAAAGTAATAGGTAAGCTATTCTATTGTACTTTTGTCTTGTAGAACATTCAAAACCTATAAAGTAAAAGTCAGAAAAATATAAATGATGTTAAAGTCAGCTAATTAGCACCCAAAGTCAGCTAATGAGCACTTAAAGTTAGCTAATGGGCACTTAACGCAGTGAAATTTCAGATTCAGGGTTGCTATTCTAACCTTATCAAATTTCTTAAAATTATTAATTAAGTTGTGAACTAATCCGAGATATATGGAACTAGATGAATGTGTATCGTGCTTATGTGTGTACAAAATATATTTCTTATGCCTCGTGAGGTGCATTATTAACAAATTGGTGTTTCTCTGTAGGGAGCACATATCATGGAAGTTACTATCCATGAGAAAGTGACTGCAGAGATAGTCCCATTAGTCAAGAAGGAAACACCATCTTCATCGAGAGTTGTAAGTGCCTCATTATCTTGAGAGTAGCTTGTTTGGTTGTTAAGTCATGTTATATGCTTAATGATATCTGATGTTCCTCCAGCAAGTGTGGCTGATATTTTCAAAGATTTGTGAGGGGATATTTTGCACTGATCAAAGATTTAGGAATTAATACGAAACCTGAATGTAATGGTAGTAATTTCCGGGGCCTTCTTTGGATTTTTAATATCTGGTGTTTGGTTGTTGCAAATCATCAAATTTCATGCATTATTTGCTTTTCCAATTTTGTATTGAAGTTTTGTAGATGATCATAATATTTAAGAGATTCTCTATAATCTCGCTTCATATTCCGCGACACAGAAATAGTTTCTAAAACTTCAGACTACCTCGCCTGAATACAGTGATACATTTCTTAATTTCTGCATAACTTCTATACGAAAATGGAGTACCAACATATGAATGCAATATTGAGGCTGCTAGTAAGTTATGTTGAAATTCTTAGGAAGACAGCCTTTCTCAGATCATCCAGGCCATTTTCTGTCCTTTAACTGGGCATGGTATGTCATGCAGTGAACCAATAACTTGACAAATGGAACAAGGGAACAGTCTATCACAAATTACTAGGTTTCTTGTTAGATCCTTCAGAGTGAAGTATCACGATTTGTGGTTGTGATTCCTCTTAAGAATGGAAGTCTCATGGTCGCTAGATTAATGGTAAAACGTGAAACTAGAAGCTTTAAAAACAAGTATTCCATGAAGTTTGTTTTGTATTTGCAACTGATGTGAGTGAAATGGCCACAAAGCCCTGACCACGTTATCGGTAGATTGCTTCCTTATCCTCATGCACTGCTGGTAATCTGATGCAAAGGCGGAAACTTCAATCTCACCTTGTTTGTTGCCTATATCCTGGGGTCAATGATGTGCTGCATTGCTTGTAGGGCCTCTTCGTACTGCGCATGAGCTGAGATACATGATGTGTGTAATATAATAAGTATGAAAGAAGGTGTCTAAAGCCATATTGTGCATCTTGATAGAGCAACCTTTCATCAAACGTTTGATCTTGATCAGCATAGATGAAACTACAGACGTTACTAAACAGTCACAGCTAGTTGTTACCTTCCATTATGAAACTACAGACGTTACTAAACAGTCACAGCTAGTTGTTACCTTCCATTATGAAACTACAGACGTTACTTAACAGTCACAGCTAGTTGTTCCCTTCCATTATGAAACTACAGACGTTACTAAACAGTCACAGCTAGTTGTTACCTTCCATTATGAAACTACAGACGTTCCTAAACAGTCACAGCTAGTTGTTACCTTCCATTATGAAACTACAGACGTTACTTAACAGTCACAGCTAGTTGTTCCCTTCCATTATGAAACTACAGACGTTACTAAACAGTCACAGTTAGTTGTTACTTTCCATTATGAAAGAATTTGGGGAATTAATCATCCATAAGGTCAGGATACATGCATATCTCTTGAAGAATAACCTGAAATGAATTACATGTGATTATGATATTTATATTGTTACGGACTGTTGAAGAAGAAGGAAACTTCTTAGACCGAGGCCCGGTGTTTGTAAAAATATATTTATATTCAGATTCCATACATTTAATACAGTACCTAACATTCCTGATTAGATGTCAAGTATTATAAGTTCATTAAATTTCACCCTACCTTGAGTATTCTTGAGATCAATATTGCTTTAGGAACTCGATACAGTAAAACGCACAACACACTATGCAATATTTCTTTACACAACATTTATCAACTTTGCTTGATTATTATGACAGATATTAACATTATATATTAACAGTGAGTTACTGCACCAACACCACTAAGTCTCCACACTCACACACAATGCTAGTGTTAATCTGCTAGGACAACATTTGGCATATGTGTAGGAACTGAAATGCATTCTGATTTGATCTTTACTTGTAAGAGAGTTAGCTAGAATCATACAAAGAAAGTAATTGTTAATTCTTAAGTCCACTTATTTTAACTTATGGTACGTTCTGAAGAAACCCTCCTTCTTACCACATTTCTTATAGTTGTTTCTCTTCTATCTCTTAATATCCCTATTTCTGTGGTGTTAGGGAGGAAGTGAAATGAATTCTGAACCTATATGTGGCCGTTCGGCCTTTATCCAGCCTATAAGAGTTGTTAATGGGGATTGGCAGTATTGAAATATGATTATGAATTGGAAGGAAGCGACCATGATCTGCTAAGTGTTCCCATCCGTTGACCTGGAGATGAAAATGGGGAACCATGAACAACCATTTCAAGTATTTTTGTTGGTAGGTATCATGCCCAGTCACCTTCTGGCAGTAATCACATGGCCTGGCACATTTAAGCTCTGTAATGGTGGAAATTAGCTCAGCCTTTCTTCTGTTTTAAGGCAGTAACTATAAAGGGTGGATTCAGTATATAAGTTTCAAACTTGCATTCATAAATTTCTGTATGTCAATTAATACCAACGATGCCTGGAATCCCTTATTGAAAGCATTCTAAATGACGTGTGACTAAATATATAAATACATTTGAAATAGACTTCGCTATTAATAAGTTACTCCAATTTCTTCCCCGGCTTGTACCTACCTCGCAAACTATGTGCTACCGTTCACCAGTAGACTTATTACTAGCATTGTGTAGCAGCAACATACTCCACAATAAATTCCCTCTAGAGGCATATAATTTATGTACTTTCACTAAATTGTTTTGTAATTTTGCTTTAATTTCAGTGTTTTGTGAGAAATGTGTTGTATAATATTGTAAATGTAAGATGTCTGACCTTCGTTCTCGAAAGATGGCATGGTACAAATATTGAGGATATAGTCGCTTTTTACATAATGATAGGTGGATGTGTTAGATCCTAACGCCTCCTAAAACCTTCCAGTTAAAAAAGTAAAAATACATTCATTTGTCCTCAATCCTTGAAGCGATTACTTCCATAAGGCAGTGAGTCAGCATTTTGTTATCTTGAGGAGATTGTCTATTATAAGTTTTAGAACTAGGGAAGACATAACCACATATGTGTAATGCTTCACTTCAACTCAGCCGTGATTTACAATTACATAGTTTGCTGTTTGTGTAAAAGTATTAGTGATGCCAAATAAATAAAATAATTAATCAATTCACTTTATTCCTAGGACATGAAAGAAGAATCCCAGGACGGGGAAAGTACAGCAAGTGGAAACCATTCAAATGAGTAAGTGTACAACATATGAGGAAACATGTTATTTAACTTTTGTGTATGCATAACTGAATGTTTTGGATATGAATAAGTTTTGTTTGCAACGTCAGATATATCTCGCATTTTACTGCTTGGCTCGTCAAAGCAGATACATTACTAATATTATCTTGACTCTTCACTTGCCCACGAATTATTGTTCGGAAATCTCTCTGTCTGGAAGTATTTGAGAGTAGTTGGTTCCATAGTTTAGGGGCTGCGACAACGCGGTCATGTAGCTCCGCTTACTTAGGGTGTCTGTAGAATCTGTCTCACATCCGGTGTTAATTGTGATGGTGGTATTTGTGTGTGTTATATGTTTTCAATTCCAGTAAGGACTGCAGTCATTCAATTTTTTCAAGTAGCTAATACTTTTGCCGCCAAATTCCACCGTCAACGACCACTAGGTCAGATCTAGGTTACCAGATGCCACCGCAGTCGGTTCCTGGTGACGAACATTGACACCTAAGAGCGTTGGTCAAGTGTTTAACCTATAATTTATTTGCACACAGGTGTAATTAGTGGAAGATTCTGTAACATGCCATAAATCTATGACATGGGATCGCTGGCTTTACTTCCCCTCCGAAGGAAGGCATACTGAGGGATTTTAACGCTCTTAAATATTCCGACGGGTTTGAACTCTCGATCTTGGGCATAGACGCTCAGCATGCTTCCAACTACGCCAGAAATGTTCAATAACTCAAATACTTATGAAGCGTTTTAAATATTTATTAGCACAATAGATGCCAGCAACTCTTTTTGTAACTGATTAAAATCTGGTAATGTTATGATAAAAACTTTGATAGTTAAAAATTCAGTCATACCTCCCCTTAATGGGGACTTATCTGGTAATGAGGCAGACTTTGAGGTTCGGCAGGAGGAGAACAGGATCAAGGTTGAAGAAGTGGAGAGGGTGGTAAATAAACACGAATGCTTCAAAGCGGCAGGGTTAGTTGACTTTCAGCCAGAAATTGTAAATGGGAAAGCAGGGCTGAAATGGTTGCTTGGGATAATCGAATTCGCGTGGGATTTAGGAAATGTACCCTCACACTAGAGAAAAGCAGTAATGACACGAATTTATAAGGATGGTTACAGAAATTATAGTTGGCAAAGTGTACTCAGGCATTGTAGAAAGGAGAACAATTGGCCGAGAGTAAGATGGATGCTCAACATTTCAGTTTGCGTCAAGTTACTGAGAAATGAGAGGAAGAGACAGTTGTGTTTGTGTATCTAGAGAAGGCGTACGATTGAGCACTCGAGGGAAGGTATTAATAGGAGTGTGGCGAGGCTTATGGGCCATTTGTAGAACTGGCTGGGTGAATTTCAAGGTGAGTAATCTGGCCTATTCGGATGACCGGGTGGTAATGACGGCCTCTGTCGAAAGTTTGCAAGCCAATATGTTTGAACTTGAACAGAAATGTGGGTAGTATGGTATGAAGATCAGCATTTCAACAATTGGGAAGAAATGCAAGAAAGTAGAATGCTAGGTGGAAACAACAAAATAGGAGCAGTGGAACATGTATTAATTCGGAATTAGACCAGAACGTGGCTTTTACATACTCTGTTTCATCTTCTGGGGGACATTACCTATTCAAATTAGTAACCATGGTCACCACTGCACCTGAAATACATGCTAAATTATGTAAGTACATGTTTTTATTTATTGCTCTTTTAACATAAGCAACCATGTTCAACCGCGCTTGAATCTCATTCAACTGTCAACAAGGTGCTCACACCGAGTTGCACACATTGTTGCCAACATGTGGGATACAAAATACTCCACACTTATTAAAGATTATTGGTGCGTGACAAAAAACAGGGATGTATATATCGCTAATGCAGCTTGCAGGCTAAAACCATTGTCAAAACCCATTGGATTAGACAAAACGAAGGTTTGGATTTCGCCTAACAATAATTGGTCTAGGGAAAAACCATTCTTCTGGATTCAAATATTGGGCTAGGCAAAAACCATAGGTTTGGGTGAATATTATTGATGAGTTTCTACCCCCATTGTGCGTGACAAAATCAGGGTTGCTTATGTTGGCTGCGGGTCGCGCTACCTAACATGTATTGGTCTAGGCAAAAACATTGGTTAGGAAAAAAAATTATTGATGCATTATGATTTTCTTGATTGTTAATTTGCAACACGCACAATCCATGTCTAACTTTAAGACTGAAACTTGGCGCACTTTCAAATTAACTTGATGGTGCTGTGTTATTTTACGATACTGGACATGATATAGTACCAAATGCGCGTGGTTGGCAATACTGTCTTTGACGATAAATCATACGCATAATGGCGGACACAGCTGGACTCTTTTTTTACCCATATATGTTGTCATATAAAAACGGGATTTAGGGAGGTTTATGGTCAGCTGAGGAGTAATCATTATTACTACATCAATTCCTGGTTTGTTTTTCATCTTTTGATAAGGTATTTTGGCTAATTTATGCACTATAGAAAATTGTAACCTTCGTTGGTATCTCGTTCAGTGCTAACAAACATTTTAAGTACTTGGGCTGTGCATTCTCTCAGGTTGGTAGTACTGTATGGTGATGGAAATAGGATCGAGATGTAGAAAATCCTCCAGGGACTTCCATACTTTGTTTCTGCATACACTGTCATATCAATGTCCAGGCAGGCCATCAGTAGATCTGTTCCATACTCATAGTGCTGTTCTTGTAACTGCCTTACAGCAAAAATCAAATCCACTGTGGACCTTCCTGCTCTGAAGCCATGTTGTTCTTCCCTCATCCCTCCTTCTATCCTTGTCCTAATTCTCCTTTCCAAAACTTTCTCAAGCATCTTTGCACAATGACTCATCATTGTTATTTCCCGATAGTTTGTGCATTCTGTTCTACTACCTTTTTTGAAGATCGGGACAATTATTCCCTTTTTCCAGTCCTCTGGGGTCTTCCGTTCCTTCCATGCTGTCTTCATCACTCGGTACAACCATTGTATCCCCACCTCTCCTGCTGCTCTCACCATCTCCACACTCAACTCATCCACACCCGGTGCCTTCCCTCCTTTCATCTTCCTCACTGCATCTTCCACTTATTTCCATGTTACGTCCTTTTCTGTTTGCAGTCCTTCTTCCTCTTCCCCGATTTCTTCCTCCTTGCCGTGGTTTCCATTTGGGTTCAGAAGATCTTCAAAATATTCTTTCCACATTTTCTTCAGTTCTTCCCTATTTTCTATCTCTTGTCTCCTTTTGTTCACCATTCTAAGATAATCCGTAGGATCCTTCCGCCTCTTATTAGCCTACTTTCGATTTTTGCAAAAAATGAAAGTAGACTTATGAGATCAACACAGGGCGAAAAATTGTGTGTCTGTGTGTGTGTGTGTGTGTGTGCGTGTGTGAGTGTGTGTACTCTGAATGTCTGTCCCCCCTATCAATTCGAACTCGGTGAAACCGAATTGAACGAAATTTAGTACAGAGGTAGCTCTAGCAAAGGGAACCTCAGTGTCATACTTGATATCGCCGCCATCTTTACCAAAACTGAATGGCGGCCACTCAAACGTTCAAAACGTAAACTCAAATTACGGCTAAACTAATCACCAGATCTCTACCAAATGTGGTGACAACATACCTTTATATAGGACGCGTCTTCCACCCAGACGTCAAGGTCATCGGCCTTGGCATTTCAGGATGGGGCCGTGTCCATTATGCAACCATTATAATCAATAGCTTAAGACCCACCAATTGAGATTATCAAGCCTAGGGTGGTTTAAGCTATCTGTTATTTAATATTATAATATTATTCTGTATGAGTGGCTTAAAAGAGCTGAGCCGTATCTGCCACACGACAAGATGGCAGCTGTCCTCATGAGCCTGTCTTATATTTCAGTAGTTTTAGTATGTTGTATGTGATATACCCTACTGATACAATAATATAAACTTCGTATGAAATGATCTATAATGAAGATATACTGCAGTGAAGAAATAGTTTATTTCAAGTCATTATTTGCCAACAGGTTGTATCTAATATATCAGTTAAGATCGCCAATATGTTAAGGATATGGTTAGCTCTGGGCTAGCGTGTTAGTCTGTCACGCAGTTGACTGGGGATCGAATACTGCTACAGTTAACGTTTTTTTTTCTTGAATTCTTTTACAAATGATGTGCACAAACTCTTTCCACAGATACTGAATAAAATGTCATTTAGCTCAAAGGAGAGGCTAATGTATACACTCGTTTATTAATAAAATCACAGTCCCAGCCAGCATTGCACATAAACAGAAGACATTAGGAAAAGGAGAATAGAAGAACTAGATACACGTTGTTGTCAACCACAGCCTTCTTAATGTCTCTGTATGGTGCTGTCCTCTTGTGGGTTATGTGGGTAATATTGTTCCAAACATACCGCTGTGTAAATACCTGGCCTCCTGAGGTATGGCAATTTTGTAATACTGGTAGTTCAACTATTAGCCACCATCGCGCTCCGATTACCTTTAAACACTGCCAGCTGGATCGCTTCCCTCCTGGCTACTTTTAACTGCCTGCTCGTTGAACACCTAGAGGCGTACAAGATAAATATTAATTCACTGCTAGGTCGCAGCACCAACCTACTGTGATCGGCGCGGATTTTTAAAGGGGTACCCAAAACGAATGATTCTTAAGTTTGCAGGCTGGCTTAATATAGAGATTAACGGACGTGAATGCATTACAATAAGTTAGTATTTTTGTTATTCAATCATCATAAAGTATATAATATTGATTTTGACACTTACTGGCTAATTATCAATAAAAAAGAAAACAAACACTACATGGTGGTAGAGGTGGTTTTAGGGATGAGGACAAAGAGTTATAAATATACCCATACATTTAGGAGAAAGTAGGCTATATGTTCTTTGCTGAACATCTTGTTTTTTACCATCCCATACAGGCCCTTTTTTGTACCTTCACTATCCTCCTTCATCATCTTTGTCCACTCTTTCATCCACTTTCTTCTCTCCTCGAACACGACTCTCTTTGCCTCCTTCTTTCTTTCCTGGTACTCTTCCCTTGTCTCTACCGTCCTATTTTGATACCACCTCCTAAACACTATATTCTTTTCCCTTTCTAAATTTTTGTCTTCTCATTCCACCATGGTGTTTCCTTCCAACTCTTCTTACTACTTGTCCTCCCTCATACTGCTTCTGCTGCACCTACTAGTGTCTTCTTAAATCTAGCCCATTCCTCTTCCACCCCTCTATCTTTATCTGTTGGAATCCCTTCCTTTACCATTTTGAGGTACTCGACCCTTCTATCTCCTTCCTTCAGTTTCCATATCCTTGTATGTCTTTCCTGGTTCTCAGTCCCTTTCTTCTCCTTAGTCCCTCTCAGGTTCATTACCAGCAATCGATGGTCGCTATCCAGGTTCTCCGATGGTGTAACCTTGATGTCCGTGATGTTCTTATTTAATTCTTTTCTCATAGAGTATATAGTCTACCACCGACTTCCTGGTGAAGTCATCACTGTACCATGTGATTGTGTGGCTCTTAAACCAGGAGTTCCCAACTGACGTTGCTTATTGTTGTTTTAAGGGACGTAACAGCCAGGTCATCTGCCCGTACCACAGACGTTCCATGAGAGGAATTGGAAAACAAAGTTTAGTGCCCTATCTTAATTGGTACTGTACTTCCTGTTGATTAACTTTTGGGTCTGAGGACGTCGTGGTCATCAGTCCTTCCTACTTATTGTGCGTGTAGAACTCTGTCCTACAATCTATTGTACCCGCAGAGCGGATGGGAGCTCAGTTAGTCCACGGCTTGGCTACTGCGGTACGGGGTGTGTTACGTCCCTTCCCCAGCAGACTGAACATCCGACATGTAGACACAATCAGGTGGACCAGATTCAGGAAAAACTCAACATGACAAATTAAAAACAGAAATTTTTATTCAATAAAAGGAAATATTAATTCACTAAAAAATATATATATAAAATCACTTGATATTGTCCCTTCAAGTGTCACTCACAAAATATAATCAACTCAAAATTTATCAACTTAAATCACTTGGAATTGTCTCTTCAAGTTTCACTCATAAACCAAAAATAAATTCATTAATCAGAAATCACTAAAATTCACTATAATGTCATTTTATTTCTTTCTTGTGAAGTTTCAGAACTGTTTTTTGTTCTTGCTTAAAATTAAACCCGTAATATTTATTTATATTTATTTTACTTAGGCGTCGAGCGCGCCTACCATTTACATTTAATACTTTCTCCAAGGCTTTAGATTTTTACATTCTTTCATTTACCCTTCAGGGTCTCTCTATTGTATATGTTCACTTAGATATTTATTCATTGACGTTTTATTAAGTCCTTTGGATCTTAATAATAATTCTTTCAAAGCCTAAGATGTGGAAAATAATATAGTACTGTACAGAAAACTTGTCATGTCTAAGGACCGAATCCGTAACTCTCCAGTTACCCCTCATGCATCTAGGTGATTTGCTATTTGCGCTGTGCTGTGTGCTTTATTATTTATTACTGTGGGGTATTTATTTATAACAAATTACATTATTTCTTAGCTCGTCATTTGTTTATCTCTGGAAGAAGGAATTTTCTTTATCAACAATATATTATTTGACAAGTCCGTCAAATCATAATACAACATTCAAACTTTTACTCGGGATGATTTTTTTCACTCCCACAAAAATGATTCTATAATTTATTTTGCTGGCACCTCTTTTGTTTAGATTTTTAAATATTTCCGCGCCGGCCATACATTACTGGACGGTCGTGAACATTAAGATATATCCTCTCTCTCTCACAAGAGCAAGGCCACGGACAAGGTCGTTCCTTCCCCTTGTGGTTTTTTCAGGCGAGATTTATGATGACTAGCTACCCTCAAAGCCTTTATACTGGGATAGCTTTAAAAATATGTTTCCAAGGCTTACAAATTCATTTTTACCACAGAAATTAACTTCGCTCTTTTATTATTATTATTATTATTATTATTATTATTGATCCTTTGTTCCCAGGATAATGATATTTAATTCGGAGATGTATGATAGTTTACGGTTCCTATTTCTTACGACGCTTATAATACCTCCAACTCGACGCCTATTTAGTGGGAATTTCTCCTCCACGATTCAACAATACCTTTACAACAATATTCGACGCTTATTTAGTGGGAATTTTCTCATCCACGATTCAACAATACCTTTTCAACGATATTTGACGCTTATTTAGTGGGAATTTACATCCACGATTCAACAATACCTTTATAACAATATTCGACGCTTATTTAGTTACAACACGAGGCTCCTACAACAATATATTTGGTGGGATATTACATCCACGCATTTCGACAATTTCACTACATTTTTCATCTCACGAATAAATCTATCCGGGCCTAACGCATTTTTATATATTCACTTGAAACTATATTTTATTATTTCTTTAATACTGGCACTTACGGCAACACAACGTGCTTGGATATTATCACAACATTTGCCTGATTTCGTATTTACACAATTTATTTAATAATTTTTGGGATAATAGCCTATAAAATAATATATTCATTTGGGGGGTTCATTCCACCTTTATACTTGGATCTTTACTATTCATTTTATTTATTGATACTTTATTTCTCGCTCTACTTTTCATTTTTGAGTTCGTAGGCACGGATCTTTAAATACGATTTTTTTATATTTTTACTTACTTATCATTTTATTTTCATTCTTATCATTTATATCTTTACTTTAATTCATTACGATGCTTTATTCTTTCGATACTATTCTTTGGTCTACAATTTAACCGTTATTATTTTACTTTATTCCCTTGGATTTTACAATTTTATTATGGTGCATAATTAATTCATAATTTGGCAACAATTTACGCCATTTAATTCATTATTTTTATTCCTTCTTCCAAAATTATTTATTTATTATATATATCTTTAATCGAGCTTCTTATTTCTTTCTTTTAACTAATCCCAATAACGTTATATTTCCACCGAGGCGGTCCTCGTGGCTAACAATGATCATTTTATTTAGCATTTCAATTACTTGCACATACATATTCATCAATGAATCATCCATCAGAACTCCCCAGTTGATGAATGGTTCTATTGATATCTAGCACACAGCACAACAACAAAACATGAATAAAGTTTCATCAACTCACCCAGGCTCCGATTCCATTCTCAGGCAGCTTCACCCAACGTCTTGATATCTACTCATCCATCATATCACTTTTTCCTGACACTTTTACCTGACACTTATTCATTTTACACTTGAGACGTGGAAACATAATATAACACTCGGCACAATAGCATTTTTCAACACACGACCCTATTTCAGAGCTTTGGCAATGATGGTTCGTAGTGGTTGGTTCTTGACGATTCCTAACGTTTCTGCATTGAACGTGCTAATTGGCTCCTTCTTACTCTTGAAATCCCTGGCTCCGTGTAAGTCTCTGAACCCCACGTCCCCGTTCACACGTTCCTACTGGATTCTGGATAAAGATCCTTGTATTTGTCCTTACTCGTTCCGTGATATTTCATTATTTGAGAGATCTAATTCCTAGCTCGGTCTCTACTTTGAGAACCTTCGCTTGTCTATGTAACGCTTTAGATCTGGAGTCTCGAACCCACAGTCTCTCTAGGTCCCTACTCCTTCCTTTATGATTAATTACTTGCTGATTTTATCCTTTTAGGGATTTGTCGTTGATACGGTCTTTGTTGACGCAATGGTACTTATTATTCCGTATTTTACGAATTGTCTTTTTAGAATTTCGCTTTCCGTATTTTTTGCCTGTGATTCGACTTTGCGTGTTTTACTTGACTAACCCGCACTTTTACGGTCTTAGTGTTCTTTGATTTGGCACGACGTGACTGATATTGTCGCGTTTTTTATTGATCCAGTGCATAACGCTATAGTGATCACTCAGAATACGAAACGATGACCCGAATGTTCGGTTATTACTTGACGAATTTCAGCACAGCGTTCTCGCCGGCTTACTAACTGGTTGATACGATTTGATGTATCGTCATGTCCCTCTGGACTGACTAACTGTATGAGCTGTGATGCTGCACTCCTGCCCTAGGAGTACACTGTAGACTGCAGACGGTACCACACGCTACTGCATGGGTTGTAGACTGAATATAGCGATGCAGCACCTCCTCACGAGGTCCATAATAAACTGCATATACGGTGATGTAGCACCTCCGTCCAAACGGACTGAAAGACTGAATTAAAGATGAACTGATGCAGCACGACCCCTTCACGTTCTGCCTTAAACTGCATTATCTTGTTATACACCGTCTCCCCTCAAGGAGTCCTTGTAAACTGCATACGGTCCTCTTGGATCACTCCCTATTTATTTGCTTCTGATCACTTTTGTGATACTTTTAATGGTTAGCTTGGCCCATTTGTCGGTCAAATTTTGTTTATTGTTACCGAGATCCCCGAATGGTAATTATTTCTTTGTAAAGGTATTAATTGCTTAAACCATATGCATAATCTTGTTATCAATCACTTATTCATAGATATTATAGTTCTCACCTTGAGTGTTCCAGTCTCTCGCTACCTCAAGCGTCCTCACTCCCGACATACAGGGCATCTACTGGTTGATCCGCTGTCCGCTGAGTAGTGTCGACTGACGTCACCCTGACTTTCGTTCGACCAATGGCAGGTTTTTGTCTGGTCAGGCGATCTCCAGCTTCGAGATGGTTCCATGATCCCTATTTAAGACGCCACTTGCTGGCGTTCTTCACCACTTCTGATCAATCATCACTTCTGATCACTTCAACCTGCTGGTCACCGCTACTGCATCTCCTGACACCATCGCTAGTCTCTACGCTACCTAGCAGCTACGTCACAAGATCTGCACCATGACGTATTGCTCAAGATGGCAAGAATAATACCAGCTGTTGTACTTTTCACCTTCACCTTAGATGGGATACTTGGATTCGTCTTTCGAAATACTGCTGGATCATCACTTGGAAGCTATAAATTTCATTCCTTCGCAAGAAAAGAAGAGAAAGTTGACATTTTTATCAATGGTGTACATATCTCTAGGCCATGTACGCCTCCTTCTGAAGAAACCGTGAGGCCATGTACGCCTCCTTCTGAAGAAACCGTGAGGACTTTTAAATCAACATTTATGCTAGCTGGAACTTTTAAGGAGCTGGCTCTTCAAAGATAAGTTTAATTTTATGAAGCATTTAAATTATACTCATCATTTTATACTCTTAATCAGTTTCATGGTTCTCTCTTTTTATAAAGTGCATTTTTATGTGTTAAGCTCAACTTCTCTCCAATTAAACAAGCTTGTTTCATTGATATTTCCTTAATCTGGGTTTCTGTCATCAGGCCCTCACACTTTTGCTCCATTTAAAATTGTTCATTTCTGTGATAAGCACTTAAGTGCAATTTGTTTATTGATTATAAATTTATTATTAGAAATAAAAATTGTTAATGTATTGCTACCTACATTGGTTTTCTAGTCACGTATTTCATGCCCACTACCCCGCACCGCTTCAGTCTAATTTTCTTGACCACAGTAGTTATTTTGTCCAGGCTTTCGCCTGATGCGTTACCGTTCTCCCGTATGGGGAAGTTTTAGGGCAGAACTTATTCTCCATAATTTTTGGTGCCTCACCCCCGGGAAACATATCTGTTGCACCCTGGATCCCTATACAAATTTCATATCTTGGATTTTACATTAACAATTTTTGTTCATTGTGTTTCAACACTAATTCACATTGTACGTTTCAGCTTGAGGCGCATGTTCAGCAGAAGAGGAGAGAAACGTAAGCTAAACCGGTTTCTTCCGCATCAGACTAAACCTTACTACCTAGCAAGCTGTCATCTTCTGGCTTCCAGTACTCGAAATCACAATATTGACGTGAGTAACAAACAACTTTTAATATGCCTAAACTTGATGAAAAACTCAGCAATGCCAGAGCCTCTTGTAAGGGCAAGCTCACACGGTTTCGTACTTTCTTAACGGAGCTTGAACCCCAAGAGCGTAATCTTGACATAATTTCACAGAGGCTTAAGAATTATGAACAAGCCTTTGAGAAATATGATGAGATACAATGCAGTATAGAAACTCAGCATCCGGACCAGCAAAGTGATAGGTTGGAAGTTGAAAAATTATACTATCAGGGATTTGCTGAAGCTAAACAGCTTATTAGGGCTTTAACTTTAAAAGAAAAACAAGAAGATCAAACTTCTGCAGCATCTTCTACATCTTCTTCACGCATTATATTACCCAAATTAGAAATACCCAAATTCACTGGTAAGGACATAGAATGGGAGCCATTTTTTGAATTATTCAATTCTTTAGTACATGAGAATACTTCTATACCAGTAATACAAAAATTTCACTACTTGCGTCTGGCAGTTCAAGGCAACGCACTTAACCTGATTCAAGCACTTTCTTTGACCAGTGATAATTATGAAGTTGCTCTGAATCTTCTTAAGGATAGATATGGGAACATTCGTTTATCTATTCAACGCCATATACAAAGCTTATTCGAGTTACCTAACGTGCAAGCAGATAACAGTTTATCACTTCGTAAGTTGATTGACACTGCAGAGCTACACGTCAGAGCATTGTCCAATTTAAACCAACCTGTAAATCACTGGGATTTATTTCTAGTTCACCTCATTTCTGCAAGATTGGATGCAAATACATTAAAAGCCTGGGAAACAGAACTTTCCCAGAATTTGCAATGCACTTATGAGGCGATTATTAACTTTTTGAAGGCCAGAAGCCAAGTCTTTTCCGCCATAGCTAATCAAAAAACTAGTAGTTCAGATTCAAAAGCCTTCTCAAAAGATAAGGTTAGCAGTTCTAATCAGAATTTTAAGATCACAGGCTCTTCCTGTTGATGCTCGGTCACTTAACCAAATGCAAACGTGCGGTCTGTGTCAGCAATCGCATAATTTATACAATTGTGATGAATTTAAATCTTTATCAGTAGATGAAAGACGAAAGTTCATTACGAACAAAAAACACTGTTTCAACTGTTTGTCAGGAACGCATATGTTAAACAATTGCCGTTCACAACGTTTATGCTTTCATTGTAAGGCTAGACACCATTCCCTTTTGCACAGGCATGAATGATCACGGTTATCAGGACCAAGCAGTTCCAATACCAAGTCTAATTCTGAGACTTCTCAAAATAGTGCGCAGTCGTATGCTCAAAGTTCCACCTCGCTTGGCAAAGTCCAGGTTTTATTATCTACCGTGCAGGTTCTATTGAAAAATTCTCACGGGAAATGGGTATCTGTCAGGGGATTATTAGACAATGCCGCTACCAACAATTTTATTAATGAATCGTTGGTACAAAAGTTAGGCCTCCCAAAACATCCTACCTCAATAGAGGTTACAGGCATAAACTGCTCCAAATCGCAATCCTTAAGCTTTGCTAAAGTGGATCTGAAGGACTCTAATAATCTTGGTACGCAGTTGCAATTAGATTGTTTGATTATCAAGTCTATAGGCAACAATATTCCTGGCACTTCTTATCCTATTCAAAGTTGGAATATCCCGAATTTTGTCCAGCTAGCTGACCCTCATTTCAACAGAGCTTCGCCCGTAGAGCTTCTTTTCAGCTCAAGCGTATTTTGGCAATGTCTTCATTCCAATAAAGTAAAAATTGCTCCTAATGTTTTCTTCCGCGAAACTGATTTTGGTTGGATTGCTACTGGCCAAATATACCGTAATCCTATTCAAACTGTATCGAATTGTTATTTTGTTGGCACCGATTTGAGTCAAGAGCTAACCAAGTTCAGGGATCTTGAGAATGTTCAGGCTACTTATTCTTCTTCTAACGAAATTTGTGAAAAGTTATACAAGGAAACCACTGTCCGTACTGCTGAAGGCAGATTTATAGTAACTCTTCCACGTATTCCTAATCCTCCCGCCATTACGGGCTCGCATTCCAGAGCACTTAGGGCACTATTTGCTATTGAAAATCGGTTCAAACAAAATGCTTCTGTCAAAATTCAGTATGCTTCCTTTATGGAGGAATACGAATCATCTAATCACATGGAGGTAATTTCTAAATCAGAAGAAATTGACCATCCTTTAAATGAAATAGTTTATCTAAATCATCACCCGGTATGGAAAAATTCCTTAACACAAGACAATATAAGAGTAGTTTTCAATGGCTCATCACCAGATTCCAATGGAATCTCTTTAAATGATACCTTGCAATGTGGTCCCGCGATTCAAACAGATCTCACCTCTGTTTTGCTTAATTTTCGAAGGTTTCCTATTGCTGTAATCTCAGATATTAAGTAGATGTACCGGCAGATTCTCGTAAATTCTGAACAGCAAGATCTGCAAAGAATATTGTGGCGCAATGAGAGTTCCAAACCCATAAAGATATTTAGATTGAAGACTGTGACATATGGCCTGAAGCCTTCAGCCTTTCTTGCGATTCGGTCTCTCCACATGTTAGCCGAGCAATATGGTCATCTGTATCATCCTTTGGCCTCTGAGTCATTAAAAACGGCATTTTATGTTGACGATTTCTTGTGCTCTTTCCCTAATATTTCTGAAGCACTCCTTGTGTGCGAAGATTTGAAATCCCTGCTCCTAGGAGGTGGTTTTCCGCTCCATAAATGGACCTCAAATTCTACTGAATTTATATCAAAATTTTCATCAGAGGTCCCAGCTGATGAATTTGTTGCCATTCCTACTGATGAAGCAGCCGTAAAAGCATTGGGTGTTTTTTGGTGTCCTTCTTCTGATACCTTCTCTTATCAGGTACATTTCTCAGAATCTCCCCCTGTAACTAAGAGACAAGTTCTGTCAGAAATCGCAAAGATCTTTGATCCTTTGCAATATATTGCTCCTATAGTTATTGTTGCAAAAATGTTCTTGCAAAAGCTTTGGTCATTAAAATCAGACTGGGATGAAAATCTCCCCCTACCTCTTGTAGAAGAATGGTTAGAGTATCGCAGCAGTTTGCTGGATCTCTCCAAGGTTTCTATACCCCTCCTTTTAATTTCTAATCCCTTATACCAGCAGTATGACCTGCATGTATTTTCTGATAGTTCAGAACGGGCATATGGCTGTTGTGCATACATAGTAGGACGTTCCTCAGCCACTTTCCCTGGATTTTCTAATTTAGTGTGCGCTAAATCAAAGGTTGCTCCACTTAAAACAGTATCGTTGCCGAGATTAGAATTATGCTCTGCTTTAATGGCAACAGAATTAGCTACTAAACTAAATGTCAGTTTAAAGTTAAAATTTTCCCGCACATTTTTTGGAGCGATTCTTCTATTGTACTAGCTTGGATATCCAAGCCTTCTTCTCATTGGAATACCTTTGTGGCAAATCGCGTTTCTAAGATTCATGAAGTCTCTCATTCTGAACAATGGAGACATGTTCCTAGCCGTGAAAACCCCGCGGATATAATATCACGTGGTTGCACGCCTAAAAAATTGATTTCTTCAGACCTGTACTGGAATGGTCCTCCTTGGCTAAGTCAGGAATCATCTTGCTGGCCTCGCTTAGCTAATCAATTTGCAGAAGAAATACCTGATGCCCGTAATGACCCTGTCACGTCGCATCTTACTTCTACTTCTACTAGCCTTTTTCATAGATACTCTTCATTTGATAAATTGATTCGTGTAGTGTCTTATATCTTCCGATGGAAATATTTAGTAATTGATCAACAACCTTTGAAGCCTCAATCCTTTCTCTCCAGAGTAGAGTTAGAATTTGCTACTTGCAAGATTTTGTTACTTGTTCAGCAGGAAGTATTTGCTCCTGAAAAGCAAGCTCTTATAAGTGGTAAAGATTTACCCAAATCTAGCAGGCTTTCACCCCTCACTCCTTTTCTAGACCAGGACGGCATAATACGTGTGGGTGGAAGATTAGCTATGTCTAGTTGTGAGGATGGGAAAAAGCATCCCATCATCCTTCCTTCAAAGCATCCTATCACTACCCTTATAATAAAAAAGTTTCATTATAAACACCTTCATGCTGGCACTCGCACCTTGCTCTGTCTAATTCGTGAACTCTACTGGATCATCAATGGCGTTCATGAGGTATCTTCTGTTGTCAAAAAGTGTATACCTTGCTTCAAGGTTAAACCACGGCCCGCCACGCAGATTATGGGTAATTTACCTCCATTTCGTTCAGAACCTAGTAAGCCCTTCGCTCTTACTGGGATCGATAACGCAGGTCCTTACGTATATCAGACTAATCCCTCTTCATCTAAGCGCAAAATCTTAGGTAAACTTTACATCTCGTTATTTGTATGTATGGTGACGGGAGCTATCCACCTTGAGTTGGTTACGAACGCTTCTGTATCTTACTTTTTGGCCCCCTTTTCTAGATTTGCTGCTAGAAGGGTTGTTCCTTCTGAAGTTTTTTCAGACAATGCAAAAATTTTTGTAAGCGCTTCTGATCTCTGGAAAAAAGTGTTACGCTCCCCTTCTGCTAAAGAAAAAATTTCCAACTTTTCCTATTCTAAAGGTTTCAAATGGCATTTCACCCCGCCTTATGCTCCCCATCATGGGGGCCGATGGGAGTCCTGCATCAAACTTACTAAAAGACAGCTTAAGAAACTCTTGGTCCTACCATACTTTCTTATGAGGAATTCAACTCTTTAATTATTCAAGTCGAAGGTATTTTAATTCCA
The DNA here is from genome assembly GCA_946902985.2 of Meconema thalassinum. NCBI lineage: Eukaryota > Metazoa > Arthropoda > Insecta > Orthoptera > Tettigoniidae > Meconema > Meconema thalassinum. Next base: position 43,596,241 of record OX336388.2, on the reverse strand, counting down.
GACCTCTGACCCCTCTTTCAAACGATCCTAAGGATCTTTTACTTTTAACACCCAGTCACTTCCTGATTGGCTGTTCGCTTGCTGCTACTCCGCCTCTGCTGGTTCGACGCTGTGATCCTAACTTACCTATCTTTTGGAGAAAAGTAGAATTTTTGCGCTGTTCTTTTTGGCGCCGATGGAAGTTAGAATATCTCAGCTTGCTAAATAGGCGTGAGAAATGGCGGTTTCCTCAACCAGATGTACGAGTGGGGGACATGGTTCTTCTTCGAGACCCATCTCCGCCTCTCGTGTGGAACCAAGGCAGAGTTATTCACTGCCACTTTGGCCGTGATAAACGCGTCAGAGTTGTTGATGTTTTAACTAGTAAAGGTCTTTATACTAGACCCATCTCTGCTATCTCTGTTTTGCCTTTCGAGTCTTAGTGTCTCCTCGTCTGTTATCCATGTTTTGCTTTGACTGATTCTTTTGTTTGTTTTCATTCGGAGTTCTTGGAGCATGATCACTTTTGTGATACTTTTAATGGTTAGCTTGGCCCATTTGTTGGTCAAATTTTGTTTCTTGTTACCGAGATCCCCGAATGGTAATTATTTCTTTGTAAAGGTATTGATTGCTTAAACCATACGCATAATCTTGTTATCAATCACTTATTCATAGATATTATAGTTCTCACCTTGAGTGTTCCAGTCTCTCGCTACCTCAAGCGTCCTCACTCCCGAGATACAGGGCATCTACTGGTTGATCCGCTGTCCGCTGAGTAGTGTCGACTGACGTCACCCTGACTTTCGTTCGACCAATGGCAGGTTTTTGCCTGGTCGGGCGATCTCCAGCTTCGAGATGGTTCCATGATCCCTATTTAAGACGCCACTTGCTGGCGTTCTTCACCACTTCTGATCAATCATCACTTCTGATCACTTCAACCTGCTGGTCACCGCTACTGCATCTCATGACACCATCGCTAGTCTCTACGCTACCTAGCAGCTACGTCACAAGATCTGCACCATGACGTATTGCTCAAGATGGCAAGAATAATTGCCAGCTGTTGTACTTTTCACCTTCACCTTAGATGGGATACTTGGATTCGTCTTTCGAAATACTGCTGGATCATCACTTGGCAGCTATAAATTTCATTCCTTCGCAAGAAAAGAAGAGAAAGTTGACATTTTTATCAATGGTGTACATATCTCTAGGCCATGTACGCCTCCTTCTGAAGAAACCGTGAGGCCATGTACGCCTCCTTCTGAAGAAACCGTGAGGACTTTTAAATCAACATTTATGCTAGCTGGAACTTTTAAGGAGCTGGCTCTTCAAAGATAAGTTTAATTTTATGAAGCATTTAAATTATACTCATCATTTTATACTCTTAATCAGTTTCATGGTTCTCTCTTTTTATAAAGTGCATTTTTATGTGTTAAGCTCAACTTCTCTCCAATTAAACAAGCTTGTTTCATTGATATTTCCTTAATCTGGGTTTCTGTCATCAGGCCCTCACACTTTTGCTCCATTTAAAATTGTTCATTTCTGTGATAAGCACTTAAGTGCAATTTGTTTATTGATTATAAATTTATTATTAGAAATAAAAATTGTTAATGTATTGCTACCTACATTGGTTTTCTAGTCACGTATTTCATGCCCACTACCCCGCACCGCTTCAGTCTAATTTTCTTGACCACAGTAGTTATTTTGTACAGGCTTTCGCCTGATGCGTTACCGCTGTCCCGTATGGGGACGTTTTAGGGCAGAACTTATTCTCCAGCTTCTATAAAAAATTAACTATTTTGTCTACGTTGCAAAACTTATCTCCTGAACCAATTGTGGTATACTTTTGGAAAAATATTCATTTTATAGCTTGCGCACTGAACGTCTAGTTTTCATAAAGTTTTTCCGAATCCGATCGTGGGGATGTATTTATTTAAATAAAATTCGTTCCCCTATGTGTTTGGGAGGCTATTTTTTTATACCCCACTCCTTCTTTTAGCTTGGGTGATGTCCCCTTCGTAAAGCGCTGACTTTGCTTTTCTATTCCGCACGTTATTTAGTGACTTTTACTGTTCTAAAATTTCTCATTTCCTAAATGATTAGCTTTTACGAAAAGTTTTCTTAAAGATTTTGGTTATCTTAATTTCCGCCAATTTCTCAGCTCCGCCCTCGCGCGCTGTTGTCAAATTATAGCTGAATTTGCATTTTCTCCTTGGATGTAGCATCTCTCTCTATTGTCGGTTAATCCCCTTCGTCTATTTTTAGCCTATTTTCAATTTTGAAAAAATAGGCATATGAGATCACCTTTTGTCAGTGTGTGTGTGTGTGTGCGTGTGTGTGTGTCCCACAATAAAATCTAAACGGCTGGAGCGATTTCAATGAATCTCGGTAAGTTCATAGCGCTATTCCCGGCGACCTCGACCGTGCCCTTCAAATTTTGTTAGTCTCACCAATCCAACATGGCGGCTGTGCGAAATATTTCACTAGCATTCAATATCTCCGAAACTATTGCCGATATCGCCCTGAAATTGTTTACGGTGATAAAGGGCTGTACTACAAGTTCACTTATGAGACTTTCAAAAACCTGGTGACTACAAAACCAACATGGCGGCCAAGCGAATTTGAGACTTTTAAATAGACTTTCCTCGCGATTTTAATATCCAAACATAATGAAACTTGGTACAGCAATTGTTTATACACATTGGAATGCACTGGCGTCTAATTTAGTTCAATTTTTTACATAACCTCAAAATGGCGGCTGTGCGAAATATTTCACTGACATTCTATATCTCCGAAACTATTACAGATATCACCCTGCAATTTTGTACGGTGATAAAAGGTGCTGATACAAGTTTACCTATGTATATTTCATAAGCCTGTAAAGTAGAAAACGATCATTGCGACCAAGCGAACTTGAAATAATTTACTAGACTTTTCTCGTGATTTAACTCTCGGAGCGCAGTGAAATGTGGTACAGTAATTGATTTTGCAGATTGTAATGCACTGCCGTCTAATTTAATTCAATTGTTTACATAACCTCAAGATGACGGCTGTGCGAAATTTTAAAATTAAGTTTTTATTTCTTGTGTCGTAATCATGCGATCGAAGTGAAAGTTTGAATAATGAGCCTAGGAAATAATTGTCCTTGAATGGTACATAACTCTATGACCTATACATATAACAATCCTAAATGGCGAGCTTCCGAAATATTTAGACGGTTCTCAATATCTATGAATCTTTTACAGCAACCAAACAGAAAATGTTTATGTTCCTAGAGACAATGAACATATGTTCACCTAAAGGACTTTCAGTAACCTGGTGAGCACAAATCCAACATGGCGGCGACGCGAAGTATAAATATTTAAATGGACGTTTCTCGCGAATTAACTATCCGAGTGCCGTGAAACGTTGCACGTTAAATGCTTATACAAATATTGATCCACTGGCATCTAGTTTATTTCAATTGTTTGCATAATCACAAGATGGCTGCTGTGCGTAATTTTAAAATCTCGATTTTACTTATTGTGTTCTAATCATGCGATTGAAGTTTGAATACCACACGTACACAATAATCTTAATGTAATAGTACAAAAATAAAAATCCAACCTGTCGACCATCTGAAATATTTAGACGGTTCTCAATATCTACGAATCTGTTACAGCAATTAAACTTACATTTTGTATGTTGATAGAGGCAATTAACATGAGCAGGATATATGAAAATAGGCTGTATAGTTCTTCACGGAACTACTTGTTAATTCTGAGTAACTGTTTTATTGCTGACTGCGCGGTTATGTCATTTATGCAGCTGGCCCGTTGCGCCACACTTTTTATCAGCTCTGTGCGTCACGTATGTGCCTATTTGATATTAACCCTTTTGATACTTCAATATAACGTAAAAACGTCCTGTTTTATCATTTTCCTGAATAGTCAAGGGTTCAAGTCTTGTGCCAAAATTCATTAGGGCACACTATATCTGAAGTTAATGATATATTTTTAATTCATTTGGGACAGAATTGGGGAGGAAATTAATGTACGATGGTGCAACTACAGCCCTTGGCTATAGGGTTAAAACGATAAATCATGGTAAATAAGCTTAGAATCAATGACGGTGGAATTCGAACCCACCTGTTTCCGAGTTCATGGACAACAGCTTCTCTCAATGTGAATGTTTTCTCCAAGTTAAATACTGTAAAGACGATGAAATTACGGTTTGGTAAATACATTTTCTTTTCAAATTTGTGTACGACAAACGAGCATATTGCTTTTACGAGTATCTCTGAAGTTCTAAAATTATTGATATCAAAGAGGATCTGCAGAACTTTAAATCTGAACACTGTGCATGCTTACAATGTTACCTCATCGGGTCTTATTTAGATCTGTCAAACGCCAAAACTAAGCAGTATAGTGAATTTAATGAAAATTATTACCTTGTTTTCGATGGCTTTACTCTGATATTTATTTTTGTTACTTGAAAATAATGCATTGGTACTCGCTTGTCAGGTGTAAACATTGAATTTGCAAATAATTTTGCGTGCATTCCTCCGGATTCACTGTTGTAAATTTAACATACCAGCATTATCTTATTTATATCGATAGTAATTCACGCTCAGCTTGTGATAATAAATATAGCCTGGATTTAGAGGAATATATAATTGAAATATTATTATAGAGTAGCCTATTTATTGCAGCCAATGTTCATATCAGGACATTTCAATTGAACGCCCGTAGGCTACCTAACAAAAAGTTCCAACTTTGGCTACCAGACGCCAATGTAACTGACACCCAGCGGCCAACGTTGGAACTTGAGAGTGTTTCTAACCACATAACCTACAAATTTTGCCTACAAACTACAAATTGAAGTGGTAGGTTCTTTTACTTACCAAAAATCTATGACATTTTAAAAATCCGACGACTTCGGCTGGGTTAAAACCCGCGATCTTGGGCATAGCAGTTAAGCATGCTACAATTATCATTATTATTACTATTATTGTTTGCTGTTTTTATGTTCTTGTAATTGATTTCACGATGACCCTGTTGTGCAAAAAAAAAACGCGTAAAATCTGTTTGTGCAAATTTACGAGGATTATAATTTAAATTCACCGAATTTAGTTATAGAGGGGGGCCCCGAGAGATTCCAGCCCCAGGGCCCATCGCCACTCTCCTCGGCCCTGCATAGTTTAACAAAGATATAGGAACCAAGTGAAAGCCAGCCATAATTACCCTGGGGCGGATATTGATAGTGTTCACATCGTAGTTGCAGCTAAATGTGGTATAAGGTTCAAGAGGAATGAAGCATTTGGACAAAAGCGATGGTGTCTAAATAAGGTTCAGGATTCTAAAGTAGTACAACAATTTAAAGATGTTTGATAATTGGTTAAGGATGAGACTTTAGGATGGGAAGATATAAGAAATGGCTTAGAATCATCTGCAACGGAGGTACTAGGCTAAGGGAAATTGTAACCGAAAAAGAAATGGATGACCCAGGAAATCCTAGAGCTTATTGAATAAAGGATCAAATTTAGAAATATAGACACTCAAGCGTATTAGTCTCTAAAGAATCAAATAACAAGGAAATGTTGCAAGGAGAACTGGATGAAGCGGGTATGCGTGGGTATTGAGGATGACCTGAAGAATGTTAAACATGACAAAGCATATTTTAAAGTGAAATCTTGAGCTATCAACTACGCATCACAAGCAACGTAGTTACGGATTCCAAAGGGAAGCTATTGTTTGAAAATGAGAAGGTATGTGAGCGATGGAAGGAATACATTGAAGATTTGTATGATGGACCAGATATTACTGACAATGATATTTATATAGAAAATGAGGAACTAATTTAAGAAGATGATAAAGGTCCAGCTATAACTAAAGCAGAGTTCTATGCAGCACTCACTAAACTGAAAGGTAATAAAGCAACTGGTGTATATAACATTCCTGCAGAGCTCTTAAAATGTTGTGATGTAAGCATTAAAGAATACCTTTTTCAAATAATTACTATATGCTATGAGGACGGAATTGTACCTCCTGATTTTATTAAAATTTGAACAATCACACTACCCAAGAAAGGAAATGCTTATGAATGTTCTAATTATAGAACTTTAGCCATTCTTTCACATGCATCAAAGATTGTATTGATCATCATCAAAGATAGACTAAGCAAGAAAATTGAACAACATCTGGATAGTGATCAGTATGGATTTAGAACAAGGAAAGGGACTAGGGAGGCTATCCTAGCATTACGTCAGATTTGAGAAAGAAGACTGGAATTTAATCGAAAGAACTATATACTATTCATTGATATAGAAAATGCATTTGATAAAGTCAATTAGAAAACCTTATTTCTTATACCCGTTTCCCAAGTCGGGATTGACTGGAAAGACAGGCGCCTTTCTCTGAACTTATATAAAAATCAAACTACCGAAAAAACAGTTAATGGTAATAAAAGAGAAGCAAAAATAAGAAGAGGTGTAAGTCAGGGTTGTACTCTATCACCATATCTTTTTAATATCTATATAGAAGCTGCAGTAAATACATTAAAAGAGAAAACAAAAGGATTAAAATTTAAAGGATTACAGGTTATAGCATTCGATTTGCAAATGATATTGCACTTTTAGCAAACTCGGCATGTAAAATGAATAGAATGTTAAAAGTTTTTCAGAAATTCTTAGGAATATTCGGGCTATGAGTTAATTCTCGGAAGGCAAAATTAATGGTGGTTGATAAAAAGAAACAACCAATTTAACTAAAATTATGTTAAATTATAGTGCCATTGAACAAGTAACGGAATTTTGCTATTTGGGAAGTGTGATTAATTATGACAACAGATGCATCTCAGAAATTAAGGAAAGAATAGCGTTGGCGAAGAAAGCCTTTCAAAATACGAAGAATTTGCTGCTCAATGGCCACCTCAACTTGAAGATAAGGATGTCATTTTTCAAGACCTTTGTGTGGAGTGTGTTGACCTATAGTTGTGAAACATGGACACTTGGGAAAAGAGAAGAATCAAAACTTGAGGCAACTGAAATGTGGTTTTGGAGGCAAATGACCCGAACAAGCTGGATGGAAAGAAAGACAAATGAGCTTGTTCTGAACCAAATTCAGGAGAATCGATGCCTATTGAACACCATCAAGAAAAAGAAGGGAAAATCCATGGGACACATACTCAGGCATGTTACTCTCTTCCAGGTAACTTTGAAGGAAAAACTTTGGGGAAGAAACCAAGGGGATGACCAAGACAATTGTATCTCAGGAATATTGTCAAGGAGATGGAATGTGACTCGTGTGCCAATATGAAGAGGACTCCTTAAGACCGTAAGAAATGGCTGCAACGACAAGGCTTTTAAACTTTGGAAGCTGATGACGATTATGAAACAAATGGATAGGATGACAGCCGAGTTAGGTAAAGACAAGTTCAGTGAACAAGAATCTGAGGAACGAGGGTAGTTGTATTACGTATTAGACTGTTCTTGGTAGAATAAAGATCGAGAGGAAAACGTTCGTGGCATATTTAGTATAAATAAAGCTGTGTATATTGTTGATTGGAGATATTGTTTGACAATTTGAAAAGTTTCGGAATACAATTCAGGATTTTGAGTGTGTCTACAACCAGCTGGTATTTATTAGATTCGATAGACATGAGAGAGAAACTGGTATTTAGAATGATATTAGGCAAGACTGCATTTTATCATTCGTGCTTTTCAATCTCTAGATATGGCAAGCAACGACGCGAAATGCCAAAGAAATTTAAAGTAGAATTGAGGACGAAGATAAGTAATTTTGTCTCAGTGTCTTACTAACGACAATGTCATCTTAGCCTCATCACCAGAGGATTTGATCATGTTTCTAAACGGTGTGTACGAGGTGTTGAGGAAAGATTTGATCATGTTTCTAAACGTTGTGTACGAGGTGTTGAAAGATTTCATAATAAAATCATTGTATTTGAAACAGAATAAACGGAATGCAGCAGGGAGATTTAAAATAAAAATATTGAAATCGATTGGCTGTTGAAACACTAAGAGACGTTGGTGACTCCAACTTGGGCGCAGAATGGACAAAGTAAATAAGATATAAAGGTTGGGTTGACATCTGTTTAAATAAAATACAGATCTAGGTATTAAAAAGTCATTTTTGAAGCCATTGCCTGGAGCTTGGCGCTCTTTGGATGCGACACTTGGATTGTTTTTGCTACAGAATATATAAAAATAGAAATATTTGATTGTGGTGTTCTAGGAAAATAGTGATGACTTATGAAGGGTATTAGGACGAGTGGGGGAGGGTAAATGAGTCTGACGATTGGTTATGAATAAAAGAGATAGCTTAGTATGGCACATACTTAGGCAACTGGAATTGAAACCTCACAGTTGTTATGGAAGGACGGGTCGAGGACGAGAACTCTAGGGGATAACCAAGAATAGTTTATTTTGAACGAATTCCTTCGGATGTAGGGTGTGTAGGTTCTGCGGAGATAGAATGGTAATCTCAAGAATACGTTACGTCACTCAAAAAATACGCCGCCCGTGCAAAAGCTCAGCCACTTTTGCACACGCGTATACGGATTTATTTAAACAAGTGCATCGATTTGTGCAAGAAGTGAAATCTCTTACTCTATTTCATCACTTTTAGGATATTGTGCCCGGTTTGACAAATCTCTGAGATACTTATGTCAGATATTTTGAAACATAGAATGTAACATCGATTATTAATTTAGAATAACAGTGTACAAAGTGTGAATTTGTTGACGTCTAAATAGGAGGTCGAGATATTTAATCGGGGGGAAAATTGCTTATTTTATGTTCCCAGCTCCTGTACGTGGTCAGACGGGAGTCGCATTATGGTGAGCCAAGAGTTGGATAAATGTTCGCTATATGGAGTGGTTAATGTTAACGAGTTACCACTTTCTGTAGATTATAACAAGCCACCGTTATATACAGGGTTATTCACCTAAGATGTTACACGGCAATAACTTCTAAACCATTAAATATATCGGTATTCTGTTTTCACTTTTGTGAATGGTGCTATGGGGCTCATAAACTAACTTATACTATTTTTTCCTTTTATTTTGAATAGCTGATATATTGGTATCAACTTTGTTTTTTTATGGAACTATACTAATTTGTGCATACAGAGTAACAGATTTCACTGAGACAAATTCAACGGTGTTATTATTTCCCAAATCGGACAAGTAATTTTTGAGAAATCGAGGATATGAAAATTGTGCCCGGCCACACCTTCTTTTGGTGCCGCGATGTGCGAATGGCGGCTGAGTTTGAGTCACGGCTTATTGGTGCCCTTACCTAGTCTAGCCTCGTACACAGGCATAATCTGCTTCAAAACAGAATGAATATCCTGAAATCAGAATCGTAGTTGTTTTTATCGGAGTTTGGTTCTTTGGGAAATGTAAATAAGTGATAAAAGAATAGGAAAATGAAGTTTTATTTGTTGTCCAATAATTTCTTACGTCACTAGCTGTTTGGTATAATGGGACAAAATTGGCGTACATTGCTTTTGTTTTGCTATAACATGTAGAATAAATAATTCACGATGCGTAACACACTCGGGAGCTTTAAATGTATCAGTGGATGACACGAAATGAGAAAGCGTAATGTTTTGCAAATACAGTACGTACTTAATAGTCCACGTTGAAAAAGTATTTAAACAGTTGGTATAATTTATTTATTAGAGTTACGTAACCGAGAGCGCTAACGCACTAGTTCGTGCCTCGCTGGCATCGGGAGAGCGTGGGTTCGAATCCCACCTCGGCCGTCCTGAAAATAGATTTAATGGTTACCCAATTTCACCGACAGGCAAATGCCGGGGCGGTTCATTTCAATAGGCCAACGGCCGATTGCCTTCTAAAATCCTTTCCCTGACCCATTCTGAAAAGAAAATTCATGGCCAATGGCTGTATAATAAAATTATTAATAAAAACTTTTAATGCTTCTTCAGGAAAAGAGTGATCTTTTCAAGCGTGACTACATCAGGTTGAATAGAAAATCATGTAAGTCACTGCACTGTAGACCGCGATTCAGCAGGCAGCGGTCACTGAGACTTACTGTTTCTTCACGGAAAGGGAAAATAGGTAGGCTAAGAAAGGAGGCTGATACTGCATTCGAGTCTGAGTGGAAATATAAAACTTCCCGAGTGTGGTTTGAACAAGATGGATGTCCTGCACACTACTCGCGTGTGGCTAGACTTACTCTATTTCCTGGTCGGTCGATTGGGCGTGAAAGCATTTTAAGTTGGCCACCACGTACACGTGATTTGACACCTGTTGACTATTTGGTTTTCCTGTTCAATTCAGGCTACTGTATTTTTTCTATGCATTTCGAGCTCATGATTTAGTAAGATGATATGAAATTGTAAGCAATATTGATTTTTACATGTACTGAATCTTGTCATTTTGATTTTCTGTCTGTGAATTACCTCAACACTGAACAGATACCATTATTTTGTTTTACTTGTTCTACCCAGACTTCTGTATTATTGAGGGGACGATAGCCTAGATGTTAAGGCTCATAAAACGTATCATCATCATAGTACCGACAGCGGTGGCTACGCTCTCTAAAGCGCAGCGTTAGGTCATGGGGCCAACCTCTCTGCTCTCTCGGTAGACAAGTGGGTTCGAGCCCCACCGTTGGCCGTCCTTGAAATGGTTTTCCGTGATTTCCCATTTTCAACACCAAGCAAATGTTGGGACGGTACCTTCTGACAGGCCACGGCCGCTTCCTTCTACATCCTTGTCCACTTTCATCCTTTCATCTCATCTCTCATTTCGACGCGCAGGTCGCCCATGGGCGTCAACTAGAAAGATCTGCACTTGGCCTCTCAGGAGGCCACACGAAGGAAAATCATCATTGTATTATTTCTTTGTATTTCGAGCATATGATCAAAATTGGCACCATCTTCCTTGTACATCTTTTGTACATATTGAGACCCCGGTTCCGAAGGTTCTGGGTTTGATTTCTAGCTCTGATAAATAATTGAATTGTTTAAGGGTTGAGGAATATACTCACCCTCACGAGGTAAGAGGTGGATTCAATTCCCTCTCCAGCCAGCCAAAAAGTGGTTCTTTGTGCTTTCTCAATTCTACTCCTAATCTAAGGCCTTCCTAAACCTAACAACCATTACAGGAACACGCACTACTGCAGACATCACAATGACACAGGTTAACAGAAATTTTGAAGTGCATGGGGCCGTTGACCACTATGTACAAATCCCTAAATGAAGCAATATGAACAACTCAAATAAGGTCAAATGAAATAGTAAATCTCCAGCTTACTGAATGAGTTTTACTATGAATGATGCACTATTTATGTAATATCATAACCCCCCCAGGGGATCACATCTAGTGGGACGTGGGTTGGCGACCACGGGACCCCAGCTGAGTCCGGCATTCCTTCCACTTAATTGTGCCAGACTCCTGTCTGTTATCTTTCCTGTCGACCTCCCTTGGTCAACTCTTGTTCTCTTCCGACCCTGACGGTATTAGGGTATCCGAGGCCTAGGGTCTTTCTTTCCAGCCTTAATTGGCCCTTCTCTCATCTTTCCTTTTCCCTCATTCTTCTAGGGATCAGCCTACTTTTCTTTTCATTATAGTTACTTTTGTCTTTTAATATTCCCGCCCTGTTCTTATGAATTGGCTCCCCGTGTCTCCAAATTAAAGTTTGTGAGTATTTTGAATCTCAACCACATTTTGTATTTTCCATCTACATTGCATTTTGTAAGTATTTTAGATCTAAACTCCATTTTGTAAGTACCGGTATGTTCAATCTAAATTGCATTTTGTAAGTATAGTATTTTGAATCGCGGGCTTCCACATATTGTGAGTATTTTGAATCTAAATTACATTTTGTAAGTATTCTCAATTTCAATTGCATTTTTTTAGTATTTTGAATCTGGAAAGGCATTTTCAATCTAAATTCCACTTCTGAATTTTCATTTTCAATTGCATTTTGTAAGTATTTTGAATTTCAATTGCATTTTGTTGAGTATTTCGACTCTATATTCCATTTTGTAAGCATTTTGAACCTAAACTACATTGTGTGCGTATTTTCACTCTAAATTCCCTTTGTGCGTATTTTCCTTCTAAAATACCGGTACCTTTCGTAAGTATTTCCACACTACATGTTTTGAGTTATTTGAATCTGAGTTCCATTTGGTATGTATTTTCAGTCCAGCTTAATTTTTTATGGTTTTCATTTCATTGTCGTTTTCCCTATCACCCAGGCTGATAACCTAGATGTTAGGCCTCTTAAAACAACAATTATCATCATCATCATCATCGTAATATCTCAACGAGGAGAACAATACATCTTATTTCATAGTCTGCAGAGGCTTGTTAGTTATTGTTGTTTTAAATGACCGCACAGCGAGGTCATCTCCCCCTTTGCAGAGGCTACTCCATTTGTAATAATATCATCCTTTCCCGTTTCCTGTTATCCACTGGTGAGGGTAAAGCTCACAAAGTGTGTTATGCATCATGGAGTAATGACTGGAAAAGTCATGGCAATTCAAAAGCAAATACAACCTAGACAATGTTCAGAGGTGTTAAAGGCTTTCAAATATTGGAAGAGGAGGGAAAGGGGAGGGTTGGGACTATGCTGGGAAATCAGATACAAATATTATTTGTTATTCCAAAGTATTGATGATTTTATCACACTGTAGATGCTGTTAATTACTAGTACTTAAAGTAATAATAGATATATTCATTTCACATTTGAGAGAACAGTCAGGGTAGGTCACATAATATTGAATCCCGGGAAAAGTTTAGTGCGTCAGCTCGTTCTTACTAATAACTAATAGCCTACTTGAAACCACAAAATTCATATTCCTTTGAAATAGTAATCTTTCAAACCAATGTTGATGTTTCGAATTGAAAAAGCATCATGGACTTGACTGGAGAGCCAGCCCGAATCCTTCAGTTGAATTACACGGGGGAGTGATGTCCTTGCTTTATAATTTAAAAGGGAAGACATTGCCTCCCTCCCTCCCTCGCGGTAGAGGGTGCCAATGAATTTGTTCCTTTGCCCCATTATACCACACAGCTAGCGACGTATGAAATGATTTAGACAACAAATTAAACTTCATTTTCCTATTTTTCGATTACTTATTTACATTCCCCAAAGAACCAAACTCCGATAACAACGAGTACGATTCTGATTTCAGGATATTTATTCTGTTTTGAAGCAGATTATGCCTGTGTACGAGACTAGGTAAGGGCACCGATAAGCCGTGACCCAAACTCAGCCGCCATTCGCACATCCCTTCACCAAAAGAAGGCGTGGCCTGGCACAATTTTCATATCCTTGATTTCTCAAAAAGTACTTGTCCGATTTGCGAAATAATAACACAGTTGGATTTATCTCATTGAAATCTGTTACCCTGTGTGCACAAATTAGTATAGTTCCTTTTAAAAAAGTTGATACCAATATCTCAGCTATTCAAAATAAAAGGAAAAAACAGTAAAAGTTAGTTTATGAGCCCCTTAGCACCATTCACAAAAGTGAAAACAGAATACCGATATCTTTAATGGTTTGGAAGTTATAGCCGTGTAACATCTTAGGTGAATAACCCTGTATAGTATCTGATATTTTTTGGACCTAAAGCTAATCACTCAACTCCACATAATTTACTTAGCCCTAAATAACCATTCATACGCGATGTATTCAAGAGCGAAGCATAATCGCCCATATGGTTTCGAAATCATATGATTTGCATATCCAAAATTTCCACCTTAATGCAAATGGCTATTCTGTAGGGAATATAATATGGATTATTCTGTCACCTGTACGAGCACGCACTTCCTAAGTCAGATGGATTTCAGTTATCCAGATTCTATTTAACAGTCATATCGCCGAACATCCATGTTGTTAAAGCGGCACAATGTGGCGTAAAATAAGTTGAACACTTTCACTGCTAGTATGAATTAGCGCACAATTTCCGTAACCATTCATTAATTTCAATTATATAACAGATCAAGGACAAAGTTGACTTTTGGCAAACAGAATGTGTCTGGAAATAATTTGCCATTTCATGTATAATCAGTACTTTTGAAATAGATACGGATTTCATATTTATCAAGGAATCCTATGAATCCAAATACTCCGATGTGACGCACCATTTTGTTTGCATAGTATATAAGTATTTGAAAATATTCAGACTCTATGAAAAACATAGCATTGAATATTAAAACTGAGATCAGTTCCAGGTATTAGATAAGGACAGTATTCCTGGTAGTGATATTAATGAATGTTGGTCCAGTTATCATTTCATAAGTTAGATCTCTGTATTTTGAAAGTATTCACCATTCTCAGATAATTCAACATGATTATGAGCGCACTGCATTGTATTAATACAAATGATTTCAGGCTGGGATGTCCTGATACTTCGGATCCTGTTGTAAGGAAAATATACGCATTATGTAATACTAGAGGACAGAATACCATCACTGTATCTGAAAGAAATATTACAAATCGACAATATTTGACGACCAACCTGTTAACCCATACTGGTGAGAGGCTATACTCGTGTAGCACATGCGAAACCAAATTTATCCGGAAAGGTTATTTGAAAACACACATGTTAACCCATAGTGGTGAGAAGCGGTACTCCTGTAGAACATGCGAAGCCAAATTCAGTCAGAAAAGTATTTTGAAGAGACACATTTTGACTCATACTGGTGAGAAGCGGTACTCCTGTAAAACATGCGAAGTGAAATTCAGTCAGAAAAGTATTTTGAAGAGACACATGTTAACCCATACTGGGGAGAAGCCATACACGTGTAGTTCTTGCGAGGCCAAATTAAGTCGGAAAGAACATTTAATTACACACATGTTAACCCATAGTGGTGATAAGCTCTTCTCGTGTAGCACATGCGAAACGAAATTTACTCACAAAGCTCATTTAAAGACACACTTGTTAACCCATACTGGGGAGAAGCGTTACTCGTGTAGAACATGCGAAGCCAAATTCAGTCGAAAAGATCATTTGAAGACTCACATGTTAACCCATACTGGGGAGAAGCCCTTCTCGTGCAGCACATGCGAAGCCAAATTCAGTATGAAAAGTAGTTTGAAGAAACACATAGTAACCCATACTGGTCAGAAACGATACTCGTGTAGCACATGCGGAGCCAAATTTACTCAGAATGGAAGTTTGAAAACACACATGTTAACCCATACTGGTGAGAAGCGATACTCATGTGGCACATGCGGAGCCAAATTTTCCCGCAAGTATGTTCGGAAGAGACACATGTTAACCCATAGTCGTGAGAAGACAAAGTAGAATTATCCCAACGAAATTTGTTGGGACATTTGAAGATACACCTTTACCCAAACCTGTGTAGCAGATTTGATGAGAGACATGATGATAATTGTTGTTTTAAGGGGCCTAACATCGAGGTTATCGGCCCCTGAAGAGACATCTTATCCCTTTTGATGCCAAGCAGTTAATAAGTGAATATTCTAAAATTACCAATCCTAGCTTAGTGATATTACAAGTGTTACAAATTACCTCCCACCTATATTTTAGGATAGTGTGTTGGTATTTTTTTCTCTGCCAGGTAAACAAACTATTTAGAAACTTGAAGCTAAATAATTACAACTTCCTTCATTTGAGTATTAATAAAATCTGTAAAAATAATCCTGTGAGAATGAAAATAATTGGAAATCTTAATATAAATTTGACAGCCTTCACAATTTAAATAGTATCTTTTGTGAAAGAAATGAACCTGCGCAACGAATAAGGGACTCCGCAACATTTTTGTAGTTTTGTGTAAAGTACGTTTTTGTTGTTTGAAATCGCGCTATTAAGTGAATTTCGTCCCAATTTAATAAGAGTGATCCCTAATATCATATAAATATTGTAGTTTTCTTTCGTGGCATATTCTTGTTTATAAAATAGGAGGAAGGACCCCCCCCCCCCCTTACACGTTTTGTTGTCTCGGAGCCCACTCGTTAACAGCATGCATTTCTTGTGACTGGAGCCCTTATTCCATTGAACGGATGGTAATAGCTATATTCATACACACACAGATCTTTGTTGTTTGTTGTTGTAGTTGTTGTTGATTCTTTTAAAGGCTTTGCGACATTGCGGTCATGCAGCCACGTGTATTTGGGTATGTGTAAAATTTGTCTGATAGCCTGTGTCACTGTGAAGTTAGTACTAGTATGTGTATCTGTTACTGAGGTACGAATTGGGTAGGAAGCGGCCGTGGCCTTATGTTAGGTACCATCTTGCATTTTCAAGGAGTAGAAGTGGGAAGTCACGGAAAATTACATCCAGGATGACTGAGATTGAAATTGAACACGTCTCTTCTCAATTCTGCCTCAAGATATTGAGTGTACTCCGTTTTAGCCCTCAGACTAGAATTAAATTTCTTGACAGAGCCGGGAATCGAACTCTGACCTCCAGGGTGCCAGCCAAGAATGCTAGTCACTACGGAACGAGGCGGACAAAACACTGCTTGGATGGTTCCTCAGTTTAGGGGCTGCGACAACGCGGTTATATTGCCCCGTATACTTCGGGTGTGTGTAGAATCTGTCTGACAACCGTTGTTAATTTTGATAGTAGTGTGTTTTATCAGTTTTAATTTAAGTAAGAACTGCAGACGATCAATTTCTAGTAGTTCGAACTTTTGCTACGAAATGCTACCGTCAACGACACCTAGCCGCAAAATTGGCAATTAGATGGCACTGCAACTGACACCTGGCTACGAACGTTGGAACTACAGAGCGTTAATAAAAACTAACCTACAAATTTGTAGTTAGTGGAAAGTTCTTTTACATGCCATAAATCTATGACATAAGACCGCCGGCTTTACTTCCCCTCCAAATGAGGGCGTAATGAGGGAATTTTAATGCTCTTAAAAATCCGACGACTTCGGCCGGGTTTGAAACAACGATCTTGGGCATAGAAACTCAGCATGCTACCGAGGGGTGCGGAGGGGGACGCTCAAGTTACCCTTGGGAAACAACTAAAATGTAATTCTCTTTCTTTTCCAGACCTATTGTAACAATCCTATAGTGGTTTTTGTATGCTGGGTGGGAAGAAACACAACCATATTACTGACATGATTTAGGAAGAGTGAAGATTGACAAACATAATTTGGAACGAATGAGTCATTTGGGCATCAGATAATGAGCTAGGTGGGATTTCAACAGGTTACCACATTCAAATGACGTCTTCCTTATAAGCGTGGCGATAATGAAACCTATGACAACACCGAATGATGTGAAAAGATATATCTTGCAGAGGGTCTCATTCCCACTTCTACACACAGAACGTTAGTGGGCTGCAAACCTAGACTTGGATTTCTAAAAGGACATATGTTTTGATTTTTTTTAAACATTCTCTCGATTATTCCCCCACAACACTAAGAGCGCGCTGAAGAGTCAGGAGGAGATGGATGCGTGTGCACTAGCAACTTTTAGCACCCTTGGCTACCTGCGTCCCTGCGCTCCAATTCTCATAACAGCATTAAAGATCCTCCATCGTAGAGCTGGGGTTCGAACCTGGAATCTACGATGCAGGTCTCACAGAACTGAGGATATTACACTAAATTTATATAAAATTAGGGCTTTAGGGGACGAGTTTGTTCTATGGTGTCTTCCCCCTTCCGGGTTCATCCTCATGGCAAACAGGACATTGATTATCGTAGAATATATCACGCTAAGACATTACGAGCCACTTATTCTCTACAGTAGCTGTGAGAGGTAGTAACCGCCCTTTTTTTGAAGACTCGGGTTAAATCTCCGTGTTTGCTGTTGAGAATTTAAATCCTGGTACGAGTGTTGGAACAAAGTACTCTTAAAATTGTGAGGATAACCGAGGAGTAGATTCCAGGTACCTCCCTTGTCTATCCTAAAAATTGTCTTCTGTAGTTTCCCATTTCTTCGTAAAACAAATATCGGGATGATAGCCTACCTAACATGCCAAATTCACATTCCCACAAATTCTAGCCCCGTAAAACCGTACACACCCTAGCAATCAACACAAAAACGCAGATTATAAGACAGCTCACACTCTCAAGTACACGGGGCTGATGACAACGATCTCGGAAACTCCTTAAATAAAACAACTTGAACTCTACATTATCAACAGGGATATATTCAAATGTCTCATTCCAAAATTCAGACCTATTAATAACAAATTCTGGCATGCAGACACCCAGGTGAAAACACGGAGGTCCTTTTTCTACTCACCTCTTTTGGTTGTATTTTTTCCGTAATTATACGTCCATGACGATTTTCATATGCTTCCCCCGCATAATTCAACATCTTTCTATTAAAATCTTTCCACTTTTGCATGTTCCATTTACGTCTACGGCCGATATTGTCACGTTTGCTAGCTGACGGAGAGGTCTCCAACTTCCTGACGCCCTCCATCTTGGAATACCAGAGTCCTTCTTCCACGCACCATTTCATTTGCAAATATCTACCAATAGGAGGCACTTGTGTGCACGTTTAACACGTCATTTCATGCTACATGCGACCAGGTACCTATTGCCATCATAATCTCAAAACAGACCAAGGTGGTGCGGAGTCCCTTATTCGTCGCGCGGGTTCAAATGTTAATATTTATTTAATTGTTTATAAATATCGCAAGCATAGAGTAATTCTACCAAATAGATATTGAGTACGATCAATTTCTACAATGATATACGTTTACAGTCGTCCGACATTAGGAGGATTTTCGTCAGTAAAATCAAAGCCGTCGCCATCAATAGAAAATTCACACACTTCACTTAGCACTAAAGCCGTATTTATGTCCCCTTCGCTGAAGGAGCTAGCCACATCTATCACCAAGTATATTAATAAGCTCATATACTTCAGAAGATAACGCACAATGGAAGTCAGGTGACTGCAGCATGTTCAAAGAATACCTATTATAAACGCAGTTATTCATGGAACTTAAACTTATCGAGATAAGGAATGGTTCCCGCGTTGTCTTCTTTACAATAGTTAAATAGCTGTGTGTTTGAGAAAAAAACATTACATAGATCGGCCAGTGGCATTTTTATGAGATATCGGCACCATAAGGGCTAATCCATAGCGGCGAGAATCTATAATCCACGAAGATAGATTAGTTTGTGGGAACAATACTATATTTGTTGATGGTATAGTCATATCTAAGTTTTGCGATACTAAAATGAATAGTTCTTTTTTCAGCTTAATGCCTTAATATGTTTCAGTGATAGTTACCACACTCACTACGTTTCCTAACTGGTTTTCTTGTATTTTGTTCAGAGAGGGCAGTCACTGCAGGTTTGATGGTGTTTTGTAGAGCTGTTTGTCTTGTATATTAAATGTTTAAATTCTCCCTTGACGAGCAAAAACATGTCATCTCTCAGTTTTCTTCTTCAATAGTCACTCACAAAGGAATTCAGGACAAACACTTCAGAATATTCTCCGACATTTCCTTGCAATAAACACGGTTTTAGATCAGTGTAGGATGATATATTTTTATTTTGAAGCGTCTCCGTACAGGTAAATTATTGTTAGCAAATACGTTTTTGACTAGAAATGTATAGACAAGTGCGTCATAATTCAAATACTACTAGTAGCGTGTCCATACTAGCGCAATCTAGTAGCGGTGATAGTTGTCAAAACTAAATACAATTACTCTATACATCACGAGACTTCATTCTATCTCTATAACAGTATTTACACGATCAGTCCAATCTCTTTTAACTATTTACAATTTATCTACAATATCTAACTCGTAGCATTGTCTGTCTGCGAGTTTCACTGCCAGAACTCGTGCTTGAACTTCTTCCACAAAAAAAAGGGACAAGAATTTATGAAAAGCGAGAACCACCTACTCAAATTACCTTGCTTGTCTTCGTCGTATTAGTGTTAGATATGGCCGTTCAACAAAGTCTAGCTCATGCTTTAATAATCTAGCTCTCGTGAAATAAAATAATAATAATAATAATAACAATGAAATATTGCTTCAATGCAATTTCCTAGTTCGCGCGTTTTCTGTCGATACATGGCCTTCTATAGTCGCCTTTAAACATCAGATTAACGCATCTTTATCTTATACAGCTTCCTCATATACTGTAATACAGACACATGACCTTCTATAGTCACCTTTAAACATCAGATTAACGCATCTTTATCTTATACAGCTTCCTCATATACTGTAAAACAATGTGGAATAGATCGTCACATCTCCACAAGATTCAGTTCCCAAAATATAGCTTCACCTTTAAGCTGGCACGAAAATTCAAAAACAACAACTTTCCACTTATGAACTCTGTTACAAATATTCCCATCGTCAACATGATCGATTAGAATCCACTTTCCATTATAAAATACTTTCTTTCATGCTCCATTATTACAACAATGCGCACATCCAACAACTAAAAATCTGCAGAATATCTCTCTCCTACGTAAGACATGTTTCACATACTTGCAGTACTTCAACGAATTAAAAATCCCCAAGATTCATCATTACAAGTTAATAATAATAGCTCTCTGCTTGTCGTTCATAATTGTTACAATCAACAATGTTTAAATTCTCTCTCCACATTATAATGCAATCTGCAAAATGGTTTAAATGTACCATTTGAACAAGTACAGTCCTTACAGTTCGTTTTAGTATTTAACAAAACCTTTATTGAGTTTCTGTAGCATTTCAAATTGACTTCTGCGTAGTATTAAGTGATCAGCTGTTATCGTCTGATACTCAAGAAATCTCAATTATATCGTTAAAAAATTGACAATCATAATTGTCCTGTTATACCTTAATGTTGAAATAAAAACCAGTATAAAATCATGTCTTGCACACTTATTAGAACACTATCTAATTCCTACTTCCTAAAAAAACGGTCGGTTAAGCACATCTCCCATCAAAGTAAAATCGAAATATGTAATCGCACACAAAAACTAGTATTTACGGTAAAATCCACCTCAATAAAATCTCGCTCGTCGAAGAATAAAAATCAAATCTAAATTCAAAAATATTTACGAAGTCCAAATACTAAATATTGTTGTAGCTTTTATGGTTTATAACTAAGTCGTAAGGGAGGCGGGGTTTTGTATGTGTGCGTGTATGAGTCACCAACGGTGATGTGAAAATTGTTGATGGTTTGATCAAGTGTTACAATTTGAGAGCCTCTAGACGCTTGGCACTTCTGGTAACTACGGGGGTTGGAGATGCTCCTAGTCGAGGATTAAAACCGGGCTACTTTCTAAGTAACAGCGAGTGCTAAAGAATTATGAGATCGCGCACGGTCGCTAGACGGACAATAGCTCGCTCTATGCATGGAGACGTGCTGTTCGTAATGCGATGTGGGCGAGCAGGTTATTAACAGCGATGACTCAACAGGTTCTGAGTCGCATGGGCAAATTGTGGGAGTACAATAAAATAGACAAGAGAATAGTTGTGATGGAATGTGGAAGTTTAATAAAATCACTTTGGAGAAGTGAGTAGACTTCTTCAATTAAATGTAGTGCAGTAGCCCACAAGTTCCAATGCAAGATGAAGGCGATTACAAGTTTTACAGGGGTGGTGTATGGATAGGAAATAACAGTGGGATTACCCGTTCGTACACTTACTTGTATTCGGTGGTCGGCGTCCATAGCTTCCACTGGCACTAGCGTGGTGTCGTCGGCAGACAAGACAACGAGCCCCTGAGGTGTGAGTTATTTTATACTGGATGATTCTGCTGACTAAGAGTTAGAAAATACCTGCTCTACTTTAGTAGCTAGCAGCTTGTGTTTGGTAATAATGATGAAATAGTTGGTACATGTTTCTTCCCTAGGTGGCTCAGGGTAGAGTTAGGGGCTGAAGTGTGTTAGATAAATGGCCGATAGAAGGTAGTGATTGTAGCTGTTGTGAATGTTATTAGATGTATTAACTGTACCCTGTGCGGAGCCTCAGGGTATATCAATCCTCTTTCCCGGCTAAATCTGTGTCCTCACAGATTGGACTTGGACGTAAGGGTGGCTTCTTCTTCTTCTTTTCTTCTCCTGGGCGTGTAGATGTAGGGGTATGTGGGAAGTGCAGCAGTCTGACAAGTGTCGATTTATGTGTAGTTGTCGTAGCCGTGTACTTTGGGTAGGTAGGGTTGAAGGGTGGAACAATGTTATACATTGTTTAGATCACAATTTTTACATAGCGATATCGAAGACGTAATACATCACAAATATATATATATAGATACATAAGCAGTACAATACTTTTGAAGGGATTTTAATTTCACGATTTATCGTTTTAGATATAATTAACCACAATGAACCAGAATATTTTTGTAACTACGATTTGTATAACATAAATAGGCGTACGTAGCCTATGTTTATGTAATAAATGTAAACTTTTAATTTTTTAGAAGTGCTCATAAAGGCAAAATACGTCATGATAAGAGCATAAATAACAGTCTGCCTAACACGTTCTTGAAGCAGTCTTTATTTCTGACCCATCAGTTCAACCACCTCCGGAACAGTACCTTAGCGAATATCCTCTCAAGTCTGTGTTTACCGAAGTGCTCTATTGTATCTGACTTTCGTTATCACGGTGTGTGGTGGTGTCTTGATAAGTGTGCCGTGTATTCATCAGTGTGAAAATGAATATCGTTCGGTTTCTTCTAGAGAATACATTTCCAACACTTAGTATAGAAGAAAAGTGCAATATAAAGCAGCTTGGCAAGCCTCTTCCCTCCCTGAACATTATTCAGAAGCAAATTTGTAGAGCTAAGGATTTCTGTAGAACATTTAAGCCACAGATTTACGAGAGGAATACTTGGCTATGTGGTTGTGATACCATTAATAGGCTTTTCTGTTTCCCGTGCTTGCTTTTTGCTAAGGGTAAGGACACGAATTGAAAACAAACAGGGGTATCAGATCTCAGCCATTTAACACAAAAGATCAATAAGCACGAAGCATCTATTACACATAAGAGTGCATGTTTAGATCTTTCAGTTCTGGGGAAAACAAATATTAGGCAGCAGCTAAGTAGCGCTTTCAGATGGAATATTGAGAGGCATAATGATAGTGTCAGAAAAAATAGGTACGTGCTCTCGAAGATCATTGACTGCGTGAAATTCTGTGGCGAATTTGAACTTGCTTTGAGAGGTGATGACGAAACACTCGATTCAAACCATCCAGGGGTATTCAGAGGACTCAATAATTTTACTTCGGCATTGGATACCGTCGTTAGGGGTCATTTCAACAGTGCTACAGTCTTCAAGGGTACATCGAAGGACATTCAAAATGACATTCTGGAATGTATGTTGCATTTGTGTCGCGAGAATATTTTAGCTGAAGGAGCTACTGCAGACTTCGTCTCCCTGATAGCAGATGAAACATCTGATGTGTCTTCAAAGTGCCAGTTAGTCATTGTACTTCGATATGTATTAGCTAATGGGAAAACTGTTGAAAGGTTCTGGACATTCTTAAACCCAGCAGGAAACGACGCCTGCTCATTAGTCGATTGTATAAAAGGGGTCCTCACTCACGTAGTTGGAGAGCACAAAGAAAAAGTAGCCTCCCAAAGTTACGATGGTGCCAATGTTATGAGTGGCCGACACTCCAGAGTACAAACAATTGTAAGACAAGACTACCCATTTGCTTACTTTGTTCATTGTTACGCCCATCAATTGAATTTAATTGTGGCTCAGGATGCTAGCCACAACAAAGAAGTGCGATTGTTCTTTACCACCATTGGAGAGATTCCAGCATTCTTTTTCTCATTCGCCTCAGAGAGTGGGTATTCTTGATGAGATTGTGGGCAGAAGAGTTTCGCAGGGCTCAGCTACGAGATGGAACTTTAAACCAAGATGCGTTCTTACATTGCATGAGCATAAGGATGCAATTCTGGAATGCTTAGGGAAAATCGAAGACACGAGCAGACAAACAGCTACTATGAACCAAGCACATGGACTGCGTCTGAAAAACAGCCAACGTTTACTTTTTGGTTAGAGTTCTTTTACAGTGTTATGCTTTACGTGGACATAGTATACAACCAATTACAAAAGCGTTCTGCTAACCCTGTATCAGTGCGAAGTGCAGTAAGCTCCTTCGAAAATGCCATTTTGAAAGTATGGGACAATGTTGACAGCATCGTTGTGGAGAAAAATTTAGAAGACAACAGAGGGAAAAGAACATGCGAAAATAGTTATTACTCGAGGAACATTGTGGCGAAGGAAGTGTGTGACGTGATTATAAATCACAGCAAAGAGAGATTCAACTTCTCCAATCACATATTGGCCTCCAACTTCTTTGACCACCAATTCTTCCCATCCTTCCAAAATAATTTTCCAGAGGAGAATCTTACGTATGTTATAGAATCCTATCCTTTTCTTGATAAAAAATATACTGAAAACCGAACTGCAGGTGATTTATTCAAGAAGTGATTTTAAAGAAATGAAAGATACAACTGACTTCCTTGTTTTTTTATAGAGAACAATCTCAAGGAACCTTTCGGAGAAGTGATGAAACTTTTGAAATTAATTATTACTGTCCCCATGACTACTTCTGAAGCAGAAAGATGTTTTTCCACTTTAAAGCGGATTAAGACATTCCTGAGGAGTACAATGCATGAAGATAGACTGTCTGCTCTCGCTATGTTGTCCATCGAGAAGGAGTTGACTCATAAATTGGTCGATTTTAATGAGAAGGTAATTGACTTATTCGCCGCCAGGAAGGAAAGTAGGATGGATTTCCTGTACACACAGACGACAGCTGTTATACCAACGCCAGCAACGTCTTTAACACGGACGAAAGTGGATCAGCTTAAGGTAATTACACCTTATATTCTCTGTCTTTCATTTCTCATAGCTTTGGTACCTTCTTCGATTTGCAATCGTGTGCCTATCAAAGGAAAGTCACCTTTCTAGTCATGCAATGTTACTATTTTACGTTTATGTAAACATCATGTAACATTAAATTTGGCCACGTTATTTTTCAAAGTAGTGAACCCCCAGATGTTTTATCCACGCGCCGCCACTGGTGGGTTGTGTCAAAAGGAGAGAAGGAAAGGCGGGTGTCCTGGGGCAGTCACAGTGAAGAGTTATATTACTAAATTCCTGTAATAAGGCTGCGGCTATTACCTGAAAAGGAATGTACAATGATTAGGTAATTTTTTAAATGTGTTCCTTTTGGATTTGCTGCTGTCTGGAAAAGAGGAACAGATTCAGTGCTACCTGGAAGTTAAAGCTTATATTAGTACCTTTTATTTTGATTCTCGGTCGCCTGATGTGATTCAAAATACAAATACAAATGCAAAAGGTTATTGTTCCCTGTTTGGTACGTGCCGTTGTAAAGGGCAACACTGGTGCTGTGTTAGTATTGTAACCTTTATGCATCTGTGATTGCATCAATTCTACATATTTATTTCAACAAGATTTTATTCATGTTTCAAATCTGATGTGAGAAAAGACGTTGCCCGTAGACCAGAGCACAACAAAGGGAGGACCGTACGTGCTTTTCTGAAACTTTCACTTAGCGCGAACAATGAAGATAGGAAGAGAAAGCGAACATCAGGTAGCCACATGCGCTCAGACAACGCGAAACGGTCTTTCAACCAAGCGGGTAAATACGAAAATTTCAAAGATCACTCACTAGATAAACCCCGCCCATTTGAGAGAAATTGGAGCAGTAATTAAAATGCAGAAACAGGAATTACACCATCGTATAGGGGACAATCCCAGCCTCTCAAAAGTATCTTCAAAATTTAAATTGGATCATTCTGTGATTTTTGCCAGAATTAAAATGAAATCAGGGGGTGGATTTGAAACTACCAATAGCAGCGAGGGACGCGAGACGCGACCAAATCCCGCCGAAATTAAGGAACAATGAAGAGAATTACGGAGCTCATTATATAAGGATCCAACGATCGGATTTTGGATATAAAGAAGCCATTGAGACATTAGAAATGAGGACGTTCAAAGGAGCTAATGTGCATATTCATGCGAGTGTTATTATGGAAATAAATTCTAAAAGCTCCCCACTCCAAGTACCTCTACGAGAAATCATATAAATAATAGCTGGAGACGCAGCGAAAACAGTTCGTATCCGGGCGCTACAGAGGCGTAAGCCCACGCCCGTGGCCTTAAGAAAAGCAACAATTTTTACAAGTTTTATAAGTTCGTATCCGGGCGCTACAGAGGCGTAAGCCCACGCCCGTGGCATTAAGAAAAGTAACAATTTTTACAAGTTTTATAAGTAGAAGCAGTTCTATCTTTGGACATTTGAATATCGCTAAGTATTCGCGAGTGCGAATTGGAAGAGTATCGTGAGTGTGCATACCGTGACAGTACGACACAGTTATATGATAGAGATAGCCATACGAGCTATTAGTAGGTAAGTCAGTGATCTAGGACGCTATGAACTATCAGCTGAATTGAGTAGGTTGATGATAGCTGTAGGAGGTAGGAGCTACATACGCGAGAACCGTGCATTGTGATAATAATAATAATAATAATAATTCACAGTGGACCTTTGCTTTGGTGAATTTTCTGGAAACCGTGTGTAAAAATTATCCTCCTTGCAAGATGAACCCATTGATCCAGAAGGACCAGAGCATAACCATCAGGATGTATACAAGATAAGTAGATATTGTATGGGGCATGTTTGCCATAGCGTATCCCATCATGGGAATCGGATAAGTTTATCTCGATCATAAGCAATTATGATAACATAGATATTTTGGGTACAGCAGGCATGTTTTGTGTAGATTTGTGTATATTTGTCATTTATGATTTTTTTTGTGTTTTAAAATATAAAATTAGTATATGAGCATCAAATCTTGTTTAAATGTGTTTTGTTTGAGGGTGTCAGTAACTTTGCTGAATGCACAATTGAGGGAATAATTGGGTTGATAGTGCTTACGCACGATATTAACGTAAAAGCTAATATGAGGGAGACAGCTTGATATTGTGACAAAGACCAGTAGTGACACTGAAATTATGTGAACAGTAAGTATGGTAATTGATATTCACACCAAGGTAAAGAAAGGTAAGACAAAATGGATGGATGATAATATAATATTCAGAAAAGGTTGAGATTTGATCCTGGGTTGAGCTGAAATTAATAACGGAGGTGGTATTCCCGTGTTCTACGATGATATAAAATGGTAAGTGAATTTGAGGCGGAGGCGAAATTCCCGCGAGTCTACGATGATATAAATGGTAAGTGAATTAAGGCGGAGGCGAAATTCCCGCAAGTCTACGATGATATAATTGGTAAGTGAAATTATTGAATTCATTGTCTGATGAGAGTGCGCTATAACTCCGTCGGAAAGGTAACTGTACAGCTCGAACCCAAGGGAGTCATAGGGAGCAGGTATAAGACTGTGGCCAACCGTCTGAATTCTGAAAGTAGCAGTGAAGGTTGTGCCCGCCCAGCTGGTTATTATGGTGTGAGAATGTCTGTCACAAGGTCGAGGGACCACGTTGGATGGTATTGTTTTCTTTTGGGGGAAGGTAGTCTAGCTTCCCGGGGTTTGTTTCTTTTTTTTACCGCTTCAGGAAGCGACGTCTTGTAATATCATTTTGAGTGCATTCGTTATAGTTGTTTGTTTATCAAGAGTAACGGGGCATCGGCCACTGAAGTGTGTTTATTTGATGCTTCATGTATTTGATATGTTTGTTTTACCGTAATTAACAGAGTCATGGCTCTGAGTGAATTAATTGTTTTTAAGCTAGAACGTGCACACATGCCTGTGGCCTAGAATAAGTCTATTGCCTTCATTGTCTGACTCTTGTGAGGAAGGATGATGATTGTACGAGAGAACATGTCCGAACCCCAGAAACCAATTTTGCAAGTTATAAACATGATTGCGCATATTTTTTTGATAGAATGGCTGGGTTATTCAGGCCATAGTTTTGATGAATTAAGCCTGTTGACGTTTTATTTTTGAACTTGAAGCAGTGGACTGCAGTGAAATAGATTGTTTTTCTTTTCCTGGTTTCAGCCATTGTGAGTAATTTACCTTTGCATTTTGATTTTGTTGATTAGAATAATTTAAGGGAGTATATTTTGTTGTTTTATTGTCTATGGATGGGAGAAAGTGGGAGATGATGTTTTGTGAATAAACTATTTTATATTAGGAGTTCTTTGACATACTGATTGTAAGTTAAGCCTCCTGTGATCCTTGACGATATTCCTAGGGTGTTTAGAATAAGTTAGAGCCACCACCGGATAGACCATTTCCCCGAGCTAGAGTCGGCATCCTAGAAAACATTGAAGGGTACAGTATATTGTTATCATTTATATTTGGTATGTCAGTCATGTAGCGCTGTTGTTTGTTTGTTTGTTTGTTTGTTTGTTTGTCAAATCGTTTGTCCGTACGGCGTAGAGGTTAACCTTGTCGACTAATTAACTATTTTATTTATTTACGTACTAGCTGTACCCGGCATGTGTTGCAATGCCAAACAAAGAAAGAGTTGGCGTTGTAATTTCGTTTCTTGAAATACTTTTGGAAGCAATCTCTTTTTCAATTTCCGTTAACTGCCTCTAAACTATCGTAAATTGGATTAACTAATTTAGAAACATTCGTGGGAGCGCGCACAGCAATTCACCAAAGTTTCATCGCAATCAGATGAATGGCATATGAACGCATACGGGATTTGTTTAAACGATACGTGTGCTGTCACTCATTTGTTGAATCTACTCGTACGCTACTCATTTTAAAATAGATTTACTAAGCCTGAAACCTTTCCTAGAGTGTAATCAACGATTCACCAAAGTCTCATCGCAATGGGATGAATGGTATATGAACGAATACGGTACTTGGTTGAAACGATTCACGTGCCGTCGCTCATTTGTTTCTGTCTTAGTTAATCCATTTTACAATAGGTGGCAAACGAGTAGATTCTACAATAGAGCGACGACGTGCGAAGCGTTTCTACAAAGTCCCGTATGCGTTCATATACCATTCGTCCAATAGCGATGAAACTTGGGTGAGATGTTGTGTGTACATCAGGGAAGGTTACTGGCTTAGATCATCCACTTTTCAATAGGTAGCGCACGAGTTGATTCAACTAATGAGCGACAACGCGCGAAGCGTTTCAACGAAGTCCCAAATGCGTCCATATACCATTCGTGCGAATGCGATGAAACTTGGGTGAGTTTTTGTGTACACTCCAGGGAAGGTTTCTGACTTAGTACATGCATTTCACAATAGGTAGCCAACGATTTTATTCAACAAATGATAACAATATACTAACATGAAAAATTCTCCTTCAATACAGCACCAATGTTGCCCTTTACAACAGCACGTACTGCATCCGAAGTTGACGTAGCCCTCACCTATTATCCTAGGGGATGGAAGGGATCGCAAAGGGCGTTGATACCCAACTAGAAAGATCAACGTATCCTTGCTAGGTGGATAGCTAGTAACCTCCGAATACAGGTATATTTATCAAAATGCGATAGTACTTAAACTGACTACAAATTTAAAACATCCTACAACCAAAATATGGTAGGACGAGATTCTTGGAATCTCGAGGGTGAACAGTAACTAAAATTTGCAATGAATGGGTAGATTATTAGCTTGGGAATAACCTAACCCCCAAGGGAAGATGATGAAGAAAGAGAAGTGGGTTTCGGACTGGAGAAAAAGGATGGAGAAATAGGTAGAGAGTTTGACATAAGTTATAACTAAGGGTTCTTGCTCAAATGCAACAAGTGGTGAACACCCTATCAATGGATTTTTTTAAGAGGGCATAGACCTAGGAAGAGTTAGGGAAGACAGGATCTTGCCTAACCGTTATGTTAGAGAAATGATAAGGCGAAAAACAAATCTTTAATATATTTAACAATATAAAAGGAAGTAGTTTTTGTAACAAATATATAATTTTTATTTTTATAAACAATTGGGGTCGCAGACCTCCGAAAACATCTAAAGCTTGCGCCAGGCAATTGATAATTCTTTTGGTTTTAAACCTTTTATATGCTTTAAAATCTTCGTAAGATTTTGAAATGACGAAGATAAATAAATGTAAAATTTAAAGATAACTGACATAATTAAAGGTAAACAATAAATCAAGTACAAGGTGTGTACTTTAAGGATTTCTAGATAAGTATCTTAGAAATAATAACGACTTCGAAAGTAAAAACAGCAAAAAGCAGGAAGAATAAAAATAGAAGTTTCTATAACTTCATATATTGATACAGAAATAATTGGTTGGATTATACAAATAGGGCAGGTCACTTATGGTGAAACATGAAGAGAACAATTGAAAGGAAGTTTCTAGAACTCCTATGTTTAAGTAGGGATAACGAGAAAAAAATGGGGCAAATTTCCCTTTCGTGAAACCTAGAGACAACTCACTTTTGAGTAGAATGAATTGTATTCCCTAATGAGAAGGGAGAAACCATATAATTTAAGGCGTGTACTAGACACGAAGTTTTACAGACATTAATTCGTTATACGTGGAACAAGTAAGGGAGGGCACTTATTGAGAGTGACACCTCATTGAAAAAAGGCCTAAAGTAACAATTTTATTATTTTGGTTTGTTAGTAAAGGGTTTGGGAAAGATCAAATGGGATTGTGGAAAAGTGTTCATGGCCATATTTATTGTACACGGACGAGCGCGACGCGGATGAAAGGTTGAACAAGCACTGTTTTCACTATAGTCTGTTGATATAGTTGAAAAGTTCACTGTAGTAGCACAAAAAGTTGATGGCAAAGAAAGTTATTGCAATGGTGGAAAATAACTAGTTACACTAGATATGCGAGAGTCTATTGCTTGAGAAACTTGTAGGTTATAGTTGAATGCACCAGAAAAATCCCAACGGAGGAAGAAAAATTAGATATTGATTAGCAGTTCATAAGGAAGATTCCTTAGTTTGAAAAAGTATTCCCATATGTGAGTGGAAAAAGCATGACACTATAACTGATAGATAGAGTGCAGGTTCTGGAAGGTTCCAGAGCAATGATGACTTGTTTAAATTGGGTAGAGAATCCCTCGGAGGAAAACTAGATTATATAGACAGTGGGTATTTTAGAAATATCCCTCGATGTGAGATAGCATCTCAGAAAATCTTTCATATTGAAAGTTAAACTTAATAATTTAAGTTTGATCAAGAAGATCTCTAGAAAACAGTTATTATAACATAGCAACTTTCACTGTCTATAAAATCCAAGTAAAAGCATTGAGCCTTTTAAAAGCGATGAGAATGAGGTTAAAACATGAAGTCGGTACTTATCTTTGCTTCATGACGAAGGCGTTGTTGCAGTTGACGGTTGGTTCTAAAATTCTAACATGGCGTAGAATTTAAAAGTTTACCTCTAGAGTTGAGGAGGCGAGCTTTAGTAAGCTCTAACTGACTGTGTTGACTTCCGACGTACAAGTGAGGGCTGCTAGACGCAGCGTAAGTACACTGGCCTAGACGGCATGTCCAACAAGAAGTTGAGTGCACTGAGAGGGTGAGAGGTTGCTCACAGCACGGAGACAAGTCGAGACGAAGTGTAGAAGTGAAGTGACCGAGCGAGCGGGCTGCGCGCGCGGAGAAGCGATCAGTAGGAGGAGGGAAGAAGAGGGGGAAGCGGGCGAGTAAGGGGAGGAAACAAAGAGGTTATACATAAATACGGAAAAACTTTACAGAAACAAAATTCTTCTTGGAGCGGTGTCTTCGTGGAGTAGTTGGTTGGTGAAGAACACGACGCCCTACGGATTAATATAGAAGTCTTCATGGTTTGAAGCAATGGAAGTTCGGAAGGCAGAGATGGGACGCTGTCAGGCTGGTTCAATGGAATATGCGTTTCTGTAAAAAACTGACAGAAAAAATGAACAAATGCACGGGGCAAACAGGAGGTAACAGTTCGATGGTGGTGTGTGCGGGAAAGAAATTTAAATAAATGGACTGATATAAAGTAATGAAGAACAGCAAAAGCTAATTCTTTCTTTCCGTGTATTTCCAAAAATACACCAATGAACGCCAGTACCTAACTAGCAGCACTATCGTTTCCGATTATTAAAGACAGAAAGTCGAGATGTTCTATAAAAAAATCGGACAGGCAAACTAACCAGTGCCTGCGAATTTATTCAGATAACAATAGGACACTCCCAGTCCTCACACACCTACATATATTCGTTACAAAGATCTTACATTCAGAATAAAAGTATTTATTATATTTAAATCATATTAAAAACCTAGTGAGCTTCTTGTCACTATTTCCTAGTCCTCATGACGGGATCATCGAGAAAAATATTCTTCCAACGTTTATAATAAAACATTTAATATTTAAAATGTAGTCACATTTGTGGCTCATACTGTATTTGTTATACTCGTAAATTCTTTCTATCGCACACGTCTAACATTCATCCACTATATGATACATAACATACTGATACGATAATAAACGTATACTTCACATCTGTTAAATAACCCTTAAAAACAAATCTATTATTAATTTATACAATATTTACATCATTATCGTTGGCTACTCGATAAATAATTGATCCTTCTCATTTCAGTATTTTCCTGTCATTTGTGATAATAAAATTTCAACTCCTCTGTCATTTCATGGGTTAACTTTCGTTTCTTGTGAGCGTATTGTTTCAAACAATAAAGCTAAAAACCGCTCGATAATAGACAAATCCATTAATTAAGTTTAATAAAATAAGACGGACATACAACAGACGCCTCTACGGTTCCCAACATCTACGTAACACAACACGTTTCTCTAATACTTATACATTATCTAGGTCGCATGTCCATACATTACACCTCGACAACTTGGTCGGAACTTGATTATACATTCGCATTCTACTTTATACTTCTTTAGGAACATCATAATATTTTACTACAAATCACAAGGTAGCGTCAATACCTACGCTTTCGTATTCATATCTTGTACACGCAATAATAATAACTAATCCCATTTCTGTGTATACTCTAGGTATCCACGAAATTCAGTAATTTTTCTTATAGAGTTCAAATTACATGTCTTATAACGCTTATGCATTCCAATCCTTTCACTCATAATTAAATACCTCTTGTATTTCCAATCCTGTTCCTTTCTTATGCAAATTCTGTTATAACATCAATTAAAAACAT
This sequence comes from Meconema thalassinum, assembly GCA_946902985.2. Lineage (NCBI taxonomy): Eukaryota > Metazoa > Arthropoda > Insecta > Orthoptera > Tettigoniidae > Meconema > Meconema thalassinum. Next base: position 43,563,254 of record OX336388.2, on the reverse strand, counting down.
TTTAATATGCGACTTCATTATCCTTCTTTAATTTTATGGAACTAAAGTTCATAGAACTTTCTAAGATTAGAGAACGGTCTGTATATTCTCGTTTTTACCTAATAAAATACGTTACATTTCAACTCCATTCTAATATTCCTGTCTTGATACATTTTATCTTGTTTCTTTCATATTTTACAATTCCTTTCCATATGTATTGAATGAAAATCCACAGCCTGCTTCCAGTCTCCGACCGGGTCAGGAATGGAATGAATGAAGCCCCCATCTAGCGGCGAGGATATGAACTGTGCCGGCTGCCGAGGCCTGACGCACTCCTCTGGGGCAATGATTAAATGAATGACAGATGAAATGAAATGATAGTGGAGAGTGTTGCTGGAATGAAATTTGACAGGGAAAACCGGAGTACCCGGCGAAAAGCCTGTCTGCCTCCGTTTTGTCCAGCACAGATCTCACATGGAGCGACCGGGATTTGAACCACGGAGCCAGTGGTGAGAGGCCAGCGTGCTGCCGCCTAAGCCACGGAGGCTTCTTTACATATGTATTACATTATATATTTCGTATTTTTCCGTACCGTAATATAGCGTTTTCTATCTGTGTTAAAACATCAGATTGTTCAATAAAATGCTCTCTTCACTAAAAGTCAGGTTTAAGAATACAAGTCCATTGTTGTTCTCAACAGAACACAAACAATAACTTGTTTATACAAATCAGATTTTAACCAAATCTCTTCTACGAAAAATCCCTCTCAGAAATATGTCGACAATGACATTCTGCTTAGTTAGATGTCAGAACTAACGCAATTTTAAAGATATTCCAATTTATCTAGCCAATACTAATAAAATCAAATTAAACTCACAATGACTAACAATAACGACTACAAATCTTTAATACGTCAAAATCCTAATGAGGACGTTCTCAAAACAATTACTAAAATATTTAACGACAATAAAGATTCTCTACACTAAATTAAAAAAATTAAAATAGTTCACATACGTCTATCAAATTTGCCACACAAAAACAAGGACAGGGCAAGGATATCTACGTTACTGCATTCTAACTACAATAATATTCGTTGGGTCTCTTTTACCTTCTGCCAGAATATATTTTCAGAGTCCAAATTGTACTTGAAACTCCCACGCAGCAGTCTCCTCCTACTAAAGCATGCCACACAGCTGACTTAACGGGATCGGTCGTGGTCACATGTTGGCCGGCTGGTCAGCCACCTGCGTTCTCCCTCACTCGTTCATCCATCAGTCGGGACTGCCTGCCTTCCTGTCTTCTCTCTCTGCATTGGGGCTGGAATCTCGCTGCGTTCTTCTGTATTCGGGTGTCTCCTGCGATTTCTTCTAGCGAATAGCATTCTTGAAGTTCTCCGTCGAATGGTTGTTGTTGTTGTAGTTCATAGGTATTTCTCCCGATGTTATGGTAATACCTCGCAATTGTAGATGCAATGGTGTTCATTTGAAAAAGCATGATGGTAATCTTCTTCCCTCCTCGACAAAGCCATGATATGCGGGCTAAGTCACTGCCGGAATCCTCATATTGCGAATAGTTAGTTCCCCTTCATGATTTAGTGACTTTCCATGACGATCGAGTAATGCTTCATGTCAAATCTCCTCGTCGACCCCAGTTCAAATAACGTCTTCTTAATTTCAATCGTAGTTTGAACTAATTCGTTGAGTAAGGTTTTATTAATTTTCCTTAGTTTTCGAACAACTCTTGTAGTTTCCAACAAACGTTGCTTCTGCTCGGCAATAATGTCTCCACACTGAAGATTGATTTTCTATTTACTAATTCACAGACTTTTCTTCATAACTCTGTCCATATTATCGTTTGATTTTTGTAGAAATACTACTTCATCTTTTATTGAGTTGACTTTCATCGATGCTCGTCTCCATCTATACTGGGTGGCAATGCTGTCCTTCCCTTCAAATATTCTTCATGTAGCTTGGTCAACTTTTTACACTCTCAAAATATACGTCTATACAATCTTAAGACAAGTAGAGAATGACTTCTCCAAGTCGCGTCCCCTCTCTGATAGCAACTAAAAATGGCGTTTCTGGCATTCGACCTTGTAAATCTCTATATCAATAAATATCGGTCTCATCTTATTAAATCTTAATGTATAATGTACTTTATTTATTGATCTTCTTCATTTCTATTCAGAACACTACTTTAAAGTCTTCAAGGTGTCTCTGGGACAAATCGTTTCAACTTAGTATGGTTGAAATTACCCATTGGGCGATTTTCTTCCACTGTTACTATTCTTTAGCAATTATTTCCATAGACACGGTCGACTTTAAACGGACCCTTGTAAATATTTGAGAACTTGACAAAGATCTTCTTGGAAACATCGGCCTTTACATTAGATCTTATCAGTACTAAATCTCCAACTTTTAATGGTGGACTGTACCGTTTATCTCTTCCTCTCTTCATCCTCTTCTCCGCCTGTTTGTTCAGATGTTCTCTCGCAAGTTCAATTCTTCTTTCCCTCGGTAGATCAATATCATTCGAAACATAAAATATCCCGTCCCAAGGTCGGATAGGTTTTCCTCCATAGTGAAGTGTTACAGGGAGTTCGTTCGAACTCTGGTGCCTTGTATTGTTCATACAATACCGTACTCTATCAGTGGTACTGCTCCTACCCAGTTCCTATGGTTGTCTGAACTGTACAATCTTATGTATTTGGCCGCCCCCAACATCAGGCGTTCCGTCGGATTCGAAGCCGGATTTCGGATAGTACTATACATGAGGTTTATCCCCAATCTCTCAATAGCATTTCGAAATTCAACTGAGGTATATTGAGTTCCGTGATCAGTCAATAATCTTTCCGGATTCCCCAGTTTTGGAATGATATTCCTCTCCAAATGTTGTAGAACTGACTTTGTTGTTGCTTTTTGCATTGGATTTAGCATTACAATTTTAGAAAATACGTTCACACTCACAAGTAAATACTGGTTTCCTCTGTGACTTTTAGGAGCTGGACCAAAGATGTCCTGACTAAATAACTCTAATGGTTTAGTCGGAATAATAGCTCTTTGTTTTTCCTTAAATAACTCTGATGTTTACTTATTCTTTTGGCATAGTTCACAGGACCTAATAACCTTTGTTATTGTCACTCTCATGTTCGTCCAATAAAACATCTCTTGAGCTGTATTACAAGTTTTATCTACGCCTCCATGTCCAATACTTTTATGTATAAGCCAAATAACTGGAATAATTAATTTTGGTGGAACAACAACTCGGACTTTAGTATGCTCATAATCAATATATTTACATACTATGTCTCCTACTATAACATAGTGTCTTGAATAATTTCTGACTTCCTGGTAGTTTTCACCTTCTTCGTTCATCCTATCAGACAAGAATCTGTAGACATTTCATAAAGGTGCGTGTCTTCTTTGCGTTAACGCAATCCTATCCTACTGTTTCAAAGTATCTTGGTCCTCGTTATCCAACTGGACTACATTAATCTCTACATTTTCTTTCTCTTCCATCGGATTTCTTGATAGGATATCTACTAATAAATTATCCTTCCCAGGTAAATGTGTTATTTTTGCATTAAACTGCTGTAGGAACATGCCCCAACTTGTCTTTCTGTCACTTGAGAGATCTGTCTTCAACATAAATTCTAGTGCCTTGTGATCAGTTTTAATAATGACCTGATGACCTAGTAGAATTTTCTTCCATGTTTGCAGCGCATTTATCACAGCTACTGCTTCCAATTCTGTGGTATAATAATTTACTTCATGGGGTTTCAACTTCCTACTGTTGAACGCAATACAATGGTTCATCCCCTCTTGGTCTTGCTGATATAGAACTGCACTGATTTCAATCTTAGACGCATCAGTCTCAATAAAGAAAGATCTTTCAAAGTCTGGGTATTTCAACTTTATAGTATTAATTAACATCTCTTTCACTTGAACAAAAGCTCTTTCTGCTATTTCGTCCTATCGCCATCGATTATTTTTCTTCAAAAGGTCGTATAGCAGTGCCATTACCTCTGAATACTTAGGACAATGTGAACTGAAAAACTGGCACATCCCACAAAAAGATTCAATTCCTTTTATTTTCGTAGGTTTCGGGAATTTCATGACAGCTTCAATCTTGTCTTCTTTCGGATGATATCCGTGTTGATCTATGGTATGTCCTAAAAAGTTAATCTTCTCATGGAAGAAATGACATTTCCTGAGATTCACCTTTATATTGGCTTCTCTTAAATTTTCCAGTAACATCCTCAAATGATCTAGATGTTCCTCTGCCGTTTCCGATGATATTATCAAATCATCCACGAAATTGATAAAATTGGCTTTTACCTTATCAGTCAGTTTTTTTTATCTAGTGCTCTTATCAATGCTGGTCCTGAATTAACCACTCCGAATGGAACTCGTAAATACACGAAAGAGGTCTGGTTAAACAGAAAACCAGTATAACATTTACTGTCTTCCATCAACTGAATTAGGAGAAACGACGCCGTTAAACCAACAACAGAAAAACATGTCTTTCCTTTGAACTTTTGTAGTAGCTCCCTTATCTTAGGCGGTCGGTCTACCTCTTTTAGCAGTGTGGTATTAATTTCTCTGGCATCGAGACATATCCTTAAACTACCATCCATCTTCTTTACTACAGTAAATGGACTTAAATATGGAGTTGCTTGTTTTCTAATAATACCATCTCGTTCCATTCTTTTGTTAAGTTCCGCTACTTCTGCCTGATACTTTTCCGGAATAGGATATATTTTCTTCTGAAAAGGAGAAGTATCCGTAAGCCTTAGTTGGTATTGATAGCCTTTAATTAATCCCGGTTTTTCGTCGAACACATCGGTATGCTCGTGGATTAAGTTCTCCAATCTTTCTTCATAGTCTTCAAAACCGTCAATTTTCATAGCATAATGACCCGGTTTTTCAGCTTCAACTTCCACCACCATGTTTTCTAGAGTTTCTTCTTCTACATCTTCTTCTATAGAATATTCACCATTCTTCTCTTCTAAATTTCCAAGACTATTACCTTCCTCTTCAAATATGATAATTCCTTTCCTAAGGTCGATAATCGCTTCTGTTTTGGTAATAAAATCTATACAAAGGATCGCGTCAAACCTTACCTTTCCTAGTACAATAAATATTTGCTCATAGGTGCAACCAATTATTCTGATTTGCATCATCACCTGAATCCTACATTTCATTGACTTGTCGTTAAAGATTCCTCTAACTTTCATAGCTGATACTGGCATTACTATAATCGACTTTCCATCCTTAACACGTTCATAACAATCCTCAGATAGTATTGAAGCTGTCGCCCCTGTATCTAACAGTGTTTCAAGGCTGTCTCCTTCTGCATCTATTTGAATTATAGGTAATCTTGCCATTTTATTCACTACTGGTTCCTCTCTTTCATATAAGAGATCTGCGTCTGTAACCTGGTATAGTTCATTTATGACAATTTGGTTTGAAGTAGAAATTTCACTATCATTTATTTCCGTCTGGAAAATTACGTTTTTTTGTACCCCCTTCTTCGAGTCTTTCCCACGATTTTGTCCAATCGTTGAAGGTTGAGGTTCCATTTCTCCGTCCGCCTGACTTTCAGCATTTCTTCCTTCTTTCTCTCTTAATTCCGCTATAAATTCTTGACTTTCTCGTTCCCTTTCGTCATAGAATTACCTAACATTCTCGTTGTTTCTCCAACCTCTATTATTGGATTGTTGCTGTTGTTGTTGTTGCTGCCGTTGCCGTTGACGATTGCAATTGTCGTCATTCCAATTTTTATATCGTCTGTAGCCTCGTCCATTTTGTCTAGTATCACGATTATAATAACAGTTGTTATTTCGGTGAAATCCTGTCCTACGCCGATTACAATTCCAATACCTGTTCTGGTATGGTCTTCCTTCTCTTGCATTTCTATAGCTCGGTTCATTTCTGTTCTGTCTGAAGTATGACGTTCTTGTTGGACCTACATTGTTTCGTTCTTCTTCTGTCTGCTGAGTTTGGTCTACTTGTACAGTATATACCTCTCTGTTCTCAGGCCTTCTTCTAACACTGGGTGTACTGGTGTTCATACTTGTGTGATCAAGCTGTCTGAGTAGTTCTGCCATCTCTTCTAAAGTTTTCACATTTGCTGAGATTAAGTGATGGCGTACTTCGGTTGGAATCTGTCTAGAAATAGCATGAACTAGCTCCCCTCCTGCTAACGGAGGTTGAAGGTACTGAAGTTGTGCTAATTGTTTTGTAAATAAGCTAGCGTATCTACTGTAGTTGGATTTGAAAACGCATATTTCTTAGAATATATTTCTGCACGGATGTCTTGCTGAGTTTCCAAAGTCCAAAATCCCTTTTGCAAAGCTTCGGCAAACTGTTCAAAGCTAGCACATGTATATCGGAATGCACGATACCAATGAAGTGCTTCTCGTTCCAGATATTTCTCAACAACCCTCATATCTCTGTCTTTAGGAATGCGATTGTCATCTAGGTAACATTTCATATCCCTCAGAAATTCTACGGCTGTCACACATCCCTCTCCGCTAAAACGAATTGGCTTGCCAGCTATGATTTTCAAGAATACAATATTTTGTGTTGTTCTCTTGAATCAAAATATCTTCCTCCTCCCTCATAGTCTCTTCTAATTCGTTCGATATTAGGCCGAAATTCTGCTCCATCTCTGTGTTCTTCACTTTCTCTATCTTCTTCTTCCCGTCTATCAATTCCTTCATTTCTACTGTATCTCTCCTGCTCCCGTGATTTATCCTCTCGGTCTTGAAAGAATCTATGTAAATCTTCCCTTAAATCCTTTCGTATATCCGTTCTTAAATCTTCACGATGACCCGTTTCTCTAATGCTGACGTTTTTCATGTGTTCAGTTAATGCAGATAGTTCCGATTCTTGACTAGACTTAATTTTTGCAAGTTCGGTCGTTACCTCATCTACAATTTTTTTAAAATTTTATCGAGTTCATCTGATCTACCAGTATCTGGATTATGAGTGAATTCTGTCATCCTAGTAACGCTAGATTGCTGTACTTCGTCAATACGTTTATTTAACTCTTCTCTTAAATTAGAAATATCTCTATTTGCATCTACTTCAAATTTTCCCATATCTTTAGGAACTTTTGCATGCATTTGTTGGATATATTCTCTATTAGATCTAAGAACATCTTCTTTCATATTGTCAACAACTTTCACAATATTGCTCGTTATATCTATGTTTATGCCTTCTTCAATTAACCTTTTTTGATCCTCTAATTTATTTTGTAATTCATTAACAGCATTATTTAGACCATTTACAATAATGTTTAATGCAGCATGTGATTCTGTAATCTTATTATGTTTTTTCTTGTTTTACCTCATCAATAACATTTTGTAACTTGTCTTTGAGATTAAGTATGTTTCCACTGTTTTCTACTTGTGCAGCAACTACTCTTTTAGTTACCTCTTCTCTCAGTGTACCTAAATCTGTGGAAACCTGATCTGTTTTCTCACCACTACTCTGACTTATTTTCTGTGCTTCTTCTATTCTAGTTTTAGTTTCTTCAAAAGCCTTTCTACTCTGTCCTTGGGCTAGTCGACTTTCTTCTTGTGCCAGTTTACGTCATTCTTGAGATATTCTTCCTTCATTGTGGGCCTTTTCTAAAGCTTTCTGAATTTCTTCTTGAGATTTCTCTGCCTTTTCCTGGGCTTTCCTACTTTCTTCCTGGACTTTCTCTGTCTTTTCTTGGGCTTTCTTATTTTCTTCCTGGGCTTTCTTATTTTCTTCCTGAGCTAATCTACATTCCTTCTGTACTTCCTCAATACTTTCTTTAGTACGTGTTCGTACAAGTGTAAGTTCAGCTTTTAAATCTGTTTTACTGTAGCTGCAGATTGTTTTATCTCCTCCCGTGTTTTCTTAGAATTATCATGTGTATATTTATGCAATGTCTCTAAATCTAATGATATTTGGGTTTGGGACTCCTTCAATTACCCAAACATCTTCCTTATCGTGTCCATATCCTTCGATGGCATTCTTCTTTCTTGGAGAACTAAGGAAACATCACTATTCGCAACAATGTGGATTCCTTGAGTGACCATAGTTTTGTAGCATCTTTGATTTTTGGAATATCTTAAAATACGATAGCCTAACTATAATAAAAATTATTATCATCTTACATTCCTATGTCATCCTCTCTACGTTGTAACAACATCCCAAATATCCCTCTCTAATAATTTTTTAAACTTAACCAACAATTTAACTATCACATTAATTTTAAATTACTATGACCAAACATGTCATCAGCTGATTTAACAATATGCCTCAAACATTACAGTACTACTCAATAATGGTTACATTAATTCACTTCAATATATACCATAATCAGGATCGGCAAATAAATAATCTTCCAATAAAACCTTACCCCTCATCTCTGAGTCATCGTTGCTCAAACTGAGCCCAAGATTAAATATTGCCTACGCGTGAAAACATCAATCATGCCCCACGATTTGGGTAACGCCAATTAAATATACTTTTATGCACCCGAAGTTGACGTAGCCCTCACCTATTATCCTAAGGGATGAAAGGGATCGCAAAGGGCGTTGATACCCAGCTAGAAAGATCAACGTATCCTTGCTAGGTGGATAGCTAATAACCTCTGAATACAGGTATATTTATCAAAATGCAATAGTACTTCTACTTAGCTACAAATTTAAAACATCCTACAATCAAAATATGGTAGGACGAGAGTCATGAAATCTCGAGAGTGAACGGTTACTAAAATTTTCAATGAGCGCCAGTACCTAACTAGCAGCACTATCGTTTCCAATTATTAAAGACAGAAAGCCTAGATGTTCTACAAAATAAATCAGACCGGCAAACTAACCAGTGCCTGGTAATTTATTCAAATAAAAATAGGACACTCCCAGCCCTCACACACCTACATACATTCGTTACAAAGATATTACATTCAGAATAAAAGTATTTAGTATATTTAAATCATAATAAGAAAGGTAGTGAGCTTCTTGTCACTATTTCCAAGTCCTCATGACTGTACCATATTCCTCTAACGTTTAAAATAAAACATTAAATATTTAAAATGTAGTCACACTTGCGGCTCATACTGTATTTGTTATACTCGCACACGTCTAACATTCATCCCCTACATGATACATAACATACTGATACGATAACAAACGTATATTTCACATCTATTAAATAACCCTTAAAAACAAATCTATTATTAATTTATACAATATTTACATCATTATCATTAGCTACTCGACAATAGTTCGATCCCATTGATCCTTCTCATTTCAGTATCTTCCTGTCATTTGTGATAATAAAATTTCTACTCCTCTGTCATTTCATGGGTTAACTTTCGTTTCTTGTGAGCGTATTGTTTCAAACAATAACTCTAAAAACCGCTCGATAATAGACAAATCCATTAAATAAGTTTAATAAATTAAGACGGACATGTAAAAGACGCCTCTAGGGTTCCCAATATCTACATAACACAACACTTTTCTCTAATACTTATACAGTATCTTGGTCGCATCTTTCCATACATTACACCTCGACAACTTGGTCGGAACTTCATTATACATTCGCATTATACTTTATACTTCTTTAGGAACATCATAATATTTTACCACAAAACACAACGTAGCGTCAATACCTACGCTTTCGTATTCATATCTTGTACACGCAATAATAATAACTAATCCCATTTCTGTGTATACTCTAGGTATCCACGAAATTCAGAAATTTGTCTTATAGAGTTAAAATTACAAGTCTTCTAACGCTGACACATTCCAATCCTTTCACTCTTAATTAAATACCTCTTGTATTTCCAATCCTGTTCCTTTCTTATGCAAATTCTGTTATAACATCAATTAAAAAACCTTTCAATATGCGACTTCGTTATCCTTCTTTTATTTTATGGAACCAAAGTTCATAGAACTTTCTAAGATTGGAGAACGGTCTGCATATTCTCGTCATTACCTAATAAAATACGTTACATTTCAACTCCATACTAGTATTCCTGTCTTGATACAGTTTATCTTGTATGTTTCTTTCATATTTTCCATTCCTTTACATATGTATTACATTATACATTTCGTATTTTTCCGTACCGTAATATAGCGTTTTTCATGCGTGTTAAAACATCGGATTGTTCAATAAAATGCTCCCATCACTAAAAGTCTGGTTTAAGAATACAAGTCCATTGTTGTTCTCAAGAGAACACAAACAATAAGTTGTTTATCCAAATCAGATATCAAGCAAATCTCTTCTATGAAAAAATCGCTCTCAGAATATGTCGACAATGACATTCTGCTTAGTTAGATGTCAGAACTAACGCAATTTTAAAGATATTCCAATTTATCTAGCCAATACTAATAAAATCAAATTGAACTTGCAATGACTAACAATGACGACAACAAATCTTTAATACGTCAAAATCCTAATTACGACGTTCTCAAAACAATTACTAAAAATGTTTAACGTCAATAAATATTCTCTACACTCAATTAAAACAATTAAAATAGTTCACATACGTCTATCAAATTTGACACACAAAAACTAGGACAGGTCAAGGATATCTACGTTACTGCATTCTAACTACAATAATATTCGTGGGTCTCTTTTACCGTCTGCCAGAATATTTTTTCAGAGTCCAAATTGGACTTGAAACTCCCACGCAGCCGTTTCCTCCTACTGAAGCAAGCCACACAGCTGACTTAACGGGATCGGTCGTGGTCGCGTGCTGGTCGGCTGGTCTCCCACCTGCGCACTCCCTCATTCGTTCATCCATCAGTCGGGACTGCCTGCCTTCCTGTCTCCTCTCTCTGCATTGGGGCTGGAATCTCGCTGCGTTCTTCTGTATTCGGGCGTCTTCTGCGATTTCTTCTAGTGAATAGAATTCTTGTAGTTCTCGGTCAAATGCTTGTTTTTGTTGTAGTTCATTGGTATTTCTCCCGATGTTATGGTAATACCTCGCAATTGTAGATGCAATAGTGTTCATTTGAAAAAGCATGATGGTAACCTTCATCCCTCCTCGACAAAGCCTTGATATGCGGGCTAAATGACTGCCGGAATCCCCATATTGCGAATACATAGTTCCCCTTCATGATTTAGTGACTTCCCGTGACGATCGAGTAATGCTTCATGTCAAATATCCTCGTCGACCCCAGTTCAAATAACATCTTATTAATTTCAATCGTAGTTTGAACTAATTCGTTGAGTAAGGTTTCATTAATTTTCCTCAGTTTTCGAACAACACTTGTAGTTTCCAATAAACGTTGCTTCTGCTCGGCAATAATGTCTCCACACTGAAGATTGATTTTCTCTTTATTAATTCACAGACTTTTCTTCATAACTCTGTCCATATTATCGTTTGCTTTTTGTAGAAATATTACTTCATCTTTTATTGAATTGATTATCATCGATGCTCGTCTCCATCTATACTGGGTGGCAATGCTGTCCTTCCCTTCGAATATTCTTCATGTAGCTCAGTCAACATTTTCCACCCTCAAAATATACGTCTATACAATTTCGAAGACAAGTAGAGAATGACTTCTCCAAGTCGCGTCCCCTCTCTGATAGCAACTAAAAAATGGCGTTTCTGGCATTCGACCTTGTAAATCTCTATATCAATAAATATCGGTCTCATCTTATTAAATCTTAATATATAATGTACTTTATTTACTGATCTTCTTCATTTCTATTCAGAACACTAATTTAAAGTCTTCACTGTAACTCTGGGACAAACCGTTTCAGCATGGTTGAAATTACCCATTTGGCGATTTTCTTCCACTGTAACTATCCTATAGCAATTATTTCCATAGACACGGTCGACTTTAAACGGACCCTTGTAAATATTTGAGAACTTGATAAAGATCTTCTTAGAAACATCGGTCTTTACATTAGATCTTATCAGAACTAAATCTCCAACTTTTATTGGTTGACTGTACCGTTTATCTCTTCTTCTCATCGTCCTCTTCTCCGCCTGTTTGTTCAGATGTTCTCTCGCAAGTTCAATTCTTCTTTCCCTCAGTAGATCAATATCATTCAGAACAATAAATATCCCGTCCCAAGGTCGGATAGGTTTTTCTCCTAGTGAAGTGTTACAGGGACTTCGTTCGAACTCTGGTGCCTTGTATTGTTCATACAATACTGTACTCTATCAGTGGTGCTACTCCTTCCCAGTTCCTATGGTTGTCTGCACTATACAATCTTATGTATTTGGCTGCCCCCAACATCAGGCATTCCGTCGGATTCGAAGCCGGATTTCGGATAGTACAATAAATGTGGTTTATCCCCAATCTCTCAATAGCATTTCGAAATTCAACTGAGGTATATTGAGTTCCCTGATCAGTCAATAATCTTTCCGGTTTACCGAGTTCTGGAATGATATTCCTCTCCAAATGTTGTAGAACTGACTTAGTTGTTGCTTTTTGCATTGGATTTAGCATTACAATTTTAGAAAATACGTTCACACTCACAAGTAAATACTGGTTTCCTCTGTGACTTTTAGGAGCTGGACCAAAGGTGTCCTGACTAAATAACTATAATTTTTTAGACGGAATAATAGCTTTTGGTTTTTCCTTAAATAACTCTGATGTGTACTTATTCTTTTGGCATAGTTCACAGGACCTAATAACCTTTGTTATCGTCTCTCTCATGTTCGTCCAATAAAACTTCTCTAGAGCTGTATTACAAGTTTTATCTACGCCTCCATGTCCAATACTTTTATGTATAAGCCAAATAACTGGAATAATTAATTTTGGTGGAACAACAACTCGGACTTTAGTATGCTCATTATCAATATATTTACATACTATATCCCCAACTATTACATAGTGTCTTGAATAATTTCTGACTTCCTGGTAGTTTTCATCTTCTTCGTTCATCCTATCAGACAAGAATCTGTAGACATTTCTTAAAGGTGCGTGTTTTCTTTGCGTTAACGCATTCCTTTCCAACTTTTTCAAAGTCTCTTGGTCCTCGTTATCTAACTGGACTACATTAATCTCTACATTCTCTTTCTCTTCCATCGGATTTCTTGATAGGATATCTGCTAATAAATTATCCTTCCCAGGTAAATGTGATCTTTTTGCATTAAATTGCTGTAGGAATATGGACCATCTTGTCATTCTGTCACTTGAGAGATCTGTCTTCAACATAAATTCCAGTGCCTTGTGATCCGTTTTAATAACGACCTGATGACCTAGTAGAATTTTCTTCCATGTTTGCAGCGCATTTATCACAGCTACTGCTTCCAATTCTGTGGTATAATAATTTACTTCATGGGGATTCAACTTCCTACTGTTGAAGGCAATATAATGGTTCATCCCCTATTGGTCTTGCTGATATAGAACTTCCTTGGTTCCAATCTTAGACGCATCAGTCTCAATAATGAAGGATCGTTCAAAGTCTGGGTATTCCATCTTTATAGTATTTCTTAACATCTCTTTCGCTTGAATAAAATCTCTTTCTGCTTTTTCGTCCCATCGCCATCGATTATTTTTCTTCAAAATGTCGTATAGTGGTGCCATTTCCCCTGAATACTTAGGACAATGTGAACTGAAAAATTGGCACATCCCACAAGAAGATCTAATTCTTTTATTTTTGTAGGTTTCGGGAATTTCATGATAGATTCAATCTTGTCTTCTTTCGGATGATATCCGTGTTGAGCTATGGTATGTCCTAAAAAGTTAATCTTCTCATGGAAGAAATGACATTTCCTGAGATTCACCTTTATATTGGCTTCTCTTAAATTTTCCAGTAACTTCCTCAAATGATCTAGATGTCCCTCTGCCGTTTCCGAAGATATTATCAAATCATCCACGTAATTGATAAAATTGGCTTTTACCTTATCAGTTAGTTTTTTATCTAGTGCTCTTATCAATGCTGGTCCTGAATTAACCACTCCGAATGGAACTCGTAAATACACGAAAGAGGTCTGGTTAAACAGAAATCCAGTATAACATTTACTGTCTTCCATCAACTCAATTTGGTGAAATGACGCCGTTAAATCAACAACAGAAAAACATGTCTTTCCTTTGAACTTTTGTAGTAGCTCCCTTATCTTAGGCGGTCGGTCTACCTCTTTTAGCAGTGTGGTATTAATTTCTCTGGCATCGAGACATATCCTTAAACTACCATCCATATTCTTTACTACAGTAAATGGACTTAAATATGGAGTTGCTTGTTTTCTAATAATACCATCTCGTTCCATTCTTTTGTTAAGTTCCGCTACTTCTGCCTGATACTTTTCCGGAATAGGATATATATTCTTCTGAAAAGGAGAAGTATCCGTAAGCCTTAGTTGGTATTGATAGCCTTTAATTAATCCCGGTTTTATGTCGAACACATCGGTATGCTCGTGGATTAAGTTCTCCAATCTTTCTTGATATTCCTCAAAACCGTCAATTTTCAAAGCATAATGACCCGGTTTTTCGGCTTCAACTTCCATCACCATGTTTTCTAGAGTTTCTTCTTCTACATCTTCTTCTATAGAATATTCACCGTTCTTCTCTTCTAAATTTCCAAGACTATTACCTTCCTCTTCAAATCTGATAATTCCTTTCCTAAGGTTGATAATCGCTCCTGTTTTGATAATAAAATCTATAGCAAGGATCGCGTCAAACCTTTTCTTGCTATAATCGTCTTTCCATCCTTAAGACGCTCATAACAATCCTCAGATAGTATTGAAGCTGTCGCCCCTGTATCTAACAGTGTTTTAAGGCTGTCTCCTTCTACATCTATTTGAATTATAGGTAATCTTGCCATTTTATTCACTACTGGTTCCTCTCTTTCATATAAGAGATCTGCGTCTGTAACCTGGTATAGTTCATTTATGACAATTTGGTTTGAAGTAGAAATTTCACTATCATTTATTTCCGTCTGGAAAATTACGTTTTTTTGTACCCCCTTCTTCGAGTCTTTCCCACGATTTTGTCCAATCGTTGAAGGTTGAGGTTCCATTTCTCCGTCCGCCTGACTTTCAGCATTTCTTCCTTCTTTCTCTCTTAATTCCGCTATAAATTCTTGACTTTCTCGTTCCCTTTCGTCATAGAATTACCTAACATTCTCGTTGTTTCTCCAACCTCTATTATTGGATTGTTGCTGTTGTTGTTGTTGCTGCCGTTGCCGTTGACGATTGCAATTGTCGTCATTCCAATTTTTATATCGTCTGTAGCCTCGTCCATTTTGTCTAGTATCACGATTATAATAACAGTTGTTATTTCGGTGAAATCCTGTCCTACGCCGATTACAATTCCAATACCTGTTCTGGTATGGTCTTCCTTCTCTTGCATTTCTATAGCTCGGTTCATTTCTGTTCTGTCTGAAGTATGACGTTCTTGTTGGACCTACATTGTTTCGTTCTTCTTCTGTCTGCTGAGTTTGGTCTACTTGTACAGTATATACCTCTCTGTTCTCAGGCCTTCTTCTAACACTGGGTGTACTGGTGTTCATACTTGTGTGATCAAGCTGTCTGAGTAGTTCTGCCATCTCTTCTAAAGTTTTCACATTTGCTGAGATTAAGTGATGGCGTACTTCGGTTGGAAGCTGTCTAGAAATAGCATGAACTAGCTCCCCTCCTGCTAACGGAGGTTGAAGGTACTGAAGTTGTGCTAATTGTTTTGTAAATAAGCTAGCGTATCTACTGTAGTTGGATTTGAAAACGCATATTTCTTAGAATATATTTCTGCACGGATGTCTTGCTGAATTTCCAAAGTCCAAAATCCCTTTTGCAAAGCTTCGGCAAACTGTTCAAAGCTAGCACATGTATATCGGAATGCACGATACCAATGAAGTGCTTCTCGTTCCAGATATTTCTCAACAACCCTCATATCTCTGTCTTTTGGAATGCGATTGTCATCTAGGTAACATTTCATATCCCTCAGAAATTCTACGGCTGTCACACATCCCTCTCCGCTAAAACGAATTGGCTTGCCAGCTATGATTTTCAAGAATACAATATTTTGTGTTGTTCTCTTGAATCAAAATATCTTCCTCCTCCCTCATAGTCTCTTCTAATTCGTTCGATATTAGGCCGAAATTCTGCTCCATCTCTGTGTTCTTCACTTTCTCTATCTTCTTCTTCCCGTCTATCAATTCCTTAATTTCTATCTCTCCGGCTCTCGTGTTTCGCACGTTCTTCTCGTGATTTATCCTCTCGGTCTTGAAAGAATCTATGTAAATCTTCCCTTAAATCCTTTCGTATATCCGTTCTTAAATCTTCACGATGACGCGTTTCTGTAATGCTGACGTTTTTCATGTATTCAGTTGATGCAGATAGTTCCGAGTCTTGACTAGACTTAATTTTTGCAATGTCGGTCGTTAACTCATCTACAATTTTTTAAATCTTATCAAGTTCATCTTATCTACCAGTATCTGGATTATGAGTGAATTCCGTCATGCTAGTAACGCTAGATTGCTGTACTTCGTCAATACGTTTATTTAACTCTTCTCTTAAATGAGCAATATCTCTATTTGCATCTATTTCGAATTTTCCCATATCTTTAAGAACTTTTGCATGCATTTGTTGGATATATTCTCTATTAGATCTAAGAACACCTTTCATATTGTCAACAACTTTCACAATATTGCTCGTTATATCTATGCATATGCCTTCTTCAATTAACCTTTTTTGATCCTCTAATTTATTTTGTAATTCATTAACAGTATTATTTAGACCATTTACAATAATGTTTAATGCAGCATGTGATTCTGTAATCTTATTATAATGCAATGTGTTTTCTTGTTTTACCTCATCAATAACATTTTGTAACTTGTCTTTGAGATTAAGTATGTTTCCACTGTTTTCTACTTGTGCAGCAACTACTCTTTTAGTTACCTCTTCTCTCAGTGTACCTAAATCTGTGGAAACCTGATCTATTTTCTCACCACTACTCTGACTTATTTTCTGTGCTTCTTCTATTCTAGTTTTAGTTTCTTCAAAAGCCTTTCTACTCTGTTCTTGGGCTAGTCGACTTTCTTCTTGTGCCAGTTTACTTCATTCTTGAGATATTCTTCCTTCATTCTGGGCCTTTTCTAAAGCTTTCTGAATTTCTTCCTGAGCTCTCTCTGCCTTTTCCTGGGCTTTCCTACTTTCTTCCTGGGCTTTCTCTGCCTTTTCCTGAGCTTTCCTAATTTCTTCCTGGGTTTTCTTATTTTCTGCCTGAGCTAATCTACATTCCTTCTGTACTTCCTCAATACTTTCTTTAGTACGTGTTCGTACAAGTGTAAGTTCAGCTTTTAAATCTGTTTTAACTATAGCTGCAGATTGTTTTATCTCCTCCTGTGTTTTCTTAGAATTATCATGTGTATATTTATGCAATGTCTCTAAATCTAATGATATTTGGGTTTGGGACTCCTTCAATTGCCCAAACATATTCTTTATCGTGTCCATATCCTTCGATGACATTCTTCTTTCTTGGAGAACTAAGGAAACATCACTATTCGCAACAATGTGGATTCTTTGAGTGACCATAGTTTTGTAGCATCTTCGATTTTTGAAATATCTTAAAATGCGATAGCCTAACTATAATATAAATTATTATCATCTTACATTCCTATGTCATCCTGTCTACGTTGTAACAACATCCCGAACATCCCTCTCTAATAATTTTTAAACTTAACCAACAATTTAACTATCACTTTAATTTTAAATTACTATGACCAAACATGTCATCAACTGGTATAACAATATGCCTCAAACATTACAGTACTCCTCAATAATGGTTACATTAATAAACTTCAATATATACCATAATCGGGATCGGCAAATAAATAATCTTCCAATAAAACTTTACCCCTCATCTCCGAGTCATCGTTGCTCAAACTGAGCCCACGATTAATTATTGCCTACGCGTGCAAACATCAATCATGCCCCACGATTTGGGTAACCCCAATTAAATATACTCTTATGCACCCGAAGTTGACGTAGCCCTCACCTATTATCCTAAGGGATGGAAGGGATCGCAAAGGGCGTTGATACCCGGCTAGAAAGATCAACGTATCCTTGCTAGGTGGATAGCTAATAACCTCTGAATACAGGTATATTTATCAAAATGCAATAGTACTTCTACTTAGCTACAAATTTAAAATATCCTACAATCAAAATATGGTAGGACGAGATTCATGAAATCTCGAGAGTGAACGGTTACTAAAATTTTCAATGAGCGCCAGTACCTAACTAGCAGCACTATCGTTTCCGATTATTAAAGACAGAAAGCCTAGATGTTCTACAAAATAAATCAGACCGGCAAACTAACCAGTGCCTGGTAATTTATTCAAATAAAAATAGGACACTCCCAGCCCTCACACACCTACATACAGTACATTCGTTACAAAGATCTTACATTCAGAATAAAAGTATCTAGTATATTTAAATCATAATAAAAAACGTAGTGAGCTTCTTGTCACTATTTCCCAGTCCTCATGACTGTATAATTGAGAAAAATATTCCTGTAACGTTCAAAATGAAACATTTAATATTTAAAATGTAGTCACACTTGCGGCTCATACTGTATTTGTTATACTGGTAAATTCTTTCTATCACACACGTCTAACATTCATCCCCTATATGATACATAACATTCTGATACGATAATAAAGGTATACTTCACATCTATTAAATAACCCTTAAAAACAAATCTATTATTAATTTACACTATATTTACATCATTATCGTTAGCTACTCGATAATAGTTCGATCCCATTGATCCTTCTGATTTCAGTATCTTCCTGTCATTTGTGATAATAAAATTTCTACTCCTCTGTCATTTCATGGGTTAACTTTCGTTTCTTGTGAGCGAATTGTTTCAAACAATAAAGCTAAAAACCGCTCGATAATAGACAAATCCATTAAATAAGTTTAATAAAATAAGACGGACATATAACAGACGCCTCTACGGTTCCCAACATGTACGTAAGACAACACGTTTCTCTAATACTTATACAATATCTTGGTCGCATCTTTCCATACATTACACCTCGACAATTTGCTCGGAACTTCATTATAGATTCGCATTATACTTTATACTTCTTTAGGAACATTTTACCACAAAACACAAGGTAGCGTCAATACCTACGCTTTCGTATTCGTATCTTGTACACGCAATAATAATAATAACTAATCCCATTTCTGTGTATACTCTAGGGATCCTCGAAATTCAGTAATTTTACTTGTAGACTTCAAAGTACAAGTCTTCTAACGCTTATACATTCCAATCCTTTCACTCTTAATTAAATACCTCTTGTATTTCCAATCCTGTTCCTTTCTTATGCAAATTCTGTTATAACATCAATTAAAAAACCTTTTAATATGCGACTTCATTATGCTTCTTTTATTTTATGGAACCAAAGTTCATAGAACTTTCTAAGATTAGAGAACGGTCTGTATATTCTCGTCTTTACCTAATAAAAATACGTTACATTTCAACTCCATTCTAGTATTCCTGTCTTGATACATTTTATCTTGTATGTTTCTTTCATATTTTATAATTCCTTTACATATTGTTCTATCCCGGTTTTAGGGGATGGGATGAACAAGGGTGTGTAGATGTACAATTTAGGGGTGGTTTCCGAAAAGGTGCAGTTTCCCGTAAATGAAGGAAGGAAGGAAGCTTGTAGTTTAACGTGACCGTTAATCTCGCGATCATAAGCCACGGGTCCCGTAAATGGGGAGATCGCTAGTGTAGGTGTCTGTTATGGGACGTAATGTGATTAGAGTGCGATCCTATAGGGTGCGTTTACTCGTTAAGGGATGTATGATTATAAAAGGAGCTATTAACTTAGATTAGCAACTAAATGTGAGCGAGCAAGAGCGAACTCACTTGCAAAGTCGGCACTTGGCCGCTAGCTGGCTGGCTGCTGTGCGAAGACAATGGAGCGCCTGACGATGCAATTCCTGGCGTTCACGGTCAGGGGCAATTAGGAATAAGAGCAGGTTGGGCGTAAGGATGTAAAGACAAGTGAAATGAGTACAAATGTGTGTGTTTACTGACCAAGTATTTATTTGGTCAGTTATGGTGATCTGATGTCCCTTTTACTGATGGACAGGTGTAGTACAATGAGTTACAATATAAGTGTGGGTGTGGGTAATGGAGTACGAATTTATAAGGAGATCTGAACACACTCTAGCTCACCTGGTAATGACGTGCTGGAGCTGGAGCTGGAACTGGAGCTGCAGGGCCGTCGGCCGCGACAGATATTTGGTGCCCTCGGGCCCTTCCTTTTAAGAGTACCCGAGCTGCTGACTCAGCGTGTCGTCATTGTTGGTGTTCCAGATTCCGGTGATAGTGTGTTTATGTATGTGTTACGTAAGCTTGGCTGACATCTAGACTACTGCGCCTGCTTGTGTTAAGGAAGTGTATGAGGCTTATGGCTTGGCCTGTAGGGTAGTTTCTGTAGGGTGATGGGTGTGTTGGAGTTTCAGGTCCTAGGGTCGTATCTACCCTGGGGCTGAACAAGACCTCTTCGGCCTGCAGATCGAGTCCCCGCGATCTGGATCGAGCGTTAGTTGTGTCTGCTCTCTTTGTCTTTCTTCTTCTTCTTCTTTCTTCTTCCGGGTCCTCCTCTTCTTCGCTGGTCCTGTGTAGATGTGGATGTCGTGTGGTTGTGTCGTCCTGTCTGCTTGGTGATGTGAGGTTAGAGTGTGCTCATAGAGGGTGGGTATAGGGTGTAAAACATTCTATTTACATGTGTAAATAGCACTAACAATCATAAGGTATGAACATAATTTCAAATAACAGTGTATCATAGGAGAAGAGTTGTAATACAATTTCACAAGTAGGGGAAAAAGAAAACAGCTGGAGCTAAGCATGCTCCGTCGCTGTGGTTGCAGCGGGATGAAAAAATTGCCCTCGTGTGATGTGTAAATGTAACATGAAAATATAGGGATAGTGAAGAGAAAAGCAAAATAAATGTCTTGAGGTGTACTTACTGGTTGAATATAATATGTTTTTATTGTTGGAGGTGAAATAAGACATTCTTACAAATTTTAATTTAGAAGAATGGAAAGGAAAGAAAAAGAGTATACATCGTGTTATTGGTGTGCCATGTAATATATATATATATATATATATATATATATATATATATATATATATACGCTTGTATATTGGTGTTGTGTATATGGCTTAATTTTTACTATGTTACAATTTTATAATATCTGTACAGTTGTCTTATAAAATAAAATACTAATCTATGCTTACTACTACCTTATCTCGCTCATGAGCCTGGTACCTTTTCTTCACTCTCTAGGCCTTTTTTAGCTCTCGTTTTGCTACTCCTTCTCCCTTCGTTTACTCTTTCCGTTGTAGCCGCTGTTTAGTGGTCATTCCACTAATGCCTATTCACCTATCGTGCATTTTCCCCCCTTGGGTGGGAAAAATTGCACTTTGGCGGCGAGGGAAAGCGCTTACAACCTCTGCGCCACCCCTGGCCACCGTGGGTTTCTCATTATTCAGCGTGTTCTAATTTTGTGTGCCCCAGTAGCGTCCAGTGTCCCACGACACTTTACGCTGCTGGTGCGTCGCCGTCACCTTATCGGCGCGACTGAAATGTGACAATGAGTATTTGTTTGATCTTAGAGATAGTGTGTTATTTTGTGTGTGTGAAAGATATATTTACAAACGGCATGTACACTCCGTTGTGGACCTGTGGATGCAATATATTATTATTATCCAGACGGGGTGGCATGCGTTATGTCGCCGCTCGGGTGATCTGTAATGGAGCATACATTTCATATCCATTATACCCTTTATCGGTGCTTGCCGATATCATCTGTCATGGGCATATAATACTATTTTGTTTTATCTTATGCCGGCTAGAGTCTATCTTAGGCTAACTAATTTTACCTATATGGCGCCGTCGAAGTCTAACCTAATTTAAGGCGTTCTTATGTTAGCATGCTCTAATTCTACCCTTTGTATGTGTATCTGTGTGTCGTCTCAGTGTGCATTATCTGTGTAGAGTGTGATCGTGACGTCACCTTTACCTTATGACAGTCATGATTATCTGCGCCCCCACGATGCTGCAGTGGTGGAGCTCTTTGCTGAAATATAGAAACATTTTAGTAATATGCCCTTGGCCAAACACTATTGTGCGCCTATATCGCGCAGTGCTGTTTAAGGGTCGGCTTGAATGGTGCCACCGCCCTTGAGACCTCTTCGGACGTCTCGTGCATTGCTGAGGTCAGTCAGCTTCGGTTGCTGTACCGTTGATATTATTATATAAGTCGCTTTGTCGGTCTTACCCTGGTACCACTTAGTTGCCAGGTGCCGAACTCTCTATGTCGCGTTCGCATCGCATATGCCCGTTTTCCTTAACGTGTTATCGGTCTTACCCTGGTAACGCTTAGTTTCCAGGTGCCGAATGCTCTATATATGTGAAAGTGTACTTAACCTAGGTTTTCATTAATTAAATCTAAACAAAAATATTTTTACATGCTGAAATGGTCCTTAATCTAGTGCCCAAATGCGTTGTAGCTACTGTTTTGCAACAGTGCTTATTAAATTTGCTTAAATCTAAGTTGCCTATCAAATGCAACTGCCTTATGTACTAAAATTTTGATCGGAACGATCGCCTGGGGCAGGGCGCCCTCTCCAGGGCACCACCCGTGTGTATTTTGGTAACACCGGTTGTTCCCAAAACCACCAGGCCAAAGGCCCTTTTAGATTCCGTTCCCGTAAGTCTAGCTGTCGACTTCCTCCCTTAATAACTAATGTGTTCGTGTGTGAAGGCCTGTGTAGTTCTGTTGCTAAAGGTAGCAAACACCTTCGCGTGGATATCCATGATCACTTGCCGGTATCAGAATATATGGCTTATAGCCGCCTTATTTATCATTCATATTTATTAATGGGTTGCCCAGGCCCCTCTAGGAGCTCGCTGCATTCCCTGTGTACATCTCTGGGGGCTCGCTGCTCTTCCAATTAAAGCTCCGGGGACTCGCGTCCTCCATTTACGTGGGCACGGAACCGAATGATCGCATTCATTCCATATACATTATTTATTATTCATTTACATCTTCACCTTATTTTCCGGAATGAGGACTTGCGTGGCCAAGGGTTGGTCCCGCTGAACCCCGGTCCACTTCTTCACTTCTCACGAATGGAAGACTAGTTCCCCGCCATAGGAACTCTATTAGGTTACAGACTAACTAACAGTCTAGTCTAGTTGATCGTCAGGGTCTGTGCCAACGTCCCCGGCTCTGCCTCTCAGCATCCCTTTACGTTGTCATGACGTAGTACCTGTCACCACCTAGTGTGACCTCAGATTCCTTTTTGATTCTTATTAGGGGAAGTGTAATTCTGTATAGTGTAGCAATTAGTGTGATTTGGTAAATTTCTAGTGCCCTGGTGTAATTTGGTAAAGTTTTAGTGTTTTGGGTTTGTAGAGCATTCTAAACGCCGTGCCTGCTTTAGGCCGTTCAGTGCCTTTCGGATTTCCCGCGCTGATGCTTTGTTATGTTTTGTTGACATGTTAGTAGGACCATGGAATCTAGGGTTCCTTGCTAGTGGGGTCCGATGGGGTGTTATTTATGATGTAAGGGTTGAAATGTGGTAAGGAAGGGTTACAGCATAGTTGGACTCCATGTTTAAGGTGGCCGAGAGTCGGTGATGCTATTAGGATGTTTTTTCAGTGAGTGGATGGGGTGGGTTTTTCCCAGGTGTCCAAAATTGAAAATTTTGCATGCAGGTATGCTAAAAATATAACCCTTGGTGTTTGGTTGGGATATCTCATGCATCGAGATGGAATTGAGCGCATGTCTGCTCTCAATTGAGGAAAATGGGCGTGATAGGGTGTAACAAGTTTATTTCTTCTGCATGCAGGATTACTTACTGAAATATTGGTTAGTATATCACTGTGGCCTCATCTCTCTATAGAGATGTGCATTCGGCGCTAAATATTGGTGTCCGAACCACCTCTAAAATTCAGGAGGGGCAGTATGGCACAGGGTGCAGTTGACTTTGACTTGTGAAAAGCCGGAATGTCTAATCAACCCCTATGTATAATTTTAATGTAGTGTATATGTTTTTAAGTGTATGTGTGTGTTTGTGTGAGTTTGTATTAGGTATTAGGATGAATGGAAGGGAGGGTGTGAGGATGTTTTGCCCGTAGGATATACTATGTCCATCCTGATGGCGTTATCTGCCTTTGCTCCTGTTATGGTGGTGGGATTTGCGCTCGCTGATCGTCTATGTGCCGTTGAGATGCCATACAGCACCTAGTGTTTACAAAAATATCCGTCGGTATCTGTCGTGGGACTATCTTCCCCTACGTTCTGTGACATATATCTGTTCCCTAGGTAACGCCTTCTGGCTTTCCTGTTAACGCTAGGTCTAGTGACGACTGTACCCCTCACGGTTTGATCTACTCCTATGTGTATAATGTGGCTGGAGTGTAGTTGTGCCCTTAGGCCTGTCTATCGGGCCTTAAATGTATCCGTTTCCTTTATATATCTGTTGTATCCTACCCCCTATGTCTCTGTAATACCCATGTGTTTTGTGATTATAGGCATATGTATCATAATTGCCTTCGTGACTCGAAAAAGAGAAAAAATTATTTGGGGGGGGGGGTTGTTCCTCCATGGAATCTGTGTGTACTCGCCCTTAATTAGTCTGTGTATTTGTGTGGAATTGCCTTGCTACCCCTAAGCGCTGGGCGCATGTGGGAGGGAGGCAGCCGTGGCCTCAGTTTGCAGCGCGCTTTGTGCACGAGGCTTCCTGCCGGCTGAGCTCTCGCCTGCGCGCGCCTTGTCACCTGAGCGGGTTTATCTATGTCGTGTGGGCTTCCCGCCACACGCTGTCTAGTGTTCACTATTACAGCTGTATGCATGTTCAAAGCTTATCACTGGTTGGCCTGAAATAATGTTGCCTCCCAAATCAAATCTGGTCTGTAATAGATGTGTAGTATTTTAGGTAAAACCTAACGTAGTATCGTCCTCACTTCCTGTGTAATCATCCGTGTTGCCAGTGTATGGCTTCCTCTATCGTCAGCATGTTTGTGTATTGTTGTGCCGGCTAGCAAACAGTGAGTGTCGTCACGCAGGAATGCGCCATGCGTGTGTCGCGCGCTATTTCCTATATTTTGTTTCACCGTACTTTGTGTACTTAATTTATTCAGCCCGTGCGGGAAGAATAACAAAACGTGCTGTCACCCGATGTCCGTGTGTCGCCATATGTTTGTTTTGAAATGAGCAATGTGTTAAACTGTGGCATTCCTGTCACTAAACTTGTTTTGGAACTTGCTTCCGTAATTTCTCTGCTTAATGCAATTATCTATTATTTACTTCCAGAGAGTCCACTTGGCCTGTACCCGGGGTAATCTAACTGCCCCTTTACTGAATGTACATAATTTTCGCCTTTGGAATGTGGTGTTACCAAGCTTTTGTGTCAGTGTATGCCTGGTCCCATAATATTCCCCGTGTTCGTAGAATATGTCTGTGCAGGTGTATTTTTTGTGTGAAAGCGTGTTTATGGCCTAGGATGTCTATTTCTGGGCCGTTTTACGGAATCTGTCCTTCCTAATTTGTTTACTCTGTGTCATTTTACCTATCGTCTCCTCATTCGGAGCGTAACTCGACCTATTTCTGGGGCATTTCTAAGTGTCCCGCGCTAATTCCTCATTCCGTCTAGTGTTGAAATGTGGTATTCCCACCTATTGTGTTAATGTTTGTTGGGGTCGTTTATAGAGTTCCAGTGTTTCTGAAATGTGTCCTGTACATGCCTATCTTTGTGTCGCTGTTTGTGTGAGTGTATGCTCTTGCTGTTCTGTGACCTGTGTACCTGAATTGGTTGCTCTTCAGTGGGTCAACTTCTCCCCTTGTTATTTGTTGGGCCGCCCGTTCTTAGCTATCATGCGGGCCCTATATTACGTACCCCTACTGTGTGTGACTGTGTGGCCTCTGGTATCGTAGTACGCAACTAAGTGTCATTGGGTAACTTGTCTTAGTTCCGCCTACTCTATCGGAGATTGTAGATTGCCTCTTCTGTTTGCGTTGTATGACTGTGTATTTCCTAGATATGTGGCCTTGATGCGCCCTGCCAATGTGTGCCTTATGCCTTACTTCGGGACCTTCATTTCGGTAATTTCCGTTCCGTGGCGTGTATAGTGTGTGTGAGACGCACGTGTCAGTGTCCATTAGTGTAAGTGTTCTGTGTACTCTTGAACGTCCCTCGTCCTTGGATTTCGGGCGTTTCGGTTGGAAAGAGTATTTTGTGGTCTCGGATTGGCCCGGTGTTCCTTTTATGTCCCCTATTGGTAGTCTCGGGGTCGCTAGTGCCCTAACCAGTTTATTATAGCGAGTACCATGGAACAGGCCTACGCACGTGTAAATATGCCCTGTGTATATTGCCTGTGCGAATTTTGGTTACCCCTGGTCTTGATTTGTGATCATAGTGCGGTCTCGAATCTATAATGAATGATTCTCTGGCGACCGTAATGTTACCGTAAGTGTAGTCTTGTTCTAGGTTAGGCTGTCTTACAGTGTTATAACGCGTGTAGTGCTGACTTTGCACAGTATCGGGTTACCTATGCGTTAACACCGCTAGCCAAGAGATTGCTTCCTGCCTGCTGTTGACATGTCAAATGTCCAGTACTCATGTTATGCATTTGCGTGCGTTGCTCCGCCAGTCGTCCATACTAATGGTAATATGTTTTTGCCCCGTGTACTTTGTGTATGTATCAACCCTTGTCCTGTCTATGTAATGACGCTACGTGCACGGTGAGAGTTGTGTGCTTTGCTCCAACCCTATCCCGAATGCCTTGTAAAAGATCCTGCGTCTACTTACAATTACCACGTCCTATTTCTGTGTTCTACTGTGTTTGGTGCATGTATGCCAGTTGAGTATGGTGTCTCTGTTCGAGTAGCTCATGCGTTTATGTACTTGTACCTCCTGGCCTCTAGTATCGTGTCTCGAAGCTACATGTCGGTGTCTCTATTCCCTGTAATTTGGTTGGGCCCTCGTAGTTTGTGTTTGTGGGCGTACCTCTCTCTCTGTGTGTCCCCATGTCAATTTATGTATTCCCTGTATGTAAAAGAACCTACCCGTGTGTACGTTTGTGTTGTGAGTGACATTAGTGTATTTTATGTAACAACCCTGGTGTCTATTTAAGGCATTTACATAATGATGATATGCAAGTACATGCACATACAATATAAACCCCCTTTGTGCATGCATGATCCTAAACATATGGGATACAGGGCGTATATGGGGGGCTATGGTTTTTATGTGATTGTGTACATTATGTTGTTTGTGAGATGTCGTCCGTGTCGTCTATCACTGTGTCTATGGCCATTGCTTCAATTTTACTATGCCATGTGATTTTCCTTTTTCCTAGGCCGCTTTCCGTTATTGTAAGAGTGGGTTTTTCACTGGTGGATGTTGTTGTCCCCTCCCGAGCACTATTGCCCGAAGGGGTGATTGTGCTCGTCCTGAAATGACGGCATAGACCTCTGCCCTCCATTGGGGTGGGTCCCCACTGCACAGTGGGTCAAAAACGAAATCTAGGGGGACAAAATTATTTTTACGTGTTCATCATGAATTTAGAGTGAAAGCAACGTATATAATTTGTTTACTTCATAATGAACGTCAGTTAAGACTTTTTTAAGCTACGTCTACACATGCAAGAAATTGTCTATGACTAGGAGTTGGATAGACCATTCAGTTATCTCTTCAGAACAATTTCCTACCGCTAATTTAATTTTAACAAAGTCACAAAGTTCCACATTTGACATAATCGTCGAACCCAGTGCTCTAAACAGTTGCAAACGTGTGAGAACTGGTTGCGCGGCATCTTCTTAAACGTAAAATAACTAAGCAAGTTGCAAAAAGATGCAAAATATCTTATGACAGGCGTAAACTACAAGACTTTATCTACATTTTAACATTAAGTAGAAAGTGACGCAGAGTGACGCGACATACTAAAAATCTAAGTGAAAAAATAATTTTAAAAATAATAGTTAAATATTAAATAATGCAAATATAGCTAAAATTACGTAACAATTACGCCCATTAATAACTGAAACAAGTTACAAAGATCATACCTTCAGCTGCATATTCCATCTTACAGCATCACCGTAACCACAAAGACAACCAAATCACAGCCACTTACATTCTCCCTCCAATTCAGACTGCTCGAACAGTGGGGACAGATTTACACTAAGATGCGTTTATATCCCAGAATAGTGAGCGGCAGTTATATGAAAATGCAGTAGAAGTATTAAATTTTGATTTTTTAATTATGAAAATAAATAATTTTGTCCTCCTAGATTTCGATTATGACCCACTGTGCACTGCCTTCCTGCGGGTTTTTCAGTAGAGTGAGCCTGGGCCTACGTTCATCGTGGTGCCTGTTTATCGGCCTAGGTGTGCTGGCGTCTGAAGGGCTGCATTGACCTCGCACCACCCTATCCGTGTCTGTGGGGGTGTGTGTCCTACTATCCACCTGGCCTCGTTGTGTGGGTGGTAAAACTTCCCTTATGCCCCGTGTAGTCTGTGTTCGAGGCTGGATAGTGCGTAAAGGCGTGTGTGTTGCACCCTGGGGAGTTGCAAGCAACACCCTTCTGCTTATTTGCACTGGGGGTGCATATGTTAGTGTCCGCCTCCATTCTGGTGAAATCGCCCTCTGAACTGGCGGTAGGGGTCGTGTAATTGTCTGTGCATATGTAGTGTTGGAGATCGGCGTGGCATGCTCCTGTTTACGAGTCATGCCCTTCTCCTCCCCCTCTGTGTTACGTGCTAAGCGGGTTGGTGTTACCTGACGCCTTTGTTCTGACCCACTGGCCTTCTGAAATGGCGCTGTGCCTTGCGTAGGTGTATTTAAATGCCCCTTAAGTGTGTTGGAGCCAAGCCTGGCCGTCTTCTGAACTATGGCCACGGCGGACTCCTTCCCCTGTGCTTTGCCATGTGTGTGTGTAGGTATGGGCGTATTTTGCTGTGGCAAGTCCTCTGTATCGTCTGCCCATGATATGGGGTCCTCTATGTCCCTCTTTGTGTGAGTTTGTGTCTCTTGATGGATTGGCAGCAACTCCCTCTCGTATATTTGTTCTGAGGGGGTTGGTGTGAGTTTCGCCACTCGGTCTGGCAAAATTGCCTCTCGAACCGGAGCTGCGGGAGGTGTGTCTGTATGTAAGTGTCCCTTCAGTGTATTGGAGCCTAGCCTGGTCGTTTTCTGAATTATGGCCACGGCGGGTTCCTTCCTCTGTGTTCTAGTAGGTATAGAGATGGACATCTGTGCGTATTGCTGTGTCAGCGTGTTTATGTCGATGTCCTCCCTCCGTTTCACTGGCGGCCCTGCTGCGAAATCAAATATGGCGTTATTGGCCTGGAGTTCGCGATAGTCATCCCAAATTTGGGCATATTGCCTGTTAAGGCGTATGGCCTGCTCAGCGACTTTTGTCCCACAAGTCCCTACGAGTTTATGTTGTTCCCTAAGCGCATCATATTGCTGGAACATGACATCGTGTTGACAGTGTAGTCTCCTATGGGAGCGATTCAGTTGTCTACGAAGAGTGGGAACTTTGACTCTCATTTTCTTATTTTGAGTCATTCTCCTCAGCCAGACAAGTGCCTTAATCACGCGAATGTGCTGTGCGTGGAGGAGCTGTTGGTATTTCTGCAGGTAATCCTGCCTTGTCGCGAAGACCTTGTGCCAGGCAATTAAGTCCTGGTACTCCCCAATGTTCTTGAGCATGGCTAAACGGTATAGGGGGGGGGGGCATATTGATTTATGTATGTGTTAAATAAGTGTGTGTTGCTTTTAGCGTGTTAAATTTGAGGATTCAACCTAGGGAGGGTGGGCGGGCTAAGAATTTCCCCCTATATTCGCAGAGGAGAATAAAAGGCGTACTTAAAAAAAATTCTATTTTCGCTTGGCTGCTTAGTTACTTTTTACCGATCTACCACGAGGGCTCGTTGTATGAGTCCCTACCCTTAATTTGCGTGGTACCCGGCCTCCACCAATTTGTTCTATCCCGGTTTTAGGGGATGGGATGAACAAGGGTGTGTAGATGTACAATTTAGGGCTGGTTTCCGAAAAGGTGCAGTTTCCCGTAAATGGGGGAGACCGCTAGTGTAAGTGTCTGTTATGGGACGTAATGTGATGGGGGGGGGGTGATCCTATAGAGTGCGTTTACTCGTTAAGGGATGTATGATTATAAAAGGAGCTATTAACTTAGATTAGCAATTAAATGTGAGCGAGCACTTGGCCGCTAGCTGGCTGCTGTGCGAAGACGATGCAATTCCTGGCGTTCACGGTCAGGGGCAATTAGGAATAAGAGCAGGTTGGGCGTAAGGATGTAAAGACAAGTGAAATGACTACAAATGTGTGTGTTTACTGACCAAGTACTAAGTTAATTCATAAGTTTGGACCCTAAGTTTGTTCTATAAACAACGAGGTATAGCGCGCAAAGGGGTAAACAATTATACAACAACAGAGCTCTACAACACGATGGTACACTTGTTATTATTATTTTATTTTTACATTGTATGTACATTTGTTTTTTATTTTATTTTTAATATTATTGTTATACGGTACTCCTGGTGTCAACATTTTTCTGCCGTGTTACTTGTCCATATTTATTCCACTGTATTCCTTACATGCACACTCTTTTTTCTTTTCTCTCTTCCTAATACACGATGTTCAAATGCTCTATTCACTCCTATCAATAAAAACGATGCATATTCTTCCAAACTATTAACCCTTACATAGCATTTTTTCTCCTTTACTTCTTTAACACTGTAGTACATTGTATTTCTCTTTTCCAACTTGTTTATTTTTTTCACTTTGTAACACTTATAGCAACACATGTTCCATTGCCATAATGTCTTGTACTGCTTATGTAAATATATATTGTGACGTATTACGACTTCGATATCGCTATGTTAAAATTATGATCTATACAATATATAACATTGTTCCACCCTTCAACCCTACCTACCCAAAGTACACGGCTACGACAACTACACATAAATCGACACTTGCCAGACTGCAACACTTCCCACATACCCCTACATCTACACGCCCAGGAGAAGAAAAGAATCTGTTAGGGTACAGATTTAGCGGGGAAGGAGGATTGTCATACCTTGAGGCTCCGCACAGGGCACAGTTAATACATCTAATAACATCCACAACAGCTACAACCACTACCCTCTATCGACCATCTATCTAAAACACTTCAGCCCCTATCTCTACCCTGAGCCACCTAGGGAAGCAATATGTACCTACTATTTCATCATTATTACCAAACACAAGCTGCTACTAAAGTAGAGCAGGTATTTTCTAACTCTTAGTCAGCAGAATCATCCAGTATAAAATAACTCACACCTCAAGGGCTCGTTGTATTTTCTGCTGACGACATCGCGCTAGTGCCAGCGGAAGCTCTGGACGCCGACCACCGAATACAAGTAAGTGTACGAACGGGTAATCCCACTGTTATTTCCTATCCATACTCCACCCCTGTAATACTTATAATCGCCTTCATCTCTCATTGTAACTTGTGGGCTACTGCACTACATTTAATTGGAGAAGTCTCCAAAGTGATTTTGTAAACTTCCACATTCCATCACAACTAGCCTCTTGTCTATTTTTATTGTACGCTCACCTTTTGCCCATGCGACTCAGATCCTGTAGAGTCATCGCTGCTAATAACCTGCTCGGCCATATCGCATTGTGGACAGCTCTTCTCCAGGCATAGAGCAAGCTATTGTCCGTCTAGGGACCGTGCGCTTTCTCATAATTGTTTAGCACGCGCTTTTACTTAGAATGTAGCCCGGTTTTAATCCTCGACTAGGAGGACCTCCACCCCCCCCCCCCCGTAGGTGACACATACAAACACACATACAACGCCCCGCACCCCTTACAACTTAGTTAGAGCCCATAAAAGCTACAACAATACTTAGTATTTGGACTTCGTAAATATTTTTTAATTTAGATTTGATTTTTATTCTTCGACGAGCGAGATTTTATTGAGGTGGATAGGTACTAGTTTTTGTGTGCAATTAGATATTTCGTTAATATTTTGATGGGATATGTGCTTAACCGACCGTATTTTTGTAGGAAGTAGGAATTAGATAGTGTCCTTATAAGTGTGCAAGACTTGATTTTATATTGGTTCTTATTTGAACATTAAGGTAATGTGAGATAGATATTGTATAACAGGACAATATTATGATTGTCAGTTTTTAAACGAAATAATTGAGATTTCTTGAGTATCAGACGATAACAGCTGATCACTTAATACTACGCAGAAGTCAATTTGAAATGCGACAGAAACTCAATAAAGGTTTTGTTAAATACTAAAACGAACTGTAAGGACTATACTTGTTCAAATGGTACATTTAAAGCATTTTGCAGATTGTATTAGAATATGGAGAGAGAATTTAAGCACTGTTGATTGCAACGATTATGAACGACAAGCAGGGAGGTATTATTATTAACTTGTAATGATGAATGTTGAAGTACTGCAAGTACGTGAAACATGTCTTACGTAGGAGATAGTCTGCAGATTTTTAATTGTAGGAAGAGCGCATTGTTGTAATAATGGAGCATGAAAGTGTATTTTTATAGGAAAGTGGATTCCAATCGATCATGTTGACGATGGGAATATTTGTAACAGAGTTAAAAAGTGGAAAGTTGTTGTTTTTGAATTTTCGTGCTAGCTTAAAGGTGAAACTATATTTTGGGAACTGAATCTTGTGGACAGGTGAAGATGTATTCCAGATGAGTCTGTATTACAGTACATGAGGAAGCTGTATAAGATAAAGATGCGTTAATCTGATGTTTAAAGGCGACTATAGAAGATCATGTGTCTGTATTACAATGTATGAGGAAGCTGTATAAGATAAAGATGCGTTAATCTGAAGTTTAAAGATGACTATCGAAGGTCATGTGTCTGTATTACAGAGTATGAGGAAGCTGCATAAGATAAAGATGCGTTAATCTGATGTTTAAAGGCGACTATAGAAGGTCATGAGTCTGTATTATAGTATATGAGGATGATGTATAAGATAAAGATGCGTTAATCTGATGTTTAAAGGCGACTATAGAAGGTCATGTGTCTATATTACAGTGTATGAGGAAGCTGTATAAGATAAAGATGCGTTAATGTGATGTTTAAAGGCGACTATAGAAGGTCATGTGTCTGTATTACAGTGTATGAGGAAGCTGCATACGAAAAAAGATGCGTTAGTCTGATGTTTAAAGGCGACTATAGAGGGTCATGTGTCCG
Source organism: Meconema thalassinum (assembly GCA_946902985.2). Lineage (NCBI taxonomy): Eukaryota > Metazoa > Arthropoda > Insecta > Orthoptera > Tettigoniidae > Meconema > Meconema thalassinum. The sequence continues at coordinate 43,530,053 of OX336388.2, read as the reverse complement.
TATTACAGCATATGAGGAAGCTGTATAAGATAATGATGCGTTAATCTGATGTTTAAAGGCGACTATAGAAGGTCATGTGTCTGTATTACAGTATATGAGGAAGCTGTATAAGATAAAGATGCGTTAATCTGATGTTTAAAGGCGACTATAGGTGGTCATGTGTCTGTATCACAGTATATGAGGAAGCTGTATAAGATAAAGATGCGTTAATCTGATGTTTAAAGGCGACTATAGAAGGTCAAGTGTCTGTATTACACTATATAAGGAAGCTGTATAAGATAAAGATGCGTTAATCTGATGTTTAAGGGCGACTATAGAAGGTCATGTGTCTGTATTACAGTATATGAGGAAGCTGTATAAGATAATGATGCGTCTATCTGATGTTTAAAGGCGACTATAGAAGGTCATGTGTCTGTATTACAGTATATGAGGAAGCTGTATAAGATAAAGATGCGTCTATCAGATGTTTAAAGGCGACTATAGAAGGTCATGTGTCTGTATTACAGTATATGAGGAAGCTGTATAAAATAAAGATGTGTTAATCTGATGTTTAAAGGCGACTATAAAAGGTCATGTGTCTGTATTACACTATATGAGGAAGCTGTATAAGATAAAGATGCGTTAATCTGATGTTTATGGGCGACTATAGAAGGTCATTTGTCTGTATTACAGTATATCAGGAATCTGTATAAGATAAAGATGCGTTAATATGATGTTTAAAGGCGACTATAGAAAGTCATGTGTCTGTATTACAGTATATGAGGAATCGGTATAAGATAATGATGCGTTAATCTGATGTTTAAAGGCGACTATAGAAGGTCATGTGTTTGTATTACAGTATTATAGAGAAGCTGTATAAGATAAAGATGCGTTAATCTGATGTTTAAAGGCGACTATAGGAGGTCATGTATCGACAAAAAACGCACGAATTAGGAAATTGCATTGAAGCAATATTTCATTGTTATTATTATTTTTATTATTTTCTTTATCGAGAGCTAGATTATTAAGGCATGAGCTAGACTTTGTCGAACGGCCATGACTAACACTAATACGACGAACACAAGCAAGGTAATTTGAGTAGGTGGTTCTCCTTTTTCATAAATTACTGTTTTTTTTCTTCTTCTTCAAAAAGTTCAAGGACGAGTTCTGCCAGTTAAACTCGCAGACAGACAGACAGACAATACTACGAGTTAGATATTGTAAAAATGTTGTAGATAAATTGTAAATATTTAAAAGAGATTGGAAACGACAACAACTGATCGTGTAAATACTGTTATTGAGATAGAATGGAGTCTCGTGGTGTATAGAGTAATTGTGTTAGTTTTGATGAACCGAACTAATGGTATTATTTTAATTTAGGGGTTGTATTTCATTTACAAACTCCGAACATATTTTGGAAATGCAGATGGCAATCAGAATATTGGATTCTTCATATTTATTTTATTTTAATATTGAAGTTAAAGGTTTAATTCATCCAATTATTTAATTTTGTCGTTGTTTGAGGACGGGAGTGACCGTACTTAAATTAGGATTTTTAATGTTTTATATTAATAAATCGTAAGACACGAGAGTTTCGTCTGTTCACCGTTTTATAGAAACCAAGTGATATTAATGCCTAATAATTATGGTGATGTCATGCTGTGGAACAGGCGCCCAATTTATCTCATTTGCCCCGAGGAGCGCAGGTTTCTCACTCTACCATTGATGTATAAATTTCTAATTCCGTAGCGTAACGTCTTTGTCTTATGTGTCCCGACTCATCCCATGTATTAGGCATTTCCTTCGGTGGTTTACCTAGCTGGGGCCACGAAGAAGCTGCGATCTGCCCATCTGGATACTGGTAGGTGGTTTACCTAGCTGGGGCCACGAAGAAGCTGCGATCCGCCCATCTGGGTACTGGTAGGTGGTTTACCTAGCTGGGGCCACGAAGAAGCTGCGATCCGCCCATCTGGATATTGGTAGGTGGTTTTAAAAGGGCACAATCTTTATATATACTAGTTGAAACCCGTCAATACATGACGGCCAATAAGAAAATATTTACTGAAGAATTTTATTATATACGTTCTTTGTACAATTATTTTTTGGTACTATTGAAGCTTGAAGGGCGTCAAAAGATTGCACTCTAGACATTGCAACATACTGCTGGCCATGATTGAAAACTTGATGAGGCAAATTGAGACCTATACGTTCCAGAGTTCCCCCTTGAGCTTTATTGATTGTGATAAAGTATGCCAAGCGAATCGGAAAGAAAATGATTGTTTTATCCGGTGGTGTTAAATCAAGTCGAAGGATTAGACCTTTCTGCCTAATTTTAACTGCACTTATTTCCAAATCCAAGCATTTTCATGCATATTTCATATAATTAATATGGAATCAAGTCGAAGGGTTAGATCTCTCAGCCTAATTTTAACTGCACTTATTATTTCCAAAATCAAGCAATTTTCGTACATATTTCTTATAATTAATATGGTACCATTTAGATGCCCTTAGGAAACTTCAGATTTCTCAGGAGCATATCTATGGGTCAATCGTTTGGAGTATGTGGAAGCAAATCACTTAATTCCAAGGAATTCAAGAATTCTGAGGAGTCTAATATATACAACTGGCCGCAGGAACCGTCGCTTATAATTTTGGAATATACATTAACGAAGTTCTCTCTTAAATTCCTTGAGATATCATTTCTAGTGAAAAATTGTTGCAGTCTGTCAAATATTTTATATTTAGGAAGATTAATTTTGCCATTACAACACCAAAGGTCAAAGTAACCAGGCGTAGATTTCTCGCTACAGAAATACAGTGCAGAACAATGTTTACATTTGTTCGTCAAGGACCATACACTGTACGGCATAATATCTGGAATTGTTTCTGAAATGGCATTTTTATATTAGATTTTAAAAGTGGCTTCGTATTTTCTACGATTTCCCACTTTTTTTGTGGCTAATGTTCTTTTTCGTCAAATGGGTATATTTATTGCAGCATTTCTCTCCAAATTAACGTCATATTCAATAACACTATAGTGGCCTGCATCAACGCAGCCGCCAAATATTCAGTGGCAAATAATACTTCCATTGCCAAAATCAACAGCGTGGTTAGACTCATTGTTATGTACTCTAAACAAATAATCAATAAACAATAATATTCACGTATACAATGAAGTTCAGATACTTTCATTCTCAAGTTTGTTGCTGATGAGAATGCGATGATACTGATCGCCAATAATAAAATCCTTATAATTATTCATGCCAGCAACAATTTTTGCAATTTGCTTGCAAACGCAGCTCAGGATAACGTCCTGCATTATGGAATAAACAGTACGAAACTGCTCTAAATAAGCAATTTCCATCACCTGATGTAGGTACAATCCCTTGCATTTTCATGACAGTAAATTAAGCAAGGGAGCATACTTCGCCAACTACTGGAATGAGCATAGACTCACTTCGACAGCCACCGTAATGGAGGGAGTTTAAGAGTTAGACTATATGCTCAGTGCTTGTCAAAAATCGTATTAACACAGGGAAGCCCAATCTGAAGGCTACATTCTCAGCTATCGCCCCGGATTCCAGGTTCGATCCCTGGTTTGCCAAGAAATTTACTTCTGGTCTGAGGGCTGGAACGGGGCAAACTCTTGAGGCAAAACTCGGGAGAGCAAGGTTACATTCCTATCTCAACAATCTGGGATGTGACTTTCCGTGGTTTGCCACGTCCACTGCAGGTAAATACAGGGATAGTTCGTAACTTAAAGCCTCGGTCGTCAATTCCCCATTCCCCACTTGAATTACAAATGCACACATCAGTACAGCCATCACAATAACACAGGTTATCAGAGAACATTTTATACACACACACACACACCAAAGTAGACGGGGCTGAGCGACCACGATGTCGGAGTCCATCAAATGAATTATATTCGTCAATTGTCTCTCATGGAGAAAGCGATTGTGGCCATCTTTTATTTAATAATTTAAAAGTATATGGCAATGTAAATCGTGGAGAATTCCTTACTGTACGGGAATAACGAAAGTAAAATATGTTAAGACGGTGAATTGCCAATAGCCAGAAAGAATAATTAGGAAATAAAAATACATGTCTGAGGTGAGACGCCTTCGACTATGCAAAATTCATTCCTGGGTTCGCAATGTTACCCCTGAGCTACCCAGTCAACAGACTTCTAAACCAATATTAAGTTACTTAAACAACAAACGAACTCAAACGCCTGTTGAAGTTCTTCTATCCCCTCTTTTTAATTCTCAAAAACAAAGATCACACTACGATACGGTGAATCCTTTATCCGCCATTTTTCTAGAACTGTAATTCTGGTCTGAGGGCTGGAACGGGGCGCACTCTTGAGGCAAAACTAAGAAGGGCAAGGTTCGATTCCCATCTCAACAATCTGGGATTTGGTTTACCGTGGTTTGCCACTTCCACTGCAGGTGTAATTCTGGTCTGAGGGCTGGAACGGGGCGCACTCTTGAGGCAAAACTAAGTAGGGCAAGGTTCGATTCCCATCTCAACAATCTGGGATGTGGTTTTCCGTGGTTTACCACTTCCACTGCAGGTAAATACCAGGATAGTTCCTAACTTAAAGCCTCGGTCGCCAATTTCCCATTCCCCACTTTAATTACAAATGCACACATCAGTACAGCCATCACAATAACACAGGTTATCAGAGAAAATTTGAGACACACACACACACCAAAGTAGACGGGGCTGAGTGACCACGATGTCTGAGTCCAACAAATGAATTATGTTCGTCAATTGTCTCTCATGGCGAAAGCGATTGTGGCCATCTTTTATTTAATTATTTAAAAGTATATGGCAATGTAAATCGTGGAGAATTCCTTACTTTATGGGAATAATAAAAGTAAAATATGTTAAGACAATGAATTACCAATAGCCAGAAAGAATAATTGAGAAATAAAAATATGTGTCGGAGGTGGGATTCGAACTGCTTCCATTGCGCGATGCATAAATTAAGAGTTCTGAACTCTACCGCCTGAGCTACCGAATCACTGGTAAAAGAGTGCAATATTAAGGTACTTAAAGAACATTCGCTCTCAACAGTCTGTATAAGTTCTTCTACATTTCCCGTTTTTTATAATATTCTATTCCTGTTTATATCGTGTAAACTTCATAATCAGTATTCCCCTCCTTTATTATAATTCTTATAAATAACTATTGCATTAATACGCGGTGGACATCCGCCATGTCTGTCATTAACCAAGATGATTCTGCGCATGCGCTTGAACCAATAATTTTGCAGTTTTGTTTATAAATTTAAAATATGTCGTAACATATTTGTTTATTTTAAAGACACTCTGCAAATCTACAGGCCTACAGCTTTCGACAGATAGCTCTGTGAAGTGAATCGGTTCTACCGTTCCTACAATCTCGCGGTAACAAAAATCAGCTTAGTGTTTTAAATATATAGATAATTCTTCGACACGTGTGTATGTGACTGAACTCCTCCTAAACGACTGAACCGATGTTGATGGAATTTGGTATATATATTAGGGTGGGTCCATGTATGGTTTAGATTCACAATCTGACCCGGTAGGTGGAATGTACACAATTTTAGAACCACAATTTACACACAATTTTAGAACCACAATATACAGTCATAAAAAGTCGTCATGGAAACCACTAGCCTTGGCCTTCGTGAAAGCTGATGCATTTGGACGGTTTGTCTCTGAACGTTAGAGCCACCTGGTCGCAACCTGTGCAACTACCGCCATTACATACACTTCGCCCGGGGCAAAAAGTTGTGTTATATACCAAAGGTGGCAGTGATGTCGAATCCTACAGTTTGTCTCTGCACGATAGAGCGTTTCTAAGTCCCGTATGCGTTCATATACCATTCATCCGATTGCCATGAAACTTGGGTGATATGTTGAGTGAGCTCCAGGGAATGCTTCTGGCTTAGTAAATCAATTTCACATTAGGTAGCGCACGACTAGATTCAACAAATGTGTGACGACGCGCGAAGCGTTTCATCAAAATCCCGTATAAGTTTATATTCCATTCATAGATTGAGATGAAACTTTGATGAGTTGTTGTGTACACTTAAGTGAAGGCTTCTAACTTAGTAATCCATTTCACAGGAGGTTGCGCAAGAGTAGATTCAAAAAAATGAGCGGCGACGTGCGAAGCGTTTCAACAAAGTCCCGTATGCGTTCAAATACCATTCTTCCGATAGCGATGAAACTTGGATGAGATGTTCTATACACTTACGTGAGGGTTTCTAACTTAGTAAATCCATTTTACAATAGGTAACTCACGAGTAGATTCAACAAATGAGCAACGACGTGCGAACTTTTTCAAAGTCCCGAATGCGTTCATATACCATTCATCCGATTGTAATGAAACATGGGTGAGATGTTGTGTACACTTACGTGAGGGTTTCTAACTTAGTAATCCATTTCACAGGAGGTTTCGCACGAGTAGATTCAAAAAATGAGCGACGACGCGCGAAGCGTTTCAATAAGGTCCCGTATGCGTTCAAATACCATTCGTCCGATTACGATGAAACTTGGGTGAGATGTTGTGTACACCCTTCGGAAGGCTTCTGGCTTAATAAATCCATTTTACAATAGGTAGCGCACGAGTAGATTCAAGAAATGTGTGACGGCACGCGATTCATTTCAACAAAGTATCGTATGCGTCCATATACCATTTATCCGATTGCGATGAAACTTTGGTGAATTGTTGTGTACACTCCAGGAAATGTTTCTGTCTTAGTAAATCCAGTTTTTAATAAGTAGCGCACGAGTAGATTCAACAAATGAGCGACGGCGCGCGAATAGTTTCCACAATGTCCCGTATGCGGTATTCTATATCATTCATCCGATTGCGATCAAACCTTGGTGAATCATTGAGTACACGCCAGAGAAGGTTTCAGGCTTAGTAAATCTATTTTACAATAGGTAGCGCATGAGTAGATTCGACAAATGAGTGACGGCACGCGAATCGTTTAAAGAAAATCACTTATGCGTTCATATTTCATTCATCCGATTCCAATGAAACTTTGATGAGTTGTTGTGTACACGCCAGGGAAGGTGTTCAACTTGGTAAAGCCATTTTACAATATCAGTAGCGCACGAGTAGATGCAACAAATGAGTGACGACGCGCGAAGCGTTCCAACAAAATCCTGTATGCGTTCATAGACTGTTCATCGATTGCGATGAATTGTTGTGTACACTTACGTGAAGCTTTATAACTTAGTAAATCCATTTCACAGTTGGTAGAGCACGAGTAGATTCAACAAATGTGTGACACCGCACGAATCATTTAAACCAAATCCCGTATGCGTTAAATGTCATTTATCCGTTTGCGATGACACTTTGGAGAGTTATTTTGCACGCTCCAACGAATGTTCCTAAATTAGTTAATTCAATTCACGATAGCTTAGAGGCAGTTAACAGAAATTGAAAAAAATATTGTGTATCCAAAAGCACTTCAAGAAACAAAGTTACAACACTTTCTTTGATTGGCAGGACGTCTGCCGGGTCAGCTACAATGCTACGAGTTAGATATTGTAAAAATGTTGTAGATAAATTGTAAATATTTAAAAGAGATTGGAAACGATAACAACTGATAGTGTAAATACTGTTATAGAGATAGAACGGAGTCTCGTGATGTATAGAGTAATTGTGTTTAGTTTTGATGAACCGAACTTATGGTATTATTTTAATTTAGGGGTTTTATTTCATTCATAAATTCCGAACATATTTTGGAAATGCAGATTGCACTCAGAAGAGTGGATTCTTCATATTTATTTTATTTTAATAGTGAAGTTGAAGGTTTAATTCATCCAATTATTTAATTTTGTCGTTGTTTGAGAACGGGAGTGTCCGTACTTAAATTATGATTTGTAATGTTTTATATTAATAAATCGTAGGACACGAGAGTTTCGTCTGTTCACCGTTTTATAGAAACCAAGCGATATTGATGCCTAATAATTATGACGAGGTCATGCTGTGGAATTAAGAACAGGCGCCCAATTTATCTCATTTGCCCCAAGGAGCGCAGGTTTCTCACTCTACCATTGATGGATAAAGTCCTAATTCCGTAGCGTAACATCTTTGTCTTATGTGTCCCGACTCATCCCATGTACCAGGCATTTCCTTCGGTGGTGTACCTAGCAGGGGCCACGAAGAAGTTGCGATCCGCCCATCTGGATACTGGTAGGTGGTTTACCTAGCTGGGGCCACGAAGAAGCTGCGATCCGCCCATCTGGATATTGGTAGGTGGTTTTAAGAGGGCACAATATTAATATATAAATCGTTCATGAATTCGATACCAAATGAAGGAAAGAAAGAAGAGCAGGAAATATGAGAATATACCGGTATTGAATATATGGAAAGATTTATCATTTTGCCACTTACCTCGTTATTAAATCTTTCAAGTGCCATATTTGTCGTCATATTATCAATCTATGCTTGACATTTCACCTTTCCGCTATGACAAATAGCCTAAATAGAAATAATATTAATCATAGTGATAATAATAATGATAAACATGAGTAATCTGATGCGTAGCACAAACAGATCAGCCAAATCCTGACACAATCGCGTTGGTTAGTGCCAAGAAGCAAACTGCTGAATTAACTCTGTTAGGGGGAATTTAGTTTTCGTTTGTTGGTATAAAGCCTCGCCTTTACAGAAAACTGCACGCTCCCTATTAGCTGTCGTCCTTCTGCTTTAGACTATGGAGCCTGGTATCCAGACACAGAAGATGCTACCGCTGGAAGTCGTACGATTATTATTCTGTGGTTTCCAAAACAAATGGTACATTCAATCACGTCACTAATTCAACATGGTTAATAATTGCAAACATTTCTCAATGCGTGACAAATGTTAATTACACCATACACCCCTCCACCCACTGTATCAGATATTTGCAAAAATTACTGAAAGAATGGCTTCAAATATTAGATGCGTGTCTACCTGATACTCTGTCGGGATATCAGCATCAGCGGTAGTTTGTCTAACTGAACCTTTTTATCTCCATAGCAGGCGTCGGGAAAGGACCCGGCCGTCCTTTTGCCTTGACTCCGAACGTATAGAAATGTGACCTTCCTTTCCGACATGAGTAACACAGCTTAACCCTGGAGTGGTCGCGTGGTCTACATATGTACTCCACTCGCGTGAAAAAAACACTGCTTTAAAACTTATTGCGCCACGTAGCTGACACTCTGGGTACTTTAAGATGGATAGTTGACCCATGTGCTCAGTGCTGCGCGAATATCAGTTGCGCGTGGTTATGTTACAGGAGCCCTGTAAAGTCCGTGGTCTACACTGGTATGCCGTGCGACCAATTACGTAAGTTTTTTTTGCTAGAGACTAAATCTACATTGTGCATTTATTATTGCTTTTAATATTGACATTGGCTTAACACCATCGTTAATAAGTATTTTTACACTATTTTGTCGGGGAATTTTTATTTTTTTCCTTCTTCAGGAAATCGTGGAGGTTAGGCAAACGGCTCTAATCGCAGCGTGGTTGGAAGAAGCCGATAGTCAGACAGATGGTCATGACGAACATTCAAGTTCAGACGAGGATGAAGACTATCTTGAGGAACAGATCACCGATTCTGAATCCGAGCAATAAATGCCAGGTGATTGATAACGAAACAGAACAAAGAAAATCTGAAATCATTACGTACTATAGCCTAATAGTACTAAAAATGGTGTTGATGTCTTCTGTCTATGACGAGTCCAGAAACCCAAGAGTAGGGGCATGGTAGCGCACTGGTCAAGCTGTTGGCCTCTCACCAAGGTGGACTGGGTTCGATTCCCGGTCAATACATATGAGATTTTCAAAGTGAAATGCCATGTCCTGTGGTTCGGATTCCACGTAAAAAGGAGGTCCCGTGGCTCATAATCACAAGATTTACGGTCAAGTAAAATTACAACCTTCTTTTCAGAAACTCAAGAAGATGGCCTGTAACCCTTTTCTATGATCTAATCAACCTCATTGCTCTCAACGTGCTTTGCATACCTACAGCAAACAAAAGCTATGAATCCGCTTACCGTCGTGACTTTCTTTTCAGCCTATCTCAGGCTATGACGAAACCATTGGCTCATAGCAGGTCGCAGGAAAACGCGTTGCTAAGTAGTCTAACGTTCACAATAAAACATTTTCTAGGCCTTCCGCAAGTTGAAACTCAGTCATCTGCACCAGGGCCCATGCGAAGGAATTATTTCGGTCGATGCCACAATTGCGGTAGAGCGAGTAATAAAAGCACTCGAAAAGTGTGTAATTCGTGCAATAAATTAATTTGTCCGGAGCATTCTAAATCTGTATGTTTGTCCTGCTCAGAAAACACTGATTAGATTTTAATAATTCTGTGCACTATTTTTAGCCTACTTTTCACATTTTGCAAACATGAGGAAAAAGTAGACTTATGAGATCGGGCAAATGTGTGCCTGTCTGTCCTTCCGCCTGACTGTCCTTCTGTCTGTTTGGCTGTGTGTGTCCCCCCCCCCTATCGACTCCTAAACTGCTGCAGCAATCAAAACAAAGTTTGGTAGGAGTAAAGATCTATACCTGAATATCTCATGGCCATATTTGAAAATAATGTCAGTGCTACCAACTGCTGAAAAATCGCAATTGAAATTTGAGCTCCATGTTGGATATCTTGGAAGGTATGAATGGGAGCTATTTCAAAATTGGCACACGTATAGATAATAATATTGCAGTTTAATTTCCAGGAGGCCACATACGGCATTGTTGCCAAAATGATTATAAGCCTGCTGATAAGTCAAAATTTTAAATGTATATAACTTCTACACTATCAATTGGATTTCAACCAAATTTCGTATGTGCTATGTGTACATAAACAGATACGACTGAGCGTATTCTTAGGAGCCACCAGGGCTGCCAACTGTTAATAAATGCTCTCAACTTTTTTTTATCCAAATACCCATATATCAGAAAGTATGCAAGCCGACAGCTTTAAACTATGCACACGTATAGTACCTGACATACTATATTAATCTGGAGTAACTTATATGCGTCAGTGCTACCAACATGATTCTAAACCTGCTGAGAGGTCCAACTTTAAATACATGTAACTTCTATACTATCATTTGGATTTCAACCAAATTTCGTGTGTGCTATGTGTACCATAACATATATGACTATGCCGATTCTTAAGAGTAACCAGGCCTGCCGACTGTTAATAAATACTGTCTCTATTTTTGTTACCCTAATATCAATATATCAGAAAGTATGCAAGCCAATAGCTCTAAACTTTGCACACGTATAGTACCTGGCATTCTAGAGTAATTTAGAGTAAATAATATAGGCCTACGCCAGTGCTGCCAACATGATTCTAAGCCTGCTGATAGGTCCAATTTTAAAATGCATGTAACTTGTATACTATCTAATGAATTTTATTCAAAATTGACACAACAATAGATCATATTATTTCAGATTATTTCTGACCAATACTTGTATGTTATTGTTGCCAACATGATTTTACGCGCACTGCTAGATCCAATGTTTAACTGCATGTAACGTCCATGTCATCCATTGGACTTCAACCAAATTTTGTATTCTGTACCTTAAGAGATGGAACTAAGAATATATTGAGTCACCAGGGCTGCCAACTGTAGTTCTCTATTAGGCTACATTATGCCAGGTATACAGTATTTTGAACAAATTAGAGATTTCGATATTACCAACTTAATTTCGTCATTATTCTAGATAGATCCATATAGATTAATCATTGGCATGAATCTTAAATTTTAAGAAAAGTAGGCTCTTTAGTTCGTCAAGGAACTTCTTGTTTTTATCTCAACTTCTGTAAACCTTGTGATTTTTTCGTAAGAAATGGCTGACTATTTGTTTCAGTATATTTTTATAAGAAAATAATAATATCTTTAGGTTATGTTGATTATAATTAATAAGAATTACATAGTTAATACGACTTATAAACAAATAAACGCAATTGTAAAATTAAATATATTATTTTATGAATATTTAAAATTGCATACCTATGTAGACCATGCGACATCTCGCGTCACTATTAGGTACGCGACCACTGCAGGGTTAATATATAAATGCACTCTGTGAGGGTCCCTAGGATATTTAAGTCGTGCCCTGTGTCAAAGTGATGATAAATTAAAGTATACATAAAGGCACGTACTACGGTATTCCTCGGGAGTTCGCCTATGCGGTGTTAACACTTGCAACGACTTAAGTTGCAAGACTGTACTAAGATTGCTCAACCTTTCAGTTGTCTTTCGTATTCTTAGACAACAATCACCGCTACTAGAATACGCTAGTATGGACACGCTACCAGTAGTATTTGAATTATGACACACTTGTCGTTACATTTCTAGTCAAAATCGTATTTACTAACAATAATCTACCTGTACAGAGATGCTTCAAAATAGCAAGATATCATCCTACACTGATCAAAAATCTGCTTTCATATGTCAATCATAAAACCGTGTTTCTTGCTAGGAAATGTCGGAAAATATTCTGAAGTGTTTATCCTGAATTTCTTTGTGAGTATAAATATAAAGACAGCCATTCTACAGTGTTGCCACATTAACAATTAATATTGTATCTTTAGTCGGTAACATAAAATACAGACAGCCTTGAAGCCATTCAACAGTGTTGCCACATTAACAATTAATATTGTATCTTTAGTCGGTAACATAAAATAAAGACAGCCTTGAAGCCATTCTACAGTTTTGCCACATTAACAATTAATATTGTGTCTTTCAGTCGGTCAACCTAAGAATCATTCCAATTACTGAAAAATGTGAAAAGAAACTGTAATTAATTACAAAGGATTAAGATTTTTACATATTATTGAGGACTATTCAAGAAGAAAACTAAGAGATTTCATGTTTTTCTCGTCAAAGGAGCATCATCAGATCCAAATATACAGGACAAATAGCTCTACAAAACACCATCAAACCTGCAGTGACTGCCCTCTCTAAACAAAATACAAGAAAACCAGTTAGGAAACGTGGTGAGTGTGGTAACTATTACTGAAACATATTACGGCATTAAGTTGAAAAACGAACTATTCACTTTACTATCGCAAATCTTAGATATGACTATTCCATCAACAAATATAGTATTGTTCCCACAAACTAATCTATCTTCGTAGATTATAGATTCTCGCCGCTATGGATTAGCCCTTATGGTGCCGATATATCAGCCGAGGGAGCATCTGATAAAAATGCCACTGGCCGATCTATGTATTTTTTTTATTTCCATACACATAGCGATTTAACTATAAAACGAAGACAACGCGGAAACCATTCCTTATCTCGACAAGTTTAAGTTCCATGAATAACTGAATTTATAATAGGTATTCTTTGAACATGCTGCAGTCAACTGACATCCCGTTTGCGTTATCTTCTGAAGTATAAGCTTATTAATATACGTGGTGATAAATATGGCTAGCTCCTTCAGCGAAGGGGACATAAATACGGTTTTAGTGCTAAGTGAAGTGTGTGAATTTTCTATTGGTGGCGACGGCTTTGATTTTACTGACGAAAATCCTCCTAATGCCGGAGGAGTGTAAACGTATATCACTGTAGAAATTGATCGTACTCAATACCTATTTGAAAGATTAACACTATGCTTGCAATATTTATAAACAATTAAATAAATATTAACTTTTGAACCCGCGCAACGAATAAGGGACTCCACGCCACCTTGGTCTGTTTTGAGATAATGATGGAAAGAGGTACCTGGTCGCATGTAGCAGGAAATGACGTGTTAAACGTGCACACAAGTGCCTCCTATGGGTATATATATTTGCAGTTGAAATGCCACGTGCGTGGAAGAAGGACTCTGGTATTCCAAGACGGAGTGCTTCAGGAAGTTGGAGACCTCTCCGTCAGCTAGCAAACGTGACAATATCGGCCGTAGACGTAAAAGGAATATGCAAAAGTGGAAAGATTACAATAGAAAGATATTGAATGATGCTGGGGAAGCATATGAAAATCGTCATGGATGTATAATTCCAGAAAAAATACAACCAGAAGAGGTGAGTAGAAAAAGGACCTTCGTGTTTTCTCCTGGGTGTCTGCATGCCAGAATTTGTTATTAATAGGTCTGAATTTTGGAATGAGACATTTGAATACATCCCTGTTATTAATGTAGAGATTAAGTTGTTTTATTTAGGGAGTTGGGGCATCGTTATCAGCCCCGTGTACGTGAGTGTGTGAGCTGTCTTATAATCTGCGTTTTAGTGGTGATTGCCAGGGTGTGTTTGTGTTTGCGAGGCTAGAATATGTGGGAATGTGAATTTGGCATGTTAGGTAGGCTATCATCCCGATATTTGTTTGGTGTAGAAATGGGAAAATACAGAAGACCATTTTTAGGAGGTACCTGGAATCTACTCCTCGGTTATCCTCACAATATTAAGTGTACTTTGTTCTAACACTCGTATCAGGATTTAAATTCTCAATTGCATCACGGAGATTTAACTCGAGTCTTCTAAAAAAAGGGCAGTTACTACACTCACCCCTAAACCACTCACAGCTACTGTAGAGAATAAGTGGCTCGTAATGTCTTAGCGTGATATATTCCACGATAATCGATGTCCTGATTGCCATAAGGATGAACCCGCAAAAATTAAACATATCAGGGGGAAGACACCATAGTGCAACCTTGTCCCCTAATGTTCTAATTTATATAAATTTAGTGTAATATCCTCAGTTCTGTGAGACCTGCACCGTAGGTAACAGATTCGAACCCCAGCTCTACGATGGAGGATCATTAATGCTGGTATAAGAATTGGAGCGCAGGGACGTAGGTAGCCAAGGGGTGCTAAACGTTGCTAGTGCACACGCATCCATCTCCTCCTCACCCTTCAGCGCGCTCTCAATGTTGTGGGGGAATAATCGAGAGAATGTTTTAAAATATTCAAAACACATGTTCTTTTAGAGATCAAAGTCAGTGTTTGCTGCCCACTAACGTTCTGTGTGTAGAAGTGTGAATGAGATCCAAGTGTGTATTTGCAGCCCAATAACGTTCTGTATGAAGAAGTGTGAATGAGATCCAAGACTGTATTTGCAGCCCACTAACGTTCTGTGTGTAGAAGTGTGAACGAGACCCAAGTCTGTGTTTGCAGCCCAGTAACGTTCTGTGTGTAGAAGTGTGAATGAGACCTAAGTCTGTGTTTGCAGCCCACTAACGTTCTGTGTGTAGAAGTGTGAATAAGACTGAAGACAGTTTTTGCAGCCCAGTAACGTTCTGTGTGTAGAAGTGTGAATGAGACCCAAGTCTGTGTTTGCAGCCCAGTAACGTTCTGTGTGTACAAGTGTGAATGAGACCCAAGTCTGTGTTTGCAGCCCACTAACGTTCTGTGTGTAGAAGTGTGAATGAGACCCAAGTGTGTATTTGCAGCCCAATAACTTACTGTGTGTAGAAGTGTGAATGAGATCGAAGTCTGTGTTTGCAGCCCACTAATGTTCTGTGAGTAGACGTGTGAATGAGACCCAAGTCTGTGTTTGCAGCCCAGTGACGTTCTGTGTGTAGAAGTGTGAATGAGACCCAAGTCTGTGTTTAGAGCCCACTAACGTTCTGTGTGTAGAAGTGTGAATGAGACCCAAGTCTGTGTTTGCAGCCCATTAACGTTCTGTGTGAAGTAGAGTGAATGAGACCCAAGTCTGTGTTTGCAGCCCACTAACGTTCTGTGTGTAGAAGTGTGAATAAGACTCAAGACAGTGTTTGCAGCCCAGTAACGTTCTGTGTGTAGAAGTGTGAATAAGACTCAAGTCAGTGTTTGCAGCCCAGTAACGTTCTGTGTGTACAAGTGTGAATGAGACCCAGGTCTGTGTTTGCATCCCAGTAACGTTCTGTGTGTAGAAGTGTGAATGAGACCCAAGTCTGTGTTTGCAGCCCACTAACGTTCTGTGTGTAGAAGTGTGCAGGAGACCCAAGTCTGTATTTGCTGCCCACTAACGTTCTGTGTGTAGAAGTGTGAATGAGACCCAAGTCTGTGTTTGCAACCCACTAACGTTCTGTGTGTAGAAGTGTGAATGAGACCCAAGTCTGTGTTTGCAGACCAGTAACGTTCTGTGTGTACAAGTGTGAATGAGACCCAAGTCTGTGTTTGCAGCCCAGTAACGTTCTGTGTGTAGAAGTGTGAATGAGATCGAAGTCTGTGTTTGTAGCCCACTAACGTTCTGTGTGTAGAAGTGTGAATGAGAGCCAAGTCTGTGTTTGCAGCCCAGTAACGTTCTGTGTGTAGAAGTGTGAATGAGACCCAAGTCTATGTTTGCAGCCCACTAACGTTCTGTGTGTAGAAATGTGGATGAGACCCAAGTCTGTGTTTGCATCCCACTAACGTTCTGGGTGCAGAAGTGTGAATGAGACCCAAGTCTGTGTTTGCAGCCCAGTAACGTTCTGTGTGTAGAAGTGTGAATGAGATCGAAGTCTGTGATTGCAGCCCACTAACGTTCTGTGTGTAGAAGTGTGAATGAGACCCAAGTCTGTGTTTGCAGCCCACTAACGTTCTGTGTGTAGAAGTGTGAATGAGACCCTAGTCAGTGTTTGCAGCCCACTAACGTTCTGTGTGTAGAAGTGTGAATGAGACCTAAGTCTGTGTTTGCAGCCCATTAACGTTCTGTGTGAAATAGTGTGAATGAGACCCAAGTCTGTGCTTGCAGCCCACTAACGTTCTGTGTGTAGAAGTGTGAATGAGACCTTAGTCAGTGTTTGCAGCCCACTAACGTTCTGTGTATAGAAGTGTGAATGAGGCCCAAGTCTGTGTTTGCAGCACAGTAACCTTCTGTGTGTAGAAGTGTGAATGAGACCCAAGTCTGTGTATGCAGCCCACTAACGTTCTGTGTGTAGAAGTGTGAATGAGACCCAAGTCAGTGTTTACAGCCCAGTAACTTTCTGTGTGTAGAAGTGTGAATGAGACCCAAGTGTGTGTTTGCAGCCCACTAACGTTCTGTGTGTAGAAGTGTGAATGAGACCCAAGTCTGTGTTTGCAGCCCACTAACGTTCTGTGTGTAGAAGTGTGAATGAGACCCAAGTCTGTGTTTGCAGCCCACTAACGTTCTGTGTGTAGAGGTGTGAATGAGAACCAAGTCTGTGTTTGCAGCCCAGTAACGTTCTGTGTGTAGAAGTGTGAATGAGACCCAAGTCTGTGTTTGCAGCCCACTAACGTTCTGTGTGTACAAGTGTGAATGAGACCCTCTGCAAGATGTATCTTTTCACATCATTCGGTGTTGTCATAGGTTTCATTATCGCCACGCTTATAAGGAAGACTTCATTTGAATGTGGTAACCCGTTGAAATCCCACCTAGCTCATTAACTGATGCCCAAATGACTCACTCTTTCCAAATTATCTTTGTCAATCTTCACTCTTCCTAAATCATGTCAGTAATATGATTGTGTTTCTTCCCACCCAGTAGACAAAAACCACTCTAGGATTGTTACAATAGGTCTGGAAAAGAAAGAGTACTACATTTTAGTTGTTTCCCAAGACTAACTTGAGCGTCCCCTCCGCACCCCTCGGTAGCATGCTGAGCTTCTATGCCCAAGATTGTGGTTTCAAACCCGGCCGATTTCGTCGGATTTTTTAAGAGCGTTTATTTCACTCATTACGTCCTCATTTGGAGGGGAATTAAAGCCAGCGGTCTCATGTCATAGATTTATAGCATGTAAAAAACCTTCCGCTAACTACAATTGTGTGAAGTCAAATTTGTAGGTTAGTTTTGATTAACGCTCCGTAGTTCCAACGTTCGTAGCTGGGTGCCAGTTGCAGTGGCATCTAATTGCCAATTTTGCGGCTAGGTGTCATTGACGGTAGCATTAGGTAGCAAAAAGTGGGAACTACCTGAAATTGATCGTCTGCAGTCCTTACTTAAATAAAAAGAGATAACATACACTAATAGAGCCATCAGAATTAACACCGGTTGTCCGACAGATTCCACACACACCCAAAGTACACGGGGCAACATGACCGCGTTGTTGGAGAACCTAAACTCAGGATCCATCCATGCAATGTTTTGTCCGCCTCGTTCCGTAGTGGAAAGCATTCTTGGCTGTCACCCTGGAGGTCAGAGTTCGATTCCCGGCCCTGTCATGAAATTTAATTCTGGTCTGAAGGCTGAAACGGAGTATACTCAATATCTTGAGGCAGAATTGAGAAGAGACGAGTTCAATTCCCATCCCAGTCATCCTGGACGTGGTTTTCCGTGACTTCCCACTTCTACTCCAGGAAAATTCTAGGATGGTACCTAACTTAAGGCCACGGCCGCTTCCTACCCAATTCGTACCTCAGTAACAGATACACATACTAGTACTAACATCACAGTGACACACACCCAAATACACGTGGCTACATGACCGCAATGTCGCAAAGCCTTTAAAAGAATCAACATCAACAACAAACAACAAAGATCAGTGTGTGTATTAATATAGCTATTACCATCCGTTCAGTGGAATAAGGACTCCAGTCACAAGAAATGCATGCTGTTAACGAGTGGGCTCCAAGACAACAAAACTTGTTACGGGTTTCCATCTTCCTATTTTATGGACAAAAATATCCCTAGATCTATGTTCAGTTGTCACTGAAGCACCACACAAGTCAACTACAATTTTTATATCATATTAGAGATCACTCGAATAAAATTTCGACGAAATTCACTAAATAGCGCTTTCAAACAACATAAACGTACTTTACACAAAACTACAAAAATGGCGCGGAGTCCCTTATTCGTTGCGCGGGATCATTTCTTTCACAAAAGATACTATTTAGATTGTGTAGGCTGTCATATTTATACTAAAAACTCCAATTATTTTCTTTCTCACGGGATTATTTTTACAGATTTTATTAATACCCAAATGAAGGAAATTGTATTTATTTACCTGCTAGAAAAAAAACACACTATCTTAAAATATAGGTGGGAGATAATTTGTAACACTTGTAATATCACTAAGCTTGGATTGGTAATTTTAGCAAATTCACTTATTAATTGCTTGGCATCAAAAGGGATTAGATGACTCTCATCAGATCTGCTACACAGGTATGGGTAAAGGTGTTTCTTCAAATGTCCCAACAAATTTGGTTTCGCATATTCTACATTGTCTTCTCACGACTATGGGTACATGAGTATCGCTTCTCACCAGTATGGGTAAACATGTGTTTCTTCAAATTGCCGATCTGACTAAATTTGGCTCCACATGTGCTACACAAGAAGGGCTTCTCCCCAGAATGGGTTAGAATGTGTCTCTTCAAACTCCCAATTCGATCAAATTTGGCTTCGCATATGCTACACGAGTAAGGCTTCTCCCCAGTATGGATTAACTAGTGTGTCTTCATATAAACTTTCAAATTAAATTTGGCTGCGCATGTGCTACACGAGAAGGTCTTCTTCCCAGTATGGGTTAACATGTGTTTTCAAACTACCATTATGACTAAATTTGGCTTCGCATGTGCTACATGAGTAACGCTTCTCCCCTGTATGGGTTAAAATATGTGTCTTCAAATGACCTTTCTATCTTAATTTTACTTTGCAAATACTGCACGAGAAGGGTTTCTCCCCAGTATGGGTTAACATGTGTCTTTTCATACTACCATGCCAAGTAAATTTGGGTTCGCATGTGCTACACGAGAAGGGCTTCTCCCCAGTATGAGTTAACATGTGTGTTTTCAAACTACCATTCTGACTAAATTTGGCTTCGCATATGCTACACGAGTAACGCTTCTCCCCAGTATGGGTTAACATGTGTGTCTTCAAATGACCTTTTACTCTAAATTTTACTTTGCAAATACTGCACGAGAAGGGCTTCACCCCAGTATGGGTTAACTTGTGTCTCTTCAAACTACTTTTCAGACTAAATTTGGCTTCACAAGTGCTACGCGAGTATCGCTTCTCCCCAGTATGGGTTAACAGCTTGGTCGAAAAATTTTTTTGATTTGTAATATTTCTTTCTGATACAGTGCTGGTATTCTGTCCTCTGGTATTACATAATGGGTATATCTTCCTTACAGCAGGATCCGAAGTATCAGGACATCCCAGCCTGAAACCGTTGGTATTAATACAATCCAGCGCGCTCATAAATATGTTGAATTATCTGAGAATGGTGAATAATACTTTCAAAATACAGGGATCTAACTTATAAAATGATAATTGGACCAACATTCATTAAATCACTACCAGGAATACTGTCCTCCTTATCTAATGCCTGGAACTGATCTCAGTTTTAATATTCAATGCTATGTTTTTCATACAGTCTGAATATTTTCAAATACTTATATACTAAGTAAACAAAATGGTGCGTCACATCGGAGTATTTGGAGTGATAGGTTTCCTTGATAAATATGAAATCCGTATCTAGTTCAAAAGTTCTGATTATACATGGAAATGGCAAATTATTTCCAGACACATTCTGTTTGCCAAAAGTCAACTTTGTCCTTGATCAGTTATATAATTGAAATTATTGAATGGTAACGGAAATTGTGTGCTAATTCATACTAGCAGTGCAAGTATTCAACTTATTTTACACCACATTGTGCCGCTTTAACAACATGGATGTTTGGGGATATGACTATTTAATATAATCTGGATAACTGAAATCCATCTGACTTAGGAATTGCGTGCTTGTAGAGGTGACAGAATAATCCATATTATATTCCCTACAGAATAGCCATGCTGGCATTTGGATTAAGGTGGGAATTTTGGATATGCAAATCATGTGATTTCGAAACCATATGGGCTTTTATGCTTCACTCTTGAATACATCACGGATGAATGGTTATTAAGGGCTACATAAATTATATAAAGTTGAGTGAATAGCTTAAGGTCCAAGAATATACCAGATACTATATATAACGGTGGCTTGTTATAATAAACAGAAAGTGGTAACTCGGTAACATTAATCACTCCATATAGCGAACATTTATCCAACTCTTGGCTCACCACAATGTGACTCCCGTCTGACCACGTACTACAGCTGGGAACATAAAATAAGCTATTTTCCCCCCAACGATTCAATATCTCAACCTCCTATTTAGACGTCAACAAATACACACTTTGTACACTGTTCGATGTTACATTCTACGTTTCAAAATATCTGACATAAGTATCTCAGAGGTTTGTAAAACCTGGCACAATATCCTAAAAGTAATGAAATAGAGTAAGAGATTTCACTTCTAGCACAGATCGATGCATTTGATTAAATAAATCCGTAAACGCGCGTGCAAAAGTGGCTGAGCTTTCGCACGGGCGGCGTATTTGTTGAGTGACGTCACTCATTCTTAAGATTACCATTCTATCTCCGCAGAACCTACACACCCTACATCCGAAGGAATTCGTTCAAAATAAACTATTATTGGTTATCCCCTAGAGTTCTTGTCCTCGACCTGTCCTTCCATAACACCTGTAAGGTTTCATAACCACTCGTCAGACTCATTTACCCTCCCCCACTCGTCGTAATACCCTTCATTAAGTACTTTATTTAATCTTTTAATCACCACTATTTTCCTACAACACCACAATCAAATATTTCTATTCCTATACATTCTGTAGCAAAAACAATCCAAGTATCGCATCCATATAGCGCCAAGCTCCAGGTAATGGCTTCAAAAATGACTTTTTAATTCCTAGATCTATATTTAATTTAAACATATGTCAACCTAAGCTTTATATCGTATTTGCTTTGTCCATTCTGCGCCCAAGTTGGATTCACCAACGTCTTTTAGTGTTTTAACAGCCAATCGATTTCAATATTTTTTTTAAATCTTCCTGCTGCATTCCGTTTATTCTGTTTCAAATACAATGATTTTATTATGAAAACTCTCCTCAACACCTCGTACACACCGTTTAGAAACATGATAAAATTTTCTGGTGAGAGGCCAAGACAACATTGTCGTTAGTAAGTCACCGAGACGAAATTAATTTATCTTCGTCCTCTAGTCTCCTTCAAATTTATTTGGAATTTCCTTCGTTATTGCCGTATGTATAGATTGAAAAGTACGAATGATAAAATGCAGTCTTACCTATTATCGTTCCAAATTCCAGTTTCTCTCTCCTGTCTATCGAATCTAATAAATACCAGCTGGATGTAGACACACTCAGAATCCTGAATTGTATTCCGAAACTTTTCAAACCGGCAAACAATATCTCCAATGAACATTATACACACCTTTATTTGTACTAAATATGCCAAGAACGTTTTCCTCTCGATCTTTATTCTATCAAGAACATTCTAATACTTAATTCAACTACCCTTGTTCCTCTGATTCTTGTTCACTGAACTTGTTTTTACCTATTTCGGCTGTCATCCAATCCATCTGTTTCATCATCGTCATCAGCTTCTAAAGGCTGAAAGCCTTGTCGTTGCAGCCATTTCTTACGGTCTTCATCAGTCCTCTTCACATTGGCATACGAGTCACCTTCCATCTCCTTGACAATGTTCTTGAGATACGATTGTCTTGGTCGTTCCCTTTGTTTTTTCCCGAAGTTTTTCCTTAAAAAATTACCTGGAGGAGAGTGTCATGTTTAAGTATGTGTCCCACGGATTTTTCATTCCTTTACTTGATGGTGTTCAACAGGCATCGATTCTCCTGAATTTGGTTCAGAACAAGCTCATTTGTCTTTCTTTCCATCCAGCTTGTTCTGGTCATTCGTCTCCAAAAATACATTTCAACTGCCTCAAGTTTTGATTCTTCTCCTTTCCCAAGTGTCCATGTTTCACAACCATAGGTCAACACACTCCAAACAAAGGTCTTGAGAAATGACTTCCTTACCTTCAAGTTGAGGAGGCCATTGAGCAGCAAATTCTTCATATTTTGAAAGGCTTTCTTCGCCAACGCTATTCTTTTCTTAATTTCTGAGATCCATTTATTGTCATAATTAATCACACTTCCAAAATAGCAAAATTCCGTTACTTGTTCAATGGCACTATCACTTAACATTATATTAGCTAAAATTGGTTGTTTCTATCTATCAACTACCATTAATTATGTCTTCCGAGAATTAAATCTTAGCCCGAATTTTCCTAAGGATTTCTGAAAAACTATTAACATGCAGAGTTTGCTAAAATTGCAATATCATCTGCAAAGCTATGTAACTGTAACCCCATTACATCTTAATCCTTTCTCTTAATGTATTTACTGCAGCTTCTATATATATATTAAAAAGAAATGGTGATAGAGTACAACCCTGCCTTACACCTCTTCGTATTTCTGCTTCTCTTTTATTGCCATCAACTGTTATTTCGGTAGTTTGATTTTTATATAAGTTCAGAATAAGGCGCCTGGCTTTCCAGTCAATCCCGACTTTGGCAAATAAAAGAAATAAGGTTTTCCCATTGACATTATCAAATGCTTTTTCTATATCAATGAATACTATATAGGTCTTTTAATTAACTTCCAGTCTTCTTTCTAAAATCTGACGTAATGCAAGGATAGCTTCCCTAGTCCCTTTCTTTGTTCTAAATCCATACTGATCACTATCCAGATGTTGTTCATTTTTCTTGCTTAATCTTTGATGATAATCAATACAATCTTTCATGCATGTGAAAGAATGGCTAAAGTTCTATAATTAGAACATTCAAAAGCATTTCCTTTCTTGGGTAGTGTGATTGTTCAAATTTTAATAAAATCAGGAGGTACAATTCCGTCCTCATAGCATTTAGTAATTATTTGAAAAAGGTATTCTTTAATGCTTACATCACAACATTTTAAGAGCTCTGCAGGAATGTTATCTACACCAGTTGCTTTATTTCCATTCAGTTTAGTGAGTGCTGCATAAAACCCTGCTTTAGTTATAGTTGGACCTATATCATATTCTTCAATTAGTTCATCTTCTATATAAATAGTATTGTCAGTAATATCTGGTCCATCATACAAATCTTCAAGGTATTCCTTCCATCGCTCACATACCTTTTCATTTTCTAACAATAGCTGAGTTGCTACGATGCATAGGGGCTGAAGATCTGGGCAGTTTTTTTTGCTTATTATTACTTTGGATCTTTGACAGGTATGTGAAGGGTTATCGAACAGTATGCCATTGTCTCAATACTGAAGAAAGCAGGAGGTGACAGATTGGAAGTTTCTCCGACAATGAGTGTGATGACGAACGCTTCTAAGTTTTTATTAGAAGGATAAACAAATGCTGATGATAAAGAAATTGAAGAAATTTATGATCAAATAGAAGAATTGTTTGACATAGTAAAGGCGAATTCAAACATTTCTGGCGTAGTTGGAAGTATGCTGAGCGTCTATGCCCAAGATCGCGAGTTCAAACCCGACGGAATTTTTAAGAGCGTTAAAATCCCTCAATATGCCTTCCTTCGGAGGGGAAGTAAAGCCGGCGGTCCCATGTCATAGATTTATGGCATGTTACAGAATCTAACACTAATTACTACTGTGTGAAGCTAAATTATAGGATAAGCACTTGACTAATGCTCTTACGTTCCAACGTTCGTCACCAGGAGCCGACTGGGGTGGCATCTGGTAACCTAGATCTGACCTAGTGGTCGTTAACAGTGGCGTTTGGCGTCAAAAGTATTAACTACTTGAAAAAATTGAATGTCTGCAGTCCTTACTTGAATTGAAAACAGATACCACACACAAATACAACCATCACAATTAACACCGTTTGTCAGACAGATGCTACAGACACCCTAAGTAAGCGGAGCTACATGACCGCGTTGTCGCAGCCCCTAAACTAGGGAACCAACCAGGCTAACTATCTTCTCTCAAATACTTCCAGACAGAGAGATTTCCGAACAATAATTCGTGGGCAAGTGAAGAGTTAAGTTAATACCAATAATGTATCTTACTTTGACGAGACAAGCAGTAAAATGCGAGATATATCTGACGTTGCAAACAAAACTTATTCATATACAAAACATTCAGTTATGCAAACACAAAAGTTAAATAACATGTTTCCTCATATGTTGTACACTTACTCATTTGAATGGTTTCCGCATGCTGCACTTTCCCCGTCCTGGGTTTCTTCTTTTATGTCCTAGGAATAAAGTGAATTGATTAATTATTTAATTTATTTGGCATCACTAATATTTTTACACAAACAGCAAACTATGTAATTGTAAATCACAGCAGAGTTGAAATGAAGCATTACACAGATGTGGTTATGTCTTCCCTAGTTCTAAAACTTATAATACACAATCTCCTCAAGATAACAAAATGCTGACTCACTGCCTTACAGGAAGTAATCGCTTTAGGGATTGAGAACAAATGAATGTATTTTTACTTTTTTAACTGGGAGGCTTTAGGAGGCGTTAGGATCTAACACATCCACCTATCATTAATTAAAAAGCGACTATATCCTCAATATTTGTACCATCCCATCTTTAGAGAATGAAGGTCAGACATCTTACATTTACAATATCATACAACACATATCTCACAAAACACTGCAATTAAAGCAAAATAAAAAAGAATTTAGTTTAAGTAAATAAATTATATGCCTCTAGAGGGAATTTATTGTGGAGTATGTAGCTGCTACACAATGATAGTCATATCAAGCATTATAAGTCTACTGGTGAACGGTAGCACATAGTTTGCAAGGTAGGTACAAGCCGGGGAAGAAATTGGAGTAACTTATTAATATTTAGTCACACGTCATTTAGAATGCTTTCAATAAGGGATTCCAGGCATCGTTGGTATTAATTGACATACAGAAATTTATGAATGCAAGTTTGAAACTTATATATTGAATCCACCCTTTATAGTTACTGCCTTAGAACAGAAAAAGGCTGAGCTAATTTCAACCATTACAGAGCTTAAATGTGCCAGGCCATGTGATTACTGTCAGAAGATGACTGGGCAAGATACCTACCAACAAAAATACTTGAAATGGTTGTTCATGGTTCCCCATTTTCATCTCCAGTTCAACGTTAGGACGGGAACACTTAACAGACCATGTTCGCTTCCTTCCGACTCCTAATCATATTTCAATAATACCAATCCCCATTAACAACTTTTATAGGCTGAACAAAAGGGCGAACGGCTGTAAAACCACTGCCACATTTAAGTTCAAAATTCATTTCACCTCCTCCCTAACACCGCAGAAATAGGGATATTAAGAGATAGAAGATAAATAACTATAAGAAATGTGGTAAGAAGGAGGGGTTTCTTCAGAACGTACCTTTAGTTAAAATAAGTGGACTTAAGAATTAACAATTACTTTCTTCGTATGATTTTAGCTAATTCTCCTACTTTTATCTCATATCTTTA
This sequence comes from Meconema thalassinum, assembly GCA_946902985.2. Taxonomy (NCBI): domain Eukaryota; kingdom Metazoa; phylum Arthropoda; class Insecta; order Orthoptera; family Tettigoniidae; genus Meconema; species Meconema thalassinum. Next base: position 43,503,856 of record OX336388.2, on the reverse strand, counting down.
ATTATTTAATAAATATGCACTAAAGATCAAGTGCTTGTTATAGCAATGCTCAGGATTGGGATGGAGGTATTCACGGTCATAAGTTAAAACAATCCCAGCATGTGCCTGTAAGGCAACTGCTTAGCCCCATGAGTGGATCTCTGAGGGGAATTCAGAAATCCTAATGCAATTGGGTTATTCTGACCTTAAGTCCACAGTGGGTACCGAATGCAACCATATGTTAGCTTCACATATTATAATTAAGGTGCATCCCCCATTAGCTCCGTGATCAGAACAACATTGTACATTGCCGGTGGTCCCAGGTGGATTAGATATCTCAGTTCTTCTTCCTTACATCAAAACGGCTCGTACTCTCTGTACTATACAAAAGCTAACAGATAAGCACTTCAGTTTGCCATCTATACAGTAGTGAAAATAAAACTACTGATCCCGAAATGCTATTGGGTGATAAAGAGATGTCATGTCTTGTAAGGACGCATGAAGGTGCTTAACTCTTCCAGATCTGAAGATGTTATTTCTGATTCGACACGTGGAACGATGCCCGGAATGGGACAGTCTACAATCTTAATATCCCTAACATGGTCCATATGACTTGTTTCACAAATATGTTTCCCTTTGCATAGGTAAAATTATGTGTTACACATGACTTGTAAATTTGCACTGAAGAAATCAAGGAATAAATAACATACTGAAGTTAATTCAACTTCACATTCATAGAGTTTACTTATGTCAACGGATACATGGCAAAGACAGAAAAGTTTTGTAAAGTTCAAATCAGAATTCATTTCAGTTCCTACACATATGCCAAGTGTTGGCCTAGCAGATTATCACTAGCATTGAGTGTGTGTGTGGCGACTTAGTGGCGTGGGTGCAGTAACTCACTGTTATTATATAACGTTAATATCTGTCATAATAATCAAGCAAAGTTGCTGAATGTTGTGTAAAGAAATATTGCACAGTGTGTTGTGTGTTTTACTGTATTGAGTTCCTAAAGCAATATTGATCTCAAGAATACTTAAGGTAGGGAGAAATTTAATGAACTTATAATACTTGACATCTTATCAGGATTGTTTGGCACTGTATTAAAAGTATGGAATATGAATATAAATAATTTTTACAAACAACGGGCCTAGGTCTAATAAGTTTTCTTCTTCTTTAACAGTCCGTAACAATATAAATATCATAACCACATGTAATTCAACTCAGGTTATTCTTCAAGAGATATGCAGGTATCCTGGACCTTCTGGATGATTAATTCCCCAAATTCTTTCATAAAGTAACGTCTGTAGTTTCATCTATGCTGATGACGGGTGTTGCTTTTAAGAGCGGAACAGCGAGGTCATCTACTCTATCTCCCATGTTGGCCACAAACCAAGCTTTCTTGTTATTGCTGTGGTTTTTGCATCATGTTTACAGATTCCCAATATGTTTTATGCATGCCTTAATTTCACACCCACAAACCTTAACGTAAATGTTGTAAACAGGCCAATTGAAGTGTCTGTTATAAACACTATTGTCGGGTTATGGCTAAAACAGGTGTGTGCCCATCTTATTGGTTTATTGCCACTTGACCTACTAATGAGAATGATGTCTTTACCAACAGTCCACCAAATTCATTTTAACAGAGGCCTACTAACACAATAGCAAACACACAATTGATACTTCACTCACAACTACAACAAATTCAGACGTTACATGCTTCTAGAGAGTAACGATCTTCACACTTGTTCAGAAATCCCGAATGGATATTAGAATAAAGTAAATAGATATCAGAAGAGCTAGAATAGTCAACCAAACCTCGAAGATAGCCCACTCCATCAAGTTCAAACGTTTGATGAAAGGTGACTCTATCAAGATGCACAAAATGTGGATAACCATCACAGATTTTAAATGACAATATGGCTTTGGACACCTTCTTTCATACTTATTATATTACACGCAAGTTATATATTTTCATGTATCTCAGCTCATGCGCAGTACGAAGAGGCTCTACAAGCAATGTAGCACATAGGCAACAAGATTGAAGTTTCCGCCTTTGCATCAGATTACCAGCAGTGTATGAGGATTAGGAAGCAATCTTCGGATAACATGGTCAGTACCATACACAATCTGTGGCCATTTCACTCACATCAGTTGCAAATACAAAACAAACTTCATGCAATACTTGTTTTTAATAGCAAGAAAACTTCTAGTATTACGTTTTACCATTAATCTAGCGACCATGATCATGGGACCTCCATTTTTAAGAGGAATCACAACTTCACTCGGAAGGAACTAACAAGAAACATGAATAGAAACCTAGTCATTTGTGATAGACTGTTCCCTTGTTCCATTTGTGAAGTTATTGGTATTGTTCTGTGTAATTGGTTCACTGCATGACATACCATGTCCAGTTAAAGGACAGAAAATGGGCTGGATCATCTGAGAAAGGCTGTCTTCCTAAGAATTTCAACATTATTTATTAGCAGCCTCAATATTGCATTCATATGTTGGTACTCCATTTTCATATAGAAGTTATGAAGAAATTAATAAATGTATCACTGTATTCAGGCGAGGTAGTCTGAAGTTTTAGAAACAATTTCTGTGTCGCGGAATTTGAAGCGAGATTAGAGTATATAGCGAATCTCTTAAATAGTATGATCATCTACAAAATTTCAATACAAAATTGGAGAAGCAAATCATGCATGGAATTTGATGATTTGCAACAACCAAACACCAGATATTATAAATCCAAAGAAGGTCCCAGAAATTACTACAATTACATTCAGGTTTCGTATTAATTCCTAAATCTTTGATCAGTGCAAATGATCCCCCCACAAACCTTTGCAAATATCAGCCACACTTGCTGGAGGAACATCAGATATCATTAAGCATATGACATGACTTAACAACCAATCAAGCTACTCTCAAGATAATTAGGCACTTACAACTCTCGATGAAGATGGTGTTTCCTTCTTGACTAATGGGACTATATCTGCAGTCACTTTCTCATGGATAGTAACTTCCATGATATGTGCTCCCTACAGAGAAACAACAATGTGTTAATAATGTACCTCACGAGGCATAAGAAATATATTTTGTACACAAGTAAGCACGATAGACATTCATCTAGTTCTATATGTCTCGGATTAGTTCTCAACTCAATGAATATTTTAAGAAATTTGATAAGGTTAGAATAGCAACCCTGAAGCTGAAATTTCGCTGCGTTAAGTGCTCATTAGCTGACTTTAAGTGCTCACTAGCTAGCTTTAGGTGCTCATTAGCTGACTTTAACATCATTTATACCTTCAAGGTTTTGAATGTTTCACAAGACAAAAATACAATAGAATAGCTTACCTATTACTTACGATGTATATGTAGCTATCAGAACACAAAATCCAATACTTTCATGTAGCTACAGTGTAATAAATTCACCAATAAAATTGATACATTTGTCTTTCATTTTAAGAAAATTCAAATAGGTGTTTGGTTCAAGATGAAAATAAACACGAGCTTCAATATGTAAAACATACTTGCATTTCTGAACCTTTCTCAAGACCGATTTCCAAAAATCAGTAACTGTCAACATTAAATGATGACATGATAACCTACAGTCGAATATCATGTGATCGAGTGGTCATGAAGTTAAAGACAATTCAAAACCTCAATACCCAATGTCCGAGTTTCACTAGCACACACTTACTAATTTGCCAAGGATTATTCGAAGTTCCTACCTAATTTACCTGCACGACTTAACCTTACAGGTGATGCAAGTTTTGCCATAATTATTCAAGGCTGTTTCAAAAAGGACAAAAAATAACTGCTTTAAAATTGAAGCCTGCCCTTCAAGAACGTTGTATATCATATTTATTAACTTTTCAGAATTAAAAGAAAACTTCTTGTGCCTAATCTAATACCGAGATATGTTAAATACAGGTCTATACAGTCTCTTCCAACACTAAAGGAATATATTTCTCTTAAATGGCAGTATATAGGACTCATCGTGATTTTAGTGCAGTTTCCCTGCAAGAAAGTTGTATATCACAACAGACCTAGAACGTTGTATATCACAAATCATTTTCCATGGCTAAAAAAAGAAAAAATAATCCTCAGATGCATAATTATATGGAGTGGAATATTGTATTGCTTACAAGCCATACACAAAACAAGAAAATAAAATGGGCACATTGAGAACCGTATAAAATTTTTGGATGGTCGCCATGTTTGATTTTTATATGGAGGCCATAGAGTTATGTACTATTAGATGACGATCATTGCGTAGGTTCATTATCCAAATGTTGACTTCGATCGCATGAATAGGACATAAGAAATGAAAACTTAATTTTTAAATTTCGCACAGCCGCCATCTTGAGGTTATGTAAATAATTGAACTAAATTAGATGTGAGTGCATTACAATGTGTATAAAAATATGCTGTACCATGTTTCACTGCGCACGGGTAGTTGAATCGCGAGAAAAGTCGATTTAAATGTTTCAACTTCGCTTGGCCGCCATGTTCGTTCTGTACTTAACAGGTTTTTGAAAGTCACATAGGTGCCCTTTATCATCGTACGAATGTTCAGGGTGATAGTAATAATTGCGGAGATATAGAATGCCTGTGAAATATTTCGCACAGCCACCATATTGGATTGGTGAGACGTAATAAATGGCAAAGGGCACGGTCGTGGTCGGACGAAATAGTACTTTGACCTTACCGAATTTTATTGAAATCGCTCCAGCCATATAGATTTTTTGGGACAGACACACATACACACACATGGACAAAGGGTGATCTCATAAGCCTATTTGTTTTTCATAATTGAAAATAGGCTAAAAGAATTCTGTGATAATCAAGGGATTATGTACAAATTGTAGCAGCATTATAATCATAACACGTTCCTGGAAGTGCTATGCCGCCACCCAGCTGATTGATATAAAACGTTCATATCTTGTATGACTTAGGTGAGATTTTGTTGAACTGCACGCCCTGAAGTTGCTGCATAAGCTTTTCCACTATTGTCCAGTCGCTTCCGCACATAGTTTTTCCACTGAAATTGATTTATCTTCCTTTTCGTGCTCTTATTCAGTGCTAAAGGAGAGCTTGGCGACACATTCAAATTGCCAACATCCGCCATCTTTGTTGATATACAACTTTCTTGCAGGGAGGCCACCTTTTGGACCCAAAATTTTCTGTCCATTTTTTCAAATTGACTAATTTTTAGGTTTGCAAAGTGTCGGTGTGATGATATCCAACCTTCTTAACCGAAAATCTCAACATGCTCTATTTCTGATATACAACGTTCTTGTAGGGCAGGCTTCAATTATTATAGACATCTGACGAAATAATAAATAAACAGCCCAAGGGAGCGCAATATTAATAACATAGACTGCATGAGCATGATAGCCGTATTCCGTATGACGTATTAATTATAATAAACTATTTATTACCTAAAGTCAATATTTAGAACACTGTGACCTTCGGCGTGGAATAGGATAAGGAACTGTGCAGTACCGTACCAATAGGATAAGGAACTGTGCAGTACATTACCAATGGGATAAGGAACTGTGCAGTACCGTACCAAAATTTCACAGAGTAAAATTTCAAAAAACCAGATCTGTTCTAATAATCTTGTTAATAAAGCATATAAAAATGACTTGAAAAACAGCATAGAACTGAAGAGATGTGTATATTGAATAAGTTAGCTTGATGTGTATTTGCCAGATATTGTAGAGCGAAACTTTGGAAATATGTGTGAGGAAGTTTTTATGAAATGTAGAGAACTACATAATTTTGAAAAAAATTGAGAATTATCCAAAGTAGAAAATAATGTACACAATCACCTGGTAATCAAGTTCTTCTTTAACAAATGCACTCTGAGTTATGAATCTTGCATCTTCAAAAGCATCATCAGGTCCTTCAATTTTCATCCCCACCGGCCTATCAGACGGTGGCTGCTCATTCAAATCCTGGGAAGTAATAAACAAGCATGACTATATGTAAAAGTTGAAGAATACGAGCTAATGATGATAATAATAGTAATAATAATAATAATAATAATAATAGCAAGAAACTGTTACAAAACATTTGCTGATGAACAATCACCTTACCAAGCACGTAGTTACGTCATGCACATGCGGAGGAGGCCCTAGAATTAATACTTCTCGCAGATTACTTCCATGACCTTTCACCCTCCTGAAGAACAATTGTTAATAATAATAATAATAATAATTATTATTATTATTATTATTATTATTATTATGAATTTGAAGTATAAAAAGGAATTATTTACTCTGATCATCATTTATCTTTAATTAATGTTAAGATTCAACCTGACAGACCCAAAGTCAGAACGTTTAAAATATCCTCGAATTGATCTGGAATGTCTTAAAACCAAATTCAAACAATCTCCTTGCAAGTATCACGAACCAAAATCCTGTCATTTAGATGGCATTAGAAGATACACTATTGGGAGTTTCCCGGATTATTGGAGTTCTTTCTCTAAAACGTTAAAACAGATGGTTGAACAAGACCAGCGATAAGGCCAAAATCCTGTCATTTAATGGCATTAGAAGATCCACTATTGGGAGATTCCCGGATTATTGAGGTTCTTCCTCGAAAACGTTAAGAGAGATGGTTGAACAAGACCAGAGATAAGGCCATAGACCTTCTAATTCAAACCTTTCAAAGGTAGAGTTCCAATGAAATAGAAACAAAATTGGCGTGAATTCTTCAAAGATCAGAAAGAAGCCTCGAGAATCATCAGATCTGAAAAACACACATTACATAAAAAACAGTACAAGGAACTGTTACAGAACATTTGCTGACGAACCATCACACTACCAAGCACCTAGTTTATAACTTACAACATCCGAATGAGGTCCTGAAATAAAAAAGAAAACTGCAACCTTGTCACAGATTACTTCCATGACCTTTGAACCTACGATCCTCCTGAAGAACAAATCTTACTTGAGAAACGAATTCCTAATCCAGATTCAGAACTCCCTTCATTAGAAGAAATGAAGCAAGTAACCGTAAACTAAACTTAAAAATAACAAAGCTCAAAAGAAAACTGAAATATTGAAATTAAGAGGTGAAAGCCTAACTAAAAAATGTCAAGTAACTCTTGTAGATATATGAAGAAAATTCCTGAAGACAGGAATTGCAATCTAGTTCACCCTCTAATTTAAGAAAGGGAAAGAACATACATTAATACCTATGGAGAAATATCCTCACTATCACTCGCGTACAAAATTCTCTCTAAAGCATTATTCACGAGACTTGAAATCCAAACTCATCAACTAATTGGCGAATAACAGGCATGATTCATAAATGACAGGTCCTGTACAGAATAAATTCACAATCTCAAAATCATCATGCAAATTCATAAAGTCAGGCGAACAATGCTCACTTCGGAGACTTCAGAAAAGCGGACGATTCAGTAGACCTACACACACTATTCAATATTCTAGAAGATTTCAAAGTTGACAGGAAAAAAGAGTATTAATCCAACAGACACTGACAGCCATAAGTTCAATAGTTAAATTTAAGTGAACTTTCTGATCGTTATCATATTAGCAAAGACTTCGAGGCAACGAGATGGGCAATCTCCAAAAATGTTCAATAGTGTCTTTGAATAACAGCCCAGGACGGGGGGGAAGGGAACAAAAGAAATAACTAATGGTCGACGACTCAAAAATAAAATTCATCTGCAGTGTTTGGCATTCGCAGATAATCAAGCTATTCATTCCATCAATAGACAAGAGGCAGTTCAGGTCCTTGAAAGACTTCACTAAATTGCAGCTAAGACCGGACTCCAAATGCATAGACAAATCTGCTCGTCATCAAGACAGGAAACCTCTGAAGACAAAATTCGGCAAAAAAATCATCAAATAAATTTAAACCCCACGGCATAGCCGTGCTCATTCAACCATGCACCACGGCCTTGATGGCAGCTGCAGCAATTCAGTTAGAATCCCGCTGACAGTACTCATCCTGAGTGATTTTTCCCTGCGTTATCTACACTCCCTCCAGGTAAATGACGGGATAGTATTTTACTTCACGATTGAATCGTGACGCAAACAAAGAGAGAATCTCAACATTCCAGAAGGCCTATACTTACAAGAAACAAGAAAGTAAAATATTTAGGTAAATCCTTGGTCCAGTCTGCTCAGAAGGAATCTGGGAGAAACGAAAGCCTTGGGAAATTTATCAGCATTCTGAAAAGATCACTGACACTTTCAGGAAAAGGCATTTTAAGTTCTACGGTAACATTCTCAGAATGAACAATCGCAGGATCACCAAAAGATTCTCAACCTTGCTCTATCAATGAAGTCAATAACCAGTGGCTTAGTGAAATAGAAAATGAACTTCAAGAAATTGGAATCACAGAAGAAATTATATAAGATCGACCCCAGTTTAAAACAGTAATTAACAACCACCATTTCGCTGAGGAAATGAATACAAGGACCAATAAATCATGGACTGAATAACGGAGGTGTTAATATTATTACTAGGAAAATTAAAAGCAAGCATTACAGATTCAGATTACTATTTGGTAGGGGCCGATAACCTAGATGTTAGGCCCCTCAAAACAAGAATTATAACCATCACTATTTGGTAGTATTAAGTACATGACATAATTCCTATTAATTACGGTACACAAAGATTTGTTATGCCCATCAATAATGGTACACAATATATGGAACTAAAATACAACTTACAATCTCAGGGAAATCTTCTGGTTCACATTTGATACATGGTTGGCCCTCCATAATGTTGAGGAATCTAAAACACAGGATAATAAAGTCATATACTTTAACTAACAGGATACACTGTAAGAAGTACGGGATATATTTGTCATTTACACAAAGAAAAGTTTAATGGTAGGCCTATATATTCCAATACACTTCCAGGAAATTTTCTTGTGTTTTGCTCTATATTCTTTAAATGTATGCAATCGTACATAAAATGGAATTTCTATCTCCGTCAGGGCTTTGAGGATGATGAATTGGTATCCCTTTAAATGTCTACCCCTCCAGAACATTCCAGAAGTGTTTCCTTCTTAGTAACCAATAAAGAGGTGGTGGTGTTGATTGCTGCTTCAAAGGGCCTAACTATTTGGTACTGATATGGAATGAATAGCCTTATTTTGGTAAGAACCTTCCACATGAAATTTTGCATCATCACAAATTATAAACGTCCAGGAGATGTTTGTGTGTTTATCATATGAACAGTGCTAGATTGTCTAAATAGGACTGGGGATTCAGAGAGACAGTGCAATTGCTGAAGCGCAGTAGGCCTACTATGTCTACATTACTCAGCATAATGTACAGACTTTCAACCCCCAGTCACTTTGATACGAATTGTCAAAGCAAACGGAAAAAATTGCACTATACTGAGCATAGATATTATATACTGTATATTGTGACCTAAACAACACGAGCCGAGGATTGAACCAACAACTTACACGCAGCGTAAGTAGGGGAGGTAGGGGAGGATTGATACACTTTTTAGAAAATGTAGTATAACTGCTACTTTACTAGCTTCAGATGATCTCTTTTTTTTGTTATAATTTCTCCTTATATTTAGGGAACAAGATGTTACAATTTCAGAAAGTTTACATTAACAGATTTTTCACAAAGTACAAACATGTCTTCACCTTCGAAGTGTATCAATCCTCCCTATGCTAGGGAGATTTGATACACCATTCAGGGAGGTATGATACACTGTACATTATTGTTAATTTAAGGAAACAAATAGTCACACATATTTCAAATGTATACACAGGTTACATCAAATAGCATTACCACAGATTATTTATTCCAGCAAACCCTTCTTTAAAGATTATTACCACAGTTCTCTTATGGAGCTTTGAGGCCTTCTTCAAATATGTGGAAATCATTGTTTCTTCGGCTTTGCTGAATACCTGGCTAGCATTATGCCCGGTTCAAATATTGCAGGCTTGGTCGCATCTTCTTTAAACTTCACCACATAACGTCTCAAAGTCATTTTATCTATACTGAATTTTGCAGCAGTAGCACCACTTCTGCTACTGCAGCCTTCATTCTTGACACACATTTCCTTTGTTTCGTACCTTCCTTCGCTTTGTAGAACATCGGCATCCTTGAAAATCAATGAATGCTGTAAAAACATGTAAGCTGACGTAACATTATAATATGGTTTATTCTTCCCTCTATTATTTGACTAAGTTGGGGAGATATGATACATGTATCAAAGCTCCCCACATGTTGTGTATCAAAACTCCCCATAAGACACAATGAATATTAAATATGAAGTAATCTAACCTAGAATAACAATTCTTTGTCCTCCTAGTCACATCATACTGAAACATGAAGCAATGGAATATATATATTCACTTATGGAACACTGTAATATATTTGACAAAATTTAATAAATAGTGATACGGTACTTTAGAAACTTACACTGACCATCAGAAAACAAACAAATTGGACGTGCTTCAAAATGTTATGTTGAATAACTCACACAATTTCACAACATGGCTACGAGGTCTCAGAGAGTATAATATCCATCACAGAGAATACAATAGCAAATATTACATATACAAATTACCACTGTATCAAACCTCCCTGTGTATCAATCCTCCCCCACCTCCTCTACAGAATTAATGAGTGAGATATCTGCGCGGATTAACAACTTTGATCTGCAGCGCACGTTACATCTTACACGCTAGGTTCACTATCAACTTAAATTTCAAATAAAGATTTGTAATTAAGTATTCTGCGTTTGTGGATACGTCTTACATCAAATGTTGATATAATAGGCCCAAATAGTATATGAGGAATACACGGAGGTCCTATATTGCCAAACAGTGTTCCTTATTGACAGAACTACAGTATTACAATATTACGGTACATGTAATTTTCTTAGAATTATCTAGAGTTTAACTTCAGACTAAACTATCGAGAGAAAAACACACCTTCCGTTGTCTAGGAAGGACCTGGCGTAACCAGTTGCACCAAGAACCGCACTTTACTCCCACACAGTCGGCATTCCAGTATTAAGGTACCGAGAGTTCAAAGATATTAGCTAAAATCCCTGCCTCTCGTGTTACAATGCGACCACTTCACAACAAAACTCACATAATTGTCCCGTAGGAGTCGTAGGACGAACACCCCGATTCTGTAACTTCACTCCTTAACAACCCACCAAAATGGTTACGACGGAATCGTAACCATAGGCATAACAACAGATGGCTAGCGAGGCTCAAAGTGGTATTCTGTAAGGCGCCTTGTTATGATGCTTGTTACGAGTTCAGGATCAGGATTTCATAGCCATCTTCATAGTACGAAAGCCTTCCACTAGATGACGGGTAAATCGATTGGCGCGTTATTTCAACGTATTTCAAACCATTCTATATCGCAATTAGTTTGTATCATTTTATTTTTTAACTATTTCCTATGTTCCATATTGCCTTAACCCATACTTTCGCTTATTATGGTGTTTTATTTATCGTATGCATTGACCATTCATACGGATTACTTCAACCTGATTAGATACGGTACACCTAACCCCATTTGCGAAAACATTTACGCTGTCTGTTCACATGAATATCTATTTCAGTTAGGATTTACTTTAGCTATTGCCTTAATTAATACCGGTACCTTATTTTATTTAGGAGTATCTTATTTATAGTATTCAACGGATACTGTATTCCAGCGGATCATGTCAACCTTATACACCCAACTCCCTTTCGAAGAGAAATTACATTGCCTGTCCACATAAATATTCATTTTAGTTTAGTAGGAATCAAATAGTGTGTTTTCGGGTTGATTACAACATGAACTGCATCAGAAACTTAAGATAAATGTTTTATGTGGCCAGTAAGCTATTGGGCAACTCACCTGTAGGCCTAATTGACTACTGAGAGCAGTTTAACACATGAACAACAATACTGTTAAGAATAGGTGTATAAATTTAGAATAATGCTCAAAAATCTCCAAGAATGAGGTATCAACCCTTGGGGCACACAATAGAAGTTAATGGTATGTCAGTTTTTCTTCACGGTAGGCCTACTGTAGTGTTATAGTCTGTTCTAGTCAGAACACCACATTGCTCCTCTGGCTGCAGCCAAGAAAGTCAAAGAGTGATTTAATGATCCATCGTAATACCAGCCTTCAATAATAAAACTGAGGTGGCAAGAGGTCCGTGGAAATTGTAGGAAGCCAAGATCAGGATCATTTAGACTGCAGTTTAGTATTATTCTCCTTAAAGGTACTTCTCACTTTAAGAACTGTGAGCAGAAAGGAGTGGGGTATGGGTGCATTATGTTGATCTGTCGCACCTGGAATGATGAAAAGCTCATGCCACTGGAACTACCCACAGAATCCCTCACGCCCGTCAATTTTTAAGTCTAGGACTGTTGCGTACGATAGGTCCACATGTTAAGTTACAAGTTTGCAAATTAGTAGAAAGAAAGTATCAGTAGGCCCTTGATGTGCTTCTAACTCCTTATCCTAGAATAAAAACTACATTCTACATTTTAGCAATATTTACCACTTAATGGAATGTATTCCAGTTTTCTTCAGATGAAGTTATTTATTAGCCTTCTTTTAAATTCAATATATTCTACCTAGCCTAATCCTTAAGTCTCTATATGGCCCTAGGGCATGGCAATCACAATGACTCAATGCTCCTCCGAGATTCTACACAGAAGGGAGGAGGCACTCAACGAAGAGTATGACCTTTGATCCCCACACTCAATGTATTATTACATGAAGGAAGGGGAAGAGAGAAAACAGAGGTTTGTATCAGCACCATGCAGATTAAAAAATCTCTGGGGAGTAGGGGGCAGGGGTTGATCCATCCCTAGTGTGTCCCCAAAGGCAACACCTTGTCCCTAAATACTACTACTACTGGGACTGAGATAAGACTAACTAAATTGAAATATTATGTGGATAACATAACTCTCACCTGAATTCTTTACATTCTTATCACATACAGTAGTATGAAACAGTCTACTTTCTAATTGCAGAACCTTCATAAGGACATAAAGGAGGAAAAGAGAAACCTCATGAATTAGGAGGAATGCCTACTGGTTCTGGTAGGAACAGTTGGTGTTAGGATTGCAGCAGTTCAGGAAGCAAGGCTCAAATCATACACAATGTTTTCTTTAACAAATTATTATTCAAATAGAACACTTAATTTATAACATAAAATTAAACATTTGAAAATACAGCAGTTTACAGAGCAATAAAATTAAGTTTGTTTCTTCGTCGTCTCATTCAGACCAGGGCACTGAAGGTGTTTCACAGAATTTTTGGCAGAGAATCCTGGAAAATTGAAAATCAATCTCTGATATTTTTACCAGTACTGTGACAAAAAACTATAAACAAATTTCCAGATTTATTTTTGTATCATGACCTGGAGATGTGCTCGTTTAGCCTATACACTACATTCTAAAACTCAAGTTAGCCATTATAGTGTAACAAAACAATTTAATCCGGCTACAAACTTATGCAAAAACAAGAATAATTATTTTAAATAATAATACCGGTAATGTTTTTTTTTTTGTTTTTTTTGAGGAGCAGTCTTTTGTAGTATTTTCCTAAATTTCCATGCTGGGAAGTGTCTGGAAATACTCTCAAGAAATGAGAAAACTTCCTATACTACTGAGCAAGACCAATAAATGCAATCACTTATCAGACTCAATCGTCACAAATGGACAACACACTAAGGAATGCCTAACCTCATGTCAACCATCTTCAGTTTACAGATTAATAATCTCATTTATTACTCAGTCAGGGAGATGACCTTGATGTAGTCTGTCATTTCGATCACCACTAAAAATAAAATAAAGTTACCCAGCAAATAATATAAGTGTACATTAATTTGGTAGACCAGCATATAAAAGCCTCCAAATGAACCTCGTATTTCGCATGATAGACCGGAGTTTGAGAGTCAGAGTAATCAACTCGTTGACATAAGCGAACAGCTGACATGCCATACCTCTCGTTAAGAATGCATTACCAAGAGTTTAGTCAAAGAATGATGGTGTTGCATGCGATATGAAACAGCGATTCCCAAAGACGTTGTCGAACAGCCACTGCAAAGTGAGCCGGCACCCCATCGTGTTGAAACCTAACACTGTTTAAGATTCCCACATTTTGCAGCTGCGGGATGAGCCAGTCATTAGAATGATCAAAAAAATAGGGTTCAAACAGATGCGTTCGTATCATTCTGGCCCAGATCATGAAGTGAGGTGGGTTCGCTTGATTTCTTCAGCTGTGCAGAGACCATGGAGGGACAAATATGATGTTTTAAATTCCTAAGATGTAAGTACAAATGGAAGATTTTCATGCCTTGTTTCGTTTTCTGGGGGACATCGCCAACTGATATTACTAACCTCGGTCACTACTGCACGAGAATATATGTATTAATATTTATTGCTCATTCAACGATGGCAGCCATGTTCGACAGTGCAATGAGGTCTCTTCAACTGCATATAAGACGCACACATTGACATCACCACAGGTTGGGGTTAACATTGTTCACGATTGGTCCGTATTGACGAATGATAGTTTAAAATTTGAAATACATGTTCCGTCTAGTTAATGTCCTAGGGCGTAAATAAACACACAAAAAATTATTGACTAGACGGAAGATAAGTGTATTTCAAATTTTAAACTACCGGTATCACTACAGTTGCCAACGTGGGATACAAAATACACCACAAAGGTCTGGTCTGGATAAAGATTATTTATGCACGATTGCCCCACTGTGCATGACAGAAACCAGGTGTATGGCTAACGGCTAAGCAGCAATTATTCGTATAGGCAAAGCCCATTGGATTGGATTTAAGAAATTTCACTCTCACAAAAAAAAAAAACAATTACAGCAGTGCACAACAAACATTACTTTGCGAGACAAAAATCAGGGGTGTATTCGTGCACATGGCTAACACAGCCCTCCACCTAATAATTATTGGCCCAGGCAGAAGCCATTGGTATGCATTTAAAAAAAATTACTATTATAAAACGCACCATACAGATTCCGACGTTTAGCTGTACACTTCACCTTGAGAGCTCAGCGGTAGGAGAGAAAAGGTATTTAAGCTAATTTCAGACACAAGACACGCACAGCGTGGCAAATGTTTGGTAGCACTGAATGAAAATAGAACGAGCGATAAAATTCTGTATAGTACCTTATCAAACGTTGAGAAATAAATCGGGGAATGATGTTTTAATAGATGTTTCCTCCTCCGCTGTCTGTGACCCACCCAACCATCCCAAATAGGATCAAGACTTATCCAGGCAAAATTTCAGCTGTGGCTGGTACTGTTCACATCAATCATAATCAAAACAGTTCTGCCAACCTCGCCCTTGCGGTACTATGCCTCACCAACATCCAGCCATTCTAACCTTCGTTTTGTCCAATCCAATGGTTTTTGACAATAGTTACAGCCTAACACGCTCAGATCAGTGAGTTTTGACAATGGTTACAACCTAGCGCGTCCCAATGAGTATATTTTTTTGATCAACAGTGAATTTGTGTCTCACTTCTTTTTATCAACGGTGAATTTGTATCTCACATGTTCGCAACAATGTGTGCGCCTCGGTGTGTGTCGCTGAAGTGCACCTTGTTGACAGTTGAACGAGATATAAGCGCTGTCGAAACATGGCTGTCGTTTTTAAAATAGCAATAAATAAACACACATATTTACGAACTTTAGTACATATATGAGGTGCAGTAGTGACCAGGGTTCGTAATTTCAATACGTAATCGCCCAGAAGATGAAACAAAGACACAAGGTATGTAAAAGCCGCATTCATGTCTGCTGCAAGTGTATAATCTGCGTTCCACTTACATTCATAATAGGGGCAGATGACCTCGTAGTTCTGCCCCTTAAAACATTAATAATAAATCATAGGGGGTAGATGACCGCCCCTTAAATAAAATGTCAAATTTCACTAATATTGTTTAAATGATGGTTTTTATTTGTAGCTTGGTCAACGACGGCAGATGTTTGTGGCCGACAAATTGACGTCATATTACGTTGCAAACATGTCCGATACAAAATACACCACATGACACCTTTGTAATTATGTGAAAAAAGATAATTGGCTAAACCATTGGCCTGGATAAAGATTACTGATGCGTGACTACCCCCACTGCGCGTGACAAAAACCAGGGGTGTTTATATTAGGTAATGCTACCTAACAATTATTGGTCTAGGCGTAAACCATTGGTCTGCCGGATGCGATATAGTATCGAATACGTGTGGTTGGCAATACTGTACATGATGCTAAAAATGGCAAAGTCAGATGGAATTTCATCTATATAAGTCGTGATCCTATTTGGAATGGCTGGGTGGGTTACAGACAGCGAAAGAGTAAACATCTATTACTATATAGTCTCCAGATACCATTACTGCAGATATTTTGACTAATTTCAGTAGTTTAAGAATTTTTCACTTCGGTTCAGGTAAACTCCACTCTTGCATGTAGGTTAGTCCTCAAATGATAACACAATGAAATTAAGAAAATTAACGTACCTTGATGTTAGACATAAACTCCCAAAGCACGATGTTGTGAATTTTCTTTCACATCTGATCCATTTAGATGACCGAGCTGTGTCATACCAGGTTATTAAAACTGTGAGAACTATTTGGAACATGTGTGATGTTTATTCCTCGTAAGAACAATCTAGCAGGATTTAAATTTGGAATAAATAACAGACTCAACCAAGTGGCCAGAATCACCTATTTCAGCAATAAGATTAATCACATTTTAATTGCCTACTGGTAATACACCATATAAGTGTCTACAGAAACAATTCACATGAGTAATTTAGAGACAATATAAAAAAAACATAGTCCTTGTATTGCAATTCTCAGCAGATGCTGCTTCAGACCAAATGGAATACAGATCCTAGTATCACATACTGGGCTCAAGTGACACATTTAGAGCAACTACGTGTAGCCAGTGCTAAGGTTTTAGTTTCCAGCAGAAGCATGCAATGTAATCTTTTACATGAAAGTCCTCCCTTCGCAATGACAACTTGCCAAGCAACTTGGGGTCTGATATTATTTCTCCCCTACACTGTTAATCAACTGCATGCATTACATGTAACATTTAACTTCCCTCATTAGTTCAATATGAAAGCATAGTAGAATACTGGAACTCTTATGTTCCAGCCTGCCTACTAAGGCTATTTGCCAAGGTTTTAAATGATAGCCTATTGTTTAAATACTTACTGGATCAGGATTGAAAGCTTTGATACTACCAGTTCTGACGATGGAGATATTCCTCTCATTCTCTTAGGTAAATGAGTTAATTTCAGTTTGTGAAGTCCATTATGATAATCATACTGTCATGTCTCTTCACCACAATTAAGTTAATTATAATTTACCAATGGCATATGCCAAGGCCGAGAAGAAATGTAACATTTGCAGCCTTAATTTAAATAATTAAAAGCACAGTTGCCGCACATTAGGTAGGTGTCTTCAAACTTCTGCAAGTATGATTCGAATTCTGCAATTAAAATCCACAGCCTGCTTCCAGTCTCCGACCGGGTCAGGAATGGAATGAATAAAGCCCCTATCTAGCGGCGAGGATATGAAATGTGCCGGCTGCCGAAGCCTGTCGCACTCCTCTGGGGCAATGATTAAATGAATGACAGATGGAATGAAATGATAGTGGAGAGTGTTGCTGGAATGAAATTTTTACAGGGAAAACCGGAGTACCCGGAGAATAACCTGTCTGCCTCCGTTTTGTCCAGCACAGATCTCACATGGAGTGACCACGGACCCAGCGGTGAGAGGCCGGCGTGCTGTCGCCTAAGCCACGGAGGCTTTCTGCAATTAAAATGAAAGCTAATTATTTCCAAAGTAGTAAAATAGCGCTTGAGTTTCTTCTCCATCAAATAATCGTTTTAGATCGCTTACTGCATCTGAAAACAAAAATAAAAGTGTAAGTTAAATAACATTACACGGGACATTATTCATAATAAGTACCGGTATGCTATTTACCATAATCGTCAAAGAAAGATATTTGCACAACTTGAAGAATCAAAAATATATTGTTTTAATAATAGAGAAAAGATTCGCACAATGTGCAAAGAAAACATATTAGTTCACAGCATCGAGACAGAATTTAGTCAGCGACACTAGTCTTTTCCCGCAAAACATTGCGTGGTACTTCTCACAGCTTCTTCCGCACAATTTTCATATACACTGTAATTCTTGTGGTTCATGATAGTTGGCTCTGCTGCATATCCGGTGGTGAAACCCGTGAACAGCGAAACGCGTCATTAAGTGTCTTAGTTCATATCCTGGCTTTTTCCAATCACTGCTTAACATTGCGTCTGTAGTGTAAAACTCCAGCCATATGTCTTCCCTTTTTCTTTGAAGGTCTATACGCAAGCACTGATACGCATGTGTAGAGGGTAGAAGTAGTAGCAGGCGGAGATCTTCTATGAAGAAATTTTCCTTAGCCAGCACATATACCAGGCGCGAACGGGTATACTTCGATACACCCAACGTCTTTTTTAGGAATTTTGCTTTTACTTTTTCTAAGTCCGTTAGATTACTTTAGGTAAGGTGTTCCCAAATTAACTCCATGCCGTATGTTATGATGGGCGTAATTTTCAATTTAAATATTTCCATTGCTGTTACCAGCGAGATCTGTGGAAGAGTTTTTAGACTTATCATGGCTAAGGTCGCAGCTGTTATTCTTTCTTTGACATGTATCGTAAAGACATTTCCATATGTCTGTAATGTGATTCCTAAGTATTTAAAGTATGGAACAGTTGTTAATGGTTCATTTCTGTATGTGATCTTGTCATTGGTTGCTGATTTGCCTCCTTTCCTGAATGTCATTAAAACGGGTTTCTTTTCATTAATTTGCAGTTCATTTTTGGTGGCCCACCTTTCCAGCTGGTTAAAGGCTTCTTGAAGTTTTGTTATCTCGGGTGACATAAGAACCATGTCATCAGCATATGCCAGTATTTTGATGTCTGCTTTGATGCATTTGATGATATCTGATGTTGCTATATTGAACAATAGTGGCCTAAGTGGATCTCCCTGCAACACGCCATTTTTCTGTTCTGGATCGATCAACACTATCATCTATTTGTACCAAGTTACGGCCAAGTATATCTCTAATAATTCTCGTGATGTAATTTTCCCCTATGAATCCTTCCAGTTTTTCTATTATCATGGATCTATTTAAAAGGTCAAATGCCTTGGTGTAATCCACGAAAATCACATGAAGCTTTCCTCTCCGGTATTTCAAAACTTCCTCGATTTCGTCCTTAAGGTATTTCACTGCGTGTAAAGTCGATTTGCCCTTGGTGAACCCGAATTGCCCTTCAGGGATGAATTTCTCTATCATTTGGTATAGTCGGTTATTCAGAAGACTCGTTAGGATTTTGAAGGCTGTACATTCTAATGCTATGCCCCTGTATGCATTTGGATCTTCCATATCTCCTTTGCCTTTATATAACAGCTTCAGCGTGGCATGTCGCCAGTTATTTGGAATTGTTCCTTGTTTTAGGCATTCATTAAAAATGTCTGTCCATAGGTCTAAAAAGTATGGGGCCGTGCTTTTGATATGCTCATAGTAAATCCCATCTGGCCCACATGCCTTGTTTTCCTGAGTGTTCCTTATTACTTTATCTAATTCTGCTGGCGTGAAAGGTTCAATGTGCATTTCCGTATCTTTTATTGTTTGAGGTCGTGTTTCACGTGCCTGAAGTACTTTTTAAAAATGTTCTTCCCATATAGTCATTGGTATATCTTTTGGGAAATGCGATTGGATTGTGTAAAGTGCCTTATACCATTTCTCTGTTGCTTCTTCTATCATTTTTTGTTCTTCCCTTTTTTTTGAATTCTTCTTTTGCCCTTTTCACGTTTTCCTTATATTGTTTCTTAGCATCTGAATATTGTTGTAAATTAAAATCATCGGGTAGTTTTACTGCTCTATGTAGTGCTATTAAGGCCTCTTTTTTTCGCTTGGATGCATTTCCTGTTGAACCATTGATTTTTCGTTCGTTTTGGTCGAGGGATGGGGATTGAGTTATCTTTGATGAGTTTTTCCAAGTTAGCTATTGCTGAGTCCAAATTCCCCGTCTTTATCTCCTGCTGTATATAATGTGTGTTGATGTGAGCAATAGCATCTGTGTCTATTTTTCTGCTGAATTTCGGTTTTTCCTCCTGGACAGTCGTTAGTTGTATGTTTGGTAGAATTATAGTAGTATCCACAGGCAGATGTTTTCTCGCAACTACATTCGTGATGATAGTTAGTTGAACTATACTGACGTTACTAAAGACTAGATCTATTGTACTTGTACCATTCACTCCAATATAAGTTTTATCGATGCGGTTATTTATTAACCTTAGTCCTTCCCCATTTATATAATTCATGACTACTTTTGATTTTGTCTGTTCTGTATCAATTCTGCAGTTCAGATCACCAGCTAGTACTACTGTGTCTGCGTTTGATAACATATAGAAGGCGGTTGCTAGTTCCTCTATTATTTCCTCTTCTTTATAATATGGTTGGAAATACGCACCGATAATTTTGCATGATATCGTTTCCACGACTAGAATATTATCTGTTCTTTGTATTAATTTAAAGGGAGCTAGTTTGGGTTTTAGAAGAATAGTTATACCGCCTATTGGTCTTCCTCTATCGCCTTGTTTTGCAAAAGAGTGTACGGAATAAAAATTTTCGTAACTCCAGTCTGAGGTAAGGAAAGTTTCAGTTAATATCACTGCATCATATGTCTGTAGTAGGTCTGCTGGGATGAGTTGGATAGCATTTCTTATTCCTTCTGAATTCCATAATAATATTCTCAATGATTCTTCCGGACGATTCGTTTGGCGTTCTTGTATTATTTTAAATTTAATTAAATGTAGTTTCTTGGGTCTCTCTCCATCCTCGAAAGAAACGAAAACGTCTCACTAAAATTCTTTTTGGCCAGAACTTTGGGACTGAGATTGTTTCTAAATATTGGAATGGGATGCCTACTTTGAAGGACTTGCCTTCCCCACGCGTTGCTAATTCTTCACACTCTATGTGACCTTTTATACCATTTCTCTCCAAGAAATTTTTAACATGTTCCGCACTTGTTTCCTTTTTCGCTTTCCCTACATAAAGTCAAGCTGATTTTCCCATGGCCTGCAGTTCACAATCCTGTCGGCTGGTGCCTATCAGGGGGTTGATCTCTTGTCATTGTTTTGCACTTACTTTAGACCATCTTTAATGAATAACTTAATATTCAAGCCATTAAGTGATAACATACATATCAGCAGTTCGCTTCCATCTTTGATTTTTCGTTGCAAATATGCTAACCATGGACTAGAAAACGGCTAACAAGTCCTCGGAACATGCCTTTACGGTGGATGGTTCAGCGGTAAGACCTACGTCACAACATGGATGCGATTTGGCGTTACTGAATACCAATTCGACTGCTAACCAGTCTTTAAAGGTCCTAAAGACTTGTTATAGCTGAACCATTTCTTACAGAATCGGGGTGTAGTGTTACCAACTGGAAATTTCGAAATGCAGGACATTGCTCAGAAAAGAGCAAGACATTCGAGAAAAATGTCTGACAAGTTCAATCAATAGCAAAATTATACATAATATGTATATTACACATAACTTTTTACAAAAGGAAATAGGACCTTACTTAATGATCAGTCCCTGCTGCAGTTCTTGGTAATTCTGCACGCCGTGAGAACATGCCTTTTCGTAACTTTTAACGAGGTATATTATTGAAAATATAGGATTTATGATTTACATACCTTTCTTGGAGTTGTTGGGAGTCGTTTCACAATCTCAACTACAACTGTCGCACCTCAATAATGTTTTTTTTACGAAAATAAAGAATTTTTATCGTGTTCGTTTCACTACGGACGCCATCTTGGACACTCGACAGACGGAAATGTGACTACGTTACCAACATGTCGCATACAAAATTCACCATTCACCATTTCACACGTAAAGACGTTAAGTACTGCCTGGCCGAAAATTACTGCTAGTACCACAAGCAAGGGGGTCTGGGGCGTAAGCCCCAGGTTAGATTTGTTTTTGTATGTAAAACATTAATAAGATAGAATTTATGTCCGCTACTAGGTTAGGTACTGCCTGGCCGAAAATTACTGCTAGTACCACAAGCAAGGGGGTCTGGGGCGTAAGCCCCAGGTTAGGTCTGTTTTTGTATGTAAAACATTAATAAGATAGAATTTATGAAGTAATTTCACATGCCACACAATCCATGGTTAAAGTACGACTGACGAGTTGGATTTGGCGCAGTAGTATATTACATTATCGACGCTCTTTTGTTTCTTTGTATACCCTGTGCGAGATAGTATCAAATGCGTGGGGTTGGCATTCCTGACTTCGTGAGAAAGATGTCTTCTAGAGACTTCATTTCAACGATATAAGTAGTGTTGATATTTGGGATGGCTGGGTGGGTCTATGACAGCGGACGAGTCAACATCTATTAATTTATCATCTCCAGATACCATTACTACAGGTACTTTGGCTAATTTCATTACTCAATTTTTTTATACACATGTTCTCACGGTGTACAGCGCTACCCAGTTCTTTTCCTTGAAGCCGTACTGGTATTCTTCAGCAGAACCTACTTTTGAAAGAAGACGCGAATTATTTTCTTGAAGCACATATTTATAGAATTGTTCACACTACGTATATTTGAAATTGATCGTCACAAGTAACATTCTACCAACAAACGGTTCCTCCATTGAGCATATACGGTGTACGGTATGAATAAATACACATTGCTGCCTGGTCTGACAAACTGGCAAACTGTAGGCCTACTTAAGTTCAGAAACAAAACTCAATGTTCTGATACCGGTACTTATTAAAGAAAACAGACCATTGTTGGTCTAGTGTTGTGTCAAAGTTGAACTTTAAAGGTGCCTGTACACTAGAGAGTGATTTTCATAATGCAAGTCTAGCTAGACCGCTCTAGCTAAACTGAGTGTGTGTACACTGTAGAGTAATTTTCCCTAGGTAGAGCATTCGTAGAGCAGACATAGACCAATCTACCTAGAGCACTCTCTGAACCTGTGTACACTGTCAAACGTAAATGTACTAGGTAGAGCAGCGCTAAAACATTCTGAGAGCAGTGTGAGTCTAGTTTTTTTGTGCTGTTTGTGAAGTTAAAATATCTTTAAGAGAGCTTTTAGCATCTGTGGTGGCTGTGTGTGCCTTGTTAAAAAAGAGAACTATGAAGAGGAAAAGAAGGTTGTGGGTGAGGAACTGGATATCATAAAGAGAATACGAGGGAATACACGCTAAATTATTTCAAGAGTTATGTTCAGAAGATTCTGAAGTGTACAAGAACTTTTCAAGAATGAGCAAAAATAACTATGATTATATTTTGGCCAAAATTACCACCAGGATCAGCAAAAGGGATCACCCGAAAAGACTGTGCCCTCAGATTTCTGTCTCTGTATTCTTTCCGAGTACAATTGCAAGTTTCTGGATGGGCTTCAATATTTTCAATTAATGTTATTGTTTTTTCGTGACTCCACACAAATTCAGCCATATTCAAACACTACCTATAGTTAACAACAAACAAATAACCCCAGCAATCCACCACTGACTCTACATATTGGCAACTCCAACTAACATATGGGGCGCTGCGGTCGGTCTGGATAAGTAGGGTAAAAATACTCAATAACACGCGTTTGATATGGAACACATTTTATTTTTCGGTTATAATCAGTAAATGTTGTCCCTAAAATAATGACAGTGTTATTTTCAATTGTATATATGTATAAATGTGCGATACACGTGATCTAATTTGTGTGTTCCACTGGATTTTATGTGTCAATTGCATATTATCAAGTATCGGTTGTCTGCTGGTATTTGTTTTTGTGCAGTTCGGGTCATGCCGCTGTTACGTTTAAAAGCTATATTTGAGTTTGCTCATTGTACCATAGACTCTAGAAATTATTTGTTGCTTGGTAGGCCGAAGGGATGAGTTTAACTTGTATTAAAATTCGGGGTAGACAGGAATTGCTTGATTTGGATGGTAGGTATTAACCCTGCGAAGTCAAAATTAGGCCTATATGACTCGTAGTGGAATGGCTCGGATATCGCAGAGCGAGGTGATGGCGGTTGGTGGGGTTATTGGAAATGAACTAGGGAGCGGAGGATACCTGACTGATGAAGCTTGGCTGTCTCCCTTCGGCTGGTGTAGGCTTGGCTTGGTACGGCTTGGCTTGGCTCGGCGAGACTGTGCTTGGCTGTCTAGGTGCGGCTTGGTTAGGCGTAAGTGAACAACCCGTCCTGTCGTCAGTGAGTGTAGTGGTGAGTGGTCCAACCCGCTCTTGTTGCCCGTATTTATTTGGTATAGTCACCTTTCGGCTATTGCTATTTGCATCTTTTGGAATGTGATGAAAACGTATATCCGCAGCCCTCTTATACATCGACTTACAGCCGTAAACTGAGCAATATACTTTCCTTTCACTCATTTTGCCCTCTTATCAACGAGTAAAACTTATAACTTATGTATAAACACGAAGAATTTACCACGATCTGCTCACCAATACAAGAAACCGTATACAAACAGTCACCACGTGACAAATGTACCCTACTTTTTGTAAGTTTCTCATTTTTACCGCTAGATGTCATATCAGACAGCTGGAGTTGCCAATAGCACTTTCCAATATTCTTAGCTTAGAGCGGGCTCCGCTAGGGTTCTCTACCACCTGTGTACACTGGAGAGGAGCTTAGAGTGCCCTAGCTAGAGCTACTCTACGATCTAGATAGGGCAAAAGCTCTCCAGTGTACAGGCATCTTTAGAATAAAGCCCGCTTCACAATAGCCCGGGAACGAGAAGGAAGTTGAAATGCACGCTACCTTATGGGCAGGTTCACAACCAATCTCCGGGAACGAGAAGCTAAAATTAGCCCGGGAAGGCCAACGGGAAACATGGTCAAGTTTCATGTTTGACGTTCTCGGAAATTCCCGGAGCCAATCAGAGAGGTTGTACATGCACATGCGCAGTACGGAAGGAGTAGCCAGCGATGGAAACGTAACCTGTGAATGCGCTTTCTAAACTTGCTTCTCTAAAGCGCACAATGTTATTATAAACTTATTATAACCCTCTGAAACATTTCAGTTGTGTAATTGGTGTTTATTAGTGGGCGCTCGCTGATTGTTTTAATATTATTACGCTATAGCTGATTGCTGATAGCTTATAGAATTAAGTTTTCATATTATGATAATAGAAGAAGGTGTAAATAGTTGTCCAATAAGATTGTATATCTTAAGATCTGTTATTATAATAGGTTATAAATAGTTATAGTATTAGTATTTCTGTATATACCTATTAGTACTTTTATTTTATAGATGTAAATTCTGACGTGTCCTATATCAAAAATATATTGTATAGGCCTACATGTATTTGATCAAATGGAATTAATAAAACTATCTATCTATCAATCTATCATGCACAAGTTCACGTTCCCGGGCTATTGTGAACCTGGGCCACGGGAAGCTTCGCGTTCTCGTTCTGGTACTCGTTCCCGGGCCAATTGTGAACCAGCCTTAAGCCCTATCGGTACGTTGCAGAACTGGTCGGATAATTTTTAACCTACAGTATTTCTACACCTTTTGACTGTAAATATTGAATAAATGGTACAATATCGTCAAAACTTTGGTCCTTAATGTGTTGAAGTCTTAACCAATTGAAACACTTGAATTCCTACATAGGTTGCATCAATTTATCCAAGTACCGGTACTCATTGCAGGTTTCACAGAAACATAAACACCTTGCTTTCTATATCCAAACCATCATTTAACATCTATCTGACTTTAAGCGGAAAACCTAAATGAGCAATCAAGAAAAAATGCCTAACATTTCGATAAATTAGAAATGCCGGTCGGACATAACCACAATGAATGAAAAGCAGGACATGTTGGTAACCCTCCGTAGGACGAATCCACTTAAAAGGAAGATTCTTATACAGACTCTGTAAAATGAGACAATCTGTCGCGGTAAAACTGTTCCAAGATACAAACCTTACCTCACTTCTGTACCATCAGCTGGGCTACAGGCCTACTGGTCACAAGCACGTCTTCAGGCTGCTTCTCTAAGTAGACTCGCAGGCTAATGTTTACATCACTAGACTAACCACACGTTATAACTCATTCTTACTTTCATCGCGGAGACGTAATTTTATTGTGTTTTCCTTACAAATATTGCCAAACAATTCTTCCTAGCCTCAGTGGCGTACGCAGGATTTCTTTCTCGGGGGAATTCATTCATAGTTTTGTAGCCTACGGTACATTATTAAAACATCACTGTCATTTCGATCATTAATCATAAATAGCAATAAATGAACATTCCCTTTGCATGTAAAATATTTTCATTATAGCCTATTTTCCAACACAATGAATTTAATTGCAAATATTATGCAAAATTAATAAAAGGAATATGGAAAACAGTATGGTATCATACTTACCTATCTATTTCACGACCGTATTGAAAGAGAGCGATATTATTGATAGCGGACGCCGTTCCATCTCATAATCTATAAGTATGAGAAACAAGCACTCTGATTGAGCGCATATTGTGATCTACTCGTGATATAATGGCTGCTATTAGTCCACTTAGCAGTGATCCCTTCGCTAAGCCCACTGATTGAACGTATATTGGGAACTCCTCGTGGTGTAATGGCTGCTATTAGTCCACTTAGCAGTGATCCCTTCGCTAAGCCCACTGATTGAACGTATATTGGGAACTCCTCGTGGTGTAATGGCTGCTATTAGTCCACTTAGCGGTGATCCCTTCGCTAAGCATTCTGATTGAGCGCATATTGGGGTCCCCTCGTGGTGTAATGGCTGCTATTAGTCCACTTAGCAGTGATCCCTTCGCTAAGCGCTCCGATTGAGCGTATATTGGGATCTACTCGTGGTATAATGGCGGCTATTAGTTCACTTAGCAGTGATCTCTTCGCTATGCCCTCTGATTGAGAGTATATTGGGATCTCCTCGTGGTGAAATGGCTGCTATTAGTCCACATAGCAGTGATCCCTTCGCTAAGCGCTCTAATTGAGCGTATATTGGGATCTCCTCGTGGTGTAATGGCTGCTATTAGTCCACTTAGCAGTGATCCCATCGCTAAGCGCTCTGATTGAATGTATATTTTGATTACCTCGTGGTGTAATGGCTGCTATTAGTCCATTTAGCAGTGATCCCTTCACCAAGCGCTCTGATTGAGCGTATATTGGGATCACCTTGTGGTGTAATGGCTGCTATTAGTCCACTTAGCAGTCATCCCTTCACTAAGCCCTCTGATTGAGCGCATATTGGGATCTACTCGTGGTATAATGGCTGCGATTAGTCCACTTAGCAGTGATCCCTTCGCTAAGCCCTCTGATTGAACGTATATTGGGGTCACCTCGTGGTGTAATGGCTGCTAGTAGTCCACTTAGCAGTGCTCCCTTAACTAAGTGCTCTGATTGAGCGTATATTGGGATCTCCTCATGGTGTAATGGCTCCTATGAGTCCACTTAGCAGTGACCCCTTCACTAAGCCATCTGATTGAGTGCATATTGGGATCTACTCGTGGTATAATAGCTGCTATTAGTCCACTTAGCAGTGATCCCTTCGCTAAGCCCTCTGATTGAACGTATATTGGGATCTACTCGTGGTGAACTGGCTGCAATTAGTCCACTTAGCGGTGATCCCTTTGCTAAGCTCTCTGATTGAGCGAAAATTATATTGGACTCTCCTCGTGGTGTAATGGTGGCTATTAGTTCACTTAGCAGTGATCCCTTCGCAAAACCCTCTCATTGAGCGTATATTGGGATCGCCTCATGGTGTAATGGCAGCTATTAGTCCACTTACCAGTGATCCCTTCACTAAGCCCTCTGATTGAGCGTATATTGTGGTCACCTGGTGGTGTAATGGCTGCTATTAGTCCACTTAGCAGTCATCCCTTCGCTAAGCGCTCTGATTGAGCGTATATTGTGGTCACCTGGTGGTGTAATGGCTGCTATTAGTCCAATTAGCAGTGATCCCTTCGCTAAGCCCTCTGATTGAGCGTATGTTGGGATCTCCTCGTGGGGTAATGGCCCCTACTAGTACACTTAGCAGTGATTCCTTCGCTAAGCGCTCTGATTGTGCGTACATTGTAATCTCCCCGTGGTGTAATGGCTGCTATTAGTCACCTTGGCTGTGATCCCTTCACTAAGCGCTCTGATGGAGCGTATATTGGGATCACCTCGTGGTGTAATGGCTGGTATTAGTCCACTTAGCGTTGATCCCTTAACTAAGTGCTCTGATTGAGCGTATATTGGGATCTCCTCGTGGTTTAATGGCTGCTATTAGTCCACTTAGCAGTGATCCCATCGCTAAGCGCTCTGATTGAATGTATATTTTGATCCCCTCGTAGTGTAATGGCTGCTATTATTCCACATAGCAGTGATCCCTTCGCTAAGCGCTCTGATTGAACGTATATTGGGATCACTTCGTGGTGTACTGGCTGGTATTAGTCCACTTAGCAGTGACTCCTTCGCTAAGCGTTCTGATTGAGCGTATATTGGGATCACCTCGTGGTTAAATGGCTGGTATTAGTCCACTTAGCGTTGATCCCTTAACTAAGTGCTCTGATTGAGCGTATATTGGGATCTCCTCGTGGTTTAATGGCTGCTATTAGTCCACTTAGCAGTGATCCCATCGCTAAGAGCTCTGATTGAATGTATATTTTGATCCCCTCGTAGTGTAATGGCTGCAATTATTCCACATAGCAGTGATCCCTTCGCTAAGCGCTCTGATTGAGCGTATATTGGGATCTCCTCGTGGTGTAATGGCTGCTATTAGTCCACATAGAAGTGATCCCTTCGCTAAGCGCTCTGATTGAGCGTATATTGGGATCACCTCGTGGTGTAATGGCTGCTATTAGTCCACTTAGCAGTGATCCCTTCACTAAGCGCTCTGATGGAGCGTATATTGAGGGTCTCCTCGTGGTGTAATGGCTGCCATTAGTCCACTTAGCGGTGATCCATTCGCTAAGCGCTCTGATTGAGCGTATATTGGGGTCAGCTCGTGGTGTAATGGCTGCCATTAGTCTACTTAGTGATGATCGATTCGCTAAGCGCTCTGATTGAGTGTATATTGAGGTCACCTCGTGGGGTAATGGCTGCTATTAGTCCAATTTGCAGTGATCCCTTCGCTAAGCCCTCTGATTGAACCTATATTGGGATCACCTCGTGGTTTAATGGCTGTTATTAGTCCACTTAGCGGTGATCCCTTCACTAAGCCATCTGATTGAGCGTATATTGAGGTCACTCCGTGGTGTAATGGCTGCTATTAGTCCACTTAGCGGTGATCCCTTCACTAAGCCCTCTGATTGAGCGTATATTGGGATCTCCTCGTGGTTTAATGGCTGCTATTAGTCCACTTAGCAGTGATCCCATCGCTAAGCGCTGTGATTGAATGTATATTTTGATCCCCTCGTAGTGTAATGGCTGCTATTAGTCCACTTAGCAGTGATCCCTTCGCTAAGCGCTCTGATTGAGCGTATATTGGGATCTCCTCGTGGTTTAATGGCTGCTATTAGTCCACTTAGCAGTGATCCCATCGCTAAGCGCTCTGATTGAATGTATATTTTGATCCCCTC
Organism: Meconema thalassinum; assembly: GCA_946902985.2. Classification (NCBI taxonomy): domain Eukaryota; kingdom Metazoa; phylum Arthropoda; class Insecta; order Orthoptera; family Tettigoniidae; genus Meconema; species Meconema thalassinum. The sequence continues at coordinate 43,474,234 of OX336388.2, read as the reverse complement.
GTAGTGTAATGGCTGCTATTAGTCCACTTAGCAGTGATCCCTTCGCTAAGCGCTCTGATTGAGCGTATATTGGGATCTCCTCGTGGTTTAATGGCTGCTATTAGTCCACTTAGCAGTGATCCCATCGCTAAGCGCTCCGATTGAATGTATATTTTGATCCCCTCGTAGTGTAATGGCTGCTATTATTCCACATAGCAGTGATCCCTTCGCTAAGCGCTCTGATTGAGCGTATATTGGGATCTCCTCGTGGTGTAATGGCTGCTATTAGTCCACATAGAAGTGATCCCTTCGCTAAGCGCTCTGATTGAACGTATATTGGGATCACCTCGTGGTGTAATGGCTGCTATTAGTCCACTTAGCAGTGATCCCTTCACTAAGCCCTCTGATTTGAGCGCATATGGGGATCTACTCGTGGTATAATGGCTGGTATTAATCCACTTAGCGGTGATCCCTTCGCTAAGCATTCTCATTGAGCGCATATTGGGGTCCCCTCGTGGTGTAATGGCTGCTATTAGTCCACTTAGCAGTGATCCCTTCGCTAAGCTCTCAGATTGAGTGCATATTGGGATCTACTTGGAGTATAATGGCTGCTATTAGTCCACTTAGCAGTGATCCCTTCGCTAAGCCCTCTGATTGAACGTTTATTGGTATCTCCTCGTGATGTAATGGCTGCTATTAGTCCACTTAGCGGTGATCCCTTAGCTAAGCTCTGTGATTGAGCGTAAGTTATATTGGGATCTCCTCGTGGTGTAATGGCTGCTATTAGTTCACTTAGCAGTGATCCCTTCGCTAATCCCTCTCATTGAGCGTATATTGGGATCGCCTCGTGGTGTAATGGCTGCTATTAGGCCACATAGCAGTGATCCCTTCACTAAGCCCTCTGATTGAGCGAATATTGTGGTCACCTAGTGGTGTAATGGCTGCTATTAGTCCAATTAGCAGTGATCCCTTCGCTAAGCCGTCTGTTGAGCGTATATTGGGATCTCCTCGTGGTGTTATGGCTCCTATTAGTCCACTTAGCAGTGATCCCTTCGCTAAGCGCTGTGATTGAGCGTATATTGGGATCTCCTCGTGGTGTAATGGCTGCTTTTAGTCCACTTAGCGGTGACCCCTTCGCTAAGCGCTCTGATTGAGCGTATATTGGCATCTCCTCGTGGTGTAATGGTTGCTATTAGTCCACTTAGCGGTGATCCCTTCGCTAAGCGCTCTAGTAGGAAATATAAAGCGGTTCTGGCACAGGGGCTATTGCGTAAAATGGCGGCCGCGCGCAACCTGCCCTATGTTATTCTTATGGAGGGGACAGTCATAGCTGGCACAGGGGCTAATGCGCAAAATGGACGCCAGGCCCTGAGACCGTGAATAATGTCACAGGGGGAGTTCGACAGTGTAGTCGCTAAATGGAATATTTATTGTTTTTATTATTATTATTATTATTATTATTATTATTATTATTATGAGGTAATTATTGATTGAACATGTACATTCAAGACCAGCTTTATATTGTCCACCTCTTGGTGTAGTGGCTAGCATTCTTGGCTGTTACTGTGGAGGCTCGGGTTCGAGTCCTGGCTCTGTCAAGAAATTTAATTCTAGGCTGAGGGTTGGAATGGGTTACACTCAACCATGTGAGGCAAAACTGACAGGAGCTGGCTTTTGATTCATACCGCAGCCATTCTGCCTAACCAAACTTCACCTAACCTAACCTAACCTAACCTAACCTGGCCAAACCTAACCTAACCTAACCTAACCTTACCTAATCTAACCAGATACCACTTTACCTAACCTAACCTAACTTAACCTAACTTCAAAGTCATAATGTGCAATACATTTATTGTTTTTTATACCCTCATAAATTAGATATAGAGAATTTCCACCACGATTTAGATCCTCGAGCACACTTTTCTGACATATATCATTAAAACGTGCAGAAAGGAATGTCTGAAAATTTTCTCTAACACATAATACACGTTCACCATACATTGTGTCCACTTTTTGAATGTTAATGATACGGAAAAGAGTACGAATTGGTAATTCAGTGAGCTTTTTTTTCTCTCTAACAGTTCTGCCCCCATAGCATTGAGAATATTTATTGTAGTAGCCTATAAAGAAACAAAAAAATCATATCTATTACAGTTTAGCTATAAGTGACCAGAACCACTATAACATTTTATTCTAATAAGGAGATTTCCACAATGATAAGAAAAAAATGCTTACCATAATGATGGATTGTGTAAGTAAACGTCTTTTGCTGCTTGATGCCACTACTAAACTGATACTCATACTGCAGACAAGTGAGTTCATGTTTCGCTGACGTAATCGTATGTTCCCACGCTCTTCCTGTGTGTTGCACGCGCCGTAGTGGCTAAATATGAAACTAGATGAGAAGATTTGCTGACGTAATCGTATGTTCCCCCGCACGCACACGCAGGCCCCTGTGGACGGGTCCTTGTGGACGTGTCCCTGTGGACGGGTCCCTGTGGGCGGGTCATTGTTGACGGGTCCTTGTTGACGAGCCCCTGAGGACGGGTCCTTGTTGACGAGTCCTTTTTGACTAATCCCTTTAGGCCGGTCCCTTTGGACTGGTCCCTATGGACTGGCCCATGATCCCTAATGCCCTAATGCTATGATAAAATTAAACGTTGTTCCACATGAAACGCATGTGAAGAGCCGATTGCTACTATGAATTAACATGTTTTTTTTTGTTTTTACGCATGCGTACTTGTTTTTTTTGTAAGCGGGCAGGCTTTTAGAATAATGATTTATAGATGAGTTTTTTAAATTACCAAAAGATCCAAAACTAACAGGTCATTAGCTTTTTAATATCTCATGAACCAATAAGGCTAGGGACTTGTATGAGAGGTCATTGGACTTGAGGTGACATTCTGTTTTTGAATGTATTATTTATTTTTTGTCAAAAGGGCCTAACTACACTTTAAATAATATCTCGCTAACTAATAATCCGAGTGGGTCAAGTGAGGTGTCATGGGACTCAGGATGGTCAACCCTTTTCCATGACCAACGAATTTATCCAAAAGATCTAATACAGCATGGTCATTGACCTATGATTTTATAAACTAATCATCGGAGAGGGTCAAGTGAGGTGTCAAAGGATTTAGAATGGTTAACCCTTTCCCATGACCAATGAATTTACCCCAAAAAATCCAAAACAGCAAGGTCATTGACCTAAGATTTTATAAACTAATAATCGAATATCAACATGCGAGGTGTCATAGGGCTTAGAATGGTCAACCCTTTCCCATGGTCAATGAATTTACCCAAAATACCCAATACATCAAGGTCATCGACCTGAGATTTTATAAACTAATAATCGGATACGAACATGTGAGATGTTTACCATGCCTGATGAAACATAGCTAGGTAAAGAAAGAATTAGTGCAGGCTAAATGTATGGTGACTGGCAAGTCTTTTACCATTGAAACTTGTTTTCAGATCAAACTGCAGTATAGAGAGAGTATAGGTTGCAGGTATGGGTTAATAAATGAGAAACGGAGTACGCAAACTCTGATTTATCAAGAATTAACAGTAGACTATCTTTAATTGATTGGTTAAAGATGATAGCTAAAACACAAAAATGCTCAGTGGTTACCGATACAAAATGGTCGCTACACACAACAAGCTTTAAATACTTGAGGCTGATAATCTACACACACACACACACTCGCTTGTTCTAAACTAAACTGTGTTGCTGTCAGTGGTCAGACAGTAGGGTGATGACGAAATGCATTGCTAACAGAAATATAATCTGGTTGTCTAATTTTACCAGCTATCCATATTTTTTGTGTTGCAGTGGTAAGCACTTTTAGCTCTTGTACTGGTGGTCTTAACTCGATTTCCAGGTCTGAGGCCTAGATCGAGTCGAACTAAGAAACAAGGGCATGGTGGTGCAGTGGTTAAACTGTTAGCCTTTTCACCAGGGGTTCGATTTCAGGTTAATATGCATGTCATAAACATACTAAACAAAGAAAACAGTGATAACGTTTAAAACTGATTACATTTGTGTCAATTCAAATTATTACTTTGGATTAAAAATACAAAAGTGAACTGGGTTTGATATACAGTTAATGCTGTCTATCACACACTAGACTCTAAGAAAGCCAAATGAGCTAAAGGCGTAGGTAGAGCAGTGGAAAAATTGCTATATGTAGAGAACTACCTGGCAAAGCTATATCGCATAAACAGTGCAGGATACAATCCAGCAATCAAATTTGTATCTTGTGGAACAGAGAAATGCACTTACGTGAGAAAATGCAAGTTCATGTGTAATATGACCTAACACACAAGTGTTCACCTGTGCACGATAAGAGCTAACAAGTCACATTCTGTTTAGTTCGTACGTAACGTTAGGTTAGGGCTAATGCACACACCCTAGTACACGAGGCACATGCCATTTGACAGCAGTTCAAGGGATCTAACTTGGTGGGTGGATGTGTTCTAACGAGTCATTTGTAGTTGAAAGAGAATAATACTTGTTCTTAAGATGTTAAAACTGAGGAGATGGTACGTGCAGTAAGACGTCTTGTTATTTCCTGTGTAATATTACAGACATGGCAGAGAGCGCACAGTTCTGTTGCTATGACTAACGCTGCAGTAATTTGAAACCCCGGGTGTTCATCAAGACAATGGGTGATGATTATACGAAGTTAGCAGTCATTGGATACTACACATGTGTTCCTTCCGGTGTCATGTTGCTGACATGGCAGAGAGCGCACAGTTCTATTGCTATGACTAACGCTGCAGTAATTGGATACCACACATCAACATGGACTAAATCATAAACGTGCTGTCATAACCCGCAGAAACCTCATTTAATGATTTTAGATTTTACATTTTAACATTAAATTTTTGTTTTTGTTTTTTGATTTTACATTTCTTTTTTTAGATTTTACATTTTAAATTTAAGATTTTTTGATTTTAGTTTTTTTACATTTTCCTAAAAGAGTAAACTACAAGGTCACGTACCTAACCTCATTAAACCTAACTTTACCAAACCTAACTTAAGCTAATCCAAAGGCTAATGCACATACACAAAGTATATAAGGTACATGCAACTATCGTTATGCTAGTCTTATAGGTTACTGTACAACATGATCACTACCCCCAAACGGATTTTTTTCTTCATTTTGTTGTTTACACATATGTCAATTTTCCAATTTCCAATTTTCAGTTTTTTTTAAATTTCAGTTTTTAGTTTTCAATTTCATAATATGGAAATATGGATTTTGCATTTTGTTGTTTACACATTTATTAATTTCACAATTTCCCATTTACAGTTCTTAAAATGTCAGTTTAAAGTTTTTCAATTTCATGATATAGAAACATGGATTTTCCAATTTGTTGTTTTCACATTTGTCAATTTACCAAATTCCCATTTACAGTTTTTAAAATTTCAGTTTAATGTTTTTTCTATTTGTCAATATGGAAACACAAATTTTGTGTTTTACATGTTCATTTTGCATTAGGAGTGGAGAGAGGTGGGTAGTAATTAAAGATGTGCAAGCAGTGTCCATTGTTGACAGGTCATTGTTGACTAGTCCTCATACAACAGACAAGTGAGTTCATGTTTCGCATGCATTACCTAAAATGTATTACCATGCAAGTGTTTAACATTTTACAAATTAGCTTATGTATTAGTTTATGTGTGGGGGTCTTTTGTTGGCATTTTGTGTTGGCTTATTCTGTATATTGGCTTTTATGTTGGCTTTTGTGTTGGCTTTCAGGTTTGCTTTTTGTGTGTTGGCTTTAGTGTTGGTTTATATTTTGGCTATTGTGTTGGCTTACTTGAGAAGTTATTTTGTCAATGCATTTAGTGGATTTTTCTCTTGGTCTTGGAAAGTATACCAGTCCATTTTATCACAACATAATGCTTACTGCCATGTTTGTAAGCAACAACAACAAAACACTTAACTTTCAAAAAAAATCTAAAGTACTCTAAGATACTCTCAACTCGTACTCTTACCTCTATCCCATGCCTAGTCAAGAACATTTTTTTTTCAAAAAAAGTTGAATGGGGAAAGTAGACTATATGTTTAAACTAAAAAAATCATATAGAGTCATGTGTTAACTCTAACACCTACGTTTATCCCATTCTTAGTCGAAAAATATTATATTTTTTAAAAAAAAATCCAAAAAATATTTGGAAAGTAGGCTATATTTTGAAAACTTATCATCCTATAAAGTCATATATAGACTCAAACCAATGGCTTTTATATCCTTAATCGTTAGAACAAAATATGGAATTTTTGAAATTTTTTCCAAAAATGTTCATTTTAAAAAATGGGATATATATTGGAAACTAGGAATTTTACAAAAAACTGTGTTTGACATAAATGACAGGTATTTACCCCCTCTACCAACAAACCAAGTCCCAGAGCTCTGGGACAACATCCAAAAATGTTTTAATTGTGAAAGTAGGCGATATTTTGAAAACGTATCATTCTAAAAAGTTATATATAGACTCAAACAAATGTTCTTTAAGTTATTTAACGTTAAAACCAAACTTAACATTTTTTCATTTTTCCGAAAAAAGTCCAATTTTCAAAATTGGCTTTGGTGGCTTATGCTGGTGGTTTATGTTGGTGGCTTATGATGGTGGCTTATGGTGGTGGCTTATGGTGGCTTATGGTGGTGGCTTATAGTGGTGGCATATGCTGGTGGCTTATTTTTGGTGGTTTACGTTAATACCTTATTTGTAATGGCTTATTTTACAAGTTATTTTGTCAATGTATTTAGAAGACTTTTCTCTTGGTCTTGGAAAGTATCTCAACCTTTTTTTTTATGGTAGCATAATGCTTACCGCCATGTTTGTAAGAAACAACAACACACTAAAATTCCAAGAATCCAAAGTACTCTAAGATTAATGATTGTCTCTCAACTCCATTCAACGCCTAGTCAAAAGCATTGGATGATTAGTTTTCAAAATATGGCCTACTTTCCAAATATTGTTTTGGAAAAATTTGAAGAATATTATATTTTTTGACTGAGAGTGGGATAGACGTAGGTGTTAGAGTTAGCATATGATTTGATCTGATTTTTAGTTTAAACATATAGCCTACTTCCCCAATTTACCTTTTTTGAAAAATTTGAAAAACAACAGTAACTTGCCTTAAAGGAAAATTTAATGTTAAAATTTAAAAGAACATCTCCACCAGAAAACAGAACATGCATCAGCCAGCATTAAATTACAAAAAATAAAATAAAACCTCAGCTAGAATTCTCACTGTAGAATAAAAAAAAATAAAGGTCGATATCAATTAACAATTACCTGGGGTAAGAGAATGAAAAGTTACAAACCAAATAAACACTTAATAAGCTCCTGACATACTCCCAACTGAACCATGAGGACCTTGGAGAATCAAATAGTAAATAGTGCAAAACTTTACCATAAACAAGGTACCGAAAGAATAACGCAGGAGTACAAAAAAGAAAACTCCAAAAAAGGAAAACCAAAGGGTAATTTAAAACCAAAATAAGTTAAACAACATCACCATGACCCATGAACGTGCACTTCAAACACACGCCAGAAACAAAATCCCACAATGCACTTCTGTCAACAAGTTACCATGGCGACCAAGAACAGTTGAAGGTATATCAGTACGTATTTATGTGAAACGCAAATTTTACATTTAAAAAAATCTTCTCCAGTGAAAAAACAGCAAGATATAAACAAACTCTAGACATTACGAGATCAAATAGTTTTTAAAGGCAACAGATCAAACTAAAAACCGACCGACTAATGATCAAAATTAGGCCTAGTGTTAATAGATTCGTCTGGTCAGTACAAGAATATAATAACCAGAAAATGCCTCAGCCAGACGCCAAATTATAAAATTAGAAGAAAAACAGTAGTGTTCCCCGGACTAATATTGTTTAACAAAATTTTTTACGTATTCAGAGGTGACATATCTAGGCCAAAAGTCAACCTTCAGAACAAAAACAAAACACTCAGTACACAAAGAAAAATATTGAGCTCCAAAAATTTAAATTATATAAAATGCCAAAACATACCTTAATAAAGCCTTTTGGGGAGACACTAATTTTTACAACACTACTTATATATCCTTAAAGGATTTATATCACCAAAAATAAAATAAAATAGCAGATGGCTGCCAACCACCTTCGACGAGATGCACACCAAACATCGCATTTCCATATTAAGGCCCAAGAAAATACTTTCACGATTATCACAGATGATAGTTGCACAGATAATTCTTCATGTATCATCAAATACTGGGATATATTCCCAAGTTAGCGGGGACGAGGGCATAAGGCCCTCGCCCATTGACGAGATTCACAATATGCGTCTTCCTTCAACCAGCAGTCACAAGTCAATCTCCACAAGATGGAGGACAAAAAAAAAACAAAGGAGGCCACCCACCATGCACCAGGATTATTTAAATTAGACCAATCAAAATTTAGCCACACACGACGACAATGTGAATAACCATATAATATTCACACGACACCATTAAAATGTTTTGGTGGGCATGATGCATATATAGTCTTTTGTTTAATGACGTAGAATAATCAACTTTTCCTCAAATATGTCACGATGAGACGGGATCAGATGGCACCAAAGTCTCACTCTAGCGGCAGAAGACACAACTCCAGCCCGAGGAGCCGAGAGGTGCTGCCATCTCAAGTTCATTAGCCAAACCAAGCCATCTTAGCGGACACTTCAAATGGCGAAGGAACCAGGACATCGAAATAGATGCATAATAAAAATGTTGGGACGGGCTTGCACGTAACAATACGTTTTCAAAATATCGCCTACTTGCACAATTAAAACATTTTTGGATTTTGTCCCAGAGATCTGGGACTTGGTTTCTGGGTAGAGGGGGTAAATACCTGTCATTTACGTCAACCACACTTTTTTGTAAAATTCCTAGTTTCCAATATATAGCCCATTTTTTAAAATGAACATTTTTGGAAAAAATTTCAAAAATTCCATATTTTGTTCTAACGATTAAGGATATAAAAGCCATTGGTTTGAGTCTATATATGACTTTATAGGATGATAAGTTTTCAAAATATAGCCTACTTTCCAAATATTTTTTAGAAAAATTTTAAAAAAATATAATATTTTTCGACTAAGAATGGGATAAACGTAGGTGTTAGAGTTAACACATGACTCTATATGATTTGTTTTAGTTTAAACATATAGTCTACTTTCCCCATTCAACTTTTTTTGAAAAAAAAATGTTCTTGACTAGGCATGGGATAGAGGTAAGAGTACGAGTTGAGAGTACCTTAGAGTACTTAAGATTTTTTTTGAAAGTTAAGTGTGTTGTTGTTGTTGCTTACAAACATGGCAGTAAGCATTATGTTGTGATAAAATGGACTGGTATACTTTCCAAGACCAAGAGAAAAATCCACTAAATGCATTGACATAATAACTTCTCAAGTAAGCCAACACAAAAGCCAAAATATAAACCAACACTAAAGCCAACACACAAAAAGCGAACCAGAAAGCCAACACAAAAGCCAACATAAAAGCCAATATACAGAATAAGCCAACACAAAATGCCAACATAAGACCCCCACACATAAACTAATACATAAGCTAATTTGTAAAATGTTAAACACTTGCATGGTATTACATTTTAGGTAATGCATGCGAAACATGAACTCACTTGTCTGTTGTATGAGGACTAGTCAACAATAACCTGTCAACAATGGACACTGCTTCCACATCTTTAATTACTACCCACCTCTCTCCACTCCTAATGCAAAATGAACATGTAAAACACAATTTGGAAAAATCCATGGTTCCATATTGACAAATAGAAAAAAAAAAACATTAAACTGAAATTTTAAAAACTGTAAACGGGAATTTGGTAAATTGACAAATGTGGAAACAACAAATTGGAAAATCCTTGTTTCTATATCATGAAATTGAAAAACTTTCAACTGATATTTTAAGAACTGTAAATGGGAAATTGTGAAATTAATAAATGTGTAAACAACAAAATGCAAAATCCATGTTTCCATATTATGAAATTGAAATACTAAAAACTGATATTAAAAAAAACTGAAAATGGGAAATTGGAAAATTGTCATATGTGTAAACAAAACGAAATTTAAAAAAATCCGTTTGGGGTAGTGATCATGTTGTACAGTAACCTATAAGACTAGCATAAGGATTGTTGCATGTACCTCATATACTTTGTGTATGTGCATTAGCCTTTGGATTAGCTTAAGTTAGGTTTGGTAAAGTTAGGTTTAATGAGGTTAGGTATGTGACCTTGTAGTTTACTCTTTTAGAAAAATGTAAAAAAGTAAAATCTAAAAATCAAAAAATCTTAAATTTAAAATGTAAAATCTAAAAAAAAGTAAAATTAAAAAAAATCAAAAATCTAAAATGTTAAAATGTTAAATGTTAAAATGTAAAATTTAAAATCTTTAAATGAGGTTTCTGCGGGTTATGACAGCACGTTTATGATTTAGTCCATGTTGATGTGTGGTATCCAATTACTGCTGACTTTGCATGATCATCACCCATTGTCTTGATCAACACATGGGGTTTCAAATTACTGCAGCGTTAGTCATAGCAATAGAACTGTGCGCTCTCTGCCATGTCAGCAACATGACACCGGAAGGAACACCTGTGTAATATCCAATGACTGCTAACTTTGTACAATCATCACCCATTGTCTTGATGAACTCCTGGGGTTTCAAATTACTGCAGCGTTAGTCATAGCAACAGAACTGTGCGCTCTTTGCCATGCCTGTAATATGACACAGGAAATAACAAGACGTCTTACTGCACGTACCATCGCCTCAGTTTTAACATTTTAAGAACAAGTATTATTCTCTTTCAACTACAAATGACTCGTTAGAACACATCCATCCACCAAGTTAGATCCCTTGACCTGCTCTCAAATGACATGAGCCTCGTGTACTAGGGTGTGTGCATTAGCCCTAACCTAACGTTACGTACGAACTAAACACAATATGACTTGTTAGCTCTTATCGTGCACGTGCACAGGTGAACACTTGTGTGTTAGGTCATATTACACATGAACTTGCATTTTCTCACGTAAGTGCATTTCTCTGTTCCACAAGATACAAATTTGATTGCTGGATTGTATCCTGCACTGTTTATGCGATATAGCTTTGCCAGGTAGTTCTCTACATATAGCAATTTTACCACTGCTCTACCTACGACTTTTGCTCTTTTGGCTTTCTTACAGTCTAGTGTGTGATATACAGCATTAACTGTATATCAAACCCAGTACACCTTTTTATTTGTAATCCAAAGTAATAATTTGAAAAGACACAAATGTAATCAGTTTTAAACGTTATCACTGTTTTGTTTTGTTTAATATGTTTATGACATGCATATTAACCTGAAATCGAACCCCTGGTGAAAAGGCTAAAGGCTTAACCACTACACCACCATGCCCTTGTTTCTTAGTTCGACTCGTTCTAGGCCTCAGACCTGTAAATCGAGTTAAGACCACCAGTACAAGAGCAAAAAGTGCTTACCACTGCAACACAAAAAATATGGATAGCTGGTAATATTAGACAACCGGAAATGATTATATTTCTGTTAGCAATGCATTTCGTCATCACCCTACTGTCTGAGCACTGACAGCAACACAGTTTAGTTTAGAACAAGCGAGTGTGTGTGTGTATAGATTATTAGCCTCAAGTATTTAAAGCTTGTTGTGTGTAGCGACCATTTTGTATCGGTAACCACTGAGCATTCTTGTGTTTTAGCTATCATCTTTAACCAATCAATTAAAGATAGTCTACTCTTAATTCTTGATAAATCAGAGTTTGCGTACACCTTTTCTCATTTATTAACCTATACCTGCAACCTATACTCCCTCTACACTGCAGTTTGATCTGAAAACAAGTTTCAATGGTAAAAGACTTGTCAGTCACCATACATGTAGCCTGCACTAATTCTTTCTTTACCTAGCTATGTTTCATCAGGCATGGTAAACATCTCACATGTTCGTATCCGATTATTAGTTTATAAAATCTCAGGTCGATGACCTTGATGTATTGGGTATTTTGGGTAAATTCATTGACCATGGGAAAGGGTTGACCATTCTAAGTCCTATGACACCTCGCATGTTGATATTCGATTATTAGTTTATAAAATCATAGGTCAATGACCTTGCTGATTTGGATTTTTGGGGTAAATTCATTGGTCATGGGAAAGGGTTAACCATTCTAAGTCCTATGACACCTCGCTTGACCCTCTCCGATGATTAGTTTATAAAATCATAGGTCAATGATCATGCTGTATTAGATCTTTTGGGTAAATTCGTTGGTCATGGAAAAGGGTTGACCATCCTGAGTCCCATGACACCTCACTTGACCCTCTCTGATTATTAGTTAGCGAGATATTAACAAAAGTGTAGTTAGGTCCATTTGACAAAAAATAAATAATACATTCAAAAACAGAATGTCACCTCAAGTCCAATGACCTCTCATACAAGTCCCTAGCCTTATTGGTTCATGAGATATTAAAAAGCTAATGACCTATTAGTTTTTGATCTTTTGGTAATTTAAAAAAACTCGTCTGAAAATCATTATTCAAAAAGCCTGCCCGCTTACAAAAAAAAAAAACATGTACGCATGCGTAAAAAGAAAAAGAAAACATGTTAAATCATAGTAGCAATCGGCTCTTCACATGCGTTTCATGTGGAACACCGTTTAATTTCATCATAGCATTAGGGCATTAGGGGTCATGGGCCAGTCCATAGGGACCAGTCCAAAGGGACCGATCTAAAGGGATTAGTCAAAAAGGACCCGTCAACAAGGACCCGTCCACAGGGGCTCGTCAACAAGGACCGGCAACAAGGATCCGTCAACAATGACCCGTCCACAGGGACCCGTCCACAGGGACTCGTCCACAAGGACCCGTCCACAGGGGCCTGCGTGTGCGTGCGGGGGAACATACGATTACGTCAGCAAATCACCTCATCTAGTTTCAAATTTAGCCACTATGGCGCTTGCAACACACAGGAAGAGCGTGAGAACATACGATTACGTCAGCGAAACATGAACTCACTTGTCTGTTGTATGAGTATAAGTTTAGGAGTGGCATCAAGCAGCAAAAGACGTTTACTTACACAATCCATCATTATAGTAAGCATTTTTTTCTTATCATTATGTAAATCTCCTTATTAGAATAAAATGTTATAGCGGTTCTGGTCACTTGTAGCTAAACTGTAATAGATATGATTTTTTTGTTTCTTTATAGGCTACTACAATAAATATTATCAATGCTATGGGGGCAGAACTGTTGATTAGAGAGAAAAAAAGCTCAATGAATTACCAATGCATACTCTTTTCCGTATCATTAACATTCAAAAAGTGGACACAATGTATGGTGAACGTGTATTATGTGTTAGTGAAAATTTTCAGACATTCCTATCTACACGTTTTAATGATATATGTCTGAAAAGTGTGCTCGAGCATCTAAATCGTGGTGGACATTTTCTATATCTAATTTATGAGGGTATAAAAAACAATAAATGTATTGTACATTCTGAATTTGAAGTTAGGATATGTTAGGTTAGGTTAGGTAAGGTGGGATCTGGTTAGATTAGGTGAGGTGAGGTTAGGTTAGGTTAGGTTAGGTGAAGTTGGGTTAGGCAGAATGGCTGCGGTATGAATCAAAAGCCAGCTCTGTCAGTTTTGTCTCACAAGGTTGAGTGTACCCCATTCCAACCCTCAGCCTAGAATTAAATTTCTTGACAGAGCCAGGACTCGAACCCGAGCATCCAGAGTAACAGCCAAGAATGCTAGCCACCACACCAAGAGGTGGACAATATAAGGCTGGTCTTGAATGTACATGATCAATCAATAATTACCTCATAATAATAATAATAATAATAATAATAATAATAATAATAATAATAATAATAATAATAATAATAATAAAAACAATACATATTCCATTTAGCGACTACACGGTTGAACTCCCCCTGTGACATTATTCACGGTCTCAGGGCGTGGCGTCCATTTTGCGCATTAGCCCCTGTGCCAGCTATGACTGTCCCCTCCATAAGAATAACATAGGGCAGGGATGCGCGCGGCCGCCATTTTACGCAATCGCCCCTGTGCCAGAACCGCCTTATATTTCCTACTCGCTCTGATTGAGCGTATATTGGGATCACCTCGTGGTGTAATGGCTGCTATTAGTCCACCTAGCGGTGATTCCTCCACTAAGCCCTCTGATTGAGCGTATATTGGGGTCACCCCGTGGTGAAATGGCTGCTATTAGTCCACTAAGCGGTGATCCCTTCACTAAGCCCTGTGATTGAGCGCATATTAGGGTCACCTCGTGGTGTAATGGCTGCTATTAGTCCACTTCGCGGTGATCCCTTCGCTAAGCCCTCTGATTGAGCGTATATTGGGGTCAACCCGTGGTGTAATGGCTGCTATTATTCCACTTAGCGGTGACCCCTTCACTAAGCCCTCTGATTGAGCGCATATTGGGGTCACCTCGTGGTGTAATGGCTGCTATTAGTCCACTTAGCGGTGATCCCTTCGCTAAGCCCTCTGATTGAGCGTATATTCGGATCTCTTCGTAGGGTAATGGCTGCTATTACTCCACCTAGCGGTGATCCCTTCGCTAAGCCCTCCGATTGAGCGTATATTGGGGTCACCGCGTGGTGTAATGGCTGCTATTATTCCACTTAGCAGTGATCCCTTCGCTAAGCCCTCTGATTTAGCGTATATTGGGTTCACCCCGTGGTGTAATGGCTGCTATTAATCCACTTAGCGGTGATCCCTTCGCTAAGCCCTCTGTTTTAGCGTATATTGGGGTCACCCCGTGGTGTAATGGCTGCTATTAGTCCACTTAGCAGTGATCCCTTCGCTTAGCGCTCTGATTGAGCGTATATTGTGGTCACCTCCATGGTGTAATGGCTGCTATTAGTCCACTTTGCAGTGATCCCTTCGCTAAGCCCTCTGATTGAGCGTATATTGGGGTCACCTCGTGGTGTAATGGCTGCTATTAGTCCACTTTGCAGTGATCCCTTCGCTAAGCGCTCTGATTGAGCGTATATTGGGGTCACCTCGTGTTGTAATGGCTGCTATTGGTCCACTTAGCAGTGATCCCTGCACTATGCTCTCTGATTGAGCGCATATTGGGGCCACCTCGTGGTGAAATGCTTGCTATTAGTCCATTTAGCAGTGATCCCTTCGCTAAGCGCTCTGATTGAGCGTGTATAGGGATCACCTCGTGGTGTAAAGGCTGCTATTAGTCCACTTAGCGGTGATCCCTTCGCTAAGCGCACTGATTGAGCGTATATTGGTGTACCGGTACTAAGAAGTCCATTGTTTGAAAGAGGGCCCTTATCCCAGAACCGAGTTAATTTCTAAACCAAACAAATACTGTACTTATCCATGAAATGAAAGCATTATCTTTTAAATAAATATATTAAACAATAACAAGGATTATTAAAAAATAAAGGACAGTAACACTTGGAAAAATAGAATTAAATTAAGACTGTAACAGACAAAGGGAAAGAAAGAACAAGGGGAAGGAGGCGTGCCCAAATCACCAAATTAAATCAATTACTCAAAAGAAATAATAATAACGCCCAAAATACGTAAAATAAAACGGCAATTGAAAACCTCGTACAAGAGGTAGAGTTAAACCACCTTTAAATGAAAAATACTGAATAATTACACCGGAAAAGGAGCAATGTTGAGGCAGATAGAATGATACCCGTTTTAGGAACGGAAACCTCGATACGAAGAAAATCCGTAAAAGAATTAACTCATTTGCTTTACAAATTAGATCCTTCATGCAAAGACACGGATCAAACACATCTACTTCAGGCATCATCAATTACAATACTGACAATATAAAAAAGGTTTATATTTTTTTACTATGGCGACCGTCGCCAGGAAACGACAATAATAGGGATACAAAAACCATAATAAACGAAAGTACGGCCATCAGTAGGCCAAGATTCAATGGAATATCAGTAAATTAATAATTTTACTGAGACTATGGATCGCACAATTTTAGGTTATAAAGCTTGGCATTAGGAACTCGACCACAGCAAAGCCCCGAATGGTCTTGGCAGAAATTGTCCGAGCAACTCCCAAAACACAAGAAAGGCACAAGGTCCCAGGATAGGCAAAAGGAAATAAGTTAAAATTCAACCCAAACTTCCACGAAAGAATGAAAGATAAGACACCCAAAATAAAGCAAGGTAAATACTGAAACAATACAAAGATATATAGGAACGACTTAAGATAAACGCAAGGTTCCGAACCCATTACAAAATCAAGTTGAGAAAATATGAGACAAAAACAGAAAGCATAATGAGTAAAGAAACATGATTCTCGGACATTTCTGCCAAGCCAAGGAGCACCTCACCGTAGGGTATATAATCATATAGGATATTACCTTACGCGGCCAAAAAATATAAAGAAACAATGTTACCAATTTTTATTCAGTATCGCCGAACATAATATAACATTTTCGGGCTCCGACAAGTGCCAAAACTCGCCCTGATAAAGACCTATAAACATTTTACATCTCTCTTGCGAGATCTTCCAAGATGGACTGTCGATGTTTTATTGTTTAAATTGTTGACCTAAATTCTGAGTTGATTCAGGACTGCCAACACAACCTCAGAGTAGGCCAAAACTTGACTATTAGAAAGTCAAAAATATTATTGCTTTACAGTTGTCGGCACTTGCAAATGGTCTGTGATTGGATCCACAGCAATAGCCAATCACCTTTCGACAGGATCGCGATCTCATTGGCCACAGCTGATAATATTAGAAAGATTTGTGGGAAATACATGGATATATAAATCTTATTGATGTAGGTTTGGATTTCTAGGTTAAGTTCATGTACAGGGGCAAGTTGAAGAAACATCAGTCATTGTATCGTGAAAATCACGGCAC
This sequence comes from Meconema thalassinum, assembly GCA_946902985.2. Taxonomy (NCBI): domain Eukaryota; kingdom Metazoa; phylum Arthropoda; class Insecta; order Orthoptera; family Tettigoniidae; genus Meconema; species Meconema thalassinum. Next base: position 43,457,323 of record OX336388.2, on the reverse strand, counting down.
AGTTCTCCCCCCTCCAACGTTCGCCCTAGGAGATGTGTTGACACCGATTTCCAACTCTTGGACCGACGAGCAAGAATGTGGTTACAATCGAGGCATCACGACAGCTCCAATTCAGTATCAGTCGGGGCACTCCAGACGTCCGCCAGCAGAAAATCCAGAGAGGCTCCCATCATGATGTTGACATGCTCCTGAACTGCCATCAGACGTCCCTGGCCAGACATCGCTGACAGCAATAGTACTTTTACAGCTCTTGGGCACCCGAATTTCTCTGCAACACATAAACCAACCCAGGAAACAGCCCCAGAAGTAGAGCTCCGGGTCATCAATCATCCCCTTTCACAACCTGATCGTACATTAATTGCGAAGGATAAGATCCATACTCCATCACGTAGTTTGAATTTGAGTTGTTAAATTTTACTTCCATAGTTCTTTTGTCATTTCAATGTAGTCGATGTACATACTTTCACATCTGATTTTATTTCAACAATAAATATATCTTCCCCTTAGTTCATTACATTTACCTTCAGCAGCCAAAATTAAAGAGAAGGTGCCATTACAAATTACGTTTGAAAATAGTAAGATCCACATCCCCATAATTAAATGATTGAAAAGGTACACATCAAAATAAAGAGAATCAACATTACGTGAAGTTTTAAAATTTATACATTAGGTTCGGTCTCCCTTTCGCCTGCAGATTTGCAGTACGATAGATGAGTCCGAAAGATTCTTTTTTTTAAAGAGTCTTTCAACAACACTCTTACAGGACTTAAAAGTGACAAAATTTCATATGAACCTCTATATCGTGCTTGGAGCTTCCCAGACCCGGAGCTTTAGGCAAAAATTCTTAATGTAAACAAGATCACCAATTTGAAACTTACACGGAGTACGTCCCAGATTGTATCTCTCAGCAAGTTTTTCATGAGATATTTTAATAGCCTGTTGTGCCTCTTTCCATATTTGTTTAACACCGTCTGAGCAATATAGGACAGAAGGTTAACGTGGATAGACCATCCAACAACCTTTAGGAATCACAAGTTACATCACTCACCAGATCCAGAAGAACAATAACAAAATTTCCCAAATCAATCAAAATAAGAATAAAGCAAGTGACAACACAATATCACAGTGAGAATACGAAATGGAACCTCTGACACACTCCATTCATACAGGCACATTCAAATTCAAAATTCCCCAATATAATTTTACCTCCCACTATAAGAAAATTACAGTAATGCTCAAGTATGCAAATAGGAATCGCCAAAATATCATTACAAATTACAAACACACTTTGCACTCCCTGGAACATTACAAGTTTCATGACACCAGACCTACACGGAGTAGCAGAGCCCAAAAAAGAAAAGAAAGGCCCAGTAATAACCTTGCCCAAACAAAACCAATTCATCGTCCGGAGAACATTGATGGAATAGTACCAACCCCTCAAAATAATAACATTACCTTTCAACGTCACATCACAGAGCCCCATACCTGCAATCTATTAAAATCGGGTAAGCCAGGCCAGACTTCAAACCAAGTAAGCTGCCACATTCTTCCCTCGGCACGAACCAACCAGTAGATACCACAGCGAAAAAAAAGCACTTGCACACTTGGCTTCGTCTCAAACGATTGTATCTATCGTTTAGAATAAAAATACAGCCTAACCTTACATAACCTCACTTGACACCACCCGCAACATAATTCACAACAAAACTAGGTTACCGCTCGTACACACCGATTCATAGTTTTCACACGACAATATCCCAGAACGATCTCTTAGCAAACAAAAGATTTCCAAAACAGAGCATACATCACGTTACACAAACAACCCACAGTAACATTTACACATGATCGAATTTTAAATGAATCACACCTTGGTCAGATTCCCCTGAATAGTCAATTACGTTTGAGTCTACACAATTTTGCCCACATACAGAGCACTTAAATGGTCTACCAACATCAGCATCATTAATTTTTCCATGGGGTCGCACAGGCCTAATATCAGTTGGGAGGCGGAACCTTGGCACAAACCCTCTGAGCATCAGCTTGACGAAAGCATTCTGCTTCATTACCAACAGCATACAGATCTTTAATAGTTTTCGGACGATCCCCTACGCTAAGGAGCGACTGATACTCAGGGGTAACACCCACAATTATGTTTCTTACGATCTCACATTCACATAAATTCGAAACGAAAACCTTTGCATACTTTAGAATATCTTGGGCATACGAATTTAAGGACTCTGTAAAGATATTGGTGCACTATCGGACCCATTAGTCGAGCAGGAATGAAAACAGAAAGGACCTCTTCCAAAAATACCTCGATACACACGCCACTGGACATGGCGCCGACAACCATGTTACGTATCTCCCCACAGGTATGAGGAAAACTCAGCTGAAAAATTAGTGCGTCAGAGAAAACGAAAATACTAGCATATTCATGAATTTCCACTAGCTCCATCAGTAGTATCAGTGATAAAATCCTTTAGCTTAGAGACACAAGCAGTTAATGGATGACTTAAATTCCTAAAACTCGAATTCGAAAATACGGAACCATTACCAGGCGAAAGTTGAAAACGCGGCGAGACACAATTATTACTTGCCCCAGGCAACGAGAGACCACTGGGTGAACAAGAATATCGACGTGACTGTTCCGTAGGAACGCTAGGTTGTCTACAACCAAACGTAATGTTCATTCTACATACCGAAGAAGAACAATCACATACTGGTCGAGAACCAGCACGAGCATTAGTGCCGTTAACAATCGAGTTAGAATTATTCATGGCTAAAACAGGCATAGAGTTACCGACAGAGGCAATTGGCCTACCAAAAGGTATATTCACCCTCGGCGCAGAAAAATCAACATCATTATTCAGACTGGTAACATGAGACGATACAAGGCTCAGAAGATAGAGATAGGCTAAGTGTCTTGAATATTCCCCATGTAGAGGAAAGTTTGCTTTACTGCACCGCATATTATGTCTAACATATTCACTACAATTCACACGCGAGCCTACATTATGCTGAAAACTAGAACTAACCCTACAGCTCATTCTAGGGCTACTGTAAACAGCAGAAAAACTAGAAGATGTTACGACTGAATTAGGTATACTTACAGATGAAGTTATAAAATTCCGAACAGGTATACCTTCGGATGTTCCAGCTGTTACGTTATTTATAGTAGCCACATTAACAATGCCACTATCAACATTATTTTCGAAAACTTTTGAACATTCTACATTCTCAGTACTCACATTAGAAACAAGGCTAGAACTAGTCAAAGTTACTACTTGGTTCTGCAAATTAATATCTCGAGCATTATCAAAAATATAGGTATCACACTCCTCGAGTTTCATTTTGCAATCAATTAAAATCTGAATGTCATCACTCGAACGATGACCAGAAACAATTAGCACATCATCAGTACGGGTAAACAGATATTTTATCCGAGAGCACATCCTATCATATTGAGCATTACTAATACTGTCCAAAAAGCAAGTATTAACTACATTTACAATTGCATCTACATCTGATACAATCTTGAACTTACTATAGAGCGTCTCAACCTTAAAAGACAGTATGGAATTAAATGTAGTATTTGCCTCTCACTCGCACTCCTATGTCCTGCAATTAGCTTCATCCTCTTCCACCCCGGCGATGTTGCCATTTCCCAATAATTGAAAGTGACAAATCTAAGAAACTGTTTGCGTGGTCTTATAGAGAATTTTCCGCTCTTTATGATGATGTAAAAATAAAAGCCATAAATAATTAACACATGGCCCAATTTTCACAATTACGATATTTTAGCGCGAATCTATATTTTCGCAGATTTAAAACTTATCACGCCATAGATAATGAACTAATGATCGCGACAGATCAAGAATTTATTTTTAGATTGCCTGATGTTGGTAGAAGATACTCTATTTCTCAGAGCAGTAATTATTTTCATAGTAAGAAAGTTTTGATTTTTTTCTTAAATGTTACTTGAAAAATCTGAGATGGTATCACAGGAAAGTCACGTAGCGACAAACTTTTTTGCTATTGACTTAACGTTGGTGACTAAGCGAGAACAAATTTTCATTAATATGTGAAAAAGTTTTTAAAACACACCAGAGCTCGATATCAGATAGCATTCATAAATTATCGCACTTATTCCTCCCGCCCAGCGCTGACGCTGCGTAAGTTTGTTTACTCAGGCGCCAGTATCTCCCCGACTGATGATGTGATGGTGTGAAGTTAAACTGTGAAATGAAGTGGTCCTTGAGTTCTTTATAAATTGTCCGCCACATTGCGTACCGTAGTGGCTAGCATTCCTGGCTGTCACCGTGCTGTCACCGTGGAGGCCCAGGTTTGATTCCCGGCTCCGCCAAGAAATTTAATTCTGGTCTGAGGGCTGGAACGGGGTGTACTCAACTTCATGAGACAAAACTGAGAAGAGGCGGGTTCGATTCCTACCTCAGCCATCCTCAAAGTGGTTTCCGTGGTTTGCCTTTGTTCATCCCGGGAATAACATATTATAATATTATCATATTCATGAATATTTGAAAAATATAAATTGTTATAATGTGTGCATTAAACTCGTGCTCTGAGGTTCGGCGTATCATATCTAAATATTGTAGCGTTGTTCGCTGCAAGGTATGAGCTACAGTTATATACAACAAACAAATATTTTGGAAACTTCCCGAGTTTTGCGTAAAAGCACGCCTGTACACGAGTTATATTACATCATGTACCAGCCCTTGCAGAACTTTGTGTATGCAGTAGCTCTGGCATCAGCGCGCCCCATTTAATGCGTACTGTCTTTTAAGGTAGAGACGCACTATAATTTGAAATGCATCACCATCAAGCATTTGGTGAACCACATCCAACTCGGCATTCTCCGAAAGAATTGCCCTGGCCAAATTCTCATCTCCGGGTCTCTCCAAGTTACGAATAGAAAGTTCATACTTCACTTCCTCACTCATCAAAAATTTAATAACAGGTACAGACGAGCCATTAAATGAAATCAGAAGGACAATACAAGGATTTGAATAAAATACACAAGTCACTCCTAACCTAACTAACGTTAAATTACACGATTGATGCAACCGAAGATAATTTGAGAAAACGATAACCACGCGAATGCTACCAAAATACTGTACCGGTAATAAGAAGACGGCAGTGTGAATGAGGGCCCTAATCCCAGAACCGAGTTAAATTCTAAACCAATCATATACTGTACTTATCCAAGAAATGAAAGCAACGTCTTTTAAACAAATATCTTAAACAATAACAAGGATTATTACAAACATAAAGGACAGTAACACTCGGAAAAATACAATTAAATTAAGACTGTAACAGACAAAGGGAAAGAAAGAACAAGGGGAAAGAGGCGTGGCCAAATCACCAAATTAAATCAATTACGCAAAATAAATAATAATAACGCCCAAAATGCGTAAAATAAAACGGCAAATGAAAAACCTCGTACAAGGGGTAGAGTTAAACCACCTTTAAACGAAAAATACCGAATAATTACACCGGAAAAGGAGCAATGTTGAGGCAGAAAGAAAGAATGATACCGGTACACGTTTTAGGAATGGTAACCTCGATACGAAGAAAATCCGCAAAATAATTAACGTATTTGCTTTACAAATCAGATCCTATATGCAATGACACGGATTAAACACATCTACCTCAGGCAACATCAATTACAATACAGAACATTATTAAAAAGGTTTACATTTTTAAATATGGCGATCGTCGCCAGGAACGACAATAATGGGGAGACAAAAACCTTAATAAACGAAAGTTACCACCATCAGTAGGCCAAGATTAAATAGAATATCAAATAAATTAATAATTTTTATGAGAGATGTGGATCGCACATTTTAAGGTTATAAAAATTGGCACCCGGAACTCGACCACAGCAAAGCCCAGAATGGTTTTGGCAGAAATTGTCCGAGCACCTCCCAAAACACAAGAAAGGCACAAGGCCCCAGGATAGGCAAAAGGAAATAAGTTAAAATTCAACCCAAACTTCCACGAAAGAATGAAACATAAGAAACCCAAAATAAAAGAAGGTAAATACTCAAACAACACAACACAACGAATAATAAGCACGACATAAGAAAAACGTAAGGTTCCGAACTCATTACCAAATAAAGTTGAGAAAATATGAGACAAAAATAGAAAGCATAATAAGTAAAGAAACATGATTCTCGGACATTTCAATCAAGTCAGGGATCACCTCACCGTAGGGTTTATAATCATATAGGATATTACCTTACGCGGCCGCAAAAATATAAAGAAACAATTTTACCAATTTTGATCCAGTATCGCCGAACATAATATAACATTTTCGGGCTCCAACACGAGCCAAAACTCGTCCCGATAAAGAACTATAAAAAATTTACATCTCTCTCGCGAGATCTTCCAAGATGCACTGTCGATGTGTTATTGTTCAATTTGTTGAACTCAATCCTGTGTTGTTTCAGAAGTACCAACACAACCTCAGACAAGGCCATAAATGTATTCACTTATGATCTCAAATTTAAAATTTTAAGGTTTTGACACTTGCCAATGGCCAGTAATTGGTTCGACGGTAATAGCCAATCACCTTCGGCAGGACTGCGATCTCATTAGCCACAGCTGATCATATTTAGAAAGGTTTGTGAAATGTATGGAGAGATGAATCTTATTTATGCCGGTTGGATTTATAGGTTAAGTAGAAATTCCAGGCATTGTAACGTGAAAATCACAGTACACATATAAAAATTATTTGAAAAATGTATAAAAAATCATATTTATCAGTTTTTGAAGAAACACAATTTACTATCAACTAGAAAATTTGGCTTTATAAAAAATATCAGCACCACTGATGCTATTGGGGAATTAAGTAGGCGAATTTATGGAAATATGAACAGTATGAAATAGACCTTGGACATATTTCTCGACTTGGAGAAGGCTTTTGATACCATACCTCACCATATTCTCCTTCAGAAGATGGAGAGATATGGCATCAGAGGCATAGCACTGAAATTGATAGAAAGCTACTTGACTACGTTAGAATAAATGGAACTACAAGTCTAAATCTAAGAGTGAAAAGAGGAATAGCACAAGGCACTGGGCTGGGTCCATTATTATTTTTGATTGTCATCAACGATATTGAATCATCTATACATGGAATTGAAAATGTTATTGTCATATCATACGCAGATGATGCAGTAGTTTGTGTTGAGGGTAGAACATGGGGAAATGTAAAACAAATTGCAACTACTGCATTGAAAATGTTAAAGGTGGTAACGAACTATTTTTAAATATCACTAAATCAAAGATCGTAAGATTCAGTTTAAAAGCAGTTGAAGATGATTTTAATGAACTAAAAATACACACTTTGAACTGTAATCAGAACTGTCCTAAAATAGCTATAGTGGATACAGTTAAATATTTGGGATTATTTATAGATAGTGACATGAAATGGAAATGCCAATGCAAACACCTTACAAGTGAAATAAGAAGAACAATCTATATATTTCAGAATTTAAAACATATTGTCCATTACAAATTGATAAGGGACATCTACCATGCTCTAGTCCAGTCAGTACTTACATATGGTATTCTTGCCTGGGGAGGTGCCTATGAAAATAGACTAAAAAGTGGTCAGATAGTGCAGAATCTCATACTGCGAATAATGTTGAATAACGATAGATTATATCCGACTATGAGACTGTATGCTGAGACAAGGGTCTTTAAAATTAAACAATTGCATGCTTTTGAAATATATAAATACATTTTTAAAGTTAGAAATAGAATTCAAGTTGTCAGTCACGGGTATGAAACCAGAAGTATTACAGAGAATCACTCTGTTTTATATCAACCTAAGTTAAATATAGCTAAACGTATTTTTCTGTATTTCTCACCAAAATTATATAACATTCTCCCAATTAAATTAAAAGAATTTAAAGGAAATCATGCAAACCTGAAAATGCATATAAAACATTTTCTCAGAGAAAACAAAATTAAAATTGAAAATATAATTAGTTGAGCCTACAAGTTTATACAAACACTAATTCAATTTTCCTTCTTATTCATTATTTTTAGTGTATACATCATTTACATAGAACGTGTTATTCGGCCAAGTCATTATACAATTTTTAGAAATAGTAATCAATGATTTATTTTTAATTTTTTATTTATAAACACGCCACATACAAGGTTGCACCTTTTAGTGGCATATGTGATATTCCTTCCTGCTCTGTATGAATTTGATATCCTATTTCAACCCGTCTTTATCATATTGTAACTGTAACCTAACATTTGTAGGTCACAGAGACTCCTAGTTTCTTTTAGTTATTTTTGTTTTTCTTGTTGCCAACCATGGCCAATTATTAGTAGGCCACCACAGAGAATCTCATGTGATGTGCCTTGAGATTCTTTGCTGGTGGGTGGACCAGGTGGCTTTGGATATTGGTAAGGTTCCTTTACATGAGAGGTAACCATGGAGATGTTGTTGATTTTTTTTGGTGTATGATGCCAGGCAAGGATAATGGAGGCCTGCTCACATGTGGATAGTAATTATTATTAATAAATGTGTATTTTTAAAAGAAGTGGTGTCCAGTGTCTTTGTCTGGATGTCATTTAAGCAAATATATTGCCCCAATACCTGAGCAGATAAGTATTATAAGAGTTTCTATGGTAGCCCAACAAGAGGTAAGTTTTATAACTAATTACAATGGCGCCCAACGTTCGAGCAAGAATAAAATGAATCTCACAAAGGCAGGAGCACGAATAACGAAATAAGAAACATGGGAGTTTCAATGATGGCCATGTTGGAGACGCTTCTGGTCCGATATGAGAAGCATGAAGAGATGGAGGAGAGGATTACAAGCCAGATGAACAGTCGGATGGATCGTTTGGATGAGAGGATGAATAGCATGGCAAGCCAGATGAATAGTATGGAAATTCGGATGTGCAGCCGGATGGATGGTATGGAGGTGAGAATGTCTGAGAAGCTCGACAAGGTCAAAGAGCAGGTGACTAGCATATGTGTTGTAGAATAGAAAGTTGAGATGGTAGAACCTGTGAATGTGGTTGTGGAGGAGAAGAATGAGAAGAAGGAGCAGAAGGAAGAAAAAGGGAAGTTGGAAGAACAGAGAGTGGAGGTAATAAGCATTGTGGAAGAGAAAGTTGAAATAGTAGAATAGAATCTGTGAGTGTGTCTGTAGAGGAAGAAGAGGTATATATCGGAGAGTCCATAGCAAGCGAAGAAGAGAGAACAGTTGTGGAAGTAGACACAGAGGTCGCCGCCGACGTAAAAGGAGAGGAGAATAAAACTGAAGACAAGGAGGGAGATGAGATAGAACATAACGTGAAGAAGCGTAGGAGGAGAAAGATGAGGATACGCAGGAGAACAAGTTGGAGGAACAAATGGACCAGATGGAAGGCAAAGAGAAGGAGTAAGAAGAGGAAGAGATCAGGCAGATCGAGATAAGGGAGTGAAGGATCAGAAGAAGATGAAGAAAAAGGAGAAGAAAGGGATAAAAGCAAAGAGAAAAGAAAAGATGAGAAGAAAAGAATTGCTGAGCAAGATAAGGCAGAAGAAGAAAAACAAGGGAAAGGAGAAGAAGGAGATAATGAAGGCGGAAGGCAAGTGGCTGACGCCAAAGCACAAAGCAGACCGTGCGCATGCTCAGGCCCTGCTGCAGGCTCGCATGGCCCAAGGCATGGAACTGCTTGCGTCGGACGACCCCAAGCCTTCTCAACCCGGCACCAGGAAACGGCCCAACAAGACCAAGCAGCAGCAAGCCACTGCCGACCAAGAAGAACAGAAGGTGGAGGTGGAGATTGTGGACCAGGTCCCCCTGCCGTCAGAGGGCAGCACGGAACATAAGAAGGGTGAGGAAGTGGAAGGAACTACCATGAAATCTGCGGTGCAGGAAGAGAGAGAAGGAGGAAAAGGAGGAGCAGAAGAAACTGGAACAGAAGGAGGCAGCCAAGAATACTGAAGGAGCAGGCGAGACACAGCCGGAAGACAGTGAAGCAGATGAGGAAGACTGAAAGCATAAGAGAAAGAAGAAGAGAGGTAAAAACTTAATCATGATGATGATGATGACGACGAACAGGATTATGAAAACGGCACAGACAGATCGGATGATGATTCTGCCGTTTCTTCTGACTATGATATTGTTGTTGGATTTTTCCGATGCAGCAGGAGAGTTTTATAGACTCAGTGTAATAGTTTCGGCTACTATATAAGAAGAAAATATTCATGCTGGTGTTTCTCGCGAACCTAGAATAATTGTTTCTGCGATGATAGTGCCAATGGTTTTTCTGACTATGATGTATAATTTGTTTCTGTTTGTGATTTTTGTTTTCGTTAGTGTGTGTTTCATGTATTTTATTTGTCTATTTTATGTATTTGTTTCTGTGTTTGAGACTCAATTTCAAACTTTCAGTTGGAAAGTGGTCCTCAAAGGGGGCGTTTCTGTAACCTAACATTTGTAGGTTACAGAGACTCCTAGTTTCTTTTAGCCCCTCAAGCCGGTTCGCCGTACACTGTACGTCCACTGGACTCTACTCGTTCAGCCGGTTGGACGTACCACGAACGGCCGGTGGAGGCGGAAGTTAGAATGCCTATTACACACGAACCACTGCTGCTTTGCGGGATCTTTTTTCACGTTATGAACCGAGAAGTTATGTACTTTCATGCCATCTCTGTTTCATAATTAGAACTAATTAATGAATCAATATTTGTTTCTAGGTTAGTTAATAGTTGCTTTTAAGTTAATTTAATGTTTATTATATCATCTGTAATTGGATGCCTGTCTTGTTGATGGTAAATAAATCTATATATCTATCAATCTATAACTAATACGAAGTTGGTCGATATCCGTTGCTTTTGACGACTCATATCGATCAGGGAAATAACATGATACGCGCTCTATTGAGTTTCAAGTTAGTTGCTTTAGAAGGTACCAGAGTCTCTCCTGCCATCTCGAGAATGTTTTGTGAACCATGTCTAACTTGATAATTTTTGCCACTTATGAAGGGGTAGCACCGAAATAAATAATACGTAGATAATTTTTTGCTTCGTAGGCTAGAGGCTACTCAGTCGCAGATAAATAATTGTCGGGCTGCCTCATTATCTTACGGCTGCAGAGATTATTCGTTTAATAGATGACAGTAGTGGAAGTGATGTACAGGGAGGTGATATTTTCGGTAGTGATACGGACTATGCACACACAGCATGATGTTATTGGTGAAGTGGCAGACAGCGCTGATGAAGAAGAAATAGCTTCAGCTGTAATAACAACGACCGCTGTTCAGTGTTTGTGGCGAGACGTTCACGGGTATGCCGCGAAAAGGAAAGCTTTTCACGTCTGTTTTAGATTCTTTCTATCTGTTTTTCGACTACAAAGTGATTGAACTAATTGTTTGAGAAACAAATACGTACGCGGCAGAATGTATAGTTGGCGCGCCTTTGAAACCAATGTCGCCAGGAAGTGGGAGTCAGTGCCAGGGGGCATCATTTATGTGTACTTGGGACTTGCAATGTTCATGGGGAAAATGCAGAAACCTACCCTAAAGAGCTAATTCACCAGGGATGAATTTCTAGAGACCCCTATATTCCCTCAAACAATGCCAAGGGACAGTTTTGCACTTATATTGCGATATTTACATTTTGTTGAAAATTATAGACGGGATACATATACGGGGCCTAAAAAGCTTTTCAAAATTCAGCTTTTCCTGGAAATTTTACCCGAATATTATATATATTATGTAGATTGAGCAGTATCATGTAAATATCTTGCTTTCATTGTAAACATACCTGAAACAAATACCAAAAGTGGAACTTATCAAATTATTATATTTTTTGTAAATAAGGAGTGTGATCAAGGACAACCCTGAAAAGTAGTCGTCACATATATTACTGAGAAACATTGGACATTATCTTGGTAAGTATTCCTAAAATTTTCATGACGTTATATTTCGTAGATTTATCATAATTAATTTTTTACCTTGTTGGTGTCTAAACCTCTGCTGAGCATCAATTTAAATACCGCTGGAGAAGTTAACACCTCCGGATTAAATAGCCGGCTTGAGGGGTTAGTTATTTTTATTTTTCTTGTTGCCAACCATGGCCAATTATTAGTAGTCCACCACAGAGAATCTCATGTGATGTGCCTTGAGATTCTTTGCTGGTGGGTAGCCAAGTGGGTGGACCAGGTGGCTTTGGATATTGGTAAGGTTCCTTGACATGAGGAGGTAACCATGGGGATGTTGTTGATTTTTTGGTGTATGATGCCAGGCAAGGATAATGGAGGCCTGCTCACATGTGGATAGTAATTATTATTAAAGAATGTGCATTATTAAAAGTGGAGTCCTGTGTCTTTGTGTGAATGTCATTTAAGCAAATATATTGCCCCACTACCTGAGCTGATAAGTATTATAAGAGTTTCTATGGTAGCCCAACAAGGGGTAAGTATTATAACTAATTACATAACAATATAATTTAATGATTGCAAATTTACAGGTTTAACCATGAGTAGGAAGAGAAAGGAAATTCATAAAATGTGTACAATTATTCTGAATTTTGCTAATTTTGCGTGTATTTGAAACGATTTAATCAATAAATTCCCGGCTACTTGCAAATAGCAATTATCCATGATACTGCGTATTCCTTCATACTACAAGAGTTATGTTCCTTACATTAGGTAACTTCCTGTTTTATAATATCAATTACAAGTCCCGGGAGTAATTCTATCACGAAAGTAATTAGGCCATGATAAGTTTTTCATTTTATTAGACTCCTTATAAATGGTCAATTGACACTATCCAATCAGATAATTTATTTCATTATAGCGCTCAATATTCGCGGAAATTCATTGTCTCCACGCGTCAATGTCACCTTGCTGGCTCCCATAATGCACCATAATCACATTACTCGATCTGGCTTCACTGCAGAAACTAGTTCTAGGCTCACTTCCAGAGTTCATATTTCAATGCTTTTTACTTAACAAGGGGACCGAAATTACGTCAATTTTCTACGATAATAATTCAAAATCGGCTTCAGTACCTGCCGCCTCCTTCCCACTTCGTTGCCTAGCCCTCCCCCTCTTCCCATCCCTTAATCAGGCCAATGTTCGCTTTGGAGGTGAAGCCGCCTGGGCATAGTGCTGGTCACACACCCCTGTTGTATCGCCATATCAGAGTCTCCAACTCCAGGACACTTCCCTCAGTGGTGGTAGAAGTGGGATCCCTCGCTTAGTCCGTGAGAAAAGTCAACCCTGGAGGGTAAAACGATAGCGAAAAAACATAAACCTCCTTTAGAACTGTGATCTTGGCCATTGACGTCACGGCTACGAGCAAGAACATTCTACCGGCTCTTGATCTGGACTTCTTTTGTTTGGTGATTTGTTAAATTTTATCTTACATTTAATTTTAAATTGTTCTTTGGTTGTTATATGTATAAGCGCGAAGGGCTGTAGTTTGTGCTTTGATTTATAAATAAAAATAAAATAAATGTCCGATAGGGTAAATTCTGTCTGGTACATACTACATGAATATGGGTTCTGACCCCTGTTAAAAGTTATTTTAAATGTTTCTTCGCAGTAAACCATGCTCCACACGTTCCACATCAGTATGACTATTGACCACTGTGAACTAACATGTGATTCTTAAAACTTGCCTTCCTAAGAAATATTTTGCGCCGCAGGTACCACATGATACCGAGTAAACTTGGCTTCGCACATACTACATGGATAAGACTCTTGATCACTGTAGAGCAACATGTGTCATTTGAAACTTCCCCTTATTGTAAATTTTGCTTCGCACGTACTACATGAATGTGGTAATCCACCACAGTGAACTAGCATGTCCGACTTCAAACTTATCTTATGATGAAACGTTGCTTCACACGTACCACATGAATATGGCATTTGACGACTGTGAATTCTCGTTTGCGACTACATACGTTGCTTATTATTCCATTTTGCTTCGCACGTACTCCATGAATAAGGCTTTTGATGACTGAGAAATCTCATTAGTGACTTCATACGTTGCTAATTATTACATTTTGCTTCACATGTACCACATGAATATGGATCTTGACCACTGTGACGGAAGAGGTGTCTCTTCAAGTTAGACTTCTCTATGAAATATCTTTTCACCCCTGTGATGGAACATGTGTATCCTCAAACTTAATGGATGATGAAACTTGCCTCCGCACGAACTTTACGAATGTGGCTTTTGACCACTGTGAATAGGTAGGTCTGACTTCAAACGGCCCATGCTTCTAAATTTTGCTTCGTACATTGCGCATGCGTCAGGGCTTTTTACCACTGTGAAGTGACATATGTTTTGTCAAATTGCTCCTCTGTCTAAATGTTGCTCTGCCCGTAGCACAAGAGTATGGCTTCTGACCACTGTGTATTAACATGTGTAAATTAAGTGTACTCTTATGAGTAACTTTTGATTACGCATGTACTACATGAATGTCGCTTTTCCCCACTGTGGATTATCATGTGTGTTGCCAAACTGCCCTTCACTCCAAATGATGCACCGCACGTAGCACAAGAGTATGGCTTTTCACCACTGTGAACTAACATATGAGTCTTGAAAGTAGCCTTCTGCCTAAATGTTGCGTCGCACATACAACATGAGTGGTTTTTCAACACTGTGTATTAACATGTGTAGCTTCGAAGTTCTCTTATGAGTAAATTTTGCTTCGCACGTAGTACATGAATGTCCCTTTACCCCACTGTGGATTAACATGTGTGCAATCAAATTGCGAATCATTCTAAATGTTGCTCCACAGATAGCACAAGAGTATGGCTTTTTCCCACTGTGGATTAACATATGAGAAGTCAAACTTCTCTTTTCTGTAAATTTGGCTTCACACGTAGTACATGAGTTGGGCATCTTGCCGTAGTGAACTAACAGGTGAGTTTTTAATGAATCTTTTCGATTAAATTTTGCCTGGCACGTACTACACGAGTATGGCCTTTACCACTGTGAACTACCACGTGTGTCCTTATATGATCTTTCCGAGAAAACTTTGCCTCGCACGTACTGCATGAATATGGCCTTATACCACTGTGAAGTAGCTTGTGTCTCTTTAAATGACCTTTTTGACTAAACTTTCCTTCACATACACCACCTTCACCACTGTGCCGTAACATGTCTCGCATCAAATATTCCTCCCGAGGAAGTTCCACATTATCCATAATCTCTCCGACAGGATGCTCCTGAACGAAATTTCTTCCATATGCAGTTGTAGTATATTCCTTTCCAGTATTTTCTAATGTATACATTTTCCTTACAACAGAATTTGACGTATCTGGACATTGCCTGAAATAATTATTTGTAATATAATGCAGTGCGTTTTTATTATGTAGTATGATGAAGGTATGTGAAGAGCACCTTCGAGATACAAAGATCTCAGTAGTGAAATAGTAATCGGGGCAAATTTCAGTAGTACCAACAACATAGGCTAGCTCGTTTCTACTTCCTATGAGGTGTTCATACATGCTCAATATCTTACAGTTTTGTAATGAACCCGTATTTTCTTATTAGATAATATAAATAAAATGTATGCTTTATTATGCAATGAAGCAGCAGCATTTTAGAACCTAGGATGTGGACAGGGTGGCCTATCATAAATCCAGCTCTTTGTTATGCATTTATAGCAGGCTGTGGAAACGATCAGATTCTCGTAATATCAGAGTTAGCATGAAAAGCAAGGCAAGTCAGAGCAGCGAAGACGTGCTACATGGCCAAGGACAAGCAAAGGAGGGGAAAAGAGGGGTTGATCTCAAGATAGGAGGGACCGGATAATGTTTGAGATGCAACTAAGTTCGTAATAGTTTTGTTTAATATAATTACAGAAGATTTATGAGTACCCTAGGAATAGCGGAACATCTTAAGCAAAATACCATCTTTTTAGAAATGCATTTAAACGACCCCATACGACAGGAGGAATTTAAGTACGAAGTGAGAGCACCACCATTCTTTCGCTAGAGGGATGATTTTGGAACAAGACAGGGGCCGACAGCACATTTGTCAGACAGAGGAGTGACGAGTTGACACTTGACGCGTCTGGTTGTTTCGCGATCGGAATCATAAAATGGAGATCCGAGGGAAGTGCAGGCGTGACAGTTTCACCAGCGTTTGAAGCTGTGTCTTCGGTAGATTGAAAGTCTGATAACATCCTTCGTTCGAAATTCAACCTGGTGCACTTTATTACTACCGACAAGTTCACTACAGTATTCGATCGATTGTGTGGACAGCTTAAAGACAGTGAAGCATTATTGAGTTCCAGTGTTTGATGAACAATTACGAGCGGTATTAATCGTGAGCTACAATACGAAACATTATGTCGTCTTCTTCAATTAAGCCAAAGGTGAACATGGACATTCCCTAATCAATTACGATAGTTCGGTAATCCACGGACTAGTATGGTGAATGTCATGCTACGCGGTATACACTTTTGCAGTAGAAATATACGAGGAAAGTTCACAACCGCAGTCTGAATTGAGCATGAGTGTACAGGTGGAGGAGTGAAAACTGAGTAGGGAACACTGCAATGAGAACGTGGAGTAACTTAAAATGTTATTACGAAATTTAATTGGAAAAATGCCAGAGCTACTTAACGCCACTCTACAAAAGTAGGAGTATGAGAAAGGAACTTCTAGAACGTCAGGTCTGCGCTACCGAGAACAGAAGTAGACCTTGCTCTAAAGAGTACATTGATTCTCATTGGCACTTATTTGGACAAGAAATACGCGTGCATATTGTTTGACATACTGAGTAGTAACGAGGCTTAGTTGTGGGGGCGCTCTAACATTGCTGCGTGACTCTTAACATCGTGTAAGAGGAGGTAATATGGCCCAGGCGGTTCAAATATCAACGAATATTCCTCTAAATGAACGTACACAAGCTTTCTCTAAATTCAGTTTGGGATGTAAGAGTGGCTGAAATTGTTCCTTCAAGGATGCAGTATATCGGCTCATAATTGAAGAATATGATCCTCGGCATGCGAAAATATCGTGTGTTTCACGCCTTTTTAAATATAAAGAACTGATGGGGAATTAACGTTCACTTTTTTGAAAGAGAATTTCACTTGAGCTCTATTATGTCAATTTCTCCTCAGTAAATTTTATTGCGAATTATATTATTCAAAATGACAGGGTTGCCACAATTGTTTGCCAACTCACTTATTCTGTCTGTTTGTTGTACCATATCCGTGATATTTTGATCCCGTTTAATTATTTCAAGCAAAGGTTAGCGAAAATGTCCGGTTTTCTAACTGAAGTAATGTGTGTTCAGACAGTTAAATATTCGATGCGCTGGAAGAGATGATTTTATTTGTTTAACTTTGGTAGTGTTTTTTCGCACACTGCAAACGGTCATTCTACTTAATGATCGTTCCGGGTTGTTAATTAAGATCTATTGTTTGATATAACATGGGCTCATGATAGATAGCCTCGGTGACATAAACTGATTCCTTGCAATTATTTTTAATTGTATACTGAGGTCATCTTGAGAGCAATCAGCTGGTTTTAAGGTATGTGCCCGTTAACCGATGTTGGCTTGTTTGCTTTATGTACGTGCATGTGTTCCGAGCGTCAGTCACGCTATATTTAATTGTCAAAGGAAGTTTTGGGCTAGGCGGCTTCGGTGGCGTAGTTGGTAGCATGCTAATTTCCTAAGCCCGACCGAAGTCGTCTGATTTTAAAGCTCCATTGACGCTCACCGCCGGTTACGGTAGCATCTAGTAGCCAAGTTCACATGGTAGCATGTGCTAGCAAATGTAGTAACTACTTGAAATTGATCGTCTGCAGTCCTTACCTGAATTACAGATAACACACACTAATACAGCCATCACAATTCACACCAGTAATCAGACAGATTCTTAACACACCCAAAGTACACGGGGCTACATGACCACGTTGTCGCAGCCCCTAAACTGAGGAACCAACCAACCAACCGAAGTTTTGAATTGGGCTGTTTGTCGTATATTTAATTCGTAGTAGTAATTTTGTGCCTCGGGATTCTTTACTGTTTGTTTTGTTTGGGATGAATGTGAAATAAAGTGACCGCCTCGATAGGTCTTCAATTACTGTAAAATAGAAAATGATTTCTATAAATTTAAATAGCATCGTTCTTGCTTTCATTTCCCGCAGCGTTAGAATAACTTTCTGTGAATCAAATTGGTTACTTACGTTATTCTTGGGATATGTTCCCAGGTTTCTCAGCTCTGAATTCATATCGGGTGCTTGTATACGGGTGTAAGTAGTTTCAGAAAATGTGGTGTTACCAAGATTACCATTTTCAGGGAAATCCCAAAAGGAATGAAAGTAATCTTTCGATGGGTCATCGTCGTGTTATATGTGGTCTAAGGTTGCAGACTTCAGTCCACAGCGCTCGAGAGAGTTCCTTTGGTGGGTTTCGTGCTCCTCCTTATTCTTATTGCCTGACACTGGTATGCTCCTTCACATTGAGATCTGTTTTACAGGAACCTTGTGAACTTAAGTACCATACCAGTTTGCTTGTTTAAAAGTTATGTTTTAGAAAAATGAATAATTATTCCCTGAACTTAAGTGGAGACTAGATTTAACGGGTATGCAAAATGATTATCACCCATCAGATTTACGTTTCTCAGTTCATTCCATCGCTGGTCCAATAAGAAGCGGCATCTACTGTTGTCTGTTGAGATTATTCGAACTGCTACAACGGTAATAAGCCAGCTAACAAGGAGTGGGACTTGGGTAGTTTTATAAAGTAGAATTCTAAATTTTCCTATATCATTGTTTTTACATTTCACCAGAATCAATCGCTACTCCGTTTTAGTAACAACATCTTCCTAGTGTTGAAAAATTTAACTTTTATGTGGAATTTTTCATTTTACTTCAATTCAAATTTGTAAGGATCACCATCTCAGTTTCTATGAACGCTGAAGAAGACACCATTGTCATATCAAAGCATGCACATAGTGTTGGCAAGGCGGGTTGCATAACACAGTCACTCAATATCTTGGGTTGGTAACTTCCACGCCTCAGGCTTAAGGCAAAACGAACATCAAGACGCTAATAAAAAGCATGGCCCAGAAGTCCGCTACCCCTCCAGCGGTCCGGGCAGTGTGTACCTAGAGCCCGCTGATGAGCCTGACTTTATGAACCTAGGCGAAACCCCGCAACAAACGCGGCAAAATCCTAGAATATTTGCTGGAGCTTCATGATGTAGACACAAAAGCAAATATTCCAATAAAAATATCATTATTCGCAAGAATTGAATTATCTAGCTGATTCAGACTCATGTACCTGTAGTGCTCGTGGGTAAACGCTACAGCAAGACCTGTCTGCCCAATGTGTACATGAGCAAGGTACCCAAGAAAGACTCCTCAGACACAAGGAAGGGACAACTCTCAGTTGGGACGAGAAGCTGGTGAACTTTATGCTGCATAACCAAACCCGAACCCACCATTATGTTCTCTCAGAAAAGTCCCCACATAATGTTGTCTTGAATTCCCAAGCTCTTAGCAGTAAACCTACAATCACCGCAGCAGCTTACGTGGGATATGTTGATACCTGGCAAATTACTCCAATCTCTCAGGGCTTAAGATTAGTTGAAGTAGATATTTGATTGGATTCACTGTGCCAATACCTGGTGAGGAGGAAGCTATTTACACTCAATATTTTAGGTTACATAAGAGTCATCAGCAACACACTAGGGGAGTTTTATAATAGTGGACGTTCCTCACAAAACTCATATCACAGTCACATTCCTTTCACTGCAGTGTTAATATTTCCTCCAACCTTATGAAAAGGTTTTCCACAATAAATTATTACTTCAG
Organism: Meconema thalassinum; assembly: GCA_946902985.2. NCBI lineage: Eukaryota > Metazoa > Arthropoda > Insecta > Orthoptera > Tettigoniidae > Meconema > Meconema thalassinum. The sequence goes on along the minus strand of OX336388.2, from coordinate 43,437,498 downwards.
TCAGTGAGAACTGAAAGCGAATGGATATTTTGTGGGTTGCTAAATGAAAATTTAATATTAATATCTACTTCTATAATGAGACAGGCAGTAAGATAAATAACTTCAATGGCAGATACAATACGACAATTATCTTTTGCTCCAAAGAAACCTTATCCAAATCCAACATTTTCAGTTATGCATATATAAAAGTGGAAGAACACTTTTTTCATTATGTCAACTTACTCATTCAAATGATTTCCACTTGCATTGCTTTCTTCAACCTGGATTTCTTCTTTCATATCCTAGGATAAGATAGAATAGTTCATTTCTTTGCTCTCAACTTATACATTTCACACAAATTAGAAGATATGCAATTGCACAGCACAGCTCAATTGAAGTGAAAATATATTCGCTTAACAACTACCAGACTCTAGTTTCATACTGTCCATCACATCTCAGTGATGGAGATGATCGTTATATCCTCCATAGTTCTGTAACGTATAATACACTATCGAGTCGTCACTCCTTTAGAGACCAAGTGAATCTTAGTGTGAGAGAAAATGCTGACATCACTAACTTAATGGAAATAATATCCTTAAGGTTAGTGGAAAAATGAACATTTATTTTTAATTCTTTAACTGTAAGACCAGAAGGGGTCGTAGGATCTATACACATATATGTATCACTGAGTAACAAGTGACTAGGCTCGCAATATTTCTACTAGCACCTACACAATATTTTACAAGAGGAGGAGTGTTATGTAGAGTATATAACATGAATATTGCAGCAACTTGATACTACTAGCTACAAGCACTATATGTCTTCAGGTGTACAGGAGCACATAGTTCTAGATGGTGATACAGGCCAAAGAAGAGTTTGGGCAACATATAGAGAAGTCTATTTCAAATGATGTTATGAATGTAGAAACGCCATTTAATTGAACAGATTTCCTGAGATCTGTAGTATAAACAGATATTCAGGAAAATAGAAATCCTAGCTTGAAATTTGTGAATTGAATCGAACCCTTATAGTTCCTGCCTTAGAACAGACTAAGAGCTCAGCACATTTTAGTTTAATGTGCCAGGCCACATGGTCAGTCTGTCTGCAAGCCCAGAAGATGAGTGGGTATGATCACGTCCCTCGGCTAAGCTTTACATGGTTCCCAGGAATGGGAATAATAAGGCCTATCCTCAAGCAACATTATAACAAGATATTTGGTAAGAGAGAAGATTTGTCAATATTTACTACAAAGAATTAAGAGCTAATTGTGTTCTGCATATGTCTGAAAATTCTCTCATTTTCATCTCTTATCCTAATTAATTACTTTTATGTTCATAGCCATGTGCGTGAACTTGTACTGCTCAGGATTGGGATGGGGGCAATCACGGACATTTGTTAAAATCATCCCAGCAATTGCCTGGAAATTGAAGTAATAAACCACTGAAGACCCCTTCAAGGATGGTAGTGAAACCCATCTACCCTGAGTTGCCCTCATGAGAGCATCTTATTTCAGCCCTCTGACTAGAATATATTTCAACAAACCAAGAAAAATTGGTATACCATCAAAATCCTCCAAGTCTATTGTATTAAGCCCTTCACATAAAATGACTTTGGCCAATGAGATTTAGATGCATCCCCTATTAGCTCAGTGCTCAGAGCAACAGCGAGTGAAGCCGCAGGTTCAAGCCCCAAAAAGGTCAGATATTCGTTGCCTTTCTACAAAAGGCTTGCGATTTCTGTACTCCACATAACCTAACAGCCGAACGCTTGCATTCATCATCAATACTGCTGTGAAATTTAGTTATAGAATCTCTAAATACCGTTTGATAAGGGCATAAAGTTGTAACATGACAAAAGTACTCACCTGTTTGAAATCCGAAGATGCTATTTCTATTTTAATGCATGGAATAAACTCTGGTGAGGGACATTCTTCAGTCTTAATATCCCCAGTGAGCTTAGTATTATCCTGCGGAGAAATGATTTGCTTCACAAATATATTCCTTGGCTTAGGTGCCACTACAACTTACAGATGACTTGTAAACTTACACTGACATAATCAAAAGACCAAATTTGCTTGGTTCCTATTTAATTTAATTTCTGGATCAGTAGGTCCATTAACTTAAGGATGCAAGTTTCTTTTCCTTAGTTCACAAAACAAATTCAATGCAGACGTTCGTTTTATTAGGTAGCATCCTCACTATAATATTCAGTTGAGCTCTATAAAGTAATTTATCGCTGTAGAATAATCGTGGAGGTTAATGGAATTGAGGGAGAACATTTGATGAATAATAGAGTGCAAAGCATTAAGGGAAGTGGGTGCTGCACAGTAACATTCCTTGTGAACATGTATTCAGTATAAATATACGTTTTAAAATTAACAGACACAAGCCAATACGGACAACATTACCACAGGTTAACAATCTATAAACCAGCTGATTCTATTATCCTAGCCAAGAACCAAAATGATGGCCACTAAACCCTAATATCGTCGACCCTCTTCCTCCTGCCTAGTATTGAGCGCGGTTAGGACAATTTAAAAGCTGGCTACTTACTTTCTCTTGGGCAACAGCCAAGAACCAAAATCGTCGACCATAAACAACCAACATAGTTGACCCTGCTTTCCCCCAACCTCATCCTCGAATAACTCGTCTGATATGAAACTGCTAAAGGCTGTCATAACGTGACGTCATGGGCTGTCTCACAACAAGATTCCTCCCGATTGTTAAGTCAGGTAGTTTTCCTGTCAGACCAATATGCCTGGTTACCATGACAACCATCATGACCAATGAGGGAATGCGAGGTCACCGTTGCAACCCGATTTATTTAAAGAGGGAGCCAAATGGTACCAATATTCAAATCTAGGGGATATATGGAGAGAATCTGTGTGAAATTCACAACTCACAGGTTGGCAATCCAGATTATTCGAGATCATTGCAACTTGGTCACCATGGCAAACCATTTTGTTTACACAGTTAGCCAAAAGAACATGAATTATCTGCGGAATTTTGGGTGAAAACAATGGACGATTTTCACCACTCACAGGTTGGCAACACTGAATAACCAGACCGCTGCAAGGCCACCATGGCAAAGTGTTTTGTTTATAATGGCCAGACAATGCGAAAATTCAAATATTGTAGAAATTTAGGGAAATGTTGGGATTAAAGGAGAATGTAGGTATATTTCACACACACACGATGGGAATCCCCCCCAATACATATCGTGGCCAGACATGGCGACCGTCATGACCTTCAGTAGTAGCACTAGACGCTCAGACTCATGGCCCCGAGGAGGGTCAGACGGTACTCAGTTAGCCTGCACAGATTGTGGCAAGTGCTGACCTTAAGAAGGCAAAAGGAAGGAAGTAGGATGTCCGGTACAAATTAGGCCAGTCTCAGTTGGGCCCCATTGATTTTAACCTGCGTTCTTATTGTTGTCAGTTGTAATGTTTACTACTAATTAGTATTCTCTGTATCCTACCTTGAAAAGTCCCCCCAGCAAGCAGAATATAAAATAGAGAAATCCCGTTGGCCGCCAACTCAAATACAAATGTATAAGAGTAATAAACTAAAGTTTTAAACAAGATTAATACGAGTTCTCAATAAAATCAGGGTGTAGGGTAAAATATATATACCAACCCGGATACAATCAGTTTGGAATGTAGTTTCGACATTCACTGCAATAAACAAGCATTTACCGAGAATATTACTTACGGTTCAGTTGTCATATTATGATACATAATAATCTATAGTACTGCAGTGTGATGCCGGCCCCGTGGTGTTGGGGTAGCGCGCCTGCCTCTCACCCGGAGGCCCCGGGTTCGATCCCCGGCTCCGTCAGGGATTTTAACACTGACGTGAGGTTTGGAACGGGGTGCACTCAGCCTTGTGAGGACAATTGAGTAGCTGTCTGACAGTGAGACAGTGCCCCGGTCACGAAAACCAAGATTAACGGCCGAGGGGACCCGACGCGCTGACCACGCGTCACCCCAAAATCTGCAGGCCAATTGGCTGGGCAGCGGTCGCTTGGTAGGCCTAGGCCTAGACTGCAGTGTGATATGATTTTATAAGTTTTCTTTATTATAAGAACTCTTCTTTGTGAGAAGATTGATGGGATTATCATCAAAAAGCAGTCTAGACACCTTTATATAATATATATACACTTCCAGTATTTTTATAAGACCACATTTCTTCGTATATTATCCAATCCTGCTTGTTATTTGTTTGTTACCTACTATCAACAACAATCTCCTGCTAACTCTTTTTCATATCTTCCTCTCTGCCTTCTAAAGATATGACACCACCCTAGTGTTGGATCCTCTTCTCCTTGACTCCACAGATATGCACTCACAAACACCTAGTTCAATATTTCAACACCTGAGCGCTCTTATCATAAAAATGTCACATTCGCCCCCAGAAATCTATACAACAATGTTATTTTGGAGGGATTTCTAACACACATTTTACCCAAATATCCATCATTTCATAAGATACTTAGTCCAAGACCATATACATCTTCATACACTGTTTCACCAAACACTCCACTGTAAAATACTTGGCAGCATTCAATCTCCAGGAAGAAATAGCAGTTACTTTGCAAACCAAATGATATACAAGGTTAGTTCGTGCAAAGCCAGAAAATTGTCAGAACCACAATCATAATCTCCGTCACAAAGAACATATTTTCCATGGCAAGCAGCAACTCCACAAGGCCTGCTCTTCCAGATTCCTCCACATCTACTTTGAGAGACCAAAATGTTCGATGTCCCAACCAACTTCCTTGAGGGCAGGCTACACATCCAGAATACCATAAACATGAAGAATCTCTTCTTCTTGTGGTCCTTTCCAAGAACTCCCAGTAATTCAAGTGGATGACCAAGTTCCTCACCATAATATACGGTCTAAAGGTCCTTTTCTTGATAAGCTACACTTCTGTAGATGCCAACCTATATAGTACATTCCACATAACTGGTGCATATAATTTCCATCATGTATTTTGTAATTGAAATACAGATGCCACATCCGTTGCTCTGATACAGATTCACACCTGTCTATGATAACCAATCTTCATTTCCCCATTTAGACTTCTCGAATCCAAAAACTTAGAAATCATATCTCGATTAAACAAATTTACAGTACAAAATCAAACAATTAGATGCAAAAACAAAGTTCAAATTACAGTTAAGAGATTAATCAAAATCAATGTATTGACACAAAATAAGAAATAAAATTTAATAACATTCTCACCAAAGGATATGCACATTACAGCAAACCAACAAATGTACCTTGTGCAAATAAATCCTAAGATAGATCACAACATAGACATAATATGCCTCAAAAACATGAATCATAATAATAACGAAGTCGCGTAACACGCCCCTTACACATTTAATTCCAAATATACATCCACCACATACACACTTCTTACACACATAAGAATATACATGAATATAATTAACTAAATCATAAACTCTGCATTCAAAATACCTATCTCTAAATGCCAGGCATAGATGTACATATTGTTCCTGTCTCCTTCCCTTCTTCCTTTTCTTCTGTTTCTCCTTCGTCTCCATTCTTCTTTCTTTATCTGCCTTCCATCTTGTCTTTCTCTTCATCCGCCATGTCATTCCATACCTTGTACTCCTTATCTTCCATCTCCACCGTTCCTGTCTCCTTCCCTTCTTCCTTTTCTTCTGTTTCTCCTTCGCCTACATTCTTCTTTCTTTCTCTGCCTTCCATCTCGTCTCTTCATCCGCCATGTCATTCCATACCTTGTACTCCTCATGTTCCAACTCCACCGTACCTCTCTTCTTCCCTTCTTCATTTTCTTCTTATTATTCTTCTGATCCTTCACCTCATTTTTTTCCATTTTGTGTTCATCATGATTCACTCCTGCACTTTCATCCTCATCTTTAACCTCGTTTGCTTCTCCTTTCTCTTCTTCAGTCTCTTCCATCTCGCCTACTTTCTTACTTTCTTCCATTTCACCTTCTCTGTTATACGTTTCTCCTTTCTCTTCTACCTTTCCCTCTATCTCATCTTCTTCCCTGTCCTCAGTTTCGTTCTCTTCCTCCATTTGACGTCCTCCTTCACCTTCTTCCCTCTCTTGTCCATTTTCATGTTTTATTTGAGACCTTAATCTCACTTCCATATCTAATATCCTCTCACCAGTCGCCCCTTCAACCCTCTCAATTTTCTCTAGAATATGTTCCTGTACCCTTTCCAATTTATTATCTGCTTCTCTAATCATATCATTTAATTTCTCTGGTATCTTCGATTCAATTTTCATAATTTTCTGATCTACATCTTTTATAATTGCTTCCGCCTTTTCCTCCACCATACTCCTTACCTCACCTCTAATTTCCTGTCTCACCCCCTCAATACTATGCTGTAACAATCCATACTTCCTATCAAACTCCTCACTAACATTCATTACTTTATCTAATTTCTTACTCAACTCCTGATTATTCTTATCACATTTTTCATTAATTTGCCTTAACATCTCCTAATTATTCTTATCAAATTTTTCATTCATTTGCCTTAACATCTCCTGATTATTCTTATCAAATTTTTCTTCATTTCCCTTAACATATTTAGGATATCCTGCACCGGCATTAACACATCCTGTACTGGCCTTACAACATCCTGTACTAGTACATCAGTCATCTCTCCTTCCATCACACTACTGCCAGTCTCATTTCCATCACTCTCCAACATGCACTCAACCACATTTTCTCCATTCATCTCTATCCTGCTACAACTCACTCCATTCCCATTCATTATTCTCATTCGTTCATCCTCCATGTAAATACGTACCCAATAATCTATCCCTCAGATAACAATGGCACAAGTCACACTCTCCTACTCCCACACTGATGTATCCTGGTTCTCGAGTCCCACGTTATGGTGCCAATTGTAATGTATACTACTAATTAGTATTCTCTGTATCCTACCCTGAAGAGTCCCCCCCAGCAAGCAGAATATAAAATAGAGAAATCCCGTTGGGCGCCAACTCAAATACAAATGTATAAGAGTAATAAACTAAAGTTTAAAACAAGATTAACACGAGTTCTCAATAAAATCAGGGTATAGGGTAAAATATATACCAACCCGGATACAATCAGTTTGGGATGTAGTTTTGATATTCACTGCAATAAACAAGCATTTACCGAGAATATTAATTACGGTTCAGTTGCCATATTATGATACATAATATATCTATAGTACTGCAATGTGGTATGATTTTATAAGTTTTCTTGATTATAAGAACTCTTCTTTGTGAGAAGATTGATGGGATTATCATCAAAAAGCAGTCTAGACACCTTCATATAATATATATACACTTCCAATATTTTTATAAGACCACATTTCTTCGTATATTATCCAATTCTGCTTGTTATTTGTTTGTTACCTACTATCAGCTACAATCTCCTGCTAACTCCTTTTCATATCTTCCTCTCTGCCTTCTAAAGATATGACACCACCCTAGTGTTGGATCCTCTTCTCCTTGACTCCACAGATATGCACTCACAAACACCTAGTTCAATATTTCAACACCTGAGCGCTCTTATCATAAAAATGTCACAGCCCCTAGGAGAGATATTTAAATTCAATGTATAAATCATTAAAGACGGAAACAGATTTGCAGGCTAAAAATAACTCCACAGAACGCAGCAGTTCTGGCATTGTGCAGAGTCATACATTACAACAAGGGTTCACAAATTAGTTACAAAAGGCGTGGATTATCAAGATGTTAGCTCATTGGTCAGAGCAACTGCGTACAAAACCTGCGGTAGCTGGTTTATCGCCAGCATGGGTCAAAAATGTTATCCATGCACCTTCCATCAAAAGGATTCTGCTTTCTGTACAATACATAATTTGTCATCAACACAGTTGTGAAAATACAATTCTGGAATCCCTAAATACCATTGGGTGATAAGGAGATGAACAGGTCTCGTGTTTTAAAGAGGCATAGAGTATTATATCGATAAGGTACTTACTCCTTTCACAACTGAAGACGCTGATTCTGCTTTGATCCATGGAACAATATCCGGTGTAGGACATTCTGCTTTATTGCATGGAACAATCTGCCGTGAAGGACATTCTTCAATCTTAATATCACTCCTATGACGAGTATCGCCCTGCAGAGAAATGACTTGTCTCACAAATATGTTCCTTTAATTGGTGGAGTTTTATCAGGCATCTGACAGGAAAAATTAGGCTACAGGAATCTTAGAATAAAATAAACATTTAAAATGTTTCCATTTCCTTTTATTTCTTCCAAACGTAATACAACACAGACGGTCTGGATCAGTAGGCCTATTTACTTACAGAATAGTAGCTATTTTTTCAAATTTAATACAACACAGACGGTCTAGATCAGTAGGCCTATTTACATACAGAACGGTAGTTATTTCTTCCAAACGTAATACAACACAGACGGTCTGGATCAGTAGGCCTATTTACATACAGATTAGTAGTTATTTTTTCCAAACGTAATACAACACAGACGGTCTGGATCAGTAGGCCTGTTTACATACAGAATAGTAGTTATTTCTTCCAAACGTAATACAACACAGACGGGCTGGATCAGTAGGCCTATTTAAATACAGAATAGAGGTTATTTCTTCCAAACATAATACAACACAGATGGTCTGGATCAGTAGGCCTATTTACTTACAGAATAGTAGCTATTTTTTCAAATGTAATACAACACAGACGGTCTAGATCAGTAGGCCTATTTACATACAGAACGGTTGTTATATCCTCCAAATGTAATACAACACAGACGGTCTAGATCAGTAGGCCTATATACAAACAGAACGGTAGTTATTTCTTCCAAACGTAATACAACACAGACGGTCTGGATCAGTCGGCCTATTTACAAACAGAACGGTAGTTATTTCTTCCAAACGTAATACAACACAGACGGTCTGGATCAGTGGGCCTATTTACATACAGAACAGTAGTTATTTCTTCCAAACGTAATACAACACAGACGGTGTGGATCAGTAGGCCTATTTACATACAGAATAGCAGTTATTTCTTCCAAACGTAATACAACACAGACGGTCTAGATCAGTAGGCCTATTTACATACAGAATAGTAGTTATTTCTTCCAAACGTAATACAACACAGACGATCTGGATCAGTAGGCCTATTTACATACAGAATAGTAGGTATTTCTTCCAAACGTAATACAACACAGACGGTCTAGATCAGTAGGCCTATTTAAATACAGAATAAAAGTTATTTCTTCCGAACGTAATACAACACAGATGGTCTGGATCAGTAGGCCTATTTACATACAGAATAGTAGTTATTTCTTCCAAACGTAATACAACACAGACGGTCTGGATCAGTAGGCCTATTTACATACAGAATAGCAGTTATTTCTTCCAAACGTAATACAACACAGACGGTCTGGATCAGTAGGCCTATTTAAATACAGAATAGTAGTTATTTCTTCCAAACGTAATACGACACAGACGGTCTGGATCAGTAGGCCTATTTACATACAGAACGGTTGTTATATCCTCCAAATGTAATACAACACAGACGGTCTAGATCAGTAGGCCTATATACAAACAGAACGGTAGTTATTTCTTCCAAACGTAATACAACACAGACGGTGTGGATCAGTAGGCCTATTTACATACAGAATAGTAGGTATTTCTTCCAAACGTAATACAACACAGACGGTGTGGATCAGTAGGCCTATTTACATACAGAATAGTAGTTATTTCTTCCAAACGTAATACAACACAGACGATCTGGATCAGTAGGCCTATTTACATACAGAATAGCAGTTATTTCTTCCAAACGTAATACAACACAGACGGTCTGGATCAGTAGGCCTATTTACATACAGAATAGCAGTTATTTCTTCCAAACGTAATACAACACAGACGGTCTGGATCAGAAGGCCTATTTAAATACAGAAGAGTAGTTATTTCTTCCAAACGTAATACGACACAGACGGTCTGGATCAGTAGGCCTATTTACATACAGAACGGTTGTTATATCCTCCAAATGTAATACAACACAGACGGTCTAGATCAGTAGGCCTATTTACATACAGAACAGTAGTTATTTCTTCCAAACGTAATACAACACAGACGGTCTGGATCAGTCGGCCTATTTACAAACAGAACGGTAGTTATTTCTTCCAAACCTAATACAACACAGACGGTCTAGGTCAGTAGGCCTATTTACATACAGAACAGTAGTTATTTCTTCCAAACGTAATACAACACAGACGGTGTGGATCTGTAGGCCTATTTAAATACAGAACAGTAGTTATTTCTTCCAAACGTAATACAACACAGACGGTCTAGGTCAGTAGGCCTATTTACATACTGAACAGTAGTTATTTCTTCCAAACGTAATACAACACAGACGGTGTGGATCTGTAGGCCTATTTAAATACAGAACAGTAGTTATTTCTTCCAAACGTAATACAACACAGACGGACTAGATCAGTAGGCCTATTTAAATACAGAATAAAAGTTATTTCTTCCGAACGTAATACAACACAGATGGTCTGGATCAGTAGGCCTATTTACATACAGAATAGTAGTGATTTCTTCCAAACGTAATACAACAAAGATGGTCTGGATCAGTAGGCCTATTTACATACAGAACAGTAGTTATTTCTTCCAAAAGTAATACAACACAGACGGTCTGGATCAGTGGGCCTATTTACATACAGAACAGTAGTTATTTCTTCCAAACGTAATACAACACAGATGGTCTGGATCAGTAGGCCTATTTACATACAGAACAGTAGTTATTTCTTCCCAACGCAATACAACACAGATGGTCTGGATCAGTAGGCCTATTTACATACAGAACAGTAGTTATTTCTTCCAAACGTAATACAACACAGATGGTCTGGATCAGTAGGCCTATTTACATACAGAACAGTAGTTATTTCTTCCCAACGCAATACAACACAGACGGTCTGGATCAGTAGGCCTATTTACACACAGAACAGTAGTTATTTCTTCCCAACGCAATACAACACAGACGGTCTGGATCACTAGGCCTATTTACACACAGAACAGTAGTTATTTCTTCCCAACGCAATACAACACAGATGGTCTGGATCAGTGGGCCTATTTACACACAGAACAGTAGTTATTTCTTCCCAACGCAATACAACACAGACGGTCTGGATCAGTAGGCCTATTTACATACAGAATAGTAGTTATTTCTTCCAAACGTAATACGACACAGACGGTGTGGATCAGTAGGCCTATTTAAATACAGAATAGTAGGTATTTCTTCCAAACGTAATACAACACAGACGGTGTGGATCAGTAGGCCTATTTACATACAGAATAGTAGTTATTTCTTCCAAACGTAATACAACACAGATGGTCTGGATCAGTAGGCCTATTTACATACAGAATAGCAGTTATTTCTTCCGAACGTAATACAACAAAGATGGTCTGGATCAGTAGGCCTACTTACATACAGAATAGTAGTTATTTCTTCCAAACGTAATACAACACAGACGGTCTGGATCAGTAGGCCTGTTTACATACAGAATAGTAGTTATTTCTTCCAAACGTAATACAATACAGACGGTGTGGATCAGTAGGCCTGTTTACACACAGAATAGTAGTTATTTCTTCCAAACGTAATACAACACAGACGGTGTGGATCAGTAGGCCTATTTACATACAGAATAGTAGTTATTTCTTCCAAACGTAATACAACACAGACGGTCTGGATCAGTAGGCCTATTTACATACAGAATAGTAGTTATTTCTTCCAAACGTAATACAACACAGACGGTGTGGATCAGTAAGCCTGTTTACATACAGAACGGTAGTTATTTCTTCCAAACCTAATACAACACCGACGGTGTGGATCAGTAGGCCTATTTAAAAACAGAATAGTAGTTATTTCTTCCAAACGTAATACAACACAGACGGTCTGGATCAGTAGGCCTATTAAAATACAGAATAGTAGTTATTTCTTCCAAACGTAATACAACACAGACGGTCTGGATCAGTAGGCCTATTTACATACAGAATAGTAGTTATTTCTTCCAAACGTAATACAACACAGACGGTCTGGATCAGTAGGCCTATTTACATACAGAATAGCAGTTATTTCTTCCAAACGTAATACAACACAGACGGTGTGGGTAAGCAGGCCTATTTACATACAGAATATCAGTTATTTCTTCCAAACGTAATACAACATAGACGGTCTGGATCAGTAGGCCTGTTTACATACAGAACAGTAGTTATTTCTTCCAAACGTAATACAACACATACGGTGTGGATCAGTAGGCCTGTTTACATACAGAATATCAGTTATTTCTTCCAAACGTATTACAACACAGACGGTGAGTATCAGTAGGCCTATTTACATACAGAATAGCAGTTATTTCTTCCAAACGTAATACAACACAGACGGTCTGGATCAGTAGGCCTGTTTACAGACAGAATAGTAGTTATTTCTTCCAAACGTAATACAACACAGACGGTCTGGATCAGTAGGCCTATTTACATACAGAATAGCAGTTATTTCTTCCAAACGTAATACAACACAGACGGTCTGGATCAGTAGGCCTATTTACAAACAGAATAGTAGTTATTTCTTCCAAACGTAATACAACACAGACGGTCTGGATCAGTAGGCCTGTTTACAAACAGAATAGTAGTTATTTCTTCCAAACGTAATACAACACAGACGGTCTGGATCAGTAAGCTTATTTACATACAGAATAGCAGTTATTTCTTCCAAACGTAATACAACACAAACGGTCTGGATCAGTAGGCCTATTTACATACAGAAGAGCAGTTATTTCTTCCAAACGTAATACAACACAGACGGTCTGGATCAGTAGGCCTATTTACATACAGAATAGTAGTTATTTCTTCCAAACGTAATACAACACAGGCGGTCTGGATCAGTGGGCCTATTTAAATACAGAATAGTAGTTATTTCTTCCAAACGTAATACAACACAAACGGTCTGGATCAGTAGGCCTATTTACATACAGAATAGTAGTTATTTCTTCCAAACGTAATGCAACACAAACGGTCTGGATCAGTAGGCCTATTTACATACAGAATAGCAGTTATTTCTTCCAAACGTAATACAACACAGACGGTCTGGATCAGTGGGCCTATTTAAATACAGAATAGTATTTATTTCTTCCAAACGTAATAAAACACAGACGGTGTGGATCAGTAGGCCTGTTTACATACTGAATAGCTGTTATTTCTTCCAAACGTAATACAATACAGACGGTCTGGATCAGTAGGCCTATTTACATACAGAATAGCAGTTATTTCTTCCAAACGTAATACAACACAGACGGTCTGGATCAGTAGGCCTATTTACATACAGAATAGTAGTTATTTCTTCCAAACGTAATACAACACAGACGGTCTGGATCAGTAGGCCTGTTTACATACAGAATAGTAGTTATTTCTTCCAAACGTAATACAACACAGACGTTCTGGATCAGTAGGCCTATTTACATACAGAATAGTAGTTATTTCTTCCAAACGTAATACAACACAGACGGTCTGGATCAGTAGGCCTGTTTACATACAGAACAGTAGTTATTTCTTCCAAACCTAATACAACACAGACGGTCTGGATCAGTAGGCCTATTTACATACAGAATAGCAGTTATTTCTTCCAAACGTAATACAACACAAACGGTCTGGATCAGTAGGCCTATTTACATACAGAAGAGCAGTCATTTCTTCCAAACGTAATACAACACAGACGGTCTGGATCAGTAGGCCTATTTACATACAGAATAGTAGTTTTTTCTTCCAAACGTAATACAACACAGGCGGTCTGGATCAGTGGGCCTATTTAAATACAGAATAGTAGTTATTTCTTCCAAACGTAATACAACACAAACGGTCTGGATCAGTAGGCCTATTTACATACAGAATAATAGTTATTTCTTCCAAACGTAATACAACACAAACGGTCTGGATCAGTAGGCCTATTTACATACAGAATAGCAGTTATTTCTTCCAAACGTAATACAACACAGACGGTCTGGATCAGTGGGCCTATTTAAATACAGAATAGTAGTTATTTCTTCCAAACGTAATACAACACAGACGGTGTGGATCAGTAGGCCTGTTTACATACTGAATAGCAGTTATTTCTTCCAAACGTAATACAATACAGACGGTCTGGATCAGTAGGCCTATTTACATACAGAATAGCAGTTATTTTTTCCAAACGTAATACAACACAGACGGTCTGGATCAGTAGGCCTATTTACATACAGAATAGTAGTTATTTCTTCCAAACGTAATACAACACAGACGGTCTGGATCAGTAGGCCTGTTTACATACAGAATAGTAGTTATTTCTTCCAAACGTAATACAACACAGACGTTCTGGATCAGTAGGCCTATTTACATACAGAATAGTAGTTATTTCTTCCAAACGTAATACAACACAGACGGTCTGGATCAGTAGGCCTGTTTACATACAGAACAGTAGTTATTTCTTCCAAACCTAATACAACACAGACGGTCTGGATCAGTAGGCCTATTTACATACAGAATAGCAGTTATTTCTTCCAAACGTAATACAACACAGATGGTCTGGATCAGTAGGCCTATTTACATACTGAACAGTAGTTATTTCTTCCAAACGTAATACAACACAGACGGTCTGGATCAGTAGGCCTATTTACATACAGAATAGCAGTTATTTCTTCCAAACGTAATACAACACAGACGGTCTGGATCAGTGGGCCTGTTTACATACAGAATAGTAGTTATTTCTTCCAAACGTAATACAACACAGACGGTCTGGATCAGTAGGCCTGTTTACATACAGAATAGTAGTTATTTCTTCAAAACGTAATACAACACAGACGGTCTGGATCAGTAGGCCTATTTACATACAGATTAGTAGTTATTTCTTCCAAACCTAATACAACACAGACGGTCTGGATCAGTAGGCCTATTTAAATACAGAATAGTAGTTATTTCTTCCAAACGTAATACAACACAGACGGTGTGGATCAGTAGGCCTGTTTACATACAGAATAGTAGTTATTTCTTCCGAACGTAATACAACACAGACGGTCTGGATCAGTAGGCCTATTTACAAACAGAATAGTAGTTATTTCTTCCAAACGTAATACAACACAGACGGTCTAGAACAGTAGGCCTATTTACATACAGAACAGTAGTTATTTCTTCCAAACGTAATACAACACAGACGGTGTGGATCAGTAGGCCTGTTTACATACAGAACAGTAGTTATTTCTTCAAAAGTCACAAAATAAAATAAATGCCAGACTTTTGAGTCTTGTGAGATATTTTCAACATTCCAGTATTCAGCTGTACTCTAGATAAGTTACCCTCGCTATAAACAATGGACCATAAGGATTCACGATATGGGAAAGGCTAAGGGGATTCATAAAATCAAGGCATAAAGAAAAGTAGGAAAGAGGAACATCGCCTCCTATGTGATTAATAAATAAATTGGATGACCAGTTACGATCGTCAAGCGATCATCATCATATCCATAACACTTAGGCTATAAAATGTATTTCTTTGTAAGTACTTTTAGACATAAATTGTATAGCCTAAGTGTAATGGATCTGATGATGATCGCTTGACGATCGAAACTGGTCATCCAAGTGTATTTATCCACCTCATGTAATGTTTCCAGGGTTAGAGAATAACCCATCTCCTTTGGATACAATCGTGTTGACCGACTGATGCGTCTATCATTATGTTGAGTTCCTCTGTTCCCAAACACACACAAACCTGAGCATTGATTGGTCGAGACGGGGATAATCTCATTGTACATTACACTCCTCTCAACGGGACTGAAATCGGTTTCGTTTAAGTTAACGGGACTTCTTTTGGATATCAAGGCCAGTTGCATGATCTGTAAACCACAGAATGCCGAGTTCAAACAAAAGCTCTTACATTCTCCTCAGTGAACGGAAGATAGAGAAAGATGTATTTATCTACACACACTTACAATACTAAAATAACTTGTATAATATCATCATAAAAATGTTCCTAGCTGCTTACCTCTGTCAAGGAGTTAAGGATACTTCTAAATCCTCGACAATACAATATTGTAAACGGAGTGTCGCTGATAACCTGCGCTGGGCACTGAGCTTGCAATATCCTTCCGCCGTAAGATAAATTACTTTAAATTGTATTTGTCCCATACACAACATTTGAAATACCCTTACTTGGATCGGTCATCTACTGTAAGTAGATAAGAGTTCTCAGTGTGTGAATTCTTGCCATAAATTATGGGATCGCATATGAAAAGCACAAATTCCATAAAAAACATCCTCCTCGTATTACAAGCCACCAGCTTCAAAAGAAAATACATTAAATAGGGATGTATAGAACTAGCACCAAAAGAGCGCACTGCTGTTGCACTGGGTAAGCGCACGGCTCTCTTCATTTGTCTCCTGAAAAAGAACGGTTACTCCAGCTTTGAATTCAATTCCGATCACGCCCACCGCCCACACGTCGTTGCGCACGCATGCACTGTAGCGCCTCCTGAGGACGCTAATGGAACTAAATTTATCGCGCGGGAAATTTGAACCGCAATCTTCGGCTAGCCCCCCCCCCCCCCATTCCTTCCGCCCCTCCCCCCCCCCCCCCTCCCTTTGTTTATTTCTTTCTGTGTACAAAACAAAAGTTTGGTGCTTTCCAATCAGTCAACACGAATGTACCCAAATAGAGCTGGGTTATGCCCTAATCCTGAAATAAATTACATGAAATTAATTATTTTTTATTTATTTATTTATTAATCCCATGTAATTTATTTCAGGATTAGGGCATAACCCAGCTCTATTTGGGTACATTCCTGTTGACCGACTGAAAAGCACCAAACTTTTGTTTACTTAGGCAACACTGGAAAATGGCTTCAAACCTCACAATGTTCTTTCTGTGTGCCAAAAATATTATGGGTTTTCTACAATTGAATTGCCACTCTCCCTTTCAATGTAGGCTACTTTGTACATAATACTGGTGCAATTCATGTACAGTAGTAGTGTCAAACCAATAACTACAGTTCAGTATGGTAGGCCTACTCTCAGTATGTAATTAAGCACCTCATTAAAATATTCTTCAATAATAGCTGAAGAGTAGGCTACACTGAGTTTAACCAGATCACAACACAAATAAATAAAATGACATTGGAACAGAACACCAAGGCTAGCACACATTGAAATATTAATCCCACATTCAATGAAGTACATAATATGGTAAAGGAACTGAGGTCATTAGGCTGTGTGTAGGATTGATATTATAACATTAAAATGAAAACAAAGTTATATACTGTACAAAAATATATTATATTCTATTTTACATACAGATATAAATAAATAAAATTATACAGTATTTGTTATGTCAACACTTGGGCAGGCAAATTTAGAGAGGAAGGAAGCTGCAAAAGTATAACTCTTATGGTTTCTTACCAAATAAAGAAATGATACATCATACACATTATCGTACATTGTTTGAAAACATATAAAATAAATAAAATTAGTTGATGCTGAAACATATTATACCTAAGGAGTCCGCTACAGAAATGTATTTATAATGAAATAAAAAGTGAAAGTTTCTCCACTACACAGGGAAGCATCGAATGATGAATACATTTTTCACAGCAAACATATTGTTCTTATTCCATGTTTTCAGTCACTTCAAATTGCAGATTATGAGATTTACATGCTTTATGCCTCAATTTATTTCCTTCCGTAGCACTAAAAGTTTGAAGAAAACTATATTTACCTCTGTATGTTCCGTTAGATTAGTCGTAAGGCCTATCTGCTATCCAGTACCACTCCAGGCTTTTGCAGCCCCACTTTGGGAATGGACTGTAATAAAGGAAATTGGACTTCCATAATTTAAAATTCTAGAGTGATGTAATTCTCATTAGGAAATTTTTGGAGTTATGTCCATATACAGAGAGAAAAAAGTTCATCATGAACCAAGAGTGATTTGACAAGGAAATTAGAATAAATACATGGAACAATGCACTTATCCTCTGGAATTACTGTTCATTAAATAGAATAAGCATACCGTACCGGTACATAAATAGATACAGATAGGAAAAAATAAATATACAAGGAAATCACAACTCACATAATTCTGTACATAAGGACACAGGAATGGAATTGCAGAATAAAACAGGACTATCAATTTATAAATTTCAGTCAGGCATCCCGCTAGTTTATACAGGCAATAGTGAAAAATGACTTCAAAACCACACACAGATTAATATGAGGTAGTGGCTCATTCAATGAAATTCACCACATATTACTCAGGTAACATGTTTCAGGACATTCCTCACTCTCATTCATCGAGGCACAAGGGTGCTTATGTGCCTTCTCCAATTTTATAATAATTTGTGAGGATGACTTGGTTTCTCGAAATTATCGTAACCTTACTCTGCAATTGAAAACCTCAGTACAGATGACAAGGACATGCCAGTAAAGAAATAATACCGAAACTTAACTGAATAAGGAGATACTATTACAATGCACCCTTTGCTGTCACATTTAGGGGCCCTCCCTACCACATAGGCCTTACAGTTACAGCTCGATGACCTAAGAGATTGTATTATCTGGTAAGCAATGCATAATGGATCCTTTTTGCCGGCCCATAAACACATTGATCTTATTCTATGTTTTCACTCGCTTCTATTGCAGATTATGAGCTTTACTTGGAAGAATAGGCATACATCTCAGTTTATTTACTTCTGTAGCACTAATTTTCATCAAATATGTTTGAAGAAAACTGGAATGACCTCTGTATGTGCCATTAGGTTAGCTGTAAGGCCTATCTGCTAGACAGTACCACTCCAAGCGACTACTTGTTAAATCCAGCGAGTAGGAAGGTGAAAGGTATTGAGGAGTTTGATAAGGGTTCGACGAGAAGGCATATGGATCATCTTCTGTAGAAGTCGATAGCAACTAGGGCTACGTTTGAACAACCCCAGAGCAATTGCCTTCGCTGCAGGACTCCAGCGCCTACCTTTCCCCAACTTGGACACAATCTTAATCAGATCCCCAAGTAATGCTGCAAATGTAGGGTTTCGGGAGAATACATCATTAAGGGTAGTAATCAAATTATCAGTAGCAATATCGGTATCCTCCTTCTTACCTTGCCTTACTCTCCTACACTTCTTGCGAAGCTGTTGCAGCATTCTTTTCTGAATAAGAATTCTATTGCACAGTTTACGCTTCCGAGGGGTAATCTCTTTATAGGTGCGAGCTTCTATTAAAGAGAGCCCCCCTCTTCTCTTAGGTGGCGTGTGCTGTGCAAGTTGAGTCCTAGCAATGATAGGTACTGAAGGCCCAGGCAAGGCTTCTGCTTCCAAGAATTGTTCTGGTAATTGAGAGAATTCTACTGTGTGTGGCATAGCATTATCCTTGTCAATTATGTGAGAATGTGAAGAAATAGGAGATATAGCAGTAGAGGTACTAGTAGAAGGAATCTGAGAAGTAACAGTAGTAGTAGAGTAAGTAGAAGTAGTAATAGTAGTAGTAGCAGCAGTAGTAGAGGTAAGCTTACTGCTGATACTGATAACAACCGCAGGAGTAGCAGTGGCTGTACTCTGAATTACTGCAGCAGGTTGCAGTAATCTGGCGGGGCAAGGTCCTGAGGCATGTGCTGGTACACCTGAAAGGAAAGTTGTCATTCTTAAACCTGTAGGCATTAGCATACCTAAACAATGTTGAATGACACAGTCATTCATAAGATGGGGCTTGGTGTAGAGGCCAAATTAAACAAGGACAGTAAATTCTCTTATGACAAAAAGTGGGAAAGAAATCCCTAAGCAAAAATAAATTTCAGGCATTTGGTGAACCGCATAACCTATGGCGATACTTTTCTGAGGATCCAACCGGCCTCCCAACTCAATAGACTTAGCCACATTATAAGTCCCCTCAGAGAACATGATAACATGGGTTTTACATCCCTTTTAAATATTGTGGATTTAGAAACTCTGGAGTGCTAATGACCACTGCCAGGGATCTATAAAAGAATTGCTCTTCGATTAGTCAATACACTAATCTGATTGGACCCACCCCTCAATGTATAGGTCAACTGAAAAGCACATTAATTGTGGATATTAACAGAACCGGATGCAAATTAGAATGTAGTAGATTTAAAAAATCACCTGGCACTACAGCACGTGAAGGGCCTAGGCCAACCAAGAGACCGCTGCCCAGCCAGTTGGCCTGCAGATATTGGGGCGACGCGTGATCAGCGCACCGGGCCCCCTCAGCCATTAATCTTGGTTTTCGTGATCAAGGTGCTGCCTCACTGTCAGACTGCTAATCAATTGTCCTCACGAGGCTGAGTGCACCCCATTCCATGGGGCCGGCTAGAATGTGGTATATAATTGTACACAGTGCTTGATTTGTAAAATAAGAAGTTCCGGTACTGTGGGCTACCGGGTGGTGGTGGTGCTTTATGGAATATTGAAATATAGAATTCTAAAAACGATATTTTCACGCTTTTCTGAACACCTTTAAAAATTAATCAGTGGACAAAATAGCCATCTAATTTTTATTACAATTTAAAAAAAAATTGAGACTGCTGTAGCAACATTTTTCTTACCATAGCCGTTGGCCTATATTAAATTTTAATGTAGGCCAACTAGGCTACCATTCAAACATTGTACATGATTTCTTTTCTTTTTACGTAATTTAAAAAATTAAATACATTCGGTTTGAAAACACACAACTAACTAACGTTCCACAGTTCTTAACATTATGTTATATAAGTTATTCGACTTTTCTCCCGATCAGTGGTTTCGGTACGGCGTACAGGTGCTTACCGTCACAAATCTAGCCCTGATTGTACATATATAATTCACATACCTTTCTGGGAGTCATTAGGAATTGAAAATACTGTCAAATATCACTAATATTGCTTAAAAGAAGGTTTTTATTTGTAACTTCCTCAATGACGGGAGAACGACGGCAGATGTTTGTTGCCTAGATATTGAAGTCATATCGTGTTGCTAACATATCCGATACAAAATACACTACACGACACATGTAACTTTTTAATTATGTGAAAAAAGAAATAATTGGCAAAACCATTGGCCTGGATAAAGATTATTGATGCGTGACTACCCCCACTGAGCGTGACGAAAACCAGGGGTGTTTATATTAGTTAACACGGCCCATTGGGCAACGCTACCTAACAATTATTGGTCGAAGCGAAGATCATTGGTCTGGCAACTCGCACAACCCATGTTGAAATTGAAACTTGGCGCACTTTCGCATTAACTTGCCAGCGCTCTTTTGTTTTACGATACCGGATGTGATATAGTACCGAATGAGTTAAGTTGGCAGTACTGTACATGTTGCTAAAATGGCGGAGTGAGCTGCAATTTAATCTATATAAGTTGTGATTCTATTTGGGATGGCTGGGTGGGTTACAGACAGCAGAGGAGTTAACATCTATTACTATATCATCTCCAGGTTTTTTCCCTACCATTACTACAGGTCATCATCATCATCTTCTACAGTTTCCAGCCCCTGGCTGGATCTGCTTGGAACATAAGCCTCTCCAAGGATTTTGGCTAATTTCAGTACTTTAGGATTTTTTTTACTTTGGTTCAGGTAAACTCTACTCTTACTAAAAGCACTTACTAGATTATTAAGACAATACTGAATATACTTTTCTACAGTCTACACTTCAGGGATTCAAACCACAAACCCCAATGTGTAGGTATGCCTATCCAAGCTTCAGTGTGCAGTTAGACTTAGTGCACTTGGTTAGAAAGGTGCATAAGGAAGACACTACATATTAGAGCTGGGCTTCATGTTTACCTTCAAGACAGGGTATCACATATTAATTATTGAATTCAAATAATAAAACATTACTCACTTCTATCTGGGACGGCATGTGAATACAAAATCTTTGACAAGGGTCCCGGATAACTGGCGGGCCAGAAGTACCTCGAACAAACATAACGACCTCTCAGTTGTTTGGCCGTCAGCTTCTTTAGGCTTTCCCTGCCTACAACCTCCAGCCACTGCCTACATCTGTCTGCTTCCAAGGGAAAGCGGTGAAAAATTATTTTTTCTATTTTCACCACCTCATCTCCTTGGTGAACTTCACAAATGTTACACTTGTGGCCTGGAATGTTCATATTCTGTAAAATGAAAACAAATATTAAAATGAGTATTTTTTTAAATACCACACAATCCGGGATACCGTACCCACTGTTACTGCTAAACTATGATTATACTACCATGGAGCATGATGAAAGAAATGTAATACCAGTACTAATATAGGCCTATTCCTTGAATAGAGGTACCTCTATCTACAACTTAGCAGGGCTTATTGGTCAAAAAAGAACACTAAACATTAGGCTAAAGTTGCATTTTAAACCTGTCAGTGCCTTTTTATTAGCAGCAATTTCAGACAAATTCAGAGATTTCATTTTTGATTTATTTATTTCAGAAAATAAATGAAGTATTAGAGAAAGTAACACTCACTAATACGGACATAACGTTATTACATTGCTGTAATTGTTATTACGGTATTTAAAATCAAGTGTAGTTTTCTAAAGTACGGCAATTAATATCTTTGACCCCATAAAGGGCCATTATTGATTATACTGTGTATAAAGTGAGGGTTTCTTACCATAGGTATGTATGAGTCGCGCTTCTCAGGATGAATCTTCAGTTGTGTCTGCCAGTTAAGTAAAGACCACGCCAGAACTAACCACTTGAAATAAACCACTTGACATTCCATAATTCCAACCAAAACAGAGAACAAAGATGTACTTTAAATCACTTCAAATGCCTGTCAAATTTTTAAGATCAGCCGGGCTGCTTCTCGCACAGTTACAATTAGGTTTCCACCAATAGCAAAGCATATGGGTACTAGCCAATAGGAAGCCTGGCTTGCTTACACATCGGTGAACAGCGCCTCTTGAGGACGCTAATGGAACTCGTCATTAAAATTGCGGATGTCGGAAGCGACGGATCCATACAAGTTACACCCCCCTGGAGCGCACTGCTGTTGCACTGGTTAAGCGCACGGCTCTCTTCATTTGTCTCCTGTGTTCTCATGCCGCTAATATGTACGAATTTAAGTTGTTTTAATTGTTATTTTCGTGACTATGCCGAGCTATTGCAGTGTTCCTCTTTGCAAAAATCAGGGAAGCCAGTTTTCGTTTCACCAATTTCCACAAAATAAAGAAATGAGGAAGAAATGGTCACTTGTTATCAGAAGGAAAAATTTCGGTGAGAAAAATCTGACCGAATATATTAAAGTGTGTTTCCATCATTTATAACCCGATGACTTCACGAAAACTGTGTTGGATTAGTGTGACTTACAAAGGGAAATAATTCCTGTTTTGATACCTATAAACTTATTAGACATTTCGATAACAACCACTGAATTTATGCGTTTGTATCTGAAGGTGAGAGAGCAAGATAAAAACCGGGCGCTGTTCCATCGCTTTTTCCGTGGACCACGAACACAACAAAAAGAATTATTTAGGAAGAGGCCTTACACAAGAAAATTGCCGGATTATCACGATAAGCCTACAAAATAGGAATCTGCAGAAATCATATCCATTGAAGTACCGGTACGGGAAGAAATCGTCAATATACACGAAGAAATGAAAGTAACATTTCTGACTCCCATTTTCAAAGACATCAATAGGCTACTCGGTCAAATACTTCAAGAATAAATGTCGCAACATTAACAGTCACAAACGTATTATGGTTGGTTTCTTGAAATCAGAATTAATCGTCAACTTCCATCTGCCCGACGGAGAATGTGGTAGCGTCTGACTTCTACAGTACATTCTTGAGACATAGTCAGATGAATGGAAACAGTTCGTGGCTCTAAAGCAGGGATTCTCAAACTTTAAAAAAATTGTACCCCCAAGTCCTTTTCCAGGGGTAAGGGAACGATTCTTATTGAGAAATTGACAAAATTACATAAGAACCACACGTTGCGATGCATTTTCGAGGTACACATTACCGGTATCAACTTTCTTTGATTATGTTTACCTTAAAACACGACAGTTTCATGTAAGCTATCAACCTAAAAAAAATACATGAATCGAAGTCTGTAAGCAGGGGGAGCAAGTGAATATTTAAATCTCTGTTTATGATTTAAGTCTTATGGAGATATATTTATCAATATAGGCCTACGATACTCTAGTGATTGTAATCTTTAGGAGAAAGCATGCTGAATCATATTCATTATTTGAATAATAAAGCGTGTCAGAATTTTGTTATTACCGCTGTAGGCCAATAATTCTTCCTTCCTCCCGCTAGTTTTAGTGTCTCTAGTCCGTAGTTCATTTTGCAGCTGTTTAACGCTTAAACGCTGAAAATCGTCCATAATATATTAGGAGATATACCTATAGAATTAATTAATATAGTCTTGGAGTAAAATTAGAGAAGATATAATTTACTTTAGCTTAGAAAACTCGGTCACAATTTATACATTCTTCGCAGCTGACTGGGAGAAACATAAGATGATCGCCTTGCGCTTACCCAGTACTACACGAGCGCTATCTGGCGCGAACTTTCTCCCGCTACATCCCTATTGAACGGCAGTGACTTAGAATTTATCCTTGAACTAGGTAATAAAATCTAAAATCTAAATTAAAAATATAGTTCAGCATGAATATCTATGACTTAAGTCATAATTCTAAATTTTCCCTTGTTGATTATGATATATTATAAAAATATCCCCTTTACAAAACATTTTTAGCCTACTTTTCACATTTTGCAAAAATGAGGAAAAAGTAGACTTATGAGATCGGGCAAATGTCTGTCTGTCTGTCTGTCTATCTGTCTATGTGTGTCCCCCACTATCAACTCCTAAACGGCTGCAGCAATCGAAACAAAATTTGGTAGGAGTAAAGATCTATACCTGAATATCTCACGGCCATATTTGAAAATGATGTCAGTGCTACCAACTGCTGAAAAATCGCAATTGAAATTTGAGCTCCATGTTGGATATCATGGAAGGTATGAATGGGACCTATTTCAAAATTGGCACACGTATAGATAATAATATTGCAGTTTAATTTCCAGGAGGCCATACATGGCAGTGTTGCCGAAATGATTATAAGCCTGCTGATAGGTCCAAATTTTAAATGCATATAACTTCTACACTATCAATTGGATTTCAACCAAATTTCGTATGTGCTATGTGTACATAAACAGATATGACTGAGTGTATTCTTAAGAGCCACCAGGGCTGCCTACTGTTAATAAATGCTCTCAATTTATTTTATCCAAATACCAATATACCAGAAAGTATGCAAGCCGACAGCGTTAAACTATGCACACGTATAATACCTGACATTCGATATTAATTTGGAGTATCTTATATACGTCAGTGCTACCAACATGATTCTAAGCCTGCTGAGAGGTCCAACTTAAAATACATGTAACTTCTATACTATCATTTGGATTTCCACCAAATTTCGTGTGTGCTATGGGTACCATAACATATATGACTATGCCGATTCTTAAGAGCAACCAGGGCTGCTAACTGTTAATAAATAGTGTCTCTATTTTTGTTACCCTAATATCAATATATCAGAAGGTATGCAAGCCAATAGCTCTAAACTTTTCACTCGTATATTACCTGGCATTCTAGATTAATTTGATGTAACTAATATAGGCCTACGCCAGTGCTGCCAACATGATTCTAAGCCTGCTGATATGTCCAATTTTAAAATACATATTACTTCTATACTAACAAATGTATTTTATCCAAAATTGGCAAAACACGAGGTCATAATATTTCATATTAATTCTGACCAACACATGCATGACATTGTTGCTAACGTGATCTTACGCGCGCTGATAAATCCAAGGTCTAACTGCATGTAACGTGCATGCTATCCATTGGACTTCAACCAAATTCTGTATTCTGTACCTTAAGAGATGCAACTAACAATAGCCTATATTCAGTCACCAGGGCTGCCAACTGTACTGCTCTATTAGGCTACATTATACCAGGTATGTTTCGAACTAATTCGAAATTTCGATATTACCAACTTAATTTCGTCATTATTCTAGATAGGTCTATATAGATTGGCAAGAATCTTACATTTCAAGAAAAGTAGGCTCTTTAGTTCGTCACGGAACTTCTTGTTACATGTTGCAAAAATTAGGAAAAAGTAGACTTATGACATCGGGCAAATGAGTGTCTGTCTGTCCTTCTGTCTGTCTGTCTGACTGTGTGTGTGTCCCCCCCCCCTATCAACTCCCAAATGGCTGCAGCAATCAAAACAAAATTTGCTAGGAGTAAAGATCTATACCTGAATATTTCACGGCCATATTTGAAAATGATGTCAGTGCTACCACCTGCTGAAAAACTGCAATTGAAATTTGAACTCCATGTTGGATATCTTGGAAGGTATACACAGAAGCTATTTCAAAATTGGCACACGTATAGATAATAATATTTCAGTTTAATTTCCAGGAGGCCATACATGGCAGTGTTGCCAAAATGATTAAAAGCCTGCTGATAGGTCCAAATTTTAAATGCATATAACTTCTACACTATCAATTGGATTTCAACCAAATTTCGTATGTGCTATGTGTACATAAACAGATATGACTGAGCGTATTCTTAAGAGCCAACAGGGCTGTCAACTGTTAATAAATGCTATCAATTTTTTAATATCCAAATACTCATATATCAGAAAGTATGCAAACCGACAGCTTTAAACTATGCACACGTATAGTACCTGACATTCTATATTAATTTGGAGTAACGTATATACGTCAGTGCTACCATCATGATTTTAAGCCTGCTGAGAGGTCCATCTTAAAAATACATGTAACTTCTATACTATCATTTGGATTTCAATCAAATTTCGTGTGTGCTATGTGTACCATAACAGATATGACTTTGCCGATTCTTAAGAGTAACCAGGGCTGCCAACGGTTAATAAATACTGTCTCTATTTTTGTTACCCTAATTTAATATATCAGGAAGTAGGCAAGCCAATGGCTTTGCACACGTATAGTACCTGACATTCTAGATTAATTTGGAGTAAGAAATATAGGCCTACGCCAGTGTTGCCAACATGATTCTAGGCCTGCTGATAGGTCGAATTTTAAAATGCATGTAACTTCTATACTAACTAATGGATTTCATTCAAAATTGACACAACAATAGATAATATTATTTCAGATTATTTCTGACCAATACATGTATGTCATTGTTGCCAACATGATTTTACACGCGCTGTTATATCCAATATTTTACTGCATGTAACGTCTATGCTATCCATTGGACTTCAACCAAATTTTGTATTCTGTACCTTAAGGGATGGAACTAAGAATATATACAGTCACCAGGGCTGCCAACTGTAGTTCTCTATTAGGTAGAAATTTCGATACTACCAACTTAATTTCGTCATTATTCTAGACCATATACATTAATCATTGGCATGAATCTGAAATTTTAAGAAAAGTAGGCTCTTTAGTTCGTCACGGAACTTCTTGTTTTTTTTAACACACGATGTCCTTATAAACTTTGATACATGTATCGGCTCGTTTTGAGCATTCTTCAGTCAATAGCACTAATAAAGTTCTCATAAAACAGTCTATGGTTGATCAGTGTGACCTCATAGACTAACATTTGTTAAAATATTTTAAAAGATTTTCACATCGTCATGGTAATTAAAACAAATGGACATAAAATGTTTAAAGAATTTAAGAAACTATGTAAAAAATCGTTGAAATCATTTCCAAACAAGGGACCCATTGTACAAGCGTCTTGTATACGAATCGCGTGTTAGTTGTCCATGTAGAGACGAAAATACGGAAGTTATTAATTATTAAACAAGCGACTTTCCTTCTCTGGCCTTCCGTTTGGTATACTTTGGTACAAAAGTTAACCAGACCGTTTTGGCGAGCCTAGGTTTTAACTCGAGTATAGTTTGGTTATAACCAGGCTCTTGAAATCAGTAACCATATAATTACCATGACGATGTGAACATCTTTTTTAAAAAATAGGCGCGTTTTGGCGTTCCGTTTGGTATACTTTGGTACAAAAGCTAACCAGACCGTTTTGGCGAGCCTAGGTTTTAACTCGAGTATAGTTTGGTTATAATCAGGCTCTTGAAATCAGTAACCAAGCTAATACTGCGGTTACTGAAATTTTAATCACTTTAGAAGCGCTAATTCAAACGTAATTTGAAACTACCGTACTATTGAAAGTACGAGATATGGAATCATATTTGAACTTGAATCACTCTGCACGCAACAATTGAAATCAGACAATATCAAATTCTTAGTGGTTTTTGCAATTTTATATTTGACGATTTCGAAATCGAGCCGTTTTGACGTTAGCCTACTTGGTCAGTTGATATAGGGACTACGCTCTCTTAAGGACTATGGTGGCTCTTTTTATAGCGTACGTAGCGCGCTACGAATCTCATCTGTTGTTGATGTTGCTTATATTTAGAAACTGCAACATCGCGGTCATATAGCGTCACGTATTTTTGGGTGTGTGTGAAATTTGGCTCATAACATAATTATGTTATTGTTATGGCTGTACTAGGGTGTTTTTTAATTTGTAAATTGGGGGTAGGATTAGGAAGGAGGTGGCAGTGGCTATCCCAGCATTTGCCTTAAGTAGAAATGGGAATCCCCGGAAAACCCCACTTCCAGGATGGTCAAGGTGGGACTCGAACTTAAAAGGTCAGGAATTTGTGAAAACTCTTCGTAAAGAAAACGTAATTGCTGCACAAGACATAAAAGTGCCTTTAGAGCTAGAACACGCGCACTCGTATACAGCCCTTGTTTTTGTCAATGTTATTTTTTTGTGAGAGTGAAATTTTTTAAATCCAATCCAATGGGCTTTACCCAGACCAATAATTACTAGATAGCCGTTAGCCACACATAAATAAATAAACATGTATTGCAGCCGAATGGCCAGCAAAAGGGTTTACAATATTCATTACCTTCATTATTATAACATTTTTGAATATGTTCTTGCACTCTCCTACATAATGTTCACATACAGTAATAATAATAGGAATGCATTAGAGTACACACAGATTGCTCCTAGCGGTGTGGTTATTATATGTGTAGAATGCGTAAACATTAACCATTATGACAATGGTAATGATTAATATCCGTGTTGACTGATAGCACTATCTTATTAAAACCGACTTTGTCCGTTTGGCGCATTTATTGAAGTGATACGTCTCGCACGGCTTTCTACAGAGTTTGCACATACACACCTGGTTTCTGTCGTGCACAGTGAGGCATCAATAATCTTTATCCAGACCAGACCTGTGTGGTGTATTTTGTATCCCACATGTTGGCAACTGTGGTGATGTCAATGTGCGCGTCTTAGTAACAGTTGAAGAGATCTCGTGCACTGTCGAACATGGCTGCCATCGTTGAATGAGCAATAAAATACATATTTACGTAATTTAACACACATTTCCGGTGCAGCAGTGCCCAGGGTTAGTAATTTCAGTTGGTAATGTCCCGCAGAAGATGAAGCAAGGGATGAAAATCATACTGCAAGCGCACAGAGTCCGTTTACCCCTACTCATGAAAATGAAAATCCACAGCCTGCTTCCAGTCTCCAACCGGGTCAGGAATGGAATGAATGAAGCCCCCATCTAGCGGCAAGAATATGAACTGTGCCGGCTGCCGAAGCCTGTCGCACTCCTCTGGGGCAATGATTAAATGAATGACAAATGAAATGATAGTGGAGAGTGTTGCTGGAATGAAATAATGACAGGGAAAACCGGAGTACCCGGAGAAAAACCTGTCTGCCTCCGTTTTGTCCAGCACAGATCTCACATGGAGTGACCGGGATTTGAACCACGGACCCAGTGGTGAGAGGCCGGCGTGCTGCCGCCTAAGCCACGGAGGCTCACCCCTACTCATCTTATTATATAATACGTTAAGGCTTAAGGTGTATAATTAAATACAAGTTTTTCGGGCTTGTAGGCCGTGGTCCAGACAGGATATCTCCCGACGTTTCACCGGAAACTGCGTCCGGCATTATCAAGGGTTCCGCTCCTCTCCTTGGCCTGCAGTGGTTTAAGGAAGAGGCTTGAAATAATGGGTAACGGCTAGTAGTGGAGTATTGTTGTTTAAATATGACTGTTGGTTGGATCTTGGCGATGAACTAACGGCTGGAAGGTAGTTTTGGATCTTCAAATTAGCATGGTGAGCCGAGCGTTCTCTTCGCATTCCGGCTGGATCGTCTGATCTCACGTACATGTTGCGGGGTGCGGTGCGTGCTCCGGCTTCGGCGACCGAGCTTGTGAGGGTCGGGTGTTCCCTGCGCGACTGCCGGGCTGTAGCGGGAAGGTTCTTCAGGTTGACGTGTGAGTGATTTCTTGGCCTTGGTGTTCCTAAGAGCCGGGATCCATGTATTACGCACACGTTCAATTTCTTCCTTCCGATTGAAATTGTCGGGGTGTTTGAAGATTTCTATGGCTTCCCGTTGCAGCCTGGCGTGGTTAGGTGTGGTCGTGGAGAGTATCTCCGTGTCCCCGTACTTTACATCGTGACCGGGCAAGAGAGAATGCTCAGCGACTGACGATTTCTCAGTTTGACCCAGGTGGCTGTGTCTGTTATGTTCCTTGAGTCTGGTGGTCACGCTCCTCTTCGTCGTTCCTATGTACACCTTCCCACAGGAACACGGGATTCTGTAG
Organism: Meconema thalassinum; assembly: GCA_946902985.2. Taxonomy (NCBI): domain Eukaryota; kingdom Metazoa; phylum Arthropoda; class Insecta; order Orthoptera; family Tettigoniidae; genus Meconema; species Meconema thalassinum. The sequence continues at coordinate 43,406,830 of OX336388.2, read as the reverse complement.
ACACCTGCAGTGGAGTGTGGCTGGCGCTTGTCTTTAGCGGATCGCAGCAAGTCCCGGATTTTGGCGGTGGTTTTATAAACCGTCTTCACCCCATAGGTCTTCAGTAATTTGCCTATCCTGTCCGTCACCTTCTTCACGTACGGCAGGAATACGGTGGCCACCGGAGTTTCCTCAGAATCTTTCCTCGTGCTCCGGTGCCTGGGATGAGAGGCTCGCTCAATCTCCCTATTGCTGTATCCGTTGGCGCATAGGGCCCTCTTTATATGTTTCAGCTCTTGGTTGAGGTTTGATGGATCACAGATTCTCCTCGCACGGTCTACCAATGTCTTAATAACTCCGTGTTTCTGTCGGGGGTGATGATTGGATGTCTTGGGTAGATACCGGTCGGTGTGTGTGGGTTTCCGGTACACGGTGTGCCCCAAGCGCAGGTCATTAGTCCTGGTGATCAGCACGTCAAGAAAGGCCAGGCAGTTGTCTTTCTCCTTCTCCATAGTAAATTTTATGCTGGTGTTGAGGCTGTTCAGGTGGTCCAGGAAACGTTCCAGCTCTTCCTCTCCGTGGCTCCAGACTACGAAGGTATCGTCAACATAACGTAGCCATACTTTCAGTTTGAGGGGTGCAGTCTCGATCGCCAACTGCTCGAACTTTTCCATGTAGAAGTTCGCAATCACAGGGCTTAGTGGGCTACCCATGGCAACTCCCTCTATTTGCTCGTAGAAGTTCTCGTGCCATAGGAAGTAGCTCGTGGCGAGGCAGTGGCGAAACAAGTCAGTGATGTCTTCCGTGAAGAGCTCGGCATCTGGTTTATGGATTCTTTCATAGTCACATTCGTGAAGAGGGATACTACGTCAAAGCTGACTAGCCGGTCTTCAGGTTCCAGACGTATGTTCTGCAATTTTTCAATAAAATGGCCTTAATCCCTGACGTAAGTCTCAGTGTTGCCGATGTGCGGTTGTAGAAGGATGGAGAGATGCTTGGCGATGGTGTAGTTTGGAGAGCCGATAGCACTCACGATAGGTCTCAGTGGAATGTCAGTTTTGTGTACTTTGGGAAGACCGAACAGCCTGGGAGATAGAGCTTCACTCTTGCATGTATCCTTCTTCACGTGGTCTGGTAGTGAAGAGGCCTTGATTAACCAGTTGGTCTCCCTAAGTATCCGTGTTGTGGGGTCTTTCGTGAGTTTTCGGTATGTCTGAGGTTCTAGTAGCGACAGGATCTTCGTGTCGTAGTCTTCCGATGACATGACTACAGTGGCGTTGCCCTTATCTGCAGGTAGAATGATGATGCTTCTATCCCTGTTAAGGGTTTTAAAGGCAATTTTCTCTTGAGGTGTGAGGTTACTGCTGGGCGCTGGAGCTTTACGAAGGATGCGTGAGGCCTCTGAGCGGACTTCCTCGGCCTGCTCCCTGGGTAAACGGTGTATGGCAGCCTCAATGTTGCTTATAATGTCTTCTACAGGCACAGAAGTTGGGGTGACAGAGAAGTTCTGACCTTTCGCCAAAAGTGAAGTTTCGCCTGGCGATAGACGACGGTTAGTCAGGTTTACTACAGTGCGAGACGAGTCCGGCGCAGATGTGGTTGCAGTTATCGTCTTGAGGTCCTGACATAACTCAAATTTCTTTTTCTGGCGATTCGTCGACTGTTCGAAGGTGGAGCGCATAGAATAGTGCGTGATGTGGTCGATGTTGTCCCAATCCTCGCTTGAGAGCGTAGACGTGAGTCGGAGATGCACTGATATGAGGTCCCGGTCAGTCGTAGCTAAGTCCCTGCGTGTAGCATGTATCTGTTCTCGCAGCATTGAGCACTCCGCTCTGTCGTATATACGGTGAGCATGTGCTGAGCCGAAATTCCTCGTCATCCTAATAAACTTAGGAATCGTGTCCGTGTCCCTGCACCTTAAGAGAAACGTTAGCGAAGAAAGTTGCTGGGCTTTCCTCTTCCGTAACTTCTCGAAGCGGCGAACTAGGTTGGTAGTTTCCTCCCCGTAGAGGCGACTGATATAACAGCTTAGGCTTTCACGGCCGGCGTTCATAATTAAATACAAGTTTTTCGGGCTTGTAGGCCGTGGTCCAGACAGGATATCTCCCGACGTTTCACCGGAACCTGCGTCCGGCATTATCAAGTGTTCCGCTCCTTTCCTTGGTCTGCAGTGGAATGAGGAAGAGGCTTGAAATAATGGGTAACGGCTAGTAGTGGAGTATTGCTGTTTAAATATGACTGTTGGTTGGATCTTGGCGATGAACTAACGGTTGGAAGGTAGTTTTGGATCTTCAAATTAGCATGGTGAGCCGAGCGTTCTCTTCGCATTCCGGCTGGATCGTCTGATTTCACGTACATGTTGCGGGGTGCGGTGCGTGCTCCGGCTTCGGCGACCGAGCTTGTGAGGGTCGGGTGTTCCCTGCGCGACTGCCGGGCTGTAGCGGGAAGGTTCTTCAGGTTGACGTGTGAGTGATTTCTTGGCTTTGGTGTTCCTACGCGCCGGGATCCATGTATTACGCACACGTTCAATTTCTTCCTTCCGATTGAAATTGTCGGGGTGTTTAAAGATTTCTATGGCTTCCCGTTGCAGCCTGGCGTGGTAGTGTGTGGTCGTGGAGAGTATCTCCGTGTCCCCGTACTTTACATCGTGACCGGGCAAGAGAGAATGCTCAGCGACTGACGATTTCTCAGTTTGACCCAGGTGGCTGTGTCTGTTATGTTCCTTGAGTCTGGTGGTCACGCTCCTCTTCGTCGTTCCTATGTACACCTTCCCACAGGAACACGGGATTCTGTAGACACCTGCAGTGGAGTGTGGGTGGTGCTTGTCTTTAGCGGATCGCAGCAAGTCCCGGATTTTGGCGGTGGGTTTATAAACCGTCTTCACCCCATAGGTCTTCAGTAATTTGCCTATCCTGTCCGTCACCTTCTTCACGTACGGCAGGAATGCGGTGGCCACCGGAGTTTCCTCAGAATCTTTCCTCGTGCTCCGGTGCCTGGGATGAGAGGCTCGCTTAATCTCCTTATTGCTGTATCCGTTGGCCCATAGGGCCCTCTTTATATGTTTCAGCTCTTGGTTGAGGTTGGATGGCTCACAGATTCTCCAGGCACGGTCTACCAATGTCTTAATAACTCCGTGTTTCTGTCGGGGGTGGTGATTGGATGTCTTGTGTAGATACCGGTCGGTGTGTGTGGGTTTCCGGTACACGGTGTGTCCCAAGCGCAGGTCATTAGTCCTGGTGATCAGCACGTCAAGAAAGGCCAGGCAGTTGTCTTTCTCCTTCTCCATAGTATATTTTATGCTGGTGTTGAGGCTGTTCAGGTGGTCCAGGAAACGTTCCAGCTCTTCCTCTCCGTGGCTCCAGATTACGAAGGTATCGTCAACATAACGTAGCCATACTTTCGGTTTGAGGGGTGCAGTCTCGATCGCCAACTGCTCGAAATTTTCCATGTAGAAGTTCGCAATCACTGGGCTTAGTGGGCAACCCATGGCAACTCCCTCTATTTGCTCGTAGAAGTTCTCGTGCCATAGGATGTAGCTCGTGGCGAGGCAGTGGCGAAACAAGTTAGTGATGTCTTCCGTGAAGAGCTCGGCAATCTGGTTTATGGATTCTTTCATAGGCACCTTCGTGAAGAGGGATACTACGTCAAAGCTGACTAGGCGGTCTTCAGGTTCCAGACGTATGTTCTGCAATTTTTCAATAAAATTGCCTGAATCCCTGACGTAAGTCTCAGTGTTGCCGATGTGCGGTAGTAGAATGATGGAGAGATGCTTGGCGATGGTGTAGTTTGGAGAGCCGATAGCACTCACGATAGGTCTCAGTGGAATGTCAGTTTTGTGTACTTTGGGAAGACCGTACAGCCTGGGAGATAGAGCTTCACTCTTGCATGTATCCTTCTTCACGTGGTCTGGTAGTGAAGAGGCCTTGATTAACCTGTTGGTCTCCCTAAGTATCCGTGTTGTGGGGTCTTTCGTGAGTTTTTGGTATGTCTGAGGTTCTAGTAGCGACAGGATCTTCGTGTCGTAGTCTTCCGATGACATGACTACAGTGGCGTTGCCCTTATCTGCAGGTAGAATGATGATGCTTCTATCCCTGTTAAGGGTTTTAAAGGTAATTTTCTCTTGAAGTGTGAGGTTACTGCTGGGCGCTGGAGCTTTACGAAGGATGCGTGAGGCCTCTGAGCGGACTTCCTCGGCCTGCTCCCTGGGTAAACGGTGTATGGCAGCCTCAATGTTGCTTATAATGTCTTCTACAGGCACAGAAGTTGGGGTGACAGAGAAGTTCTGACCTTTCGCCAAAAGTGAAGTTACCCCTGGCGATAGACGACGGTTAGTCAGGTTTACTACAGTGCGAGACGAGTCCGGCGCAGATGTGGTTGCAGTTATCGTCTTGAGGTCCTGACATAACTCAAATTTTTTTTCTGGTGATTCGTCGACTGTTCGAAGGTGGAGCGCATAGAATAGTGCGTGATGTGGTCGATGTTGTCCCAATCCTCGCTTGAGAGCGTAGACGTGAGTCGGAGATGCACTGATATGAGGTCCCGGTCAGTCGTAGCTAAGTCCCTGCGTGTAGCATGTATCTGTTCTCGCAGCATTAAGCACTCCGCTCTGTCGTATATACGGTGAGCATGTGCTGAGCCGAAATTCCTCGTCATCCTAATAAACTTAGGAATCGTGTCCGTGTCCCTGCACCGTAAGAGAAACGTTAGCGAAGAAAGTTGCTGGGCTTTCTTCTTCCGTAACTTCTCGAAGCGGCGAACTAGGTTGGTAGTTTCCTCCCCGTAGAGGCGACTGATATAACAGCTTAGGCTTTCACGGCCGGCGTTCATAATTAAATACAAGTTTTTCGGGCTTGTAGGCCGTGGTCCAGACAGGATATCTCCCGACGTTTCACCGGAAACTACGTCCGGCATTATCAAGGGTTCCGCTCCTTTCCTTGGTCTGCAGTGGAATGAGGAAGAGGCTTGAAATAATGGGTAAGGGCTAGTAGTGGAGTATTGCTGTTTAAATATGACTGTTGGTTGGATCTTGGCGATGAACTAACGGTTGGAAGGTAGTTTTGGATCTTCAAATTAGCATGGTGAGCCGAGCGTTCTCTTCGCATTCCGGCTGGATCGTCTGATTTCACGTACATGTTGCGGGGTGCGGTGCGTGCTCCGGCTTCGGCGACCGAGCTTGTGAGGGTCGGGTGTTCCCTGCGCGACTGCCGGGCTGTAGCGGGAAGGTTCTTCAGGTTGACGTGTGAGTGATTTCTTGGCCTTGGTGTTCCTAAGAGCCGGGATCCGTGTATTACGCACACGTTCAATTTCTTCCTTCCGATTGAAATTGTCGGGGTGTTTGAAGATTTCTATGGCTTCCCGTTGCAGCCTGGCGTGGTAGTGTGTGGTCGTGGAGAGTATCTCCGTGTCCCCGTACTTTACATCGTGACCGGGCAAGAGAGAATGCTCAGCGACTGACGATTTCTCAGTTTGACCCAGGTGGCTGTGTCTGTTATGTTCCTTGAGTCTGGTGGTCACGCTCCTCTTCGTCGTTCCTATGTACACCTTCCCCCAGGAACACGGGATTCTGTAGTCACCTGCAGTGGAGTGTGGGTGGCGCTTGTCTTTAGCGGATCGCAGCAAGTCCCGGATTTTGGCGGTGGGTTTATAAACCGTCTTCACCCCATAGGTCTTCAGTAATTTGCCTATCCTGTCCGTCACCTTCTTCACGTACTGCAGGAATGCGGTGGCCACCGGAGTTTCCTCAGAATCTTTCCGCGTGCTCCGGCGCCTGGGATGAGAGGCTCGCTCAATCTCCTGATTGCTGTATCCCTTGGCGCATAGGGCCCTCTTTATATGTTTCAGCTCTTGGTTGAGGATGGATGGCTCACAGATTATCCTAGCACGGTCTACCAATGTATTAATAACTCCGTGTTTCTGTCGGGGGTGGTGATTGGATGTCTTGTGTAGATACCGGTCGGTGTGTGTGGGTTTCCGGTACACGGTGTGCCCCAAGCGCAGGTCATTAGTCCTGGTGATCAGCACGTCAAGAAAGGCCAGGCAGTTGTCTTTCTCCTTCTCCATAGTAAATTTTATGCTGGTGTTGAGGCTGTTCAGGTGGTCCAGGAAACGTTCCAGCTCTTCCTTTCCGTGGCTCCAGCCTACGAAGGTATCGTCAACATAACGTAGCCATACTTTCAGTTTGAGGGGTGCAGTCTCGATCGCCAACTGCTCGAACTTTTCCATGTAGAAGTTCGCAATCACAGGACTTAGTGGGCTACCCATGGCAACTCCCTCTATTTGCTCGTAGAAGTTCTCGTGCCAGAGGAAGTAGCTCGTGGCGAGGCAGTGGCGAAACAAGTCAGTGATGTCTTCCGTGAAGAGCTCGGCAATCTTGTTTATGGATTCTTTCATAGGCACCTTCGTGAAGAGGGATACTACGTCAAAGCTGACTAGGCGGTCTTCAGGTTCCAGACGTATGTTCTGCAATTTTTCAATAAAATGGCCTGAATCCCTGACGTAAGTCTCAGTGTTGCCGATGTGCGGTTGTAGAATGATGGAGAGATGCTTGGCGATGGTGTAGTTTGGAGAGCCGATAGCACTCACGATAGGTCTCAGTGGAATGTCAGTTTTGTGTACTTTGGGAAGACCGTACAGCCTGGGAGATAGAGCATCACTCTTGCATGTATCCTTCTTCACGTGGTCTGGTAGTGAAGAGGCCTTGATTAACCTGTTGGTCTCCCTAAGTATCCGTGTTGTGGGGTCTTTCGTGAGTTTTCGGTATGTCTGAGGTTCTAGTAGCGACAGGATCTTCGTGTCGTAGTCTTCCGATGACATGACTACAGTGGCGTTGCCCTTATCTGCAGGTAGAATGATGATGCTTCTATCCCTGTTAAGGGTTTTAAAGGCAATTTTCTCTTGAGGTGTGAGGTTACAGTTGGGCGCTGGAGCTTTACGAAGGATGCGTGAGGCCTCTGAGCGGACTTCCTCGGCCTGCTCCCTGGTTAAACGGTGTATGGCAGCCTCAGTGTTGCTTATAATGTCTTCTACAGGCACAGAAGTTGGGGTGACAGAGAAGTTCTGACCTTTCGCCAAAAGTGAAGTTTCCCCTGGCGATAGACGACGGTTAGTCAGGTTTACTACAGTGCGAGACGAGTCCGGCGCAGATGTGGTTGCAGTTATCGTCTTGAGGTCCTGACATAACTGAAATTTCCTTTTCTGGCGATTCGTCGACTGTTCGAAGGTGGAGCGCATAGAATAGTGCGTGATGTGGTCGATGTTGTCCCAATCCTCGCTTGAGAGCGTAGACGTGAGTCGGAGATGCACTGATATGAGGTCCCGGTCAGTCGTAGTTAAGTCCCTGCGTGTAGCATGTATCTGTTCTCGCAGCATTAGGCACTCCGCTCTGTCGTATATACGGTGAGCATGTGCTGAGCCGAAATTCCTCTTCATACTAATAAACTTAGGAATCGTGTCCGTGTCCCTGCAACGTAAGAGAAACGTTAGCGAAGAAAGTTGCTGGGCTTTCCTCTTCCGTAACTTCTCGAAGCGGCGAACTAGGTTGGTAGTTTCCTCCCCGTAGAGGCGACTGATATAACAGCTTAGGCTTTCACGGCCGGCGTTCATAATTAAATACAAGTTTTTCGGGCTTGTAGGCCGTGGTCCAGACAGGATATCTCCCGACGTTTCACCGGAAACTGCGTCTGGGATTATCAAGGGTTCCGCTCCTTTCCTTGGTCTGCAGTGGAATGAGGAAGAGGCTTGAAATAATGGGTAACGGCTAGTAGTGGAGTATTGTTGTTTAAATATGACTGTTGGTTGGATCTTGGCGATGAACTAACGGCTGGAAGGTAGTTTTGGATCTTCAAATTAGCATGGTGAGCCGAGCGTTCTCTTCGCATTCCGGCTGGATCGTCTGATCTCACGTACATGTTGCGGGGTGCGGTGCGTGCTCCGGCTTCGGCGACCGAGCTTGTGAGGGTCGGGTGTTCCCTGCGCGACTGCCGGGCTGTAGCGGGAAGGTTCTTCAGGTTGACGTGTGAGTGATTTCTTGGCCTTGGTGTTCCTAAGAGCCGGGATCCATGTATTACGCACACGTTCAATTTCTTCCTTCCGATTGAAATTGTCGGGGTGTTTGAAGATTTCTATGGCTTCCCGTTGCAGCCTGGCGTGGTAGTGTGTGGTCGTGGAGAGTATCTCCGTGTCCCCGTACTTTACATCGTGACCGGGCAAGAGAGAATGCTCAGCGACTGACGATTTCTCAGTTTGACCCAGGCGGCTGTGTCTGTTATGTTCCTTGAGTCTGGTGGTCACGCTCCTCTTCGTCGTTCCTATGTACACCTTCCCACAGGAACACGGGATTCTGTAGACACCTGCAGTGGAGTGTGGGTGGCGCTTGTCTTTAGCGGATCGCAGCAAGTCCCGGATTTTTGCGGTGGGTTTATAAACCGTCATCACCCCATAGGTCTTCAGTAATTTGCCTATCGTGTCCGTCACCTTCTTCACGTACGGCAGGAATGCGGTGGCCACCAGAGTTTCCTCAGATTCTTTCCTCGTGCTCCGGCGCCTGGGATGAGAGGCTCGCTCAATCTCTTTATTGCTGTATCCGTTGGCGCATAGGGCCAGGTTTTGCGAGTTCTTGGTCTTTAGGACTGTGCAAAACCTCACGGATAGGAAGTTCTTCCATGTTCTCTTCATCGACTTCATCACCTTCTTCCTTGAATTCAACGAAGGTTCGCTGAAGAACTGTCTCCGTCTCTGCCTCTTCATCGCTGTCTCGCAGATCAATAACCGAATTATGGCAGGTGCCGTAACAATTTTAGCAATCGAAAGTTGAGCCAGCCTGTGCTCTCTTACCGCGTATATGCGTGTCCTGCCATCATTTTTTTCAAACGAATTCAATGCGTAAATTGTATTGAAAAGCTCTTTCAATCCGCTTCCATCCATTATGTATCCGATGGATCCCATGAACGACATTAACAAATGAAATCCACCGAGTCTTACAACGACATTACTCAATTTGGAGTCCTCACCACACGAGGAAACAATGTCCCGTGCTTTGAAATACAGAGGCTGGTCAAACGTGACGACACAAGTGTGCTGATTTAATGACTCACATTTCTCAGAAGCAGATAAGAGAACAGTGAAAATTGTGTCATGATTACTCGGTGGAGCATTAATGAAGGGCAAGCATCCCACAAATGTTTTCTGGAGGAGAAGTTCCACCGTTACTCGTTCCATAAATCCACTCCATCCGGGTATGTTAGGCAGGTCAACCCACTTTCCATAAAGCCACAATAAGTCCGAAGCGGACGACATAATCACTTTTGGTACTGAACGAATGCTATCGAGGATTCGAATCTCTATTATTTTCTGCCCCGTCGCCGAGATCCATACTTTTGAAACAAAAATGCTACTACTCTGATTTGCATTGGCGACAAAGAACATTTCGGACTTGTTGCGGTAATTATGCAATGTGCAAGAGCAATACTTTTTTTCTTTCATTTATCAATAGACGCACGTTCGTTTTTAAATATCACATTGTCTACAAGGACGCGTAAAGTCTCAGTATATCAGACTCTATGTTTTCCAAAAAAATATCTGATGGAGGATAATATGTTGTCTGGTAGACCGTGGATCGAATATCCTCCATAATGATTGTTGCGGTTGTCTTTACAATGCGCCGGTGTTCTTCGGTCTTGTTTTCGTTTCCTTGGTTGTACCAGGCTTCCGGCAGTAATTTATACCATGTGTTTCGGAAGCAAACCACACGAGCCTTATTGGCAGTGGCGGCGATCAAAATATCGTCACCGTAAGGATCCTCTATATACCCTAGACAAGGCTATACATGTTAGTTCTGAACACTTAGTGTTAATTTATATATTAAAATTATATGCACAGCTTATACAAGCACGTTTTGCATGCAGTCAAAATTTGTAAGATAGTTTCATACAACACGCAAAGTATGTTTCTGCTATCTAGCGGTGGATATGAGCACTCACTGGTGATATCCTAGGTGAGCTGATTTGCTCCCACTTTTGCTCCCATATTGGCTCCCAATTTTGCTCCCATATATGCTCCCACATTTGCTCCCACTTTTTGCTCCCATATTAATGCCAACTCTTATAACTATAAGCAGTAGCAAAATGTAAATGGATAATATTTCTGATAATGTTCAAAACAAAAGTCCCGAGGTCTTGGGTTTGATTTCCCAACTATGGTTGTCTGCCAATGAGTTACACTACAGGGAACTTTTATATTTGTGTTGTGTTGCATGATAATTTTCCCATCTCGCGGTGTAGTGGCTAGTATACTTGGGTGTTATCCCTGAGGTCTTGGGTTCCAACTCAACTATGCCCAGAATTTAATTTTCATCTGAGAGTTAAAAGGTTAGGTTAGGTGAAGTTAGGTTAGGTAAAGTTAGGTCAGGTGAAGTTATGATAGGTTAGGTTAGGTAAAGTTGGGCCAAGTTAGGTTACGTGAAGTTAGGTTGGGTAGGTGAAGTTAGGTTTGGTTAGGTGAAGTTGGGTTAGGTGATGTTAGGTTAGGTTAGTTGAGGTTAGGTTAGGTAAGGTGAGGTTAGGTTAGGTGAGGTTAGGTTAGGGTAGGTGAAGTTAGGTTAGGTTAGGTGAAGTTGCGTTAGGTGAAGTTGGGTTAGGTGAAGTAAGGGTAGGTTAGGTGAGGTTAGGTTAGGTTATGACTAAGTTTGTTATGTCTAGTTGTTTTCGGAAAACAGCACTTTTGCTCTCAGATTTGCTTCCAAATTTTCTTTGCACTTAAAACTATCTTGACTTGTGTATTCACTTTTGCTGGCATATTTGTTGACATATTTGTTAGGACATTTGCTCCCACTTTTTATATTTGCTTTGCCCCCACATTTAATCCCATATTTGCTCCCACTTTTTTCTTACAGATTTTCTCCCACTTTTTACCCCCACATTTGCTCCCACTTTTTGCATCTATGTATACTCCCACATTGAACTATTGTTGTCATTACCAAGTTGTCTTTCCTAGAGATTAGTTTTTGCTTGACAGTTGATATGGAAGAATCTGTGACTAGGTATGGTAAGGATTATGCATACTATAAAGGATATTCATACATTGTGAAACGAAGCAGAAAATATGGAACTGTTATTTGGCGCTGTTCAAAGCAACGATCGAGACAGTGTCGAGGAATGCTTAAGACAAAAGAATTGGACATACTTTCTTCAATCATGATTGTAAACTTAATAATTATGCTAGTCTAAATCTAAGAAAACCCAAACCAAAGCAAAAAACTAAGTCCAAAAAATAGACAGTGCTGCTCAAAATAATATTAACCTCAAGTTTAATAGACTACAACGCACTCATGCAGTTATCGAGTTGTTTAATGAGAAACCTTTAACACCTCCTGTAAAACCCATATTCAGACACACACCCACATCTCAAAAGCCCTCAACTCTATCAGAGACAACATACCCCATAGGGAATAGTCATTAAAATAACTACTTGTAAAGTAATTCCAGTGGCAAATCCTGTTAGCAAATATCATATATTAAATATTTTCACGCCATAGAACGACGACTTGAAAATCATTAATTGTAGGAATACCTTCAATGGGACCATCAAACCTCCAAGTATGCAATATACATTCCAGATAGTGCTGTATTATGGTCGATAGTGCCTCGAGTGCTTACATTAAATAAGAATACAGTAAGCGTATACACATTTAATAAATCATAATTGTTTTCATTAAATATCATATAATAAATATTTTCACACCAATGAATGACCATTTCAACATCATTTATTGTAGGAATATCTTTAATGTGATCTCCAAACCTTGAAGTAAACCATATGTGATATACATTCACATAACTACATACCCGATAGTACGTTGTGGTATCAATTAACCCACCGCGCGCGCTCATTGTTTGTGTTGCATTTCATTTCTTGAAAATCACCCCCTACGCAAATATAATATATAGCAAGCAAGTGGAAACATGTTACACATCAATAATTTTAGAAGAGCTCTCAGGTATTGTATGATGATTTTGTTAGAACTGCAAAACTGTTTGTTGACTAGCATTTACTGTTACACAACATTATTTTTGATAAGCTCTACATAAGTGTCCTAATTGCCTCTGGTATAATGTCTTGTTTAACAAACATGGTCACATGGTTTGTCTATAAAACTAAGCCTCTGTTGTATATGATTTCAAAAAAAAGATAAACAGCTTTCTAGAACTGTACTCCCTGGTCAATAACCAAAATAGTGGGCAAAATGTTTCCCTGATAGGTAACTCATGTTTGGTTAGTCAATTCTTATTGCAAGTCCAATCAAGACCTAACAAAATTAGTCTTAACACCATATCATTAAACAAATCAAACAATCTTAAGGTATTTATTAAATTTAATTGCATTTTAGGAACCTTGCAAGCATCTTGCAACCTTGAAAAGGAGACCGTTCAATCATTCAATGTAGTTAGTGTTATGAACCTCAAAGTAAGAGGTTATGAAAGTCTATCTGAGGGTGTGGTTTTTACAGCTAAATGCCTTTCCTGACACCCACCTCACAGACGAGTTTATGGGAGATGAAACTCAGCTATCATGTCGAATGTTCAGGTCCTAGTCTACAAGAGAGTCATGTTCAGGAGTGTGGTACACGAAACAACAACAATAATAGCATACATGTTAAAGGAATATTATGGATTTTTCGAGTACATCTAGTGAATTTCCAAAAGAAATTGGATACATTTCATTGTTTGTAGCCCACTTTGGGTAAGGTTGGTAAATTGTAGTGAATTTTCATATATATTCAGGTAAATTTATATCAATTTCAGGTAGTTTAAACTATTCTTAGGTAAATCAAAGGAATTTCAATAAATCTGGTTGTCATTTGTTGGATTTTGCTGGAATTTTGTGTCATTTGGTCAATTTGTGGAAAATTTAGTGGATTTTAGAACATTCTAGTCAATTTCAAGGTAAATCTGGAGATAGGTATTTGACAGATAACCTGTCACTATTATGGTTGTATTAGAGTGTGCCTTTCACTATGAAGGGTAGGACTGAGGAGGAGTAGACCGTCATGACCTTAAGTGCATAGCCATTTATATTGACTTTAAGGATGGGTATTGTGGGGGGATCTAACACTCCTCTTGTTAGTTTTGAGGGAAGTGTACTCCATGCCATTCCATTTTTAAAAGCCGCTAGTCAGGTTCTAGCATTGCACAGTGGCAAGCATTTCACTATTCTTAACATCAAATGTTGATCACCTGTTATGTCAAGTACATGTTCACAAGCCGGGCTCGTCTGTCTTCTTTCCTTTTGAGCACACTTGGTCAACTCTTGTTCTCTACATCAGTCCCATGTACTATACTTTGACAAAATAATAAGGGGTTAATCATAGTATTATTATCTGAGTATCTAATACATTTTTGCATAGCCCTATGACCCGTATCGGATCATAAACATACATGCTATGTGTTACCATTCTTAAAGCCAGTGATATAACACAAAGGGGTCTCTATTTCCACCACCCCCAGGGGCTCACAGCTAGTGGTATGCGGGTAGGCGACCACGAGGGCCCCCAGCTGTGTTCGGCATTGCTTCTACTGAATTGTGCCGGGCTCGTTTCTGTCTTCTTTCCTTTCGACCACACTTGGTCGAATCTTGTTCTCTACCGACCCTGACATTATTAGGGTATCCAAGGCCTAGGGAGTCTCTTCCTTTCCCAACTTAATAGGTCGTTGTTTAATATTTTTCCCTGATACCCTCGTTGTGAGAGGAGGCAGCCTTCTTTTTATTTTCATGTTATTTCCTGCCGTTTGCTCAAGCCACACTAAAGGTAAGGTGTGTGTATATATATATAGTCCTACCACTTGAGGTGCACCCTGGATATGGATACACCCTCGGGGGCTTATGGCTGGTCAGTTCGAGATTTGGCGACACCAAGGGATTCCTGAGCTGGCTCCTGTTTTCCACCTTTTTCATCCATTACCTCTGTGGCAGAGCCTCTCCGTTTTCACTTTCATATCTAACTTTTATGGCTCTCTTTCCTTTCAAGTCCCTCAATCCACATTCTTGAGGGTTCAGGGCATTTTTTATTCCTTTTGTCCTTTATTTGCCTTATTCTCCTTTTGTCATCGATTTCTTTTCCTAGTCTATTAGTGTGTAGTTAGTTTTAGTTTACATTTTATTTTCATCTTCACCATCACCCAAACCATTAGGGTCGATAGGACAGCTTGGTGGTTAAGTTTATAGAACGCTTCTCTTTTGTCCAAAGGACACCTTGTTGAATTCTTCACTGGTTCATGAATTTTATACTTTGTTCACTTATTTCTTATGGCATTGAAACTGTGTGTCTGTTACGTCATCATTATTGAATTTAACTTCAGTGTACGGTGTAGGATTGGAAAGGAGGCGGCCGTGGCTTCTGAATTACAACTATGTTAGCGTTTGTCTAAAGTATAAATAAAAATGAGTTCAAACATCATGTAGGACATAAACTATTTTTAAATTCAGATTTGTATTTCACAGCAAACACAATCATTCTCAGTTTAAAACAAGTCATAAATTTCCTTTTCTATCATGATAGCATATAGGCGGGCATTGCTATAGCTTACATGAAGTAGGGTCATCAGCTAAGGATTTAATTTCAATTACCTACACCTCTGATAGTATGGCTCTTAGTCAATTCGTTAAACTATAGAAAACTCACAGTGTAGTGGTTAACATACTTGGTTGTCAACCCTGAGGTTTTGGCTTCCAACCTCGACTATACCTAGAAATTCATTTTCATTTTAAGGTTGCAATAAGGTTCACTGAGCCTTGTCATCCCTTACCTAACAACTATCTAGTCATGTACGTTAACACGGCGCGGAGCACGTCCACTATCAAGTAGACGAGTCATATGAAACTTCCTGGCAACATCGCCGTGCTGTTATCACCAAGACTCACTACACTAACAAAAGCCAGTGTCCCTGTGCAGATTCAACCCAGCGGTAGTATGCAAGCGTATGTTTGATTAAAAAGCATCATTAATATAAATCCACTGTCACCACAGGGACCCCGGGTTCGATTCTTTTCTAAAGGCTGCAACAAAGTACACTGAGTCTTGAAAGGTAAAACTTTTGGGGTCAATTCATGGACCATGACAAAGGGTTGGCCATCCTGACTTCTTCAACACCTCAAACAAATGTTTACTATTACTGGTTAGTTACCTATTTTGTCTTGTTTTTCTTTTTTCGGCTTTTCCCAATTAATTGGGGTCGCCGGAACCAACCAGGCTCATTTTGGTTTTGGCCGGGGATTTAAGGCCGGATGCCCTTCCTGACGCCACGTGATTTTTCAGTGAAAATTCCACTCCGCTGTCACTGGGATTTGAACCCCAGCCGTCCGGGTAAAGACGAGCAGCTTAGCCTCTGCCCCATCACGCTCCCCACTGGTTAGTTATCTATACACACATTAATCAATAATTATCTAGTAATAATAATAATAATAATAATAATAATAATAATGATTCACAAGAAGTGAATAATGCACAAATGTTCGCAGTAATGGCAGACACTACTCCCATGGAGGAAAGAATACGGGGAGATGCCCTGAGCTCGTATGAGTGAAGCCAAGCGCTGCAACCAAAGTGGGCGTAACCTTAACTCGTATTCGGTGTTCTGTGACTTGCATGAGGCATTGTGCATGGCTAAACCTTATTTTGGCCCTGATTTTTATTGCGCTCCGGTTATGCAACTTTGGAAACGTAATTACAGTAGTGATAAGTTATTTAAAAAAAAATCAATTCTAATCTCAGCATGTGTAGGCCTACCCTATATATCAAAAAAAGAAAAATCATTCCTCTGGAATTCCCAAATTATCAGAGGCTGTCGGTCAATAATTACGGTAGGCCTACGTAATTAATCAATTCGAGGCTAATCGTCAAGTTTCTACCCCCCACAAAGAATATACCGTACGGTACCGAAACGTATAGGCTACGGTATACCGTATTTTTGTGCAAATATGCGTCCTTTTTTAATTGTTCTGTTTATTAATTTTGAGATTCGTATTCTTGAATATCAAAATGTGTACGACCAATGAGTGAAAGTGGCTGTGATCGAAATTAGGCCTAAAAACTGAGAATGCCTCAACACCAATAAGAACATAAAACTCAATTTGGTGTAAATACCTTAATCAGTTCGGCATCATTAATTCCCAAGATGTTCCTTCTCGCATCATCAGACACCTGTATTCAATTTAATCAGTGTTTCAGCGTATTATTACGTTTTGCCGCGTCTTCCTTACAAAACTAGCCTCGCAAAGGTGCTCTCATATTTATATTTAAATTGGCTTTTAAAACGATAACGCAGCTTATTTGTGCCAAGTACCGTGATGTACAGAGTGTATTCTACCTATCCAAGAAAAAGTCGTTACTTGTCATTGCAGTTTTATGTCTCTAAAATCCATTACTATTTGGAGTGGTTTACGGCTTTAAGCATAGGGACAGCCATTTTCTTGCAACCAAACTGGGCGTGCCGTTTGGCTTCAACAGCTTACGATAGGCAGTGCAGCGAAGGCATCTCCTTCCTTTCTTTCCTCCATGACTACTCCTGATGTATCTCATGACGATTATTGTACGTTATATTGATGATACAGGTAGAGTTTTGGAACGAATCATCGACATGATTGCTGTAACTGACAAAACAGGAGCTGGCCTAGCATCTAACATACTGCAATGTTTGCATGAACATGAAATATTGACAGATAATTTAATTTTCCAATCCTACGATTAAAATGCGAGTTCTATGTCCGGAGAAAAGCAAGGAGTTCAAAAGAAACTGTCTTAACATAGCCTACCTTGTCAGGCTCATCGCCTCAACACTTTTGTGGAACGTACCTCTAATGCCAGAATCGTCGTTACCATTATGTTTGATACCCTACAATCATTGTATACATTTTTTTCTAGTAGTACCAAACGATTTTCCTGTTTGAAAGAAGAAATTTCAATGACAGAAAATTCGTTACAGCTGGCCAACTTATCAAAAACTCGATGGACCGCCCATGCTCAGCTCAAGCATTAAAAGCCGTTTGGACTTCTTTGAAGGTATTGTGGAAGTGTTGGAAAAAAATTTGGAAGGTGATTCGAATTTTGATAATAAGACGAAATCACAAGCATTGAGCATAAAGAAGTGTATGCTCAGTTTCGATTTCATTGTATTCCTGATGTTCATGAGAAATGTTATGTACAAGGCTCAAGTTTTGTCAGAAATTTTAGAACTCCTGATCTAAATATAGTTGATGCTGCTATTGTGATACAAAGTACTCTTCAATCCTTTGAATCTATGCTTTCAAATGAGAACGAAATGAACGATCTAGTAGAAGCAGCAAACATTTTCTCTTCAAAAATGAACGTGGATGATGAACACGATTTTTGAAACATCATCGAAGACGAATTCTTCCCAAAAAAGTCGATGGAAATCTTCAAAACGCAGCTGTTTTAAATATGGAGTAATTCTATCGCAAAGAATTCAAAGAAGTTGTGAATGTGTCGATCCAGAAGACGCGTGATAACCTTTCTGTATTAATCGACTTCATTAAACCACTTTTTGAAATGTTCAAAACACCATTCTACGATAATATTGTACCATAGAACGCATTCAGTACCTTTTGAAATTAATTCCCTGCTGCCCATTTACAGATAGTTTAGCTGTGAAAGTCGAATTGGAAATTTTCTTCGACCAATGTGAAAACGCCGAAAACATGAATGATATCTTGCGAATTAGTGAAATTTTCAAAAATTGGCTGCAGCAAATTTATATTTGTCGAATTGCAATTACAGCTGCTGGTCGATATTGAAGAAGAGGCGAATTAATATTTAGCAATTATGTATAGGTACCTAATGGCCGTGTTTTTTTAAATTGTTGCTTCTGGGTTCTTTTCTTTTCCCAAGTTAGTATTATATCTTCGTTTCATTTCCATGTTTCTGTAAAATAAATAAATAAATAAATAAATGACGTATTTGCTACTGTTTCCATGTCTGCTGCTTAATTTATCAAATGAAGGTATGAAACGAATGCATGCCTGAGTTTGGAAAAAAATATTTGTCGGTAAAAAGTGATTCCAAAATAACCGAGTTGGCAAAAAAAAACCTCATTTTGACCCCTGAATGTCCTGCATTTGGAAATTTCCAGTTGGTAACGCTAGTTCTACGAGACAATTATGTGAGTTTTGTTGTGAAGTGGTCGCATTGTAACACGAGAGGCAGGGAATTTAGCTAATATCTTTGAACTCTCGGTACCGTAATACTGGAAACAGACTGTGTGGGAGTAAAGTGCGACTGGTTACGCCTGGTCCTTCCTAGACAACGGAAAGTGTGTTTTTCTCTCTATATTTTAGTCTAAAGTTAAACTCTAAAATAACTCGTAGAACATTACATGTACCGTAATACTTTAAACTGTATTTCTGTCAATAAGGAACACTGTTCGGCAATATCACACCCAGGTAAACTATAAATAGGGCCTACGTGTATTCCTCATATACTATTTAGGCCTATTATATCAACATTTGATGTAAGACGTATCCACAAACGCAGATTACTTAATTACAAATCTTTATTTGAAATTTCAGTTGATCGTGAACCTAGCGTGTAAGATGTTACGTGCGCTGCAGTTCAAAATTGTTAATCTGCGCAGATATCTCACTCATTAATTCTGTACTCACGCTGCGTGAAAGTTGTTGGTTCAATCCTCGGCTCGTGTTGTGTACGGTCACTATATAATAATACGAGGTACGTCCAGAAAGTAGGTTCCGTTTGGTAATAAAATTAAATTGTGTACAGATACAGAAAAATTATTCATTGCACAACATTCTACTCCTCTTAAACTACATTTCCACATAACTGCCGAACTTTTGCAGGCATTTGTCATAGCGTGGCACAAGTTTTTGGATACCTTTTTCATAGAAGTTTTCCGCCTGTTTCTTCAACCAGTTGGAAACATCTTCTATCAGCTCGTCGTCATTGTTGAAGTGTTGACCGCCAAGGAAAGACTTTGAGATGTGTGAACAGACGAAAGTCGGTAGGAGCGAGGTCAGGGTTGTACGAAGGGTGGTCAAACACGTTCCAGCCAAATCCCCGTAGGAGTTTTTTCGTCACATTTGCAGTGTGTGGTCGTGCGTTGTCTTTTGACAGCAACCCTCGGTGCTTATTCTGTATTGCGCGGCGCAATTTCCTAAGTGTCTCGCAGTAAGCATCTGCGTTGTTTGTTTAACCACGCGGTAAGAAATCAATGAGTAAGATGCCTTTCTAGTCCCAGAACACTGTGCACATCATTTTCCGAGGTGTCAAGATTTTTTTCGGCTTAACCTTTGCTGGGGATGAAGTGTGCCTCCATTCCATTGATTGCCACTTACTTTCAGGGGTGTCGTAAGAAACCCAAGTTTCATCTCCTGTGACTATCTGTGTCAGAAATTCTTCGCCGCCTTCATTGTAACGGGTCAAAAACTGAGGTGGTTGTGCATACGCCAGGAAAAGCTATAGGCATAGAAGATCCAATTAACAATAGATGGCGCTTGATTAACTTCAACAAAATGGCGTGCGTTTCTTTCAACAAAGTCCCACATGCGTTCATATACCATTCACCCCAATGTGATGAAACTTGGGTGAGATGTTGTATACACTCCGGGAAGGTTTCTGGCTTGGTAAATCATCCGTTTTGTTTTGTGTTGCTCCGTAAGAATCTTCGGTACCCAACGTCGGCAAAGTTTACGAAAGTTCAGTTTTTCGGTAGCAATTTCATGAATTAGTGATCATGAGATTTGGGGAAATTCCATAGCGAGAGCACTAATTGTAAACCTGTGGTTTTCCCGGATCTTGTCATCAATCGCGTGAACCAGTTCTTCTCTAACCAAAGATGGACGCCCACTTCGTTCTTCATCGTGCACTTCACTACGTCCTTCATTGAACTGTCGGACCCATCTTCTCACCATTGAATCACTCATCGCATTTTGTCAATACACTTCGCAAATTTGCCGATAAATTTCAATTGATTTCACTTTCCTAGCATTCAGAAAACGAATCACAGATCTGATTTCACAAGCGGCGGGATTTTCAATCAACACCGACATTGTACAAGTAAACATGCACAACAACGCATACGTGGCTGACAGCGCTCTCCAAACGGCGCACGTTTCTTCTCCTTGATACAGAGCGTCTACCGCGCATATGTGGAACTGCGCTGCAGCGGAACGTACAACTAGTTGAAGACACAGGCGGCACACGTCTATGAAGAAGGTATACAAAAACTCGTGCCACGCTACGACAAATGCCTGCAACATTTCGGCAGTTATGTGGAAAAGTAGTTTAAGGGATGTAGAATTTTGTGCAATAAATAATTTTTCTGTATCTGTTCACAATTTAATGTTATTACCAAACGGAACTTTCTTTCTGGACGTACTTCGTATAATATCTATGCTCAGTATAGTGCAATTTGTTCCCTTTGCTTTTACAATTCGTATCAAAGTGACTGGGTGTGGAAAGTCTGTACATTATGCTGAGTAATGTAGACATAGTAGGCCTACTGCGCTTCAGCAATTGCACTGTCTCTCTGAATCCCCAGTCCTATTTAGACAATCTAGCACTGTTCAAACTCACTAACACCTCCTGGACGTTTATAATTTGTGATGATGCAAACATTTCATGTGGACGGTTCTTACCAAAATAAGGCTGTTCATTCCATATCAGAACCAAATAGTGAGGCCCCTTGAAGCAGCAATCAACACCACCACCTCTTTATTGGTTACTAAGAAGAAAACACTTCTGGTATGTTCCGGAGGGGTAGACATTTACAGGGATACCAATTCATCATCCTCAAAGCCCTGACGTAGATAGAAATTCCATTTTATGTTCGGTTGCATACATTTAAAGAATATAGAGCAAAACCCAAGAAAAATTCCTGGAAGGGTGTTGAATATACCATTAAACTTTTGTGTGTGTAAATGACAAATATATCCTGTACTTGTTACATTGTACCCTGATAGTTAAAGTATATTACTTTATTATCCTGTGTTTTAGATTCTTCAACATTATGGAGGGCCAACCATCTATCAAATGTGAACCAGAAGAATTCCCTGAGATTGTAAGTTGTATTTAGTTCCATATAATGTGTACCATTACTGATGGGCATGACAAATCTTTGTGTTCCGTAATTAATAGGAATTTTGTCATGTACTTAATACTACCAAATAGTGATGGTTTTAATTCTTGTTTTGAGGGGCCTAACATCTAGGTTATCGGCCCCCTACCAAATAATAATCTGAATCTGTAATGTTTGTTTTTAATTTTCCTAATAATAATATTAACACCTCCGTTCTTCAGTCCATGATTTATTGGTCCTTGCATTCATTTTCTCAGTAAAATGGTGGTTGTTAAATACTGTTTTAAACTGGGGTCGATCTTATGTAATTTCTTCTGTGATTCCAATTTCTTGAAGTTCATTTTCTATTTCACTAAGCCACTGGTTATTGACTCTCATTGATAGAGCAAGGTTGAGAATCTTTTGGTGATCTGTGATAGTTCATTCTGAGAATGTTACCGTAGAACCTAAAATGCCTTTTCCTGAGAGAATGCTGATAAATCTCCCGGGGCTTTCGTTTCTCCCAGATTCCTTCTGAGCAGACTGGACCGAGGATTTCCCTAAATAATTTGTTTTTTTCTCTTTTTCTCTATGTTCTTACTAAGAGATCTACCTTGAATGATCAATGTTTCTGAGCCATATAGAGCTTCAGGTGTGATTAATGTGGTATAATGTCTTAGATGTTGATTTTTTATTTACATCTATAGGTAGGCTATAGGCCTTCTGGAATGTTGAGATTCTCTCTTTGTTTGCGTCACGACTCAGTCGTGAAGTAAAGTACAATCCCGTCATATGCCTGGAGGGAGTGTGGATAACGCAGGGAAAAATCACTCAGGATTGGTACTGTCAGCGGGATTCAAACTGAATAGCTGCAGCTGCCATCAAGGCCGTGGTGCACGGTTCAATGAGCACGGCTATGCCGTGGGGTTTGAATTTATTTACTGATGATCTTTTTGCCGAATATAGTCTTCAGAGGTTTCCGGTCTAGATGACGAGCGGATTCGTCTATGCATTTGGAGTCCGGTCTTAGCTGCTATTTAGTGAAGTCTTTCAAGGACCTGAAGTGAGTCTTATCAATTAATTGTTAGAAAGAATAGCTTGATCATCTCCGAATGCCAAACACTGCAGATGAATTTTATTTTTGAGTCGTCGACCAATAGTTATGTTTTTGTCCCCTCCCCCTTCCTCCCCACCCCCGTCCTGGACTGTTATTCAAAGACACTATTGAACACTTTTGGAGATAACCCATCTCCTTGTCGAAGTCTTTGCTAATATGATTACGATCAGAAAGTTCACTTAAACTTAATTATTGAAGTTATGGCTGTCAGTTTCTGTCGGATTATTACTCTTGTTTTCCTGTCAACTTTGAAATCTCCTAGAATATTGAATAGTGTGTGTAGGTCTACTGAATCGTCCGCTTTCCTGAAGTCTCCAAAGTGAGCATTGTTTGCCTGGCTTTATGAATTTGCAAGATGATTTTGTGATTGTGAATTTATTCTGTACAGGGCCTGTCTTTTATGAATCATGCCTGTTATTCGCCAATTAGTTGATGAGTTTGGATTTCAAGTCTCGTGAATAATGCTTTAGAGAGAATTTTGTTCGCGAGTGATAGTGAGGATATTTCTCCATAGGTGTATGTTCTTTCCCTTTCTTAATTTAGTGGGTGAACTAGATTGCAATTCCTGTCTTAGGGAATTTTCTCCACATATCTACAAGAGTTACATGACATTTTTTAGTTAGGCTTTCACCTCTTAATTTCAATATTTCAGTTTTCTTTTGAGTTTTGTTATTTTTAAGTTTAGTTTACGGTTACTTGCTTGATTTCTTCTAATGAAGGGAGTTCTGAATCTGGATTAGGAATCCGATTCTCAAGTCAGATTTGTTCTTCAGGAGGATCGTAGGTTCAAAGGTCATGGAAGTAATCTGTGACAAGTGTGCAGATTTCCTTTTTATTTCAGGGCCTCATCCGGATGTTGTAAGTTATAAACTAGGTGCTTTGTAGTGTGGCGGTTCGTCAGCAAATGTTCTGTAACAGCTCCTTGTACTGTTTTTTATGTAATGTGTGTTTTTCAGATCTGATGATTCTCGAGTCTTCTTTCTGGTCTTTGAAGAATTCACGCCAATTTTGTTTCTATTTCATTGGAACTGTACCATTGAAAGGTTTGAATTAGAAGGTCTATGGCCTTATCGCTGGTCTTGTTCAACCATGTGTCTTAACGTTTTCGAGGAAGAACACCAATAATCCAGGAAACTGCCAATAGTGTATCTTCTAATGTCATCTAAATGACAGGATTTTGGTTCGTGATATTTGCAAGGAGATTTTTTGAATTTGGTTTAAAGACATTCCAGACCAATTTGAGGATATTTTGAATGTTCTGACTTTGGGTCTGTCAGGTTGAAACTTAACTTTAATTAAAGATAAATGATGATTAGAGTAAATAATTCCTTTTTATACTTCAAATTGATAATAATGAATATTATTATTATTATTATTATTATTAACAATTGTTCTTCAGGAGGATAAAAGGTCATGGAAGTAATATGTGAGAAGTAGAATTTCTTGGGTCTCTTCCGCATGTTTATGACTTAACTACGTGCTTGGTAAGGTGATTGTTCATCAGCAAATGTTTTGTAACAGTTTCTTGCTATTGTTATCATTATTATTATTATTATTATTATTACTATTATCATCATTGGCTCTTATTCTTCTACATTTACATACAGTCATGCTTGTTTATTACTTCCCAGGATTTGAATGAGCAGCCACCGTCTGATAGGCCGGTCTGGGTGAAAATTGAAGAACGTGATGATGCTTTTGAAGATGGAAGATTCTTAACTCAGAGTGCATTTGTTAAAGAAGAACTTGATTTCCAGGTGATTGTGTACATTATTTCCTACTTTGGATAATTCTCAAATTTTTTCAAAGTTATGTAGTTCTCAACATTTCATAAAAACTTCGTCACACTTCCTACTTTGGATAATTCTCAAATTTTTTCAAAGTTATGTAGTTCTCAACATTTCATAAAAACTTCGTCACACATATTTCCAAAGTTTCTCTCTACAATATCTGGCAAATACACGTCAAGCTAACTTATTCAATATACACATCTCTTCAATTCTATGCTGTTTTTCAAGTCATTTTTATATGCTTTATTAACAAGATTATTGTAACAGATCTGTTCTTTTGTGAACTTTTGGTATGGTACTACACAGTTCCTTATCCTATTCCACGCTGAGGAGGGTCACAGTGTTCTAAATATTGATTTTAAATAGGCCCTTGGACTGTTTATTTATTATTTCGTCAGATGTCTATAATAATGGAAGCCTGTCCTACAAGAATGTTGTATATCAGAAATTGAGCATGTAGAGATTTTCGGTTAAGAAGTTTGGATATCATCACATCATCACACCGACACTTTGCAAACCTAATATTAGTCAATTTGAAAAAAAAAAATGGACAGAAAATTTTGGGTCCAAAAGGTGGCTTCCCTGCAAGAAAGTTGTATATCAACAAAGATGGCGAATGTTGGCAATTTGAATGTGTCGCCAAGCTCTCCTTTATCACTGAATAAGAGCAGGAAAAGGAAGATAAATCAATTTCAGTGGAAGAGCAATGTGTGGAATTGACTGAAGAATAGTGGAAAAGCTTATACAGCAACTTCAGAGCGTGCAGATCAACAAAATCATCACCCAAGTCATACAAGAGAAGAACGTTGTATATCAATCAGCTGGGAGGCGGCATAGCACTTCCAGGAACGTGTTATGATTATAATGCTGCTACAATTTGTATGTAATCCCTTGATTGTCCCAGAATTCTTTTAGCCTATTTTCAATTATGAAAAACAAATAGGCGTATGAGATCACCCTTTGTCCATGTGTGTGTATGTGTGTCTGTCCCAAAAAATCTATACGGCTGGAGCGATTTCAATAAAACTCGGTAAGGTCCAAGTACTATTTCCTTCGATCACAACCGTGCCCTTCGCCATTTATCACGTCTCACCAATCCAACATGGTGGCAGTGCGAAATATTTCACAGGCATTCTATATCTCCGCAATTTTTACTGATATCGCCCTGAAATTTCGTACGATGATAAAGGGCACAACTATAAGTTGACCTATGTGACTTTTAAAAAACCTGTTACGTACAGAACGAACATAGCGGCCAAGCAAAGTTGAAACATTTAAATCGACTTTTCTCGTGATTCAACTACCCGTGCGCAGTGAAGCATTGTACAGCATATTTTTATACACATTGTAATGCACTGACATCTAATTTAGTTCAATTGTTTACATAACCTCAAGATGGCGGTTATGCGAAATTTTAAAATTAAGTTTTTATTTCTTATGTCCTAATCATGCGGTCGAAGTCAACATTTGAATAATGAACCTATGCAATGATCGTCATCTAATAGTACATAACTCTATGGCCTCCATATAAAAATCGAACATGGCGACCATCCAAAATTAGTATACGGTTCTCAATATGCCCTTTTTATTGTCTTGTTTTGTGTATGCCTTGTAAGCAATACAATATTCCATTCCATATAATTATGTATTTGAGGGTTATTTATTTTTATTTTTTAGCCATAGAAAATGGTTGGTGATATACAACGTTTTAGGTCTGTTGTGATATACAACTTTCTTGCAGGGAAACAGACTAAAACCATGGTGAGTCCTATATACTGCCATTTAAGAGAAATATGTTCCTTTAGTGTTGGAAGAGAGACTGTATAGAACTGTTATAATATATCTCGGTATTAGATTAGGCACAAGTAGTTTTCCTTTAATACTGAAAAGTTAATAAATATGATATACAACGTTCTTGTAGGGCAGGCTTCAATTTTAAAGTGGTTATTTATTGTCCTTTTTGAAACAACCTTGAATAATTATGGCAAAACTTGCATCACCTGTAAGGTTAAGTCGTGCAGCTAAATTAGGTAGGAACTTCGAATAATCCTTGGCATATTAGTAGGTGTGTGCTAGTGAAACTCGGACACTGGGTATTTAATATTTGAATTGTCTTTAACTTCATGACCACTCGATCACATGATACGCGACTGTAGGTTATCATATCATCATTTAATGTTCACGGTTACTGATTTTTGGAAATCGTTCTTGAGAAAGGTTCAGAAATGCAACTATGTTTTACATATTGAAACTCGTGTTTATTTTCATCTTGAATCAAACACCTATTTGAATTTTCTTAAAATGAAAGACAAATGTATCAATTCTATTGGAGAATTTATAACACTGTAGCTACATGAAAGTATTGGATTCTGTGTTCTGATAGCTGCTTATACATCGTAAGTAATAGGTAAGGTGTTCTGTTGTCTTGTGAAACATTCAAAACCTTGAGAGTATAAGTCAGAAAAATATAAATGATGTTAAAGTCAGCTAATGAGCACTTAACACAGTGAAATATCAGCTTCCGTGTTGCTATTCTAACCTTATCAAATTTCTTAAAATTATTCATTGAGTTGAGAACTAATCCGAGACAAATAGAACTAGATGAATGTCTATCGTGCTTACTTGTGTACAAAATATATTTCTTATGCCTCGTGAGGTACATTATTAACAAATTGTTGTTTCTCTGTAGGGAGCAAATATCATGGAAGGTACTGGAGACTACAAGGAAGTTACTATCCATGAGAAAGTGAGTGCAGAGATAGTCCCATTAGTCAAGAAGGAAACACCATCTTCATCGGGAGTTGTAAGTGCCTAATTATCTTGAGAGTAGCTTTCTTGGTTGTTAAGTCATGTTATATGCTTAATGATATCTGATGTTCCTCCAGCAAGTGTGGCTGATATTTGCAAAGGTTTGTGAGGAGATCATTTGCACTGATCAAAGTTTAGGAATTAATACGAAATCTGAATGTAATTGTAGTAACTTCTGGGGCCTTCTTTGGATTTTTAATATCTGGCGTTTGGTTGTTGCAAATCATCAAATTCCATGCATGATTTGCTTCTCCAATTTTGTATTGAAATTTTGTAGATGATAATAATATTTAAGAGATTCTATATATTCTATATATCTCGCTTCGAATTCCGCGACACAGAAATAGTTTCTAAAACTTCAGACTACCTCGCCTGAATACAGTGATACATTTATTAATTTCTGCATAACTTCTATACGAAAATGGAGTACCAACATATGAATGCAATATTGAGGCTGCTAGTAAATAATGTTGAAATTCTTAGGAAGACAGCCTTTCTCAGAAAATCCAGGTCATTTTCTGTCCTCTAACTGGGCATGGTATGTCATGCAGTGAACCAATTACACAGAACAATACCAATAACTTCACAAATGGAACAAGGGAACAGTCTATCACAAATGACTAGGTTTGTTGTTAGTTCCTTCGGAGTGAAGTATCACGACTTGTGGTTGTGATTCCTCTTAAGAAGGGGGGTCCCGTGGCGCATGGTCGCTAGATTAATGGTAAAACCTAAAACTAGAAGGTTCAAAAACAAGTATTCCATAAAGTTTGTTTTGTATTTGCAACTGATGTGAGTGAAATGGCCACAGAGCCTTGTGTTATGGTACTGACCATGTTATCGGTAGATTGCTTCCTTATCCTCATACACTGCTGGTAATCTGATGCAAAGGCGGAAACTGCAACCCACCTTCTTTGTGTTGTTTGTTGCCTATATCCTGGGGTCAGTGATGTGCTGCATTGCTTGTAGGGCCTCTTCGTACTGCGCATGAGCTGAGATTCATGAAAATATATAACTTGCGTGTAATATAATAAGTATGAAAGTAGGTGTCTAAAGCCATATTGTCATTTAAAATCTGCGATGGTTATTTACATTTTGGGTATCTTGATAGAGCAACCTTTCATCAAACGTTTGATCTTGATGGAGTGGACTATCTTCGAGGTTTGGTTGACTAGTCTAGCTCTTCTGATATCTATTTACTTTATTCTATAACCATTCGGGATTTCTGAACAAGTGCGAAGAACGTTACTCTCTAGAAGCATGTAACGTGTGAATTTGTTGTAGTTATGAGTGAAATATCAATTGTATGTTTGCTATTGTGTTAGTTACAGAAGGGCTCTGTTAAAATGAATTCGGTGGATTGTTGTTAAAGACATCATTCTCATCTAAGACATCAGTAGGTCAAGAGGCAATAACCCAACAGGCTGGTGAATGAAACAATAGTTTGTATAACAGACACTTCAATTGGTCTGTTTACAA
This sequence comes from Meconema thalassinum, assembly GCA_946902985.2. Classification (NCBI taxonomy): domain Eukaryota; kingdom Metazoa; phylum Arthropoda; class Insecta; order Orthoptera; family Tettigoniidae; genus Meconema; species Meconema thalassinum. Next base: position 43,378,583 of record OX336388.2, on the reverse strand, counting down.
CATTTACATTAAGGTTTGCGGATGTAAAATTAAGGCATGCATAAAACATCATGGGAATCTGTAAATATGATGCAAAAACCACAGCAATAACAAGAAAGCTAGGTTTGTGGCCAACATGGGAGATTGAGTAGATGACCTCGCTGTTCCGCTCTTAAAAGCAACACCCATCATCAGCATAGATGAAACTACAGACGTTACTAAACAGTCACAGCTAGTTTTTACCTTCCATTATGAAACTATAGACGTTACTAAAGAGTCACAGTCAGTTGTTACCTTCCATTGTGAAACTACAGATGTTACTAAACAGTCACAGCCAGTTGTTACCTTCCATTATGACACTACAGACGTTACTAAACAGTCACAGCAAGTTGTTACCTTCCATTATGAAACTTCAGACGTTACTAAACTGTCACAGCTAGTTGTTACCTTCCATTATGAAACTACAGACGTTACTAATCAGTCACAGCTAGTTGATACCTCCCATTATGAAACTACAGACGTTACTAAACAGTTTCAGCTAGTTGTTACCTTACATTGTGAAACTACAATTGTTACTGAACCGTCACAGCTAGTTGTTACCATCCATTGTGAAACTATAGACGTTACTAAACCGTCACAGCTAGTTGTTACCTTCCATTATGAAACTACAGACGTTACTAAACAGTCACAGCTAGTTGGTAACTTCCATTATGAAGCTACAGACGTTACTAAACAGTCACAGCTAGTTGTTACCTTCCATTATGAAACTACAGACGTTCCTAACCGTCACAGCTAGTTGTTACCTTCCATTATGAAACTAAAGACATTACTAAACAGTAGCAGCTAGTTGTTACCTTCTATTGTGAAACTACAGACGTTACTAAGCCGTCACAGCTAGTTGTTACCTTCCATTATGAAACTACAGATGTTACTAAACAGTCACAGCTAGTTGTTACCTTCCATTGTGAAACTACAGACGTTACTAAACAGTCTCAACTAGTTGCTACCTTCCATTATGAAACGACAGATGTTACTAAACCATCACGGCTAGTTGTTACCTTCCATTATGAAACTACAGACGTTAATAAACAGTCACAGCTAGTTGTTGCCTTCCATTATGAATCTACAGACGTTACTAAACCGTCACAGATAGTTGTTACCTTCCATTGTGAAACTACAGACGTTACTAAACCATCACAGCTAGTTGTTACCTTCCATTATGAAACTACAGACGTTACTAAACAGTCACAGCTAGTTGTTACCTTCCGTTATGAAACTACAGACGTTACTAAACAGTCACAGCTAGTTGTTACCTTCGATAATGTAACTACAGATGATACTAAACCGTTACAGCTAGTTATTATCTTCCATTGTGAAACTACAGACGTTACTAAACAGCCACAGCTAGTTGTTACCTTCCATTATGAAAATACAGACGTTACTAAACAGTCACAGCTAGTTGTTACCTTTCATTAAGAAACTACGGACGTTACTAAACAGTCACAGCTAGTTGTTACCTTCCATTATGAAACTACAGACGTTACTAAACCGTCACAGTTAGTTGTTACCTTCCATTGTGAAACTACAGACGTTACTAAACAGTCATAGCTAGTTGTTACCCTTCATTGTGAAATTACAGACGTTACTAAACCGTCACAGCTAGTTGTTACCTTCCATTATGAAACTACAGACGTTACTAAACAGTCACAGCTAGTTGTTACCTTCCATTGTGAAACTACAGACGTTACTAAACAGCCACAGCTAGTTGTTACCTTCCATTATGATAATACAGACGTTACTAAACAGTCACAGCTAGTTGTTACCTTCCATTATGAAACTACGGACGTTACTAAACAGTCACAGCTAGTTGTTACCTTCTATTATGAAACTACAGGCGTTACTAAACAGTCACAACTAGTTGTTACCTTCCATTATGAAACTACAGACGTTACTAAACCGTCACAGCTAGTTGGTACCTTCCATTATGAAACTACAGACGTTACTATACAGTCACAGCTAGTTGTTACCTTCCCATGTGATACTACAGACGTTACTAAACAGTCACAGCTAGTTGTTATCTTCCATTATGAAACTACAGACGTTACTAGACAGTCACAGCTAGTTGTTACCTTCCATTGTGAAACTACAGACGTTACTAAACAGCCACAGCTAGTTGTTACCTTCCATTATGATAATACAGACGTTACTAAACAGTCACAGCTAGTTGTTACCTTCCATTATGAAACTACGGACGTTACTAAACAGTCACAGCTAGTTGTTACCTTCCATTATGAAACTACAGGCGTTACTAAACAGTCACAACTAGTTGTTACCTTCCATTGTGAAACTACAGACGTTACTAAACAGTCACAACTAGTTGTTACCTTCCATCATGAAACTACAGACGTTACTAAACCGTCACAGCTAGTTGTTACCTTCCATTATGAAACTACAGATGTTACTATACAGTCACAGCTAGTTGTTAACTTCCCTTGTGAAACTACAGATGTTACTAAACCGTCGCAGCTAGTTGTTACCTACCATTATGAAACTACAGACGTTACTAAACAGGCACAGCTAGTTGTTACATTCCATTGTGAAACTACAGACGTTACTAAACAAACACAGCTAGTTGTTACCTTCCATTATGAAAATACAGATGTTACTAAACAGTCACAGCTAGTTGTTATATTCCATTATGAAACTACGGACGTTACTAAACAGTCACAGCTAGTTGTTACCTTCCATTATGAAACTACAGACGTTACTAAACCGTCACAGTTAGTTGTTACCATCCATTGTGAAACTACAGACGTTACTGAACAGTCACAGCAAGTTGTTACCTTCCATTATGAAACTACAGACGTTACTAAACCGTCACAGCTAGTTGTTACCTTCCATTATGAAACTACAGACAATACTAAACAGTCACAGCTAGTTGTTATCTTCCATTGTTAAACTACAGACGTTACTAGACAGTCACAGTTGGTTGTTACCTTCCATTATGAAACTACAGACGTTACTAATAAGTCACAGCTAGTTGATACCTCCCATTATGAAACTACAGACGTTACTAAACAGTTACAGCTAGTTGTTACCTTACATTGTGAAACTACAGATGTTACTGAACCGTCACAGCTAGTTGTTACCATCCATTGTGAAACTATAGACTTTACTAAACCGTCACAGCTAGTTGTTACCTTCCATTATGAAACTACAGACGTTACTAAACAGTCCCAGCTAGTTGTTACCTTCCATTATGAAACTACAGACGTTCCTAACCGTCACAGCTAGATGTTACCTTCCATTATGAAACTAAAGACGTTACTAAACAGTAGCAGCTAGTTGTTACCTTCTATTGTGAAACTACAGACGTTACTAAGCCGTCACAGCTAGTTGTTACCTTCCATTATGAAACTGCAGACGTTACTAAACAGTCACAGCTCGTTGTTACCTTCCATTGTGAAACTACAGACGTTACTAAACAGTCTCAGCTAGTTGCTACCTTCCATTATGAAACTAAAGATGTTACTAAACCATCACAGCTATATGTTACCTTCCATTATGAAACTACAGACGTTAATAAACAGTCACAGCTAGTTGTTGCCTTACATTATGAATCTACAGACGTTACTAAACCGTCACAGCTAGTTGTTACCTTCCATTGTGAAAGTACAGACGTTACTAAACCATCACAGCTAGTTGCTACCTTCCATTATGAAACTACAGACGTTACTAAACAGTCACAGCTAGTTGTTACCTTCCGTTATGAAACTACAGACGTTACTAAACAGTCACAGCTAGTTGTTACCTTCGATTATGTAACTACAGATGATACTAAACCGTGACAGCTAGTTGTTACATTCCATTGTGAAACTACAGACGTTACTAAACAGCCACAGCTAGTTGTTACCTTCCATTATGAAAATACAGACGTTACTAAACAGTCACAGCTAGTTGTTACCTTACATTAAGAAACTACGGACGTTACTAAACAGTCACAGCTAGTTGTTACCTTCCATTATGAAACTACAGACGTTACTAAACCGTCACAGTTAGTTGTTACCTTCCATTGTGAAACTACAGACGTTACTAAACAGTCATAGCTAGTTGTTACCTTTCATTGTGAAATTACAGACGTTACTAAACCGTCACAGCTAGTTGTTACCTTCCATTATGAAACTACAGACGTTACTAAACAGTCACAGCTAGTTGTTACCTTCCATTGTGAAACTACAGACGTTACAAAACAGTCACAACTAGTTGTTACCTTCCATTATGAAACTACACACGTTACTATACAGTCACAGCTAGTTGTTACCTTCCCTTGTGAAACTACAGACGTTACTAAACAGTCACAGCTAGTTGTTACCTTCCATTATGAAACTACAGACATTACTAAACAGTCACAGCTAGTTGTTACCTTCCATTGTGAAACTACAGACGTTACTAAACAGCCACAGCTAGTTGTTACCTTCCATTATGATAATACTGTCGTTACTAAACAGTCACAGCTAGTTGTTACCTTCCATTATGAAACTACACACGTTACTATACAGTCACAGCTAGTTGTTACCTTCCCTTGTGAAACTACAGACGTTACTAAACAGTCACAGCTAGTTGTTACCTTCCATTATGAAACTACAGACGTTACTAAACAGTCACAGCTAGTTGTTACCTTCCATTGTGAAACTACAGACGTTACTAAACAGCCACAGCTAGTTGTTACCTTCCATTATGATAATACTGTCGTTACTAAACAGTCACAGCTAGTTGTTACCTTCCATTATGAAACTACGGACGTTACTAAACAGTCACAGCTAGTTGTTACCTTCCATTATGAAACTACAGACGTTACTAAACAGTCACAACTAGTTGTTACCTTCCATTGTGAAACTACAGACGTTACCAAACAGTCACAACTAGTTGTTACCTTCCATTATGAAACTACAGACGTTACTAAACCGTCACAGCTAGTTGTTACCTTCCATTATGATAATACAGACGTTACTAAACAGACACAGCTAGTTGTTACCTTCCATTATGAAACTACGGACGTTACTAAACAGTCACAGATAGTTGTTACCTTCCATTATGAAGCTACAGACGTTACTAAACAGTCACAATTAGTTGTTACCTTCCATTGTGAAACTACAGACGTTACTAAACAGTCACAACTAGTTGTTACCTTCCATTATCAAACTACAGACGTTACTAAACCGTCACAGCTAGTTGTTACCTTCCATTATGAAACTACAGATGTTACTATACAGTCACAGCTAGTTTTTACCTTCCATTATGAAACTACAGACGTTAATAAACCGTCACAGCTAGTTGTTACCTACCATTATGACACTACAGACCTTACTAAACAGGCACAGCTAGTTGTTACCTTCCATTTTGAAACTACAGACGTTACTAAACAGCCACAGCTAGTAGTTACCTTCCATTATGAAAATACAGATGTTACTAAACAGTCACAGCTAGTTGTTATATTCCATTATGAAACTACGGACATTACTAAACAGTCACAGCTAGTTGTTACCTTCCATTATGAAACTACAGACGTTACTAAACCGTCACAGTTAGTTGTTACCTTCCCTTGTGAAACTACAGACGTTACTAAACAGTCACAGCTAGTTGTTACCTTCCATTATGAAACTACGGACGTTACTAAACAGTCACAGATAGTTGTTACCTTCCATTATGAAGCTACAGACGTTACTAAACAGTCACAACTAGTTGTTACCTTCCATTGTGAAACTACAGACGTTACTAAACAGTCACAACTAGTTGTTACCTTCCATTATGAAACTACAGACGTTACCATACCGTCACAGCTAGTTGTTACCTTCCATTATGAAACTACAGACAATACTAAACAGTCACAGCTAGTTGTTATCTTCCATTGTTAAACTACAGACGTTACTAAACAGTCACAGTTGGTTGTTACCTTCCATTATGAAACTACAGACGTTACTAATCAGTCACAGCTAGTTGATACCTCCCATTATGAAACTACAGACGTTACTAAACAGTTACAGCTAGTTGTTACCTTACATTGTGAAACTACAGATGTTACTGAACCGTCACAGCTAGTTGTTACCATCCATTGTGAAACTATAGACGTTACTAAACCGTCACAGCTAGTTGTTACCTTCCATTATGAAACTACAGACGTTACTAAACAGTCACAGCTAGTTGGTAACTTCCATTATGAAACTACAGACGTTCCTAACCGTCACAGCTAGTTGTTACCTTCCATTATGAAACTAGAGACGTTACTAAACAGTAGCAGCTAGTTGTTACCTTCTATTGTGAAACTACAGACGTTACTAAGCCGTCACAGCTAGTTGTTACCTTCCATTATGAAACTACAGACGTTACTAAACAGTCACAGCTAGTTGTTACCTTCCATTGTGAAACTACAGACGTTACTAAACAGTCTCAGCTAGTTGCTACTTTCCATTATGAAACTACAGATGTTACTAAACCATCACAGCTATTTGTTACCTTCCATTATGAAACTACAGACGTTAATAAACAGTCACAGCTAGTTGTTGCCTTCCATTATGAATCTACAGACGTTACTAAACCGTCACAGCTAGTTGTTACCTTCCATTGTGAAAGTACAGACGTTACTAAACCATCACAGCTAGTTGCTACCTTCCATTATGAAACTACAGACGTTACTAAACAGTCACAGCTAGTTGTTACCTTCCGTTATGAAACTACAGACGTTACTAAACAGTCACAGCTAGTTGTTACCTTCGATTATGTAACTACAGATGATACTAAACCGTGACAGCTAGTTGTTACATTCCATTGTGAAACAACAGACGTTACTAAACAGCCACAGCTAGTTGTTACCTTCCATTATGAAATTACAGACGTTACTAAACAGTCACAGCTAGTTGTTACCTTACATTAAGAAACTACGGACGTTACTAAACAGTCACAGCTAGTTGTTACCTTCCATTATGAAACTACAGACGTTACTAAACCGTCACAGTTAGTTGTTACCTTCCCTTGTGAAACTACAGACGTTACTAAACAGTCACAGCTAGTTGTTACCTTCCATTATGAAACTACAGACATTACTAAACAGTCACAGCTAGTTGTTACCTACCATTGTGAAACTACAGACGTTACTAAACAGCCACAGCTAGTTGTTACCTTCCATTATGATAATACTGTCGTTACTAAACAGTCACAGCTAGTTGTTACCTTCCATTATGAAACTACACACGTTACTATACAGTCACATCTAGTTGTTACCTTCCCTTGTGAAACTACAGACGTTACTAAACAGTCACAGCTAGTTGTTACCTTCCATTATGAAACTACAGACGTTACTAAACAGTCACAGCTAGTTGTTACCTTCCATTGTGAAACTACAGACGTTACTAAACAGCCACAGCTAGTTGTTACCTTCCATTATGATAATACTGTCGTTACTAAACAGTCACAGCTAGTTGTTACCTTCCATTATGAAACTACGGACGTTACTAAACAGTCACAGCTAGTTGTTACCTTCCATTATGAAACTACAGACGTTACTAAACAGTCACAACTAGTTGTTACCTTCCATTGTGAAACTACAGACGTTACCAAACAGGCACAACTAGTTGTTACCTTCCATTATGAAACTACAGACGTTACTAAACCGTCACAGCTAGTTGTTACCTTCCATTATGATAATACAGACGTTACTAAACAGTCACAGCTAGTTGTTACCTTCCATTATGAAACTACGGACGTTACTAAACAGTCACAGATAGTTGTTACCTTCCATTATGAAGCTACAGACGTTACTAAACAGTCACAACTAGTTGTTACCTTCCATTGTGAAACTACAGACGTTACTAAACAGTCACAACTAGTTGTTACCTTCCATTATCAAACTACAGACGTTACTAAACCGTCACAGCTAGTTGTTACCTTCCATTATGAAACTACAGATGTTACTATACAGTCACAGCTAGTTGTTACCTTCCATTATGAAACTACAGACGTTAATAAACCGTCACAGCTAGTTGTTACCTACCATTATGAAACTACAGACGTTACTAAACCGTCACAGCTAGTTGTTACCTTCCATTATCAAACTACAGACGTTACTATATAGTCACAGCTAGTTGTTACCTTCCCTTGTGAAACTACAGATGTTACTAAACCGTCACAGCTAGTTGTTACCTACCATTATGAAACTACAGACCTTACTAAACAGGCACAGCTAGTTGTTACCTTCTATTTTGAAACTACAGACGTTACTAAACAGCCACAGCTAGTAGTTACCTTCCATTATGAAAATACAGATGTTACTAAACAGTCACAGCTAGTTGTTATATTCCATTATGAAACTACGGACATTACTAAACAGTCACAGCTAGTTGTTACCTTCCATTATGAAACTACAGACGTTACTAAACCGTCACAGTTAGTTGTTACCTTCCCTTGTGAAACTACAGACGTTACTAAACAGTCACAGCTAGTTGTTACCTTCCATTATGAAATTACGGACGTTACTAAACAGTCACAGATAGTTGTTACCTTCCATTATGAAGCTACAGACGTTACTAAACAGTCACAACTAGTTGTTACCTTCCATTGTGAAACTACAGACGTTACTAAACAGTCACAACTAGTTGTTACCTTCCATTATGAAACTACAGACGTTACCGTACCGTCACAGCTAGTTGTTACCTTCCATTATGAAACTACAGACAATACTAAACAGTCACAGCTAGTTGTTATCTTCCATTGTTAAACTACAGACGTTACTAAACAGTCACAGTTGGTTGTTACCTTCCATTATGAAACTACAGACGTTACTAATCAGTCACAGCTAGTTGATACCTCCCATTATGAAACTACAGACGTTACTAAACAGTTACAGCTAGTTGTTACCTTACATTGTGAAACTACAGATGTTACTGAACCGTCACAGCTAGTTGTTACCATCCATTGTGAAACTATAGACGTTACTAAACCGTCACAGCTAGTTGTTACCTTCCATTATGAAACTACAGACGTTACTAAACAGTCACAGCTAGTTGGTAACTTCCATTATGAAACTACAGACGTTCCTAACCGTCACAGCTAGTTGTTACCTTCCATTATGAAACTAGAGACGTTACTAAACAGTAGCAGCTAGTTGTTACCTTCTATTGTGAAACTACAGACGTTACTAAGCCGTCACAGCTAGTTGTTACCTTCCATTATGAAACTACAGACGTTACTAAACAGTCACAGCTAGTTGTTACCTTCCATTGTGAAACTACAGACGTTACTAAACAGTCTCAGCTAGTTGCTACTTTCCATTATGAAACTACAGATGTTACTAAACCATCACAGCTATTTGTTACCTTCCATTATGAAACTACAGACGTTAATAAACAGTCACAGCTAGTTGTTGCCTTCCATTATGAATCTACAGACGTTACTAAACCGTCACAGCTAGTTGTTACCTTCCATTGTGAAAGTACAGACGTTACTAAACCATCACAGCTAGTTGCTACCTTCCATTATGAAACTACAGACGTTACTAAACAGTCACAGCTAGTTGTTACCTTCCGTTATGAAACTACAGACGTTACTAAACAGTCACAGCTAGTTGTTACCTTCGATTATGTAACTACAGATGATACTAAACCGTGACAGCTAGTTGTTACATTCCATTGTGAAACTACAGACGTTACTAAACAGCCACAGCTAGTTGTTACCTTCCATTATGAAATTACAGACGTTACTAAACAGTCACAGCTAGTTGTTACCTTACATTAAGAAACTACGGACGTTACTAAACAGTCACAGCTAGTTGTTACCTTCCATTATGAAACTACAGACGTTACTAAACCGTCACAGTTAGTTGTTACCTTCCCTTGTGAAACTACAGACGTTACTAAACAGTCACAGCTAGTTGTTACCTTCCATTATGAAACTACAGACATTACTAAACAGTCACAGCTAGTTGTTACCTTCCATTGTGAAACTACAGACGTTACTAAACAGCCACAGCTAGTTGTTACCTTCCATTATGATAATACTGTCGTTACTAAACAGTCACAGCTAGTTGTTACCTTCCATTATGAAACTACACACGTTACTATACAGTCACAGCTAGTTGTTACCTTCCCTTGTGAAACTACAGACGTTACTAAACAGTCACAGCTAGTTGTTACCTTCCATTATGAAATTACAGACGTTACTAAACAGTCACAGCTAGTTGTTACCTTCCATTGTGAAACTACAGACGTTACTAAACAGCCACAGCTAGTTGTTACCTTCCATTATGATAATACTGTCGTTACTAAACAGTCACAGCTAGTTGTTACCTTCCATTATGAAACTACGGACGTTACTAAACAGTCACAGCTAGTTGTTACCTTCCATTATGAAACTACAGACGTTACTAAACAGTCACAACTAGTTGTTACCTTCCATTGTGAAACTACAGACGTTACCAAACAGTCACAGCTAGTTGTTACCTTCCATTGTGAAACTACAGACGTTACTAAACCGTCACAGCTAGTTGTTACCTTCCATTATCAAACTACAGACGTTACTATATAGTCACAGCTAGTTGTTACCTTCCCTTGTGAAACTACAGATGTTACTAAACCGTCACAGCTAGTTGTTACCTACCATTATGAAACTACAGACCTTACTAAACAGGCACAGCTAGTTGTTACCTTCCATTTTGAAACTACAGACGTTACTAAACAGTCACAGCTAGTTGTTACCTTCCATTATGAAACTACAGACATTACTAAACAGTCACAGCTAGTTGTTACCTTCCATTGTGAAACTACAGACGTTACTAAACAGTCACAGCTAGTTGTTACCTTCCATTATGAAACTACGGACGTTACTAAACAGTCACAGATAGTTGTTACCTTCCATTATGAAGCTACAGACGTTACTAAACAGTCACAACTAGTTGTTACCTTCCATTGTGAAACTACAGACGTTACTAAACAGTCACAACTAGTTGTTACCTTCCATTATGAAACTACAGACGTTACTAAACCGTCACAGCTAGTTGTTACCTTCCATTATGAAACTACAGACAATACTAAACAGTCACAGCTAGTTGTTATCTTCCATTGTTTAACTACAGACGTTACTAAACAGTCACAGTTGGTTGTTACCTTCCATTATGAAACTACAGACGTTACTAATCAGTCACAGCTAGTTGATACCTCCCATTATGAAACTACAGACGTTACTAAACAGTTACAGCTAGTTGTTACCTTACATTGTGAAACTACAGATGTTACTGAACCGTCACAGCTAGTTGTTACCATCCATTGTGAAACTATAGACGTTACTAAACCGTCACAGCTAGTTGTTACCTTCCATTATGAAACTACAGACGTTACTTAACAGTCACAGCTAGTTGGTAACTTCCATTATGAAACTACAGACGTTCCTAACCGTCACAGCTAGTTGTTACCTTCCATTATGAAACTAAAGACGTTACTAAACAGTAGCAGCTAGTTGTTACCTTCTATTGTGAAACTACAGACGTTACTAAGCCGTCACAGCTAGTTGTTACCTTCCATTATGAAACTACAGACGTTACTAAACAGTCACAGCTAGTTGTTACCTTCCATTGTGAAACTACAGACGTTACTAAACAGTCTCAGCTAGTTGCTACTTTCCATTATGAAACTACAGATGTTACTAAACCATCACAGCTATTTGTTACCTTCCATTGTGAAACTACAGAGGTTACTAAACCATCACAGCTAGTTGTTACCTTCCATTATGAAACTACAGACTTTACTAAACAGTCACAGCTAGTTGTTACCTTCCGTTATGAAACTACAGACGTTACTAAACAGTCACAGCTAGTTGTTACCTTCCATTAAGAAACTACGGACGTTACTAAACAGTCACAGCTAGTTGTTACCTTCCATTATGAAACTACAGACGTTACTAAACCGTCACAGTTAGTTGTTACCTGCCATTGTGAAACTACAGACGTTACTAAACAGTCATAGCTAGTTGTTACCTTTCATTGTGAAACTACAGACGTTACTAAACCGTCACAGCTAGTTGTTACCTTGCATTATGAAACTACGGACGTTACTATACAGTCACAGCTAGTTGTTACCTTCCCTTGTGAAACTACAGACGTTACTAAACAGTCACAGCTAGTTGTTACCTTCCATTATGAAACTACAGACGTTACTAAACAGTCACAACTAGTTGGTACCTTCCATTATGAAACTACAGACGTTACTATACAGTCACAGCTAGTTGTTACCTTCCCACGTGATACTACAGACGTTACTAAACAGTCACAGCTAGTTGTTACCTTCCATTATGAAACTACAGACGTTACTAAACAGTCACAGCTAGTTGTTACCTTCCATTGTGAAACTACAGACGTTACTAAACAGCCACAGCTAGTTGTTACCTTCCATTATGATAATACAGACGTTACTAAACAGTCACAGCTAGTTGTTACCTTCCATTATGAAACTACGGACGTTACTAAACAGTCACAGCTAGTTGTTACCTTCCATTATGAAACTACAGGCGTTACTAAACAGTCACAACTAGTTGTTACCTTCCATTGTGAAACTACAGACGTTACTAAACAGTCACAACTAGTTGTTACCTTCCATTATGAAACTACAGACGTTACTAAACCGCCACAGCTAGTTGTTACCTTCCATTATGAAACTACAGATGTTACTATACAGTCACAGCTAGTTGTTACCTTCCCTTGTGAAACTACAGATGTTACTAAACCGTCACAGCTAGTTGTTACCTACCATTATGAAACTACAGACGTTACTAAACAGGCACAGCTAGTTGTTACATTCCATTGTGAAACTACAGACGTTACTAAACAAACACAGCTAGTTGTTACCTTCCATTATGAAAATACAGATGTTACTAAACAGTCACAGCTAGTTGTTATATTCCATTATGAAACTACGGACGTTACTAAACAGTCACAGCTAGTTGTTACCTTCCATTATGAAACTACAGACGTTACTAAACCGTCACAGTTAGTTGTTACCATCCATTGTGAAACTACAGACGTTACTGAACAGTCACAGCAAGTTGTTACCTTCCATTATGAAACTACAGACGTTACTAAACCGTCACAGCTAGTTGTTACCTTCCATTATGAAACTACAGACAATACTAAACAGTCACAGCTAGTTGTTATCTTCCATTGTTAAACTACAGACGTTACTAGACAGTCACAGTTGGTTGTTACCTTCCATTATGAAACTACTGACGTTACTAATATGTCACAACTAGTTGATACCTCCCATTATGAAACTACAGACGTTACTAAACAGTTACAGCTAGTTGTTACCTGACATTGTGAAACTACAGATGTTACTGAACCGTCACAGCTAGTTGTTACCATCCATTGTGAAACTATAGACTTTACTAAACCGTCACAGCTAGTTGTTACCTTCCATTATGAAACTACAGACGTTACTAAACAGTCCCAGCTAGTTGTTACCTTCCATTATGAAACTACAGACGTTCCTAACCGTCACAGCTAGATGTTACCTTCCATTATGAAACTAAAGACGTTACTAAACAGTAGCAGCTAGTTGTTACCTTCTATTGTGAAACTACAGACGTTACTAAGCCGTCACAGCTAGTTGTTACCTTCCATTATGAAACTGCAGACGTTACTAAACAGTCACAGCTCGTTGTTACCTTCCATTGTGAAACTACAGACGTTACTAAACAGTCTCAGCTATTTGCTACCTTCCATTATGAAACTAAAGATGTTACTAAACCATCACAGCTATATGTTACCTTCCATTATGAAACTACAGACGTTAATAAACAGTCACAGCTAGTTGTTGCCTTACATTATGAATCTACAGACGTTACTAAACCGTCACAGCTAGTTGTTACCTTCCATTGTGAAAGTACAGACGTTACTAAACCATCCCAGCTAGTTGCTACCTTCCATTATGAAACTACAGACGTTACTAAACAGTCACAGCTAGTTGTTACCTTCCGTTATGAAACTACAGACGTTACTAAACAGTCACAGCTAGTTGTTACCTTCGATTATGTAACTACAGATGATACTAAACCGTGACAGCTAGTTGTTACATTCCATTGTGAAACTACAGACGTTACTAAACAGCCACAGCTAGTTGTTACCTTCCATTATGAAAATACAGACGTTACTAAACAGTCACAGCTAGTTGTTACCTTACATTAAGAAACTACGGACGTTACTAAACAGTCACAGCTAGTTGTTACCTTCCATTATGAAACTACAGACGTTACTAAACCGTCACAGTTAGTTGTTACCTTCCATTGTGAAACTACAGACGTTACTAAACAGTCATAGCTAGTTGTTACCTTTCATTGTGAAATTACAGACGTTACTAAACCGTCACAGCTAGTTGTTACCTTCCATTATGAAACTACAGACGTTACTAAACAGTCACAGCTAGTTGTTACCTTCCATTGTGAAACTACAGACGTTACAAAACAGTCACAACTAGTTGTTACCTTCCATTATGAAACTACACACGTTACTATACAGTCACAGCTAGTTGTTACCTTCCCTTGTGAAACTACAGACGTTACTAAACAGTCACAGCTAGTTGTTACCTTCCATTATGAAACTACAGACATTACTAAACAGTCACAGCTAGTTGTTACCTTCCATTGTGAAACTACAGACGTTACTAAACAGCCACAGCTCGTTGTTACCTTCCATTATGATAATACTGTCGTTACTAAACAGTCACAGCTAGTTGTTACCTTCCATTATGAAACTACACACGTTACTATACAGTCACAGCTAGTTGTTACCTTCCCTTGTGAAACTACAGACGTTACTAAACAGTCACAGCTAGTTGTTACCTTCCATTATGAAACTACAGACGTTACTAAACAGTCACAGCTAGTCGTTACCTTCCATTGTGAAACTACAGACGTTACTAAACAGCCACAGCTAGTTGTTACGTTCCATTATGATAATACTGTCGTTACTAAACAGTCACAGCTAGTTGTTACCTTCCATTATGAAACTACGGACGTTACTAAACAGTCACAGCTAGTTGTTACCTTCCATTATGAAACTACAGACGTTACTAAACAGTCACAACTAGTTGTTACCTTCCATTGTGAAACTACAGACGTTACCAAACAGTCACAACTAGTTGTTACCTTTCATTATGAAACTACAGACGTTACTGAACCGTCACAGCTAGTTGTTACCTTCCATTATGATAATACAGACGTTACTAAACAGTCACAGCTAGTTGTTACCTTCCATTATGAAACTACGGACGTTACTAAACAGTCACAGATAGTTGTTACCTTCCATTATGATGCTACAGACGTTACTAAACAGTCACAACTAGTTGTTACCTTCCATTGTGAAACTACAGACGTTACTAAACAGTCACAACTAGTTGTTACCTTCCATTATGAAACTACAGACGTTACTAAACCGTCACAGCTAGTTGTTACCTTCCATTATGAAACTACAGATGTTACTATACAGTCACAGCTAGTTGTTACCTTCCATTATGAAACTACAGACGTTAATAAACCGTCACAGCTAGTTGTTACCTACCATTATGAAACTACAGACGTTACTAAACCGTCACAGCTAGTTGTTACCTTCCATTATCAAACTACAGACGTTACTATATAGTCACAGCTAGTTGTTACCTTCCCTTGTGAAACTACAGATGTTACTAAACCGTCACAGCTAGTTGTTACCTACCATTATGAAACTACAGACCTTACTAAACAGGCACAGCTAGTTGTTACCTTCCATTTTGAAACTACAGACGTTACTAAACAGCCACAGCTAGTAGTTACCTTCCATTATGAAAATACAGATGTTACTAAACAGTCACAGCTAGTTGTTATATTCCATTATGAAACTACGGACATTACTAAACAGTCACAGCTAGTTGTTACCTTCCTTTATGAAACTACAGACGTTACTAAACCGTCACAGTTAGTTGTTACCTTCCCTTGTGAAACTACAGACGTTACTAAACAGTCACAGCTAGTTGTTACCTTCCATTATGAAACTACAGACGTTACTAAACAGTCACAACTAGTTGTTACCTTCCATTGTGAAACTACAGACGTTACTAAACAGTCACAACTAGTTGTTACCTTCCATTATGAAACTACAGACGTTACCATACCGTCACAGCTAGTTGTTACCTTCCATTATGAAACTACAGACAATACTAAACAGTCACAGCTAGTTGTTATCTTCCATTGTTAAACTACAGACGTTACTAAACAGTCACAGTTGGTTGTTACCTTCCATTATGAAACTACGGACGTTACTAAACAGTCACAGCTAGTTGTTACCTTCCATTATGAAACTACAGACGTTACTAAACAGTCACAACTAGTTGTTACCTTCCATTGTGAAACTACAGACGTTACCAAACAGTCACAACTAGTTGTTACCTTCCATTATGAAACTACAGACGTTACTAAACCGTCACAGCTAGTTGTTACCTTCCATTATGATAATACAGACGTTACTAAACAGTCACAGCTAGTTGTTACCTTCCATTATGAAACTACGGACGTTACTAAACAGTCACAGATAGTTGTTACCTTCCCTTGTGATGCTACAGACGTTACTAAACAGTCACAGCTAGTTGTTACCTTCCATTATGAAACTACAGACGTTACTAAACAGTCACAACTAGTTGTTACCTTCCATTGTGAAACTACAGACGTTACTAAACAGTCACAACTAGTTGTTACCTTCCATTATGAAACTACAGACGTTACCATACCGTCACAGCTAGTTGTTACCTTCCATTATGAAACTACAGACAATACTAAACAGTCACAGCTAGTTGTTATCTTCCATTGTTAAACTACAGACGTTACTAAACAGTCACAGTTGGTTGTTACCTTCCATTATGAAACTACAGACGTTACTAATCAGTCACAGCTAGTTGATACCTCCCATTATGAAACTACAGACGTTACTAAACAGTTAAAGCTAGTTGTTACCTTACATTGTGAAACTACAGATGTTACTGAACCGTCACAGCTAGTTGTTACCATCCATTGTGAAACTATAGACGTTACTAAACCGTCACAGCTAGTTGTTACCTTCCATTATGAAACTACAGACGTTACTAAACAGTCACAGCTAGTTGGTAACTTCCATTATGAAACTACAGACGTTCCTAACCGTCACAGCTAGTTGTTACCTTCCATTATGAAACTAGAGACGTTACTAAACAGTAGCAGCTAGTTGTTACCTTCCATTGTGAAACTACAGACGTTACTAAGCCGTCACAGCTAGTTGTTACCTTCCATTATGAAACTACAGACGTTACTAAACAGTCACAGCTAGTTGTTACCTTCCATTGTGAAACTACAGACGTTACTAAACAGTCTCAGCTAGTTGCTACTTTCCATTATGAAACTACAGATGTTACTAAACCATCACAGCTATTTGTTACCTTCCATTATGAAACTACAGACGTTAATAAACAGTCACAGCTAGTTGTTGCCTTCCATTATGAATCTACAGACGTTACTAAACCGTCACAGCTAGTTGTTACCTTCCATTGTGAAAGTACAGACGTTACTAAACCATCACAGCTAGTTGCTACCTTCCATTATGAAACTACAGACGTTACTAAACAGTCACAGCTAGTTGTTACCTTCCGTTATGAAACTACAGACGTTACTAAACAGTCACAGCTAGTTGTTACCTTCGATTATGTAACTACAGATGATACTAAACCGTGACAGCTAGTTGTTACATTCCATTGTGAATCTACAGACGTTACTAAACAGCCACAGCTAGTTGTTACCTTCCATTATGAAATTACAGACGTTACTAAACAGTCACAGCTAGTTGTTACCTTACATTAAGAAACTACGGACGTTACTAAACAGTCACAGCTAGTTGTTACCTTCCATTATGAAACTACAGACGTTACTAAACCGTCACAGTTAGTTGTTACCTTCCCTTGTGAAACTACAGACGTTACTAAACAGTCACAGCTAGTTGTTACCTTCCATTATGAAACTACAGACATTACTAAACAGTCACAGCTAGTTGTTACCTTCCATTGTGAAACTACAGACGTTACTAAACAGCCACAGCTAGTTGTTACCTTCCATTATGATAATACTGTCGTTACTAAACAGTCACAGCTAGTTGTTACCTTCCATTATGAAACTACACACGTTACTATACAGTCACAGCTAGTTGTTACCTTCCCTTGTGAAACTACAGACGTTACTAAACAGTCACAGCTAGTTGTTACCTTCCATTATGAAATTACAGACGTTACTAAACAGTCACAGCTAGTTGTTACCTTCCATTGTGAAACTACAGACGTTACTAAACAGCCACAGCTAGTTGTTACCTTCCATTATGATAATACTGTCGTTACTAAACAGTCACAGCTAGTTGTTACCTTCCATTATGAAACTACGGACGTTACTAAACAGTCACAGCTAGTTGTTACCTTCCATTATGAAACTACAGACGTTACTAAACAGTCACAACTAGTTGTTACCTTCCATTGTGAAACTACAGACGTTACCAAACAGTCACAGCTAGTTGTTACCTTCCATTGTGAAACTACAGACGTTACTAAACCGTCACAGCTAGTTGTTACCTTCCATTATCAAACTACAGACGTTACTATATAGTCACAGCTAGTTGTTACCTTCCCTTGTGAAACTACAGATGTTACTAAACCGTCACAGCTAGTTGTTACCTACCATTATGAAACTACAGACCTTACTAAACAGGCACAGCTAGTTGTTACCTTCCATTTTGAAACTACAGACGTTACTAAACAGTCACAGCTAGTTGTTACCTTCCATTATGAAACTACAGACATTACTAAACAGTCACAGCTAGTTGTTACCTTCCATTGTGAAACTACAGACGTTACTAAACAGTCACAGCTAGTTGTTACCTTCCATTATGAAACTACGGACGTTACTAAACAGTCACAGATAGTTGTTACCTTCCATTCTGAAGCTACAGACGTTACTAAACAGTCACAACTAGTTGTTACCTTCCATTGTGAAACTACAGACGTTACTAAACAGTCACAACTAGTTGTTACCTTCCATTATGAAACTACAGACGTTACTAAACCGTCACAGCTAGTTGTTACCTTCCATTATGAAACTACAGACAATACTAAACAGTCACAGCTAGTTGTTATCTTCCATTGTTTAACTACAGACGTTACTAAACAGTCACAGTTGGTTGTTACCTTCCATTATGAAACTACAGACGTTACTAATCAGTCACAGCTAGTTGATACCTCCCATTATGAAACTACAGACGTTACTAAACAGTTACAGCTAGTTGTTACCTTACATTGTGAAACTACAGATGTTACTGAACCGTCACAGCTAGTTGTTACCATCCATTGTGAAACTATAGACGTTACTAAACCGTCACAGCTAGTTGTTACCTTCCATTATGAAACTACAGACGTTACTAAACAGTCACAGCTAGTTGGTAACTTCCATTATGAAACTACAGACGTTCCTAACCGTCACAGCTAGTTGTTACCTTCCATTATGAAACTAGAGACGTTACTAAACAGTAGCAGCTAGTTGTTACCTTCTATTGTGAAACTACAGACGTTACTAAGCCGTCACAGCTAGTTGTTACCTTCCATTATGAAACTACAGACGTTACTAAACAGTCACAGCTAGTTGTTACCTTCCATTGTGAAACTACAGACGTTACTAAACAGTCTCAGCTAGTTGCTACTTTCCATTATGAAACTACAGATGTTACTAAACCATCACAGCTATTTGTTACCTTCCATTATGAAACTACAGACGTTAATAAACAGTCACAGCTAGTTGTTGCCTTCCATTATGAATCTACAGACGTTACTAAACCGTCACAGCTAGTTGTTACCTTCCATTGTGAAAGTACAGACGTTACTAAACCATCACAGCTAGTTGCTACCTTCCATTATGAAACTACAGACGTTACTAAACAGTCACAGCTAGTTGTTACCTTCCGTTATGAAACTACAGACGTTACTAAACAGTCACAGCTAGTTGTTACCTTCGATTATGTAACTACAGATGATACTAAACCGTGACAGCTAGTTGTTACATTCCATTGTGAAACTACAGACGTTACTAAACAGCCACAGCTAGTTGTTACCTTCCATTATGAAATTACAGACGTTACTAAACAGTCACAGCTAGTTGTTACCTTACATTAAGAAACTACGGACGTTACTAAACAGTCACAGCTAGTTGTTACCTTCCATTATGAAACTACAGACGTTACTAAACCGTCACAGTTAGTTGTTACCTTCCCTTGTGAAACTACAGACGTTACTAAACAGTCACAGCTAGTTGTTACCTTCCATTATGAAACTACAGACATTACTAAACAGTCACAGCTAGTTGTTACCTTCCATTGTGAAACTACAGACGTTACTAAACAGCCACAGCTAGTTGTTACCTTCCATTATGATAATACTGTCGTTACTAAACAGTCACAGCTAGTTGTTACCTTCCATTATGAAACTACACACGTTACTATACAGTCACAGCTAGTTGTTACCTTCCCTTGTGAAACTACAGACGTTACTAAACAGTCACAGCTAGTTGTTACCTTCCATTATGAAATTACAGACGTTACTAAACAGTCACAGCTAGTTGTTACCTTCCATTGTGAAACTACAGACGTTACTAAACAGCCACAGCTAGTTGTTACCTTCCATTATGATAATACTGTCGTTACTAAACAGTCACAGCTAGTTGTTACCTTCCATTATGAAACTACGGACGTTACTAAACAGTCACAGCTAGTTGTTACCTTCCATTATGAAACTACAGACGTTACTAAACAGTCACAACTAGTTGTTACCTTCCATTGTGAAACTACAGACGTTACCAAACAGTCACAGCTAGTTGTTACCTTCCATTGTGAAACTACAGACGTTACTAAACCGTCACAGCTAGTTGTTACCTTCCATTATCAAACTACAGACGTTACTATATAGTCACAGCTAGTTGTTACCTTCCCTTGTGAAACTACAGATGTTACTAAACCGTCACAGCTAGTTGTTACCTACCATTATGAAACTACAGACCTTACTAAACAGGCACAGCTAGTTGTTACCTTCCATTTTGAAACTACAGACGTTACTAAACAGTCACAGCTAGTTGTTACCTTCCATTATGAAACTACAGACATTACTAAACAGTCACAGCTAGTTGTTACCTTCCATTGTGAAACTACAGACGTTACTAAACAGTCACAGCTAGTTGTTACCTTCCATTATGAAACTACGGACGTTACTAAACAGTCACAGATAGTTGTTACCTTCCATTATGAAGCTACAGACGTTACTAAACAGTCACAACTAGTTGTTACCTTCCATTGTGAAACTACAGACGTTACTAAACAGTCACAACTAGTTGTTACCTTCCATTATGAAACTACAGACGTTACTAAACCGTCACAGCTAGTTGTTACCTTCCATTATGAAACTACAGACAATACTAAACAGTCACAGCTAGTTGTTATCTTCCATTGTTTAACTACAGACGTTACTAAACAGTCACAGTTGGTTGTTACCTTCCATTATGAAACTACAGACGTTACTAATCAGTCACAGCTAGTTGATACCTCCCATTATGAAACTACAGACGTTACTAAACAGTTACAGCTAGTTGTTACCTTACATTGTGAAACTACAGATGTTACTGAACCGTCACAGCTAGTTGTTACCATCCATTGTGAAACTATAGACGTTACTAAACCGTCACAGCTAGTTGTTACCTTCCATTATGAAACTACAGACGTTACTTAACAGTCACAGCTAGTTGGTAACTTCCATTATGAAACTACAGACGTTCCTAACCGTCACAGCTAGTTGTTACCTTCCATTATGAAACTAAAGACGTTACTAAACAGTAGCAGCTAGTTGTTACCTTCTATTGTGAAACTACAGACGTTACTAAGCCGTCACAGCTAGTTGTTACCTTCCATTATGAAACTACAGACGTTACTAAACAGTCACAGCTAGTTGTTACCTTCCATTGTGAAACTACAGACGTTACTAAACAGTCTCAGCTAGTTGCTACTTTCCATTATGAAACTACAGATGTTACTAAACCATCACAGCTATTTGTTACCTTCCATTGTGAAACTACAGAGGTTACTAAACCATCACAGCTAGTTGTTACCTTCCATTATGAAACTACAGACTTTACTAAACAGTCACAGCTAGTTGTTACCTTCCGTTATGAAACTACAGACGTTACTAAACAGTCACAGCTAGTTGTTACCTTCCATTAAGAAACTACGGACGTTACTAAACAGTCACAGCTAGTTGTTACCTTCCATTATGAAACTACAGACGTTACTAAACCGTCACAGTTAGTTGTTACCTGCCATTGTGAAACTACAGACGTTACTAAACAGTCATAGCTAGTTGTTACCTTTCATTGTGAAACTACAGACGTTACTAAACCGTCACAGCTAGTTGTTACCTTGCATTATGAAACTACGGACGTTACTATACAGTCACAGCTAGTTGTTACCTTCCCTTGTGAAACTACAGACGTTACTAAACAGTCACAGCTAGTTGTTACATTCCATTATGAAACTACAGACGTTACTAAACAGTCACAACTAGTTGGTACCTTCCATTATGAAACTACAGACGTTACTATACAGTCACAGCTAGTTGTTACCTTCCCATGTGATACTACAGACGTTACTAAACAGTCACAGCTAGTTGTTACCTTCCATTATGAAACTACAGACGTTACTAAACAGTCACAGCTAGTTGTTACCTTCCATTGTGAAACTACAGACGTTACTAAACAGCCACAGCTAGTTGTTACCTTCCATTATGATAATACAGACGTTACTAAACAGTCACAGCTAGTTGTTACCTTCCATTATGAAACTACGGACGTTACTAAACAGTCACAGCTAGTTGTTACCTTCCATTATGAAACTACAGGCGTTACTAAACAGTCACAACTAGTTGTTACCTTCCATTGTGAAACTACAGACGTTACTAAACAGTCACAACTAGTTGTTACCTTCCATTATGAAACTACAGACGTTACTAAACCGCCACAGCTAGTTGTTACCTTCCATTATGAAACTACAGATGTTACTATACAGTCACAGCTAGTTGTTACCTTCCCTTGTGAAACTACAGATGTTACTAAACCGTCACAGCTAGTTGTTACCTACCATTATGAAACTACAGACGTTACTAAACAGGCACAGCTACTTGTTACATTAGATTGTGAAACTACAGACGTTACTAAACAAACACAGCTAGTTGTTACCTTCCATTATGAAAATACAGATGTTACTAAACAGTCACAGCTAGTTGTTATATTCCATTATGAAACTACGGACGTTACTAAACAGTCACAGCTAGTTGTTACCTTCCATTATGAAACTACAGACGTTACTAAACCGTCACAGTTAGTTGTTACCATCCATTGTGAAACTACAGACGTTACTGAACAGTCACAGCAAGTTGTTACCTTCCATTATGAAACTACAGACGTTACTAAACCGTCACAGCTAGTTGTTACCTTCCATTATGAAACTACAGACAATACTAAACAGTCACAGCTAGTTGTTATCTTCCATTGTTAAACTACAGACGTTACTAGACAGTCACAGTTGGTTGTTACCTTCCATTATGAAACTACTGACGTTACTAATATGTCACAACTAGTTGATACCTCCCATTATGAAACTACAGACGTTACTAAACAGTTACAGCTAGTTGTTACCTGACATTGTGAAACTACAGATGTTACTGAACCGTCACAGCTAGTTGTTACCATCCATTGTGAAACTATAGACTTTACTAAACCGTCACAGCTAGTTGTTACCTTCCATTATGAAACTACAGACGTTACTAAACAGTCCCAGCTAGTTGTTACCTTCCATTATGAAACTACAGACGTTCCTAACCGTCACAGCTAGATGTTACCTTCCATTATGAAACTAAAGACGTTACTAAACAGTAGCAGCTAGTTGTTACCTTCTATTGTGAAACTACAGACGTTACTAAGCCGTCACAGCTAGTTGTTACCTTCCATTATGAAACTGCAGACGTTACTAAACAGTCACAGCTCGTTGTTACCTTCCATTGTGAAACTACAGACGTTACTAAACAGTCTCAGCTATTTGCTACCTTCCATTATGAAACTAAAGATGTTACTAAACCATCACAGCTATATGTTACCTTCCATTATGAAACTACAGACGTTAATAAACAGTCACAGCTAGTTGTTGCCTTACATTATGAATCTACAGACGTTACTAAACCGTCACAGCTAGTTGTTACCTTCCATTGTGAAAGTACAGACGTTACTAAACCATCCCAGCTAGTTGCTACCTTCCATTATGAAACTACAGACGTTACTAAACAGTCACAGCTAGTTGTTACCTTCCGTTATGAAACTACAGACGTTACTAAACAGTCACAGCTAGTTGTTACCTTCGATTATGTAACTACAGATGATACTAAACCGTGACAGCTAGTTGTTACATTCCATTGTGAAACTACAGACGTTACTAAACAGCCACAGCTAGTTGTTACCTTCCATTATGAAAATACAGACGTTACTAAACAGTCACAGCTAGTTGTTACCTTACATTAAGAAACTACGGACGTTACTAAACAGTCACAGCTAGTTGTTACCTTCCATTATGAAACTACAGACGTTACTAAACCGTCACAGTTAGTTGTTACCTTCCATTGTGAAACTACAGACGTTACTAAACAGTCATAGCTAGTTGTTACCTTTCATTGTGAAATTACAGACGTTACTAAACCGTCACAGCTAGTTGTTACCTTCCATTATGAAACTACAGACGTTACTAAACAGTCACAGCTAGTTGTTACCTTCCATTGTGAAACTACAGACGTTACAAAACAGTCACAACTAGTTGTTACCTTCCATTATGAAACTACACACGTTACTATACAGTCACAGCTAGTTGTTACCTTCCCTTGTGAAACTACAGACGTTACTAAACAGTCACAGCTAGTTGTTACCTTCCATTATGAAACTACAGACATTACTAAACAGTCACAGCTAGTTGTTACCTTCCATTGTGAAACTACAGACGTTACTAAACAGCCACAGCTCGTTACCTTCCATTATGATAATACTGTCGTTACTAAACAGTCACAGCTAGTTGTTACCTTCCATTATGAAACTACACACGTTACTATACAGTCACAGCTAGTTGTTACCTTCCCTTGTGAAACTACAGACGTTACTAAACAGTCACAGCTAGTTGTTACCTTCCATTATGAAACTACAGACGTTACTAAACAGTCACAGCTAGTCGTTACCTTCCATTGTGAAACTACAGACGTTACTAAACAGCCACAGCTAGTTGTTACGTTCCATTATGATAATACTGTCGTTACTAAACAGTCACAGCTAGTTGTTACCTTCCATTATGAAACTACGGACGTTACTAAACAGTCACAGCTAGTTGTTACCTTCCATTATGAAACTACAGACGTTACTAAACAGTCACAACTAGTTGTTACCTTCCATTGTGAAACTACAGACGTTACCAAACAGTCACAACTAGTTGTTACCTTTCATTATGAAACTACAGACGTTACTGAACCGTCACAGCTAGTTGTTACCTTCCATTATGATAATACAGACGTTACTAAACAGTCACAGCTAGTTGTTACCTTCCATTATGAAACTACGGACGTTACTAAACAGTCACAGATAGTTGTTACCTTCCATTATGATGCTACAGACGTTACTAAACAGTCACAACTAGTTGTTACCTTCCATTGTGAAACTACAGACGTTACTAAACAGTCACAACTAGTTGTTACCTTCCATTATGAAACTACAGACGTTACTAAACCGTCACAGCTAGTTGTTACCTTCCATTATGAAACTACAGATGTTACTATACAGTCACAGCTAGTTGTTACCTTCCATTATGAAACTACAGACGTTAATAAACCGTCACAGCTAGTTGTTACCTACCATTATGAAACTACAGACGTTACTAAACCGTCACAGCTAGTTGTTACCTTCCATTATCAAACTACAGACGTTACTATATAGTCACAGCTAGTTGTTACCTTCCCTTGTGAAACTACAGATGTTACTAAACCGTCACAGCTAGTTGTTACCTACCATTATGAAACTACAGACCTTACTAAACAGGCACAGCTAGTTGTTACCTTCCATTTTGAAACTACAGACGTTACTAAACAGCCACAGCTAGTAGTTACCTTCCATTATGAAAATACAGATGTTACTAAACAGTCACAGCTAGTTGTTATATTCCATTATGAAACTACGGACATTACTAAACAGTCACAGCTAGTTGTTACCTTCCTTTATGAAACTACAGACGTTACTAAACCGTCACAGTTAGTTGTTACCTTCCCTTGTGAAACTACAGACGTTACTAAACAGTCACAGCTAGTTGTTACCTTCCATTATGAAACTACAGACGTTACTAAACAGTCACAACTAGTTGTTACC
The DNA here is from genome assembly GCA_946902985.2 of Meconema thalassinum. Lineage (NCBI taxonomy): Eukaryota > Metazoa > Arthropoda > Insecta > Orthoptera > Tettigoniidae > Meconema > Meconema thalassinum. The sequence continues at coordinate 43,352,057 of OX336388.2, read as the reverse complement.
TTCCACTGTGAAACTACAGACGTTACTAAACAGTCACAACTAGTTGTTACCTTCCATTATGAAACTACAGACGTTACCATACCGTCACAGCTAGTTGTTACCTTCCATTATGAAACTACAGACAATACTAAACAGTCACAGCTAGTTGTTATCTTCCATTGTTAAACTACAGACGTTACTAAACAGTCACAGTTGGTTGTTACCTTCCATTATGAAACTACGGACGTTACTAAACAGTCACAGCTAGTTGTTACCTTCCATTATGAAACTACAGACGTTACTAAACAGTCACAACTAGTTGTTACCTTCCATTGTGAAACTACAGACGTTACCAAACAGTCACAACTAGTTGTTACCTTCCATTATGAAACTACAGACGTTACTAAACCGTCACAGCTAGTTGTTACCTTCCATTATGATAATACAGACGTTACTAAACAGTCACAGCTAGTTGTTACCTTCCATTATGAAACTACGGACGTTACTAAACAGTCACAGATAGTTGTTACCTTCCCTTGTGATGCTACAGACGTTACTAAACAGTCACAGCTAGTTGTTACCTTCCATTATGAAACTACAGACGTTACTAAACAGTCACAACTAGTTGTTACCTTCCATTGTGAAACTACAGACGTTACTAAACAGTCACAACTAGTTGTTACCTTCCATTATGAAACTACAGACGTTACCATACCGTCACAGCTAGTTGTTACCTTCCATTATGAAACTACAGACAATACTAAACAGTCACAGCTAGTTGTTATCTTCCATTGTTAAACTACAGACGTTACTAAACAGTCACAGTTGGTTGTTACCTTCCATTATGAAACTACAGACGTTACTAATCAGTCACAGCTAGTTGATACCTCCCATTATGAAACTACAGACGTTACTAAACAGTTAAAGCTAGTTGTTACCTTACATTGTGAAACTACAGATGTTACTGAACCGTCACAGCTAGTTGTTACCATCCATTGTGAAACTATAGACGTTACTAAACCGTCACAGCTAGTTGTTACCTTCCATTATGAAACTACAGACGTTACTAAACAGTCACAGCTAGTTGGTAACTTCCATTATGAAACTACAGACGTTCCTAACCGTCACAGCTAGTTGTTACCTTCCATTATGAAACTAGAGACGTTACTAAACAGTAGCAGCTAGTTGTTACCTTCTATTGTGAAACTACAGACGTTACTAAGCCGTCACAGCTAGTTGTTACCTTCCATTATGAAACTACAGACGTTACTAAACAGTCACAGCTAGTTGTTACCTTCCATTGTGAAACTACAGACGTTACTAAACAGTCTCAGCTAGTTGCTACTTTCCATTATGAAACTACAGATGTTACTAAACCATCACAGCTATTTGTTACCTTCCATTATGAAACTACAGACGTTAATAAACAGTCACAGCTAGTTGTTGCCTTCCATTATGAATCTACAGACGTTACTAAACCGTCACAGCTAGTTGTTACCTTCCATTGTGAAAGTACAGACGTTATTAAACCATCACAGCTAGTTGCTACCTTCCATTATGAAACTACAGACGTTACTAAACAGTCACAGCTAGTTGTTACCTTCCGTTATGAAACTACAGACGTTACTAAACAGTCACAGCTAGTTGTTACCTTCGATTATGTAACTACAGATGATACTAAACCGTGACAGCTAGTTGTTACATTCCATTGTGAATCTACAGACGTTACTAAACAGCCACAGCTAGTTGTTACCTTCCATTATGAAATTACAGACGTTACTAAACAGTCACAGCTAGTTGTTACCTTACATTAAGAAACTACGGACGTTACTAAACAGTCACAGCTAGTTGTTACCTTCCATTATGAAACTACAGACGTTACTAAACCGTCACAGTTAGTTGTTACCTTCCCTTGTGAAACTACAGACGTTACTAAACAGTCACAGCTAGTTGTTACCTTCCATTATGAAACTACAGACATTACTAAACAGTCACAGCTAGTTGTTACCTTCCATTGTGAAACTACAGACGTTACTAAACAGCCACAGCTAGTTGTTACCTTCCATTATGATAATACTGTCGTTACTAAACAGTCACAGCTAGTTGTTACCTTCCATTATGAAACTACACACGTTACTATACAGTCACAGCTAGTTGTTACCTTCCCTTGTGAAACTACAGACGTTACTAAACAGTCACAGCTAGTTGTTACCTTCCATTATGAAATTACAGACGTTACTAAACAGTCACAGCTAGTTGTTACCTTCCATTGTGAAACTACAGACGTTACTAAACAGCCACAGCTAGTTGTTACCTTCCATTATGATAATACTGTCGTTACTAAACAGTCACAGCTAGTTGTTACCTTCCATTATGAAACTACGGACGTTACTAAACAGTCACAGCTAGTTGTTACCTTCCATTATGAAACTACAGACGTTACTAAACAGTCACAACTAGTTGTTACCTTCCATTGTGAAACTACAGACGTTACCAAACAGTCACAGCTAGTTGTTACCTTCCATTGTGAAACTACAGACGTTACTAAACCGTCACAGCTAGTTGTTACCTTCCATTATCAAACTACAGACGTTACTATATAGTCACAGCTAGTTGTTACCTTCCCTTGTGAAACTACAGATGTTACTAAACCGTCACAGCTAGTTGTTACCTACCATTATGAAACTACAGACCTTACTAAACAGGCACAGCTAGTTGTTACCTTCCATTTTGAAACTACAGACGTTACTAAACAGTCACAGCTAGTTGTTACCTTCCATTATGAAACTACAGACATTACTAAACAGTCACAGCTAGTTGTTACCTTCCATTGTGAAACTACAGACGTTACTAAACAGTCACAGCTAGTTGTTACCTTCCATTATGAAACTACGGACGTTACTAAACAGTCACAGATAGTTGTTACCTTCCATTCTGAAGCTACAGACGTTACTAAACAGTCACAACTAGTTGTTACCTTCCATTGTGAAACTACAGACGTTACTAAACAGTCACAACTAGTTGTTACCTTCCATTATGAAACTACAGACGTTACTAAACCGTCACAGCTAGTTGTTACCTTCCATTATGAAACTACAGACAATACTAAACAGTCACAGATAGTTGTTATCTTCCATTGTTTAACTACAGACGTTACTAAACAGTCACAGTTGGTTGTTACCTTCCATTATGAAACTACAGACGTTACTAATCAGTCACAGCTAGTTGATACCTCCCATTATGAAACTACAGACGTTACTAAACAGTTACAGCTAGTTGTTACCTTACATTGTGAAACTACAGATGTTACTGAACCGTCACAGCTAGTTGTTACCATCCATTGTGAAACTATAGACGTTACTAAACCGTCACAGCTAGTTGTTACCTTCCATTATGAAACTACAGACGTTACTTAACAGTCACAGCTAGTTGGTAACTTCCATTATGAAACTACAGACGTTCCTAACCGTCACAGCTAGTTGTTACCTTCCATTATGAAACTAAAGACGTTACTAAACAGTAGCAGCTAGTTGTTACCTTCTATTGTGAAACTACAGACGTTACTAAGCCGTCACAGCTAGTTGTTACCTTCCATTATGAAACTACAGACGTTACTAAACAGTCACAGCTAGTTGTTACCTTCCATTGTGAAACTACAGACGTTACTAAACAGTCTCAGCTAGTTGCTACTTTCCATTATGAAACTACAGATGTTACTAAACCATCACAGCTATTTGTTACCTTCCATTGTGAAACTACAGAGGTTACTAAACCATCACAGCTAGTTGTTACCTTCCATTATGAAACTACAGACTTTACTAAACAGTCACAGCTAGTTGTTACCTTCCGTTATGAAACTACAGACGTTACTAAACAGTCACAGCTAGTTGTTACCTTCCATTAAGAAACTACGGACGTTACTAAACAGTCACAGCTAGTTGTTACCTTCCATTATGAAACTACAGACGTTACTAAACCGTCACAGTTAGTTGTTACCTGCCATTGTGAAACTACAGACGTTACTAAACAGTCATAGCTAGTTGTTACCTTTCATTGTGAAACTACAGACGTTACTAAACCGTCACAGCTAGTTGTTACCTTGCATTATGAAACTACGGACGTTACTATACAGTCACAGCTAGTTGTTACCTTCCCTTGTGAAACTACAGACGTTACTAAACAGTCACAGCTAGTTGTTACCTTCCATTATGAAACTACAGACGTTACTAAACAGTCACAACTAGTTGGTACCTTCCATTATGAAACTACAGACGTTACTATACAGTCACAGCTAGTTGTTACCTTCCCATGAGATACTACAGACGTTACTAAACAGTCACAGCTAGTTGTTACCTTCCATTATGAAACTACAGACGTTACTAAACAGTCACAGCTAGTTGTTACCTTCCATTGTGAAACTACAGACGTTACTAAACAGCCACAGCTAGTTGTTACCTTCCATTATGATAATACAGACGTTACTAAACAGTCACAGCTAGTTGTTACCTTCCATTATGAAACTACGGACGTTACTAAACAGTCACAGCTAGTTGTTACCTTCCATTATGAAACTACAGGCGTTACTAAACAGTCACAACTAGTTGTTACCTTCCATTGTGAAACTACAGACGTTACTAAACAGTCACAACTAGTTGTTACCTTCCATTATGAAACTACAGACGTTACTAAACCGCCACAGCTAGTTGTTACCTTCCATTATGAAACTACAGATGTTACTATACAGTCACAGCTAGTTGTTACCTTCCCTTGTGAAACTACAGATGTTACTAAACCGTCACAGCTAGTTGTTACCTACCATTATGAAACTACAGACGTTACTAAACAGGCACAGCTAGTTGTTACATTCCATTGTGAAACTACAGACGTTACTAAACAAACACAGCTAGTTGTTACCTTCCATTATGAAAATACAGATGTTACTAAACAGTCACAGCTAGTTGTTATATTCCATTATGAAACTACGGACGTTACTAAACAGTCACAGCTAGTTGTTACCTTCCATTATGAAACTACAGACGTTACTAAACCGTCACAGTTAGTTGTTACCATCCATTGTGAAACTACAGACGTTACTGAACAGTCACAGCAAGTTGTTACCTTCCATTATGAAACTACAGACGTTACTAAACCGTCACAGCTAGTTGTTACCTTCCATTATGAAACTACAGACAATACTAAACAGTCACAGCTAGTTGTTATCTTCCATTGTTAAACTACAGACGTTACTAGACAGTCACAGTTGGTTGTTACCTTCCATTATGAAACTACTGACGTTACTAATATGTCACAACTAGTTGATACCTCCCATTATGAAACTACAGACGTTACTAAACAGTTACAGCTAGTTGTTACCTGACATTGTGAAACTACAGATGTTACTGAACCGTCACAGCTAGTTGTTACCATCCATTGTGAAACTATAGACTTTACTAAACCGTCACAGCTAGTTGTTACCTTCCATTATGAAACTACAGACGTTACTAAACAGTCCCAGCTAGTTGTTACCTTCCATTATGAAACTACAGACGTTCCTAACCGTCACAGCTAGATGTTACCTTCCATTATGAAACTAAAGACGTTACTAAACAGTAGCAGCTAGTTGTTACCTTCTATTGTGAAACTACAGACGTTACTAAGCCGTCACAGCTAGTTGTTACCTTCCATTATGAAACTGCAGACGTTACTAAACAGTCACAGCTCGTTGTTACCTTCCATTGTGAAACTACAGACGTTACTAAACAGTCTCAGCTATTTGCTACCTTCCATTATGAAACTAAAGATGTTACTAAACCATCACAGCTATATGTTACCTTCCATTATGAAACTACAGACGTTAATAAACAGTCACAGCTAGTTGTTGCCTTACATTATGAATCTACAGACGTTACTAAACCGTCACAGCTAGTTGTTACCTTCCATTGTGAAAGTACAGACGTTACTAAACCATCCCAGCTAGTTGCTACCTTCCATTATGAAACTACAGACGTTACTAAACAGTCACAGCTAGTTGTTACCTTCCGTTATGAAACTACAGACGTTACTAAACAGTCACAGCTAGTTGTTACCTTCGATTATGTAACTACAGATGATACTAAACCGTGACAGCTAGTTGTTACATTCCATTGTGAAACTACAGACGTTACTAAACAGCCACAGCTAGTTGTTACCTTCCATTATGAAAATACAGACGTTACTAAACAGTCACAGCTAGTTGTTACCTTACATTAAGAAACTACGGACGTTACTAAACAGTCACAGCTAGTTGTTACCTTCCATTATGAAACTACAGACGTTACTAAACCGTCACAGTTAGTTGTTACCTTCCATTGTGAAACTACAGACGTTACTAAACAGTCATAGCTAGTTGTTACCTTTCATTGTGAAATTACAGACGTTACTAAACCGTCACAGCTAGTTGTTACCTTCCATTATGAAACTACAGACGTTACTAAACAGTCACAGCTAGTTGTTACCTTCCATTGTGAAACTACAGACGTTACAAAACAGTCACAACTAGTTGTTACCTTCCATTATGAAACTACACACGTTACTATACAGTCACAGCTAGTTGTTACCTTCCCTTGTGAAACTACAGACGTTACTAAACAGTCACAGCTAGTTGTTACCTTCCATTATGAAACTACAGACATTACTAAACAGTCACAGCTAGTTGTTACCTTCCATTGTGAAACTACAGACGTTACTAAACAGCCACAGCTCGTTGTTACCTTCCATTATGATAATACTGTCGTTACTAAACAGTCACAGCTAGTTGTTACCTTCCCTTGTGAAACTACAGACGTTACTAAACAGTCACAGCTAGTTGTTACCTTCCATTATGAAACTACAGACGTTACTAAACAGTCACAGCTAGTCGTTACCTTCCATTGTGAAACTACAGACGTTACTAAACAGCCACAGCTAGTTGTTACGTTCCATTATGATAATACTGTCGTTACTAAACAGTCACAGCTAGTTGTTACCTTCCATTATGAAACTACGGACGTTACTAAACAGTCACAGCTAGTTGTTACCTTCCATTATGAAACTACAGACGTTACTAAACAGTCACAACTAGTTGTTACCTTCCATTGTGAAACTACAGACGTTACCAAACAGTCACAACTAGTTGTTACCTTTCATTATGAAACTACAGACGTTACTGAACCGTCACAGCTAGTTGTTACCTTCCATTATGATAATACAGACGTTACTAAACAGTCACAGCTAGTTGTTACCTTCCATTATGAAACTACGGACGTTACTAAACAGTCACAGATAGTTGTTACCTTCCATTATGATGCTACAGACGTTACTAAACAGTCACAACTAGTTGTTACCTTCCATTGTGAAACTACAGACGTTACTAAACAGTCACAACTAGTTGTTACCTTCCATTATGAAACTACAGACGTTACTAAACCGTCACAGCTAGTTGTTACCTTCCATTATGAAACTACAGATGTTACTATACAGTCACAGCTAGTTGTTACCTTCCATTATGAAACTACAGACGTTAATAAACCGTCACAGCTAGTTGTTACCTACCATTATGAAACTACAGACGTTACTAAACCGTCACAGCTAGTTGTTACCTTCCATTATCAAACTACAGACGTTACTATATAGTCACAGCTAGTTGTTACCTTCCCTTGTGAAACTACAGATGTTACTAAACCGTCACAGCTAGTTGTTACCTACCATTATGAAACTACAGACCTTACTAAACAGGCACAGCTAGTTGTTACCTTCCATTTTGAAACTACAGACGTTACTAAACAGCCACAGCTAGTAGTTACCTTCCATTATGAAAATACAGATGTTACTAAACAGTCACAGCTAGTTGTTATATTCCATTATGAAACTACGGACATTACTAAACAGTCACAGCTAGTTGTTACCTTCCTTTATGAAACTACAGACGTTACTAAACCGTCACAGTTAGTTGTTACCTTCCCTTGTGAAACTACAGACGTTACTAAACAGTCACAGCTAGTTGTTACCTTCCATTATGAAACTACAGACGTTACTAAACAGTCACAACTAGTTGTTACCTTCCATTGTGAAACTACAGACGTTACTAAACAGTCACAACTAGTTGTTACCTTCCATTATGAAACTACAGACGTTACCATACCGTCACAGCTAGTTGTTACCTTCCATTATGAAACTACAGACAATACTAAACAGTCACAGCTAGTTGTTATCTTCCATTGTTAAACTACAGACGTTACTAAACAGTCACAGTTGGTTGTTACCTTCCATTATGAAACTACGGACGTTACTAAACAGTCACAGCTAGTTGTTACCTTCCATTATGAAACTACAGACGTTACTAAACAGTCACAACTAGTTGTTACCTTCCATTGTGAAACTACAGACGTTACCAAACAGTCACAACTAGTTGTTACCTTCCATTATGAAACTACAGACGTTACTAAACCGTCACAGCTAGTTGTTACCTTCCATTATGATAATACAGACGTTACTAAACAGTCACAGCTAGTTGTTACCTTCCATTATGAAGCTACAGACGTTACTAAACAGTCACAACTAGTTGTTACCTTCCATTGTGAAACTACAGACGTTACTAAACAGTCACAACTAGTTGTTACCTTCCATTATGAAACTACAGACGTTACCATACCGTCACAGCTAGTTGTTACCTTCCATTATGAAACTACAGACAATACTAAACAGTCACAGTTGGTTGTTAACTTCCATTATGAAACTACAGACGTTACTAATCAGTCACAGCTAGTTGATACCTCCCATTATGAAACTACAGACGTTACTAAACAGTTACAGCTAGTTGTTACCTTACATTGTGAAACTACAGATGTTACTGAACCGTCACAGCTAGTTGTTACCATCCATTGTGAAACTATAGACGTTACTAAACCGTCACAGCTAGTTGTTACCTTCCATTATGAAACTACAGACGTTACTAAACAGTCACAGCTAGTTGGTAACTTCCATTATGAAACTACAGACGTTCCTAACCGTCACAGCTAGTTGTTACCTTCCATTATGAAACTAAAGACGTTACTAAACAGTAGCAGCTAGTTGTTACCTTCTATTGTGAAACTACAGACGTTACTAAACCGTCACAGCTAGTTGTTACCTTCCATTATGAAACTACAGACGTTACTAAACATTCACAGCTAGTTGTTACCTTCCATTGTGAAACTACAGACGTTACTAAACAGTCTCAGCTAGTTGCTACTTTCCATTATGAAACTACAGATGTTACTAAACCATCACAGCTATTTGTTACCTTCCATTATGAAACTACAGACGTTAATAAACATTCACAGCTAGTTGTTGCCTTCCATTATGAATCTACAGACGTTACTAAACCGTCACAGCTAGTTATTACCTTCCATTGTGAAAGTACAGACGTTACTAAACCATCACAGCTAGTTGCTACCTTCCATTATGAAACTACAGACGTTACTAAACAGTCACAGCTAGTTGTTACCTTCCGTTATGAAACTACAGACGTTACTAAACAGTCACAGCTAGTTGTTACCTTCGATTATGTAACTACAGATGATACTAAACCGTGACAGCTAGTTGTTACATTCCATTGTGAAACTACAGACGTTACTAAACAGCCACAGCTTGTTGTTACCTTCCATTATGAAAATACAGACGTTACTAAACAGTCACAGCTAGTTGTTACCTTACATTAAGAAACTACGGACGTTACTAAACAGTCACAGCTAGTTGTTACCTTCCATTATGAAACTACAGACGTTACTAAACCGTCACAGTTAGTTGTTACCTTCCATTGTGAAACTACAGACGTTACTAAACAGTCATAGCTAGTTGTTACCTTTCATTGTGAAATTACTGACGTTACTAAACCGTCACAGCTAGTTGTTACCTTCCATTATGAAACTGCAGACGTTACTAAACAGTCACAGCTAGTTGTTACCTTCCATTGTGAAACTACAGACGTTACAAAACAGTCACAACTAGTTGTTACCTTCCATTATGAAACTACACACGTTACTATACAGTCACAGCTAGGTGTTACCTTCCCTTGTGAAACTACAGACGTTACTAAACAGTCACAGCTAGTTGTTACCTTCCATTATGAAACTACAGACATTACTAAACAGTCACAGCTAGTTGTTACCTTCCATTGTGAAACTACAGACGTTACTAAACAGCCACAGCTAGTTGTTACCTTCCATTATGATAATACTGTCGTTACTAAACAGTCACAGCTAGTATTTACCTTCCATTATGAAACTACACACGTTACTATACAGTCACAGCTAGTTGTTACCTTCCCTTGTGAAACTACAGACGTTACTAAACAGTCACAGCTAGTTGTTACCTTCCATTATGAAACTACAGACGTTACTAAACAGTCACAGCTAGTTGTTACCTTCCATTATGAAACTACAGACGTTACTAAACAGCCACAGCTAGTTGTTACCTTCCATTATGATAATACTGTCGTTACTAAACAGTCACAGCTAGTTGTTACCTTCCATTATGAAACTACGGACGTTACTAAACAGTCACAGCTAGTTGTTACCTTCCATTATGAAACTACAGACGTTACTAAACAGTCACAACTAGTTGTTACCTTCCATTGTGAAACTACAGACGTTACCAAACAGTCACAACTAGTTGTTACCTTCCATTATGAAACTACAGACGTTACTAAACCGTCTCAGCTAGTTGTTACCTTCCATTATGATAATACAGACGTTACTAAACAGTCACAGCTAGTTGTTACCTTCCATTATGAAACTACGGACGTTACTAAACAGTCACAGATAGTTGTTACCTTCCATTATGAAGCTACAGACGTTACTAAACAGTCACAACTAGTTGTTACCTTCCTTTGTGAAACTACAGACGTTACTAAACAGTCACAACTAGTTGTTACCTTCCATTATGAAACTACAGACGTTACTAAACCGTCACAGCTAGTTGTTACCTTCCATTATGAAACTACAGATGTTACTATACAGTCACAGCTAGTTGTTACCTTCCATTATGAAACTACAGACGTTAATAAACCGTCACAGCTAGTTGTTACCTACCATTATGAAACTACAGACGTTACTAAACCGTCACAGCTAGTTGTTACCTTCCATTATCAAACTACAGACGTTACTATATAGTCACAGCTAGTTGTTACCTTCCCTTGTGAAACTACAGATGTTACTAAACCGTCACAGCTAGTTGTTACCTACCATTATGAAACTACAGACCTTACTAAACAGGCACAGCTAGTTGTTACCTTCGATTATGTAACTACAGATGATACTAAACCGTTACAGCTAGTTGTTACCTTCCCTTGTGAAACTACAGACGTTACTAAACAGCCACAGCTAGTTGTTACCTTCCATTATCAAACTACAGACGTTACTATATAGTCACAGCTAGTTGTTACCTTCCCTTGTGAAACTACAGAAGTTACTAAACCGTCACAGCTAGTTGTTACCTACCATTATGAAACTACAGACCTTACTAAACAGGCACAGCTAGTTGTTACCTTCCATTTTGAAACTACAGACGTTACTAAACAGCCACAGCTAGTAGTTACCTTCCATTATGAAAATACAGATGTTACTAAACAGTCACAGCTAGTTGTTATATTCCATTATGAAACTACGGACATTACTAAACAGTCACAGCTAGTTGTTACCTTCCTTTATGAAACTACAGACGTTACTAAACCGTCACAGTTAGTTGTTACCTTCCCTTGTGAAACTACAGACGTTACTAAACAGTCACAGCTAGTTGTTACCTTCCATTATGAAACTACAGACGTTACTAAACAGTCACAACTAGTTGTTACCTTCCATTGTGAAACTACAGACGTTACTAAACAGTCACAACTAGTTGTTACCTTCCATTATGAAACTACAGACGTTACCATACCGTCACAGCTAGTTGTTACCTTCCATTATGAAACTACAGACAATACTAAACAGTCACAGCTAGTTGTTATCTTCCATTGTTAAACTACAGACGTTACTAAACAGTCACAGTTGGTTGTTACCTTCCATTATGAAACTACGGACGTTACTAAACAGTCACAGCTAGTTGTTACCTTCCATTATGAAACTACAGACGTTACTAAACAGTCACAACTAGTTGTTACCTTCCATTGTGAAACTACAGACGTTACCAAACAGTCACAACTAGTTGTTACCTTCCATTATGAAACTACAGACGTTACTAAACCGTCACAGCTAGTTGTTACCTTCCATTATGATAATACAGACGTTACTAAACAGTCACAGCTAGTTGTTACCTTCCATTATGAAACTACGGACGTTACTAAACAGTCACAGATAGTTGTTACCTTCCATTATGATGCTACAGACGTTACTAAACAGTCACAACTAGTTGTGACCTTCCATTGTGAAACTACAGACGTTACTAAACAGTCACAACTAGTTGTTACCTTCCATTATGAAACTACAGACGTTACTAAACCGTCACAGCTAGTTGTTACCTTCCATTATGAAACTACAGATGTTACTATACAGTCACAGCTAGTTGTTACCTTCCATTATGAAACTACAGACGTTAATAAACCGTCACAGCTAGTTGTTACCTACCATTATGAAACTACAGACGTTACTAAACCGTCACAGCTAGTTGTTACCTTCCATTATTAAACTACAGACGTTACTATATAGTCACAGCTAGTTGTTACCTTCCCTTGTGAAACTACAGATGTTACTAAACAGTCACAGCTAGTTGTTACCTTCCATTATGAAACTACAGACGTTACTAAACAGCCACAGCTAGTTGTTACCTTCCATTATGATAATACTGTCGTTACTAAACAGTCACAGCTAGTATTTACCTTCCATTATGAAACTACACACGTTACTATACAGTCACAGCTAGTTGTTACCTTCCCTTGTGAAACTACAGACGTAACTAAACAGTCACAGCTAGTTGTTACCTTCCATTGTGAAACTACAGACGTTACAAAACAGTCACAACTAGTTGTTACCTTCCATTATGAAACTACACACGTTACTATACAGTCACAGCTAGGTGTTACCTTCCCTTGTGAAACTACAGACGTTACTAAACAGTCACAGCTAGTTGTTACCTTCCATTATGAAACTACAGACATTACTAAACAGTCACAGCTAGTTGTTACCTTCCATTGTGAAACTACAGACGTTACTAAACAGCCACAGCTAGTTGTTACCTTCCATTATGATAATACTGTCGTTACTAAACAGTCACAGCTAGTATTTACCTTCCATTATGAAACTACACACGTTACTATACAGTCACAGCTAGTTGTTACCTTCCCTTGTGAAACTACAGACGTTACTAAACAGTCACAGCTAGTTGTTACCTTCCATTATGAAACTACAGACGTTACTAAACAGTCACAGCTAGTTGTTACCTTCCATTATGAAACTACAGACGTTACTAAACAGCCACAGCTAGTTGTTACCTTCCATTATGATAATACTGTCGTTACTAAACAGTCACAGCTAGTTGTTACCTTCCATTATGAAACTACGGACGTTACTAAACAGTCACAGCTAGTTGTTACCTTCCATTATGAAACTACAGACGTTACTAAACAGTCACAACTAGTTGTTACCTTCCATTGTGAAACTACAGACGTTACCAAACAGTCACAACTAGTTGTTACCTTCCATTATGAAACTACAGACGTTACTAAACCGTCTCAGCTAGTTGTTACCTTCCATTATGATAATACAGACGTTACTAAACAGTCACAGCTAGTTGTTACCTTCCATTATGAAACTACGGACGTTACTAAACAGTCACAGATAGTTGTTACCTTCCATTATGAAGCTACAGACGTTACTAAACAGTCACAACTAGTTGTTACCTTCCATTGTGAAACTACAGACGTTACTAAACAGTCACAACTAGTTGTTACCTTCCATTATGAAACTACAGACGTTACTAAACCGTCACAGCTAGTTGTTACCTTCCATTATGAAACTACAGATGTTACTATACAGTCACAGCTAGTTGTTACCTTCCATTATGAAACTACAGACGTTAATAAACCGTCACAGCTAGTTGTTACCTACCATTATGAAACTACAGACGTTACTAATCCGTCACAGCTAGTTGTTACCTTCCATTATCAAACTACAGACGTTACTATATAGTCACAGCTAGTTGTTACCTTCCCTTGTGAAACTACAGATGTTACTAAACCGTCACAGCTAGTTGTTACCTACCATTATGAAACTACAGACCTTACTAAACAGGCACAGCTAGTTGTTACCTTCGATTATGTAACTACAGATGATACTAAACCGTTACAGCTAGTTGTTACCTTCCCTTGTGAAACTACAGACGTTACTAAACAGCCACAGCTAGTTGTTACCTTCCATTATCAAACTACAGACGTTACTATATAGTCACAGCTAGTTGTTACCTTCCCTTGTGAAACTACAGATGTTACTAAACCGTCACAGCTAGTTGTTACCTACCATTATGAAACTACAGACCTTACTAAACAGGCACAGCTAGTTGTTACCTTCCATTTTGAAACTACAGACGTTACTAAACAGCCACAGCTAGTAGTTACCTTCCATTATGAAAATACAGATGTTACTAAACAGTCACAGCTAGTTGTTATATTCCATTATGAAACTACGGACATTACTAAACAGTCACAGCTAGTTGTTACCTTCCTTTATGAAACTACAGACGTTACTAAACCGTCACAGTTAGTTGTTACCTTCCCTTGTGAAACTACAGACGTTACTAAACAGTCACAGCTAGTTGTTACCTTCCATTATGAAACTACAGACGTTACTAAACAGTCACAACTAGTTGTTACCTTCCATTGTGAAACTACAGACGTTACTAAACAGTCACAACTAGTTGTTACCTTCCATTATGAAACTACAGACCTTACCATACCGTCACAGCTAGTTGTTACCTTCCATTATGAAACTACAGACAATACTAAACAGTCACAGCTAGTTGTTATCTTCCATTGTTAAACTACAGACGTTACTAAACAGTCACAGTTGGTTGTTACCTTCCATTATGAAACTACGGACGTTACTAAACAGTCACAGCTAGTTGTTACCTTCCATTATGAAACTACAGACGTTACTAAACAGTCACAACTAGTTGTTACCTTCCATTGTGAAACTACAGACGTTACCAAACAGTCACAACTAGTTGTTACCTTCCATGATGAAACTACAGACGTTACTAAACCGTCACAGCTAGTTGTTACCTTCCATTATGATAATACAGACGTTACTAAACAGTCACAGCTAGTTGTTACCTTCCATTATGAAACTACGGACGTTACTAAACAGTCACAGATAGTTGTTACCTTCCATTATGATGCTACAGACGTTACTAAACAGTCACAACTAGTTGTTACCTTCCATTGTGAAACTACAGACGTTACTAAACAGTCACAACTAGTTGTTACCTTCCATTATGAAACTACAGAGTTACTAAACCGTCACAGCTAGTTGTTACCTTCCATTATGAAACTACAGATGTTACTATACAGTCACAGCTAGTTGTTACCTTCCATTATGAAACTACAGACGTTAATAAACCGTCACAGCTAGTTGTTACCTACCATTATGAAACTACAGACGTTACTAAACCGTCACAGCTAGTTGTTACCTTCCATTATTAAACTACAGACGTTACTATATAGTCACAGCTAGTTGTTACCTTCCCTTGTGAAACTACAGATGTTACTAAACTGTCACAGCTAGTTGTTACCTACCATTATGAAACTACAGACCTTACTAAACAGGCACAGCTAGTTGTTACCTTCCATTTTGAAACTACAGACGTTACTAAACAGCCACAGCTAGTAGTTACCTTCCATTATGAAAATACAGATGTTACTAAACAGTCACAGCTAGTTGTTATATTCCATTATGAAACTACGGACATTACTAAACAGTCACAGCTAGTTGTTACCTTCCTTTATGAAACTACAGACGTTACTAAACCGTCACAGTTAGTTGTTACCTTCCCTTGTGAAACTACAGACGTTACTAAACAGTCAAAGATAGTTGTTACCTTCCATTATGAAGCTACAGACGTTACTAAACAGTCACAACTAGTTGTTACCTTCCATTGTGAAACTACAGACGTTACTAAACAGTCACAACTAGTTGTTACCTTCCATTATGAAACTACAGACGTTACCATACCGTCACAGCTAGTTGTTACCTTCCATTATGAAACTACAGACAATACTAAACAGTCACAGCTAGTTGTTATCTTCCATTGTTAAACTACAGACGTTACTAAACAGTCACAGATGGTTGTTAACTTCCATTATGAAACTACAGACGTTAGTAATCAGTCACAGCTAGTTGATACCTCCCATTATGAAACTACAGACGATACTAAACAGTTACAGCTAGTTGTTACCTTACATTGTGAAACTACAGATGTTACTGAACCGTCACAGCTAGTTGTTACCATCCATTGTGAAACTATAGACGTTACTAAACCGTCACAGCTAGTTGTTACCTTCCATTATGAAACTACAGACGTTACTAAACAGTCACAGCTAGTTGGTAACTTCCATTATGAAACTACAGACGTTCCTAACCGTCACAGCTAGTTGTTACCTTCCATTATGAAACTAAAGACGTTACTAAACAGTAGCAGCTAGTTGTTACCTTCTATTGTGAAACTACAGACGTTACTAAACCGTCACAGCTAGTTGTTACCTTCCATTATGAAACTACAGACGTTACTAAACATTCACAGCTAGTTGTTACCTTCCATTGTAAAACTACAGACGTTACTAAACAGTCTCAGCTAGTTGCTACTTTCCATTATGAAACTACAGATGTTACTAAACCATCACAGCTATTTGTTACCTTCCATTATGAAACTACAGACGTTAATAAACATTCACAGCTAGTTGTTGCCTTCCATTATGAATCTACAGACGTTACTAAACCGTCACAGCTAGTTGTTACCTTCCATTGTGAAAGTACAGACGTTACTAAACCATCACAGCTAGTTGCTACCTTCCATTATGAAACTACAGACGTTACTAAACAGTCACAGCTAGTTGTTACCTTCCGTTATGAAACTACAGACGTTACTAAACAGTCACAGCTAGTTGTTACCTTCGATTATGTAACTACAGATGATACTAAACCGTGACAGCTAGTTGTTACATTCCATTGTGAAACTACAGACGTTACTAAACAGCCACAGCTTGTTGTTACCTTCCATTATGAAAATACAGACGTTACTAAACAGTCACAGCTAGTTGTTACCTTACATTAAGAAACTACGGACGTTACTAAACAGTCACAGCTAGTTGTTACCTTCCATTATGAAACTACAGACGTTACTAAACCGTCACAGTTAGTTGTTACCTTCCATTGTGAAACTACAGACGTTACTAAACAGTCATAGCTAGTTGTTACCTTTCATTGTGAAATTACTGACGTTACTAAACCGTCACAGCTAGTTGTTACCTTCCATTATGAAACTGCAGACGTTACTAAACAGTCACAGCTAGTTGTTACCTTCCATTGTGAAACTACAGACGTTACAAAACAGTCACAACTAGTTGTTACCTTCCATTATGAAACTACACACGTTACTATACAGTCACAGCTAGGTGTTACCTTCCCTTGTGAAACTACAGACGTTACTAAACAGTCACAGCTAGTTGTTACCTTCCATTATGAAACTACAGACATTACTAAACAGTCACAGCTAGTTGTTACCTTCCATTGTGAAACTACAGACGTTACTAAACAGCCACAGCTAGTTGTTACCTTCCATTATGATAATACTGTCGTTACTAAACAGTCACAGCTAGTATTTACCTTCCATTATGAAACTACACACGTTACTATACAGTCACAGCTAGTTGTTACCTTCCCTTGTGAAACTACAGACGTTACTAAACAGTCACAGCTAGTTGTTACCTTCCATTATGAAACTACAGACGTTACTAAACAGTCACAGCTAGTTGTTACCTTCCATTATGAAACTACAGACGTTACTAAACAGCCACAGCTAGTTGTTACCTTCCATTATGATAATACTGTCGTTACTAAACAGTCACAGCTAGTTGTTACCTTCCATTATGAAACTACGGACGTTACTAAACAGTCACAGCTAGTTGTTACCTTCCATTATGAAACTACAGACGTTACTAAACAGTCACAACTAGTTGTTACCTTCCATTGTGAAACTACAGACGTTACCAAACAGTCACAACTAGTTGTTACCTTCCATTATGAAACTACAGACGTTACTAAACCGTCTCAGCTAGTTGTTACCTTCCATTATGATAATACAGACGTTACTAAACAGTCACAGCTAGTTGTTACCTTCCATTATGAAACTACGGACGTTACTAAACAGTCACAGATAGTTGTTACCTTCCATTATGAAGCTACAGACGTTACTAAACAGTCACAACTAGTTGTTACCTTCCATTGTGAAACTACAGACGTTACCAAACAGTCACAACTAGTTGTTACCTTCCATTATGAAACTACAGACGTTACTAAACCGTCACAGCTAGTTGTTACCTTCCATTATGAAACTACAGATGTTACTATACAGTCACAGCTAGTTGTTACCTTCCATTATGAAACTACAGACGTTAATAAACCGTCACAGCTAGTTGTTACCTACCATTATGAAACTACAGACGTTACTAAACCGTCACAGCTAGTTGTTACCTTCCATTATCAAACTACAGACGTTACTATATAGTCACAGCTAGTTGTTACCTTCCCTTGTGAAACTACAGATGTTACTAAACCGTCACAGCTAGTTGTTACCTACCATTATGAAACTACAGACCTTACTAAACAGGCACAGCTAGTTGTTACCTTCGATTATGTAACTACAGATGATACTAAACCGTTACAGCTAGTTGTTACCTTCCCTTGTGAAACTACAGACGTTACTAAACAGCCACAGCTAGTTGTTACCTTCCATTATGAAAATACAGACGTTACTAAACAGTCACAGCTAGTTGTTACCTTCCATTAAGAAACTACGGACGTTACTAAACAGTCACAGCTAGTTGTTACCTTCCATTATGAAACTACAGACGTTACTAAACCGTCACAGTTAGTTGTTACCTGCCATTGTGAAACTACAGACGTTACTAAACAGTCATAGCTAGTTGTTACCTTTCATTGTGAAACTACAGACGTTACTAAACCGTCACAGCTAGTTGTTACCTTGCATTATGAAACTACGGACGTTACTATACAGTCACAGCTAGTTGTTACCTTCCCTTGTGAAACTACAGACGTTACTAAACAATCACAGCTAGTTGTTACCTTCCATTATGAAACTACAGACGTTACTAAACAGTCACAACTAGTTGTTACCTTCCATTGTGAAACTACAGACGTTACTAAACAGACACAGCTAGTTGTTACCTTCCATTATGATAGTACAGACGTTACTAAACAGTCACAGCTAGTTGTTACATTCCATTATGAAACTACGGACGTTACTAAACAGTCACAGCTAGTTGTTACCTTCCATTATGAAACTACAGACGTTACTAAACAGTCACAACTAGTTGTTACCTTCCATTGTGAAACTACAGCCGTTACTAAACAGTCACAACTAGTTGTTACCTTCCATTATGAAACTACAGACGTTACTAAACCGTCACAGCTAGTTGTTACCTTCCATTATGAAACTACAGACCTTACTAAACAGGCACAGCTAGTTGTTACCTTCGATTATGTAACTACAGATGATACTAAACCGTTACAGCTAGTTGTTACCTTCCCTTGTGAAACTACAGACGTTACTAAACAGCCACAGCTAGTTGTTACCTTCCATTATGAAAATACAGACGTTACTAAACAGTCACAGCTAGTTGTTACCTTCCATTAAGAAACTACGGACGTTACTAAACAGTCACAGCTAGTTGTTACCTTCCATTATGAAACTACAGACGTTACTAAACCGTCACAGTTAGTTGTTACCTGCCATTGTGAAACTACAGACGTTACTAAACAGTCATAGCTAGTTGTTACCTTTCATTGTGAAACTACAGACGTTACTAAACCGTCACAGCTAGTTGTTACCTTGCATTATGAAACTACGGACGTTACTATACAGTCACAGCTAGTTGTTACCTTCCCTTGTGAAACTACAGACGTTACTAAACAATCACAGCTAGTTGTTACCTTCCATTATGAAACTACAGACGTTACTAAACAGTCACAACTAGTTGTTACCTTCCATTGTGAAACTACAGACGTTACTAAACAGACACAGCTAGTTGTTACCTTCCATTATGATAGTACAGACGTTACTAAACAGTCACAGCTAGTTGTTACATTCCATTATGAAACTACGGACGTTACTAAACAGTCACAGCTAGTTGTTACCTTCCATTATGAAACTACAGACGTTACTAAACAGTCACAACTAGTTGTTACCTTCCATTGTGAAACTACAGCCGTTACTAAACAGTCACAACTAGTTGTTACCTTCCATTATGAAACTACAGACGTTACTAAACCGTCACAGCTAGTTGTTACCTTCCATTATGAAACTACAGACTTTACTAAACAGTCACAGCTAGTTGTTACCTTCCGTTATGAAACTACAGACGTTACTAAACAGTCACAGCTAGTTGTTACCTTCGATTATGTAATTACAGATGATACTAAACCGTTGCAGCTAGTTGTTACCTTCCCTTGTGAAACTACAGACGTTACTAAACAGCCAGAGCTAGTTGTTACCTTCCATTATGAAAATACAGACGTTACTAAACAGTCACAGCTAGTTGTTACCTTCCATTAAGAAACTACGGACGTTACTAAACAGTCACAGCTAGTTGTTACCTTCCATTATGAAACTACAGACGTTACTAAACCGTCACTGTTAGTTGTTACCTGCCATTGTGAAACTACAGACGTTACTAAACAGTCATAGCTAGTTGTTACCTTTCATTGTGAAACTACAGACGTTACTAAACCGTCACAGCTAGTTGTTACCTTGCATTATGAAACTACGGACGTTACTATACAGTCACAGCTAGTTGTTACCTTCCCTTGTGAAACTACAGACGTTACTAAACAGTCACAGCTATTTGTTACCTTCCATTATGAAACTACCGACGTTACTAAACAGTCACAACTAGTTGTTACCTTCCATTGTGAAACTACAGACGTTACTAAACAGCCACAGCTAGTTGTTACCTTCCATTATGATGGTACAGACGTTACTAAACAGTCACAGCTAGTTGTTACATTCCATTATGAAACTACGGACGTTACTAAACAGTCACAGCTAGTTGTTACCTTCCATTATGAAACTACAGACGTTACTAAACAGTCACAACTAGTTGTTACCTTCCATTGTGAAACTACAGCCGTTATTAAACAGTCACAACTAGTTGTTACCTTCCATTATGAAACTACAGACGTTACTAAACCGTCACAGCTAGTTGTTACCTTCCATTATGAAACTACAGACGTTACTGTACAGTCACAGCTAGTTGTTACCTTCCCTTGTGAAACTACAGATGTTACTAAACCGTCACAGCTAGTTGTTACCTACCATTATGAAACTACAGACGTTACTAAACAGGCACAGCTAGTTGTTACTTTCCGTTGTGAAACTACAGACGTTACTAAACAGCCACAGCTAGTTGTTACCTTCCATTATGAAAACACAGACGTTACTAAACAGTCACAGCTAGTTGTTATCTTCCATTTTGAAACTACGGACGTTACTAAACAGTCACAGCTAGTTGTTACCTTCCATTATGAAACTACAGGCGTTACTAAACCGTCACAGTTAGTTGTTACCTGCCATTGTGAAACTACAGACGTTACTAAACAGTCATAGCTAGTTGTTACCTTTCATTGTGAAACTACAGACGTTACTAAACCGTCACAGCTAGTTGTTACCTTGCATTATGAAACTACGGACGTTACTATACAGTCACAGCTAGTTGTTACCTTCCCTTGTGAAACTACAGACGTTACTAAACAGTCACAGCTAGTTGTTACCTTCCATTATGAAACTACAGACGTTACTAAACAGTCACAACTAGTTGTTACCTTCCATTGTGAAACTACAGACGTTACTAAACAGCCACAGCTAGTTGTTACCTTCCATTATGATAGTACAGACGTTACTAAACAGTCACAGCTAGTTGTTACATTCCATTATGAAACTACGGACGTTACTAAACAGTCACAGCTAGTTGTTACCTTCCATTATGAAACTACAGACGTTACTAAACAGTCACAACTAGTTGTTACCTTCCATTGTGAAACTACAGCCGTTACTAAACAGTCACAACTAGTTGTTACCTTCCATTATGAAACTACAGACGTTACTAAACCGTCACAGCTAGTTGTTACTTTCCATTATGAAACTACAGACGTTACTGTACAGTCACAGCTAGTTGTTACCTTCCCTTGTGAAACTACAGATGTTACTAAACCGTCACAGCTAGTTGTTACCTACCATTATGAAACTACAGACGTTACTAAACAGGCACAGCTAGTTGTTACTTTCCGTTGTGAAACTACAGACGTTACTAAACAGCCACAGCTAGTTGTTACCTTCCATTATGAAAACACAGACGTTACTAAACAGTCACAGCTAGTTGTTATCTTCCATTTTGAAACTACGGACGTTACTAAACAGTCACAGCTAGTTGTTACCTTCCATTATGAAACTACAGACGTTACTAAACAGTCACAACTAGTTGTTACCTTCCATTGTGAAACTACAGACGTTACTAAACAGTCACAGCTAGTTGTTACCTTTCATTGTGAAACTACAGACGTTACTAAATTGTCACAGCTAGTTGTTACCTTCCATTATGAAACTATAGACGATACTAAACAGTCACAGCTAGTTGTTACCTTCCATTGTGAAACTACAGACGTTACTAAACAGTCACAACTAGTTTTTACCTTCCATTATGAAACTACAGACGTTACTAAACCGTCACAGCTAGTTGTTACCTTCCATTATGAAACTACAGACGTTACTATATAGTCACAGCTAGTTGTTACCTTCCCTTGTGAAACTACAGACGTTATTAAACAGTCACAGCTAGTTGTTACCTTCCATTATGAAAATACAGACGTTACTAACCGTCACAGCTAGTTGTTACCTTCCATTGTGAAACTACAGATGTTACTAAACTGTCACATTTAGTTGTGACCTTCCATTATGAAAATACAGACGTTACTTAACAGTCACAGCTCGTTGTTACCTTCCATTATGAAACTACAGACGTTACTTAACCGTCACAGCTAGTTCTTACCATCCATTGTGAAACTACAGATGTTACTAAACAGTCACAGCAAAGGGAAACATATTTGTGAAACAAGTTTAGTATGGATATTAAGATTGCAGACTGTCCTATTCCGGACATCGTTCCACGTATCGGATGAAAAATTACATGTTCAGATCTGGAAGAGTTTAGCACCTTGATGCGTCCTTACAAGACATGACATCTCCTTATCACCCAATAGCATTTCGGGATAATGAGTTTTATTTTCACTACTGTATTGATGGCAAACTGAAGTGCTTATCTGTTAGCTTTTGTACATAGAGTACGAGCCGTTTTGAAGTAAGGATGAAGAACTGAGATATCTAATCCACCTGGGACCACCGACAATGTTGTTCTGATCACTGAGCTAATGGGGGATGCTCCTTAATTATATTATGTGAAGCTAACATATGTTTGCGTTCGGTTCCCACTGTGGACTTACGGTCAGAATAAACCATTTGTATTAGGATTTCTGTATTCCCCTCAGAGATGCAGTTGCCTTACAGTATGTGGTATCTAACTTATCCAGGCACATGCTGGGATTGTTTTAACTTATGACCGTGATTACCTCCATCCCAATCCTTAGCATTGCTATAACATGCACTTGGTCTTTAGTGTATATTTATAAATAATTGAAGATATGAGATAAAAGTGAGAGAATTAGCTAGAATCATACGAAGAAAGTAATTGTTAATTCTTAAGTCAACTTATTTTAAATTATGGTACGTTCTGAAGAAAGCCTCCTTCTTACCTCATTTCTTATAGTTGTTTCTCTTCTATCTCTTAATATCCCTATTTCTGCGGTGTTAGGGAGGAGGAGAAATGAATTTGAACTTATATGTGGCAGTGGTTTTTACAGCCGTTCGCCCTTTTGTTCAGCCTATACGAGTTGTTAATGGGGATTGGTATTATTGAAATATGATTAGGAGTCTGAAGAAAGCGACCATGGTTTTTTAAGTTTTCCCGTCCTAACGTTGACCTGGAGATGAAAATGGGGAACCATGAACAACCATTTCAAGTATTTTTGTTGGTAGGTATCTTGCCCAGTCATCGTCTGACAGTAATCACATGGCCTGGCACATTTAAGCTCTGTAATGGTTGAAATTAGCTCAGCCTTTTTTTGTTCTAAGGCAGGAACTTTAAAGGAAGGATTCAATATATAAGTTTCAAACTTGCATTCATAAATTTCTGTATGTCAATTAATACCAACGATGCCTGGAATCCCTTATTGAAAGCATTCTAAATGACGTGTGACTAAATATAGAAATACATTCGAAATAGACTTCGCTATTAATAAGTTACTCCAATTTCTTCCCCGGCTTGTACCTACCTTGCAAACTATGTGCTATCTTTCACCAGTAGACTTATTACTAGCATTGTGTAGTAGCAGCGACATACTCCACTATAAATTCCCTTTAGAGGCATATAATTTATGTACTTACACTAAATTGTTTTGTAATTTTGCTTTAATTGCAGTGTTTTGAGAGAAATGTGTTGTATAATATTGTAAATGTAAGATGTCTGACGTTCATTCTTGAAAGATGGGATGGTACAAATATTGAGGATATAGTCGCTTTTTACATAATGATAGGTGGATGTGTTAGATCCTAACGCCTCATAAAGCCTCCCAGTTAAAAAGTAAAAATACATTCATTTGTCCTCAATCCTTAAAGCGATTACTTCCCTTAAGGCAGTGAGTCAGCATTTTGTTATCTTGAGTAGATTGTGTATTATAAGTTTTAGAACTAGGGAAGACATAACCACTTCACTTCAACTCTGCTGTGATTTACAATTACATAGTTTGCTGTTCGTGTAAAAAGTATTAGTGATGCCAAATAAATAAAATAATTAATAAATTCACTTTATTCCTAGGACATGAAAGAAGAAACCCAGGACGGGGAAAGTGCAGCAAGTGGAAACCATTCAAATGAGTAAGTGTACAAATATGAGGAAACATGTTATTTAACTTTTGTGTATGCATAACTGAATATTTTGGATATGAATAAGTTCTGTTTGCAACGTCAGATATATCTCGCATTTTACTGCTTGGCTCGTCAAAGCAGATACATTATTGATATTATCTTAACTCTTCACTTGCCCACGAATTATTGTTCGGAAATCTCTCTTCTGGAAGTATTTGAGAGAAGTTAGTTAGCCTTATTGGTTCCTTAGTTTAGGGGCTGCGACAACGCGGTCATGCAGCTCCGCTTACTTAGGGTGTCTGTAGAATCTGTCTGACAACCGGTGTTAATTGTGATGGTTGTATTTGTGTGTGTTATCTGTTTTCAATTCAAGTAAGGACTGCAGACAATCAATTTTTTTCAAGTAGCTAATACTTTTGCCGCCAATTTCCACCGTCAACGACCACTAGGTCTGATCTAGGTTACCAGATGCCACCGCAGTCGGCTCCTGGTGACGAACGTTGGAACCTAAGAGCGTTAGTCAAGTGTTTAACCTATAATTTAGCTTCACACAGGTGAAATTAGTGGAAGATTCTGTATCATGCCATAAATCTATGACATGGGACCGCCGGCTTTACTTCCCCTCCGAAGGAAGGCATATTGAGGGATTTTAACGCTCTTAAATATTCCGACGGGCTTGAACTCGCGATCTTGGGCATAGACGCTCAGCATGCTTCCAACTACGCCAGAAATGTTCAATAACTCAAATACTAATGAAGCTATATAAATATGTATTAGCACAATAGATGCCAGCTACTCTCCTTGTAATCGATTAAAATCTGGTAATGTTATGATGAAAACTTTGAAAGTTAAACATTCAGTCATACCTCCCCTTATTGGAGACTTACCTGGCAATGAGGTAGACTTTGTAGTTCGGCAGGAGGAGAACAGGATCAAGGTTGAAGAAGTGGAGAGGGTGGTAAATAAACACGAATGCTTCAAAGCTGCAAGGTTAGTTGAATTTCAGCCAGAAATTGTCAATGGGAAAGCAGGGCTGAAATGGTTGCTTAGGATAATCGAATTCGCGGTGGGTTTAGGAAATATACCCTCACACTAGAGCAAAGCAGTAATGACACCAATTTATCAGGACGGTTACAGAAATTATAGTGGGCAAAGTGTATTCAGGCATTGTTGAAAGGAGAACAATTTGCCGAGAGTAAGATGGATGCTCAACATTTCAGTATGCGTCAAGTTACTGAGAAATGAGAGGAAGAGACAGTTGTGTTTGTGTATCTAGAGAAGGCGTACGATTGAGCACCTGAGGGAAGGTATTAATAGGAGTGTGGCGAGGCTTATGGGCCATTTGTTGAACTGGCTGGGTGAATTTCAAGGTGAGTAATCTGGCCTATTCGGATGACCCGGTTGTAATGGCGGCCTCTGTTGAAAGTTTGGAAGCCAATATGTTTGAACTTGAACAGAAATGTTAGGAGTATGGTATGAAGATCAGCATTTCATCAATTGGGAAGAAATGCAAGAAAGTCGAATGCTAGGTGGAATGAACAAAATAGGAGCAGTGGAACATTTATTAAATCTGAATTTGACCAGAACCTGGCTTTTATATACTCTGTTTCATCTTCTGGGGGACATTACCTATTCAAATTAGTAACCATGGTCACCACTGCACCTGAAATACGTGCTAAATTATGTAAGTATGTGTTTTTATTTACAGCTCTTTTTACATAAGTAACCATGTTCCAACCGCGCTTGAATGTCATTCAACTGTCAACAAGGTGCTCACACCTAGGTGCACACATTGTTGCCAACATGTGGGATACAAAATACCCCACACTTATTAAAGATTATTGGTGCGTGACAAAAAACAGGGATGTATATATCGCTACCACAGCTTGCAGGCTAAAACCGTTGCCAAAATTCATTGGTTTAGACAAAACGAATGTTTGGATTGGATTTTGCCTAACAATAATTGGTCTAGGATTAAAATATTGGGCTAGGCAAAAACCATAGGTTTGGGTGAATATTATTGATGAGTTTCTACCCCCATTGTGCGTGACAAAATCAAAATGAGAGATGTAGAAACAGAGGCTAACTGCTAATAGGGGATCTAGGTGGAGACTTTTTTGGAATTACGGGCTTGCAGACTAGACTGGACGCTCAAAAGGAAAATCGGATAGGAAACATGACTGTCGCACTCGGACCCAACCCCATCATGAAGGACCCTCCCCCGCACGAACGATTGTATTCATGAATCTATTAAAAACCACATTTTTAAGTGTAATTGTTTAAATCAACTTCAGTAAAACGTTTTTTTTTTAGTTTTTTTTATAATGTAAAACGCCATCAAACAAGTTTGTGAATTTTCAACGCAAAAAGAAAAGGGAGAAACTCCTGCCCAAAATTAATCGTGACTTGCGCATTATACGTTTCTTCTAGACAGTTGTGCGATCGACAGGAAAACATACCGTAACACTTTTGACAAGTAAACATTGAGTAGGATTTCGACATAATAATTAAACCATGAGTTTTGAAATCGAGGTGTTTTATTCCAGGCAATAATCAAGCTCAAGCTACAATACAAAACCTTAATGAAATCAAGTTCAGACAAAAATCAAGCTACACAATCAGCTGTTAAAACAAAAATTTTTTTTTTGCAAGCAGAGAGCTCTTGGATGCGAATATGTCAATGACCTTTCAAAATCATTATCCCACTCACTTGCAATGATAAGTGAAGCCCCCAGACGATCACCATGGTGGTGCGCAAGTCTGTTTAAGCTTGGAAAAGGAGACTTCATTCGAAACGCTCGCTACTGGGAGAGTGACAGCAATCTTCAAGGTAAAATACAAATTTGGGAAGACGCATTTAAGTTTAGCTAAACAAAACGCTCTGAAAATCTCAAGAAGGCTGCCAACATTACGCGGTTCATCTCTTTCCTTGCTATTTTCATAAGTTTAGCTAAACAAAACGCTCTGAAAATCTCAAGAAGGCTGCCAACATTACGCGGTTCATCTCTTTCCTTGCTGTTTTCATCTTCCTGATTCGCTTGTGCTTCGTTTTCCACTTCCTCCTCTTCCTCACTGTTACACACATCTTCATGAAGATCTATCTCCGGTACCTTTATGATGTCGCCGTCTGTTTCATCATTCCCTAAACCGCATAGATCCTTATCCTCGTCCAAATCAGATTCCGATTGCATGGGCTCGGATGACACAGGCTCATCATGAAGTCTCTCGGGTAGGTGTATTGATTTTAGAATACCATCAAAGCAACGGGAAAATGCTATGTATTCTTTCATCGCCCCTTCATCATCAACGAATTTGCCATAAAACTGATTTGAAACAAGCAAAGGCATCCACAGGCTTGCTTTCACTATTTTCTTGAACTTGAGTTAAGCGGGCTTTCAGGAGTCCAAGAACAATTTTGTCATTATTGGTCTCACCCATGAAACGTTCTTTCTTGACTCACGACAATGTCCACAGATTCAAGGAAAGTGTGAACCCTAAAGATTTCTAGAGGGTCAGCAATAGGCTCATCGTTTGCTAACTCACCTGGCATTTCCTTCTTGTTTCTCAGACGACTAATTTGGTTTAAAGGCACAAACTCAGTGTTAGATTTCTGCATGAAATCCTCAGCTTCCGACTTGATACAATTAATATTTTTTGCAGTTTTGCAATCCTTGATAAATTTGATTCAAGCACGGTCATAGCTGACAAAAGATCCATATCTAGGCATGGTTAAATTTTTGTGAACGGATCAACAATTGCAAATATTTTTACAAAAGCAATTGCTGTGTAGACAAATTGTAATTTGGTGAAGTAAGTGATCAGTCCAGCGGCTAGGGGCTGCAGCTTCATAATCTCCTTGTCCTTCAATACGCCTTATTTCTTCGAGAGTTTCAATCACGGCAGCATGAGTCCAACGCACTGTATCTATAGCCCTCGAATGGGACATCCACCTAGTGGTAGTAACGCTTTTCAATCTCATAATGTTCAGTTTGCATTTTACTGTACACTTCAATGTGTAGCTTGGACCTACTTATAAAAGCAAACAATGTTTCTACGGCATCCAACGAAAATTCTACAGCATTAATAACAACCGGATGTGCCCAGCACCAGATATATACAGTCATACGATTAACTTCTCGAATCAAACCTTGTAGACCATTGATTTCAGCACGCATGTTTGCCGTCATGCGATTGTCCAACTAGCTGAGATCTCCAGTTAAGTCCGCGCTGAGTGCACAAGTTTTCGAAAGTATCTCTTAAGGCTTTATCTGTTGTAGAGGGTGATTCTACAAGACCTATTAGCCTCTCAGGAATACGACCTGTTTTATCATCAGCATACCTTACAATAAAAGACACTTGTTCCTTTCTGGCGACTAGTCAAACGTACCATCGTAAGCCATGCTAACCATTTTTGCATCCTCTATTTCTTTGGATATTTTTTGGTGATGAACGTACAAATTGCGGCGTCATTCAATTGGTTTTGTCGCCGCCATGCGTTCGGGAGTTATCGGCAAAGTTTATATGAAAGTAGGGTGTGAAGCAGAACTCTCTGCAACCCACTACTGTCAATTTTTTCATCCTAGAGACTTGAAATTTATTTTGGGGGTGGAGGGCGATGAGGACCATTCATTTACGTCAAACACACTTTTTTGTAAACTTCCTAGTTTCCAAAATATAGGAATTTCAAAATTTGAGTGTTTTCAAAAACAGGTCAAAAATAAAAAAGTTTTATTATAACAATCAAACACATAGAGACCGTTCGTTTAAGTTATTGCACAACGTTCTATCATGTTTGGTTTTCAAACTATCACTTATTTTCAAAAACAAAAATTTTCAATTTTTTTCTGAAAAATATAACAAGTGGTCCATAGGAAAGAGCACGTCAGCCCGAGTCCAACGACATGTCGCATGCCCATGGTTTCATGAAATATACATGAGAGTTCATCGTAGCCGAGCGGCTCGTGTCACTCGTTTAAACTCTCATCACTCCCCTACTGACCTTCCGTATGAGGGCGTCTCGGCGTGTTTGCGTAATTAAGTCCTTTGGCTAACAGGTCCTTACTTGGCTCGTTCAGTGGCAGGGATGACATGTTGATCACTATGCGCTTCCTGTCTAGTGCTTACGTTGAAGGTGGTTTCTGCCTTTGTTGCAGCAAGTCAAATTTCTTTATATGTGTAGCTGTTGTTTTCTGTAATATGGAAACTGCTTGCCTTGCGGTTATGTTATCCAACATCGTCCAATCGTCGGGAGACAGTCGTAGCATTACCTTGAACTGTATGTCATATAGTTCTCGCGTCACCATATCTAGTTCACGACGGCAATTCCGGACTCGTTCACGTAATAGGGCACTTTCAGTTCGGAGTAAGATTCTCCTCGCTGCAGGCGAAGAAATATGATGTTTTACCTTGATAAACTTAGGTGAAATGTCGTAGTCTCTGCAGCGTTTCAAAAAGGCAAGTGAGCTCAGCAAGCGCGACCGTTTCTGGCGTAGAATGTCCAATTTCCTGCTGTAGGAGTGAGTTTCCTCCCCGTAGAGGCGTATATATTTAGATCGTAGACTTTCGCGGCCGGTGTCTGGTTTATCATCTTGGCTTACAGGATTGAGCCGCGTCGCATATCGGTTATAATTTCCCGACGTTTTGGCTGACATTGCAGCAGCCTTAATCATGGGTAGGTACGAGTTGGTGTCCGTACTCAAACTAATGGTTTCTGATCTCCAGCCGAGGGCTACTCGATAGGGGTTAACATCACAAAGGTGACAAATGGGATGTCTGGCATTCTACTGGTTGAAATATGGATATTGGAAGTGTGATTATCCAGAGGCAGGTTTAGGGACATGAAATTGGAAATAGATAGGTTGAAGTTGGATTTGTGTTGGATTGGTGACGTATGCAGGCAGGAAGAATGGGACTT
This sequence comes from Meconema thalassinum, assembly GCA_946902985.2. Taxonomy (NCBI): domain Eukaryota; kingdom Metazoa; phylum Arthropoda; class Insecta; order Orthoptera; family Tettigoniidae; genus Meconema; species Meconema thalassinum. Next base: position 43,320,913 of record OX336388.2, on the reverse strand, counting down.
CTGGCCAGGAGACTAGAAGATATTTAGCTCTGAATCAAATAACGGGTATGGAGAATAAGTCTCATATTGACTGGGGAACTTGGCCAGTGGGTAGAACATTATGAGCATTATAGGTTTATTGTAGTTAAAATTAGAACGAAAACTACGTGCATTAGAGCAGTATAAGTCTAGCAGGCTATCAATCAAACAGATAATAAATAAGTTATAAAATTCTACTAACAAATACAGAAGGTGTAATGCTACAGATAGTAAATGTTGAAAAGTGAGATTGAAATGCCGTGTTAAGAAGAGGAAGAGAAGAAAAGATAGCGGCGAAATTTAGAATGCATGACATATACGAACGATTGAGCAGACTGGTAGAATTCTGCACCGATAACTAATAAGGCATAGCTCATCATCGGCTTTAACTCGAATCCGAGTATAAATCTTTTTCCTTCAGTCCAGTTTGTGGATGTGTTTACGGTGACTAAAGAGTCCAATCCTGGCATGGAACAAGCGACCACACAAGTCACATAGTATTGCTGGAGGAGGACGTGGTTGGGCTGCTCGAAGTTTCCGAGCTTGACGCTTGGCCTCTTCATGTATGCGTCAATCCCTTTCAAACGTCTATACAGTATCCGAGATGGTACGGCGCCAAGTAGAGCGGTCTTCAGCCAGCATGTCCCAGGTTTGTGAATCAAGACCTGTCAATTTCAGGGTCTGCTTGAATTGGTCCTTGTAGCGCCTCTTAGGACCACCATGAGGTCTGGTGCCATAGTATAACTCACCATATAGCATTTGACGAGGTAATCTCACATCATCCATCCGATGGACATGACCAATCCATCTAAATTGGTGACCTATTATGGATGATTCTATGCTGTTGATTTGAGCCTTTTCCAGAACAGCAATAATGGTAATGCGGTCTTCCCATTTAATCCTCAGGATTGATCGAAGGTTTTTGTAGGTGGAAACGCTCAAGATTCCTAAGATCACGTCGGTAAAGGGTCAACGTTTCACAGCCATACAACAATGTAGAAATGACTACTGCTTTGCACACCATAAGCTTTGTACTCATGGACAGATCTTTATTCATGAAGACACGGGTGCGCTAATCGTCCATATGCTGCATGGGCTGCGCCAATTCTCTTATCCACGTCCTGCTCACAGGTACAGCTCACAGAAATGGTACTGCCCAGATACGAGAAGTGGTCAACCTGTTCTAATGGCAAATTTGAGATGGAGATATTGAACTGAGGAAGAGGTGTGCCTGGTGAAGGTTGTGCCAAGACTTTAGTCTTATTGACATTTATGGTAAGAGCAAAGCGATCACATGCAGTTTTGTAACAGTTAACTGATTCTTGCAGCTCTTCTGGTGTGAGAGTTGGCGACGCAGCATCATCTGCATACAACATGTTAGTAACCTTAGTAACCTGAGTTTTCCTCAAAGAGCGGAGACGAGTTAGGTTGAAAAGCCCTCCATCAAAACGATACTTGACCTCCACACCTGGGATGTTGGTGGGTGAATCATAAAGCATTGCAGCCAAGTACAGCGCAAAAAGCGTTGGAGCCAGTACACATCCTTGTTTCAGTCCATGGGTAATGGTTTCTAACAAACACAACAGAACTATAAACACTGGAATGAGACCAGGAGGTATAGGACGTTTATAAACTGATTTTATTGCGGTCAAGAAGAGATTCCGAAATCTGAATTGGGATTACAAAACGAACTCCGGGGGCAACACAAATTCTACCTACAATCTGGTTGTTATGAAGTAGATGAGAACTCCAATACAAGGAACATCTTTGAAAGAGAAATCTGTAGATGAGAACATTGTTAGAGAGGAAAGAAGATACAGGACGAGTAGAAGGTGCAGATTTTGGTTCGCTCAGAATATACTACAATATGAATGAGTAGAAGGTACAGATTTTGGTTCGCTCAGAATATACTACAATATGAATGAAAGAAGGTTGAACAAGAGTGAATGACATGAAATAGAGAAAGCAGAAAATAACGTCTGAAAATTGAGGTAATGATGAAGTACAATAAAGCTAAGGAAAATGGTTCGAATGAATATGAGAATGACTATCTCATGGTGTTGTGGATAGAGTAATTGGCTGTCGACCCGGAGGTTTGGATTTGGTTGTTGGCCCAGCCAAGGATTTTAATTCTGGTCTGAGGACTGGGACTGGGTACATTCAGCCTCATGAGGCCAAATTGAGAAGAGGTGGGCGCGATTTCCTCACCAGGCATCATTGAACTCTTCATTTTGGTTTTACTACTTTTACTCCAGGCAAACACGGGGATTGTGTTTAACTTCAGGCCACACCCGCCTCCTTCCCAATCCTAGACTTGATTCCAAATACACAATTTAATACAGACATCTGAACACACAGGTTATCAGAAATATTCAAACATACAAAACGCAACCAAGTTACTCGGGGCTAAATGACCAAGATGTACATGCTCCTTAAATGAAACTACAGAAATATCCAAATGTACATAATTGTTTTTAAGTAGGAATTGTTTATACAGCTTATCGAAAGATTAAGAATTCTTTCGGGTAAAGATGCTCTAATATTAGTGACTGAGGTGAAACCCTTTAATATATACAGAATAGAAGGTATACTGATAGAATGAACACATGGAGCGTTTGTATAGGGCTAAGAATATCAAGTATAATGAAGTGAAAGAGGAGGGGAAACCGCTGAGCATAAAAGAGAATATTTAATATTTGAATCAGAAGTGGTTGGCCGCTACGTAGCTAGGGACCACCAGACATCGGTTAAGTTCGAACTGAGTTGCTACGATGCATAGGGGCTGAAGATCTGGTCAGTTTATTTCGCTTATTATTACTTTGGATGTTTGGACAGGTATGGGAAGGGTTATCGAACAGTATGCCATTGTCTCTATACTGAAGAAAGCAGGAGCTGACAGATTGGAAGGTTCTCCTACAATGAGTGTGATGACTAACGCTTCTAAGGTTTTATTAGAAGGATAAACAAATTGCTGATGATGAAGAAATTGAAGAAATGTATGATCAAATAGAAGAATTGTTTGACATAGTAAAGGAGAATTCAAACATTATCTTAATGGGTCATTTTAATGCTTCCGTTGGCTCTCAAAATAATGTTAAGTATGCTAGGATGTTTGACATGTGTAATGTCGATGTGAGAGGAGAAAGATTACTCGAATTCTGTGAGCAACATGAGATGGTAATAACATATACCTGTTTCGAAGTTCCCAAGAGAAGACGTTACACCTGGATAGCACCTGAGGATAGAAGAAGGATGCAAATTTACTACATCATAGTTACACAAAGAGATAGGAACCAAGTGAAAGTCAGCCATACTTACCCTGGGACGGAAATTGATAGTGATCACATCCTAGTTGCAGCTAAATGTGATATAAAGTTCAAGTGGAATGAATCATTTGGACAAAAAAAAATGGTGGTTAAATAAGCTTCAGGATTCTAATGTAGTACAAATATTTAAAAATGTTAGATAATTGGTTAAGGATGAGACTTTAGGACGGGTTGATATAAGAAATGGCTTAGAATCAGCTGCAACGGAGGTACTAGGCAAAGGGAAATTGGAACCGAAAAAGAAATGGATGACCCAGGAAGTCCTAGAGCTTATTGAATAAAGGAGCAAATTTAGTAATACAGACACACAAGCGTATTTGTCTCTAAAGAATCAAATAACAAGGAAATTTCGCAAGGAGGAAGAAAATTGGATGATGGGTGTATGCGTGGGTATTGAGGATAACCTGAAGAATGGGAAACCTGACAAAGCTTATTTTAAAGTGAAATCTTTGAACTATCAACTATGCATCACAAGCAACGTAGTTAAGGATTCCAAAAGGAAGCTATTGTTTGAAAATGAAAAGGTATGTGAGTGATGGAAGGAATACCTTGAAGATTTGTATGATGGACCAGATATTACTGACAATAGTATTTATATAGAAAATGAAGAACTAATTGTGGAAGATGATAAAGGTCCAACTAAAGCAGAGTTTTGTGCACCACTCACTAAACTGAATGGAAATAAAGCAACTGGTGTAGAAAACATTCCTGCAGAGCTCTTAAATTTTGTGATGTAAGCATTAAAGAATACCTTTTCCAAATCAATACTAAATGCTATGAGGACGGAATTGTACCTCCTGATTTTATTAAAATTTGAACATTCACACTACCCAAGAAAGGAAATGCTTGTGAATGTTCTAATTATAGAACTTTAGCCATTCTTGCACATGCATCAAAGATTGTATTAATCTTCATCAAAGATAGACTAAGCAGGAAAATTGAACAACATCTGGATAGTGATCAGTATGGATTTAGACCAAGGAAAGGGACTAGGGAAGCTATCCTAGCATTACGACAGATTTTAGAAAGAAGACTAAAAGTTAATCGAAAAACGTATATAGTATTCATTGATATAGAAAAGACATTTAATAATGTCAATTGGAATACCTTATTTCTTACATTTGCCAAAGTCGGGATTGACTGGACAGACAGGCGCCTTATTCTGAACTTATATAAAAATCAAACTACCGAAATAACAGTTGATGGCAATAAAAGAGAAGCAAAAATAAGAAAAGGTGTAAGGCAGGGTTGTACTCTTATCACCATTTCTTTTTAATATCTATATAGAAGCTGCAATAAATACATTAAAAGAGAAAACAAAAGAATTTAAATGTAATGGATTACAGGCACATAGCATTGGCTTTGCAGATGATATTGCAATTTTAGCAAACTCTGCATGTTAAAAGTTTTTCAGAAATCCTTAGCAAAATTCGGGCTAAGATTTAATTCTCGGAAGACATAACTAATGGTAGTTGATAAAAAGATACTACCAATTTTAGCTAATATAATGTTAAATGATAGTGCCATCGAACAAGTAACGAAATTTTGCTATTTGGGGAGTGTGATTAATTATGACAATAGATGCATCTCAGAAATTAAGAAAAGAATAGCGTTGGCGAAAAAAGCCTTTCAAAATAAGAAGAATTTGCTGCTCAATGGCCACCTCAACTTGAAGATAAGGAAGTCATTTCTCAAGACCTTTGTTTGGAGTGTGTTGACCTATGGTTGTGAAACATGGACACTTGGGAAAGGAGAAGAATCAAAACTTGAGGCAGCTGAAATGTGGTTTTGGAGACGAATGACCCGAACAAGCAGGATGGAAAGAAAAACAAATGAGCTTGTTCTGAACCAAATTCAGGGGAATCGATGCCTGTTGAACACCATCAAGTAAAGGAATGCAAAATCCGTGGGACACATACTTAGACATGACACTCTCCTCCAGGTATTTTTTTAAGGAAAAACTGTGGGGAAAAACAAATGGGATGACCAAGACAATCGTATCTCAAGAACATTGTCAAGGAGATGGAATGTGACTCGTATGCCAATGTGAAGAGGACTGCTGAAGACTGCAAGAAATGGCTGCAACGACAAGGCTTTTAGCCTTTAGAAGCTGATGACGATGATGAAACAAATGGATTGGATGACAGCCGAGTTAGGTTAAGACAAGTTCAGGGGAACAAGGGTAGTTGTATTAAGTATTAGACTGTTCTTGGTAGAATAAAATCGAGAGGAAAACGTTCTTGGCATATTTAGTGTAAATAAAGCTGTGTATAATGTTCATTTTTGATATTGTTTGACAGTTTGAAAAGTTTCGGAATACAATTCAGGATTCTGAGTGTGTCTACAACCAGTTGGAATTTATTTGCTTCGATAGACATGAGAGAGAAACTGGTATTTAGAATGATGTAAGGTAAGACTGCATTTTTTCATTCGTACTATTCAATCCATACATACGGCAAGTAACGAAGCAAATGCCAAAGAAATTTGAAGGAGAATTGAGGACGAAGATCAAGTCATTTCGACTCGGTGACTTGCTAACGACAATGTTATCATAGCCTCATCACCAGAGGATTTGATCATGTTTCTAAACGGTGTGTACGAGGTGTTGAGGAAAGATTTCATAATAAAATCATTGTATTTGAAACAGAGAAAACGGAATGCAGCAATAAGATTTAAAATTAAAATATTGAAATCGATTGGCTGTTGAAACACTAAGAGACGTTGGTGACTCCAACTTGGGCGCAGGAGGGACAAAGCAAAAATGTTGGGTGACATCTGTTTAAATAAAATATAAATCTAGGTATTAAAAAGTCATTTTTGAAGCCATTGCCAGGAGTTTGGCGCTACATGGATGCGAAACTTGGATTGTTTTTGCTGCAGAATATACAAAAATAGAAATATTTGATTGTTGTGTTGTGGGAAAATAGTGATGATTAAAAGGTTAAATATAGTACTTAATGAAGTGTATTAGGATGAGTGGGGTAGGGTAAATGAGTCTGACGAGTGGTTATGAATAAAAGAGATAGGTTGGTATGGCACATACTAAGGCAACTGGAATTGAAACCTTACAGTTGTTATGGAAGGACGGGTCGAGGACAAGAACTCGAGGGGATAACCAAGAATAGTTTATTTTGAACGAATTCCTTCGGATGTAGGGTGTTTAGGTTCTGCGGAGATAGAATGGTAATCTCAAGAATGAGTGACGTCACTCCACAAATAAGCCGCCCGTGCGAAAGTTCAGCCACTTTTGCACACGCGTATACGGATTTATTTAAGCAAATGCATCGATTTGTGCAAGAAGTGATATCCCTTACCGTACTCTAATTCATCACTTTTAGGATATTGCGCCACGTTTGACAAACCTCTGAGATACTAATGTCAGATATTTTGAAACATAGAATGTAACATCGATTATTAATTTAGAATAACAGTGTACAAAGTGTGAATTTGTTGACGTCTAAATAGGAGGTCATTGGGAGGAAAGTTGCTTATTTTATGTTCCCAGCTACAGTACGTGGTCAGACGGGAGTCACATTGTGGTGAGCCAAGAGTTGGATAAATGTTCGCTATATGGAGTGTTTAATGTTAACGAGTTACCACTTTCTGTAGATTATGACAAGCCACCGTTATATGTAGTATCTGATATTTTCTTGGATCTAAAGCTAATCACTCAACTCCACATAATACATCCGCGATGTATTCAAGAGTAAAGCATAATAGCCCATATGGTTTCGAAATCACATGATTTGCATATCCAAAATTCCCACCTTAATCCAAATGGCTATTCTGTAGGGAATATAATATGGAGTATTCTGTCACCTGTACGTGCACGCACTTCCTAAGTCAGATGGATATCAGTTATCCAGATTCTATTAAATAGTCATATCCCCGAACATCCATGTAGTTAAAGTGGCGCAATGTGGTGTAAAATAAGTCGAACACTTTCACTGCTCATATGAATTAGCACACAATTTCCGTAACCATTCAGTAATTTCAATTATATAACTCGTCAAGGACAAAGTTGACTTTTGGCAAACAGAATGTGTCTGGAAATAATTTGCCATTTCCATGTATAATCAGTACTTTTGAAACGGATACGGATTTAATATTTATCAAGGAAACCTATGACTACAAATACTCCGATGTGACGCACCATTTTGTTTGCATGGTATGAATGTAAGTAATTTGAAAATATTCAGACTGTATGAAAAACATAGCATTGAATATTAAAACTGAGATCAGTTCCAGGTATTAGATAAAGACAGTATTTATGGTAGTGATATTAATGAATGCTGTTCCAGTTATCATTTCATAAGTTAGATCTCTGTATTTTGAAAGTATTATTCACCATTCTCAGATAATTCAACATATATGAGCGCACTGCATTGTATTAATAATACCAATGATTTTAGGCTGGGATGTCCTGATTTTTCGGATCCTGCTGTAAGGAAGATACACGCATTATGTAATACCCGAGATCAGAATACCAGCACTGTATCTGAAAGGAATATTACAAATCAACAAAATTTGACGACCAAGCGGTTAACCCATACTGGGGAGAAGCCGTTCTCGTGTAGCACATGCGAAGCCAAATTTAGTCTGAAAAGTAGTTGCAAGAGACACACGTTAACCCATACAGGAACGAAGCCATACACATGTAGCACATGCGAATCCAAATTTTCCCGCAATGCTGATTTGAAAACACACATGGTAACCCATACTGGTGAGAAGCCTTTCTCGTGTAGCATATGCGAAGGCAAATTTAGTCGAAGAGCTCCTTTGAAGAGACATGTTAACCCATACTGGTGAGAAGCCCTTCTCGTGTAGCACATGCGATGCCAAATTTAGTGTGAATGGTAGTTTGAAAACGCACATGTCAACCCATACTGGTGAAAAGCCCTTCTCGTGTAGCACATGCGAAGCTAAATTTAGTCGGAAAGCTCATTTGAAGAGACACATGTTAACCCATACTGGTGAGAAGCCCTTTTCGTGTAGCACATGCGAAGCCAAATTTAGTCTGAAAAGTATTTTGAAGACACACATGTTAACCCATAGTGGTGAGAAGCCCTTCTCGTGTACCACATGCGAAGCCAAATTTGCACTCAAGCAGGTTTTGATGAAACACAAGTTAACCCATAGTCGTGAGAAGACAAAGTAGAATATTTCAAGCCAAATTTGTTGGAACATTTGAAGATACACCTATACGCATACCCGTATAGCAGATTTGATGAGAGACATCTTAACCCTTTTGATGCCAAGCAATTAATAAGTGAAAATGCTAAAATTACCAATCCAAGCTTAGTGATTTTACAAGTGTTACAAATTGTCTCCCACCTATATTTTAAGATAGTGTGTTGTTTTTTTTTCTCTTGTAGGTAAACAAACTATTCAGAAACTTGAAGCTAAATAATTACAATTTCCTTAATTTGGGTATTAATAAAATATAAATATGACAGCCTACACAATCTAAATAGTATCTTTTGTGAAAGAAATGAACCCGCGCAACGAATAAGGGACTCGGCGCCATTTTTGTAGTTTTGTGTAAAGTACGTTTTTGTTGTTAGAAAGCGTGCTATTAAGTGAATTTCGTCCAAATTTTAAACGAGTGATTCCTAATATATAAACATTGTAGTTTACTTGTGTGGTGCTTCAGTGACAACTGAACATAGATATAGGCATATTTTTGTGTATCAAATAGGAAGAAGGACCCCCGTAACAGGTTTTGTTGTCTCGGAGCCCACTCGTTAACAGCATGCATTTCTTGCGACTGGAGTCCTTATTCCACTGAACGGATGGTAATAGCTATATTAATACACACACTGATCTTTGTTGTTGTAGTTGATGTTGATTCTTTTAAAGGCTTTGCGACATTGCGGTCATGTAGCCACGTGTATTTGGGTCTGTGTCACTGTGATGTTTGTGTACCTGTTACTGAGGTACGAATTGGGTAGGAAGCGGCCGTGGCCTTAAGTAGAAGTAGAGTAGGAGTAGAAGAGGGAAGTCATGCAAAACCACGTCCAGGATGACTGGGATGGGAATTGAACCCGTCTCTTCTCAATTCTGCCTCTAGATATTGAGTGTACTCCGTTTTAGCCCTCAGACCAGAATTAAATTTCTTGACAGAGCCGGGAATCGAACTCTGACTTCCAGGGTGACTGCCAAGAATGTTATCCAATACAGAACGAGGCGGACAAAACATTGCTTGGATGGTTCCTCAGTTTAGGGGCTGCGACAACGCGGTCATGTTGCCCCGTGTACTTTGGGTGTGTGTTGAAACTGTCTGACAACCGGTGTTAATTGTGAAGGCTCTATAAGTTTGTGTTATCTGTTTTAATTTAAGTAAGGACAGTAGACGATCAATTTCAAGAGGTTCCTACTTTTGCTACGAAATGCTACCGTCAACGACACCTAGCCGCATAATTTGCAATTAGATGCCACTGCTACTGGCACCTGGCTACGAACGTTGGAACTACAGAGCGTTAATCGAAACTAACCTACAAATTTGACTTCACACAATTTTAGTTAGCGGAAGGTTCTTTTACATGCCATAAATCTATGACATAAGACCGCCGGCTTGTCTTCCCCTTCAAATGAGGGCGTAATTAGGGAATTTTAACGCTCTAAAAATCCGACGACTTCGGCCGGGTTTGAAACCACGATCTTGGGCAGAGAAGCTCAGCATGCTACCGAGGGGTGCAGAGGGGACGCTCAAGTTTGTCTTGGGGAACAACTAAAATGTAGTTCTCCTTCTTTTCCAGACATATTGTAACAATTCTATAGTGGTTTTTGTCTTCTGGGTGGGAAGAAACTCAATCATATTACTGACATGATTTAGGAAGAGTGAAGATTGACAAAGATAATTTTGAAAGAGTGAGTCATTTGGGCATCAGATATTGAGCTAGGTGGGATTTCAACGGGTTACCACATTCAAATGACGTCTTCCTTATAAGCGTGGTGATAATGAAACCGATGACAACACCGAATGATGTGAAAAGAAACATCTTGCAGAGGGTCTCATTCACACGACTACATACAGAACGTTAGTGGGCTGCAAACACAGACTAGGGTCTCATTCACACGTCTACACACAGAACGTTACTGGGCTGCAAACACAGACTTGGGTCTCATTCACACTTCTACACCCAGAACGTTAGTGGGCTGCAAACACAGACTTGGGTCTCATTCACACTTCTACACACAGAAAGTTAGTTGGCTGCAAACACAGACTTGGGACTCATTCACACTTCTACACACAGAACGTTAGTGGGCTGCAAACACAGAATTGGATCTCTAAAAGAACATGTGTTTCGAATTTTTTTAAACATTATCTCGATTATTCCCCCACAACATTGAGAGCGCGCTGAAGGGTGACCAGGAGTGCACTAGCAACTTTTAGCACCCCTTGGCTACCTGCGTCCCTGCGCTCCAATTCTCATACCAGCATTAAGGATCCTCCAGCGTAGTGCTGGGGGTTCGAACCTGGAACCTACGGTGACGGTCTCACAGAACTGAGAATATTACACCAAATTTATATAAATTAGGGCTTTATGGGACAAGGTTGTACTATGGTGTCTTCCCCCTTCCGGGTTCATCCTCGTGGCAAACAGGACATCAATTATCGTAGAATATATCACGCTAAGACATTACGAGCCACTTATTCTCTACAGTAGCTGTGAGTGGTAGTAACCGCCCTTTTTTTAGAAGACTCGTGTTAAATCCCCGTGTTTGCTGTTGAGAAATTAAATCCTGGTACGAGTGTTGGAACAAAGTAGACTTAAAATTGTAAGGATAACCGAGGAGTAGATTCCAGGTACCTCCCTTGTCTTCCGTAGTTTCCCATTTCTACTCCAAACAAATATCGGAATGATAGACTACCTAACATGCCAAATTCACATTCCCACAAATTCTAGCCCCTTAAACACGTACACACCCTAGCAATCACCACAATAAGACAGCTCACACACTCAAGTACACGGGGCTGATGACAACGATGCCCCAACTCCCTCAATAAAACAACTTAATCTCCACATTATTAACAGGGGTGTATTCAAATGTCTCATTCCAAAATTCAGACCTATTAATAACAAATTCTGGCCTGCAGACATCCAGGTGAAAACATGGAGGTCCTTTTTCTACTCACCTCTTTTGGTTGTATTTTTTCTGGAATTATACGTCTATGGCGATTTTCATATGCTTCCCGAGCATCATTCAACATCTTTCTATTGACATCTTACCACTTTTGCATGTTCCCTTTACGTCTACGGCCGTAATTGTCACGTTTGCTAGCTGACGGAGAGGTCTCTAACTTCCTGACGCCCTCCTTCTTGGAATACCAGAGTCCTTCTTCCACGCACGTGGCATTTCAATTGCAAATATGTACCCATAGGAGGCACTTGTGTGCACAACGTTTAACACGTCATTTCATGCTACATGCGACCAGGTACCTATTTCCATCATAATCTCAAAAGAGACCAAGGTGGCGCGTAGTCCCTTATTCGTTGCGCAGGTTCAAATGTTAATATTTATTTAATTGTTGATAAATATCGCAAGCATAGAGTAATTCTATCAAATAGGTATTGAGTGCGATCAATTTCTACAATGATATACGTTTACAGTCCTCCGGCATTAGGAGGATTATCGTCAGTAAAATCAAAGCCGTCGCCATCAATAGAAAATTCACACACTTCACTTAGCACTAAAACCGTATTTATGTCCCCTTCGCTGAAGGAGCTAGCCATATATGACTCCACGTATATTAATAAGCTCCAGACAACATATACTTCAGAAGATAATGCACACGGGAACTGCAGCATGTTCAAAAAAATACCTATTATAAATGCAGTTATTCATGGAACTTAAATTTATCGATAGAATCTGAGAAGGAATGGTTCCCGCGTTGTATTCGTTACAATAGTTAAATCGCGGTGTGTCTGGAAATAAAACAAAACAAATTTCATAGATCGGCCAGTGGCATTTTTATCAGATGCTTCCTCGGCCGATATATCGGCACCATAATGGCTAATCCATAGCGGCGAGAATCTATAATCTACGAAGATAGATTAGTTTGGGGGAACAATACTATATTTGTTGATGGTATAGTCATATCTAAGTTTTGCGGTAATAAAATGAATAGTCTTTTTTCAGCTTAATGCCTTAATATGTTTCAGTAACAGTTACCACACTCACTACGTTTCCTAACTGGTGTTCTTGTATTTTGTTTAGAGAGGGTTTGATAGTGTTTTGTAGAGCTATTTGTCTTGTATATTTGGATCTGATGATGCTCCCTTGACGAGAAAAATCATATCATATCTTAGTTTTCATCATCAATAGTCCTCAATAATATATATAAATCTTAATCCTTTGAATTTATTTCAGTTTCTTTTCACATTTTACAGTAATTAGAATGATTCTTATGTTGACCGACTAAAGATACAATATTAATTTTTAATGTGGCAACACTGTAGAACGACTGTATTTATTTTTGTACTCACAAAGGAATTCTGGACAAACACTTTAGAATATTCTCCGACATTTCCTAGCAAGAAACACGGTTTTATGATAGACATACGAAAAGCAGATTTTAGATCAGTGTAGGATGATATCTTTCTATTTTGAAGCGTCTCTGAACAGGTAGATTATAGGTAGCAAATACGTTTTTGACTAGAAATGTTTAGACAAGTGTGTCATAATTCAAATACTACTGGTAGCGTGTCTATACTAGCGCATTCTAGTAGCGGTGATACAAAAGAATACAAAAGACAACTGAATGTTTGAGCAATCTTAGTACAGTGTTGCAACATACGTAGTTGCAAGTGCAGTGTTAACACCGCATAGGATACAGTAGTACGTGCTTTTATCATCATCTTGACACAGGGCACGACTTTAATGCCTTAGGGACCGCTCACAGAGTGCATTTATATATTAAGCTGTGTTAGTCATGTCGGAAAGGAAGGTGAGCTAGCCTGGATATTATCGACCAATATCCACCAACTGAAGGGTAGAGTGTATTTAACACACATTCGCATTTCTATACGTGCGGAGAAGAGGCAAAAGGACGCCTGCTATGCAGATAAAAAGATTCAGTTAGATAAACTACCGCTGATGCTGATATCCCGACAGAGGATCAGGTAGACACGCATCTAAAATTTGAAGCCATTCTTTCAGTAATTTTTTGCAAATATCTGATTCAGCAGGTGTATGGTGTAATTAACATTTGTCACGCATTGAGAAATGTTTGCAATTATTAACCATGTTGAATGAGTGACGTGATTGAATGTACCATTTGTTCTGGAAACCACAGAATAAAAATCGTACGACTACCAGCGGTAGCATCTTCTGTGTCTGGATACCAGGCTCCATTGTCTAAAGCAGGCGGACGACAGCTAATAGGGAGCGTGCAGAGCCCTGTAAAGGCGAGCTTGTATACCAACAAACGAAAACTAAATTCCCCCTAACAGAGTTAATTCAGCAGTTTGCTTGTTGGCACTAACCAAAGCGTTTGTGGCAGGGTTTTGGCTGATTTGTTTGTGCTACGCATCAGATTACTCAAGTTTATCATTATTATTATTATTATTATTATTATGATTAATATTATTACTATTTAGGCTATTTGTTATAGCGGAAAGGTGAAAAGTCAAGCATAGATTGATTGACGACATTTGCGGCACTTGAAAGATTTACTAGCGAGGTAAGTGGCAAAATGATAAACCTTTCCATATATTCAATACCGGTATAATCTCATATTTCCTACTTTTCTTACTTTCCTGCATTTGGTATCGAATTCCTCAACGATTTATATATTAATATTGTGCCCTTTTAAAACAACCTACCAATATCCAGATGGGCGGATCGCAGCTTCTTCCTGGCCCCAGCTAGGTAAACCACCTGCCAGTATCCAGATGGGCGGATCGCAGCTTCTTCGGGGCCCCAGCTAGGTAATCCACCTACCAGTATCCAGAAGGGCGGATCGCAGCTTCTTCGTGGCCCCAGCTAGGTAAACCACCGAAGGAAATGCCTGGTACATGGGATGAGTCGGGACACATAAGACAAAGACGTTACGCTACGGAATTAGGACTTTATCCATCATTTGTAGAGCGAGAAACCTGCGTTTCTCGGGGCAAATGAGATAAATTGGGCGCCTGTCATTAATTCCATAGCATGACCTCACCATAATTATTGGGCATCAATATCGCTTCGTTTCTATAAAACGGTGGACAGGCGAAACTCTCGTGTCATACGGTTTATTAATATGAAACAATACGAATACTAAATTAAATACAGACAATCCCGTCCTCAAAAAACGACAAAATTAAATAATTGGATGAATTAAACCTTTAACTTCTCTATTAAAATAAAATAAATATGTAGAATTCACTCTTCTGAATGCCATCTGCATTTCCCAAATATGTTCGGAGTTTATAAATGAAATAAAACCCCTAAATTAAAAAAATACCATAAGTTCGGTTCATCAAAACTAAATACAATTACTCTATACATCTCGAGACTCCATTCTATCTCTATAACATTATTTACACGATCGGTCCAATTTCCTTTAACTATTTACAATTTATCTACTATATCTAACTCGTAGAATTGTCTGTCTGCGAGTTTCACTGCCAAAACTCGTCCTTGATCTTAAAGAGAAAAAAAAAAGAACAGGAATTTATGAAAAACGAGAACTACCTACTCAAATTACCTTGCTTGTGTTCGTCGTATTAGTGTTAGTTATGGCCGTTCAACAAAGTCTGGCTCATGCTTTAATAATCTAGCTCTCGTTAAATTAAATAATAATAACAATGAAATATTGCTTCAATGCAATTTCCTAATTCGTGCGTTTTCTGTCGACACATGACCTTCTATAGTCACCTTTAAACATCAGATTAATGCATCTTTATCTTATACAGCTTCCTCATTTACTGTAATACAGACACATGACCTTCTATCGTCGCCTTTAAACATCAGATTAACGCATCTTTATCTTATACAGCTTCCTCATATACTGTAATACAGACACATGACCTTCTATCGTCGCCTTTAAACATCAGATTAACGCATCTTTATCTTAAACAGCTTCCTCATATGCTGTAATACAGACACATGATCTTCTATAGTAACCTTTAAACATCAGATTAACGCATCTTTATCTTATAGAGCTTCCTCATATACTGTAATACAGACACATGACCTTCTGTAGTCAGTAGGGGAGTAGTAGGGGTTCTAACGAGTGTTATGGCCGCCGCGTGAGTCCAAGCCAATATCTCGTGAACCCAAGGTCGATTGTTGACAAATGAGGTGTTGTTGGACTCTGGCTTACGTCCTCTTTCCTATGGACCACGTATTATATTTTTCAAAAAATATTTGAATTTTTTTGTTTTTGAAAGTAGGTGATAGTTTGAAAACCAAACATGATAGAACGTTGTGCCATAGCTTAAACGAATGGTTTTTATGTCCATTATATTTGATAATAGAACTTTTTTATTTTTGATGTTTTTTTGAAAGAAGTTCATTTTTGAAATTTTTATATTTTGGAAACTAAAGAGTTTACAAACAATTTTGTTTCACATAAATGAATGGCCCTGACCCCCTCTACCAGTAAAATAAATTTCAAGCCTCTAGGACTAAAACTGTGCAGTTGTGGGGTAAGGCCGGTTCAACCCATAATCGCGCGTGTGGTTGGAAAAAGTTGGTGGTGAGGGAGGAGTAAGGTCGAGTGAGGGGTCGTTTAGATGGTACTTTTTCCGCTCTATTTGATGGTGAGGTTATATTTTTAAAATGGGTGGAATTTGGAAACGCAATTTGAGGTAAACGTACGTTTTTGACATATTGGTGATATTTAATGAGCTTGTAAGGCTAGAACGATGTGTTGTTTAGGAACGGGGTGACATCCTCTTTGCTAAGACTGTGTGTTTTTTTTTTTTTATTCTTGGTTTTTAATTTTTGATTATTTTGGAAACGGTGAATTTTGGAAAAAAGTTTGTTTGACATTAATGAAAGGTGGGTATGCCCTCTATGTGGGCAGCAAGTTTCAAGGGTGTAGGATGAAAAACAAAACGATAGCCTACTTTCTCGCGAGCATTGTTGATCATTGGCGAACGGATGGTCGGATTTTAACAAATGAGGTGTCGTTGGACTCGAGCTGACGTCCTCTTTCCTATAGACCACTCGTTATATTTTTTATTTTATTTTTTGAAAAATGTTGTTTTAAAAATTAGGTGATAGTTTGAAAACCAAACATGATAGAACGTTGTTCAATAGTTCAAACCAATGATCTCTATGACTTTTATTGTTTATAATAAAACTTTTATTTTTTGAGATTTTTTGAAAACCCTTAAATTTTGAATTTTTACTATTTTGGAAACTAATACGTTGATAAATAAGCTTGTTTGACATAAATGAAATTTCCCTACCCCCTCTACCACGAAAATAAATGTCAAGTCTCTAGGACTAGGCATTTTAATTATTTTTTAAAATAAAAGCGTGTTTGTAGACAGAGAGCCGATAGCACTTGACGTATGTTACAAGGAGGCTATTATTGGCCCTGGTGGATACGGGAAATGGCTATTTCGACGGGGCGATGTATGGCAAAACGAGGGGTCGCTTTTCGATATTTTTTTTCCTATGACGGATGAATGAAGGTGAATAATTCAAAAATCCCTCATGACGATCGTTAAAACAGGTTGGTAAACACTGACCAGTAACCAGACAAAATTCATAATGCTATGAGACGAATAAAAATAGTCGACAACAACAGAACTTGTTTTTCTATGTCTGACTGGCAGAATGGGAAAACAGAATATCTGCTCGAGAGGCCAGCTTGAAGCCTGGCTATTTGGCTAAGAGAATGGAATGTGGGCGAGAGCTGACAACATTGCAGTAAATTGATAACAGGTTGCAACCATTTGGCAACTCTGTAAAAAAAGGTGATAACAGCTAGCCAGGTGAGCAGCAGCAGCAGGCCGGGGTCCCGCAGAGATGAAAGGGGAAAGAGGGAAGGGCGAACACAAAGAGAGAACAGGAAATCACGTGACCACTGCAGAGCCTGCCAAGAGCAGTGATGGACAAGACCAGAGGATCGCGGGGAGGTGGGGGGTTGGGTAAGAGAGTATTGAGCATGTCACTGCACATTGCGCGTCATTCCTATGGTAAACGTTACTGTGTTAACATAGGCTGTGTCTTATCTGTATAAAATAATTTCATTCGTGTGCTCAACCCCAATAGGTTACTATATTGGATACATTATATATCTGAGGTAAGTGTTGGAATAACGCTGTTTATTTTATTTTAATGCTAATCAATGATTAAATGATTATTGGTTTACCATTTGATTGATGAATGGATATTTTTGTTTTGTTTTAGATAATCTGCATTCCTGTTGTGGGAGAGAGAAATCCCATTCCACTGAAGCCTAGGAAAAGGGAAAAGCAGGGCTTTTTACAAAGCAAGGTAAGATTTTTTGAAAATGATATATATAAAACCTGTTTTCTTATATTTTATTTTATTTATTTTTGTTTATGGAAGATGCTATTGCGAATGGATATACTCATGGTGGTTTATTTTATTTCTTTTTTAGAGTCGGAGCCTGACAATTGCTGTTGAGAACGTGTTGTAACCGAATTTATTCAGTTACAGTAGCTCACCCTCGGGTTTTGCTTCGTGCATTTAGTTTGGGGTATTTTATTCGTATCTTATTATATTGGGTTAACATGGGGTTGCAGAGGTGATTTTTATTGTGCCTGTGTGTTTTTGTGTGGACGGATTCATTTTTGGATGGTCCGGACAGCCTAGGATCACTGTTTATTAATTATCGGTTTTTGGATATTTGATATTATAAAATACGGGGTTTATTGAGATTTATTACGTTTTGGGAACAGGGATATAAAAGACTGTATTATTACCTGAAGTAGAAGCATTATTTCATTTTGGTTTGGGGTTAATGTGTTTATTTTAACTAGAAATGTTAAAAGTTTCAATTGCTGGCTGTACTATAGGTACACGAGTCACAATTTTCGAAGGCTGGAAGTTGGGGCATATGAGAAAGTTAAACGGTAATTTGACTTATTTGTGTCAAGCCAGGAAATGCCTGGGCTAAGAATAGCCTTAACTCTGATGACCCGGCGCAGGAAAAGTACTCAGTGAAGTTAGTGTGCGCTCAGCAGAATTACGATCGTCTAATGTTCCGATGTTGACGCGAATGTTCCGCTAGGAGCGGACTACGCACAAATGAGTTCCGGCAGGTCAAAAAGGACAGTACTGGGTGGAAGGATATTCATGCGTGAGTGTTTAAAATGGCGTGTTTGATGCTCTTACGGGGTCTTCTTGCGAATCAGGGTCGCTCTATGTCATAGTGCGGTAACCAACAGCAAAGGCAGTTATAGTTCTCCTCTGAGCTTCGGCTATTGTACCATGGGTTGTTGGTGCAAATCACGCCCGAAGGACGATTATAACACATGACTATACATCTGGGCCTAACAAGCTATTTGTGGTCCACATGTTGGAAAGTGGTGGCGGGCGACTTATCGTGGATCGAGCAAAAAGACTGTGGAACAACGCTATAATCGCCGACTGTTGGAACTTGTGTACATTTTCCGTAAAAAACTACACAAGTGTAAATATGATAGGAGGCTGAATGCCTGGGGTCAAACTGACCAGAAGTGTTGTTGCTCTAAGAGCGTAGAAGCAGTGAACAATAGGTACTGTATAAAGTTTTATTATAAGTGTATTTTGTGTTGTATATGTGTGTACATATGTGTTAGAACAGCCAATAGATTATTTCTTTAAATTCATGTGTGTTTATATTCCTGTCTTGCATGAAACTGGTACATCAGCAAACGCATGCCAAATGCCCTACGCCTGGGAGAAAGTGTTTTTCATAGTCGGGGCAACAGCTATGTATTTATTTCTATTTTATTCAGGAAGACCCATATGGTCAACCTTGGCGCCCATTCAAAGTCGGGAAGTAACGTTAAAATCTCTTGTGGCCTGTATTTAAAGGCAGTAAATTCTGTAGGTTTGTGGAAAATGAGGGTAGTTCAAGTTAAATAAACTCCAGCGAGGAGGTGAGAGTGTTTCAGTGTGTTTGGGGCCATTGCTGAAACTTGGGTGAGATTGTTTTTTTTATAAAAATCATGTCTTTTGCCACAGCTACTGATAGCTTAACTTGGGAATCCTGTTTTTAAAAAGCGTGTTTGCTTTGGCTGCGTAGTGACTGTTTGAGTTTAATCCCAAAAGACTTTGTCGAATCATGTTTTGACATTTTTAAAGAACTAATTTGTACAGTACAAAGGTTGAATACGGCTTTAAAGGTCAATACACAACTCGTGTGCGATTTCATTTACAAAAACAAGGACGGTGAGCGTAAAAAAACATTTTATATTGGCAGTAAAATGCAAGAGCTTCTGATAGCCGATAATCTGAACGAGTGGTATCAATCCCATGTGGTCAATGCCTTGCCATCAAAATTTGATAAACTGCAACAAGGACCAAGTGGTTTAGCGTTAGACAAAATCAATTACCTGCAAATCAACATTTGTCATTTGAATGCTGGGTCTAGCTATATGAAATCACCACCAGCAATAGCTTCGAAGAAGGCTGTGGTCAATATAAAGAATCGTGACAATGATTGCTTCCTGTGGTCTGTGGCTGCCTATTTGCAGCCGGTACAACATGATGGTTGTTGGCCGGGAAAGTACAAGGCCAAGTTTAATGAATTAAAACCAACATTAAATTTAACTCGAGTATCGTTCCCTATGGACTTAACCGAGATCCGTAGGTTTGAACAAGACAACCAGGACTTTTCGTTCATGGTGTATGGCCTTAATGGTAATGAGATTGTGGGCCCTCTTTATGCCACAAAAGAACCGAAACGACATCACATTCATCTTTTATATCTGTCTTACGGAGAGGTGAATCACTATTGCCTGATTAAAAGCCTTAGTAGATTGCTAAGCAGTCAAATGTCTAAATATAAATGTAAAAAAAACATATTTGTGACCGTTGTCTGCAATATTTTAAAACCCCTACGCTTTTGGAACGTCATAGGGTAGATTGCGTTTCTCAGGAAGCGGTGAGATTGATATTGTCACAAGGGGACAAGGCTGTGTTAAAGTTTAAGAACATTCATAAGCATGACACTGTTCCCTATGTGTTATATGCAGATTTCGAAGCACTCACTACACCCATGGCGGGATGTGAACCAGATCCCACCATTAGCTCAACCACACCTATTCAAAACCATGAACCCTTTGCCATAGGATTTAATGTAGTGTGTGCCTATGATCCCACACAATCCGTTTACAAATACCGTGAGGGGCCACGTTGTGCCAGATGGTTTTTGGATGAACTTGTACAGTTGGCCGATCATGTACAGGGATTATTAGACCACCCTGTACCCGTGAGCATATCTCCAGAACAACAGCAACAGTATGAGCATGCCACGACATGTCATATTTGCGAAAGGCCACTGATCAGCGCTGAAGACACCGTTCGTGATCACTCACACTTTACGGGAGAGTTTCGTGGAGCTGCGCATAGTAAATGCAATTTGAACTTTTCAGCTCCTCGTTTCATCAGTGTCTTTTTCCACAATCTGGCAAATTATGACATTCAGTTTTCTATTCGTGAGTTGGGTCATGTCAACAAGGGCTCGTTTACCATTATCCCCCAAAACCATGAGCGTTTTACAGCCTTGACATGGCGGTTGAGCAACTTTAGCATTCGATTTTTTGATTCCTTTAAGTTTATGGCATCCTCGCTAGACAGCCTTGTGAATGGCTTGGATGAAGAGGAATTAAAAAATACCAGAATGCATTTTAATTATTTTAAGCAATTTCAATTGTGCATTCGGAAAGGTATATTCCCGTATGATTTCTGCAACAGCAGGGACGTGTTAAAGCAAGCAAAACTCCCACCACAAGATAAATTTTACTCTAAACTAACACGCAGTACCGTTTCCGACGAAGACTATGCACATGCATTACAAGTTTGGCGAGTTTTTGTCATGAAGACGCTAAGTGAATATGCTATGCATTACCTAAAACTGGATGTATTGCTGCTCACCGATATGTTTGAAAAATTCCGTAACTTGTGTCAACACATTTATGGACTTGACCCGGCTCACTATTATACGAGTCCTGGGCTCTCGTTTGATGCCGCTTTAAAACACACTCAAGTGGAATAGGATTTACTCACTGATGTAGACATGGTTCTATTTGTTGAAAAGGGCATTCGCGGTGGCTTTGTGTCGCTTAACCAGTGCCATGCCGAAGCGAACAATGTCTACATGCCTGATTATTCACCAGACAAACCAGAATCGTTAATGTACTATGACGTAAATAATTTGTATGGTTACGCCATGAGTCAGCCTTTGCCCTATGGGAAGTTTGCTTGGCTGACAGACAAACAAGTGTCCGAATTTGATGTAAACATGGCTAGCCAAGAAATAGGCCGTGGATATGTCTTAGAAGTGGATATTGAATATCCCTCATCCTTGTATGATGAACATGCCGATTTCCCATTCTGCCTTGAGCAAATGGTTCCCCCTGACAGTAAAGTGAAAATTGAAAAACTCATGGGCACACTTTACAACAAAAATCGGTACGTGCTGCATATCCAGATGTTGGTGCAATGCCTCGCCCAAGGCTTTGTGTTGAAGAAAATCCACAGGGGTATTTCCTTTGCTCAAAACCCATGGCTCAAGCCATACATGCAACTCAACACAGAGCACCGACAAATGGCAACACAGCAGTTTGAAATATTTTTTTTAAATTAATGAACAACTGCATCTATGGCAAGTCCATGCACAATGTCCGCAAATACCGCGACATTAAATTGGTGAATGTCTGGGAGGGGCGGTACATTGCCAAGACAAATTTCAAATCGATCAACATTATCGATGAGGATTTGGCCACTATTGAATTGAGTAGGACCAGCGTGACCATGGGTAAGCCCATTTACTTGGGCCAAGTCATTTTATACTTTTCTAAATCGGTCATGTATCGATTCGACTATGAGTTTGCCAAACGCCATTTTGAGGACGTATCTCTTTTGTATATGGATACGGACTCATTCATTTACCACATTCGCCACTGCAACCCCTATGACGTCATGATGCAGCATAGTGACTGGTTCGACACCTCTTCGTATAGTGCTGACAACATGTTTCAGCTGCCCATAAAAAACAAGAAAGAAATGGGTGTTTTAAAAGATGAATGCGGTGATTCTATTATGACGGAATTCGTAGGTTTGGCTTCGAAAATGTATGCTTATCGCACACTAGACTGTAAGGAAGCCAAAAGAGCAAAAGGTGTAGGTAGGGCAGTGGTAAAATCGCTACGTGTAGACGATTACTTAGCAGTCTTACGCACTGGCAAAGCTATGTCCCATACACAGTGCAGGATACAATCCAGCAACCATCATTTCTATATTGTAGAACAGAGAAAACGCACCCTCGCCTCCATGGATTACAAACGTGTGTGGGCTGATGACTTGCTTACTAACCTGCCCTGGGTTTATGACCGCAAGGAGGAGGAGGTGTGATTTTTCAGTTTGCTTGTTTAGGGACATGGCTTTTTTTTGTAACTTGTAGATATAGTATATTGTAAATATTTTTTTGTCATTCTAAATAGTAGATTTTGTAAATAGTGGCAACCCACTTGGATCTTTTTCTCTTTTAAAAGTTCTGTGCAACCTTATTTTTATTTTTATTTTAAAATTTAACCGAGTTGGGATTTGGAAAATGGTATATAGTTTGATTCTCTTAAAGCTGTACAAAGTTGTAGTGTTTGTAAATATGAAATAAGTAATAGTATTTTTTTAGTAACTTTAATGACTAGTATTTATATTTCTTTTTGTAATGGTAAAATTTTAACTTAAAAAAGTTGTTTTGGAATCAGTGTGCATGTCGAGAATGTGCTATTGGGAATAAATAAAGTGGTTGTGTTTGTTCCTAAAAAGACAGGTATGGTTGTGTGAGTAGAGAGAAAGCTGGTGTGTATGTATGACCAGAGCAAACACGGTGAGGTAGGGTGGGTGGGGAGGGGGAATTTTCACTAATATAGTCATTTTCTTTTGTCGATAATTTTGTTTTCTTTGAAATGTAGCGGTGAATAGACATTATTTTTGTAAAAACAGTGTTACCTGCAGTAGTCGTAGACCTCAACGTTTCTCCAAACACACATAAACTCACTCAATCATTATCATCATCATGGTCAAGCACTCGCTTTGACATTATTGACAAATCTCAAATTTCGACATACACCAAATGGAAAAATGACAAAACAGCAAAATGGAAAATTCATGTTTCGATATCACCAAAATTCAAAAACGCAAAACTTGAAACGGACAATTTTAAAATCTGGAAATGGCCATGTGTGAAATATAAAAATTCTAAAACTTCAAACGGACATTTTTAAAAAGTGTCATCAACAAAATGGAAAATCCATATCATCAAAAACGCAAAACTTGAAACAGACATTTTTTTTTAAACTGTAAATTGCAAATTGGCAAATTACAATGTGTGAAAATGTGAAAATGAAAAATCAGCCAATCAACATCATGATTTTTTTATTAAAAAGAAACATTGTGTTCTGGTAAACCTTTGTTTTTTATTTCATAACCATAGGGATTGACAAAAGAAAAAATAGAATTCAAACACATCCCAATTCCTCACTCCTCAATTCCTTAATGTTCATGTCCATGCATCATCAACTTTCCTTTCATAGCACTCAACACAATCAGGGCTGCCATTCTTTCTCCCACTGAAGCATCACAGGATGTGAAACGTTGTTTAGCTTTCTTCAATAACAATTTATCTGCCACATGTCTTAAACCAGGATGACTATGGCGATAAGATAGGTCATGTTCTTTGCATGCTTGATCCAAAAGATTAATGGGTACATCACCACGCTGCAAACGTTTTTCGAGATGAGTTCCAGGGCCACAAAAACGATAACCCGGAAGATGGATTTCGAAAGGTAAGTATTGAATCACTTTGTCAATGACGCCACTGCCAGTACAGGTCTGGCATATCCTTTCATTGATGGTGAAAAGGTTTGGTCTTCCTCTTCCTCTGTGGACGATGTTTGTGTTTGTTGTTGCTTTTTCTCGCCATGACACCCGTGGAATGATTCAACAAAGTCTTTACATGGACTTTTACGACCGTGATACAGTTTCACTAGCTGACAAGTCGCGCACTGACGCATAGAGTGTATTTGTGCCATGGCCACTTGCTTATGGTGATCGTAATCCGTACAGGGTTGCAATTCACTCAATACAGGGTCTTGAGTCCATGATTTTGGTACATGTTGCCAGATTTCTTTCACCGCGTTGGCGGCCACATAATAAATGAACGACTTGGGCAGCGCTTAGAGTTCCTCTTTGGTAAAACTGTCTAGTTGCTTTTTGCACACAAAGAACTTTCCGATGGCTTTGTCGGTAGCATTGCCTTTCTCCATGGTGTCACGTGTTGTAGATGTTTACACGTCGCTTGTAGAAATCTCACTGGCGTCATTCACAGGTAAATCTTGAGTTACAATTTTGTTCAACAACTCCCAGCAGGCATGGGTGGTTAACCAATGAAAGAGATGCCACGCGTGCGCTAGGGCTGTATGGGTAATGTTGCCACAGGAACAAGTATCTATCAGCGTTTGCAGGGAGGGGCAGCCCAGGTCCATGAGGTCGATACATTGACAGTAAGACGCCAAAAATGGTTGCAACCATTCACGTTTTTCATTACCTTTCACAAATACCACATTGGCCAAGGACAAGTGTGCTTTCATGACCACGTCCAAATATTTATAGGAAATGGTTCCTTGATTCCAGTCTAGTTGCTTATGATTTTCAATCCACTGGGTTTGTTTGCGGTCTTTATCACACAACAAATCGAAAGCATGGGGCGGTTTAAATAGAAAATGTGTAGCTTGCGATATCCAAAACGTGGTACAATCGATAATGGCCACTTGTTTAAATATAAATTTGTTGTCACCAATTTTAAACCCTTGGCAATCCACAATGAGTGTGCGCAACATGTTGCCGCTTGCCTGGACCAAGTTCAACTGACGACTGACTTACCATTGGCCACTAAGGTGTGGTCATGACATAGACTTACCTGCCATGCTAGTTTGAAAAAAAAATGAGTTTAGTGTAGGACAGGGGGACATGAAAAAAAAATAAGAATTTAAGATTTACATCATTTTATTATCATAACACGTCTTACAGGCTTTTGTCATTTTGGGATAAGGACGATACCAACTGATACAACAATATAGTCTCTTGTGTTTGTAACGTCCATAACACCGATGATGTCCCAATGCCTCTAAACTAGGCGTTTTTGACGGTGAGCTGCTCGCCGAAGCACCGTTGACAGCATATAGTCCACACGTATCGTAACTTGTTTTTTTTTTCATCACTCAGAGGCACGAGTGAGGGATGGCTTGAATGACAGGGTATATTTCCCACCTCCATTCTGCACAGGTAGGGGCAGGCAGGTGACCAGCGCTGATGTTTCTGCATGGGTTCATCGCCCTCCTGCCATTGGTCTATGATGATGAGACAAAAGGCACATTTCACTTCATCTCTTGTTTTTAGATAGTAGAATCCAGCGGCCGCCAAGGCTTGAGGATTTATGAAAGGCACTGGCCAAGTTGCAAAAGTTGTTCCTCAAAGTTAAAATTCATGGATGTGACTTCTCTTGATGCTTTAAAGCAAGACATGACTGAGCGGCTTGACGTGGGTTGACCTGTTATTTATACGCTCGTCACTTGGTTGGACAGTGGATAATAGTTGACTTGTTTGTGATGAATAATCAAGCAGTAGGCTGTTGTATTGGCTGGTACTGCGCCCGAATTGATTTAAGGCCAATACTAAAGATGCAAAAGGGATACGAACTGGGACCCAGGAAAAATAAAAGAACGAATTTAAACCTCTTATTCCTTAAAAATTTTTGAGATATGGAAAATCTAAGATGAAATAGAGTGTAATACTATGCATCATTAATAATTAAACAATTGCGGAAGGCAAGAAAGAACTATTTAAATATGGTAGTGTATTTATTATCGGAATGTAGGGAGCCTACATTGTAAGAATGCGTCACACCAAGAGAAGTGAGAGAAACGTCGTGCAGGAGGAGAAGTGATCAAGGTTGATGACACACTGAGTGAGGGGAAGTTTATGGAGCTACGTCACACCGCGAGAGGGGAGGAAACGCGAGGAACTTGCCGTACTCGGAGGGCAAGGACGAGGAGTTCATTCCAAATTCATATCGGGTCGGGACAAGACCGCCAGTGTAGAAACAAGTTATTTCTAGAACAGTGCCACGCATCACGAAAGTGAAGGAGAGAAGGAGTGTGAAGTCAGAAGGCTGTGACTTGCGAAGCAAGGGACATTCTGACGGAGACCAGCACAGCATGTAGACCAGTGATTTTGCAACACGAGACTGAGTTCATTTACACTCACTTTTAAAGAAGCTTCATACAGCAAGTCTGTGGAGCATTTGAAACACAGCTTGCTACTTCGGTATTTCAATACGAAGCTATTACACATCGCACGCAGATAAATGCAAACAATTCACGTCAGGAAAAGAGCTACATTATTCCTACAATTCAGCTCAGTGGTGGATTCTTTGGAATACATGGAAAGATAGAGTAAGCTTTTACTTCTCTTTGCTTTAGTTTATCCCTTCCTTTTTCTCAAACACCAACAGTGATCTCCTGATTTCTCTTTGTTGGTATATGTCTCTCATATTACCTGTAAGTCTGTTCTAGATATATATCTTCCATGACCCACCTAGCGTCATCTAGCAGCGAATCTCTGAAGTTCCTCAATTCTTCCCTGTACAAGATGGTTTCTTTATCAATCTAGCCACCAGATCTCGTCGCCATCGTCAGCTATCATCTCCGTGATCAAGAGAACTTTGTCTACTTTTTCACCCTCCAGGCTGCGCTAGTGACTCCTACTATCAACTCTTTGAAGATCATTTCATCAAGAAGATTTTTTAAACTATTAAGTTGGCTATTCTTATATGTATTCCTTTTGTCTCCTACCCCCACTCCTTTCCCCTTCCCTGTTCCCTCCGTGCTCCGCTGAGCGTGTCTCACTTGTACGTCGGAAGTCGACCCAGTCAGTTAGAGCTTAACTAAAGCTCGCCTCCTCAACTCAAGAGGCAAACTTTTAAATTCTACGCCATGTTAGAAATTTAGTATCAACCGTCAACAGGAACATCGCCTTCGTCATGAAGCAAAGTTAAGTACTACTTCTACGTTTTTCAACTTATTTTAATTGATTTTAAATAGCTACATGCTTTTTAAGGATCATTTTATAGGCATTGTGAGATTTCTATATTTGGGGCAATAATCATCCTTCGCGG
Organism: Meconema thalassinum; assembly: GCA_946902985.2. Lineage (NCBI taxonomy): Eukaryota > Metazoa > Arthropoda > Insecta > Orthoptera > Tettigoniidae > Meconema > Meconema thalassinum. Next base: position 43,293,211 of record OX336388.2, on the reverse strand, counting down.
GAATTTCTATGTTGGGCTTTTGTCTATCTAAGCCAATCTTAACATGAAGCAGCATTTCTTATGCTTATTAAATGAGAGATTTTCTCACAACGTGGGACACCATTAAATTACCCACTGTCTATAAAATACTTAGCTCGTTCCACCGCTGGACTAACTTTTGCCCAATTCTTTAGTCATGATTGCTCTGGAACCTTCCAGAATCTGCACTCTATCTACCAATTATACTGTCATGTATTTTCCACTCACATATGGAAACACTTTTTCAAACTAAGGAATCTTCCTTATGAACTGCTAATCAATATCTAATTTTTCTTCCTCCGTTGGGAATTTTTCTGGTGCATTCAACTATAACTTACAAGTTTCTCAAGTAATAGACTTTCGCATATCTAGTGTAACTAGTTATTTTCCACCATTGAAATAACTTTCCTTGCCATCAACGTTTTGTGCCACTACAGTGAACTTTTCAACTATATCAAGAGACTATAGTGAAAAACAGTGATTGTTCAACCTTTCATCCGCGTCGCGCTTGTTCGTGTACAATAAATACGGCCATGAACACTTTTCCACAATCCCATTTGATCTTTCCCAAACCCTTTACTAACAAACCAAAATAATAAAATTGTTACTTTAGTTCTTTTTTCAATGAGGTGTCACTCTCAATAATTGCCCTCCCTCTCTTGTTCTACGTACAACGAATTAATTTCTGTAAAACTTCGTGTCCAGTACACGCTTCAAATTATATTGTTTCTCCCTTCTGATGAGGGAATACAATTCTTTCAACTCATAAGTGAGTTATCTCTAGGTTTCACGAAAGGGAAACTTGCCCCATTTTTCTCGTGATCCCTACTTAAACATAGGAGTTCTAGAAACTTCCTTTCGATTTTTCTCTTCAGGTTTCACAATAAGTGACCTGCCCTATTTGTATAATCCAACCAAGTATTTCTGTATCAATATAGGAAGTTGTAGAAACTTCCATTTTATTCTTCCTGCTTTTTTGTTGTTGTTACTTTCGAAGTTGTTATTCGTTCTTAGATATTTACCTAGAAATCTTAAAAGTACACACCCTGTACTCGATTTATTGTTAACTTTAATTACGTCAGTTATCTTAAAATTTTTCATTTATTTATCTTCGTCATTTCAAAATCTTACGAAGATTTTAAAGCATATAAAAGGTTTGAAACAAAAAGAATTATTAATTGCCTGGTGCAAGCTTTAAATGTTTTCGGAGGTCTGCGACCCCAATTGTTTACAGAAATCAAAATTATATATTTGTTACAAAACTTCTTCCTTTTGCATTGTTAAATAAATTAAATATTTCTTTTTGGCTTCATAATTTCTCTAATATAGCGGTTAGGCAAAATCCTGTCTTCCTTGACTCTTCCTATTTAATGCAAATAAATCTATTGATAGGGTTTTCACCACTTGTTGCATTTGAGCAAGAACTCTTAGTTGGTAACTTAGTAAAGTCTCTCTTAGCTTTAATAGCAAATTCTAACTGGCCAGTAAGGCAAGCATAGCTCGCTACGCCAGCTTCCTGCTTGTGGAGATTCTCTCTAACACTTATGGTTGGTTTTTCAAAATATAAGTGTTTCTCATTGTCTAAACTTTTAGTCGGTGCCTTGCTGGGTAAAAGCTTAGCCATTTCTAAATGCAACTATTGGTATACTTACCAAAATTATTCCCAAAGGTATAATTGATTTATCCCTATCCTTCTTGGAAGCATTTGGTCGCTCTTTAGAAATTCTACAATTTCAAAAAATTAAAAATATGAAAGCTGATTCAAATTATTGGCATTCTTCAAATTACCTGTTTAGAAACAAACTCCTTTGAACAGATACACAATAAATCTGTTACTCTTTTTCTTGCCAGACCACCACCCTTCCCCATAGTAGGCATATGTATGCTTGAGAGGGAATACGCTACAGCAACTTTCTCGCAAACCGCCCAAGTTCCAGCTGCGTTTCCCGTTAGCTTTGCCCAGGTCCCTACCCACTTTAGGTATCGTAGAGCGGATTTGCAGTGGCAGCTGCCTTTGAGTATATTTTAAGTTAAACTTGTAACTTATGTAGGACTCTCGTCCTATTTGTCCATCCTTTTTCTCCAGTCCGAAACCCACTTCCTTTTCTTTATCATCTTCCCTTGGGGGTAAGGTTATTCCCAAGCTAATAATCTACCCACTCATCCTTGGGAACTGTACAGAATGCAGTTTATGAATTGGCAACGGGGATGTTATACAGGTTTAATCATTAATCATATTATGACTTCGTGCTAAGATGCACATTATAGGGAAGTAGAAACTACAGAAATGAAAAGTTGAATCCAGAATTCCACAACATGGACGGCGCAGTTGAACACCTACGCGATGCGCAGAAATCAGAACAAATCTATACTTCGTAACACGAGTTCATATACATCCAGTATTCTCTCAAAGACACTTATAGAACAATCGGATTTCAACCTTCAGAAGCGATGTCGACGCAGTGAAGGGGTAACGTCAGAAGATCCGAACAACTTGCGAGAGTCGAGCGAAGGAGTGAGGGAGAGACTTGCTGTACTTGGAGAGGTCGCTAACCCAGTTATGTCATCGACCTTGTCCCACTGTGAGGGCTATCCAGCAGGCCACGCCTCAACTGGTTCTCGCAGCACTGGGCGTTGTGCTCCAACACACATCTGGCTTGCCAGACGAGACATATTACATCAGAGACCGTCACCAGTTCAAGGTAGTGAAGTGATTGATTTATATTTAGTAGAATTGTAGTCATGTTCTGTGTTTATCCTAAGTGACCAATCGTATAATTTTGCCATTGTATTTAAAATTGTGTAGATTTTAATCCAGTATTTCAGTATTTTCTTAGGAGTCATTTTCACTGAAAATTTCCGTCATTTGGACGAAATTTTATTAGCGTATTGAAGTTGTCAACGTTAAATCATTTCAATATAAAATCGTTTAGAATTATAGACACTTGCGTTAAATTAAATAAATCTGTTTTATGCGCAGCGATGGAACGTCTATTGAACAATTTAAGTACCGTATATTTAAAAAGCCATGTCACGAAGTGTCAAATATTTCGACAACTCAAGATGTTGATTCGAGTGTCAGAAATTTATTTTAAACCAACTGTGTACAAAAATGGATTGTTACACGACACAAAATCTGGTAAAAGATAGTCCAAATACTTGATAGATAATTAAATCAATGAATACCAAATTCACTGTAATGAAACAGATAGTTATGTAGAACTATGCTGTAAACGTAATAAACCATATTTCCTAGTTACAAAGGTGTTTCAAGAACCTTTGCAATAAAACATTTAGAGCATTAAAAAGCCTAGATAAAATTTGTTAAACAAAATATTTCACGAAGATAGTTAAGACTTAAGTGTATTTTCACGAAAAGAGGACACACTTATATCATTTGCTAAATTTGAATTCTTGCTGACAATTCTTTGAAAGTTACAATAATGTAATAACTGAATTTAAATACGTGAAAAGGAGTTAAGAAAGTTAAATCACTGGGTGATATAAAAGTAACTGTACAGAAAGTAATTTAAGATTTGGAGTTATAGGCACGATAAAATTTTGTATAAGAATAGAGGAGATTGTTAAAGTTTGTTTCTTGAACAATATTCACAATGGTCGTGGATATTTAATAAAGTTACTAATTTTCTTTGCATTGATTGAGAAAATGCACTGAAATGGGAGTTTAGATTTGGAATACCGTGCAAGAAAGGAATCGTAGACGTAAATGAGTTACGTATTTTCAAAAAGGGAGACTGAGGAGTCTCGTTTCGTAGTTTTGATCACAGCGTATGTGACATAGTTTAATTGCATTTGAGGTAAGTTCTGTACAGGGTGTTTAAGAAACAATGTGATTGTTGTATAATTTTGAAATGGGAGTGTGGAATGAAGGTCAAATGCCATGCACTTCGAATATTCACGTTTATCAAAGAAAATGTAGGCCGAGCAAAGAATTTCAGGAATTTTTCGAGATTTAATAATCAAATGGGAGAAGACAAAGTTAGAGCAGTGCTGAACTTAAATGTTTGTCACCTATGTTCTTTTGATTCAGAATAGTATTTATACTTTCAACCGATAGAGTTACGGTGTTTGTTATGGAAGTTTGAGTTGTAAAGACTCGTTTATATTAAAGGAAATTAAATCACTTCAACGCAGTTAAGTGAATATTTGTGCGAATCACGAATCATTGTACATATGGATATATATTTGATACTGAGTAAATCTTGATCTTACATATTTAGATGTGGAACTACGGTTCAAATATGAAACGCAATGTATAATATAGGGTAATGTTTGAAATCACGCTGTCTCATAATTTCTCATATTTCAGTGGAGGTTCTGAGTAACTCCATTCGAATTTATCGTTTATAACAAATTTTGTGCTTAATTTTTCTAATGGCAAAGGAATGCTATATTCTGCGATGAGAGAAGAGGGAATCAGCGGAGTACCGAATTCTCCAATCTTTATTTTCAGGGCATTATGTATAAGTGCCACTTTTTTTTAGTTTATTTTGAGTTTTTGTCATTTCGTGAAGTGTCAAGTAGACACTAATCATCAATATGCAGTCAGGACATGTGTGTATTTCCTTAGCACAATAAACGGCTGGCGCTTTTTAGCGAATGAGCCATGTTTTATCTTAGCTGACATCGTTTTCATTTTGTCATCGCCGAAAATAGTACTGCTAGGTAGGATACAGGCGCTCACTATGGACAGACCTTATCACCCCTCGAGATTGGAGTTTCTCGATTTGCTTAAATGTAAATACTAGTAGAAATTTGTACCTGGGCTGGTAGTACTATTTTCTTTTAATAGATCTACCCTGTGTGTTCCTAGAATTCCCAATTTTTACTTAGCAGACAATGGTAAGTTTGTGAGCTGGGTAGCTTCGTGTCTGCAATCCTTTACAGTGCAGCGGATATAGGTACTGTTTGGTGAATTCGGGCGCAGTACATTGTCATGCGTTTCAAAATCTAGTCGAATGTCAATATTGGATGGCTTGACAGACTCGTCCAGGTAAGAACAGTCAAAGACAATCAGTGGCGCCCTTGCCTTAAACGCTTGGGGTAGCAGCATGGGGCCGCTCTCTTTTTGATAATACGACCATCGAAATTTAGAAAACAAGACGTACAGGGGGCCAAATTTATTTTTTGAAAATTCCAAATCCAGTCCTTCATAGGAAAACACAGCTCCGTTGAGGAAAAGACGTGCATTTCTCAATTGCAGGTGATCAAATTGCGTGGCATCTTTGGTTTGTTGATATTTGCGTTTCGTTTGAAAACCCACGATAATGTAGAGAGGTCTCTCTGTATAGCGAGCTGTTTTTACAGACCAACTGTGTGTGTTGGTGGTGGGCATTAGCGGGTACTCATGGAGTGCCCAGCTTCTAAATTCCATGGGTAGAGGCATATCTCTCTTTACCATCTTGAGTATGTCCAATTTTTTTCTTATCGCCAAGGGTCACATGGGGCACTTTCCATAGCAAGCGTTGTAGTTGAAGTTTTGAATCTATGGGGGCATTGTCAGCTCCCTTGAGTGCATTATTATCACTCCTGTCTCTCACCAGATAAAGCACTTGCCTTGCGTTGACCACAATGCGCTGGTGATCTTCGGCAAACCTAAAATCAGTTTAAGAGTTAAATATCCAGTAAAGGTCCCATTGGTGTGTACCATCCAGTCATTGGTCGAGTCAGGGCACCAACCTGCCATGCAAAGTGTTTTACCTTCTTCCTCACTGTAAGAGGTATATAGTTTCATGACACTGGAAATACCCACATTTCGAGGGCTATCCACCACGATATTGTTAATGGCATACCGCACCTTCGAAAAGAGAAAGGCCAAACCATGGTTGGCCAACTTCGATGTGGTGGGTGTAGAGCCATCGGCTTTGGTGAGCCGACCTTCGATCTGAATGACACTTTCATGCGGTAGGGTGTAAATATCTTGGTTGTTGATAACAAATTGAATTTCATCATTGTTATTGAGTCCAGGTGTTTGAGCTTGATAGGAATGGAGATCAATTCTTACCACTCCTGGTTGCTCCTCGATGTGGCTCGCTACCTCTAGGATAGAATTCATCATGGGGGTTGACGTGGTAACCCAAATGCTGTAAAATCTGCTTGTCCTGAGATGTTAACATGTATTCACGTGGCAAACAACTAACACCATTCCTAGACGGTGTTGTTGCTTTATATACAAATTTCATAGTGGCTTTAGCACCAACTTGTAAGTCACTGGTGTGGTAGAATCTAGATCAATGAGTTGTTGCTCTCTATTGATCAGTCTTAATGTTATATTACTAATACCATCGACAGCCCCAGATTGAAAAAGCACCACTGGAGGGTTTTCACGAATAATATAGCCATTGGGCGATGTCACTGTAAAGTCATAAAGCGAATGCGATGGTTCTTGATTGGTGTACGCTTGGCTAATAATATTACACGTTACCGACACATGATGGTCCTCAATGAATTTCACTTCATGATCCGATTCATGTTTCTTGGCTCTTTCCAACACGCGTGGTTTAAATCCTAGTAATGGACCAATGGAATCGGGACGTGTTTTAAAGTCAATTTTGAATGAGGAGAAAATACTACAGCGATGAGTGTTGGTATTTCCTGGATTACAAAAAGAGAATATGGGTTATTTTACATTTTCCATGCATGAAAATGTGATTTCACCGGATGATTTCACTCATGATTTTCGATGATGTATCCACTGAACGTCAAGGCATCATTCAAAGCTATTTCAGCATGGGTCGTCACAAACATATCGATAGCTTCTATCTTGGACAAACGTATTCTAAAATGTCCAAACAGGTGATTCGTGGCAATGCCAATGTCTTTGTTTTATAATAATAATAATATCGTATGGCCTCGGATGCCGGGTGCAAGCTTTGTTATTCGACACCCATAGGGTAGCTTGCATGTCGAATTTCGTTGTTCCTTGACTATGAATGTCAAGGAGGTTAGATGTTAGATATCTAAGCTCCTTGAACACTACAGCGCTTTCTAGTAGAGAAATGAGGAACTTTGTGTTGGCGGAAACTCCCGAGATTAATTTTGCCATTATGAACTTGGCCTACTGAATTCAAATGGGTTCTTTGACATGCCAACATCGTATGACATGCGTGTCCTATTTTTTCCGCCTTTCAAAAATCACTTACCACGACCAGGAGTGAACCTGCAATTTTGGGGTTAGTAGACCGCCACGATATCCACTCACCCACCGTGTTTTATTTCGCCAGGACGAGAGGAACAGTCGTCACATTTATAATGAACATGTGAATCCGGATATGACCTTTCAAATGTTTACTGAATTGTGTGGCAAGTGCTGGAACACTCAACGTCATGCCTGATTAGTGATTGACAAACAAAGTGAACTCAACCAAGGAGGATATCGCTTAGGGTTTGATCATTTTATTGCTAATTAAGGCACTGACTCATTCCCAGTCAAGTCATTTGTCAAGACACCATGGCGTTAGCAGAGAGTCAATTGAAAAAGCATATTATTAGAGCAAAAAATACTATTCACCAAAAGTTTCGTCAATTTAAACGATCACGTGCAGATCATGCTTTGTTTGTTCAACATCATTTAGCACTTTCGTTAAAAGCCATGTTGAAACCCTCTTTCAAGCCATCTGAAACGCTACCCACCGTTTCACAATCCACGCAGACGCTGCACGAGGACCCTGAGAAAGAGGAAGAGGAACATTTTACTAGTGTTAACAAAGTTGAGGATGACGAGGAACAAGTGTTTACGCCTCATAAAAAGGCCGCACCCCTTGCAGAGTTTTTGAGAAAAAAGAAATCCTTGGCCATGTTCGAAACACCTTGCCCTTCCAGATCGTCTCCGTCTTCAAAAGTCTTGGCCACTCCTCAAAATAAAGCTCAACTGAAAAACATTTTAATAAAATATTATGGATCAACACTAGAACCCTATCTCACTGATCTATTTATTGGAAACACAGATACCACGTATGGTGTTCGCTATGAGGATGATAGTTTTAAAATTGGGGATACATCCATTAAATTTGCTCGTACTAAAGCTGTCATTAAGAACATCAACTATAAATTGACGCCAGGACTGTTAAAGCTGCTCTTTTCTCGAACACCCTCATTCCATGATTATACGTCAGTGGACCTTGGCAAATATAAATCCATTTTATTGGAAACCCATGCCCACAAAAGACAGTATGATCCAGCTCAACAAGTGAATGCCAATATATCTCAAAAATATAAAACCATCATTGCAAAAATGTTTCCCACCAGTCAAAGTACTCGCCGTAACGTATCCGCTTCGGGAGTGACATTTAAACCATTAAAACCCCTTGCGGATGTTACCTACTAGCACAATCCCAATAAGCTCGTCCAGCGGCTACAGTTGTTGCATGCTTCACGTCTAGCCGGCCATACCTGGCACGATTGGGAAATTCAAGAAATTGAACAAGAACTTCGAAATGCCAAAATTATTGTTTAAGCCCTCACCCATTAAAATGGGTATTGCTCACGATTTGCATCGCCCTGCTAGGCGTCACTATCCGCGACTCAAGGTGATTTCACGGGGTGTGGATGAACTTTGGCTGGTTGTCTTGGTTGAAATGATACCCTATGCTGGCGTTAACGACGGTGTACGCTATATGTTGACCGTCATTGATGTCTATTCCAAAATGGCCTTTGTTGAACCTGTGCGTCGCAAGTCTGGTCCACTGTTCACCAAGGCCTTTCAACATATTATTCAACACTCCAAATGTCAACCTCAGTTGCTACAAACCGACCAGGGGAAATAATTTGTCAACAAGGATTTATCCAGTTTTCTCAAATCTAAGGGTATTCACCATTACACCACATACAGCAATCTCAAAGCCTGCGTGGTCGAACGGTTTAACCGAACATTGAAAACCCATGTGTGGAAAGCGTTTACCGCTCAGGGCACTTATCGCTGGTTGGACATGTTACCTGAGCTAGTGTCACGTTACAACGACAGCAAACATAGAACCATTGGGACCAAGCCACGTCTCGTAACCAAAAATATTCCGCGACTGGATAAACTGTTTAACCCCATAAAACAGCAGATCCTAAGCGTCACCGACTGAAAATTGGGGATTTTGTTCATGTGAGCAAATTTAAGTCTGCCTTCAATAAGGGCTACACGCCTCAGTGGGGGACTGAACTATTTCGAATTCGTCAAGTCAACTTGGACAGTCCAGTCACCTATTTCCTCCAAGACCTCAACCGTCAACCCATAAAAGGTAGATTTTATCTCTATGAACTTCAGAAAACAGCATTTCCTAGACATTACCTCGTGGAAAAAGTGTTGAAACAAAAAGGAAATAAACTATATGTCAAATGGTTAGGATTTAACTCAACGTTTAATTCTTGGATCAATAAATTACAGGTTGTGTGAACCTGTGTACTTTTTTATTTATTGAATTATGTTGTACGAGAGCCCTGTGTACAGCGCTCCGCGCTTCGTGCATGTCCATATATGTTTCTCTTTCTCTCTCCACACCTGCGTCTCACTCCTTGACTCCATGTTGACATACAACTCGTTCAGCTATTGGCTGTCATGGGTTCTCCCACTCCTCCCCTCACCTCTCCCCCGACTCTCTAGCCCCGCCCCCTCACCACTCTGCAGTGGTCACGTGATTTCCTGTTCTCTCTTTGTGTTCACCCTTCCCTCTTTCCCCTTTCCTCTCTGTGGAGCCCCTGCCTGCTGCTGCTGCTGCTCGCCTGGCTAGCTGTTATCACCTTTCTTACAGAGTTGCCAATTGGTTGCAACCTGTTATCATTTTACAGCAATGTTGTCAGCTCTCACCCACATTCCATTCTCTTAGCCAACTAGCCAGACTCCAAGCTGGCCTCTCGAACAGATATTCTGTTTCCATTCTGGCTGCCAGTCAGACATAGAAAAACAAGTTCTGTTGTTGTCGACTATTTTTATTCGTCTCATAGCATTATGAATTTTGTCTGGTTACTGGTCAGTGTTTACCAACCTGTTTTAACGATCGTCATGAGGGATTTTTGAAATATTCACCTACATTCATCTGTCATAGGAAAAAAATATCGAAAAGCGACCCCTCGTTTTGCCATACATCGCCCCGTCGAAATAGCCATTTCCCGTATCCACCATGGCCAATCATAGCCTCCTTGTAATATACGTCAAGCGCTACCGGCTCTCTGTCTACAAACACGCTTTTATTTAAAAAAAATAAAAATTCAAAATGCCTAGTTTTTTGTCCTAGAGACTTGACATTTATTTTCATGGTAGAGGGGGTAGGGAACTTTCATTTACGTCAAACAAACTTATTTATCAACGTATTAGTTTCCAAAATAGTAAAAATTCAAAATTTAAGGGTTTTCAAAAAATCTCAATAAATAAAGGTTTAATTATAAAAAATTAAGGTCATAGAGACCATTGGTTTGAACTATTGAACAACGTTCTATCATGTTTGGTTTTCAAACTATCGCCTACTTTAAAAACAAAACTTTTCAAAAAAAATTAAAAATATAAGGAGTGGTCTATTGGAAAGAAGACGTCCGCTCGAGTCCAACGACACCTCATTTTTTAATATCCGACCATCCGTTCGCCAATGATCACCAATGTTCGCGAGAAAGTAGGCTATCATTTTTTTTTCCTCCTACACCCTTGAAACTTGCTGCCCACCTAGAGGGCATACCCACCTTTCATTAATGTCAAACAAACGTTTTTCCAAAATTCACCGTTTCCAAAATAATCAAAAATCCAAATCGAAGAATTAAAAAAAAATTAAAATACCAACACACAGTCTTAGCAAAGAGGACGTCACCCCGTTCCTAAACAACACATCGTTCTGGCCTTAGAAGCTCATTAAATATCACCAAAATGTCAAAAACGTAGGTTTACCTCAAATTGCGTTTCCAAATTTCACCCATTAAAAAAAAACTCACCATCAAATAGAGCGGAAAAAATACCATCTAACTGACCCCTCACTCGCCCCTACTCCTCCCCCACCTCCAACTTTTTCCAAGATAGCCATACGTATTCAAGCACACGCGCGATTATTGGTAGAAACCGCCTTACCCCACTACTACACAGTTTTAGTCCTAGAGGCTTGAAATTTATTTTGCGGGTAGAGGGGGTCATTTATGTCAAACAAAACTTTATGTAAACTCTTTAGTTTCCAAAATATAAAAATTTCAAAATTGAACTTTTTTCAAAAAAATATCAAAAATAATAATGTTCTATTATACAATATGAAGGACAAAAAGGCCAATCGTTTAAGCTATGGCACAACGTTCTATCATGTTTGGTTTCCAAACTATCGCCTACTTTCAAAAACAAATATATATATTTTTAAATATAACTCACGCGTCGGCTATGACACTCGTTAGAACCCCTACTACTCCCCTAGTGTAGTCGCCTTTAAACATCAGATTAACGTATCTTTATCGTATTCAGCTTCCTCATATACTGTAATACAGACACATGACCTTCTATAGTCGCCTTTAAACATCAGATTAACGCATCTTTTTCTTATACAGCTTCCTCATATACTGTAATACAGACACATGACCTTCTATAGTCGCCTTTAAACATCAGATTAACGCATCTTTATCTTATACAGCTTCCTCATATACTGTAATACAGACACATGACCTTCTATAGTCGCCTTTAAACATCAGATTAACGCATCTTCATCTTATACAGCTTCCTCATATACTGTAATACAGACACATGACCTTCTATAGTCGCCTTTAAACATCAGATTAACGCATCTTTATCTTATACAGCTTCCTCATATACTGTAATACAGACAAATGACCTTCTATAGTCGCCTTTAAGCATCAGATTAACGCATCTTTATCTTATACAGCTTCCTCATATACTGTAATACACTCACATGACCTTATTTAGTCACATTTAAACATCAGATTAACGCATCTTTATCTTATACAGCTTCCTCATATACTGTAATACAGACACATGACCTTCTATAGTCGCCTTTAAACATCAGATTAACGCATCATTATCTTATACAGCTTCCTCATATACTGTAATACAGACACATGACCTTCTATAGTCGCCTTTAAGCATCAGATTAATGCATCTTTATCTTATACAGCTTCCTCATATACTGTAATACACACACATGACCTTCTATAGTCGCCTTTAAACATCAGATTAACGCATCTTTATCTTATACAGCTTCCTCATGTACTGTAATACAGACACATGACCTTCTGTAGTCGCCTTTAAACATCACATTAACGCATCTTTATCTTATACAGCTTCCTCATATACTGTAATACAGACACATGACCTTCTATAGTCGCCTTTAAACATCAAATTAACGCATCTCTATCTTATACAGCTTCCTCATATACCGTAATACAGACACATGACCTTCTATAGTCGCCTTTAAACATCAGATTAACGCATCTTTATCTTATACAGCTTTCTCATATACTATAATACAGACACATGTCCTTCTATAGTCGCCTTATAACATCAGATTAACGCATCTTTATCGTATACAGCCGTCTCATATACTGTAAGACAGACACATGACCTTCTATAGTCGCCATTAAACCTCAGATTAACGCAACTTTATCTCATACAGCTTCCTCATATACTGTAATACAGACACATGACCTTCTATATTTGCCTTTAAACATCAGATTAACGCATCTTTATCTTATACAGCTTCCTCATATACTGTAATGCAGACACATGTGGAATAAATCTTCACATCTCCTCAAGATTCAGTTCCCAAAATATAGCTTCACCTTTAAGCTGGCACGAAAATTCAAAAACAACCAACGTTCCACTTATTAATTCTGTTACAAATATTCCCATCGTCAACATGATCGTTTGGAATCCACTTTCCAATATAAAATACCTTCTTTCATGCTCCATTATTTCAACAATGCGCTCTTCCAACAATTAAAAATCTGCAGACTATCTCCTACGTAAGACATGTTTCACATACTTGCAGTACTCCCACATTCATCATTACAAGTTAATAATAATACCTCCCTGCTTGTCGTTCATAATCGTTGAAATCAACAATGCTTAAATTCTCTCTCCACATTCTAATGCAATCTGCAAAATGCTTTAAATGTACCATTTGAACAAGTATAGTCCTTACAGTTCGTTTTGGTATTTAACAAAACCTTTATTGAGTTTCTGTCGCATTTCAAATTGACTTCTGCGTAATATTAAGTCATCAGCTGTTATCGTCTGATACTCAAGAAATATCAATTATTTTGGTTTAAAGATTGACAATCATAATATTATTCTGTTTTACAATGTCTATCTCTTTTTATTTTAATGTTCAAATAAGAACCAATATAATATCACGTCTTGCACACTTATAAGGACACTATCTAAATCCTACTTCCTACAAAAATACGCTCGGTTAAACACACATCCCATCGAAATATTAACGAAATATCTAATCGCACACAAAAACTAGTACCTATCCACCTCAATAATATCTCGCTTGTCGAAGAATAAAAATGAAATCTTAATTTAAAAATATTTACCAAGTCCAAATACAAGCCTCTGTGGCTTAGGCGGCAGCACGCCGGCCTCTCACCGCTGGGTCCGTGGTTCAAATCCCGGTCACTCCATGTGAGATCTGTGCTGGACAAAACGGAGGCAGACAAGTTTTTCTCCGGGTACTCCGGTTTTCCCTGTCAAAATTTCATTCCAGCAGCACTCTCCACTATCAATTCATTTCATCTGTCATTCATTTAATCATTGCCCCAGAGGAGTGCGTCAGGCCTCGGCAGCCGGCACAGTTCATATCCTCGCCGCTAGATGGGGGCTTCATTCATTCCGTTCCTGACCCGGTCGGAGACTGGAAGCAGGCTGTGGATTTTCATTTTCACCAAGTCCAAATACTTAATATTGTTGTAGCTTTTATGGGCTCTAACTAAGTTGTAAGGGGTGCGGGGCGTTGTATGTGTTTGTGTATGTGTCACCTACGGGGGGTGGACGTCCTCCTAGTCGAGGATTAAAAACGGGCTACTTTCTAAGTAAAGGCGAGTGCAAAACAATTATGAGAAAGCGCACGGTCGCTAGACGGACAATAGCTTGCTCTATGCCTGGAGACGTGCTGTCCACAATGCGATGTGCACGAGCAGGTTATTAACAGCGATGACTCAACAGGTTCTGAGTCGCTTGGGCAAATGGTGAGTGTACAATAAAAATAGACAAGAGGCTAGTTGTGATGGAATGTGGAAGTTTAATAAAATCACTTTGGAGAAGTGAGTAGACTTCTCCAATTAAATGTAGTGCAGTAGCTCACAAGTTACAATGCAAGATGAAGGCGATTACAAGTTTTACAGGGGTGGTGTATGGATAGGAAATAACAGTGGGATTACCCGTTCGTACACTTACTTGTGTTCGGTGGTCGGCGTCCAGAGCTTCCGCTGGCACTAGCGCGGTGTCGTCAGCAGAAAATACAACGAGCCCTTTAGGTGTGAGTTATTTTATACTGGATGATTCTGCTGACTAAGTGTTAGAAAATACCTGCTCTACTTTAGTAGCTAGCTGCTTGTGTTTGGTAATAATGATGAAATAGTTGGTACATGTTGCTTCCCTAGGTGGCTCAGGGTAGAGATAGGGGCTGAAGTGTGTTAGATAGATGGCCGATAGAGGGTAGTGGTTGTAGTTGTTGTGAATGTTTTTATTTGTATTAACTGTACCCTGTGCGGAGCCTCAGGGTATAACAATCCTCCTTACCGGCTAAATCTTTATCCTCACAGATTGGACTTGGACGTAAGGGTGGCTTCTTCTTCTTCTTTCCCTTCTTTTCTTCTCCTGGGCGTGTAGATGTATGGGTGTGTGGGAAGTGCAGCAGTCTGGCAAGTGTCGATTTATGTGTAGTTGTCGTAGGCGTGTACTTAGGGTTGAAGGGTGGAACAATGTTATATATTGCTTAGATCGCAATTTTTACATAGCGATATCGAAGACGTAATACATCACAAATATATATAGATACATAAGCAGTACAAGACATTAAGGCAATGGAACATGTGTTGCTATAAGTGTTGCAAATAGAAAAAATTAACAAGTTGGAAAAGAGAAATACAATGTACTACAGTGTTAAAGAAGAAAAAGAGATGAAGAAAGCTCTGTGAGGGTTAGAAGTTTGGAAGAATATGCATCGTTTTTATTGATAGGAGTATATTGAGCATTTGAACATCGTGTATTAGGAAGAGAGAAAAGAAAAAAGAGTGTGCATGTAAGGAATACAGTGGAATAAATATGGACAAGTAACATGAAAAAAAATGTCGACACCAGGAGTACCGTATAACAATAATAATAATAAAAATAAAATAAAAAACAAATTTACATACAATGTAACAATAAAATAAAAGCATGTGTACCATCGTGTCGTAGAGATCTTTTTTTGTATAATTGTTTACCCCTATGCGCGCTATACCTCGTTGTTGTTTATAGAACAAACTTAGGGTCCAAACTAATTAATTAACTTAGACTTATATTTTTGACGGCCGTTCTAAAGTAACATATATCTATGTGACCACTGTATTTTAAAGTTTGTACGTCACCCTCTGTGGGCTAGTGAGCTTACCTTAGCAGTGAACGTCGCCACTTACAAGCTTGTGACGGCTCTCACCACATGTGAGCGTTATATTGGGTATCCGTCAGTAACAACTGGTATCCCACAGATATCAGCCATTGCTGTGCGGATATATCTTGGTCGTGCTAATGTAAGTTAAGTAATGATCGAGGTATTGTGGTGTAGTGTAATAATGAGTGTATTGTGTCAAAGGGAGAGAAGGACAGGCTGGTCACAGTGAATAGTTCCATTACTAAATTCCTGTAATAAGGGTGCAGCTATTATTTGAAATGGAAAGTACAAAGATTAAGTAAATTTTTAAATGTGTTCCTGATGGATTTGCTGCTGTCAGGAAAAGAGGAACAGTTTAAGTGCTACCTGGAAGTAAAAGCTTATATTAGTACCTTTTAATTTGATTCTCGGTCGCTTGATGTGATCCAAAATACAAATACAAATGCAAAAGGTTATTTTTCCCTGTTTGGTACGTACCGTTGTAAAGGGCAACACTGGTGCCTATAACCATCCAGAAAGTGTTCACAATAACTCACCAAATTGTCATCGCAATCGGATGAATGGTTTATGATCGCATAAAAGACGAACAAACGAACATCCTTTTTTTTTATATATAAGATTTTCGTGTCTTCGCCTGTTAATTTATTATTTTAGCTTTTGGTTCACCTTGTTGTTGACTTATTTCTTTGCTTCCTCTATTTCTTACTCACTCCCTCTCCTTACTTTCTCCGTTATTCATCTTATTTACTTGCTTCTAACCAATGCCTTTCCCTAGTCCTTCTTCACTCCGATGCAGATGATTTATGGTTCTGGCGTTATTTAGTTACTTATTTACTCTCATGTTCTTTCATTTATTTATTTCTTAATTTCCCCTTCTTATTCATCTTTCGCTTCTTTATTTTCATATTCCTTGCCTCGTTTATTTCTTTATTCCTACATTTATTTCTTTTGATTTCTTTTTCTTACAACGCTTCTTTGCTTTCATATTTTCTCTTGATTTATTTCGTCCTGACGTATTTACTCCTGTTCTTGGTCGGCAACTTAAGGTCCTGCCGCCACGTGAGTTGTCAGATGAAGGTTTCACCTCGGTGTCACCGGGATTCTAGCCGCGGGGCTTCCTGGTGAAAGTTTCACCTCGATGTCACCGGGATTCTAGCCGCGGGACTTCCTGGTGAATGTTTCACCTCGGTGTCACCGGGATTTTAGCCGCGGGGCTTCCTGGTGAAAGTTCCACCTCGGTGTCACCGGGATTCTAGCCGCGGGGCTTCCTGGTGAAAGTTTCAGGTGAGAATCTCACTCCATTGTCACCGTGATCATCGGTCGTGGGGTGAAATACGAGTAGCTAAGCCACTGCGCCCTTACGCTCCCCTTTCTTACTTAATTAATTACTAGTTCCTTATTCTATTACCTAGGTATATAGTTGGTGAAAATGGACAGATAGGGTGCTAGGGTGCACTTATTTCTTCATTCATTATATCATCCCTTATACGGGGCATCTGCTCGCTGCAGGAAAAATTCCTTCATAATATCAACCCTTATACGGGACATCTGCTCAGTGCAGAAATAATTCATTCATTATATCAACCCTTATACGGGACATCAGCTCGCTGCAGGAAAAGTAGGCTACACCGCGTATAGGTGACATTTACTTAACCTTAATATTAGCTAACTTATATACTAAGAGCTCTGCCTCAATGTGTCGATTTGCGTGATCATCTGCCGTCGCTGTCTAGTCTAGTGACGTCATCACTCAGCGCGGTTCATGTCATGGCTGTGTTATGGCAAAATGTCCCTTCGTCCACTGATTTGGCTAGGATCCTGTCCGAAGTTAGTTCGACCTTTACGTGTCTTTTTGGACTAGCAATTTCTGATTCTTTCGGCTGGCTAGTTCCATAGATTCGCAATTGTTGTCCATGGTCTGTCTGCGAAATCGCAGGTGAACGCAGATGTGCCCGCTGGTTGGCTAATTCCTTGAGCTTGGCTGGCGTAACCTTTCATATCTTGCTCTTTGCCCTTATTATCTAAGCGTAGTGTACTTACTAGGGTACGAAGGCTGGGAACAATGCGGGGTTGCAGGAAGTAAAAGCATAGCATGCTTCATTGCGCCTGGCTGATCGGATTCTTAATCTATACAGTGGCATTTCATCTTACAATTGTTAGTAGACGAGGTATATGTTAATCTGATTTGTTGGTATGTTAGTATTTGTTAATTAGATGTCGCGGCTTAGGATGGTCGGTTAGGTATCAGGTGCTGAGGTCCTGCCTGGGATGTGGGATTGGTTAGTTTTGTTTGTTTGTTTGTTTATTTGTTTGTTTGTTAGTTTTGCGTCTTTGGACTTATTATTAGTTATTAGTGGCTCGGGATGGGCTGGACAGTTATTGAGATGAAGGGTTGAGGCTTCATTAGTAAACTTCATAATTATATTAGTGGGTGGAGAGTGATAGTGGTTTTGTATTTCCGAAGGGCTATATTTGGCACCAGTCGTGGCGATAAAGCATCGTGCACGCCCGCGGGTGTAGCTCTCCGCCACATGCTTCTATGTAGTGGGACAAATGTATGAAGGAGGTTGTGACGTATCGCCTTGTGACGTATCGCCTTGTGACGTCAATATTCCAAGATGGCCTCTATCGCTACGTGCTGTACCGCCTGATTTGCTGCTCGATTAAGGTGCACTGCCGACTGTGATATAATTGCTCTTGTCTTTCGCATGGGAATTGCTATGCCCGATTTATGCTTTTAACGCCCATTGGTGGCCTGATTGATTTTATGTAATGGCCGCTGATAATAATAATCATAATAATAATAATCGCGCCACTTTTGTTCCCATAGTTGGATCAAGCTTTCCTACTAATTTTCTGTGCCTGGCCTCCGCTTATTTTAAACTTGCGGTGTAAGTTTCATTTCGTGCTAACTAGTAATTGTAGTTCATATTGCCACTATTTTCTTATTTAACTATTATTATCTCTCCTATAGTCTGCTCCGCTGTGGTAGCTACTATTTCTACCCGTCCATCTCTCGTTAAGATGATGCTGCTCAATCATTAATACATCTCTTCCTATTCTTAAGTTTAATTAGTGTGTATCTATGCATTATGTTGACCTAACAGTCTGATCCAACCCGTGTTACTCCGTCTGATACAAATAATGATAATAATGTAGTACTGTAGCAGAGCATGAAGAAGGCAGTGCCAGAACAGTATCAAGAAGGCAGTGCGAGAACAGAATATCAAGTAAGCAGTGATGAAATAAAAGAGAATCTTTGTAATTGTTATGTATGATTCGAGTGTGTAAAAATATAATATTTTTGTGTGTTGATCAATTTTAAGAATAATAAAAACAGCAACATTGGTGACCCTGACGTGATAATAAACATAAAGAAGTCGTCAATTAAACAACAGTAGCCTACATTGTTACGTGAGTAGACTGTGTTGTAAATTGGAATTGAAATGTTAAACCCGGAAAATAACGATATCCCAGTCCTAGGATGCGAAACTAATAAGGTTAGCGTACAGATTCCTCCGTTTTGGTCAGAATAGCCCGAGATTTGGTTTTTCCAAGTAGAAACCCATTTTAATATTAATAGAATCACATCCGAAGAGACAACATTTAATTACATAATTGCCCAACTCGAACCAAAATATATCGAGAATATTTGGGACATAATAATAGGACCAGGAACTGCTAAATATACAGCTGCCAAATCACGACTCCTGGATATTTTTTAAGAGAGTGAAGATGTGAAAATCAAAAGATTGCTTACTGGTGCTGAGTTAGGAGATTACAAACCTAGTCAGCTTCTTAGAAAAATGCAGTCGTTAGCTGGAAAGGATGTATCTGATAAGGTTATTAGAACTCTTTGGTTAGATAAGCTTCCAGATTCGATAGAAAAGTATCTCAGTCGTGAGTGAAGAGTGCCTGGAGCGTGTCGCAGTGATGGCTGATAAGATGTTGGAGATGAACCCCCGCAATGACGTATTCAGGGCCGATACACAAGACCAAAAAGGTACTAGTATTAGTGAGCTTGTTGCTAAGATTGCTCACCTGGAACAACAAATCGCTACCATGTCCATTGGACAACACCGCAGTCGGAATCGTAGTCCTCGCCGGCGAAGCTTTAGTCGCAACCGCAGTCGAAGTAGAAGATACGACCCAAAGGACAAGTACTGCTATTACCATTTCCGATTTGGTCAACAGTGGATTTCAGAGAAATGTAAACAGCCTTGCTCATGGAAGTCGTCTGAAAACCCCAACAGGCAGTAGAATTAGCGGCTAGTTCATCTGCCGTGAATTGTGATAGAAGCCGCAAACAACGGTTATTCTTAACAGATAATAAAACAGGCCTGCGGTTTCTCGTTGGCAGTGGGGCAGATGTATCAATAATCCCACCAAGGAACTGTGATCGAATCGATGATTCGTTTAAACTTTATGCTGCTAATGGAACTGTAATTCCAACATATGGTATCAGAACCCTAACATTGGATTTAGGTTTACGCAGACAATTTCAGTGGCCATTTGTAATTGCTAATAAGGGAATATTAGGAGCAGATTTCCTAAACGAATGTCATTTATATGTCGATATTCGTAACAAACAATTAACAGATGGCGTAACCAAACTTTAAAGCAAGGATGAGGTTATGTCCATTTCGGAAGAGGAAATTATAAGTGCCGTGAACAGAAGTACCATGCAATTTGCAGACTTGTTCAGCTCCTATCCAGAAATTACATCGCCAAACTTGGCACCAGAAACGATTTCACATAATGTTATACATTACGTCAATAGCCAAGGACCTCCAGTTTATTCTAGAGCAAGACCATTAACACCCCATCGGTTACAGCAATCTAAACAAGAATTCCAATTCATGCTGGACCATGGAATCATCAGGCCATCACAGTCAGAGTGGGCTAGTCCTCTTCACTTGGTAAACAAGAAGGATGGATCACTTCGTCCATGTGGAGACAATAGGAGACTGAATGAACGAACTGTTCCAGACAGGTATCCTATTCGAGGACCGGACTTGAAGACTTTCATCACATCTTTGACGGAACCACGATTTTTTCCAAAATTGATTTATTCAAAGCATATTTTCAGATTCCAATAGCAGAAGAAGACAAGCACAAAACTGCCATTATCACACCATTTGGACTTTTTGAATTTAGCGTTATGAGTTTTGGACATTGAAATGCACCGTCGACATCCATGCGTTTCATCCATGGTGTGTTGAATGGGTTAAATTTTGTATTCCCCTACTTGGGTGATATATTGATTGCCTCCAAATCAGTCGCAGAAAAGAAGCATCACCTACAGCTAGTTTTAGAACGGTTGTCGAAGTACGGCCTCCATATCAATTGACTAAATCTGTAATAGCTGCAAAATAACTTGAATTTCTTGGGTACCTGAACACACCAAGTGGTTCGAGACCACTTCCTGAGAAGGTAAACGCAATCAGGGATTATAAATTACCTGAGACAGTGAGAGACTTGCGCACATTCCTAGGTTTGATCAACTTTTATCGTCGCTATCTGCCAAATGCAGCAGAAACTCAAGCTATTCTACACGAATACTTGAAAGGAGCTAAGAACGACAGCAGAAAAATTGGCTGGACCGACGAAGCCAAGAAGCAGTTTGAGAAATGTAAAGAAGACCTGATTAATGCTACACTGTTACAGATCTGCCTATAGCCCTTTTCACAGATGCTTCTGATCAGGCTGTTGGAGGAGCCTTACAACAGTATGAAGACGCTGGTTGGAGACCCATAGCTTTCTACTCCAAAAAGCTCAGCAGTGCGCAGAAGAAGTACAGTGCATATGATAAAGAATTGCTTGCAATATACCTGGCAGTGAAACAATTCAGGCACCTCATTGAAGGTAGAGAATTTACCGTTTTTACGGACCATAAACCAATCACCTACGCATTCCAACAAAAGAATGAGAAGGCATCCCCTCGGCAACTACGGCACCTGCAGTACATCTCGCAGTTCACGACTGACATACGTCATGTCAGTGGCACAGATAATGTGGTGGCCGATACTCAGTCAAGACTTAATGAAATTTCAGTGATTGATTATGAAGTCATAGCAAAACATCAAGAAAATGATGAAGAACTGAAGCAGTTACGACAAGACGATACATCACAGAAATTCAAACAGTGTCAGTTAAGTTCCCAGTACATGTTGTGGTGTGATGTCTCTACTAGTAACATTCGCCCTTTCGTTCCAAAGTTATTTCGCACCAACATTTTCAAACATATTCATGATATGGCACATCCTGGCGTGAAAGCAACCATCAAAAACATTGTTGCCAAGTTTATATGGCCAGGAATAAGAAATGATGTGCGTAAATGGGCTTAATCTTGCATTAGTTGTCAACAAAATAAAGTGACAAGGCACACTAGGTCTCCAGTTGGAAACTTCGAGCATCCAGATGATAGATTCAAAGTCGTTCATGTGGATATTATTGGACCTTTGCCACCATCAGAGAGCAACAATTACTGCCTTACTTGCATTGATCGAATCAGCAATTGGATGGAAGTCATTCCAATGGTCAATATCACCGCCCAGTCAGTAGCAAGTTCTTTCTACAATACTTGGATAAGTAGATTTGGAGTTCCAGAAATAATTGTTACGGACAAAGGGAAACAATTCGAATCGGAATTATTTAGAAACTTAGCAATGATCTGTGGAGCGAAAGTGCAACATACTACTCCTTACCACCCCCAGGCAAATGGAAAAATAGAACGCCTACATCGTACCCTCAAAGCAGCAATCAGAGCACACAAGAACCCCAGATGGACTCAGAGCCTACCAACAGTCCTACTTGGTTTACGAGCAGCCATTCGTGAAGACTCCAGATACTCACTTGCGGAAATGATGTATGGAACCACCATCAGACTTCCTGGAGTGTTTTTCGAACACTCAATGCAGTTACAGTGCAATCCAGATAACTTTGTAACCCAACTCCGGGATCACATAAATCAACTTAAGCCTGCTAAACCTAGGATTGTGACATCCAGATCTACATTTATTCATAAAGACCTACCTAGAAGTTCACATGTGTTCTTGAGGACAGACAGAGTTAAAAATCCCTCGAGCCACCTTATGAAGGACCGTTCCTAGTGGTGAAGAGGCAGGACAAGTATTTCACCATCAGTATCAAGGGCAAAGATATGAATGTGTACATTGATAGACTCAAACCTGCTTATATACTAGTGGATGAAGAGACAGAACGAGATACAGAGAGGAATCCTAATCTATCTCCCACGAAGTCCCCTGTTTCCGAACAGTACCAAGCCAATCAGGACAGTGAACGAGTCAAGACTACACGTAGTGGTAGGACGATAACATTTCCTACCAGATATCGGGACAGAATTCAATTAATAACTTCTTAGGTTGAGTTAGATTAATTTTTGTTGTTGTATAGTTTCTGTAACTGTTCAGCCCTGTTAACGTAACTTATTTACTGGCAGGAGAGTGATGTAGCAGAGCATCAAGAAGGCAGTGCTAGAACAGTTTCAAGATGGCAGTGCGAGAACAGAATATCAAGTAGGCAGTGATGAAATAAAAGAGAATCTTTGTAATTGTTATGTATGATCAGAGTGTGTAAAAATATAATATTTTTGTGTGTTGATCAATGTCAAGAATAACAAAAACCGCAACAGTACTAATATTCATAATGTCCAAAGTGTAGGAGAGGGGAATTAACGCTAAATGAATAATTATCTAAAGGGTAGATTCTTCTGTCTTATAGCTGGCTTTAAATACATATACGCTACGTTTGCTTCTCACTTATGCTTATGCCTATTTGTGAAAAATGGTTCCGTGGGAAAATAAATTGGGAGGTTTCCCTCGATTACGTTTATGGAAGTGAAACTTAGTATGATCGTTGCTGTCGCGTGAAGGCTGTGCTTCCGGTTTCTAAAAGCCTCTATTGGTGCTGCTATGTATCCTGTGAAAGTTAGTTACTCTCTCTCTCTTTTCACTAAGGGTTGTATTTACTGTGTCACCGCCCTGTTAGGGGTTGAAATTTGAAATGCGTACATGTCCACAGCGTGTTAACTTTTAATACCTAAAATAATAAATTAATAGGCTAAGACACGTAAATCTTATATATATATCGGGGGAACCTGTAACCTTTTGAGAGCGCGTCCCCAGGTGGCGGATAGGGGGCCCCTACAGTTTGCAGGGTTGGTTCAAATACCCCCCCCCCCCAATAAACCCGCGGACCAATAGGTAGCCCAACTCCTGGGGGCTTTATAATGCTGGGACACCCTCTCTCCAGGGGTTACAAATATGGAGGCCCCAAGCTCAGGGTTGGTAGTGAAGACCTCAACGGCGAATCCGGTGGAGAAGATGGACTTCAGTACAGCGTATGAGGCGGAGGAGGCACCCCAGTGCTCGGGGTTGATAAGAGTAAAAGGTATATGGATGTCCATATATCCAACTCACTAGTGTCTGTTCTGGCATCCAGTGGCTAGTGAGCAGCGTCTGTTCACCTAGTTGGTGCGGCTGCTCGAAGTACGGCTTAATCTCAATAATTAAGTCTTTAAATCTTTTGATCTCCATCGGAGGTCACCACAAACAATCTTCAACTTGAAGCAACCATGGCAGAACGACAGGAAAAGATTCCACTACCCCAGGCCCCAGTCAATAGATTGGATCCCTGTTCTGGTCATAGGATTCTGGGGGACCAGACATGTCATGTAGAGAAGGATCGGAGCTTCTCAAAACCTCTTCGACCTAAACGAAAGTGTTTCATAGGTACACTTAATGTGAACACTTTGTTTAAACCTGGGAAACTCAAACATCTAACGAATACGCTTGATAAATTCAGCATCAAAATTTTGGCATTGCAGGAAACATGATTTACAGATGAAAATCACTTGGATTCTGAGAATTACAGGCTCTATAAAGGAAAACCTGCAGTGCAGATCAACACCGGACCAAGATAATTTGGCACAGGTTTTGCGGTTAGCAAGTCCGTCACAGATTCAGTAATTGATTTTACTTCACCATCAGAAAGATTCTCAACACTCTCAATAAAATTGTGAAACAAGGTGTACACACTGATTAACGCGCATGCACCAACGAATGACTACAACAAGAATGACCCTCAGGTAATAGAAGACTTCTGGGAACTTCTGGAGGAAATCACGAACAATATTCCCAAACATCATGTCAAGATTCTACTGGGGGATTTTAATGGTCAGTTAGGAAAAGAAAAGAAATATAGGGGAATTACAGGACCATACACTGCTCATAGCAGAACCAATAAAAATGGTGAATACCTTATAAGCTTCTGTCAAAATTTCAATCTCCAAATTATGTCAACACAATTCCAGAAGCCTACGCGTAAATTTACGACATGGATATCCCCCAATGAAACACTTGGAGAATTCCAGATTGACCACGTTGCTATCTCTAGAAGGAACGCTAAAGAAGTCCTTAATGTGAAAACCAGGAGAGGATTCTTTGACTCAGATCATCATTTACTACAAATCAAGGTAAAATTTCAACCCAACAGACAAAGGACAAGGGGAACCCAGCTTTTCCGAAATGATCCAGAATACCTTGAATTCAACAAGATGAACATCATTGAAGAAATCCGTCAAATGGATACCACGAGCTGGTCTGAACTTGCAGAGAAAATGAAACAAGCAATAAAATTCGGTCAACCTCCGAGAAAGAGAAAACATAGGTGGTGGAACATCACATGCGATCATGCTATTGAATTTAGGTTTAAAGCATGGAATAATTTCAATAGTCATAAAACAACAGAAAAATTGCAGGAATTTGTGCAGGTTCGGAAAAACACTTCTAAAATTATTCGCCGAGAAAAGCGCAATTATGATAATAATAGGCTAAATGAAATAGAACAGGACTTCACTAAGAACAACACCAGAAATTTTTACAAGACCTTTAGAGAAAATATAGCAGGCTTTCAACCTCCTAGTTTATGCTTCCAACGACCTGATGGATCTCCGGAAACAAATACGAGCAATAATTGTGAAATTCTAGCTAAATATTTAAGTACACTCCTTAATTGCGAAGCACCTTCTGAAAAACTTCAATTTGCAAAACCAGTGCCCAACCTTGATTCACTTCCACCATCACATGAAGAAATAGTGGACATAATCAAGTCATTAAAAAACAATAGAGTCCCTGGTGAAGATGGACTTATTGCAGAAGTTTGGAAATTGGATCATGAACACATATCACCAAAAATTCACAGAATAATAGCACATGTCTGGAAAACAGAGAAAATCCCAAATGAATGGAAGAGTGCTTTGATACACCCACTCCATAAGAAGGGAAGCAAAACTGATCCGAATAATTATAGAGGAATTTCGCTTCTTCCAGTCGCTTATAAAATTCTCTCTAAAGCTTTGCTGAATAGACTCGAGCCACAGGTGGACCACCATATTGGAGAATATCAGGCAGGTTTCAGGAAGGGAAGGTCCTGTATTGAGCAGATCTGGAACCTCAAGACCATACTGCACATCCGACGATGCAGGAACACTACAGTAACATTTGTGGATTTCAAAAAGGCTTACGATTCGGTTGACAGACAAACCTTGTTTAACAGACTAGAAGAATTAGGAGTTGACAGGAAGACCAGGGCCATCATCCAGGAAACATTATTGGGAACTACCTCAAAGGTGAAATTCATGGGAGAAATTAACTCTTTTGCAATACATACTGGAGTTTGACAAGGGGGTGGTTTATCACCACTCTTGTTCAACATCGTACTGGACAAACTCATCACAGAATGGGAAAAGCATGTGAAAGGTATCCAAATTGGAAAGGAGAAAGGGAAAAGTGTCACTGTGAAATGCTTGGCTTTTGCAGATGATCTGGCCAACTTAACAAACAACAAGGATGAAGCCATATTAGCGCTAGAGAAACTACATGAAATCTCCAGTAAAACGGGACTTGATATTTCCTATGAAACAACACAGTATATGGATACCAAATCAACAGGAAACATCACCTTGCGAACGCAATATGGAAAAATCTCGCAGGTCACTCACTTCAAATATTTAGGAGAAGCCATCCAACCCACAGGATTGAACACAATTTCTAATGCAGATAGAATAGTAAAATTGCAGAAGGCGTACAAGCTGATATGGAATCATTATAACAAAAGAGCAGTATCTCGCAATGCAAAACTGCGCCATTATAATACAGTTGTCTTGCCTGAAGCCTTGTATGCGGCAGAAACCACCGTCATTAGAGGAATGACAAGAATTCATGATATTGAGAAACAGGAACGAAAGATTCTTTGGAAAATCCATGGTGCTGTTTTCCGTAATGGAATTTGGGTCAGGAGACCAACAAAGGAACTTTATGAAAATACAGACACCATTATAGATAAATTTAGGAAGAGACGTCTGCAGTTCTATGGACACATATATAGGATGGATGAGAACAGACTCACCAAGAAGATTTTCAATATCGTGAATGCAAGTAAATTAAAGACCAGTTGGATAAAAGAAGTACATGAAGACATGGAATTACTTAAAATCTCTGAAGAAGACATTAAGGACAGAGAACAATTTAGAAATAAAATCAGAAACACGAAAATTGTACAAGTTTCAAGGAAAGACACATCAGGGTAAAATTGGACAGAGGAAAGGAGGAAAAAGCACACTGAACTAATGAAGAGGTTTTGGGAAGTAAAGAAGAGAGGAAAAGGAAGTGAAGCTGTGATTGGCTCATGTTCTCACGCTCTCCTGAAGGGGAATAATCGGAAATAATATATATATATATAAATGAATGAATGTTAGTTTGTTCGTCTTTTATGCGTTCATAAACCAATCAACCGATTGCGATCAAATTTTGGTGAGTTGTTGTAAATACTTCCGCGATGGTCATAGGCATAGCTAATCCACTTCACAATAGATAGCGCGCGAGTAGTTTAAACAAATGCGTAATGGCGATGCGTTCATATACAATTCGTCCGATTGCGATCAAATTTTGTTGAGTTGTTGTGCACAGTCCCAGAAAAATTTATAGGCGTAGTAAACCCAATTTACAGTAGATGTCGAGCGAGAAACTTCAACAAAATGGCGTGCGTTTGTTTCAAGAAAGTCCCACATGTTTTCATATACCATTCATTCCATTGCGATGAAACTTGGGTGAGAAGTTCTGTACACTTCAGGTAAGGTTTCAGGATTAGTGAATCCACTTAACAATAGATAGCGCACGAGTAGATTCAACAAATGAGCGACGACGGGCGAAGCGTTTCAACAAAGTCCTGTGTACGTTCACATACCATTCGTCCGATAGTCATGAAACTTGGATGATAGGTTGTGTACACTACAGGCAAGGTTTCTAGCGTAGTAAATCCATGTTATAGTAGGTAGCGCACGAGTAGATTCAACAAATGAACGACGACGCGCGAAGCTTTCAACAAAGTCCCGTATGTGTTTATTTACTATTCGTCTGATAGCGATGAAACTTGGGTGAGATATTGTGTACACTACAGGGAAGGTTTCTGGCTTAGTAAATCCACATTGCAATAGGTATCGCACAAGTAGATCCAACAAATGAGCGACGACGGGTGAAGCGTTCCAACAAAGTCCGGTATGCGTTCACATACTATTCGTTCGATAGCGATGAAACTTGGGTGAGAGGATGTGTACACTACAGGCAAGGTTTTTGGATTAGTAAATCCATGCTATAATGGGTAGCGCACGAGTAGATTCAACAAATGAGCAACGACACGCGAAGCGTTTCAACAAAGTTCCGTATGCGTTCTTATACTATTCGTCTGATAGCGATGAAACTTGGGTGAGGTATTGTGTACACTTCAGGGAAGGTTTATGGCCTAGTAAGTCCACTTTACAATAGGTATCGCACAAGTAGATAAAACAAATGAGCGACGACGCGCAAAGTATTCCAACATAGTCCCGTATGCGTTCGTATATCATTCGTCCGATAGCGACTAAACGTGGGTGAGTTGTTGTGTACATTCCAGGGAAAGTTTCAGGCTTAGTAAATCCATTTTACAATAGGTAGCGCACAAGTAGATTCAACAAATGAGGGAAGACGCGCGAAGCGTTTCAACAAAGTCCCGTATGCGTTCATATACCATTCGTCCAATAGCGATTAAACTTGGGTGAGATGTTGTGTACACTTCAGGGAAGGTTTCTGGCTTAGTGAATCCACTTTGCAATATATATCGCACAAGTAGAATCAACAAATGAGCAACGGCACGCGAACCGTTTAAACAAAGTCCCGTATGCGATCATCTACCATTCATCCCATTGCCATGAAACTTTGGTGAATTGCTGTGCACACTCCAGGAAAGGTTTCTGACTTAGTAAATCCTTTTTACAATAGATATCGCACGAGTAGATTCAACAAATGAGTAACAGCGCGCGTATCGTTTAAAAAAACTCCGTATGCGTTCATATACCATTCATGCGATTGCAATGAAATTTGGTGAAATGTTGTTTCCACTCCCGCGAAGATTTCTGATTTAGAAAATCCATTTTACAATTGGTAGCGCACGAGTAGATTCAACTAATCGTTTCAACCAAATCCCGTATGCGTTCATATACCATTCATCCGAGTAGTGGAGTAGTGGTGCTTCTAGGCCACCCGGCGTTGTTAGGGCGGCGTCAATATTAAATAATTAATATCTGGCCAACCCATGGTCGAATGTTGACAAATGAGGTATCGTTGGACTCGGGCTGACGCCCTCTTTCCAAAGGACAACCTATTTCCACCACAAAATAAAACCTACCCCTACTAGGGGGTGAAAATGTAATTATTTAGTGAAAGTTGCTATCCAAAACCGACAGACATGACACCCGATACCGCTATGAAATGAAATGTTGTTCGATATAAGGCGCATGCGAACTGCTGGAAGCCGCTGTGAATTAACATTTATTCTTTTTTTACGCATGCGAACTTGAGGATTTTGTAAGAGGGCGGGCTTTTTGAATAATGATTTATGTATGAATGTTTTTTAAATTTAACCAAAAGATCGAAAACGAATAGGTCATGTGCCTTTTTAATATTTTACGAACCAATATGGCTACGGACATGTATGAGGGTTCGTTGGATTTGGGATAACGCCCCGCTTTTGAATGTAGTTTTGATTTTTGTCAAAAGGGCCAAAGTGCATTTTTGTTAATATTTTGAGAATGAATAAGTCTACGGACTTGTATGAGGGCTCGTTGGATTTGGGATGACGCCCCGTTTTTTAAAGTAGTTTTGATTTTTGTCAAAAAGGCCTAAGTGCACTTTTGTTAATATTTCGGGAACTAAGAAGGCTACGGACTTGTATGAGGGGTCGTTGGATTTGGCATGACGCTCCGTTTTTGAATGAAGTTTTGATTTTTGTCAAAAGGGCCTAAGTGCACTTTTGTTAATATTTCGGGAACTAAGAAGGTTACGGACTTACATGAGGGGTCGTTGGATTTGGGATGACGCCCCGTTTTTTAATGTAGTATTGATTTTTGTTAAAAGGGCTTAAGTGCACTTTTGTTAATATTTTGAGAATGAATAAGGCTATGGACTTGTATGAGGGGTAGTTGGACTTAGAGTGACATTTCCCTTTTGAATGTATTTTTTCATTTTTGAAAACGCTAACACTATACTAGGTCTATATGTTGATTTTTTTTTACCTGTTCTAATTTTAATAAAAAAAAGTGGTCGTTGAGAGGGACGGTACCGCTGTTATGTGTTTTAACGAGCCTGTTGCTAACCACAGTGACCATGCCCGGAAGAAATGAATTACTATTTTGACTGGATGGCGGGCGGCTTATGACGGTTGGTTGGGTGATATTTCCTTTGACGGATGGAGGCTAATATTCCAAAACGCGTGAAGCGTGCTAGGATTTTTTACCCCTAAAGGGGATCTTTAACTTGCTAGTCGATATAGTGTTACGGCTCTGTGGCATTC
This sequence comes from Meconema thalassinum, assembly GCA_946902985.2. Classification (NCBI taxonomy): domain Eukaryota; kingdom Metazoa; phylum Arthropoda; class Insecta; order Orthoptera; family Tettigoniidae; genus Meconema; species Meconema thalassinum. The sequence goes on along the minus strand of OX336388.2, from coordinate 43,262,705 downwards.
ATACATGCTCATAGACCGGCGGACAGTTGTAGGATATGAAAACTTATAACATTTGGTTGACCAAGTAATGTGCATGAACCCAAAGAACTGAAACGGTAAGGTCATTGCCCTGAGATTTTATAAACTAATAATTAGACATAGTGTAAGTGTATGATTAATGAGTACATGTATTGAGGATGGCCACTTACTAATGATTATTACAGTAAAATGTTTAAGAATAATAATAATAATAATAAATGTTGGACACACACACGTTTTGAATGCTACAGAACTGGGTTGCTTGCTTGCACTCAATACACGACCTGACCAGGCCTTGTCAGAGAGACTGCTGATAACACAAGAAGGTCTACGTTAGCAGGAAGTAAAGGGTCAGGTTACTTGGCTGGTAGAGGCTAGCAGGTCTGTTGTTTAAACAGAGAGACCGCCATTTTGGTTCCTATGCAGTAGTTATACCAATGTATAAGAGGCAGCCATTTTGGTTCCGTATTAAAAACATGAAACTAGTATAAGGTACGCAAATCTTATTGAGTTTGAGGAATGTGGCGAGGCGTGGGAACACGTGCGAGAGAGAGAGAGACAGACAGACAGAATTTAGTCCAAGGCCAAAGCGCTGAGAAAATACAACTCTTTCTGTTGCTAGGCTAACTGATAAGGATTGTGTTAGTTATGCACTTGCCATTTTAGCAAACAGACGTATTCAGTGGAGCTCTGAATTGACCTTTCGAAGAAAAATCCTTTTTGTTTTCGGTAAGTACCTATGAATGATTATTTTAATAATGTCATGCTAATGAACCTTAAATTTGAAGTTATTGATAAGGCAATTAATGATTTTTATTTGTTTGCAGATAACCGGTATACCTTACATGTCTGAGAGAGAGACCATTGCACTTTTGAGTCCACTAGAAGGAAACAGCAACAAGCCAGTCAAGGTGAGATTTTTTTTTGAACTAACTCTTTTTCATTTTTTGTTTGATAATATTTTATTTATTTTATGAAATGCATGTTTTAACCTGAATTTAGGTAACTATAACGGTTTATTTTATTTATTTTTAGAAACTTGGAAAGAAAAGCCTTACCAATGTAGCAGTCATTGAAAACCCGAGACGCAGTAGAGTGCAAGCATTGTTTCCAGGCAGTGAACTATTGAAAACTCAGGTAAGTCTAATTTAAAAATGCTAATCCATTTTACCACTAATGAAAAAAAACATAGACATAAAATATTCATTACCTGTACATGCCTGGGACAATGATTGCTTTCTTGATTAATGACTATGTATTGGCAACCGGTACGAGACCATATTAGTTGTTTACCGGGAAAGTGCAAGGCAATATTGGATTTTCTAAAAAACAAAAACAAAAAATACAACTGACATGTCGTTCCCTATGGACTCAACGAATATCCACAGGTTTGAACATGATAATTTGAACAAAACCACATGACATTCATTTTTGGTTTATGTATTGGTTAAAGGAGAATGTAAATGACTGCAGCTTTATAAAAAGAGAATAAATACAAGGGTTACTGTTAGTGCCGACATACAGTTTATTTTCAAATATTTGTCATGGTGTTTTGATATATTAATGCCAATTAACGTTAACGTTTTATTTACAAGTATTGATTGATTGATTGAGTGATGGGTTATTTTGTTTGTTTTTAGGTGTGATCATGCGCCATTAACGTAGTGAACAGACAGTGAAAAGAGCATACATAATAACTTGCAATAAAAAAAGGTTTATTATAACACATGGCGTTAGTACCAAATACAACAAGTGAGCAAGTCGGTTTACCATGTGGGTTGAATTTAAAATCAGAACATGATCGTTGGTTAACATTTGAATCCTGGCCTGTAGGCTTTTTGTCGGCGCATAAACTTGCAAAATCCGTTTTTTTTTTACTTGAACCGAGAAGATGTGGTGCGCTATGTGTTTTGTCGTATTGAACTTTCACACTGGGAAGAAGGGGATGATCCCTTTCGAGACCATTTGCGATGGTATCCTCATTGTCCTTACATTCATGGAAAACAAGTGGGTTACCTACCAATGTATCAATTTTACCGAACCACAAGGCCATTGGCTACTACTTACGTTGCTGAATCACAAATAAATAATAATAATGATGTATTACCAGCCAACGGTAGTGTCGATATATGTGGTCCATATGGCAGATACAGTGTTGAATTGGCGTGTGCTTTTGAAAAATGGGGAATTTGCAAGACTAATGCACTAGCACACTCAGAGTACAGCTCTGTTGAAAAACGACTAGAATCTTATAAAAATGTTTGGCCATTAATATTAAAACACCTTACAAAACAGCTAAGTGAAGCTGGAATATTTTATACTGGTAAAGGGGATAAAACAATATGTTTTTATTGTGGATTTGTTTAAAGATTGGCAAATGACTGATGACCCTTTTGTGGAGCACGCTCGTTGGTTACCTAACTGTAGAAACATGGAGTTGCTTAAAGGTCAAGAATTTGTGAACACTATTCGTAAAGAAAACGTGATTGCAGCACAAGTAATAAAAGAACCTTTAGAGCTAGAACACGTAGAGCAAATACATCAGGCTGAAAAAAAGACTTGTCTTATAAACAGATACAAAAGTGTGACCAACAATTATGTAAAATTTGTTATCAAGATGAACTAGGTGTTGTATTTTTGCCTTGTGGACCCATGATAGCCTGTGTCAAGTGTGCATTAGAACTTAACAGTTGTGCTATATGCAGAAAAGTAGTATCTGCTACAGTTAGCGCATTTCTTGCATAAATAGTATAATTTATTAGCAATGCATAGTGCAAAATACCTATGTGCACAATATTATTACAAGCCGTTTTAGATTGTAATAAGTATGCTTTTATTTTGTTTATAGACTACTACAATGAATGTTTTGAATGCTGTTGGACAAGCATGTGGCTTAGAGACAAAGGATCTCAGCGAATTGCCAACGCATATTCCATTCCTCATTATCAAGATTCGGAAATTGAAATCAGCATATGGTGATCGTGTTCTTTGTGTATGTGAAAACTTTGATACATTTCTGCCTACACGGTTTAATGATATGACGGAGAGTGTTTTGATGAAGTCAATAATGCTGTTCAACCTGTACACTTAATTTATGAAGGTTTTAAAAACAATAGGTGTATGGTTCGTTTTAATTAAATAAAAACCAAATGTGAAATAATATTGGAAAATACAAGTCATGACAATAGGCTGAAAAAGTAAGAAAATATGTGTATAGAACAATAATGTTTTAGTTTTTATTAGTATTGCCTTTAAAAATATTATGATGAAACAAAAAAATGTATATAAAGTTTGTAGATAAAGGTAAATAATGGTACAATGCTGTTTTATTTTCTACAAAGTTAGAGTATTTAACATTGCAGAGTATACATGATTATGACAATAAATGCATACTTAATACAAGTCTTTGCCTTTACAATAGTGTGATATAGTTTTAAAACAGAGCTTATTGTAGTTTCTTTCCACGGCGAACAATAGGTATAAGAACGTCATTATCACTATCATAATGATAAACAGCATTATGACTATGATTATAATCAATATTATTATCCTCAACCTCACTAAAACCTGTCAAATCTTCCTGTTCCTCTTCCTGTTCCTCTTCCTCTACAGTGTTCTCGTGTACAGTCTGCGTGGCTTTTGATAATGTTAAGTTTTTGTTTGAACTTTGAACTATTTTGAGCAGCAATATTGTTTTCTTGCACTTGCTTTTTAACATTTTCATGATTTTCTGTTGACAGCAAAAGTGTTTCATGCAATACTCTACACTGATGATCACTGACACTTAGAACCTCTAACGGTTCCATTTTTTGGTTCGTTTCACAATATATGAATATCCTTTATAGAATGCATGAGGCTTACCATACCTAGTCACTGATACTTCCATATCAACTGTCAAGCATAGACTAAGCTCTAGTAAAGACAACTTGGTAAAAAGAACAATAGTTTAATGTGCGAGCATATATGGGTGCAAATGTGGGAGCAAAAAAGTGGGAGGAAAAAGAGGGAGACAAATGCGGGAGACAAAAGTGGGAGCAAGAAGTGGGAGAAAAAAGTGTAAGCAAAAGTGGGAGCAAATATGATAGCAAAAAAGTAGGAGCAAGTATGGGAGCAAAAAGTGGGAGCAAATGTGAAAGCAAAAGTGTGAGCAAAAAGTGAGAGAAAAAAGTGGGAGCAAAGAGTGTAAGCAAAAGTGGGGGCAAATATGAGAGCAAAAAATTGGAAGAAAATATGAGAGCAAAAAGTGAGAGCAAATATGAGAGAAAAAAGTGGGAGCAAAAATGGGAGCAAGAAGCGGGAGCAGAAAGTGGGAGCAAATGTGAAAGCAAAAGTGGGAGCAAAATGTGAGAGCAAAAAGAGCGAGCAAAATTGGGTGCAAAAAGTGAGAGCAAAATGTGTGAGTAAAAAGTGGGAGGCAAATGTAGTGTTTTACTAAAACAATCTCACCTAACCTAACCTAACTTTTCCCAACCTAACTTTATTAAACCTAACTTCACCTGACCCAACCCAACTTCACCTAACCTAACCTAACTTCACCTAACCTTACTTCACCTAAACTAACCTTCCAACTCTCAGATCAAAAATTAAATTCTGGGCATAGTCGATTTGGAACCCAAATCCTCTGGGATAACACCCAAGTATACTAGCCACTACACCGCCAGATGGGAAAATTATCATGCATTACAACACAAAAAATAAAAGTTTCCTGTAGTGTAACTCATTGGTTGACAACCATAGTTGAGAATTCAAACCCAAGACCTCAGGACCTTTGATTTGAACATTATCAGAAATATTATTCCATTTACATTTTGCTGCTGCTTATAGTAATAAGGGTTGGCATTAATATGGGAGCAAAAGTGCAAGCAATTATGCGAGCAAAAGTGAAAACAAAAAGTGGGAGCAAGCATGTCTGGTTGTAGAGACTTTCAAATCAACTAATACACATGAATTAAATTTTAGTAAAAAGACTTGAGTAATAATAATAATAATAATAATAATAATAATAATAATAATAATAATAACAGTTAAGAATATTCAAGTGGATTATTTTTTTAAATTTGGAATTTCCAAAGTATCGTCAAGAATAATATTTACATGAACAGTGGGAATTCAAACCCAAGACCTCAGGACTTTTGTTTTGAACATTATCAGAAATATTATTCCATTTACATTTTGCTGCTGCTCATAGTTATAAGAGTTGGTATTAATATGAGAGCAAAGGTGGGAGCAAAAGTGATAGCAAAAAGTGGGAGCAAGCATGGCTGGTTGTTGAGACTTTCATATCAACTAATACACATAAATTAAATTTTAGCAAAGTGACCTGGCTAATAATAATAATAATAATAATAATAATAATAATAATAATAATAACAGTTTAAAAAAATCAAGGGGATTGATATTTTTCAAAGTGTAATTTCCAAAGTACTGTCAAGAATAATAATTACATGAACAGATTCCAAGAACTCTTGAGTTCTTTTAAGGTTAATACTAGGATATAAAGGCCGGTTCAGGAGCAGGGGCTAATGGGCAAGATGGCCGCCGCCCGCAGCTACCCTATGTTATTCTTATGGAGGGGTCAGTCAGAGCTGGGGCAGTGGCTAATGGGCAAGATGGCCGCCACGTCCTGAGACCGTGGATGACGTACAGGTAGAGTTCGGCCGTGAAGTTGCTAAACGGAATATTTATTATTATTATTATTATTATGAGGTAATTATTGAATGATCATATACATTTAAGACCAGCCTTATGTTGTCCACCTCTTGGTGTAGTGGCTAGCATTCTTGGCTGTTACTGTGGAGGCTCGGGTTCGAGTCCTGGCTCTGTCAAGAAATGTAATGCTAGACTCAGGGTAGGAATGGGGTTCACTCAACCTTGTGAGGCAAAACTGACAGGAGCTGGCTTTTGATTCATACCGCAGCCATTCTGCCTAACCCAACTTCACCTAACCTAACCTATCCTAACCTAACCTAACCTAACTTTACCTAATTTAACCCGATCCCACCTTACCTAACCTAACCTAACCTAACCTAACTTCAAAGTCAGAATGTACAATACATTTATTGTTTTTTATACCCTCATAAATTGGATATAGAGAATGTCCACCACGATTTAGATACTCGAGCACACTTTTCTGACATACATCGTTAAAACGTGTAGAAAGGAATGTCTGAAAATTTTCACTAACACATAGTACACGTTCACAATACATTGTGTGCACTTTTTGAATGTTAATGATACGGAAAAGAGGATGCATTGGTAATTCAGTGAGCTTTTTTCTCTCTAATCAACAGTTCTACCCCCTATAGCATTGTGAATATTTATTGTAGTAGCCTATAAAGAAACAAAAAAATCATATCTATTACAATTTAGCTACATGTGACCAGAACCACCATAACATTTTCTTCTAATAAGGAGATTTCCATAATGATAAGAAAAAAAAGCTTACCATAATGATGGATTGTGTGTAAGTAAACGTCTTTTGCTGCTTGACGCCACTACTAAACTGATAGTCATACAACAGACAAGTGAGTTCATGTTTCGCTGACGTAATCGTATGTTCCCTCGCACTTCCTGTGTGTTGCACGCGCCATAGTGGCTAAATTTGAAACTAGATGAGATGATTTGCTGACGTAATCGTATGTCCCCCTGCACGCACACGCAGGCCCCTGTAGACGGATCCTTGTGGACGAGTCCCTGTGGACGGGTCATTGTTGACGGGTCCTTTTTGACTAATCCCTTTAGACCGGTCCCTTTGGACTGGTCCCTAATGCTATAATGAAATTAAACGTTGTTCCACATGAAACGCAAGCGAAGAGCCGATCGCTACTATGAATTAACATGTTTTTTGTTTTTTTGAAAGAGGACGGGCTTTTTGAATACAGATTTATAGATGAGTTATTTTTTTAATTACCAAAAGATCCAAAACTAATAGGTCATTAGCTTTTTTAATATTTCATGAACCAATAAGGCTAGGGACTTGTATGAGAGGTCATTGGACTTGAGGTGACATTCTGTTTTTGAATGTATTATTTATTTTTTTGTTAAAAGGGCCTAACTACACTTTTGTTAATATCTCGCTAACTAATAATCAGAGAGGGTTAAGTGAGGTGTCATGGGACTCAGGATGGTTATCCCTTTTCCATGGCCAAGAAATTTACCCAAAATACCCAATACATTAAGGTCATTGACCTGAGATTTTATAAACTAATAATTGGATACGAACATGTGAGATGTTTACCATGTGTGATGAAACATAGCTAGGTAGAGAAAGAATTAGTGTAAGTGACTGACAGGTCTTTTACCATTGAAACTTGTTTTCAGATCAAACTGCAGTATAGAGAGAGTATAGGTTGCAGGTATGGGATAATAAATGAGAAACGGTGTATGCAAACTCTGATTTATCAAGAATTAAGAGTAGACTATCTTTATTTGATTGGTTAAAGAGGATAGCTAAAACACAAAAGTGCTCAGTGGTTACCGAGACAAAATGATCGCTACACACAAGCTTTAAATACATGAGGCTAATAATCAATACACACACACTCGCTTGTTCTAAACTAAACTGTGTTGCTGTCAGTGCTCAGACAGTAGGCTGATGACGAAATGCATTGCTAACAGAAATATAATCATTTCCGCTTGTTTAATGTTACCAGTTATTCATTTATTTATTTTTTGTGTTGCAGTGGTAAGCACTTTTAGCTCTTGTATTGGTAGTCTTAACTCGATTTCCAGGTCTGAGGTCTAGAACGAGTCGAACTAAGAAACAAGGGCATGGTGGTGCAGTGGATAAGCTGTTAGCCTTTTCACCAGAGGGTTCGATTTCAGGTTAATATGCATGTCATAAACGTATTAAACAAAACAAAACAAAACAGAGATAACGTTTAAAACTGATTACATTTGTGACTTTTCAAATTATTACTTGGATTACAAATACAAAGGTGAACTGGGTTTGATATACAGTTAATGCTGTCTATCACACACTAGACTGTAAGAAAGCCAAAATAGCAAAAGGCTTAGGTAGAGCAGTGGTAAAATTGCTATATGTAGAGAACTACCTGGCAAAGCTATATCGCATAAACAGTGCTGGATACAATCCACCAATCAAATTTGCATCTTGTGGAACAGAGAAATGCACTTACGTGAGAAAATGCAAGTTCATGTGTAATATGACCTAACACACAAGTGTTCACCTGTACACGTGCACAATAAGAGCTAACAAGTCACATTCTGTTTAGTTCATACGTAACGTTAGGTTAGGGCTAATGCACACACCCTAGTACACGAGGCACATGCCATTTGAGAGCAGGTCAAGGGATCTAACTTGGTGGATGGATGTGTTCTAACGAGTCATTTGTAGTTGAAGGAGAATAATACTTGTTCTTAAGATGTTAAAACTGAGGAGATGGTATGTACAGTAAGACGTCTTGTTATTTCCTGTGTAATATTACAGACATGGCAGAGAGCACACAGTTCTGTTGCTATGACTACGCTGCAGTAATTTGAAACCCTACGTGTTCATTAAGACAATGGGTAATGATTATACAAAGTTAGCAGTCATTGGATATTACACATGTGTTCCTTCCGGTGTCATGTTGCTGACATGGCAGAAAGCGCACAGTTCTATTGCTACGACTAACGCTGCGGTAATTTGAAACCCAAGGTGTTGGTCAAGACAATGGGTGATGATTATGAAAAGTCAGCAGTAATTGGATACCACACATCAACATTGACTAAATCATAAACGTTTTGTCATAACCAGCAGAAATCTCATTTAAAGATTTTAGATTTTACATTTTAAATTTAAGATTTTTTTGGTTTTTAGATTTTACTTTTTAACATTTTCCTAAAAGAGTAAACAACAAGGTCACATACCTAACCTCATTAAACCTAACTTTACCAAACCTAACTTAAGCTAATCCAAAGGCTAATGCACATACACAAAGTATATAAGGTACATGCAACTATCCTTATGCTAGTCTTACAGGTTACTGTACAACATGATTACTACCCCAAACGGATTTTTTTTTTCATTTTGTTGTTTCCACATATGTCAAATTTCCAATTTCCCATTTTCAGTTTTTTTAATATCAGTTTTTAGTTTTCAATTTCATAATATGGAAATATGTATTTTGCATTTTGTTGTTTACATATTTATCAATTTCACAATTTCCCATTTACAGTTCTTAAAATGTCCGTTTAAAGTTTTTCAATTTCATGATATAGAAACATGGATTTTCCAATTTGTTGTTTTCACATTTGTCAATTTACCAAATTCCCATTTCCAGTTTTTAAAATTTCAGTTTAATGTATTTTTTTATATTTGTCAATATGGAAACATGGATGTTTTCCAATTTGTGTTTTACATGTTCATTTTGCATTAGGAGTGGAGATAGGTGGGTAGTAATTAAAAAATTTGCAAGCAGTGTCCATTGTTGACAGGTCCCCTTTGACATAATTTGGATATAATGCAAGGGCCAGTCCATAGGGATCAGTCCAAAGGGCCCGCCCACAGGGACCCGTCAACAAGGACCCGTCCTCCGGGACCCGAAAAAAAAAAGACTTCCTTCAAAAAGGACCCGTCCAAGGGGGGGGGGGGGGCTAGTCAACAGGGACCAGTCCAAAGGGGTACATCAACAGAGATCAATCAAAAGGGGTCAATCAACAGGGTTCAATCAGTTAAGCTACGCCAGCCATTTTGGAACTTTTTGATCACACCTCGTAGGGTTAGGTTAGGTTGAGTTAAGCTACGACCGCCATCTTGGGACTTTATGATCACACCTCGTAGGTTTAGGTTAGGCTAGGTTCAGTTAAGCAATGACCACTATTTCGAAATATTTTTGATCGCACCTCGTAGGTTTAGGTTAAGTTAGGTTAGGTTAGATTAAGTGAAGCTACGGCCACCATTTTGAAACTTTTTGATCACACCTTGTAGGATAGGTTAGGTTAGGCTAGGTTAGGTTAAGTCGCAGCCACATATTTGGAACTTTTTGATCACACCTCGTAGGTTAGGCTAGGTTAAGTTAAGCTACGGCCGCCATCTTGTTAGGTTAGGCTAGGTTAAGTTAAGCTACGGCCGCCATCTTGTTAGGTTAGGCTAGGTTAAGTTAAGCTACGGCCGCCATCTTGGAGGAGGGGCGGAGGAGGAGGCTGCGGAACCCCTCAAAACACACTACTGCACAGTTTTTGTCCTAGGCACCTGAAATTTATTTTTGGGGTAGAGGGGGTAAAGGCGTTTCATTTACGTTAAACAAACTTTTTTGTAAAATTCTTAGTTCCCCAAATATAGACAATTTAGGAAATTGGACTTTTTTGGAAAAACTGAAAAAAATGTCAAGTTTTGTTCTACCAATTAAGGACATAAAAGCCATTGGTTTGAGTCTATATATGACTTTTTAGGATGATAAGTTTTCAAAATATCGCATACTTTCCAAATTGAACTTTTTTGAATTTTGTCCCAGAGACCTGGGACTTGGTTTGTGGGTAGTGGGGGTAAATACCTGTCATTTAAGTTAAACAAACTTTTTTGTAAAATTCCTAGTTTCCAAAATATAGCCCCCGTTTTAAAATGAACATTTTTGGAAAAAAATGTCAAAAATTCCATATTTTGTTCTTACGATTAAGGATATAAAAGCCATTGGTTTGAGTCTATATATAACTTTATAGGATGATTAGTTTTCAAAATATGGCCTACTTTCCAAATATTGTTTTGGAAAAAATTTGAAGAATATTATATTTTTTGACTGAGAGTGGGATAGACGTAGGTGTTAGAGTTAGCATATGATTTGATATGATTTTTTAGTTTAAACATATAGCCTACTTCCCCAATTTACCGTTTTTGAAAAATGTGAAAAATATATAATGTTTTTGACTAGGCGTTGAATGGAGTTGAGAGACAATCATTAACCTTAGAGTACTTTGGATTCTTGGAATTTTAGTGTGTTGTTGTTGCTTACAAACATGGCGGTAAGCATTATGCTACCATAAAAAAAAGTGTTGAAATACTTTCCAAGACCAAGAGAAAAATCCTCTAAATACATTGACAAAAATAACTTGTCAAATAAGCCATTAAAATAAGGTATAAACGTAAACCACCAAAAATAAGCCACCAACATATGCCACCACTATAAGCCACCACCATAAGCCACCACCATAAGCCACCAGCATAAGCCACCACCATAAGCCACCATAAACCACCACCATAAGCCACCATCATAAGCCTCCACCATAAGCCACCACCATAAGCCACCATCATAAGCCACCACCATATGCCACCATCATAAGCCACCATAGACAATTTTGAAAATTGGACTTTTCTCGGAAAAATGAAAAAAATGTTAAGTTTTGTTTTAACGTTAAATAACTTAAAGAAAATTTTGTTTGAGTCTATATATGACTTTTTAGAATGATACGTTTTGAAAATATCGCCTACTTCACAATTAAAAGATTTTTGGATATTGTCCCAGAGATCTGAGACTTGGTTTGTGGGTAGATGGGGTAAATACCTGTCATTTATGTCAAACACACTTTTTTTTGTAAAATTCCTAGTTTCCAATATATACCCCTCCCCCTTTTTTTTTCAAAATGATCATTTTTGGAAAAAATGTCAATAATTCCATATTTTGTTCTAACGATTAAGGATACAAAACCCATTGGTTTGAGTCTATATATGACTTTATAGGATGAGTAGTTTTCAAAATATAGCCTACTTTCCAAATATTTTTTAGAAATATTAAAAAAAATCGACTAAGAATGGGATAAACGTAGGTGTTAGAGTTAACATATGACTTTATATGATTTTTTTTAAGTTTAAACATATAGTCTACTTTCCCCATTCACCTTTTTTTGGGAAAAAAATAATGTTCTTGACTGGGCATGGGATAGAGGTAAGAGTACGAGTTGAGAGTACCTTCGAGTACTTTTTTTTTTTTTTTTTTTGAAAGTTTAGAGTGTTGTTGTTGTTGCTTACAAACATGGCAGTAAGCATTATGTTGTGATAAAATGGACTGATATACTTTCCAAGACCAAGAGAAAAATCCACTAAATGCATTGACAAAATAACTTGTCAAATAAGTCAACACAAAATGCCTAGCATAAGACCCCACACATAAACTAATACATAAGCTAATTTTTAAAAATGTTAAACACTTGCATGGTATTACGTTTTAGGTAATGCATGCGAAAAATGAACTCACTTGTCTGTTGAATGAAAAGGACTAGTCAACAATGACCTGTCAACAATGGACACTGCTTGCACATTTTTTAATTACTACCCACCTATCTCCACTCCTAATGCAAAATTAAAATGTAAAACACAAATTGGAAAAAATCCATGTTTCCATATTGACAAATATAAATAAAAAAAATACATTAAACTGAAATTTTAAAAACTGGAAATGGGAATTTGGTAAATTGACAAATGTGAAAACAACAAATTGGAAAATCCATTTTTCTATATCATGAAATTGAAAAACTTTAAACGGACATTTTAAGAACTGTAAATGGGAAATTGTGAAATTGATAAATATGTAAACAACAAAATGCAAAATACATATTTCCATATTATGAAATTGAAAACTAAAAACTGATATAAAAAACTGAAAATGGGAAATTGGAAAATTGACATATGTGGAAACAACAAAATGAAAAAAAAATCCGTTTGGGGTAGTGATCATGTTGTACAGTAACCTGTAAGACTAGCATAAGGATAGTTGCATGTACCTTATATACTTTGTGTATGTGCATTAGCCTTTGGATTAGCTTAAGTTAGGTTTGGTAAAGTTAGGTTTAATGAGGTTAGGTATGTGACCTTGTTGTTTACTCTTTTAGGAAAATGTTAAAAAGTAAAATCTAAAAATCAAAAAATCTTAAATTTAAAATGTAAAATCTAAAATCTTTAAATGAGATTTCTGCTGGTTATGACAACACGTTTATGATTTAGTCAATGTTGATGTGTGGTATCCAATTACAGCTGACTTTGCATAATCATCACCCATTGTCTTGACCAACACCTTGGGTTTCAAATTACCGCAGCGTTAGTCGTAGCAATAGAACTGTTCGCTCTCTGCCATGTCAGCAACATGACACCGGAAGGAACACCTGTGTAATATCCAATGACTGCTAACTTTGTATAATCATTACCCATTGTCTTAATGAACACGTAGGGTTTCAAATTACTGCAGCGTAGTCATAGAAACAGAACTGTGTGCTCTCTGCCATGTCTGTAATATTACACAGGAAATAACAAGACGTCTTACTGTACATACCATCTCCTCAGTTTTAACATCTTAAGAACAAGTATTATTCTCCTTCAACTACAAATGACTCGTTAGAACACATCCATCCACCAAGTTAGATCCCTTGACCTGCTCTCAAATGGCATGTGCCTCGTGTACTAGGGTGTGTGCATTAGCCCTAACCTAACGTTACGTATGAACTAAACAGAATGTGACTTGTTAGCTCTTATTGTGCACGTGTACAGGTGAACACTTGTGTGTTAGGTCATATTACACATGAACTTGCATTTTCTCACGTAAGTGCATTTCTCTGTTCCACAAGATGCAAATTTGATTGGTGGATTGTATCCTGCACTGTTTATGCGATATAGCTTTGCCAGGTAGTTCTCTACATATAGCAATTTTACCACTGCTCTACCTAAGCCTTTTGTTATTTTGGCTTTCTTACAGTCTAGTGTGTGATAGACAGCATTAACTGTATATAAAACCCAGTTCACCTTTGTATTTGTAATCCAAGTAATAATTTGAAAAGTCACAAATGTAATCAGTTTTAAACGTTATCTCTGTTTTGTTTTGTTTAATATGTTTATGACATGCATATTAACCTGAAATCGGACCCTCTGGTGAAAAGGCTAACAGCTTAACCACTGCACCACCATGCCCTTGTTTCTTAGTTCGACTCGTTCTAGACCTCAGACCTGGAAATCGAGTTAAGACTACCAATACAAGAGCTAAAAGTGCTTACCACTGCAACACAAAAAATAAATAAATGAATAACTGGTAACATTAAACAACCGGAAATGATTATATTTCTGTTAGCAATGCATTTCGTCATCAGCCTACTGTCTGAGCACTGACAGCAACACAGTTTAGTTTAGAACAAGCGAGTGTGTGTGTATTGATTATTAGCCTCAAGTATTTAAAGCTTGTTGTGTGTAGCGATCATTTTGTCTCGGTAACCACTGAGCATTTTTGTGTTTTGGCTATCCTCTTTAACCAATCAAATAAAGATAGTCTACCCTTAATTCTTGATAAATCAGAGTTTGCATACGCCGTTTCTCATTTATTATCCCATACCTGCAACCTATACTCTCTCTATACTGCAGTTTGATCTGAAAACAAATTTCAATGGTAAAAGACCTGTCAGTCACTTACACCAATTCTTTCTCTACCTAGCTATGTTTCATCACACATGGTAAACATCTCACATGTTCGTATCCAATTATTAGTTTATAAAATCTCAGGTCAATGACCTTAATGTATTGGGTATTTTGGGTAAATTCCTTGGCCATGGAAAAGGGATAACCATCCTGAGTCCCATGACACCTCACTTAACCCTCTCTGATTATTAGTTAGCGAGATATTAACAAAAGTGTAGTTAGGCCCTTTTAACAAAAAAAAATAATACATTCAAAAACAGAATGTCACCTCAAGTCCAATGACCTCTCATACAAGTCCCTAGCCTTATTGGTTCATGAAATATTAAAAATGCTAATGACCTATTAGTTTTGGATCTTTTGGTAATTAAAAAAAACTCATCTATAAATCTGTATTCAAAAAGCCCGCCCTCTTACAAAAAAACAAAAAACATGTTAATTCATAGTAGCGATCGGCTCTTCGCTTGCGTTTCATGTGGAACAACGTTTAATTTCATTATAGCATTAGGGACCAGTCCAAAGGGACCGGTCTAAAGGGATTAGTCAAAAAGGACCCGTCAACAGTGACCCGTCCACAAGGACTCGTCCACAAGGATCCGTCTACAGGGGCCTGCGTGTGCGTGCAGGGGGACATACGATTACGTCAGCAAATCATCTCATCTAGTTTCAAATTTAGCCACTATGGCGCGTGCAACACACAGGAAGTGCGTGGGAACATACGATTACGTCAGCGAAACATGAACTCACTTGTCTGTTGTATGACTATCAGTTTAGTAGTGGCGTCAAGCAGCAAAAGACGTTTACTTTCACACAATCCATCATTATGGTAAGCTTTTTTTTTCTTATCATTATGGAAATCTCCTTATTAGAATAAAATGTTATGGTGGTTCTGGTCACTTATAGCTAAACTGTAATAGATATGATTTTTTTGTTTATTTATAGGATACTACAATAAATATTCTCAATGCTATGGGGGGGGGGCAGAACTGTTGATTAGAGAGAAAAAAAGCTCACTGAATTACCAATGCATACTCTTTTCCGTATCATTAACATTAAAAAGTGGACACAATGTATGGTGAACGTGTATTATGTGTTAGTGAAAATTTTCAGACATTCCGTTCTACACGTTTTAATGATATGTCAGAAAGTGTGCCCGAGGATCTAAATCGTAGTGGACATTCTCTATATCTAATTTATGAGGGTATAAAGAACAATAAATGTATTGTACATTCTGACTTTGAAGTTAGGTTAGGTTAGGTTAGGTGAAGTTGGTTTAGGCAGAATGGCTGCGGTATGAATCAAAAGCCAGCTCCTGTCAGTTTTGCCTCACAAGGTTGAGTGTACCCCATTCCAACCCTCAGCCTAGAATTAAATTTCTTGACAGAGCCAGGACTCGATCCCGAGCCTCCATAGTAACAGCTAAAAATGCTAGCCACTACACCATTAAGTGGGGCAATATAAGGCTGGTCTTGATTGTACATGATCAATCAATAATTATCTAATAATAATAATATTAAATAATAATAATAATAATAATAATAATAATAAATATTCCATTTAGCAACTATATAGCCGACCTCTCCCTGCGTTCTTTTACATGCCAACATCGTATGACATGCGTGTCTTAATTTTTGCCGCCTTTCAGAAATCACTTACCACGACCAAGAGCGAACCTGCAAGCTTGGGGGTTGGTAGTCCGACACGATAACCACTCACTCACCGTGGCAAGCTATCAATCAATAATTACCTAATGAAATTAATAATAATAATAATAATAATAATAATAATAATAATAATAATAAATATTCCATTTAGTAACTTCACGGTCGAACTCCCCCTGTGACGTCATGCACGGTCTCAGAGTATGGCGGCCATCTTGCGCATTAGCCCCTGTGCCAGCTATGACTGCCCCCTCCATAAGAATAACATAGGGCGGGTTGCGCGCGGCCGCCATGTTACGCATTAGCCCCTGTGCCAGCACCGGCCTTTATTTCCTACTAATAAGCGACATGGCGGGAATCGTTTCAACAAAGTCCCGTATGCGTTCATATACCATTCATCCGATTGTGATGAAACTTTGGTGAACTGAGTACAGTCCTGCGAAGGTTTATGAATTAGTAAATCCGTTTTTCAATGGGTGACGCACAAGAATATTCAACAAATGAGTGATCGTTTAAACAAAATTCCGTATGCGTTCATATGCCATTCATCCACTTGCGATGAAACTTTGATGAGTTGTTGGGTACACGCCAGGAAAGGTTTTCGAATTAGTAAATCCATTTTACGATAGGTAGCGTACGAGTATATTCAAGAAATGGGTGACCGCGCTCAAATCGTTGCAACAAAGTCCCGTATTCGTACATATACCATTCATTTCATTAAGATGAAACTTTGGTGAGTTGTTGAGCACGCTCCCTTGAATGTTTCTGAGATAGTAAATCAATTTTACAATAGTTTAGAGGTAGTTAATGGAAAAAGAAGAAAATATTGTGAATCCAAAAGCACTTCAACTAACAAAGTCACAACGCCAAAACTTTTTTTGATTGGCATTGCAACGCATGCTGGGTACATATATATAAATGAATGTTCGTTTTTCCGTCTTTTATGCGTTCATAAGCCATTCATCCGATTGCGATCAAATTTTGGTGAGTTGTTGTGAACACTTAGGGATGGTTATAGGCATAGTTAATCCAATTTACAATAGATAGCAAGCGAGTAGTTTAAACAAATAAGTGTTGGCGATGCGTCCAGATAGCCTCCAATTCATCCGATTGTGACCTACTTTGTGGGTTTTTGTGCACACTCCCGGGAAAGTTTTGGGCATAGTAAATCCAATTTGCAATAGATAGCGCGCGAGTAGTTTCAACGAAATGGCGTGCGATTCGTTTCAACAATATCCCACATGCGTTCATATACCAATCATCGCATTGCGATGAAACTTGGGTGAGATGTTGTGTACACTTCAGGGAAGGTTCCTGGCTTAGTAAATCCACTTTGCGTTAGGTAGTGCTCGAGTAGATTCAACAAATGAGTGACGGCACGCGAAGCGTATCAACAAAGTCCCGTATGCTTTCATATACCATTCATCCGATTGCGTTGAAACTTTGATGAGTTGTTGTGTACAGGCCAGGGAAGGTTTTGAGTTAGTTAATCCATTTTACAATTGGTAGCACACGAGTAGATTCAACAAATGAGTGACAACGCGCGAAGCGTTTCAACCAAGTCTCGTGTGCGTTCATATACACTTCCGTACGTCCGATAGCTATGAAAGTTGGGTGAGATCTTGTGTTCACTCCAGGGAAGGTTTATGGCTTAGTACATGCATTTCATGTCGAGCGAATGTCGGAGTCAAGGATGGTGTATCAGGTTTTCCATGGGCGGCCCACTGGAAAGCGAGGACGGGGGCGACCGAAAAAGCGCTGGCTGGACGATGTCGAGGAGGATCTCAGGATGCTACGTGTCAGAGCTTGGAGGAGGCGTGCACGGGATAGGAAAAGCTGGAAGACTGTGGTGGAGCAGGCCAAGGTCCTTCATGGACTGTAGTGCCACGGGGTAAGGGGGTTACATGCATTTAACAATAGGTAGCGCACGAGTTGATTCAACAAATGAGTGATGGCACGCGAATCGTTTCAACAAAGTCCCGGATGCGTTCATATCCTATTCATCCGATAGCGATGAAATTTTGATGACTTGTTGTGTACATTTACGTGAAGGTTCCTAACTCAGTAAATCCATTTCACAGTCGGTAGCACACGAGTAGTCTCAACAAATGAGTGACAGCTTACGAATCGTTTAAACAAAATTCCGTATGCGTTCATATGTCATTCGTCAGATTGCGTTGAAACATTGGCGAGTTGTTGTGCACGCTCCCACGAATGTTCTAATTTAGTTAAACAATTTTACGATAGTTTAGAGGCACTTAACGGAAATTGAAAATTGTATTGTGTATCCAAAAGCACTTCCAGAAACAAAATTTCAACGCCAACACTTTATTTGATTGGCATTGCGACGCCTCGAAACTATCGGTAAATGGATGAACTAAAATGAATGGCGTTGTGGTATAAACTTTAAATCAGATGATATCAGACATTCCACCAAAATAATGTAGTATATTTTAGACTTCTTTATTTTATCAGAGAAATATAATATACATTTTGCAGTTTATCGACTACGTGCCTTGAGAACAATTGAGGCGTGAACCATTTCGTCTATGTTTTGTATAGTAGCGCATTTACTTTCATTGCGATGAAACTTTGGTGAGATGTTGAGCACGTAAAAAGAAAAACTTATTGGGGATCATAAAGGAGTTCAAGAAACAAAGTCACATCGTCATCACTTTCTTTGAATGGCATTGCAACGCATGCCGGGTACAGCTAGTCTTCTTCTTATATATAAAAAAGGAATGTCTGTCTGTTCTTCTTTTATACGTGTAGGTTTCTAACTTAGAAAATCCATTTCACAGTAGGTAGCGAACGAGTTGATTCAACAAATGAGTGACGGTGAGTTGTTGTGGACGTTCCCACGAATGTTTCAAAATTAGTTAATCCATTTTACGATAGTTTGGAGGCAGTTAGCGGAAATTCAAAAATATAATTGTGTATCCCAAAGCACTTCAAGAAACAAAATTACAACGCTAACACTTTTTTTCATTGGCGTTGCAACGCATGCTGAGTTCAGCTAGTATATATAGAAAAAAGAATGTTCGTTTGTTCGTCTTTTATGCGTTCATAAACCATTCATCTGATTGCGATCAAATTTTAGTGAGTTGTTGTGCACACTTCTGGGATGGTTATAGGCATAGTTAATCCAATTTTCAATATATAGCGCGTGAGTAGTTTATACAAATGCGTGTTGGCGATGCGTTCATATAGCCAACAATCCATCCCATTGCGACCAAATTTTGGTGGGTTGTTGTGCACACTCCCGGGAAAGTTATAGGCAATGTAAATCTAATTTACAACAGATAGCCCGCAAGTAGCTTCAACAAAATGGCGTGCGATTCATTTCAACAAAATCCCATATGCGTTCATCCCATTGCAATGAAACTTGGGTGAGATGTTGTGTACACTTCAGGGAAGGTTCCTGGCTCAAAAAAATCCACTTTGCAATACGTAGCGCACGAGTAGATTCAACAAATGAGCGACGACGAGCGAAGCGTTTCAATAATATCCCGTATGCATTCATATACCATTCGTCTGATAGCGATGAAACTTGGGTGAGATGTTATGCACACTCCAGGGAAAGGTTTGAGTTAGTAAATCCATTTTACAATAGGTAGCGCACGAGTAGATTCAACAAATGAGTGACGAAGCGCGAAGCGTTTCAAAAAAGTCCCGTATGCTTTCTTATACCATTCATCCGATTGCTATGAAACTTTGATGAGTTGTTGTGTCCACGCCAGGGAAGGTTTCTGGCTTAGTTGATCCGTTTTACAATAGGTAGCGTACGAGTAGATTCATCAAATGAGTGACGGCACGTGAATCGTTTAAACAAAATCCCGTATGCGTTCATATGCCATTCATCCGATTGCGATGGAACTTTGATGAGATTTGGGGAAACGCCAGGGAAGGTTTTGAGTTAGTAAATCCATTTTACAAACGGTAGAGCACGAGTAGATTCTACAAATGAGTGACAGTTAACGAATCGTTTAAAAGAAAATCCATATTCGTTCATGTGCCATTCATTGGATTGCGATGAAATGTTGAGGAGTTGTTGTGTACACTTACGTGAAGGTTTCAAACTTAGTTAATTCATTTCACAGTAGGTGGTGCACGAATAGATTCTACAAATGATTGACAGCGTACGAATCCTTTAAAAAAATTCCATATGCGTTCATATGCCATTCATCGGATTGCGATGAAACATGGGTGAGTTGTTGTGCACGCTCCCCCGATTGTTTATAAATTAGTTAAACCATTTTACGATACTTTAGAGGCACTTAACGCAAATCAAAAAAGTTTTGTGTGTCTAAAAGCACTTCAAGAAACAAAATTACAACGCCAACACTTTCTTTGTTTGGCATTGCAACGCATGCAGGGTACAGCTTGTATTTAATGATTGTGAAAATCTGTGGGTGTGTTCGTTTGTTATCTCTTGACTCTAAAACGGGTGGACGGATTTGAATGAAATTTGAAATGGAGACAGCTGATACTCTGGGATAACATATAGGCTGCCTTTCATCCGGAAATAAATCATTGTTCCCGTGGAACGGGCAACATAACTGAAAAGTCACCAAAAATATTCAACCGGGACAAGTTGTTGCATAAAGACAGGACTATGCTCGTTTTACGCCCCTCGATGCAAGAAACAAAATTCGGTATGTCCCTACTATATCCCAAGTTTATAAGACATTTCCTAATGTTCTTTTTTTAAGGTGTGCATTACATCTGTGCCTACAAATTGTATCTCATTCATGTCATTAGGATTTTTATACTGCATTTATTTAAAAAGAAAATAACTATTTTCAGCTGCTCTGAATAAAAATTCAATAAAAGGACTTAATATACAGTTTAGGTTAGTGATTGAGGTACATTTTGTAGCTGCAGATGTAATACACACCTTAAAAAAGAAAAGTTTGAAATTTTCTTACAAACTCGGAATATATGAGGGAAACGGTGATGCATGGTAAAAAAAATCAAATTTTGAAAATTCACGAAAAATAACTCTTTATGATAAGAATTTTGATATTATAAAAGTTGCTTTTGGTTGCCGCAACCATGCCATTACTGTGATATGAGGGTCATATATCAACAATATTTTTATCATGTTCAACAATCGAATGAATATTGACATTCTATTCCCCTCTTAAGCTGGATCTCCCCCTTAACAAAGCCCAATGACACACACTTAGCAGCAACAAGTGTACATTGAGACAAAACCATTTTTCCCATGGGCGACTGCAGGCTATGTGGCGTGCTCATGAGTATACGGACAATAAAATCGTTATGTCTCAGCGAAACATAAAATACATAGACATTAACCATTATGAATATGGTATTAAATAGTATCCGTGTTGACTGATATTAATCTCAAATTGTAAAAGCCTACACTAACAAGTTTAGTGTTTGACAAGGCAGATTATTTATTTGTTTATTTAGCGTATGGCATCTGAAGACCTACTAATATACATAGTTTACAAATACTAAAAATCTACAAGTTAATGTATAAGAAGAGCTGAAGCCGTCACTTCAAAGAAATCTTCTGGACTTCCAGGATAAGCTCGTCTGCTGCAGCATGTTAGAATGAGTTTGATGGTATGATGTTCACTGCCACAGTCACATTGGGAAGATGCCGCCAATCCCCATCGGTGGAGGTTCTCTGCACAAATGTCATGGCCAGTACGGAGCCTGTTAAGTGTCTTCCAAACACATCGCGGTAGTTCCATGCCAACTGGCTGTGTACCTGGTCTAACGAGAGCTTGGTAGTCCTCATGTGCAGCACTAGTCCACATTCCTGACCATTGCCTGTTCATGTTGAAATTCACTGCTTGCAACGATTCTGCCAGTATGATGGGTGGCCGTCAGGATTTAAATCGTTATTTTTTTCTAAGTACAGGTACATCAGAGTGGATTGGAAGCTGAGGATTGATAATTATTTTTTTATATTCCTTTGGGTGGGCGTTCTGTCTCCGCAGATTTGATGGCGCTGTGTGACTTAGAGGCAGTAGCCGGTGAAGAGGAGTAGGCTTTATGCACCCTGTTATTATTCTCATTCCCACATTTATCTGGACATCATTTTACCCACATGCGGGCTGTTTAACCATGCTGGAGCGCAGTATTCAGCAGCAGAGTGGACGAGTCCTAAGGAAGAACATCGTAGTGCTGTAGCTGTTACACCCCATGAAGTTCCGCACAACTTCTGTATGATGCTATTTCGCGATCTCAGCTTTGCTGCTGTGTTTTCTATATGACTTCTGTATGATAGAGTTCTAAGTGGAGATTGAACTAAGCATGCCAAAATCAAAGATGTAAATTTAAAATGTGTTCACATAAGGTAACATCGTACCCTGTAGACTTTCTCAACTCTATGTAATTCCCATTTTGCGGCTCATACTAATATACTGTAGGCATCAGAATTTTCCGAATTGACATAGACCCACCCAGCTGAGATTGCTGCAAATGAAGAGACTAATTATCTGCAATGATGCATCATCCTCATTGTCTTCGTCGCGAACCGTCGCGTCGGATCCTGCTAGTATAAAAATAAACTGTAAACAAAATGCTCAAAATAAACTTAAAAACGCATGAACCCAAAATAAATAAATAAATAAATAAATGCAGTACAAATTCTCTAGTAAATATGAGACACCGGTACTCAGATGTAAATCTAGATTTCGAAAATAAGTGTCTAATACTTTTAATTCATAATAGTTTCTAAAATCAATTATCTATTGTCCATTTGCATTTGCATTATCTCCCGTTCTCCATTAGGAACAACAATTCCATCAACATGCAAATTAGCAATCCTTGCATTCAAGTCTGCAACCGCAATACAGTTTTTTTCTTTTTTAATGTTATCTATTGCTGCATGTATGGAATAATAAAATTCTCCTGTTACCTCATTTTTTTGCTCTATTCTTGTGCATAGACCCCAAATATATACATAGAACCTCGAGCAGTCTTCATTCGTACGTGAAGGGTTCTTTCAACTTAAAATAATAGAAATTGGTACACTAGGGCGAAACGCTGGCAACTGTTTTGAGCTAACCGGACCATTGTATCAAATTTCTTTGAGAATTTGTTAACTCTTGAGCAGTAATAGAGAACTGTTCACTCAAAGCGAGTAATAAAGACTGACAGTAGGGAAATATATGACACCTCTCTTATATAAACTCTCATCGCTCGTGTCAGCAGTTTTTTGCAGATCATTGCAATTCTTTTCCCAATACAGCTGAGAGTCCAAAGTACACTAGGAACACTTGTGTGGTATCCAATTACTGCTGACTTTGCATGATCATCACCCATTGTCTTGATCAACACCTGGGGTTTCAAATTACTGCAGCGTCAGTCATAGCAACAGCAGTGTGCGCTCTCTGCCATGTAAGCAACATGACACCGGAAGGAACACCTGTGTAATATCCAATAACTGCTAACTTTGCATGATCATCACCCATTGTCCTCATGAACACTTCCTGTTTCAAATTACTGCAGCGTTAGTCATAGCAACAGATCTGCGCGCTCTCTGCCATGTCTGTAATATGACACAGGAAATAACAAGACGTATAACTGTACGTACCGTCTCCACAGTTTTAACATCTTAAGAACATGTATTATTCTCTTTCAACTACAAAGGACTCGTTAGAACACATCCATCCACCAATTTAGATCCCTTGTATGTTCACATGTATTTCATCACTTTCCTTTCACATCGTTATCCCATTATAGTAGTGGGGGATTAGTGAACAACGACAGTTCAACACACTGCTTTTCACGCAAAATGTAGTTAGGCCCTTTGACATAATTTAAATAAATTCATGGGCCAGTCCGTAGGAACCAGACCAAAGGGGCCGGTCCAAAGGGACTCATCCACAAGGACCTGTCAACAAGGACCTGTCCACAAGGACTCGTCCACAAGGACCTGTCAACAATGACATGTCAACAATAACTTGTCAACAATGACCTGTCAACAAGGACCCGTCCACAGGGAACCGCTCCCCCACCCTCTTACAAAAGCCATGAGTGGGCATGCTAATTCATAGTGGCTTTACACCGCACACATGTCTCTTGTGTAGAACAATGTTTCATTCCATATTAGCATTCAAACTCTCACATGTTGCAATTGGAAAGAGAGATTCTCAAAAAAATACAATTTCTCCCCCACAAAACCACTACTATTACAGTTTTGTTTTTCACCGTAATTGGAGTAGACATATTGCATTAGTTGAAGTTCGTCGGTTCTTATCTGAGCTCTTGATTAATTGAAAGATTTAAAGGATTATTTGTTGATTTTAGTCCTCGTGTGGACTTTAACTTATTAAGCATATGTGTCATCAAGACAATTAAGGTAATATACCTTTGTTTTCTCCGTATTGATTTGCTCTTGAATTTAAGTTACTGAATTCAGACGGGGACTTATTTATTGATTATCTGACTTCACTATCAGTCATTAAAATACATTATAGTTCATTGTTTCATTAGACTGTGATGTGTGAGGGTGCATGTGAGTGTGTCTGGTGACAGACTGTTTTAGTGGTAGAATTTGTTGTGGGTGGAACTTTAGTTTTTTTTTTTTTTTTTGTTAGTAGAATTTTGGTATTTAATTGTTAGTGGAACGTTAGTATTTTTGTTAGTAGAATTGCTCTTTACTTATTCTGAAAGGGAGTAGCAGCCTTTCAGAATAAATCAATTCTTTACTAGTCTAATAGACGGTTAAGATATTGATAATACAAGCCAACGAAAGGCTACACTGCGTTCTGCTGCACGGCTGAAAGCAACGGGAAACTACAGCCGCAATGCTATTCCCGAGGATATGCACCTCTCTATGCATAATTACATGTGATGATGGCCTCCTCCCTTGTAAAATTTCAATCCGGAGGTAAACTAGTCCCCCGTTCGGATCTCCGGGTGGGGACTACTCGAGAGGGGGTTAACATCACAGAAGTGAAAAAGAGGAAATCGGACGTTGTACGGATCGGAGCGTGGAATGTTAGAAGTCTGCTAGGAAATGGAAGGTTAGAAAACTTAGAAAGGGAAATGGATAGGTTGAGGTTGGATTTGGTTGGGATTAGTGAAACGCGCTGGCAGGAAGAACATGACTTTTGGTCAGGAGACTATAGGGTCATCATACTAATATATAAAAATGAGATGGTGGGTGTCTGTCTTTCTGTCTGTCTGTCTGTCTGTTACCTAATAACGCAAGAACCACTGGTCCGATTTAAATGAAATTTTGCATGGATGTATCTGAAATACCAGGTTTACATATAGGATACTTTTAATTTCGATATTTTGCACTATTAAGAAATGGCGACCATTTTAGTGACGTCACTACACCCTTTGGTTTCAAAATTTCATATTTCCATATCAAATAAAAAGAGAACGGTAGGAAATAGCAAACTTTTGATGGCACATACGAGCTTCATTATTTAATTTTCTATCCGAAAGGTCCTTATCACTTTTCGTGTATCTCCAACGGTTAGCGAGTAAAACCTACTTTTGTGACGTCACTACACCCTTTGGTTTCAAAATTTCATATTTCCATTTCAAATAAAAAGAGAACGCTAAGAAAAAGCAAACTTTTGATGGTATATACGAGCTTTAGCATTTAATTTTCTATCCAAAAGGTTCTTATCACTTTTCGTGTATCTCCAAGGGTTAGCGAGTAAAACCTAAATGTGTGCAATAAAACACGGTCACATCGAGCGGTGCAGTATATATCTACATATATAAAAAAGAAAATTTGTCTGTTTTTTTTCTGAATTTCTACGGAAATTTGAGTTATTTACACGTTTCAGACTGTTTTATGATAGATGCGCGCGAAAATAATGTTTTGGTCTGTCTGTCTGTTTGCTTGATTGTCTGTGGACAACTTTGTTCCCTTATAGCTCGAGAACGGCTGGGTGTATCAATGTAAAATTTGGTACAGATATCCATCAGAGGCACGACACTAATCATTGATGTAACTCTTCTCTATACCTCTCATAAAAGGGGGCATACCCCCTTAAAATACATGCTGAAATAGGAGTAGAAGGACGAGACAAAGCTCATTTTCAGCCCCTCAATGTGAGAGACAAAACTCGGGGGCCCTAAAAGCACATTTTAAGGTCCTACGTCCAACCGTTTTTGAGATATTCCCAGAAAACTAATTTAATTTAATAAACTATGAACGAATGCAAGCCGATAACCATGGCAACAGATTCTCAGAGATCCATCTATTGCTGTAAGACGCAATACAATTCCATTAATTACATTAGTGTGAAAGTTTGCAAACGGTTAGATGGTTATTATGGAACCAAATTAAGCTGTAAATTTCATCAATACGTAAAATGCGCTTATGGGGGTCAAGGGGTAGTCTAGATTTTTTTCACGCGATTTACATCTGCGGGTGTGGTATGGCAGGTCTATTATATTCCTATCCCTATGTTATATTATTATTATTATTAGTATTATATTATGGCGTACAACGACGAGACAAAGCCCCTCGGTGCCAGAAATAAAACTCGAGGGTCCTCGAAAACTACATTATAAGGCTCTAAAACCAACAGTTTCTGAAACATTCCCAGAAAACTAATTAAATTTAATTTAACAAACTAATGAAGGAATGCAAATCGGTAACCATGACAACATTATCTCAAGGGGTGGCATCCAACTGTTCATCTATTTCAGTAAGAAGCAATTTATTACATTTATTACATTTCTGTGAAAGTTTGCAAATATAAGGTTATCACGGAACCAACGTTGACTGTATAATTCATCAATGCAATTAAGGGGGTCAAGGGGTAACCTAGGATTTTTTCATGCAATTCTCACGTGCGACATATAGTGCAGAAGGTCTATTATATCTCCAAAACAACAACATTATTTTCAAAAATTCCTGAATTGAATCAGCATTTTTTGCGGCTTTTAGGAATTTGGGCCTTTTGAGACTAAATAACCTGAATTTTCATGCACCACAAGCTTTTATAATTTATGAAAGAGGTCTTCCTGTCTATGGGGACCCAACACAACGTAGAGGGTCAGTTTTTATGTGACGTGTATTGCGTTTCATCTACAAGGCTTTCAATTCTATTTCATGTCAGGAAGTACACGTCAGGTGAATTTAGTTTGAGAGCGCATTTCAACTAACCTTTTTTCTTTTTTTTTTGTCGACATACGGGTTCATCGTAAGGATGATTTTCTTTGATACTGTGTGGTAGATATACCCATATTTGGATTTCTGGGTGATATGTTGTAGACAATAGTATTGTCTGTCTGTCTTTCTGTGTATCCTTATGTACGCCTATAACTAATGATCGGATGCTTGGTGCATCGTAAAATTAGGTATGGTAAACATGAGTCAATACACCAATCATTTATAAAACTCTTCACCGTTCATTTCATACAGTAGAAGGGTGGATATAGGGAAAAACTTCTCAAAATACATGCTAAAATAGGCGAAATATAAAAATTATCCTAGAAGGACGACCAAAGCATATGTTGCACTTCTCAATGTGAGACACAAAATTCGCGGGTCTATAAAGGGTCTCCGAAAACCACATTATAAGGCCCTTAAATTAACAGTGTGTGTGATATTCCCAGAAAACTAACTTCGTTTTGGTAAACTTATGAAGGAATGACAAGCCGCTAACCATTGCAACAGTAGCTCAGTTGATAATGTATAAAAGCAAAAGTACTTAAAAGGGACGTAACACCAATAACATTATTATTATTATTATATTGTCTGGTGTTAACACCGAACACCGTTCGAAGAACGGGTACTTCTGCTAGTTAGCACTAAATCAAACAACGGCCAAGCAGGGGTTGGTCTCATATTGAGTAGGAAACTTGGACAGCGGGTGGAATATTATGTGCAATATAGTGAACGGATTATTGTAGCAAAAATCAATACTAAACTTAAGTGCACCACAGAGATACAAGTCTATATGCCTACTAGTCAAGCTGATGATGAGGATGTTGAAAAGGTCTACGAAGAAATAGATAAAATTCTGAGGTATATCAAAGGTGATGAAAATGTTATAGTAATGGGAGATTGGAATGCTGTGGTAGGAAAAGGGAGAGAAGGGAAGATAGTAGGAGATTTCGGATTAGGTGAAAGGAATGATCGAGAAAGCAGGCTGATGGAATTCTGCACCGAGCATGAGTTGGTCACAGCTAACACCTTATTCAATAACCACAATAGAAGAATATACACATGGATGAGACCAGGTGATACAGGGCGTTACCAAATCGACTTCATTATGGTCAAGCAGAGGTTTCGAAACCAGATATTGGATTGTAAAACATATCCTGGTGCTGACATAAACTCTGACCACAATCTGGTTATAATGAAATGCAGATTAAAGTTGTAGAAACTGAAAAAAAGTCAAAAGCCAAAAAGGTGGGCAATAGACAGACTGAAAGTAAAGGATGTAAACGAAAGATTCAAGAAGAGTATAAAGGAAGGACTAATGAAAAACCCTAAACAAACTTCAATTGCAGACGAATGGGCACTTTTGAAGAATGAAATAACAAAATCCGCAAAAGAAAACATTGGTAGGAAAGAAAGAATAGGTAGAAAACCATGGATCACTCAGGATATACTAGAATTGATGGATGAAAGGCGGAAACACAAGAATCTAAGAGACGAAAAGGGGAAAGCAGAATACAGACGTCTGAGAAATGAGGTTAACAGGAAATGCAAGGAAGGAAGCGAAAGAAGAATGGTTGAAAGAGAAATATGCAGGTATAGAAAATTGTCTGAAATTAGGAAAAGTATACACAGCTTATCGAAAGATTAAGAATACTTTTGGGGAAAAGAAGACTAAGTGCTGTAATATTAAGGACACAAATGGAAAGCCTCAAACAGATAGGGAAGACAAGGTTGAGAGATGGAAAGCTTACATAGATTGCTTGTATAAGGGAAAGGAGATTGAGAATCGTGTAATGGAAAGGGAGGAGGAAATTGATGAGGATGCAAAAGGAGATTTAATAGTGAGATCAGAATTTGACAGAGCATTAGAGGATTTGCGCAGGAACAAAGCACCAGGCATAGATGATATACCAATTGAGTTGCTTTGCTGCATAGGAGATGAAGGTCTGATCAGGTTATTTCACTTGGTGTGTAGGATTTATGAGGCAGGTGAGGTACCCCCTGATTTCAAGAAGAATGTAATCATCCCTATACCAAAGAAAGTGAGAGCTGATAGATGTGAAGATTACCGTACAATCAGCTTGATTACTCATGCTTCAAAGATCCTGTCTAGAATAATTTACAAGAAGATTGAAAGCCAGATAGAAACGGAGTTGGGTGAAACCAGTTTGGTTTCAGGAGAAATTTAGGAACAAGGGAAGCTGTACTAAGTCTTGGGCTGATTTTGGAAGGTAGAATAAGGAAAGATAAGAGAACGTTCATGGCATTTGTAGACTTAGAAAAGGCTTTTGATAACGTTGATTGAACTAAATTGTTTGACATTTTGAAATCTATTGGAATAAAGTACAGGGATAGGAGGGTGATATACAATCTATACAGAAACCAGACAGCAGTCATTCGAGCTGAAGGACATGAGAGAGAAGCTGGTATTCAGAAAGGTGTAAGGCAAGGCTGCAACTTATCACCCATACTCTTCAATCTTTACATTGAACATGCAATGAAGGAGATTGGAGAAAATTTTTAAGTGAGAGTGAAGATTCAAGGAGAAATAATTTCAACTCTGAGATTTGCTGATGACATCGTAATTTTGGCTGACAATCCTGAGGATTTGAATGATTTTTTGAATGGTATGGACTCAGTCTTACGGAAAGAATTCATGATGAAAATTAATAAATGTAAAACAAAAATAATGGAATGCAGCCGAAATAAATCAGAAACCTCTATGGAGATCAAATTGGCAGGTGAAAAGCTGAAGGAAGTAGGAGACTTCTGTTACTTAGGAAGCAGAATAACCAGTGATGGACGAAGCAAAGAGGATATAAAAAGTAGGTTGGCTCAGGCAAGGAAAGCATTTCTACTAAAAAGGAATCTGTTGACATCGAATATAGATTTAGGTATTAGTAAGTCATTTTTGAAAGTCTTTGTCTGGAGCATGGCGCTCTATGAATGTGAAACTTGGACTATTGGTGCAGCAGAAAAGAGGAGAATTGAAGCATTTGAAATGTGGTGTTACAGGAGAATGATGAAGATCAGATGGGTAGATAGGGTTACAAACGAAGAGGTATTAAGACGAGTGGGAGAGGAGAGATGTTTCTGGCGACTGCTAATGAAGAGAAGAGATAGGTTGGTAGGACACGTACTAAGACACCCAGGAATAGCAAGCTTAGTTATGGAAGGAAGGGTCGAGGACAAGAATTGTAGGGGTAGACCAAGGTTAGAATATGTTAAACAGATTGCCTCGGATGTAGGGTGTGGTAGCTATGTAGAGATGAAACGATTAGCTCAGGACAGGGTGGCATGGAGGGCTGCATCAAACCAGTCAAAAGACTGAAGACTCAAACAACAACAACAACAACAACAACGTTAAAATTAGTTTATTTCCTTATTTGATCAATCATTTTATCCTGGATCCGTATTCTTCTGTTGGGTTATTGTTTATTTCATTAATTGTATTTCTAATTAGACTCCATTTTCTGTGATTTTTAATTTTATGTTAACCTGTGCTTGTATTATGCTTATTGTTTTAATTATATATTTCCCTAAATTTCCGTTTCTGTGTTCTTTCTTAGCTACATATCCTGTAAAACATAGTCTCTAATTTCATCTGGGTTTTAGTAGGTAGCCGTCCAATAGTTTCACTTGTCTTACTCGTTTCCTGCTTACATTTATCTTCTTTGAGTAGTGGGACAGTGAGTGGTTTGCATGGCATGGTTAATATTTTGTACCCCAATTAAATCAAATTGAGAATGTTATGCAGGGTTGAAAGTTGAGAAGAGCAGTGAAAGATATTTTATGCCTGCTTAGCATGAAAATAGTATTAATACTCTGTGTTTTCCTCTGTTTCATACTTTTAGATTGGAGTTTATCGAACGAAGAACCTTCTTCTCAGTCACAAGTTTATATAAGGAGAAAATTGCATATGTTGTCATAATAATAATAATAAGATCTACTACCTGTAATCAAGAAAGAAATCTGATTTTGTTGAAAACTCTGAACATTGTTCCTGTTTGCATTCCAACCTGGACTGAATTTAATTGGGACATAGGTAAGTCTCCTATTGTACCTTCTATTGAAAATGTATTTAATTTGTGTGAATATTTGACAACCGATAGTGATCCGTCTGCTACGTAATTTATTAGATTAAAGGCTCGTGCATTACATTGGTACCATCGTTTGGGAGACCTGATTGATATTTGGGGTGCAGGATCCTGAATTTCAGACTGTGTTGCAAGCTCAACGTTCCAATCTTGTCGTGTGTTGGCGTAATTTGTTCCCTGATATTAGAGAGAGTGTACGTGCATGTCCTATCGAGTGTTCTAATAGTGTTGTACCTACTATAAGTGAATCGTGTGAAGTGGTCGATACTGTTAGTGTTGAGCATTATTTAATTTATAAGTTTGAGTCCTTGTCATCTTCTGTCGAGCCAATAAACATGAATAATATTGAAAATAGACCCAATTAGAATAAGAGCGAGGTTGTTAAGTCCGGTAATTGTCAACCGAGGCAATATTGAGTTCATAGAACCCTGTTAATGACCATACTAATAATATAAATTCGAGACGGGATAAGATTTCTGTTTCATTCCAAAATATTTAACTCTCTGGTGTTGCGAACAACCAGATACCTAGTAATTATGCTGGTACTAGCTCGATACCTTGTAACTAACATCCAGTATTGCATCCCAATGGCAACGAGGCCATTGAAATGACCATACATTTTAATATTGATGTCTCGCCCAATTTTGATGTACCTGCTCGTGTGGATTATTGTCAAGGAATTAAGTTTGGCAGTATTCCTCATCCTTTCACTTCATGTACTCAGAGCTTGCAATTATGTAACGGTAATGAAACAGAACAGTTGGTAAAATTTTTAAAGCAATTCATCGATTTGGTAGGTAATGCTGCTGTGTTCAGGCTAACTCATATACACATTTATCAACTTGTTTTCCCTTATACTGCTGGATTGTTGACGGAAAAGCTTATTACTGAAATTAAATCACATGCTTCTATTAATTGCTTTCATAATGATGATTTAGAATCGTTCATACCAAGTCGTGGATTGAGTGTTTTGCAACAAAACTATTTCTACCGAGTGCAAAGATTAGGCGAATCTTTGAATTATTATTTCATCGATATTAAGAGTTATTCAAGGGTATTTTATATTCAACCAAGAGTAGAGCAAATCGTGTCGTCTACTTTTGATGGGATTAATCCTCAATGTAGGTCATATATGACCATGTGTAGAAGACCAGTGAATAAAGCTGGTCTAAATAACGTTACTATGGCTGCAGAAGGAGTAAAACATTCTGATTCATTGAGAGTTGCTAACATTCCACCCCGTGCAAATAATTTGGTTGGATTTCAAGGTCATGCTTTTCAGGGTCGAACTTCACATGATGTTGATAGTCGCTGGTATAACACAGGTAAGTGATGCAATCTCTGTGGATCTTCAAACATATTGCTCGTTGGTGTCCAAGGAACTCTTTTTCTAGGCCATGACAATCTACTAAAGAGACCTAATCGAATTGTCATTCATCGAATTTGTGGTTAGAAATAAAAATTTTGATGAAGACAAAGGTCTCAAGGCAAATTATAGGTCATCTGTAACAGGATCACTGAGATATCTACGAATTGTTCTCCGTTTAATAACATATATGTCAACAATGAACCTATATTTGCATTAATTGATTGTGGCAGTGCTAACTCCATTTTAAGTAAAAATGGTTTGAAGATATGGCATCTGTATAAAAATTTTGGAAAGCTCGTTAAGCCAACAAGACAAATAACTGAGAGCCAACGCTATTTAGTGAACACACTTTGTTACACATTGTCCGTCCGTCAGATGCAAGAAAGGGAACTGCTAGGTCATGAACGTTCTGATATGGTTTAAACGAATGAGTCTAACAACACTTTAACCTAAGCAGTCATTTTTCTAAATTTTGACAAAGGACCTAACTACAAATGTCAAATTTGAGTTATTTTAATATTTTTTCTAATGGTAAACGTGTTTTAAGGCTAAGAGAGAGTTTTTACAAGGTAATGTAACATGACACCTAGCTGTAACGTAAAAGGATAGCCGAGAGGTTTCTTTAGAGACCACACATTTTCTTCTTCTTCTGCGCGAATGGGTCTCCTAGGACCTCGCGGAATCAACACTTCTTGGCCTTGATGTTTGCCCAATAACATTTTATTATTATTGCTACTTATTATTTAACTGGTACATACTCTTTAACACTCATGTCTATCCAGTCTTTGAGGTCACGTGGCCGATTAAACAAGAATAACCCTTTCGAGAGACCGTGACATAGTGTTACAGCACCTCCAACCGTTCTGACAGAGTAGCATATATCTTATATATATATATTGAACCCTTATTGATCTTCGATAAATAAGTATTCATATTTATTATTATTATTACTACGGCCCAGGCAGCACATAAGGAAGTCGACTTGGATATTAGGGAGGCCAGCATTTCGTAATGGTTGCAACAGAAGCTGAGTTGGTAGCTATTCCTGGGGACGGCCAGAATTAGTCGAGTTCAAGGCCAAATTGTGCAACTACTGTACAAAATTGGAGACATAAAGGGAGAATCACGAGGTCCTCTCAACGAACATACGATTGAATCAGCCAATCGCAAGAGACCAAGCCGTGACCACGAGGTGGACGGCGTCAGTAGTAAAAAGCGCGCGGAAGTGTGTATCTAAGGAACCGCCGAACGGATTAATCTCCGCTCGAGTAATTTGAGACGTTGGATTTATTTGGAGAAGAATGACACTAGCCCCATCTTTGTGAGACAAAAACTCTGGAAGTTTTTATCCGACTTTGCCCCACTCCACCGCCCTTGTCAGTTTCTCATAAATAGTCTGGCCTGACGCCAATCTGAGTACTCAGTTGTGGAGCTTTCAGAGGCATACTCCACGCCAGTTTGAAGTGTGATTTTGACGCTCGAATTTATCTAAGTCTTATTGTGTGGAGCCTTCAGAGGTATACTCCACGCCAGTTCGAAATGTGATTTTTACGCTCTAAAATCAGTGAAGCTAATTTTATTTTCTGAGCTCTGGGGAGCTAAAGTCGCAGCGTTGGCAGTACCGAATTTTATAAGCTATAATACATTTTGTTCTAAAATCTACTAAATTGTGTGATCTAAATATTTCACGCCAGCGCGTGATAAACTGTAACATTCTTTTAAAGACGACGAGTTCAACTTTAAGGGGGAAGTATCGTATCACCCTAATTAGCGCTTACCAGAACCGAAGTCCAAGACGGGACGGAAATACCGGACGAGATAGCGACTGCGAGTGCAGCCAGGATTT
Organism: Meconema thalassinum; assembly: GCA_946902985.2. Taxonomy (NCBI): domain Eukaryota; kingdom Metazoa; phylum Arthropoda; class Insecta; order Orthoptera; family Tettigoniidae; genus Meconema; species Meconema thalassinum. The sequence continues at coordinate 43,228,203 of OX336388.2, read as the reverse complement.
TGAACTTGTTAACGAGCCAGTGGCGCGGACTCGAGATGTATATTTTATGTATGAATTGTGTGTATTGTGTGTTTTTATAGTGCGTATGTGCGATATAATTAGGGCCAGTCTTCGCTATTAATCGCAGTCGGACAATTGTGGGTGAACTGAGTAGCCTGCAAGCGATTATAGATAGGCAAATATTTAACATTGAACTTTTCTGCCAAGGAGTCGAGACCAAGATGATCAGCACGTGGTTCGAAGTTGGGATGAGCTTCAAGAAATCAACGCAGACGACTACTATGGAGTGCTAAATTGTCCATAGGGCAATGGGTTGAGGAGGATGTCCTTAGTCCTACATGCAGAAGCGGTGATGTACTAAAATTGGATTATTTCAATTATGTAGTTAGATTTGGCCGGGGAACTTTGTAAATAGTCATGTTTTTCTTTCTTGTTTATATCTGTTTTTCTTGCACCGACACTATATGTTTAAATGTCCGTTGGCGCGTGGCCAAAGTGTTTGTTGATATTTTTTTCTTGAGTCATGTGTAATGTACGCGGCGTGCGTGCGTGATTTTTATCCTTGCAATTGCGGAACCCGTTACATTCGATAAATGGTGCTTTATTAACGTTAATATTTGAAATAGGAATGGGAGGAAATGATTGTAAAACATTTTGCTGAACAGGTTATTATTCATGTTAGGGTAGCCGAGTGCACCAACTTAAAAGTAATTGTAGAACACCTTCGTTCTAATTTTGATAGATTTTTCTTGAGTCCTTTTCAGGTGACTAGTCACGGCATAGAACGATGGCGCCAGCATGTGGATATTATTTGTGTCTTTTATTTCAGGGTCTGTCACAACCCATACGTGTGATTCAGTGTGTGTTGATGTGTCTTGTGTGTGTTGATTCTACGTGAGGAGGGGGTAGTTGTCCTACCGCCCTTATATATTTTTGCTGCTGTTGTATTTTTAGATGGAAAGACAGAGCGCTCTTGGGAGACTGCTGATTCTTGTCCATATGTTTTTCTGACACACACGTATTATTGTGCTTTGGGGCACATTTCTTCGAGGTTCGACCCCATGTTCTGGGAGGTCGAGGTTATTGACACGTGGGTTGACAGACATGCAGAGTTCCACAAACCGCCCGTTTTGCCTGTGACTTATTTTGATAGGCAGTCCTATTTGTCCGACTGAACCCTGTAAGCTTTCATGTAGCAAACCTGTTCATTGTGATGGCTAATTGTTAAGCCATAATTAATTGGGGAGTTCGCCATGTGTGTAACGGATTGTTGTACCTTGTATGGATAAGAATATTGTGATTAACGTAAATGTTGGCTGTTTCCCTATTGCTTTGTTGATGACTCGATTTCATGTAATTTTGTTTGTCACACCCGTGTGGTGCAGTGGTAGAGTATTTGTAAATTTTGACAGCGGTCATTTGAGTATTTTTCTATTGGTCACGTGTTAATGTACTTGTGTTGATTTGTGCGAGAAGTCCTAAGTTTTTAGGCAGTAAATGTTGCTACGGCAATTTAAGTCCAATTTCACACGGAAATTTTGTGTTTGTTTATAGTAGATTTAGGAAGTGTCGATTTAACTTAAGTATTGTAGTTGTGTTCCCTTGTGTCGGTCTAGCTCTAGGAAATGCGGATTCGTTGTCTGAAGGGTCATTCTGGATGATAACGAATCACGCATTCAAAGTACACATCGTGGTGCATGTAGAACGGCGTACGCACTTATATGGTCATTTTTTTGTATCGTTTTATTTAAGGACGCTTGGTCCAGGTAATTAATCTCTCCAGAGATATCGCCTAAGTTTTTGGCATTTTTATTAAGCGGGAGTCAAGTGGGAGTTTTTGTTGTTAATTGTTTATGTAAATATGGTGATTTGTTATTAAATTCAGTTGTTTTAACCCTGGCTTCACTCTTTCCTGCATGTTATTTTGTTATATGTTACCCTGCAAGTTAATGAAGCGCCCTGACAGCAACTTACGAATATGACCTGTTACGCCCCGAATCTGAGTCTCATATGCTTCTTTGCAAGGGTTCATAAAACAAAAATGGCTGCCCAAGTGGGGATTGTTGTTGTTGTTGCTTCACTGATCTCATATTTATTTCGTTGAGAAATGATGCCAGGTCAAGCGGACATGTAAATTCAGTAAATGGAGGCGATGTTGTACCGCCATGTGCATTAGTAAAATCACTGAGTTCCTAAAGTTAGAAATATTGAACAAGGTTAGAATTTGATTTGGTATTTGTTATAAACTTGTTCTGGCGCCCACATTAAAATTAGAAATTTGCATTATTAATGAACTCAGTCAAAGCAGGAAGATGTTGCCTTATATTTGACATTTAATTGACTTCGGTTAATTGGTGTTTCGTAAATTTTGTTGGTTAGGAATTTAAAAGCAGATCACTAGGGGTTATTTTGTTGTTTGGAAATAAGTGTCATTGTATTCAGTAAATTTTGTTACTGAAATTTTCATTAAATTAGAGCCAGTAATATTTAAATGTGTGACATGTATGTGCGTATAGGGCTGAAACCTTAGCCCATAACCCTGTTTTTCTCTGAATATATTTGTGTGTGTGAAATGGCGAGTGTTGATGAGATAAAGGCATTGTTAGAACAGATGTCGATCCAAATGTCCGCGAAAACGGAGGAACAATTAGAACAGATGTCCGCGAAAACGGAAGAACAATTAGTGCAGATGTCCGTAAAGACGGAAGAACAATTAAAAGAACAATTAGAAGCTCAGCGTGAGCATAGTGAAAAACAATTACTTGATATGAGCGGTAACATTTCGGTCCAGTTAGAAGTCCAGAAATTAGACACTGACAAACAATTCAATGAACTAAACCACAAATTGTCACAACAGGCGGTAACACAAACCGAACGGTTAGGAAAAATCACAAATGATATTAATCAGAGCGTTCAAAAAGTAGAGAAACTGGCAGGCGAGGTTGCGGAAAACAACATCAGACAGTTAGGCGAAATGAAGAAATTGGAGGCGAAATTTGATAACAAATTAGTACAATTTGACGAGATGGTGGCAGATAAACTCAAGCAGATAGAGGCAGCATGTGTCAGTAACACCGCGGGAGTGAAGAAAACCCAAGAGAAACTACAGCAGCAAATTAATTCGGTAGATAACAACGTGCTGGAATTAATAAAGGAAATAGATAAAGTCGAAGTTAAGGCGGAAACCGAGCGGATACACTTGCGGGAAAATTTAGAGGAGCAATTAGGCAGAACACAAGAGATCATAAGAAAAGAGATGGAAGGCCAGCTAATAAACACACAGGAGGTCATAAGACAAGAAGTAGGGGAGCGGCTCGTCAAAACTCAGGATAATTTGGAAGAAAACTAGTGAAAACGCAGGAACGGATACGTGAAGAGCTAGAGAAAAATCAGGAGAGGAACGAGGAGAAAATAAATAGCTTAAAAAGTAGGATCCGGCGAGATTGGGACCAGCAGGCTCATGCGAATAAGGAAGACAGGCTGGCAGTTTTAAAGCGAATGCAGGCACTGGAGGAAAATATGAAGTCGAAATTACAGGAACATTCAGAATTAATCATAAAAAACGAGATTAGGTCGTTAGAGAATGCGACATTATTTTCAAACGAAAATATTCCGGAAAAGCAAACAAGTATTGGAAGTCCGGCAGGTTCGAAGTTGGCTGAGGACACGAGTCGGGGTCAAAGTCCCAGACTAACGACTAATGCATTCCAGCAGTACAGGGGGGAGACTTCAACTCCGCAACCGTACTTGGCACCAGCCCAAGTCATCCAAGTCATTCGGGGTAATGATTTTAAGCCCGATAAGTTTAAAGAACATTCAGGAACCACTCCCAAAGCATTTCTACGGCAATTAACTGACTACTTTAATGACCAACACATCGGCCCGGAGAAACAATTAAGACTGGTGGAGAAATTTTTAGAAGGACCTAGCCTGACCTGGTTTTTAAGTTTCAAGTACACGTTTACAGACATGACTCAATTCCGCGAGGCGTTTTTGAAGAAGTTTTGGAGTCCTTCGTTACAGCAAGGGTTAAGAATGGACCTGTACACGCGCAAATACCATAGTACACATCCAACCCGTTTTTCAGAATTCTTCAGTCAGCAATTGGTAAAATTCAGGGATTTTGATGACCCGCCTAGCGAGCCGAATATGGTTCTAACCATCGGAAAACAACTCTCAATGCATATCCAACAATTATTAGTCGCAGGAAATATTCAGACCGCAGTCCAAGCCGAAGAATTACTCAGACACTTAGATGAGACGAGTATGGTAAGCCCACAGACAGGAAGAAGGAATTTGGAATGTGTCAACACGGCAGAGGTAGTTCAGGGACTCCAAAATAACCACGGCCAGGGGAACCAAAGTAAGACACAGTCCACAGGGACACAGTTCACGCCAAGAAGACAAGATTTTGACGGCCGAAACCAGTTCCATCACAACAATCAGAATTATCAGAATAACCGCGGGAGATATTATCAGAATAACCAAAATCAGAATAATCAGTGGACGTACCAGCGGGAATACACGAATTGGAGGGGAAACCAGAGACAAGGTAGACCTTACCAAAGAAATGGAGATGGTAGATGGAGTAACGGCAGGGACTATCGCCAAGAAAACAGAGGAGATTATAGGAATAACTGGGACGAACGATATATTGAATCCCGTAAATACTTGGATCAATTAAGTAATGAAGAAGCGGAGAAGGAGAAGTGGGGGCGTGCCATGGCGAACAGACAGAGCCCAGACAACCATCAAGGAGAGGGGGCAGAGAGTTTACTGAGGCAACAGGAGCGACAGAATGATAACCGGCGAAACACATCTAATGGGGCCCGGGATAAAAAAAAACCAAATGAACTGAAAGGAGACAGGCTAAAAACGGAGATCGCCAGGGAGCAAGAAGAGATGATAGTGGCCAATATAGAAGAGTGGGTAGCATTCCCAGACGACTGCCCGGAGGAAGTGGTGAAGAACCGTGAAAATGTTATCAGACAGCTACCAATTATTTACGCGCATATTGGAGGTATGAGGGTGAGATGTTTGATTGATACAGGTAGCCAGGTGAGCTTAGTCACTGATATTTTGATAAAAGAAATAGCAAGAAAACAGACTGTTCCTATTATGCCGGTACCGCTAATGAAAGTCAGAGGTGTCATTCCTGACAAAACTATGAATTGTAAACAGCAAGCATTTCTAGATCTGGAAATATTGAACCATACTTTTTCACAAACATTCATTGTTATTCCAAAGATGAACTACAATATAATTTTAGGAGCCAACTTCATCTGCGATTTTCATGCTGTAATTGATTTACATAACAATACTGTAAGCTTCAAACAAGTAGAAGGATTGGATCATGTGGGTTTAAATATGGAAGAGAATCCGCTGGAGAGAGAGGCAAATACTTGGGTTGTTGAGGAATGCACTAATGAGGCCGGAGATAAGATCTTGAGGGGAGAGCAAGTTAACCAGACAGCAGTGCTAGAGATGGGTAGCCGAGATATTTCGCAGGAACTTTGGGTGCATTTGGCGGAAGAAGAAATGGGCGGAACCAAATTCGAAATTCTACTTCAGGAGCGACTTAAGGAAGCCATCGTAGGGGAATCTGATAGAAGAAGATTGGAAGAAATTTTAAGATTACATAAAGGAGCGTTTGACACCGTACCTGGGAAAGTTTTAAATTTTCAATATGCGATGCAGGTAACAGATTGGACCCCATTTAAAAGTAAATTGTACCCGATCCCAGAGAAGCATTTTTCTCAGGTGAGGGATATCATTACTAACTTATTAGATTCTGGCATGATAAGGGAAGCTGCAACTCCTTATCTGAACGCAATATTGGCTGTGACCAAGCCAAACGGATCAATTAGGCTATGCCTAGACGCGCGAGTTTTAAATAGCAAACTGCTAGTTGAGCACGACCAAGCACCGAGGATCAAAGATGTTTTGAAAGGCTTACGCGGGAAGAAGATATACTCAAGTGTTGATTTGACAAATAGTTTCCACCATCTGGAACTTGAAGAAAAATCCCAACTGTTGACGGGATTTTTATTCGATAATCAAAGTTATATCTGGTGTCGAATGCCTTTTGGCGTGAAAACTGCGGGATGTGCACTCATTAGAGCACTCGATAGAAATCTGACTGAGGAGGTCAAGAACTTCACCACGAGATATGTTGATGACATATTAATCGCTTCTGAGACAATGGAAGAACACTTGATAAATTTAAATAAACTGCTGGACAACCTGAGAACCATGAACTTCAAGATCAACTTAAAAAAGTCACATTTTGCCAGAGCGAAATTTTATATTTGGGACATATAATTGATGTCGAGGGCGTGCGGCCTAATCCAGCCAAGATTGATGCTATTAAGAAATTTCCCACACCTACCAAAGTCAAACATGTTAGAGCCTTTTTGGGAGTGACAGGTTTCTTCAAAGAAAATTGCCCTGGTTACACAGAAACAGTAGCGCCTATGCAGGAGATGTTGAAGAAAGCGAATCGATGGTCGTGGAATGAGGAGTGCGACAGGTCTTTTAAAGCAACGAAGGATTTATTGGAAAACTGTGTGAAACTTGGATATCCGGATTTTGAGAAACAATTTATCATTCAAGCAGATGCTTCGTTAATTGGGATTGGTGCTATGCTGTACCAAGAGGACGCTGAAGAACCCAAGAAGAAATCCTATTTGGCATTCACGAGTCGTAAATTACGGAAACATGAGAGGAACTACACAGTTACGGAACTTGAGCTACTAGCAATTTTATATTCTCTCCAACAATGGCGCAAGATGATCTACGGTTATTCCATCATTGTTAGAACCGACCACCATGCACTGACATTTTTATTTAAGACAACAATAGCAAGTGAGAGAGTTACGCGCTGGTCCATCTACATACAGCAGTTTGACATCACAATAGAGCATTGTCCTGGGAAATTGAACGTCATACCAGATGCCTTGAGTAGAAACCCTGAGGACGGAAACGAAGTAACAGCGGAAGTTCACAATATTACCTTGACACCTGAGGCTCGTGAGTTTTTGGCGAGATTGAAGGATATTCGGAAGGAGCAAGAAGCTGACCCATGGATGATGATGATGATAAAATTCTATAGGAAGGAGTTACAACCAAATTCACCGGAGTACCGGGAAGCCAGTGCTAAACAAGCGAGATTTCACTACTTGAATAACTTGTTACATAAGTACGTGGATGAGCATCATACTAAACTGCGGATCTTAGTTCCAGCATCACTACAGAGGGGATTAACTTGGCATGTTCACGAGAGCCTAGCACATATCGGCACGGATAAGACTGAAGCTACGATAGGGGAGACCTTTACTTGGCCCAAGATGAGATTCACCATTGTTGAAGTAATTAGAACGTGTGACGCTTGTCAGCGCACAAAGCCGAACAACTTTATTCTGAAACAACCTCCAAGACCACTATTACCGCAGAAACCATGCGAGATGCTCGCGATTGATTGCTTTGGTCCTTTAGTAAAAGGAAAGCGTGGATGCCGACACCTCTTGGTATGTGTCGATGTATTTTCGAAGATGGTCGTGCTATGTCCTATTCAGAAGACGACATCAGGACAAGTCCTTAGTCGAATTAAGAACAAAGTCATTCCGATGCTTGGGAAGCCGGAATCCATTCTATCAGATCACGGTACCTATTTCACAAGCAATGTTTTTAGGCAAGGTTTGGAGAGCCTAGGAATCAAACACATATTTTCAAGTATTCGTCATCCTTGTGGAAATCCGAGCGAAAGAACAATTCGCTGTGTCGCTAAATACTACAGAGTAATGATTCCTAACGAACACAATAAATGGGTAGACAAAGTAGGGGAAATTGAGATGTGCATGAACACTACTAAGCACGAGTCGACGGGTCAAGTCCCACTGATTGTACACCACAACAGGTTGCCGGAAAGAACTTGGGACAAGATCATTCCTTGCCCAAGGGATCCATTATTAGCGCATGATTTGCGAATCCAGCGAACGAGGGAGCACATGAGGAACCAAGCGGACCGAAGGCTGAGACGGTACCGAGGAAAGAAGTTTCACCGAGAGTTACAAGAACAAGAATTAGTGCTGGTTCGTAGACCACCGATCTCCGACCCTAAGAACAAAGTCTTCGCCAAGTTCTGTCCGAAATGCATTGGCCCGTTCCGGGTAATTAAGAATCTGGGTAACAATGCCTACAGATTAGAAGAAGTGAGCACTGGTGCAAAATCTGTTTTTAATAGCGCCAATTTGAAACCGTACTACAGAAGGGAACCATTTGATGATTAGGAAAGATGATTATGCAGAATCTGTATTGCCAGAATTTTTTTTTTTTTGAAAGCAAACACTCAAATCCACGGGGAGCGCGTGAGTACGCACTTTGTTTGTAAACAACGAGCAGCTGAGACGACGGGAGTGGCAACTACGTGAGGAGAAGGGGGAGACCTAATGAAAATATGAATGACATTCCAGCGAGAAGGGAGCACACTAATTGAGTCAGAGGGGCATACACTCGAGCAGCTGAGTGAGATTTAAAGAGATGTGTTGTTACTACAGTGGATTTTGTTTTTGAAATCCAAACCAATAAATTGTTTCGAATTTCAAAACCTTGCTGAGGATAAATGAACCCTTATTGATCTTCGATAAATAAGTATTCATATTTATTATTATTATTACTACGGCCCAGGCAGCACATAAGGAAGTCGACTTGGATATTAGGGAGGCCAGCATTTCGTAATGGTTGCAACAGAAGCTGAGTTGGTAGCTATTCCTGGGGACGGCCAGAATTAGTCGAGTTCAAGGCCAAATTGTGCAACTACTGTACCAAAATTGGAGACATAAAGGGAGAATCACGAGGTCCTCTCAACGAACATACGATTGAATCAGCCAATCGCAAGAGACCAAGCCGTGACCACGAGGTGGACGGCGTCAGTAGTAAAAAGCGCGCGGAAGTGTGTATCTAAGGAACCGCCGAACGGATTAATCTCCGCTCGAGTAATTTGAGACGTTGGATTTATTTGGAGAAGAATGACACTAGCCCCATCTTTGTGAGACAAAAACTCTGGAAGTTTTTATCCGACTTTGCCCCACTCCACCGCCCTTGTCAGTTTCTCATAAATAGTCTGGCCTGACGCCAATCTGAGTACTCAGTTGTGGAGCTTTCAGAGGCATACTCCACGCCAGTTTGAAGTGTGATTTTGACGCTCGAATTTATCTAAGTCTTATTGTGTGGAGCCTTCAGAGGTATACTCCACGCCAGTTCGAAATGTGATTTTTACGCTCTAAAATCAGTGAAGCTAATTTTATTTTCTGAGCTCTGGGGAGCTAAAGTCGCAGCGTTGGCAGTACCGAATTTTATAAGCTATAATACATTTTGTTCTAAAATCTACTAAATTGTGTGATCTAAATATTTCACGCCAGCGCGTGATAAACTGTAACATTCTTTTAAAGACGACGAGTTCAACTTTAAGGGGGAAGTATCGTATCACCCTAATTAGCGCTTACCAGAACCGAAGTCCAAGACGGGACGGAAATACCGGACGAGATAGCGACTGCGAGTGCAGCCAGGATTTTGAACTTGTTAACGAGCCAGTGGCGCGGACTCGAGATGTATATTTTATGTATGAATTGTGTGTATTGTGTGTTTTTATAGTGCGTATGTGCGATATAATTAGGGCCAGTCTTCGCTATTAATCGCAGTCGGACAATTGTGGGTGAACTGAGTAGCCTGCAAGCGATTATAGATAGGCAAATATTTAACATTGAACTTTTCTGCCAAGGAGTCGAGACCAAGATGATCAGCACGTGGTTCGAAGTTGGGATGAGCTTCAAGAAATCAACGCAGACGACTACTATGGAGTGCTAAATTGTCCATAGGGCAATGGGTTGAGGAGGATGTCCTTAGTCCTACATGCAGAAGCGGTGATGTACTAAAATTGGATTATTTCAATTATGTAGTTAGATTTGGCCGGGGAACTTTGTAAATAGTCATGTTTTTCTTTCTTGTTTATAGCTGTTTTTCTTGCACCGACACTATATGTTTAAATGTCCGTTGGCGCGTGGCCAAAGTGTTTGTTGATATTTTTTTCTTGAGTCATGTGTAATGTACGCGGCGTGCGTGCGTGATTTTTATCCTTGCAATTGCGGAACCCGTTACATTCGATAAATGGTGCTTTATTAACGTTAATATTTGAAATAGGAATGGGAGGAAATGATTGTAAAACATTTTGCTGAACAGGTTATTATTCATGTTAGGGTAGCCGAGTGCACCAACTTAAAAGTAATTGTAGAACACCTTCGTTCTAATTTTGATAGATTTTTCTTGAGTCCTTTTCAGGTGACTAGTCACGGCATAGAACGATGGCGCCAGCATGTGGATATTATTTGTGTCTTTTATTTCAGGGTCTGTCACAACCCATACGTGTGATTCAGTGTGTGTTGATGTGTCTTGTGTGTGTTGATTCTACGTGAGGAGGGGGTAGTTGTCCTACCGCCCTTATATATTTTTGCTGCTGTTGTATTTTTAGATGGAAAGACAGAGCGCTCTTGGGAGACTGCTGATTCTTGTCCATATGTTTTTCTGACACACACGTATTATTGTGCTTTGGGGCACATTTCTTCGAGGTTCGACCCCATGTTCTGGGAGGTCGAGGTTATTGACACGTGGGTTGACAGACATGCAGAGTTCCACAAACCGCCCGTTTTGCCTGTGACTTATTTTGATAGGCAGTCCTATTTGTCCGACTGAACCCTGTAAGCTTTCATGTAGCAAACCCGTTCATTGTGATGGCTAATTGTTAAGCCATAATTAATTGGGGAGTTCGCCATGTGTGTAACGGATTGTTGTACCTTGTATGGATAAGAATATTGTGATTAACGTAAATGTTGGCTGTTTCCCTATTGCTTTGTTGATGACTCGATTTCATGTAATTTTGTTTGTCACACCCGTGTGGTGCAGTGGTAGAGTATTTGTAAATTTTGACAGCGGTCATTTGAGTATTTTTCTATTGGTCACGTGTTAATGTACTTGTGTTGATTTGTGCGAGAAGTCCTAAGTTTTTAGGCAGTAAATGTTGCTACGGCAATTTAAGTCCAATTTCACACGGAAATTTTGTGTTTGTTTATAGTAGATTTAGGAAGTGTCGATTTAACTTAAGTATTGTAGTTGTGTTCCCTTGTGTCGGTCTAGCTCTAGGAAATGCGGATTCGTTGTCTGAAGGGTCATTCTGGATGATAACGAATCACGCATTCAAAGTACACATCGTGGTGCATGTAGAACGGCGTACGCACTTATATGGTCATTTTTTTTGTATCGTTTTATTTAAGGACGCTTGGTCCAGGTAATTAATCTCTCCAGAGATATCGCCTAAGTTTTTGGCATTTTTATTAAGCGGGAGTCAAGTGGGAGTTTTTGTTGTTAATTGTTTATGTAAATATGGTGATTTGTTATTAAATTCAGTTGTTTTAACCCTGGCTTCACTCTTTCCTGCATGTTATTTTGTTATATGTTACCCTGCAAGTTAATGAAGCGCCCTGACAGCAACTTACGAATATGACCTGTTACGCCCCGAATCTGAGTCTCATATGCTTCTTTGCAAGGGTTCAATATATATATATATATAATATAAATATATATAAAGGAATGTCTGTCTGTTCGTCTTTTATGCGTTCATAAACCATTCATCCGATTGCGATCAAATCTGGGTGAGTTGATGTACACACTTCCGGGAGGTTTATAGGCATAGTTAATCCATTTCAAAATAGACAGCGCGCGAGAAGTTTAAACAAATGAGCAATGGCGATGCGTTCATATACAATTCATCCCACTGCGATCAAATTTTGGTGAGTTGTAGTGCACACTCGCGAAAAATGTATAGGCGTAGTAAATCAAATTTATAATAGATGGCGTGCGAGTAGCTTTAACAAAAAGGCGTGCGATTCGTTTCAACAAAGCTCACATGCATTCATATATCATTCATCCCATTGCGATGAAACTTGGGTGAGATGTTGTGTACACTTCAGGGAAGGTTTCTGGCTTAGTAAATCCAATTTACAATAGGTAGCGCACGAGTAGATTCAACAAATAAGCGACGACGTGCGAAGCGTTTCAACAAAGTCCCGTATGAGTTCATATACCATTCGTCCGATGGCAATGAAACTTGGGTGAGATGTTATGTACACTTAACGGAAGGTTTCTGGCTTAGTAAATCCACTTAACGGTAGGTATGGCACGAGTTGATACAACAAATGAGCGACGACACGCGAAGCGTTTCATCAAAGTCCCATATTTATTTATTTATTTATTTATTTATATATTTATTTATTTGTTGATGGTACAAACCAGGGCTCGGTGTGCGCCCCAATAACAGTGCACCTACACAGGAAATACATTTCCTGATATGTCTGCATTAAGTATTAATATCTTAATGTAATTCTTAAAACTAGGAAGTTCACACAGATCAAAATGCATAGTAGTACAAAGCTTAATCTAAAGATAATATAAAAACTAAATCTAAATTTGATCTAATGTCAAATATAAAAACAGGTTTTGAAATTATTACATAATAAACTCAAAGGTAACATTAATAACTAGGGAACAGGCCTATCCACATATATACATTGGCGAGTCTGTTTTGTGTGATAATTTTATTTCAAGTATGAATTAGAGTTACTAGATTATAATTTCCAACAACGGTCTGATTGAGAGACAGAAATCTAGTTTCCAGTTTACCCGAACCGCATCGTTGTAAATACTGCAAAGCCACCATACAGGTGAATTGTTATGTGAAGTAGTATTGGTTATATCATTTTTGAATGTTATGGTTGATCTTGTAGTTAAGCGAGGGATGTTGAAATTTAGGAGCGATAGGAAAAATAAGTTATAAATTTGACCGTTAATGACTTTATAAAGGAATTTCATATCATTTACTTGCCTTCGAGACTCCAAACTAGCCATGCCGAAATTCAACAAAAGTTCACCGTAGGGTACTATGTGTGGGTAATTTCCCGTTATTTTGAGGTGTAAATATCTGAAAAATTTCTTTTGAACTTGCTCAATGGATTTAATGCATGTTTTCTGCCAGGGACTCTATACTTGGCTGGCGAACTCGAGCTTGGATCTCACCATGGCAGTATATAGGTTTATGAAGATACTGGTCCTAATGAATAGCTTAGTGTTCCTTATTATAAACCCTAACATGCGGTAAGCATCCCCGACCGTCTTTTGCACATGACAAGTGAAAGCAAGCTCTCGGTCAAACAGAATCTCTAGATCTTTGTTCTCGCTTACTGTTTTCAATGACTTAGGTCCAATTCCATAAACAAATGTGATTGGGTTCTTCTTACGTGTAAAGGTCATAACAACACACTTCGGTACGTTTAAGTATAATTTGTTTTCTATACTCCATTTGTGTATATTATTTAGGTCATTTTGTAGTAGCGTGCAGTCATTAGTGGAAGAAATTGATTTTTTTTAAAGTAATCTGCATATAAAAGACTATTTGAGTGCAGTATACATCGTGGCAAATCATTTATCATTGCTAGAAAAATCAAAGATCCAAGGTTCGAGCCTTGGGGTATTCCGGAATGAACTATGTATTCCTTTAAGACAATTTTCTGAAAAAAAAAAACAAATTGTTTCCTGTCTCTGAGGTAGGAGATGAATAATTTGAGTAATGGGTGGGAGAATCCCAATATACACAATTTTTTAAGAAGGATATCGTGATTTATTGTGTCGAACGTTTTTTCGAAATCTGTAAATATGACATCCATTTGCCCTACTTTATCTAACTCTTCAGATATAATTTGAGTAAAATTAGTTGTATTCGTCACTGTAGATTTCCTGGATAGGAAACCATGTTGGTTATCTGTTACGAGTGGTCTGAGAAACACTGATATTCTTCCGTGCAATATGAATTCAAATACCTTGGCTACTGCAGATAAAATAGATATAGGACGGTAGTTATTAATTAGTGATGGATCTCACCGATTTTAGTATAGGGCAGACGCGAGTGATTTTTCAGGTGTCAGATAACGTACAAGTTTGTATGGCTAAGTTAAATATAAAGTGTAACGGGTCCCTGAGACTTTCAGCACTTCCCTTAACTACATATGGTGGAATATTATCAGGACCAGCCGACGACGTAGGTTTTAATTTTTTTAATGCCATTTCTACCTCTTCCTTTGAGACAAGTTTTATGTGAAGGGTGTTGGGAGTATTCGAATTTCAGGCTGGGACTTCGTATTGGGCTGACTGAGAGACATACACTGATTTGAAATATGTCGCGAAACCTTCAACAATGGAATTACCCCTGTCCAATTCTTCATTATCATATTTAAGAGTGTCGCATGTGTTCCTATTTCTTTTCTTGTTTTTAATAAACGTCCAAAATTTCTTTGAGTCCCTGATATTGTTTTGTTCAATATTATGGATATATTTCTTATGAGATAATTTAATGTCCTTCTTAATTTCTGACCTTACTTCTTCAAAACGTAGTCTATGATGTTCTGAGTAATATTTTCTCTTCCTATGGTATTCCTTCTCCTTCAATTTACTCTTTGTTTCCTTAGAGAACCAGACAGGATAATTTCTGCCCATTTGTCGTTTACATATAGGAATGGATTCGCCAAGTACTGTGTTAAAAATCTGATAAAACAGGTCTACTGCAGTATTTACATCAGTGCCCTCGTATATTTGTCCCAGGCACCATTCCTCAACCGAGTGTACATTTGCTCAAAATTGGCTTCCCGGAAGTTATAGGTATCATTAGGCTGGATAATTACTTGGTTTCGACATATAGTTAGAGATATTTCCACATCCAGAGCAGGGTGGTGGCGATCCGGCGGTAAGAGTGGGTCTGTGTTTTCAGTTACATTTATGTTGGGTTTGTTGGATAGAACTAAGTCCAGCGTCCTCCCGTTACGGTTTAGTACTGAATTAAAAGATTTTTAGCTGAAGATAATTAATAAAATTTACGAGTTTTCTTGTGTGAATATTGTCATCTTTAATTATTGTACTTTGTATTGTTGGGATATTGAAGTCACCAAAGATTAATAATTTTTTATCATATATTTCTGTGCTGGATTCCAACCACCGGTATAGTTGCCTGTATGTTTATACTTTTGAAGCTGGTGTAATGTAAACATTACAGACGTACCAAATATTTCCCCTAATAACCAGTTTCACTAATAGACATTCCAAGCTGCCAGTCATTCTTTGGACCTTGAGTACTGTTAATCCGCTCCGGACCAAGACTGCCACCCCACCCCCTGACCTGGCAAGCCTCTCAGCCCTGTACACTCTGTACATATCAGAACAGACCTCACTGTCAGCGATTTTACTAGATAACAAAGTTTCTGTAATTAGAATTAAGCTATGCTTATTGGTGGTCAGGTTTTCATTGAATAAATCTAATTTTGTATTCATTCCACCTACATTTTGATAATAAATGGATAATCTAGGTTTTGATACCATTAGAGAGTGTTCAGGTCATTCTCATTTCGAATTACGATGACTCGAGAACCTTCAGATTGGCGTATTTTAATGTGTCCATTTCTTACCCACAAGAAAGCATACTCCTATCTTCTGATGTTCCGAGTTTGTGACAGCAACTTCCTCTTCTCTGGTGATAAACTCTCGTTCACATAAATTACATTATCGCCAGGAAGACCGACGTGGCGAGTGGAGAGATTCCGTTTCACCCGGCAACGCTCCATGAAACGCTCCTTGTCGTCCCGCCGAACGAATTTTAAGATGATGCCACTGTGTTGATGATTAGGGCACTTAGGCAGTCGATGACAGGCATTGTTTCAGTGATGACCACATCCAGAGCTTGACCTACTTTCTTCACTGTTTCCATAATGTTTTCGTTAGGAACTTCCGGGACACCGTGTATTTCCACCGTATTCCTACGTGTGTAATGCTCAGATTCTCCTAGGCGGTTTTCTAGGGATTTTAGCTTCGCCTTGAGATTGACATTTTGCTGGGTTAATTTCTCAATGTGTCCTTTACATTCCTTAATTTCTTTCTGCTGGTTTGAAATTAATGTTACACAATCGTCTAGTTTCTTATGGCACAATTCCATTGAGTTACCTAGATCAGTCTCTCTCACTCTTTGTTCGTCTTTTATGATTTTAAGTTGTTCTTTTAAGTCTTTCAGCATTCGATAAATATTCTCCATTGGAGTGTCTTTGTTAATTACACTGTCACTTATAGTTGCACTATAGTCCACACATTGCACACACAGCTACTCGGTGAATCTGTTCAATGTATTCACGCACTTCTTGTGGAACCACTTTTTACATGAACCGCACTGTACCTTTCCAGCCTTCCCCAAGCTACCACCACACTGTCCACAGTCGCCCATGTTGCCGATGCAAGTGAAAACTCCTATTTAACCAATTTACGAGGAAGTTAGTAATTGTAATTGATGTTCTTATTAGTAACTGGGCAACGTATACACTTATATTGTCGGGTGACTGGTTTAGTTTCTTCCTCGAATACACTCTTAAATACTTAATGTTTTCGGAGCTATTCACTGCTGTGTTGTTCACTCAGCCGCCATGTTCCATTGTTAAGAGATGTAGCCTATTTTAGCAAGAAACTGGAAACAAAGACTTTTACGCAAGTGAGGAAACGGCAACAGTTTTGGTTTTAGGACTGGGAATGCTCCGACACCGCAACGCCCGTTTGGTCTTCTTCAAGTGCATTATGTCTATTGTATAATAGAGTTAAAACTAAACATTTACAATGTGGGTTTACTAATAGGACGCACGGTTGTGGGAAGGTATAAGCTAAGGAAAGTAGTCTATGCGTTCATATACCATTCGTCCGATAACGATGAAACTTGGATGAGATATTATGTAAAATCCAGGGAAGGTTTCAGGCTGTGTAAATCTATTTTACAATAGATAGCGCGCGAGTAGATTCAACAAATGAGTGACGACGCGCGAAGCGTTTCAACAACGTCCCGTATGCGTTCATATACCATTCGTCCGATAGCGACGAAACTTGGACAAGATGTTGTGTACACTTCATGAAAGGTTTCTGGCTTAGTAAATCCACTTTACGGTTGGTAGGGCACGAGTAGATACAATAAATGAGCGACGATGCGCGAAGCGTTTCAACAAAGTCCCATACGTGTTCATATAGGCTACCAGTAGGGGAGTAGTAGGGGTTCCAGGCCACCCGGCGTTGCTCGGGCGGCGTTCATATTAAATAATTAATAACTCCCGAACCCGTGGTCGGAGATTCACAAATGAGGTGTCGTTGGACTCGGGCTGACGGGAGCTTTGCTATGGACCAATCATTTCAACCCCTAAATAAAACCTACCCCTACTAGAGGGTGAAATTGTAATTTTTTAGTGAAATTCTTTTTTTAAATGCGACATGTATAAGGTGCGCTGCTAAAATGAACTTATACGTTGTTGCTCATATAGCGCATGCGTTTTTCGGGAAGCCGCTATTGATTAACATTTTTGTTTTTGTTTTTTACGCATGCGCACTTGGGATTTTTGTAAGAGGGCGAGTACTTTGAAAAAAATGATTGATAAGAAGGGGTTTTGCTAGTGAGGAGAGAACCAGATAGTCGCCTACTTTCCTACGAAGTTTGCCGATATCTCTCGAACGCAAGGTCGGATTTGGACATGTGACGTGTCAAATCGCTTGTCTCGAAGCCCTATATATGTTATTAATAGGTTAAAGTTTTGAGAACGAGGGAGACAGGCTTTTTGGGGGTAAAACCGCGATTTTAGACTTTTTCCGATATGTCACGAATGCCTGGTCGGATTTGGTCCTATGACGTGTCAAATGGCTTGTCTAGAAACTCTGTTTATTTTGGTAATAGGTTAAAGTTTTTGAGAATGAGGGAAACAGAATGTTTTGGGGTAAAACCGTGATTTTAAACTTTTTGCTATATTTCGCGAACCAATGATGCTAGAGGCGTGTACGAGGGGTCCAAAGACTCGGGCTGACGTCCTCTTTACTATAGACTACTCGTTATATTTTTAAAAACTCGATTTTGGGGTAAACAAGTGTTTTTTGTAATTTTTGCTGATAACTCACGAACCAATAAGCCTAGAGACAAGTGCGAGGTGTCATTTTCTTCATTGCTTTGCCCTCTTGCCGAGGATGTTCGTGTTGAGCAGGAATGAAAAACCATGTTGAGGTAAAACCATGATTTTAGACTTTTTGCTTTATCTCGCAAACCCATAACGCTAGAGACGTGTACGAGGTGTCCTAGGACTCGGGATCACGCCCCCTTTTAGAAACTATGTTTGACATTTTGACAAAGGGCCGAACGCCATACATGTTGAAAAAAAAAATTATCGATACCTTATAATGTTCATGAAGCGTGATGGTTGAGAGAGACGATACTGCTGGGTGTGTGTGTGTTTCAACGAACCTGTCGCTGACCACGGTGGCTGGGCTCAATAGATCAATCGCTATTTCGACAGGTCGGTTTATGACAGAGCGAGGGTGCGTTTTTTCTGATACTTTACCCCGAAGATGATCTTTAACGTGTAAACGGTGATGAGAACTTGGTTCTAGGTTGGTCGAAGCGAGTACAGAAAACAAACTTGCAGAGGTGCAGGATATGAATATCATTTGAGATTATTGGAATGCGCTGATCTGACTTGACAACAGGTGCAATGGAAAATGACAAAGACGCAGAGGACACTTGAAGGTGAAATAATCTGACCATCGTGGTGGCAGGGAAGAGCGAAATGCATGCATACACGTGTGAGATGACATGTAAGCTAAACAAGTTACATCCTGTTTTGCTTCGTACGTGACAAAATGCAAGTTCATGTGAAATTTGATCGGGCACAGGTGTTCACTTTGGGTGTTAGCTGTCCACGTGACCGATAACAGGATGTTCAAAGCGTGGGAAAAAAAAGATTTTACATGCAATGTAACATATATAAAGACATGTCGTTACCATTTCCACTCTCACTTAGGTGACTACCTTTGAACACATTGCGTTGCATGAAACCCCTGGTCTTGTTTAACAGTTTTGTTGTTGGTGGAAAATACTTAACCTTGTTGTGGGGTAGGTATTTATTTATATATTTATTAATTTATACATTTATTGATTTATATATATATTTACAAGCAATTATTTATTGATTAGGTAATTAATGATTTTATTTATTTATTTGTTTGCAGATAACCGGTATACCTTACATGTCTGAGAGAGAAGAAACCATTGCACTTTTGAGCCCACTAGAAGGAAACAGCAAGAAGCCACTGCATGTAAAGGTGGGATTATTTTTTTAAACTAACTTGTTTTATTTATTTTTGTTTCATATTTTATTTTATGAAATATATGTATTAACCTGAATTTAGATATTTATAACGGTTTATTTTATTTATTTTTAGAAACTTGGAAAGAAAAGCCTTACCGCCGTAGCAGTCGCTGAAAACCCGAGACGCAGTAAAATGCAACCATTGTTTCCAGGCAGTGAATTATTTAAAACTCAGGTAAGCCTAACATAAAATGCAATTCCATTTTACCACTACTGAAAACTGGTAGACAAAAAAATTCATTACCTGTACATGACTAGGACGATGATTGCTTTCTTGATTAATGGCTATGTTGTTGTTGACTGGGAAAAGTACAAGGCCATGTTGGATTTTCTAAAAACAAAAAAATAAATTTAATTTATGGGTGGTTCCCTATGGACTCAACGAATATCCGCAGGTTTGAACATGATAATGTGAACAGAATGACATGACATTCATTTTTGTTTATATATTGGTTAAAGGGGTGATGTAAATGACTGTAGCTTTATAAAAAGAAAATAAGTACATGTGTTACTGTTAGTGCCAACATACAGTTTATTTTTAATGGTGTTTTGATAAATTAATGCCAATTAATGTTAACGTTTTATTTACAAGAATTGATTGATTGATTGAGTGATGGGTTATTTTGTTTGCTTTTAGGTGTCGTCATGCACCATTAACGTAATGAACAGACAGTGAACAAGCATACATTGTGCTTTAAAGTACTCTGTGCAACGTTATTAACTTACAATAAGAAAAAGTTGTATTATAACACATGGCGTTAGTACCAAATACAACAAGTGAGCAAGTTGGTTTACCACATGGGTTAAATTTAAAATCAGAACATGAACGTTGGTTAACATTTGAATCCTGGCCTGTAGGCTTTTTGTCGAAACATGAACTTGCAAAAGCCGTTTTTTTTACTTGAACCGAGAAGATGTGGTGCGCTGTGTGTTTTGTCGTATTAAACTTTCACACTGGGAAGAAGGGGATGATCCCTTTAGAGACCATTTGCGATGGTCTCCTTGTTGTCCTTATATGCTTGGAAAACAAGTGGGTAACATACCTGTGTATTCATTTTACCGAACCACAAGACCATTGGCCGCTACTTACGTTGCTGAATCACAACTAAATAATAATAATGTATTACCAGCCAACAACGGTAGTGTCGATATATGTGGTCCATATGCCATAGACAGTGTTGAATTGGCATGTGCTTTTGAAAAATTGGGAGTTTGCAAGACTAAAGCACTAGCACACCCAGAGTACAGCTCTGTTGAAAAACGTTTAGAATTTTATAAAAATATTTGGCCATTAATATTAAAACACCTTGCCAAACAACTAAGTAAAGCTGGATTTTTTTATACTGGTGAAGGGGATAAAACAATATGTATTTATTATGGATTTGCTTTAAAGGATTGGCAAATGACTGATGACCCTTTTTGCAACACGCTCGTTGGTTACCTAACTGCAAATACATGGTGTTGCTTAAAGGTCAGGAATTTGTGAACACTATTAGTAAAGAAAACATGATTGCAGTACAAGACTTAAAAGTGCCTTTAGAGTTAGAACATGCGGAGCAAATACACGAGGCTGAAAGAAAAGACTTGTCTCACGAACAGATACAAAAGTGTGACCAACAATTATGTAAAATTTGTTATCAAGATGAACTAGGTGTTGTATTTTTGCCTTGTGGACACATGATAGCCTGTGTCAAGTGTGCATTAGAACTCAACACTTGTGCTATATGCAGAAAAGCAGTATCTGCTACAGTTAGGGCATTTCTTGCATAACTAGTATAATTTATTATCCATGCATAGTTCAAAATCCCTAATTGCACAATATTATTAAAGCTGTTTTAGAGTGTAATAGATATGCTTTTGTTTTGTTAATAGACTACTACAATGAATGTTTTGAATGCTGTGGGACAATCATGTGGCTTAGAGACAAAAAAGCTCAGCGAATTGCCTACGCATATTCCAATCCGCATTATCAAGATTCGGAAATTGAAAACAGAATATGGTGGTCGTGTACTTTGTGTATGTGAAAACTTTGAGACATTTCTGCCTATACGGTTTAATATTATGTCGGAGAGTGTTTTTGATGAAGTCAATAATGCTGTGCAACCAGTACACTTAATTTATGAAGGTTTTAAAAACAATAGGTGCATGGTTCGTTTTAATTAAAGAAAAAAACAAATGTCAAATAATAATAATGGAAGATATAAGTGATGACAATGGACTGAAAGAAAAATTTGTGTATAGAATAATAATGTTTTAGATTTTAGTATTGTCTCAAAAGATATTATCATGAAACCAAAAACATGTATATAAAGTTTGTAAATAAATGCAAAATGATGTTACAATGCTGTTTTATTTTATACAGAGTTAGTATATTTAACATTGCAGAGTATACATGATTATGACAATAGATGCACACTGAATACAAGCCTTTCTCTCTTTTCAATAGTCTGTTATAGTTTTAAACACAAGGCTTGTTGTAGATAATTTTATAGCAATGTCCATTCACTGTTGTTTTCGAAAACCGGGGAAGCCGCAATGGTTGTATAGGCATAAAAACCTTATTGTTATTACTATTTAGTCATTGTGATCCTCTTGCTTATCAAGAGCAGATGACCTAGTTGTTCCAATCTTTAAAACGACAACAACAACACTACCTCTTGCATAGTTTGTGATGTTGATGGCTCTTGCGACGTGGAAGATGGATTAAAAATAACTTTTAGAACAGGGGTTAAACGTTGCTCATTAAACAATGCACTATTTTGAGTAGCAATATGGTTTTCTTGATTTCTTGTCGACGGCAACTGTGTTTCATGCACTGATGATCACTGACAGTTAAAACTTCTCTATTTTTACTTTTTAGGTCACCACGACAATATTTGGAACGTTGTTTTGAACAACGTCAAGTAACAGTTCCATTTGTATTGGTTCGTTTCACAATATATGAATATCCTTTATAGTATGCATAAGGCTTACCATACCTAGTCACTGATACTTCCATGTCAACTGTCAAGCATAGACTAAGCTCTAGTAAAGTCAACTTGGTAATAAGAATAATAGTTTAATGTGATAGCAAATATGGATCCAAAGGGTTCAGGTAAAAGTGGAAGCAAATACGCAAATATAAGAACCAAGAGTGGGGGTAAAAGTGGTCGCAAAGAGGTAGACCTATTACACAATAATTTCAGCACGACGAAGCTCTTGTTCAATTTCTTTGATTTCCCAATCGTGACCGGTATGCCCAGCTTGTTGTAAAGCATGCAAGTGTCGAAGCCGTTGAATTAGTTTACTGGGTTTGTTCCAGTATACAAATTTAACAAATGAATTTTTAGGTGTAAACAAAGTATTACCATTATCATCATCATCATCATCACCATCATTATCATCATCATGATCATCATTATCATCATGACCATCATCACTATTACTATATAGTCCTTTTTGATCCTCTTGCAATACCACTTCATTTATAGTCTGTGTTGATTTTGATAGTGTTGAAGGTGTTTTGGACGTTGACAACTGTCTTAACATGACTTTTTGAGGACATGATAAGTCCTTTTGAACAGACGCTGCACTATCTTTAGCCGCAATTTCGTTTTCTTGAACTTGCTTTTTAGCATTTTGATAATTGTTTGTAAACAGCAAGCGTGTTCGTTTGGAACACTACATTGATGAACACTCACACTGAAAACCTTTCCATTTTTACTTTTCAGATTGCCTCGACATTTTGTTGACCTTTCTTTTAAGCATCGCCAGAATATTATTCCATTCACATTCTGACGATTATAGTTATATGAGTAGCCTTGATAGAGTGCACGTTGCCTACCTTTGTTGGTTGTAATAAGTTCCATAGTAGTAACTGACCTGTCAGTACGATGTTCAAACTACAAAGGTTACAGCTGTTTTGCTGATGGAGTGACCTACCATAAGCTTATATATTGGCTTATGCGTTGGCTTTTTTGTTGGCTTTTTGTGTTGGCTTTTTGTGTTGGCTTTCCATGTTGGCTTTCCGTGTTGTTTTATGGGTTGGCTTTTGTGTTGGGTTTTCGTGTTGGCTTTAGTATTGGCTTTTGTATTGGCTTACTTGACAAGTTATTTGTGTCTATGTATTTAGTGGATTATTTTCTTGGTGTTGGAAAGTAGTTGAAAGAGAGGGAATATTTAAAGACTTAACCTCAGCTCACTAACCTAACCTGACCCAACCTAACCTAACCTAACTTCACCTAACCTAACTTCACCTAACCTAACCTAAACTTTCAACTCTCAGATGTTAATTAAATTCTGTGCATAGTCTAGTTGGAACCCAAGACCTCAGGGGTAAAAACCAATTATTTTTTGATGGCTTATTTTGGTAACTTATTTTGATGGCTAACCTAACTTTACCTTACCTAAACTAACCTAACCTAACCTCAGCCAACTTTGGATATTACTAGTAACTGTTCATATCCTCCGCTAGGTAGCATGCTAGTAGTACAGGTAGTACTCATATTTACCGCTAGGTAGCGGAAACATACTCTGCGTGTTGCATGTGACACTTGTGAAGTTAAACCGCATGCAAGACGTGCTTGTATAAGTTCTCTATTTAAACTCAATATTCAATTAACCACTAAATGTTCAGAACTAACATGTATAGCTATGTTTAGAGTATATAGGAGACCCTTAGCAAGAAAGACTGTCTAACCCACTAGTGTACAGCCTTGCCATACGCAGTAAGCACCTGTTGGCAGAAAACAACAACAACAATTTGAGAAAGCCAACAACATATCCATTAATGTATTTAAAGGAAACAGTTTTTTGTTGGCTTTCTCAAATTTTTGTTGTTGTTTTCTGCCAACAGGTGCTTACTGCGTATGACAAGGCTGTACACTAGTGGTTTAGACAGCCTTTCTTGCTAAGGGGCTCCTATATACCCTAAACATGGCTATACATGTTAGTTCTGAACATTTAGTGGTTAATTGTACATTGAGTTTAAATAGAGAAGTTATATTAGCACGTCTTGCATGTGGTAAAACTTTACAAGTGTCACATGCAACACGCAAAGTATGTTTCCGCTACCTAGCGGTAAATATGAGCACTACCTGTACTACCTGCAAAGTACCTAGCGGAGGATATGAACACTTACTAGTAATATCCAATGTGAGCTGAGGTTAGATTAGGTAAAGTTAGGTAGCCATCAAAATAAGTTACCAAAATAAGCCATCAAAAATAATTGTTTTTTTTTACCCCTGAGGTCTCGGGTTCCAACCCGACTATGCACAGAATTTAATTAACATCTGAGAGTTGAAAGGTTAGGTTTGGTTAGTGAGCTGAGGTTAAGTCTTTAAATATTCCCTCCCTTTCAACTACTTTCCAACACCAAGAAAATAATCCACTAAATACATTGAACCAAATAACTTGTCAAATAAGCCAATACAAAAGCCAATACTAAAGCCAACACAAAAAGCCAACACAAAAAGCCAACACGGAAAGCCAACACAAAAAGCCAACACGAAAAGCCAACACAAAAAGCCAACAAAAAGCCAACATAAAAGCCAACGCATAAGCCAATATATAAGCTTATGTTGGGTCACTCCATCAGCAAAACAGTTGTAACCTTTATAGGGTGAACATCGTACTGACAGGTCAGTTACTACCATGGAACTTATTACAACCAACAA
Organism: Meconema thalassinum; assembly: GCA_946902985.2. NCBI lineage: Eukaryota > Metazoa > Arthropoda > Insecta > Orthoptera > Tettigoniidae > Meconema > Meconema thalassinum. The sequence goes on along the minus strand of OX336388.2, from coordinate 43,203,245 downwards.
AGGTAGGCAACGGGCACTCTATCAAGGCTATTCTTATAACTATAATCGTCAGAATGTGAATGGAATAATATTCTGGCGATGCTCAAATGAAAGGTCAACAAAATGTCGAGGCAATCTGAAAAGTAAAAATGGAAAGGTTTTAAGTGTGAGTGTTTATCAATGTAGTGTTCCAAACGAACAGGCTTGCTGTTTACAAACAATTATCAAAATGCTAAAAAGCAAGTTCAAGAAAACGATATTGCGGCTAAAGATAGTGCAGTGTTTGTTCAAAAGGACTTATCATGTCCTCAAAAAGTCATGTTAAGACAGTTGTCAACGTCCAAGAAACCTTCAACACTATCAAAATCAACACAGACTATAAATGAAGTGGTATTGAAAGAGGATCAAAAAGGACTATATAGTAATATTGATGATGGTCATGATGATAATGATGATCATGATGATGATAATGATGATGATGATGATAATGGTAAAGCTTTGTTTACACCTTAAAATTCATTTGTTAAATTTGTATACTGGAACAAACCCAGTAAGCTAATTCAACGGCTTCGACACTTGCATGCTTTACAACAAGCTGGGCCTACCGGTCACGATTGGGAAATCAAAGAAATTGAACAAGAGCTTCGTCGTGCTGAAGTTATTGAGTAATGGGTCTACCACTTTGCGACCACTTTTACCCCCACTCTTGGTTCTTATATTTGCTTATTTGCTTCCACTTTTACCTGAACTCTTTGGATCCATATTTGCTATCACATTAAACTATTATTCTTATTACCAAGTTGACTTTACTAGAGCTTAGTCTATGCTTGACAGTTGACATGGAAGTATCAATGACTAGGTATGGTAAGCCTTATGCATACTATAAAGGATATTCATATATTGTGAAACGAACCTATACAAATGGAACTGTTATTTGACGTTGTTCAAAACAACGTTCCAAACATTGTCGTGGTGACCTAAAAAGTAAAAATAGGGAAGTTTTAACTGTCAGTGATCATCGATGTAGTGTATTGCGTGAAACACAGTTGCCGTCGACAAGAAATCAAGAAAACCATATTGCTACTAAAAATAGAGCCTTGTTTAATGAGCAACGTTTAAGCCCTGTTCTAAAAGTTATTTTTAATCCATCTTCCACGTCGCAAGAGCCATCAACATCACAAACTATGCAAGAGGTAGTGTTGTTGTTGTCGTTTTAAAGAGTGGAACAACTAGGTCATCTGCTCTTGATATGCAAGAGGATCAAAATGACTAAATAGTAATAACAATAAGGTTTTTATGCCTATACAAACATTGCGGCTTCCCCAGTTTTCGAAAACAACAGTGCATGGGCATTGCTATAAAATTATCTACAACAAGCCTTGTGTTTAAAACTATAACAGACTATTGAAAAGAGAGAAAGGCTTGTATTCAGTGTGCATCTATTGTCATAATCATGTATACTCTGCAATGTTAAATATACTAACTCTGTATAAAATAAAACAGCATTGTAACATCATTTTGCATTTATTTACAAACTTTATATACATGTTTTTGGTTTCATGATAATATCTTTTGAGACAATACTAAAAACTAAAACATTATTATTCTATACACATATTTTTCTTTTAATCCATTATCAACACTTATATCTTCCATTATTACTATTTGACATTTTTTTTCTTTAATTAAAACGACCCATGCACCTATTGTTTTTAAAACCTTCATAAACTAAGTGTACAGATTGCACAGCATTATTGACTTCATCAAAAACACTCTCCGACATATCATTAAACCGTATAGGCAGAAATGTCTCAAAGTTTTCACATACACAAAGTACACGACCACCATATTCTGTTTTCACTTTCCGAATCTTGATAATGCGGAATGGAATATGCGTTGGCAATTCGCTGATCTTCTACGTCTCTAAGCCACATGCTTGTCCAACAGCATTCAAAACATTCATTGTAGTAGTCTATAAACAAAACAAAAGCATATCTATTACACTCTAAAACAGCTTTAATAATATTGTGCAATTAGGGATTTTGCACTATGCATGGCTAATAAATTATATTAGTTATGCAAGAAATGTCCTAACTGTAGCAGATACTACTTTTCTGCATATAGCACAAGTGTTAAGTTCTAATGCGCACTTGACACATGCTATCATGTGTCCACAAGCAAATATACAACACCTAGTTCATCTTGATAACAAATTTTACATAATTGTTGGTCACACTTTTGTATCTGTTCGTAAGACAAGTCTTTTCTTTCAGCCTCATGTATTTTCTCCGCGTGTTCTAACTCTAAAGGCACTTTTATGTCTTGTGCTGCAATCACGTTTTCTTTACGAATAGTGTTCACAAATTCCTGACCTTTAAGCAACACCATGTATTTACAGTTAGGTAACCAACGAGCGTGTTGCACAAAAGGGTCATCAGTCATTTGCCAATCCTTTAAAGCAAATCCACAATAAAAAATATTATTTTATCCCCTTCACCAGTATAAAAAATCCAGCTTCACTTAGCTGTTTGGTAAGGTGTTTTAATATTAATGGCCAAACATTTTTATAATATTCTAAACGTTTTTCAGCAGAGCTGTACTCTGGGTGTGCTAGTGCTTTAGTCTTGCAAACTCCCAATTTTTCAAAAGCACACGCCAATTCAGTCAGTAGAGGCGCTGAGCTTCTAACTGAAAGGGAGTGGATTCGATCCCTACCCAGGTAGTGGATTTTAGAAACAAAACTACCACTTTCGGAAACGCAAATGGACCTGGGGTTCACTCAGCCTACACCAGAAATGAGTACCAGGGTAATTCCTGGGAGCAAAGACGGCCGGGCGTGGAGCTGACAATTCCATCCCATCTAGTGCCGATGTCACAAAAAGTGGAAGCCTCTACCTTCCACTACTCCCAGGTCCTCCATGGCCTGTACGAAGTTGACTTTTGACACGCCAATTCAACACTGACTATGGCATATGGACCACATATCGACTCTACCGTTGGCTGGTAATACATCATTATTATTTATTTGTGATTCAGCAACGCAAGTAGCGGCCAATGGCCTTGTGGTTCGGTAAAATGAATACACTGGTAGGTTACCCTCTTGTTTTCCAAGCATGTAAAGACAATGAGGAGACTATCGCAAATGGTCTCTTCTTCCCAGTGTGAAAGTTCAATACGACAAAACACACAGCGCACCACTTCTTCTCGGTTTAAGTAAAAAAAAAAACGGCTTTTGCAAGTTGATGTGTTGACAAAAAGCCTACAGGCCAGGATTCAAATGTTAACCAACGATCATGTTCTGATTTTAAATTTAACCCACGTGGTAAACCAACTTGCTTACTTGTTATATTTGCTACTAACGCCATGTGTTATAATAAACCTTTTTCTTATTGTAAGTTATTAACGTTGCACAAGAGCACAGAGTACTTTGAAGCATAATATATGCCTTTTTAACTGTCTGTTCACTATGTTCATGACGCATGACCACACCTATAAAAACAAACAAAATAACCCTTCACTCAATCAATCAATACTTGTAAATAAAACGTTAACGTTATTTGGCATTAATATATCAAAATACCATTACAAAAATGACACTAACAGCAACCCATGTACTTATTTTATTTTTTACAAAGCTGCAGTCATTTACATCCCCCTTTAACCAATATATAAACAAAAATGAATGAATGTCATGTCGTTTTGCCCAAATTATCTTGTTCAAACCTGTGGACAATCATTGAGTCCATAGGGAACCGCCCATAAATTAAATTTAAATTTTGGTTTTTAGAAAATCCAATATGGCCTTGTACTTTTCACAGTCAACCACAACATAGGCATTAATCAGGAAAGCAATCATTGTCCCAGTCATGTACAGGTAATGATTTTTTTTTGTGTAAGAGGTTTTTTTCAGTAGTGGTAAAATGCTATAGCATTTTAAGTTAGGCTTACCTGAGTTTTAAATAGTTCGCTGCCTGGAAACAATGGTTTCGCTCTACTGCGTCTCGGGTTTTCAGCAACTGCTACGGCTGTAAGGCATTTCTTTTCAAGTTTCTAAAAATAAATAAAATAAACCGCTATAAATACCTAAATTTAGGTTAATACATGCATTTCATAAAATAAAATATAAAACAAAAAAATTAAACAAGTTAGTTTAAAAAAAATAATCTCACCTTCACTTGCAGTGGTTTGTTGCTGTTTCCTTCTAGAGGGCTCAAAAGAGCAAATGTTTCTTCTCTCTCAGACATGTAAGGTACACCGGTTATCTGCAAACAAATAAATAAATAAAATCATTAATTACCTAATCAATAAATAATTGCTTGTAAATATATATGAATGAATAAATATATAAATAAATACCTACCCCACAACAAGGTTAAGTATTTTCCACCAACACCAAAACTGTTAAACAAGACCATGTGTTTCATGCAACGCAGTGTGTTTAAAGGTAGTCACATAAGTGAGAGTGGAAATGATAACGACATGTCTTTATATATGTTACGGTTCATGTATAATCATTTTTCCCACGCTTTGAACATTCTGTTATCGTGCACGTGGACAGCTAACGCCCAAGGTGAACACCTGTGCCAGGTCAAATTTCACATGAACTTGCAATTTGTCACGTACGAAGCAAGACAGGATGTGACTTGTTTAGCCCTCATGTGGTTTCACATGTGTATGCATGCATTTCACACTCCCCTGCCACCACGGTTGTCAGATTATTTAACCTTCAAGCGTCTTTGTCATTTTCCATTGCACCTGTTGTGAAGTCAGATCAGCGCATTCCAATATGCTCAAATGACATTCACCTCCTGCTAGTCTGCTCCTCTGCAAGTTTTTTTTCTGTACTCGCTTCGACCAACATAGATCCATGTTCTGTTTTCCCTTCATCTGATCATAGAATTATCATTTTTCATGTAACCCATCATCGTTTACACGTTAAAGATCCCCTTCGGGGGTAAAATAGCCGAAAAAACGAACCCTCGCTCTGTCATAAACCAACCCGTCGAAATATCGATTGTTCTATTGAGCACAGCCACCGTGGTCAGCGACAGGTTCGTTGAAACACACACACACACACACCCAGCAGTATAGTCTCTCTCAACAACCACGCTTCATGAACATTATAAACAGGAAAAAAATTATTATTTTTTCAACATGTATGGCGTTAGGGCCTTTGTGAATTATTTTTTGGAAAAAATATCTACCACATTAGAAAGGGAGCGTTAGCCCGAGTCCTATGACACCGCGTACACGTCTCTAGCGTTATTGGTTTGCAAGATATAGCAAAAAGTCTAAGATCACGGTTTTACCTCAGAATGGTTTTTCATTCCTGCTCAACACATCCTCGGCAAGAGGACAACGCGACGAAAAAAATGACACCTCGTACAAGTCACTAGGCTTATTGGTTCTTGAGATATCAGCAAATTTACAAAAAACACTTGTTTACCCCAAAATCGAGTTTCCAATTTTTTTAAATATAACGAGTGGTCCATAGCACTGCGAGTCCTTGGACCCCTCGTACACGCCTCTGGCATAATTGGTTCGCGAAGTATAACAAAAAATTTAAAATCACGTTTTTACCCCCAAAATACCATGTTCCCAGCATTTCTTCTTTTCGACACCTACATTCCCGTAAAGAGCACAACGAGGCGAAAAAAACTAATCCAAGCACGCCCTCCTAGCATGACTCCTTCCTTCCCAAGGCCACCAGGGGCTCACAACTTCCTAAGGGTAGCATATCGCTCCAATTGTCACTACTGTCAAGTTTTTATCCTACAGACTTACAATTTATTTTGGCGGTAGAGGGCGTAGGGACCATTGATTTACGTCACATACATTTTTTGTAAAATTTCTAGTTTCCAAAATATAGGAATTTAAAAATTCGAGTGTTTTCAAAAAAATATCAAAAATAAATTGTTTCATTACAGAAAATAAAGGACATAGAGACCTTTCGTTTGAACCATGGCACAACGTACTGCCATGTTTGGTTTTCAAACTATCACCTATTTTCGAAAACAAACATTTTTCTAAAAATTTGGAAAAATATAATACATGGCCCATAGCAAAGCCCCCATCAGCCCGAGTCCAACAACACTTCATTCGTGAATCTCCGACAACGGGTTCGGGAGTTATCGGCTCGCATTTGGAGTAGTGGGGGGGGGGGGTAGAACTGTCATCACGCCCCTACTCTTGATATGAATAGTATTCCGGATTAAGGTGAGAATACCGCCATAATGCGATCAATCAAGCCGTTCAACATGATAATTAGGAACCGTTAATACACACGTGGAAAAAAGCCGAGTTTCCTGGATTAATATGACATCAGGATTATATTCGGTGATCAGTTGTAGTAATTCATGGTTTTTATTCCAGATACTTCGAGAATTCCATTGCAAAATTTGCATGGTTCAACTGAAACTAACTAGTGAGTTACCCTGAGGGGTGGCAGGGGTTGATTGTGCTAAAAGTATAGTAAAGCGTTCGCGCCTAACAATTTCAATAACTGAGTGACATCTTGTTTGAGTTCTAAAGGCATACCCGAAGGGGGTGGCACGCTTGTCTTGGGGGAGCTGACGCTGACCGGCGTCGGTAGGGAGGAGGAGAACGTAGGTCGTACGTTCGGCGGAGAGGAGGTGGGGTGGACAATGTTCAAATACGCCTGACGATCATATCCCAACGGACTAATTATTTTCGGATTGGTGGGTTCAACCGCTGTTTATTTCCTCTTTTTGGGGGCCGCGAAGGAGGGTGTCCTGAGCGGAGAATTGAGATCAGGGAATTGTTGTGGGATAGTTTGTGGCTGAAAAGGGGTGGTCTGGAATTGTTTTGTTACTTCCACATAGGACCTATTTTCGACACACATTTGTTTTTTAATATCAATTTGTTTCTGATGGTAGGCACAGTGGGGAGACCCACTAGAGTGATTTTCATCACAATGTGCAAGAATCTGACTACATTCATCTGCTTGATGACCTTGAGCGCAATGTCCGCAACGAGGGACACGTGCGCGACAATTGAGTGGTGTATGCCCATAGCGTTGGCATCGTTTACATAATATGGGGAGAAAAATGAACACCTGCACCTCCAACATGACATTGAAAATTGAGACGTGTTGGGGAAGCTGTTGCGTTATTTTTACGGTACCAGTAGGTAAACATTCGGGTTTTCTCTGCATTCCTTGTGCTTTGACGACGGGGCAGGGAGAATCAACATACTGCAAAATTTCAGGATCAGATAGTGATTGGTAACCCCTCAGATTGGTGCATTCTTGGAATACACGGTACGAGAGATTAAAATTTTGAATGCTTTTGCATGTTCTTTCCTTCCTCTTTGTCAAACACCGACAGTGATCTATTTTCTCTTAGGTGTTCCGGTTGCTTATATCCTTTATGAGTCTGTTCCAGATATATATTCAATGACCCAACTAACGTCATATAGCAGCGAATATCTGAAGCTCTTCAACTCTTCCTGGTGCGAGAGGACTTACATATCCATTTGGCCACCAGATCCTGTTACCATCGCCAGTTATTATCTCCATGAGCAAGAGAACTACGTCTACTTCTTTACTCACCATGCTGCGCTAGTATCATCTGTTATCAACTCCTTGAAGACCATTCATCAAGAAGAACATTTATTTTTGATAAGTTGGCAATGTTTATATGTTCTCCTTTTGTTTCCTACCCCCCACTCTTTTCCCCTTCCTTGGTCCCGCCGTGCTCCGTTGAGCAGGTCTCACTTCTCAGTCGGCAGTTGACTCGATCAGTTAAAGCTCCACTCGAGCTAGCTTCCTCAAACCAAGAGGCATACTCTCTTCTACGCCATGTTGGCAAAGTAGTTAGCGTCATACAGAACTTCGCCTTCAACATGAAATCAAGATAAGTACCATTTTAAAAGTTTTAACCTCATCTTCATGGTTTTAACTTCCACGTGCTTTTAATAATACTTTTATAGACAGTGTGAAAGTATTTATTTTGGGGCAAAAATCATTCTTCGTGGGATTTGCCATGTTGAGCTTTCGCTTGTATAAGCCAACCTTACTAAAAAAGAGCTTTTCTTAAGCTATTCAAATGAGAAATCCTCTCACTACGTGGGATATTACCTAATTCCCGCTGTCTATAATTCATCAAGCTAGTTCCTCCGTTGGAGTTTCTCAACCCCATTTTTCTGCTAAGGTCGTTCTGGAACCTTCGAGATCTTGTACTCTATCTGCGAGTCTTGCCGTCAAGTATTTTTCACTCACTTGTGGCAATAATATTTAAAATGAGGAATCTTCCTTACAAATGTTTGCAATAGCTAACTTTCTTCCACCGCTGGAACCACTGGAATGTTTTATGGTACATTTAATTGTAAATCACAACTTGTTCAAGAAATAGACTCTCACCTATATAGTGCAATCAGTTATTTCCATAATTGCAATAACTTTCTTTCTCATGAACTTTCGAGTTTCTACAGTGAATTTTGCATCAATCTTTACAGACTATAGGGATAATCAGTGCTTGTTCCACTTTTCTACCGCGTCGCGATCGTCCGTTTATATTAAATCCGGCCATGAACATTTTTCCTCCATCCCTATTGCTCTTTCCTAAACCTCTTACTAACAATCTGTAATAAACTTTTAAATTTAGGTCTGTTTCAATAAGGTGTCACTCACGAAGTGCCCTTCCAACTTTGCTAGTTTAACATTAATTAAATTCTGCATAATTGCTTGTGTGATACAAGTTTCAAATCACATTGTTCCTTTCCTATAATCAGGGAAAACAATTCCTTAAACTCTTGAGCGAGTCATGTTCAGGTTTCACGAAATGGAAACTGTCCCATTTGGCTAGTGATTCCTGCTCAAACTTGGGAAGTCTAGAACCTTCCTTTTAACTTTCTTCAGGTTTCACAGTAAGTGACCTGCCCTCTTTTGTACAATTCTCATATAGTAATTCTGTATAAATATAAGAAGTTGTAGGAACTTCTATCTTATATTTTCATGTTTTTATTATTGTTATTTTCGAAGTTGTCACTTTCTCTAGAACATTCTCTCAAGAATTTCGTAAGGTGCACTCTTTGTACTCCAATTCACGTTCAAATTTTAATTACTTCATTGTTTATTTGTTTAAATCTTATAAAGATTTTAGAAACATGTAAGGTTTGAAACCTTGTAAATTGTCAATTGCCTGGAGCAAACGTTTAATGTTGAGAGGTCTGCGACCCTATTTGTTAAAAAGTTCAAATGAACTATGTTTGTCAAAATTATATTACATAATTGTTAATTTCCTCAAACTTCTTTGAATTGTAAAATAAATGAAGCGTATCCTTTCGCTTTTTCATTTACGAATACAAAGTTTAGGCAAAATCCTATCTTCCTTGACTCTCCTCACTCAATGACATTAAAATCATTAAGAGGGCTTTCACCATTTGTTGCATTTGAGCAAGAACTCTTAATTTTCACCTCACTAAAGTTCTTTTTAGCTTTAATAGCTAATTCTAATTGGCCAGTAAGGCAAGTAAAGCTCGCTAAGCCAGCTACCTGCTTGTGGAGACCCTCTCCGAAAACTTATGGTCAGTTTTCTAAAAGATAAGTGTTTCTTTTTGTCTAAACTTTTAGCCGGCTCCTCGCTGAGTAAAAGCTTAGCCATTTTCCAATGCAACCATTGGTTCATTTACCAAGATTACTCCATAAGGCATAATCTTTTATCATTTTCCTTCTTAGAGACACTTGGTCGCCCTTACAGAAACTCCATAATTTTGGAAATTGAAAATACCAAACCTGAGTTAAATCATTGGGATTCTTCGAATTGTTTTGTAAAACCCAATTTCTTTGAGAAGACATTCAGTAAATTTGTTACTATCAGTCTTGCCAGACCATCACCCTTCCCTATAGTACTTTTATGCATGCTTGGGAGGAAATACACTACAGCCTCTCTCTGGCAAACTGCCCAAGTCTTAGCTGCGGTTCCCGTTAGCTTCGACCAGGCTCGTATCCACTTTAGGTATCCGAGAACGGATTTGCGGTGGCAACTGCCTCTAAATGTATTGAAAGTTAAATTCATAACTTTTGTGGGACTCTCCTCCTATTTTTCTATCCTTTTTCTCCAATCCAAAATCTACTTCCTTCTCTTAATCATCTTCCCTTGGTGGGTAGGTTATTCCTCAGCCAATAAACTACCCAAAATTTGGTCCCAGAAACCCGGGAGAGTCCATTTGCTATGTCCATTGTTTGTCAAGTGTCATTTGACAATACTTTGCAAATTATTAATATCTGCTTTGGATTTTTCAGCTATAACTACATCATGCAAAGCCTGTGAACGGGAAAGAGGCCGCTCCTGTCTCCTTTGGTGTGTCCTGTTCTTTCTACTCATTCGCTGCTGCAAACTTGACAGCATCTCCAAGGTTCTACAGTTTCGTGAGTTGTATTTCAATTTATTCTCTTTGTCATGGCTCCTACTGAAAAAGATGAAACTCTCATTGCTTGACGTTCTTCCTATAAAGGGCAACTCACTAGATTCAGAAATTTCATCAACAAGTTAAATCCCGCCGAGTGTGATTTAGACATCTTGACACATCGCCTTAAGTTGTACGAACGGTCTTATGATTATTATGATCAAATTCAAACCGAGATTGAATCCGCTTGCCCAGAACTTCAATCGAATCGGGACGAGGTCGAACCCTTGTACTTTGAAGGGATTGCAAAGGCCCACCAACTGATCCGCAATATCTCAGAACCGGACACTAAGGTCATCAATCCGGCCCAGTTCGCACCCGCTTCAGTTCATAAGAACAAACCGAAACCGTTACTTCCTAAGATAAGCCTACCGCACTTCTCAGGCAAGGAAGGTGAATGGTATTCTTTTTATGAACTTTACTACTCCCTAATTCATGAAAATACTGAGATCCCAGCCATTAATAAATTCTACTTCCTCAGTACTTCTTTGGAATGTGAGGCCTTAGCCTTAGTGGAGTCACTGCCTTTAAGCGCAGACAACTACCACATCGCCTTTAATCTCCTTAAAGAGAGATATGGCAATTTACGTTTGAGTGTAGCTCGCCACATACGCTGTCTCTTCAACTTACCAGCCGTCAAACCTAATGACGTCACCTCTTTAAGAAACCTGTTGGACTCTATACAGTTGAATGTCAGAGCATTATACCAACTTAAGCAGCCTGTCCAAACATGGGACACCATACTCATTCATCTGGCTACATCAAGATTCGATTTTTCAACTTTAAAGGCTTGGGAAATTGAACTCGCTCGCAAGGAAGAATTTTCCTTCGAACACTTAATCTCGTTTCTTAACAGCCGATGCCAAGTCCTTACAGCACTCGCATTTCAGTGCGAAAAGGTCGAAACGAATCATCAGTCTCACATTTTTGAGAAAAACCTTGCTTTTTCAAAGGGTCATCAGCCCCCATCTGTCGAGAACAAGCAAACCCGTTCTGCCTCTTTCAATCATGCAAGAGAACATATCAGGCTGCTTAACGAATCATTAAAATGCACGCTCTGTAAAAAGCTTCACACATTGTATTTGTGCAAATCCTTTAAAGAATTGTCTGTCGAAGATCGAAGGAAGTTTGTCTTCAATAGCAAACATTGTTTCAATTGCTTGTCACCTAAGCATTCTTCTTCAAACTGCACGTCACCCAATCTCTGTTTTCATTGTAAAAAACCGCATCATTCTTTATTGCACGTTCACGATAAATCTAGGTCATCAGTACCTGCCTCTTCAAGCTCCTTGCAGAGCCGCTCCGAACAAACTAATGCTTCTTCCTGCATTACCAACGCCGAAACTTTTCATAGTGCGCAAACCCTTTTGACCACTGTACAATTCGAAATCCAAGATAAATTTGGAAATTGGTTTAGAACCCGTGGTCTTCTCGATTCCGCTTCAACTCATAACTTTGTTTCGCAATCGTTGATTAAAAAACTGGGTCTTTCGTCATCGCCTACTTCTATCAATGTGACCGGCATTGACAATTTGAAAACTCAAGTCTTGCAGTCTTCAAAATTGAAAATCAGAGACGTTTGCCAAAGAAACACCAATCTTAATTTAAACTGTCTCATTCTTACCAGTATTGGCAAGGACACTCCAAGTCACTCTATCAATACCTCCGGATTAAACATTCCCTCGCACTTAAGGTTAGCCGATCCTCAGTTTAATGCTCAAGGTCCCATTGATGTACTTTTCAGTGCCAATATTTTTTGGAAGTGCATTCGCAAACAAACACGCAAGTTATCTTCAACCGTGGTCGCCAGAGACACCGATTTTGGTTGGGTTATAACTGGTGAAATTCAATATCCCAGTGTTCAAACCAAAGCGCAATGTCATTTCGTTAGAGCTGACATAAATCCCATTTCTGAAAAAGAAAACGCTCATGTTTCAGATCTCAATATTTTTGAAAAACACTTGCCGAAACGATGTCTTATCGTGAACAACTACGCTACCTCTGTAAGTTGCTTAAATGGTTTTTCCTTCTTCCCGCACAAGATAGCAATTCAAGTTCGCCTTGCTTTGTGTTATTTCGTTTACCTTCTCATGTCATTTTTATGGCAGGTAATTGCTTAAACTCTTTCTCGAAAACTATCTTCCCCTTGTGTAAAACCATGGCTATCAGTCTCCATCACTACGCTGTACGCTATGTTTCACTTCTTTCGTTATTTAGAAGGATGGCCACGGCCGGCTCCTCCCCCCTTCCTCACATTTGGAAGCCGCTTTTGAAACCGCTTGAAAATCTGAATTCTATAACATTAAGAATAACTATTCTTATGCATAACCTTCTTCTCAATGTCCCGGCTTCACTTCCTATTTCGGAAGAATCAAGCTTTTTCCTGTCGAAAATTGTCCGATTTCGTGATCCTCAAAATTATGCGAAATTGATTTCCTACTCTGTTTCATACGGCTTTAAATTGCTTTTTCACGTCCAAGTTACGATTGACTGCATGCCGTTCAACCTGAATATCTGCTTTAAGTTACAGCTGATTCAACAAATGTTGTTTGTGTACTTTGAACTGCTTGTTTTTCAAACTTGTTTGTATACAAGCCTGGATAACGCCAAGTTGTTGTTTATTTCCTGTACGCTTGACCAAGGTCAAAACAAGTTTCTCTTATCTCAACTCTGGCCGACTGCCAACGATCGTCTTGCGAGTTGCTTCTGCAAGTACAGAAGCCGTTCACCTACTTCCCAAAATACACTTGTTCCGTTTAAGGACTCTTTCAGCTATTTATATGCCTTATCTCGTTGTACTATGTGTGTCAAGGCCGCGCCTGCCTGTGTCTTCCACTTACTCATGCTCGTATTCTATAACTGCTTCGATTCTTGTCTCGTAACATCGCCGCATATCCTTTACGCGCTTATGTATTGCACTTTGATTACATATTTTGAAATCTTATTGTTCATTAATGAACAAACTGGTTTTTTCTCGTCATCACATTCGATGTGTTTTTGCATTTATACTTGTCACGTCACGTTTCTCGCTGACTTAAGTATTTTTCTGAGTAACCCCTTTGATACTCATTATAACTTGAGGTCATTGCTTATGGCTACTAGGTTGTTACCTATGGCGTTCTTGCTTTCTACTCGCATAGTTTCTTTGTTTATTTGGTATATTCTTGTCCTGAATAGATGTACTTGTTTCTATACGCTTTGTTTAAACTTGTTAATTCTCCTTTTGCATTGTATCGCAATCTTTACTAGTGCTTTATTTCCCTCAGCTTCTAGTTATTTTGTGACTGAAGATGTCGTTAACTCTCGCTCATTAACTCCGCTTTCCAATGACCCTGATGACCTCCTTCCACTTACACCTGGTCGCTTCCTTACACGCACTTCTCTCTCTGCCCCTCCTCCTCTTCCCAATTCCTACAGGGATTTTAATCTACCTATTGTTTGGCGTAAACTTGAAGCCCTCCGTAATTCCTTTTGGAAGAGGTGGAACCTGGAATATTTAACTTCCTTGCAAGGGAGACAGAAGTGGTTTCTTTCCAGTCCCGACATTAAAGTGGGGGACTTGGTCTTAGTTAAGGAAGTTTCTCCCCCCTTAGTCTGGATCTCGGGTAGAGTGACCGAGTGTTACCCTGGAGGAGATGGGAGAGTCAGGGTAGTCAGAGTTTTGACCACTAATGGTCAGATCACAAGACTACTTCTCCGCAATTGCTTATTACCTTTAAATGTTTACTTGTTTTTCTTGTTCCCTGTTGGTGTTTTCCCCTCCCAGTATGGTGCATTCTTGGAATACACGGTACGAGAGATTAAAATTTTGAATGCTTTTGCATGTTCTTTCCTTCCTCTTTGTCAAACACCGACAGTGATCTATTTTCTCTTAGGTGTTCCGGTTGCTTATATCCTTTATGAGTCTGTTCCAGATATATATTCAATGACCCAACTAACGTCATATAGCAGCGAATATCTGAAGCTCTTCAACTCTTCCTGGTGCGAGAGGACTTACATATCCATTTGGCCACCAGATCCTGTTACCATCGCCAGTTATTATCTCCATGAGCAAGAGAACTACGTCTACTTCTTTACTCACCATGCTGCGCTAGTATCATCTGTTATCAACTCCTTGAAGACCATTCATCAAGAAGAACATTTATTTTTGATAAGTTGGCAATGTTTATATGTTCTCCTTTTGTTTCCTACCCCCCACTCTTTTCCCCTTCCTTGGTCCCGCCGTGCTCCGTTGAGCAGGTCTCACTTCTCAGTCGGCAGTTGACTCGATCAGTTAAAGCTCCACTCGAGCTAGCTTCCTCAAACCAAGAGGCATACTCTCTTCTACGCCATGTTGGCAAAGTAGTTAGCGTCATACAGAACTTCGCCTTCAACATGAAATCAAGATAAGTACCATTTTAAAAGTTTTAACCTCATCTTCATGGTTTTAACTTCCACGTGCTTTTAATAATACTTTTATAGACAGTGTGAAAGTATTTATTTTGGGGCAAAAATCATTCTTCGTGGGATTTGCCATGTTGAGCTTTCGCTTGTATAAGCCAACCTTACTAAAAAAGAGCTTTTCTTAAGCTATTCAAATGAGAAATCCTCTCACTACGTGGGATATTACCTAATTCCCGCTGTCTATAATTCATCAAGCTAGTTCCTCCGTTGGAGTTTCTCAACCCCATTTTTCTGCTAAGGTCGTTCTGGAACCTTCGAGATCTTGTACTCTATCTGCGAGTCTTGCCGTCAAGTATTTTTCACTCACTTGTGGCAATAATATTTAAAATGAGGAATCTTCCTTACAAATGTTTGCAATAGCTAACTTTCTTCCACCGCTGGAACCACTGGAATGTTTTATGGTACATTTAATTGTAAATCACAACTTGTTCAAGAAATAGACTCTCACCTATATAGTGCAATCAGTTATTTCCATAATTGCAATAACTTTCTTTCTCATGAACTTTCGAGTTTCTACAGTGAATTGTGCATCAATCTTTACAGACTATAGGGATAATCAGTGCTTGTTCCACTTTTCTACCGCGTCGCGATCGTCCGTTTATATTAAATACGGCCATGAACATTTTTTCCTCCATCCCTATTGCTCTTTCCTAAACCTCTTACTAACAATCTGTAATAAACTTTTAAATTTAGGTCTGTTTCAATAAGGTGTCACTCACGAAGTGCCCTTCCAACTTTGCTAGTTTAACATTAATTAAATTCTGCATAATTGCTTGTGTGATACAAGTTTCAAATCACATTGTTCCTTTCCTATAATCAGGGAAAACAATTCCTTAAACTCTTGAGCGAGTCATGTTCAGGTTTCACGAAATGGAAACTGTCCCATTTGGCTAGTGATTCCTGCTCAAACTTGGGAAGTCTAGAACCTTCCTTTTAACTTTCTTCAGGTTTCACAGTAAGTGACCTGCCCTCTTTTGTACAATTCTCATATAGTAATTCTGTATAAATATAAGAAGTTGTAGGAACTTCTATCTTATTTTTTCATGTTTTTATTATTGTTATTTTCGAAGTTGTCACTTTCTCTAGAACATTCTCTCAAGAATTTCGTAAGGTGCACTCTTTGTACTCCAATTCACGTTCAAATTTTAATTACTTCATTGTTTATTTGTTTAAATCTTATAAAGATTTTAGAAACATGTAAGGTTTGAAACCTTGTAAATTGTCAATTGCCTGGAGCAAACGTTTAATGTTGAGAGGTCTGCGACCCTATTTGTTAAAAAGTTCAAATGAACTATGTTTGTCAAAATTATATTACATAATTGTTAATTTCCTCAAACTTCTTTGAATTGTAAAATAAATGAAGCGTATCCTTTCGCTTTTTCATTTACGAACACAAAGTTTAGGCAAAATCCTATCTTCCTTGACTCTCCTCACTCAATGACATTAAAATCATTAAGAGGGCTTTCACCATTTGTTGCATTTGAGCAAGAACTCTTAATTTTCACCTCACTAAAGTTCTTTTTAGCTTTAATAGCTAATTCTAATTGGCCAGTAAGGCAAGTAAAGCTCGCTAAGCCAGCTACCTGCTTGTGGAGACCCTCTCCGAAAACTTATGGTCAGTTTTCTAAAAGATAAGTGTTTCTTTTTGTCTAAACTTTTAGCTGGCTCCTCGCTGAGTAAAAGCTTAGCCATTTTCCAATGCAACCATTGGTTCATTTACCAAGATTACTCCATAAGGCATAATCTTTTATCATTTTCCTTCTTAGAGACACTTGGTCGCCCTTACAGGAACTCCATAATTTTGGAAATTGAAAATACCAAACCTGAGTTAAATCATTGGCATTCTTCGAATTATTTTGTAAAACCCAATTTCTTTGAGAAGACATACAGTAAATTTGTTACTATCAGTCTTGCCAGACCATCACCCTTCCCTATAGTACTTTTATGCATGCTTGGGAGGAAATACACTACAGCCTCTCTCTGGCAAACTGCCCAAGTCTTAGCTGCGGTTCCCGTTAGCTTCGACCAGGCTCGTATCCACTTTAGGTATCCGAGAACGGATTTGCGGTGGCAACTGCCTCTAAATGTATTGAAAGTTAAATTCATAACTTTTGTGGGACTCTCCTCCTATTTTTCTATCCTTTTTCTCCAATCCAAAATCTACTTCCTTCTCTTAATCATCTTCCCTTGGTGGGTGGGTTATTCCTCAGCCAATAAACTACCCACAGATTACTCCTATACGCTGTATATTGGAGGAGAGGATGAACGCTTGGAGGTTCTTTTCAAGTAATAGTGGGTTGCTTAAAAAATTATTGGCATCCTGTGCTGCCATAATGGTAGATTGGATCCTATTAAGTCCTTTACGCTGGATTGATTGGATTCCTGTAATGCCACGATCGTAAAACATGCGGCCAAGGGCCATTGGATGTAGATTTCCTATATTAGATGCATCTTTGGCTTGAACATACAGTATATGTAAAATGGGCCACGATGGGTCAGTGGATACAGCCGCAGAGGTGTTTCTACCGATGGAGCCGGCTTAGAACGTGAGGGTTCTTGAATAGGAGTTACGGCTGGAAACATTACTGGGAGCGAGGTCGAATTAATCAAAGGATCAATCAAATCAACTGTTTCAGTATAAAGATTTTCCATGGTGACGTCAGGGGACGATTAACCTCCCCTCCGCCACTGTCCGTCTCCATGGTGACGTCCAGGAGACTATTAACCTCCCCTCCACCACTGTCCGTGTCCTTGGTGACGTCAGGGGGACGATTAACCTCCCCTCCACCACTGTGCGTCTCCATGGTGACGTCAGGGGGACGATTAAACTCTCCGCCACCACTGTCCGTCTCCATGGAATTAAGAGAGCAGAATTTTGTTACATACCAAGAGAAGGTATCTAAAGTGAAACACACAGATAGAGGAATAACTATACTAGAGGATTATACTATACTCCCACACACGAGGTATAGGCACGTCCCTGGAACTAGTGAACCGACCTGGCGGAAGGACCGAAGTGAACTGTGCGCCAGCCTGTTGACTGCGCTTCTCATCTGCTGGTTAGCTTTTGACCAGCTTCGGTCGATCATGGCACTCATGCCGTAGAATTCTTCTTCTACTTTTCTTTCCTTTGCTGCCTTTCTGTTAGGAGATTGTTGTATGGTTTCGTGGTTGGTAATAGTAATGTATATTTTAGTTCCTCTATCAAGAAAGATTCTCTTGCCAGTAGATATGTATACCAGGAGGGTGTATATTTTGAGATGCCTAGTGTTTTCTTTAGGTATAGGGCTTTGACATTTTCTATTGTTCTTAGGTCTGTTGTTTTCAAGTAGTCCCATATTATTTGAAGTACATAGGTCAGAATTGGTACTAGTTTGACTCTGAAAATTTTCATTGCGGTGTCAAATGAGAGTGATTTAATTTTTCGGATGTCCGTCATTGCAGCGATGGCGGTTATTGCCTTTTGCTTTATGTGTTTGTTGAAGGAGTTTGCTGATATTTTGAAGGTGACTCCTAGATATTTGTATTCATTTACTATGTCTATTTTCTCTTCTCCAAGGCTTAGCTTGTCTTTTTCCTCAACCCCCCCCCCCCCCCATTTTTCTAAACACCATTAAGGAGCTCTTCTGTGTATTGATTTTCAATGAGTTCTCCTCAGCCCAGATGGCCAGGTTGTTAAGGCTGTTTTGCAGATCTTCGGCTTTTGTGGGAGCGAGAGCCATGTCATGAGCATAGAGGTAGACTCTGGTATTTTCAGTTACTGTCATTTTTATTACGTCATCAGAGTGGGCTCAAAGGGTCACATTGAAGATACTCAAAGAATACTACAGAGATGACATCGACGAAAAAGGCAGAGCACGTTGAAAGTAATGGAAACAAGGACGGCAGAGATGATAACGAGCCATGTAACCTGTGCAACTCAACGTTTGCAGAAAAAAACTATGCTGTAGAATGCGAACACTGTGGTAGTTGGCAGCTCAACAAATGTGCCGACCTAACCGTCGGAGAATTCCTAATGCTCCAAAGAAGTAGATGTAAATTGACATGTATATGCACAGAATGTAAACAACAAATCATCGGTAAAAACAAAAAGAATCAACAAGCCCCAAACGAAATTGTAGTAACTGTCGCAAGAGACATTAATCAAACTACTGAGGAGCTAAATAGGTAAATGGATCACCTCAGCGAAACCCTAATGCAGAAAATGACACTTCTACTAGATACCGTACTACAGCAAGTGGAGGTAATGGCAGCATTACAACACCGCCGACTAACAGTAATACAATAAACATGACAAGACCACTGTCTCAGAAGAACAACATGAGAACCAAGCAGAAGAAAGTCAACACATTCAAAGAGAAAAAGTAAACAAAGATCCAGAAAACACAGATCAATTTGAAATTCAAATGACAAACTTCACAACAGGAAAGGAAACTCCTTTGCAGAAAACAGAAGAAAACAAAAACCACCACACATGAAACATGAGGGAATCATCGGAACTAAAAGCAGGACTGTTTAGTGCCTGGTTATAGGTCGGAATCATAGGGAGTCTAAGAGCACTTGTTCAGAAAAAAGGAATTAATGGAGAAATTGAATGTGAAGAGATGAACACACCTGGACGACTCAAAGCGTTTAAACTTGGAATCCCACACGATTCACTAGAGATAATCAATAAAGCATAAGCATGGGACCCTTGTGAAGAGATGAACACACCTGGAAGACTCAAAGTGTTTAAACTTGGAATCCCATACGATTCACTAGAGGTAATCAATAAAGCTGAAGCATGGGGTCCTTGTGAAGAGTTGAACACACCCGTACGACTCAAAGCGTTTAAACTTGGAATCCCACACGATTCAGTAGAGGTAATCAATAAAGCAGACGCATGGGGTCCTTGTGAAGAGATGAACACACCTGGACGACTCAAAGCGTTTAAACTTGGAATCCCACACGATTCACTAGAGGTAATCAATGAAGCAGAAGCACGGGGTTCTTGTGAAGAGATGAACACACCTGGACGACTCAAAGCGTGTTAACTTGGAATCCCACACGATTCACTAGAGGTAATCAATAAAGTAGAAGAGGGGCAGATGACCTCGTAATTCCGCCCCTTAAAAGAACAATAACTAACGAATAAAGCAGGAGCATTGGGTCCTTATGAAGACATGAACATACCTGGACGACTCAAAGCGTTTAAACTTGGAATCCCACACGATTCACTAGAGGTAATCAATAAAGCAGAATCATGGGGTCCTTGTGAAGAGATGAACACACCTGGAAGACTCAAAGCGTTTAAACTTGGAATCCCACACGATTCACTAGAGGTAATCAATAAAGCAGACGCATGGGGTCCTTGTGAAGAGATGAACGTACCTGGACGACTCAAAGCGTTTAAACGTGGAATCCCACACGATTCACTAGAGGTAATCAATAAAGCAGACGCATGGGGTCCTTGTGAAGAGATGAACATACCTGGACGACTCAAAGCGTTTAAAATTGGAATCCCATACGATTCACTAGAGGTAATCAATAAAGCAGAAGCATGGGGTCCTTGTGAAGAGTTGGACACACCCGTACGACTCAAAGCGTTTAAACTTGGAATCCATCACGATTCAGTAGAGGTAATCAATAAAGCAGACGCATGGGGTCCTTGTGAAGAGATGAACACACCTGGACGACTCAAAGCGTTTAAACTTGGAATCCCACACGATTCAGTAGAGGTAATCAATGAAGCAGAAGCACAGGGTTCTTGTGAAGAGATGAACACACCTGGACGACTCAAAGCGTGTTAACTTGGAATCCCACACGATTCACTAGAGGTAATCAATAAAGCAGAAGAGGGGCAGATGACCTCGTAATTCCGCCCCATAAAACAACACTAACTAACAAATAAAGCAGGAGCATTGGGTCCTTATGAAGACATGAACATACCTGGATGACTCAAAGCGTTTAAACTTGGAATCCCACACGATTCACTAGAGGTAATCAATAAAGCAGAAGCATGGGGTCCTTGTGAAGAGATGAACACACCTGGACGACTCAAAGCGTTTAAAACTTGGAATCCCACACGATTCAGTAGAGGTAATCAATGAAGCAGAAGCACGGGGTTCTTGTGAAGAGATGAACACACCTGGACGACTCAAAGCGTGTTAACTTGGAATCCCACACGATTCACTAGAGGTAATCAATAAAGCAGAAGAGGGGCAGTTGACCTCGTAATTCCGCCCCTTAAAACAACACTAACTAACTAATAAAGCAGGAGCATTGGGTCCTTATGAAGACATGAACATACCTGGACGACTCAAAGCGTTTAAACTTGGAATCCCACACGATTCACTAGAGGTAATCAATAAAGCATAAGCATGGGACCGTTGTGAAGAGATGAACACACCTGGACGACTCAAAGTGTTTAAACTTGGAATCCCATACGATTCACTAGAGGTAATCAATAAAGCAGAAGCATGGGGTCCTTGTGAAGAGATGAACATACCTGGACGACTCAAAGCGTTTAAACTTGGAATCCCACACGATTCAGTAGAGGTAATCAATAAAGCAGACGCATGGGGTCCTTGTGAAGAGATGAAAATACCTGGACGACTCAAAGCGTTTAAACTTGGAATCCCACACGATTCAGTAGAGGTAATCAATGAAGCAGAAGCACAGGGTTCTTGTGAAGAGATGAACACACCTGGACGACTCAAAGCGTGTTAACTTGGAATCCCACACGATTCACTAGAGGTAATCAATAAAGCAGAAGAGAGACAGATGACCTCGTAATTCCACCCCTTAAAACAACACTAACTAACTAATAAAGCAGGAGCATTGGGTCCTTATGAAGACATGAACATACCTGGACGACTCAAAGCGTTTAAACTTGGAATCCCACACGATTCACTAGAGGTAATCAATAAAGCAGAAGCATGGGGTCCTTGTGAAGAGATGAACACACCTGGACGACTCAAAGCGTTTAAACTTGGAATCCCATACGATTCACTAGAGGTAATCAATAAAGCAGACGCATGGTGTCCTTGTGAAGAGATGAACATACCTGGACGACTCAAAGCGTTTAAACTTGGAATCCCACACGATTCACTAGAGGTAATCAATAAAGCAGCAGCATGGGGTCCTTGTGAAGAGATGAACATACCTGGACGACTCAAAGCGTTTAAACTTGGAATCCCACACGATTCACTAGAGGTAATCAATAAAGCAGACGCATGGGGTCCTTGTGATGAGATGAACATACCTGGACGACTCAAAGCGTTTAAACTTGGAATCCCACACGATTCACTAGAGATAATCAACAAAGCAGCAGCATGGGGTCCTTGTGAAGAGATGAACACACCTGGACGACGACTCAAAGCGTGTTATCTTGGAATCCCACACGATTCACTAGAGGTAATCAATAAAGCAGAAGCATTGGGTCCTTATGAAGACATGAACACACCTGGACGACTCAAAGCGTTTAAACATGGAATCCCACACGATTCACTAGAGGTAATCAATAAAGCAGAAGCATGGGGTCTTTGTGAAGAGATGAAGACACCTGGACGACTCAATGCGTTTAAACTTGGAATCCCACACGATTCACTAGAGGTAATCAATAAAGCAGCAGCATGGAGTCCTTGTGAAGATATGAACACACCTGGACGACTCAAAGCGTTTAAACTTGGATTCCAAAATGATTCGCTAGAGGTAATCAATAAAGCAGCAGCATGGGGTCCTTGTGAAGAGATGAAAATACCTGGACGACTCAAAGCGTTTAAACTTGTAATCCCACACGATTCACTAGAGGTAATCAATAAAGCAGCAGCATGGGGTCCTTGTGAAGGGGAGCGTGATGGCGCAGTGGCTTAGCTGCTCGTCTTTCACCCGGACGGCCGGGGTTCGAATCCCGGTGTCAGAGGGGTGGAATTTTCACCTGAAAAATCACGTGGCGTCAGGAAGGGCATCCGGCCTTAAATCCCCGGCCAAAACCAAAATGAGCCTGGTTGGCTCCGGTGACCCCAATTAATTGGGAAAAAGCCGAAGAAAGAAAACGAAAAATGGGGTCCTTGTGAGGAGATGAACACACCTGGACGACTCAAAGCGTTTAAACTTGGAATCCCACACGATTCACTAGAAGTAATCAATAAAGCCAGCCGGGGTCCTAGTGAAGACATGAACATACCTGGACGACTTAAAGCGTTTAAACTTGGAATCCCGCACGATTCTCTAGAGGTAATCAATAAAGCAGAAGAGAGGCAGATGACCTCGTAATTCCGCCCCTTAAAACAACACTAACTAACTTATAAAGCAGGAGCATTGGGTCCTTATTAAGACATGAACATACCTGGACGACTCAAAGCGTTTAAACTTGGAATCCCACACGATTCACTATAGGTAATCAATAAGGCAGAATCATGGGGTGCTTGTGAAGAGATGAACACACCTGGACGACTCAAAGCGTTTAAACTTGGAATCCCACACGATTCACTAAAGGTAATCAATAAAGCAGAAGCATGGGGTCCTTGTGAAGGAGATGAACACACATGGACAACTCAAAGCGTTTAAACTTGGAATCCCACACGATTCACTAGAGGTAATCAATAAATCAGAAGCATGAGGTCCTTGTGAACAAGTATGTTTTTCGCAGAAACAGAACAGAAGGCGTAATACTATAAAAGGACAGAACTGTGCAACATACACCTATGGAATGTAGAAGGATTGGAAAGCTTAAGAAGCAATTCACCAATCAAAGAAAGACATATTAATCTTAACAGAAACATTCTCAGTCAATGAAGTAGAACTGCATGGATATTATGGCACACACTCATTAGCTAAACAAGGGGACGCAGGAAGGCCCAGAAGTGGCATATCTTGCTACTTCAAGCCATCATACCACTAAAGACAGATAATATCATAACAACAAAAACGGAAGTCATCACATTGATCACTGCATATTTCCAACCATACATGTCTTTCGAAGCCATTGTAGAAGAGATAATCGAAGCGCTAACGAAAGCAGGAAACTACCCGATACTACTAGCGGGAGACTTCAATTGTCGCACAGATATAACTTGCTATAAAACAACACTACTGTTAGAATTTCTACAAACAGAGGGTTTCGACTTACTCAATTACCCCAAACAACCTACCTACATAGGTCATAACGGAAAAAGCACAATAGATCTAATTTTTCTTAACTCAAGAGCAATAGCAATGGCCAAAACGAAACAACCAACAATTATATAATCAGTGTTCAGAAATCATCTACCAATAATCACAGCAATAGAAACAAACACGGATGCCAACCAGCGACAACAACAATGAAGAGCCACAAAACTTCACCTAGATATGACAAAATTAACAACAGGAACTGAGGGAATAGATAAGATAAAAGAACACATTAAAGAAGGGATGGTAGATAATGCATCAATATGCATAGAGAAGATAACAAAATCCGCTCAAACGCAAAATATTCGAGGAGAAAGAAGAGCGAAACCTTGGTCCGATGTGGAATGCTATAAAGAAAGGCAACGGGTCCTAAATCACCTTCATAAACTAAGATCCACAAAAACACTCTTGGACACTGAAGCATACGCTCAAGCAAGACGAGTCTACAAAACGCCCTAGAAAAAAGCAAGAGGATTTCGCAGAACAAGAGAGATAGAAAATTATCGAGCTAGCAGAAGCCAACCCATTCACAGCCCTAAATCCTAGGAAAGGGAAATTTACGCAAGCCATACAAATGAAGGAATGAGAAACGCATTTCAAAGCCATATTAAACACAGAAAACTTCTTCCAAGCATATGACCACACCGACATAAAAATGAAGACTTCAAACTAGTCACGAAGGAAGAGATAATCAAAACACTACAACATTTTAAAACTGGTAAAGCCGCAGGCCCAGACGAAATATATAACGAACATCTAATAGACTCAATACAACCACTAGCAGACATATGGGTAGACATTTTCAACAAATGCATAGAGACCAACCAAATTCCTACCAGCTGGAGAGAATCCATCATTAAGCTGATCTACAATGGGAAAGGAGATGTACAATGTCCCGACTGATATCGAGGCATAGCTCTGGGAAACGCCATAGCAAAACTATTCACAAAAATAATCAATAATAGAATGACAGAAGAAGCAAATCACCTTATTCCAGAAGAACAGTACGGATTTTGGAAAGGTAGATCAACCTTTCAAACATCGCCGTCTACAATTCTCAAGCCGTGTCATAAGATTTGGCAACACCGCCCATCTGTCATCTGGGAGGCCTAGCGCAAGAACATGGTAATTGCTAACACTGCGTAAACACATAGATTTTGACGCAAAATGCTTCCGAAATTAAAACAGGACATAACGTCCGCTAAATCTACACACACATATCACAAATAACGGATACATATCATCATGCTGTGTACTGTCGATTCCCGATGAGGTAATAATAAAAGTCTGTACTGTACCTCAATGTCCCAATGTCTGAAGTTTCCTTTTATTGCTGGCATGCTCACTGCCGTCATTGACGCGCTCAGAGAATATATTGAAGACTATTCTTACGACGGCCTTTGATAATAAATTATAGTCATAATAGGCCTCCAAGCTAAATGCTGACAGACTAGCACTGATCACTTAATTTAAAAATAGGTAGCTTTCTGATGAAATCTATCTTAAGTCACTTGCCAACTGAGTGCAGTTCACAATGTACTGGAATATAGAGGCCACATGAAGATATATGCCTAAACTAAATTACTAGGGACTGAAAGTCCATCTCGCTGTAGTGATCAAAACGTAGTGATATAACCAGTTATTTTAATAGTGCTGCCATAATTTGACTTACAGCCAGGCACACAACACTTCCTAGGCATTTGAAATAGTTTAATGAGATATTAGTGAAGAATTTGTTGGTTAAATTCTTTAGCAGGTATTGGTTACAAATGGTACGTATTACGGGAAATACTCACTCCTACAAGTTTCAGCAGGTCTGATTTACCACGAGGAATTTCACGACTTTGAAATAGTTAGTACGAACTGCTTTTAGACGCTGTTATATCAAAATAAACGATATTTATAAATACAACTCAGCATGTGGTCTAACGTGCTCATAGAACTTACGGACTCTACTAAACGTTGCCAATTTTACCATAAGCACGGCTTGAAAATTATTGACGCCGATGCTTCAAGCCGTAGCAAACCTCCACGAAGACATACAAGATGCAATAAGGCGGAAAAATGGATAACTATACACATCTTTCATCGATTTTAGTAAGGCATTTGACTCCTTACTACGATCAATCATTTAAAAAAATGAAATAAATGCTAGGCGAAGACTTACCTGACAACAACCACAGCAAATATTCTAAAATTGACCTGAGAATTCTAGTTCTGTTAATATCATTGAACTGTAGGTACCACCTATTACCTAGATTTCAATGATTATTATATGCTCCATGATCTGAACTAGTAGTGACTGGGTAACGTGCTTGCTATGCCCAATACCTCTGCACTTTGAAGGCGAAGAAGCAGTCTGCGGCCATTTTGTCAGACGTTCTCTAAATTCGTTGTTTAGGTAAGTTATGAACACTGAATCTAATGGAATATTGTGGTTTAAGATCACATCTTAAGTGTTAGGTATGTGTTCGTAATCGTACTTGTGTAAGTTTCGTTTCATCGTTCCTATTTATCATCGGGGGTTCGTGGTTTGAATTGTTTCACGGGTGCATTTCTGTCCACCACTGATAACGTCGCCGAGTTCCGTGTGTTTGGCGTACTTTCCTGCGAAGTAATTCAATATGAGAATTTTTTTAAATGTTACCGGTATTAATGACATGTTCATGCAGGGATCTTTGAAGTTCTCTATACGGACATGACATAATTTAGTGATGAAGTGGGCTTGCTTTAGCATTAGAACTGTTATAAGACTTGTTTGTGCCACATGGCGATTGATTTAGAATACCGTATTTAATTTTCGTGGATACAGACCTGTGCATGTTTATGGTAACGACAATAAGTCTATACAATTTACCCCATGTTAGTTTTATGAGTAGGGGGCGTGGTGGCTCAGCGGTCTAGCTATATGCCTCTCACCAAGGCGATCCGGGTTCGATTCCCGGTCAATGCATGTGAGATTTTCGAAGTGAAATGCCATGTCCTGTGGTTCGGATTCCACGTAAAAAGGAGGTCCCGTGGCTCATGATCTCAAGATTAACGGTCACGTTAAACTACAAGCTTCCTTTTAGTTTTATGAGTGGGTAAGGATAACTACGGGGCTGATGACCTCGTAGTTCCGCCCCTTAAAACCTCAATAACTAAGGAAAACTACATCTTTCATTCACTACGGTACTGTTAAATGAAGAATTTGATATGTACCGTAATAGTGGAACACTGGTGGCAATGACTTAATTACCGTGACTTAAGTCAATGAGTAGTACCAAACTGCCATCTGGCAATGAGGTAATTACTGTGACATAATAGCTAGCCAATAGTGGCAAACTCCCATCTGGTATGAGGTAATTACTGTGACATAATAGCTAGCCGATAGTGGCAAACTCCCATCTGGTATGAGGTAATTCCTGTGACATAATAACTAGCCAATAGAGGGTAACTCCCATCGCTTCCATTTCCACAATATGTCATTTTCATACCTTATTTTATCTTTGGGGGGACATTATCAATTTTAACTTCCAACCTTGATCATTTTTGCACCGACTGCAGCCAATATGTGCTAAATCACGTAAATATATGTTTTATTTAACAAGCAGATGTTTTTCGGTATGTGAAATTGCCGCAGTGAGCGCTCACAACGAGGCGCACACATTGACGTCAGTAGTTTCCAACATGTCAGACCAAATACACCAGACGACACGTAACGCCGTAATTATGTGGAAAAAGAAATACGTTAATTGGGCTTTTGTGTATTTGTAAATAATGCTTGTATGAGGCAATGGTGCCAACTTCACTTTACCGCAATCAAAAACCATTGATCTGAACTCATTAGGCTGTAACCGTTGTCAAAAACCATTGGATTGCACTAAACGAAGGTTAGAATGGTCGGGTGTAGTTGCGGCCTTGACGTTCAGGTATCCTCTTGTTGCATGTTACAGATAGGTTATGTTTTATCCACTTAACTAACGCTTCACGATGGCATTTCGTGCATGGTAGTGTTTTTGGCACTAAAATGTGTTGTTGCAATAGCTTCAGCAACTTCTTAGGTTGATCATAGAACCGCCGATTGAAGTTACTGATTGTTATCAGGCAACTTCGACAACCCATAGTGAACAAATGATTCAATTCGGCGCACTATCAAATGGACTGAGTGCTAAACACGAATGATGCGCACTGGAGAATGAACTGGGCGCTTGTTTGTTTTATATAGTACTGTAAGGGCGAGGTACTGTTTTTGAAGTACTGTTTTGATGACTTAACAGCGGGGCTAACGAAGAGACCCGATTACTCTCGACCGCAACCGATGATGTTTGATTTGGACGAACGGGCTGTCTATTACCCGCCCACCGTAACACGACTTATATATTGAAATTCCAGATGTGTCAGCAATTGCGGGCGTGATTTACAGGATATATAACATGTTGCCAACCCCACACATAGGCCTACGGTACCGTGCGATGTTTGCTTTATGCTGCGATCGCTCCATTCGTTCGCTTCGTTGTGTTTCTATATTAAAATGGCTTTACATACCAAAACAAACCTAACCTGTGGCTAACGCCCCAGATCCCACTTGCTTGTACTACAAGCAGTAATTTTCAGCCAGGCAGAAGCCAATAATTTCGCACGGAGCTCGTTGCGGATGATGTGTGTCGTGTATTTTGTGTACCATGCATTGGCAACAGTGAAATGACGTCTCGTGAACACCTAATGCTCCTCTTTCAGTTGAGCAACGACAAGCCATAAAAATTGGAGTCGTTAAACGAACAATTAATAACGACTAAGGTCACATATTTCCTGTGCAGCAGTGATCATGGACAGGAATTTCAATTGGTAGGATCCAGGTTCATCACTCCCGAAGAATTACCACCACCAGTGACACACTGTCATCCGGTAATGAAGATAATAACCGTGATTTCAGTGGCGGTTCGCATACTTAAACAAGGTTGGGGTACAGCATAATGGTACCAAGAGTGGACAAGCAAACCGATGTTACACAATTGGTTTAATGGCGGTGGCCATCTAGGCTGTGATGGCACAGCAGTCAAGCTGCTTGCCTCCCACCAAGGTTGGTTGTGTTCAATTCCCAGTTAATGCTTATGGGATTTCCGAGGTGAAATGTCAAATCTGGTGGCTCAGATGCCTCAATAAAAGGGGGTCCCGTGGTTTATGATCGTGAAGTTGATGATCGCGTAATAGTACCAGCACTCTTTCCATTCCCTCCGATATTCCTAAAGTAGGTTGCTTAAACCCGATCCTTCCACGGTTTCATTGAAGACTTTAACATGAACACTTCAAGTCCCTGAAAATCCAGTGTATATTATTAAGGTCTTAATCGTAGCAGCTTCGGTCTAATAACACTGATCTATACCGATAATTAACAATAAGCTCACCATTGCTCCAGGGGCGACTTGGATGAGACAGCATTCTCCTTCTACTGTAAGATACGTTGCTAATGACAACCATTATGTACCACCGGTACCGTCAGTGATACTCAACAAACACAGGAATGGTCACCACATGGGTTTACAAACAGAACTGAATCCTGCAGGCGCCAAAAATTTCAAACTAAAGCAAACATGGAGGCAGGGTGGTGATTGTTTCATTTAGGGGCTTAGACATTGTGGTCATTTAGCCCAGTGAACTTGGGTGAGTATCAATTTGTTGTCTGATAACCTGTGTTATTGTGATGACTGTATGGGTAGTGGCATGATTTTTTTGCCCAAATTTCTTTGATTGGCTTTGCAACGCATAATGTCGATTAATAATGTGAATTAGTCAGGTCCGTATTGACGTAACTATAACTTTGAAAGAATAATAAAATTTCCACCTTTCAATACTATTTATTGCTAATTACTTACAGGGACATGTTTCGAGGGCTAACACTCCCCCTTCATCAGCCTGTCCAACAAAACTTCAAAGGAAAACTTTCCTTGTATAAGCAGATACAAATCACATGAAGAATAATGAAAATGTTCTCCAATCCATTATTTACAATTCCCGCTCGACGCTCCAAAGAGGCGGAAATTTTATTATTCTTTCAAAGTTTTTTGAAACGCATGCCGGGTACAGCTAGTTATGGAAAAAAAGAAATAATTGGGAAAATTATAGGGGGAAAAATTGGCAGAACCATTGGCCTGGAAAGATTATTGATGCGTGACTACCCCCACTGTGTGTGACAAAAACCAGGGGTGTTTATATTAGCGTGACTACCTAATAATTATTGGTCCAGGCGAAAGCCCTTGGTTTGCCGTATGCGATATAGTACCGAATGTGTTGGGTTGGCAATACTGTACATGTTGCTAGAAATGGCGGAGTCAGCTGTAATTTCATCTATGTAACTCGTGATCCTATTTGGGATGGCCGTGTGGGTTACAGACAGCGGAGGAATAACCTCTATTACTATATCGTCTCCAGATACCATTAATACAGGTATTTTGGCTAATTTCACTTGTTAAGGAATGTTCCACTTCGGTACTGGTGTCAGCACTGTTCTATATTTTAAACCAGAATTTGCAAAGTTCAGGTGCATTAATTTTAATGCTAGCAGTGTCTGAATTATTTCAACTTGTTGACCGGGATTTTCTTCAATTTGATTTCGCAGAATATCTTTAAAAGCAAGGTTGCCGGCAATAATGTCTGACTACTTCAACATTTTAAAGCCAGACAACTTTTTTGTACTTTTTCACTCAGTGACGAGACATTTGTATAGTTTGATTGGATTACATTAGTTGGATGAAACTAATCATTCAAAGATCCGCTTAAAATGTTAGCTTCACTGGGGACATGTGCTTTTCAATTGTCTTTAAAACTAAGAGGAGAGGAGAGTCTCTTCTCTTTTCAATGATTCATTAAACCCTTCAATAATCTTACTAACTAGTTCACCACCATGGCCACATTCATTCTATCCTTCAGTTCTGTTATTTTTGAAACAAGCAAGTGAGAATATGGATAATATTAATTAAACCCTTCTAATTCCAAAACAACGTCTGCAATATTCTTGCAATTTTTGAAAACAAATGCTGCTTGGAATTTTACCAGGTTGCAAAATCTGGCATCTACCATTTCTGCCAACCAGTTTACCACTGGTACAGGTTTCAGTGACAACTGTTTGAAAAATGAGTGGAGGATATCTCCATTTGCATGTTTGTAAGAGGCAGCTTTAAACCAACACAGGCTTGGGTTACAATGAAATTGACATATCTGGGAAGCTCTCGTAGGTCCACCGCCGACCATCTGGTGCGACTTGGGAGCGCCATACAGGAGCCGTTTCTCGGAAAGTGGCACCTAGTTACGGTTTTCTTTGACCTCGAGAAAGCCTACGACACCTCGAGGCGCTACGGGATGCTAAGTTGCCGTTCACACTTATCGCTTCTTGGGGCTCAATTTTGACAGCAAATTAACGTGGCAGCACCATATACGGCAACTAAAAACGGCGTGTCTCAGGAAACTGAACATGCTCAAGTTTCTTAGTGTCACTACGTGGGGGGATGACCGTGCGGGGCTATTACTGGTCTACCAAGCCCTCGTTCTGTCGCGGCTAGACTACGGTTCTGCAGCATACGGTTCAACAAGGCCGGCAACCTAGAAAATGTTGAACAATATCCACGATAGTGGCGTTAGGCTGGCTACCGGTGCCTCCCGGACCAGCCTGATACCCAGCCTACTCGCCGAATCGGGTGTTCCACCTCTTAGTTATATGCCAATGTGCATCAAATGCCGCAGCATACGAGCTCAGTACCCAATACCACCTCGTCCCACTTGGCCGGTTGGTATTAGGCTCAATGGCTAGTGTACTGAATTGGGAGTGGCTGTAGGTCCCTGTATGATTCGGACACATAGCGAGGTGCCTCCGTGGCAAGTACCTCGTCCAGAAATTTGGTTTGATCCACACCAAGGTCCTAAGGTGAACACGGATGCCTCCGTTGATCGGAGGCAGTTTCACAGCATAGTTCACCAATTTCCGGACGCTGGCATTCTCTACACAGATGGTTCGAAGGTGGACGAGAGGGTGGGTTGTGCTTACGTTATTGATGGTGCAAATACCAAGATCTCTTTGCCTGAGGCCTGTAGTGTGTTTACTGCGGCGCTCGTTGCCATCTATGAAGCTCTGCAGGTTGCACTACAGGATGCACGAATCCACTTTATCGTGTGTTCCGACTCTTTGAGTTCGTTGCAGTCAGTTGCTACATGTTTCCCGCAAATCCCCCTAATGCAGCGTATTCACGACCTACTAGCCGGGCTGTGCCACGCCGACACTCGAATCACCTTTCAGTGGCTTCCAAGCCACATGGGAATTGCGGGAAACGAGTCAGCGGATAAAGCTGCGAAAGAGGCGGTATCACTACCACCTCGAGCAATGGAGGTACCTGCTAGAGATATTCGCTCTCAGTTCCGCCGACAAGTAGGCCTACTGGCATTTTGGAAGAGTCAGTGGCTAGCTGACCCACTGCCCAGTAAACTGAGAGATCAAGGGAACTACTCGCGTGTGGCGGAGCTCTTTCCGGTTGTGTAGGCTAAGGATAGGTCATACAAGATCCACCCACTCGTATTGTACCCGATAATCCGGAAAGGATCCCGTCGGAATATCCATTTCCCCCGCTGGATTGCCTATTTCTAATTGCTCCGGCAAATACAACATTAGAAATCGCTTCCAACATGGTCTTTAGGGATTTACAGACAGCAGTTACCAGAATATTGTGGAGCAACAACCAACTACACGGAGCACTCACCTTTACTTACCTCGGGGACTGGGACTCAGCTTCGCCTACACTACATCCACAATACTCTGCTCCTTATATTTAAAATGAATCACACTCCAACAACAATGGAAAACAATCTGAACAAATTTATTAACAAAGGGGAAAACTAATCTACTATAAACACAATAACAATGAAAGAATTTAACAATGAACATTAAAATTAAAAACACACAAACATTCACACCTCCTCTCAACTCTACATCTTATTACAATGCTGTATTAAAAATTATGAGTATAAATCTTGGCTTGTTCTAAGCCTACACTGCGTAAAAATAAAAACGTTTAGTGAAGGCTCTTAATGGCATTCCAGACACGTGATTACATTCACAAACCTGCGTTGTAGAATGCACATGCCGTGGCTTTGTTTCATCAATGAAATATTGGCACCACGCCGAACTCAAAGCTGGTTTATGTAATAAATGGAAGGCAGTTGGTCTACACCTGCTTAAATATTATGTCATCGCTCTCTACTACTAACGGTGAATCATTCTTGCTAGCCCACAGAGGCTGCTTGTGTGCATTTATAAAACACGTAAAATTAACCTTTAGATCTTACAAAAGTTCATATAACTGCTCTGTTTCTTAACCAATCATTCTAATTTCTTATACACTCTTTCATTCGCACTCCGTCATTGTTCTAGAACAATACGGATCCACATTTGCTCTTAACAATGAATAATCATTCACACCAAAAACATCCGCTCATAAACACACAATGTTCCAAAACAATTGATTAATAAATCCTACTAAAATATTTAACTAATTAAATCATTTCCTCAAAAATTATTTACATGTAATATGTTTATAATAATATCCATTATCTAGTGTTGCTAACGCGACACTTTCGAGATTCTAACTTCTCGGTTACAATAAAAATCTTAACTAAATATATACACTGGTTTTTCACATAACCATCCTTCTATAACGTTCTGTAGTTTTAATATACTGCATACACCTCGTCTTATATAGGTTTCATTACATTATCGGTATAGTACAGTCGACTGACTAAGGTAAACTGTACATAATTACATAAATTAGGGTTTAATAAAATTTAATAATTGTATTATAGACGTGAGTAGACAATCTTTCTCAAGTTGCTTTTCCGCTGAAACCCTCCTGTTAACACAGCTAAATCGATAATTCACAAGAACTGAACTACTTGTATACAACGGCTCTTATCATGATACATGCCTTTTATCAAAGAACAACACTACTTTGACTTCCTTAAAATGCGGAATTCCCTCGCCTGAGCACTCCATAGCTCTACAAAACCTCATATAACAGTATATATGGCATAAACAGTTATCATCTACTATGTTAAACAATAACCAAAAAGGGATTAATTGTTATTAACATATCTTAAGTAGGAACCTCTTTCAAATACTGGCATGACCCTCAGTATCAATGCACATGACTACTGGACTACAATTATACATACGTAAGTTCTTCAAACGAAACTTCCAATTGTAATTAACGATATTATACAATCGTGATTAACCTCCTAAACTTTACTCCACAACAAGATAATTAACTGTTAACTCGTCTGTCGCAAATACATGTAATAAAAATAATACTCCTGTTTCTTCTCACTTGTCATTCTTTAAATTGTTTATCATTGTAATATCATGTCCACAAATTGACTTGATGTTACACAAATAGAATAAAATAACACACATGTTATTTATTGTGTCAGATAGAATTCAATCCTGACCGGGATAAACTAGCTTTGAATTCCTAGCCAAAGATTTGAATAATCTTCTATCAAAAGGTATTTCCTATAACATATTAAATGAACAAAGCTCTTAGCTTTACAGATAATAAGAAAGGTTTGTCAATGTCGTAATGTTTTTCCACTCTACACAAAGAATGTTCATAGGAATTAAGACTTCGATCTTATCAAACGACTAGTATTTCTTAGATCGTCGATAGTTTATGTACAATAATGATATAACAGTATCATTCGATGTTACTTCTTTTCTTGAAATAATATGTCGTTACATTAAAGTGATCAAATTAAATTTAATAATAATTTAATTTGAAGCTATGACACAATGTCAGAATACTTGGTTTAAATGAAATTATTAAAATTCGAAATTCGAAACGACTAGTCTCCTATGAGGCAATATGATTCCTCAAACAAAAATTTTAATGTCAGTTCCACAACTGATCCGTTGAATAAAATTGGAAAATAGATGAAATGCAATCATCTTCTAAATAATCTTGAAGTATAAAAATCTCAACACACATCTGAGGTGTAAAATACATAAAAGCACTGAAATACATGAAATGTGAAAATATAGAAATATGGAATAAGATCGTCGAAAATATGGAATGGGATCGCTGGCTCAGAATGTCACTAATCAAGCTCTATATAACAATTGAGATACACTAATACCTTATTTAGTCGAAAACTTGAAGATCAATGTAAGTATTGCCACAATACTTTAGATGTTTCCTCAGTACAAGACACTGAGATGGATCTGCATTCGAACCTTGGATCTGCGACCTCAGAGATAAGAAACGTCTCTCTCTGGAATTCACCAACATTTGTCTGGGCTCGAACGACATCCTTCTGGCAAATTCTTCTGGGTTGCTAGGCTACCTTTCCCTAGCATCTTGACAAATCTCTTCTGTAAATTCTCCGTTCTCCGTCGTAAATATGTATCGGCTTCATCATTGGAATATAATTATGGAAATGTTCATATAAATGGTGAATGAAATGTTTCCATTGCTAATAGATGTTATATTAGTGTTCGTAGACTGACGAAAATGCTCAAGATGGACCGTACACTACGTCTGTATTCAAGAATTCGTTGTCTAACGAAGCTCCGTCGTTGTATCTTCACTTCTGCTATTGAATATGTCTCTGGCGCATGACTGTTTAGTTCATCATATCAACAATATTAAGTTGAATGATAATGTCTGAAGAATAATAATAGTCATTCTATTAATGCTTATGTGTTGCGCCAAAACTAAAAGTTCTCCGCCACTGTTCACTTGACTTGCGTTCGTCAACTTCACGTTGCAATTTATAATGATCTTCAGCTCTGTTTCCAACACATTTGGATATCTAACTTGACAGGCTTATATTGTCGAAACGGTGAATATTTAAGCGCTCGACTTTTCGCAATATATAGTAGGCGACCGGTTCTTGATAAATGTTCTCTTATTTAACTTCAAATCTCAATATTGTATGAAATATAATCATTACTATGTTCCTCGCAACTTCACACAGAATGGAAGTTAGGTGATCTTTACTGTTCCACCTAGCTATACTCGCGTCACCACAAGTCGACAGTCGTCGCACTTGGACTAAGCTTTGGGATCTCCGTTAACCCAGTAAAATCACTTCCTCACTCTTCAAAGTCTGCTGGAATAAGAACCTCGATCCTTGGATCTTCCTCTCCAAGTCGAATTTTTGGCGGCCATATCAATCTCCCACCATAATTTTAGCGCGTAGATTACTAATGCTTATTACTGCGAAGATTAACCGATCTGCGGTTTTTAAAGGATCACACATAATTTCTCTTAATATTCTCTTCATTACCAAATAAGAAAATCTTCTCCTGAGGGCCTAAATGCATAATTTCATTATGTTGTGTATTTAAAGTTGATCCCGTCTTCAATAAGACCTCTCCTCATCGGCTCTGGGCTGGGATCCAATAGCATATAACAATATTTATAATATTAATTTCCAAACTCGCTGTTGCTATGCTAAGAATAGCCTTCTAGAAGCGTCCATTGTGCAACATATCACGTGATCGGGCTCTCCCACAGTCTCGAGCTTGTAACACGACACTCTTGTGTCACACTTCCAGAAATGACATTTGCTAGTTAAATTTTATCATGGGGACGGAAAATACTCTCATTTTGTCCCTAAATAATTCAATTTACGGGGGCAGTACCTAATGAGAATGAAGACCCCCCCCCACTTTGTACCTGAGATGCCGTTTTCACCGTGGCCCACATTTTAACCGAGTGTGTGGATCTTGCTGACTTACGAAGGAACCTTGGTTTGCAGATGACTCTCAAACTTCTATTAGCCGATGACGCGGTGGCTGCTGATCTCGTCATCTGCTTTATAAGTGAGAGTGGGTTAGGGCCAGCAGATTAATTTTTCTAGTGAATAATGACTCAACGACTTGCTCGTTTATGAATGATGAATGTTTTGTTTATTTTTATAATTATTAGTTTTATTTAATTTTAATTTATTAATTTTCGGTCTAGTTTAGGTGTCCACCCCTAAATTTTAAATTCCATTCCAAATTTGTATAATTTATTCAGTGTTTAGAGGGGCAGATGACCTCTTAGTTCCGCCCCGTAAAACAACGATGAATAACATATCTGGGAAGTTTTCGTCTAGTATGAACGAAACATGTTTGATTCTCCTTGACATATGAAAGCAGTTCTTTGTTTTAGACACAGTGCCATTAAGTTCTTTCCAATTCTTTTGCAGGACATCACCGAACAAACTGAATTGATGAGCCCAGCAAGTGATGTGAATTAAATGTTCTGCCATAATTCCCTTAAGCAGTTCACTACATTTTAACATAGCAGGGGCGGAATCAGATCACATACTTTACATTCTCATGGCTAATTTCAAAATTATCTGTTATATAATACGCTAATTTCATCCGACAAGCTCCTGAACCAGAAGGAGTTTTGTGCCAAAATCATCCAAATCGTCTCAATAGTGCAGGAATAATCTTTTCTTGAAAAGTCAACGGAAATATATTTGTTTAAAAAGAGTGTTTAAAGAAATTAACAAGATGATAGCCCCTGTGTCGCGTCCATCCCGCATAACACTAGAGCCGGGCGGGTAATAATTCACACGAGATAAGAAAATAAGTTTTGAAAATGATTTAAATGGGAAGTCATCGCTTAAGTTGAGTTACGCTTATTTTCGGAATGATGTTAAGATTCATAATGTCTTTCAAAGTTATGATGTTAAGATACGAGTCCACGACCGCCTCCTTTCCAATCTTCATCTGAATTACAACTACACACACTAATACAGCAATCACAATAACACAGGTTGTATGTATGTCTACCGCTTGATATTCCCGGTGTCGGGGATGAGATGCGATGAATTTGTAATTTTTCAGGAGATGGCATCACAGCATAGGGATGTAATGGTACGCCGTAATTCCACTGAAATCTCACTTTTGAAATATTTGTTGGTTACAACCTTATTCCGGGGAGGTCTTCAATTTCTATATGGTGGATGGTTTTTACGGTACCCAACCACATGAGAGGAGTTAATTAGAGATGAAATTAATGAAACTGGGCAAGGATGTGGAAGAAAGCGGCCGTGGCCCGTCAGAAGGTACCGTCCCAGCATTTGCCTGGAGTTGGAAGAGGGGGAAACCATTTCTAGGACGACCAACGTCGGGACTCGAACCCACGGCCACCGTGTCCGGACAGAGCTTGGCGAGCGTAACTACCGCTGTCGGTCACAATAACACAGGATATCAGACGAATTCCATACACACCCAAGTATAGGGGGCTAGATGACCACGATGTCGCAAAGCCCGTACGTGAATCAACAACAACATATCTAACGTACGGTATGCATCAGAAAGTGTTTATAACGTGTTGTTTCGAGGGGAAAAGGTTGTACAGGAAGAATTATCATGTGCTAATAGTTTATGGGGGATATACTTTTTGAGTGTTTAGGTAGTTTAGAATCTATTACCACTACTTGAAATGTCGATTCTACTTCCGCACAAAAGAGATACTTACGTCCAAGTCAGCAAAATAATCTAGAAAATACACCAAAGTGTCCAGTTGCTGAAGTCATCTTTGTACGTGAGTTGTATGTTTCAGTTTCTTACGTAGCCTGAACCAATAGTACTGTAGCCTCTGTTGATCGCGGGACTCGGCGACACACAGGCGTTACCAGTGCCATCTGTGCGGCGGCCCACGATCCTACACTTCCTCTTCTATACGCTATGGTATAACTTTGTTAACCCGGAACCAATAGCACTGTAGCCTCTGTTGATCGCGGGACACACACGCGTTACCAGTGCCATCTGTGCGGCGACCCATGATCCTACACTTCTTCTTCTATACGCTGTGGTATAACTTTGTTAACCCGGAACCAATAGCACTGTAGCCTCTGTTGATCGCGGGACTCGGCGACACACAGGCGTTACCAGTGCCATCTGTGCGGCGACCCATGATCCTACACTTCTTCTTCTATACGCTATGGTATAACACACAGGCGTTACCAGTGCCATCTGTGCGGTGGCCCACGATCCTACACTTCCTCTTCTATACGCTATGGTATAACACACAGGCGTTACCAGTGCCATCTGTGCGGCGGCCCACGATCTTACACTTCCTCTTCTATACGCTATGGTATAACTTTGTTAACCCGGAACCAATAGTACTGTAGCCTCTGTTGATAGCGGGACTCGGCGACACACAGGCGTTACCAGTGCCATCTGTGCGGCGGCCCACGATCCTACACTTCCTCTTCTATACGCTATGGTATAACTTTGTTAACCCGGAACCAATAGCACTGTAGCCTCTGTTGATCGCGGGACACACAGGCGTTACCAGTGCCATCTGTTCGGCGGCCCACGATCCTACACTTCCTCTTCTATACGCAATGGTATAACTTTGTTAACCCGGAACCAATAGTACTGTAGCCTCTGTTGATCGCGGGACTCTGCGACACAGGTGTTACCAGTGCCATCTGTGTGGCGGCCCACCATCCTACACTTCCTCTTCTATACGCTATGGTAAAACTTTTTTAACCCAGAACCTATTTTTAACGGGAAGAAATGTGAGCCTGTTTGATTCCGTTGAAGGTAATTTTACTGTATAGTGCTATTTGGCTGCAGGCTCGGTCTGGTAATGATGTTGTTGTTGTGTTGCAGAATGGGCGACTCGGGAACTATGAGCTGTGTGGACCCTCTCCGTGAGGTAACTATACCACGTTCTAATGATTCCTTACAAAGCTTAAGAGTAAATAAAGGAGGGTATTTGGAATACTTTTCAATTTAGATTCAACTCTATGCCTGTTTTTGGTAATAAAATATTGTTTTTTATTAATTGACCTATCTGCCCAAGTTGCCGCTTGACTTTCAACTTAAAATTTACTGGTTGTCTGGAAAACAGAATACTCGTATGTGTTTTAAAAATTATGAGTACTTTGCAATCGTCCTGAAATCTGTACAGAAAACGTATGTTTTCCTTCATATTCCTTCGAAATTTGAAACAGATCCCTTTGAATTTAAACACAATTTACGTAGTTTTGTATTGGTGCGCTGGCGACTGGCTACGTAAACTAACTTTTTCTTACAGTGCTTCCTTCATTCTTGCGTAATTTTCTCCTCTCCGCCGTTCAGTAATCGAAATACTAAGCGTTATTTACAAACTAAGGTCTTTGTTGAACGAAATGCACACAGATATATTGTTGTCTTGATAATGCCCTCGGTACAGGAAGTGAGATTTTATAACACTCAGTTACCGCGTGTATTGTCAAGTGTTAGCAGGGTGCGAGCGGAACTGACAGAGCGATAATCAGCTCAGACGAGTCTGCTCACGATAATAATACGAGCGGAATTGACAATGATAGCAGTGAAAGTAGTGACGATGAGGTTGATGGATGGACACGTATTTATGTTTCATCTTACTTCTTATGCTAGGTGTACTTCAGTTGCCCGGTCCGTAGTAAGGAATAGAGTAACAACAATGTGTTTCGTAATATTTAATTTGGTGAGTCGTGAATTAGCATCACACATACATCATTGATGTGAGGCTGGCTGCACGGCTCAGTGGTAACGTTCTCGCTTGCTGTGCTCAAGGTTGCAGGATCGAATCCTGGTGCAGTCAGCTGGTATTTGAGGGTGCGCAAATGCAAGGAAGCAGTAGATCTTCTGGCATGTTAAAGATCCCCTTAGGGGCAAAATTGCGGCACTCCGGTGTCTCTAAAAGCCGCAAATGTTAAAAGGGACGTGAAAAAAATAACACTATTACATCATTGATGAAGGAACACCAACAATATCCAAGAATTGTTAAATTCTTTTTCCATTACCTTTTGCTGATGACTACTTGAGTGTGCAATGTATAACAGTGCAGTAGTTGCCCCTAGTAGTTGCATATTAGCCCAGTCATATGGTAGTTTTGACCAAAAAAAATTAGGGTAGAAGGTTTTTCGACGGATTCTTATGTTTTTCGGTGTGCTGAATCCGAATCTGAAGTTTGCCAACAAAAAAAATGACGGCTTCACTGTGAAAATCGCAAAAAATCCTAAAAATTTCGGATTTTTTTCACAAAATCGCTTATAAGTTTAAAAATATGCAACCTAGTGAATTTCTCATTATTTACAAAATTAAAGTAGACAAAATTTCTTTCAAAATGCACTCAGCACTTTAAGTTTTTGAGTGCAGGGTATCGCCGCTAGAGCGCGCTGAAAAAGAGCGACGTTTTGGCACCTAGGCAAAAACTAGAGAAACTCAGCCCTAACTAGCCCCAGACACTTTCTAATCGTGTTTCCTCCATTAATACGTGTTTTATTCATGTTCTATGGTGGTATCATGACTGAAAGTTAATTGGAAAAAAATGATAAATTAATATATTCAAGTTAAGTCATCTGTACTTATCCACCTAATGTGAAAGTGATGAGGTGAGTAATGTAAAACAGTTTTTGTGATTTTCACTCAACATCTCACCATGTCACACATATCTCACACATTCCTAAAGAGATATATTTAATATATTGATAGTGTGAAACCGGAGTCGTTTCCCCTTTGTGTGAAATGTTCACCCTCAATAGGAAGGGTCCCTTTTTTGCCGACACATCTGTCCTTGACAGGTCCCCCTACATGCCTCCGGCCAACTCCTCTGCCATTCGGGTTTAGTTTAGTTTGCTCTCTCCTCCTCGTGGGACTGCTAAGCGTTCTTCTTCGGATTTCTGCCGTTCGTTCAGTGTTTTCAAGTGAACTAATGTTAATATTAGTGAATATGTGAGGGACGAAAATGTTGCGTCGTGAATGTGCAATTTGTGAGGAGCCTCTGGATGATCAAACTCGAACTTTCTTTCAAACGACAAGAACAAGAGTAGATTCACAGAGCTCCTCTGAGTGAGGCAGGGATTAAATCACGACAAGCCATTGAGGATGCTGATGCCCTGATCATAAGAACGGCTCAATCCATAGCTTACACGCATGGCACAGTTGCAGTGGTGGGAGAAGATGTTGACCTTCTCGTCATCATGATAGGCATCCGCACTTCTCCTAACGTGTTCTTCCTGAAACCAGGAAAAGGAAAAGTACCACTGACGCTATATAGCCCTGGCAGCTCGCTAGAGGAGCCCCTGAGCCATTATATTTTATTCCTCCACGCTGTCAGTGGTTGTGACTCCACATCCGCCATGTTCAACCAGAGTAAGACGAAATTCTTGAAGACCCTCAAGAAGAACCCAGATCTTGTAAACTACCATGAGCATTACATGGACCCACAGCACAAGTCGAGGAGCTAGTGAATGCTGGCGAAAAATTTCTAGTGGCCTTATATGGTGGTGACCACCATACCACTCGTCTACACGAACTGAGGTACAAGCTGTACCTCAGTACAGCATATAAAGTCACCGGAAACATGGCCTCGATCCCTCCCACTGAAGCTGCAGCCCGTGAGCACTTTCTGCGAGTTTACCACCAGATCCAGCAGTGGCTGACAATCAGCTCAACCCAGAACAGTGGGGGTGGAAGTCATCGAGGAACGGCCTCACCCCCACGAGAACAGCTAAGGCCCCAGCTCCTGACAAGCTTCTCTGCAAGGTCTCTTGCAAATGCAAAGGCGACTCTCGAAGAACCTGCGGTTGTCGACGTGTGGGTCTATATTGCTCTAGGCTTTGTACCATCTGCGAGGGAAACTGTCTGAACCTTGACAACTCATGCGACATCGACAATGAAGGTGACCCTGATGACCCTTCTCCGGTTGAGTCACCACCTACACTCCTGGATACATCAGCACAAGGTAAATAGCATGTTTGTACACCACCTTATTCCAATGCGGTCTGCTTACTTCACTCTCTAATGTATTCGTACGATTTCTTTTTTAGAGTTGTCCGAGGATCCTGACGATTCCATCTCGGTCGAATCACCAACGACGATAGCGGAGACTTCAGCAGAAGGTAAACTGCCTGTTTGTAATACACCCTATTTCACTGGGTTTCGAACAGTTTTCCAACTCGACACCTGAAAGTATTGTGGACAATAATTTGTACAATTCCTTTTCCAGTGGAGTTACCGACCGGTAGCGATCAACCGGAACCTTCTGATCGGTAACCGGAGGCTGCTCCATCAAGGCCAAAAAGGAGGAAGCTCAATTAAAGAATTGAAATCAATTGTAATGCAATAATAGTTAATTGCAATTACATTCCTTTTCATTATATTCATTTAATTTAATTTTTAAATAAATAATAAAACGGCTTGATCGGTCCTTTATGAATTACTACCACTCCGTGGGCAATGTTTTTCAAGGGCTTCGTAATCTTGTAACCACCATAGAGCATGAATAAAACACGTATTCATGGAGGAAACATGATAAGAAAGCGTCTGGGGCTAGTTGGGCTGAGTTTCTCTCGTTTTTGCCTAAGTGCCAAAAAGTTGCTCTTTTTCAGCGCGCTCTAGCGGCGGTGCCCTGCACTCAAAAATTAAAAGTGACCAGTGAATTTTGAAGGAAATGTTGGCTACTTTAATTTTGTAACTAATGAGAAATTCACTGGGAAGCATACTTTTCAACTTATAAGCGATTTTGTGAAAATAGTCCGAAATTTTTAGTTTTTTCTGCTATTTTCACTTGAAGCCGTCATTT
This sequence comes from Meconema thalassinum, assembly GCA_946902985.2. Lineage (NCBI taxonomy): Eukaryota > Metazoa > Arthropoda > Insecta > Orthoptera > Tettigoniidae > Meconema > Meconema thalassinum. The sequence continues at coordinate 43,159,659 of OX336388.2, read as the reverse complement.
TTGTTGTTGGCAAACATCAGATTCAGATTCAGCTCACCGATAAACATAAGAATCCGTCGAGAAACCTTCTACCCTAATTTTTTTTGGTCAAGACTACCATTTGACTGGGCTATTAGGAATGTGTGTGATATGTGTGACATGGTGAGATGTTGAGTGAAAAATCACAAAAACTGTTTTACATTACTCACCTCATCACTTTCACACTTTACCATTAGGTGGATAAGTTCAGATGGACTTAACTTGAATATATTAATTTATCAAATTTGTTTCCAACGAACTTTCAATCATGTTACCAGCATAGAACATGAATAAAACACGTATTAATGGAGGAAACACGAATAGAAAGTGTCTGGGGCTAGTTAGGGCTGAGTTTCTCTCGTTTTTGCCTAAGTGCCAAAACGCCGCTCTTTTTCAGCGCGCTCTAGCGGCGATACCCTGCACTCAAAAACTAAAAGTGCCCAGTGCATTTTGAAAGAAATTTTGTCTACTTTAATTTTGTAAATAATGAGAAATTCACTAGGTTGCATATTTTTCATCTTATAAGCGATTTTGTGAAAAAAGTCCGAAATTTTTAAGATTTTTTGCGATTTTCACAGTGAAGCCGTCATTTTTTTTGTTGGCAAACTTCAGATTCGGATTCAGCACACCGAAAAACATAAGAATCCGTCGAGAAACCTTCTACCCTAATTTTTTTTGAAACAGGCACTTCTGAGCACCAAATGACTGGGCTATATCGCGCATGTAACAAAGGAGTGAATAGCACGTGCTTGTAGGAGCAACAGCGTTACATTAATCATGTATGCTGAAAATCAGTAAGAATAGGTGTTGATATGGAAAGCCTAGAGTATTTGTTGTGCTTTTTCTTTGGGAGAGTTTTGTTCCATCTTGGAGAGAAACTCACTTTCCCCTGTCATGCTATTTTCCTGCAGGGTTGATACGCCACCGGGAAAACCGGGAAAATTCAGGGATTTTTGCACAAAAAAAAACCAAAGGGAGAGAGTAAGAAGAAATAAAGAATTATTAAGGTTTGACAGTTATTTTTTGGTTGGTATACCTTTTTTATGTTAAAGCGATCATTTAAGAAAGCGTAGCCTTTTGTCAAGGTGCAGCCACCCTTCCTCGCACATACCTGTCTTTGGTAAAATAGCTATTAGATTTCCCTCTGTGAAGCGCCCACAGCCTTTAAATACTGATCGTTCAGCGCCTCACCTCGCGCGTCCAATGCATACAGGGGTCCTCTATGCGGCGGAGAAAGAAAAGGCGAAGCTGCGTCCGCGTTTTCATAAGACAAGTTGAGTTCGCGTACCTAGCGACCTTGGACCCACCCTGCGGTCACCGTGTGCTGCTGCCAGCTTCCAGACTAGTCCAGTTTAGTCGTCGGATGTACGAGATCTTGCTGGGTCACCCAAGCCCAAAGGTAAGTTTATGTGTACATCTTTAGATAATTGTGTGTTTATACCCGTGTTTGAGTATAGTCGATCTCGTATTTTCAACATTTGCTCGGGTCAGGTGCGTCTGCCGGTATAGGCCGGCGAACAATGGGTGGAAGTCTCAATAGGAACAAACGTCGCTGTAAATATGAGATCGATGATACTTGTTTATAGTAGTGGTTACGATGTTTTCTCAAAAGTGCCATGATCGAGCGATACGGGTTGTGGGAGTATTTATGCACTGCAAACATAGGTTCCGGTTCTTGATTTTGCTCAGATATTGTGTGTTCGTAGTGTACGTATTATCACGTCAGTTCTCCCGTGGATTTACGACATGTACTTTACCGGGGTTAAATAAGTTGTTACGGTGGATGGTCGATAAGTGAAGAAATATATTGTTAAGTGGGTCGTAATGAAAGGTGACAAGGCCTACCCACAATGCGCAGTCGGCAGTTGAAGTCAGACCCGTTCTCATATGGCGTCATACACAATATGTAGTTGTATGTCGGTAGTTGTTAGTTGACAATCGGCAGCGTGTAGTCGGCTGTCGCCAATTTTATCTTTAACTACCAACTGCATATTTAAGAGCCAATCAGAAAAGATCATAAGCTGACGTCACTTTGTCATTTTCCCTCTCGTCATCAGCTGTGTAGTTGACTAGTTGTATTCGCGGTATATTCTTCGCATAAATCAAGGGCGTATATACAACTTTTTCGGGGGGGGGGGGCTGGCTATCCCAGAAAATTGCTACTATTCCCAGGGGATTGTCACCGCAAAATACCCAGATAGCCCATTTTAACCAATATCTTATAGCATATAATTTTGTGTAATTAAAAGATTCAAAGTTTATATAGCCTACAATTAACTTACTGGCAATACAAAAAAAAAGTTGTGAAATACTACACAAGACACAAATAAAATGTTATACTTAATGAATTTTCTATTATGGATTATGAATGGCATATATCTAAATATTTGTCAATTTACTAATAGGCCAGGCGACAGGTCGGAAAAAAGCCTCAATAAGGAATTAATTAGTGGAAAGCTGGAAATTGCTTTAATCGCTTTATTTGGACCCAGATATTACTCTCCCAAGTTTTCCCCCTGGAGTGAAGTTGGCGTTGGCCCTTTTGGCCCTAAGAAGGTACCATTTTTCGTTTTATTGTATTTACCATCAACTTTATCAGCAAAATACTCATTATAAAAATAATCTAAAGTAAATTTACTACAAAAATGTTCCGTATCTTTTGTCTCTAATGTGAACCGTTACGATGCTACGACCATTCAAAGTGGAGCCCTTTTTGATTCTTGCGGAAAATCTATGGAAATGATATGCCATATCAAAGTTTCTTCAAGTTATAAATATTTGTCAGCATTCCAGGTGCACAAGCTGTTAACTTGTTACAAGTATCAATAAACAAATGGTCAGTAAGTACATTCAGTTCTGATTCAGTACTATTTTCATGCAGACTTCATTACTTTCTCACCGAGGGCGTTGGCAACAATATGTACAGATGCAACTGGCTTGTCGCGCTCGGCCTCCCATACAGCTGGCAACCACAGTCTGGTGATGCCTCTCCAAGCGGTAAATTCGAAAATAAAAATCCGCAACACGGATATTCCTGTTGATCCTCTTGTGCTCTTCCAACGCATTTGCCTTGCAAAGAAATCCGATGCACAATAGAAACAATATTTCCAGTTTGAACTAGCTCCGTATCCGGTTGCGATCTTTGATGAAGCGGGAATGCGTAAGACGCAAAAGTCTGTGTTCTATAAATTATTCCATCCTGTTACCGATGAGCCCTCATTTGAGGACCTACATCATGTTCTCGACGGAGGATATCTTCTGCACCGTGTAATTTGGCACCAAACCGATACTTTTGTCGACATTAGTGCCAAATATGTTAATTACGTTAAAAGATACTTCAAAAGCAGTGTCATTATTTTCGATGGGTATCCTGACGACCCAGCAGCTCGCAGTACCAAGACCGCTGAACGTCTTCGACGATCACACAAGCTTGATGTTGCTAATGTGTTTTTTTTATGAGTCCATGACGGCACCTATGCCACAAGCAAAATTTTTGTCTAATGACAAAACAAACGAAGATTGATCGACTTGTTGCTCGTCAAATTCGAAAGCGAAGGAATCGAAACCAGACAAGCTCCAGAAGATGCCAATGTGCTCATCGTTACCACCGCACTCGAGTTATCTCGGCCAGACAATTCGGTCATTATAGTGGCTGAAGATATAGATATCCTGGTCATCTTGGCGGCTCGTGTGCCAACCTCCACGAAAATGTTTTTTATGTAACCCGGCAAAGGTTCAACCAAACAACAACTATTTTGCACAAAAAGTTACAATCTCCCGCCGTGTGTGCAAGAAAACTTCCTCTTTTTGCATGCGTTTTGTGGGTGCGATACAACGTCTTCGTTTCACAGGCAGGACAAAATGAAATTCGCAACACTGCTGAAGAGTAATGAGGAACTGCAAACAGCTGTTATGGTTTTCCGAGACGTGAACGCAAACCCCGATGAAATTGACAAAGCGGGCCAGTTGGTTTTGGCTAGGCTTTATGACAACAAAATCACGGGAAATACCCTGAATCAGTTGCGGTTCCAAATGTTTGCAAAATCTCTAAGCAAACATCGATTTAATCTCGCAAGCTTACCTCCCACCGAATCAGCGGCAGGTGAGCACTTTTAAGAACATACCATCAAATTCAAACATGGTATGGAAATTATACAAATCCACTGGATTGGGGCTGGAAAAATTCTCAATGTGGTTTGGCTCCCATACCTACGACGAGGGATCCGGCGCCACAAGTGCTTCTAAACATAGTGTCCTGCAAATGTTCGAAAGGATGTAACGCAGCGTGTGGTTGCAGGAAAACAGGCCTCCGATGCTCCAGAATCTGCATGAATTGTATGGGACGGTCATGTACAAATGCTGCCGAGGAAGATGATATGGATGATTGTGACGGAGACATCGATGTTAATCTTGAGCGCCCTGTGACGTCGGACAAATGTACCGATACAGACGATGAAAGCGATGCCGGAGAAATTGAGGCAGACGATCAAGACTGCCAGCCTTAATCAGAACGGTTTAAAATCGACTAACTTTGACATTTTAACTGTGGATTAGGCCTCCTGGGGACACCACTTTAAAAGAAACGCGTCATTTACTCTACCGCCAGGTGGTGGGGAAAAGAGTGATTTTATGCCAATACTACGCAATAATAATACTAATGGTAGGTACTTTGCCACAGCTGTTTACATAGAAAAGCTGCTATACTTGTAACAAGTTAACAGCTTGTGCACCTGGAATGCTGACACATATTTATAACATGAAGAAACTTTGATATGGCATATCATTTCCATAGATTTTTCGCAAGAATCAAAAAGGGCTCAAATTTGAATGGTCGTAGCATCGTAACGGTTCACATTAGAGACAAAACGTCGAGAACATTTTTGTAGTAAATTTACTCTAGATTATTTTCTATAATAAGTATTTTGTTGATAAAGTCCATGGTATGGGAGATATTTGTAAAAAAAAATGAAAAATGGTACCTTCTTAGGGCCAGAAGGGCCAACGCCGACTTCGCTCGAGGGGGAAAACTTGGGAGAGTAATATCTGCGTCCAAACAAAGCGATTAAAGCAATTTCCAGCTTTCCACTAATTAATTCCTTATTGAACTACCTGTCGCCTGGCCTATAAGCAGAAAGATAAACGTTTTTTCTTATTTTGTTATACTAGTTGATCATTTATTTCTCAAAAGTACCGTACTGTGGAATTCACAGTTTTGCCTTACAAGGCTGAGTGTACCCCTTTCCAGCCCTCGGACTAGAATTAAAATTTCATGGCAGAGCCGAGAATCGAATTCGGACCTCCGGGGCGGCAGCCAAGAATGCTAGCCACTACACCACAAGTTAGTCTATTTTCAATCTTGATATTGTTTATAACTTTAGCCAATAGTTATGATTAGGGTACAATCAAATTTACAATTATTTTATGCTCTTACCAAAGCAACACTTTCTTAATTTTTCTTGGCTTTTTTCGGAGGGGGGGGGGAGGGGGCTGAAGCCTCCTCAGCAACCCCCTTATATATGCCCTTGGAATAAGTTCATTGTTATATTATATATTAATTATATAAAAAGATGATGACTGAATGTGCTGACCTTGGGATAGAAGATATATTCATTGATCTTGTGAGGGAATGCGGTTGGCTGTATGACATGAGTGAGCCCAAGTATTTAAAAGGAAACAGTTCATTGATTATATTTTTTGCCTTTGAAGCAAATGTAATGCAGTGGAAGGTAACGCTGAATGTGAGATTATCGTACGATACAATTTTCTAAAGTACCGGTGCTGAAATTAGCCCAAATACATTTTCTAATGATGAAAAATAAATTAGGAAATGATGTAGTAATAGATTGAACGTTATTCGGCATTCAATCAAAAATGATCAGCTACACGAAAACAATTCTGTTCAAAAATCAGTATGCCTAATTCAGAGTTGGATTTGTTATTAATTATTTACAAGAGCTGATACTGGATGTATGAGTATTTTCCCTCAATTTTAACAATGCTGTACCAGTTAGCAGCAATAAAAATAAACCGTACAGCTCCAAGTCGTCCATCCTTGCAAATTTTAGGTTAGGTTATTGACAATTGAAAACTTTCTCAAGAAATAAATGGAAGTCAAGTTATTATTTACTCCTAGCATTATAATGACTGCGCATTGTGGGTGGCTAGGTTGTGAACTTCCGACTGGAGCTACGGACTGTCAACTAACAACTGCCGACTGCGCATTGTGGGCAGGCCATTAAGCTCTACCCTCAATGCACTGTCGGCAGACGGCAGATGAGGTCAGAAGTCAGTAGTTCACAACCTAGCCACCCACAATGCTCAGTCGTTAAAATGCTAGGAGTAAATAATAACTTGACTTTCATTTATTCCTTGAGAAAGTTGTTAATTGTCGATAACCTAACCTAAAATTTGCAAGGATGGACGACTTGGAGCTGTACGGTTTATTTTTATTGCTGCTAACTGGTACAGCATTGTTAAAATTGAGGAAAATATACATACATCCAGTATCCCCTCTTGTAAATAAATAATAACAAATCCAACTCTGAATTAGGACTACTGATTTTTGAACAGAATTGTTTTTGTGTAGCTGGTCATTTTTTGATTGAACGCCCGAGGGCTTCCAACACGTTCAATCTATTACTACATCATTTCCTAATTTATTTGTCGTCATTATAAAATGTATCTTGGCTAATTTCAGTACCGTTAGGCCCTACTTTAGAAAATGTTATCGTACGATGAGCTCTCATTCAGCGTTACCTTCCACTGCATTACATTTGCTACATAGGAAAATATTATAATCAATTAACTGTTTTCTTTTAAATACTTGGGCTCACACATATCATATAACCAATGGCAAGATCAATGAATATATCTTCTATCCCAAGGTCAGTACATTCAGTCATCATCTTTTTATGTACTGTAATAATGCGAAGAATATAGGCCTACCGCGAATACAACTAGTGAACTACACAGCTGAAGACACAGCGGGAAAAAGACCAAATGACGTCAGCTTGTGATCTTTTCTGATTGGCTCTTAAATATGCAGTTGGCTGTCAAAGATAAAATTGGTGACAGCCGACCACACGCTGCCGATTGTCAACTATCCACTACTGACATACAACTTCACGTTGTGAATGACGCCATAAGGGAGCACGGGTCTGACTTCATCTGCCGACTGCGCATTGTGGGTAGTGCTTATTAGGGTGATTAGACAACCAGTGTTTTAGTGAGTGCTGTCAATGCATTTTCAATGCAATGTGCATTATTAGTTTTATATTTATCGACGCACTTTCAAACGTACTTGTAATACAGTATATTATGTCTGAAATACAGTAAGTACCCCGCTGAGTTACCGTTCAGAAAAAATAGGTGTCAATTATTAGATTAAAAAAAAAAAATATTATTGGTCTTGGTCCATCCCACCTGAAATCCAAAAGAGCTAACCCTACTTAAAAATTGCGTACACGTTAAATCCGCAGTTGTCGTTGTCAATGTGGCAGTGGGTGGTGTATTTATGATTTGCTTTTCGGGTTAATGTTCTTTAGAATTTAACTGTTGTCGTATGCATGGAAGTCTAATGTGTGTCATGCTTGCCTATTAATCGTAGCCTTATTCGTAATATTTTTGGAAGGTGAATATTAATTAACAATTCCGGTGAAATCTGGCGCCACGGTTTCATTGTTCTACGCACTTAGACGTACATGATTCGCGAACAGGATGTATCAGGATTCATAACAGTGTTATAGGATTACTTCGGTGTGTCGTTGAAGTTAAAGTATCTGGGGTGTGCACTCTTTTCGTTGGTGTAGTTTTCCATATTTTATTTGTGTTCGTATTACAGTGATTTTTTAGCCTATTTTCAATTTTGAAAAAATAGGCTTATGAGATCACCTTTTGTCCGTGTGTGTGTGTGTGTGTGTGTGTGTGTGAGGTGTGTGTGTGTGTCCCCCTAATAAAATCTAAACGGCTGGAGCGATTTCAATGAAACTCGGTAATTTCATAGCGCTATTCCCGGCGACCTCAACCATGCCCTTCAAATTTTGTTACGTCGCACCAATCCAACATGGCGGCTGTGCGAAATATTTCACTAGCATTCAATATCTCCGAAACTCTTACCGATATCTCCCTGAAATTGTGTACTGTGATAAAGGGCACTACTAGAAGTTCACCTATGAGACTTTCAAAAACCTGGTGACTACAAAACCAACATGGCGGCCAAGTGAAGTTGAGACTTTTAAATAGACTTTTCTCGCGATTTGACTATCCAAACGTAATGAAACTTGGTACAGCAATTGTTTATACACATTGTAATGCATTGAAGTCTAATTTAGTTCAATTGTTTACAAAACCTCAAAATGGCGGCTGTGCAAAATATTTCACTGACATTCTATATCTCCGAAACTATTACAGATATCACCCTGCAATTTTGTACGGTGATAAAGGGTACTGATACAAGTTTACCTATGTATATTTCATAAACCTGTAAAGTACAAAACGAACATGGCGACCAAGCGAATTTGAAATATTTTAATAGACTTTTCTCGTGATTTAACTCTCTGAGCGCCGTGAAATGTGGTACAGTAAATGATTTTGCAGTTTGTAATGTACTTCCATCTAACTTAATTCAATTGTTTACATAACCTCAAGATGGCAGCTGTGCGAAATTTTAAAATTAAGTTTTTATTTCTTGTGTCGTAATCATGCGATCGAAGTGAAAGTTTGAATAATGAACCTAGGCAATAATTGTCCTTGAATGGGACATAACTCTAAGGCCTATACATATAACAATCCTAAATGGCGAGCTTCCTAAATATTTAGACGGTTCTCAATATCTATGAATCTTTTACAGCAACCAAACTGAATTTTTTTATGTTCATAGAGACTATGAACATATGTTCACCTATAGGACTTTCAGTAACCTGGTGAGCACAAATCCAACATGGCGGCGACGCGAAGTATAAATATTTAAATGGACGTTTCTCGCGAATTAAATATCCGAGTGCCGTGAAACGTTGCACGTTAAATGCTTATACAAATGTTGATTCACTGGCATCTAATTTATTTCAATTGTTTGCATAATCACAAGATGGCTGGTGTGCGTAATTTTAAAATCTCGTTTTTACTTCTTGTGTTCTAATCATGCGATTGAAGTTTGAATACCACACGTACACAATAATCTTAATGTAATAGTACAAAAATAAAAATCCAACCTGGCGACCATCTGAAATATTTAGACGGTTCTCAATATCTACGAATCTGTTACAGCAATTAAACTGAATCTTTGTATGTTGATAGAGGCAATTAACATGAGCAGGATATATGAAAATAGGCTGTATAGTTCTTCACGGAACTACTTGTTGTTCACAGGGTAGACGACATGAGGCCTCACAAGAAGACATCATTTCAAAATTATTGTCTGAAAAAGGCAGAGTTTAAATACATAACTGCCGATCCTAAAGTTCCACACTCCGCATTTTGCTCTCTGTGCCGAAAAAGGTTCCGCTTAAGTAACATGGGAAAGACTGCTATGAATAGCCACATAGGAGGGAAGAAGCACAAGAGCCTTCTTGAGTCCAGCACCAGCAGTTATGGGATGAAACTGTTTACTAGACCTGTAGGAGGAGGAGAAGAACAAGGAGCAGCTCAGAAAGGCGAGGCAGGTGGTATACGAAGCTATATACTGGTATTTTGGCCGAACGCCTTGAGTATTGTATTATAAACAGTGTGTCCCAATCGAAAGGCGGTCACTCTGTAAATTGAAAAGGTGGCATTTTATACCTTTCGATACCTTTCCGTCGTCAAGCCGAGCGGAGATAGTCTTAAAGCACCTAATCTTAACACACCCTACCTAAAGGCCTACCCACAATGCACAGTCGTTAGTTGGTAGTTGACAGTCCGTAGCTCCAGTCAAATGTCGGTAGTTCACAACCTAGCCACCCACAGTGCGCAGTCGTTAAAATGCTAGGAGTAAATAATAACTTGACTTTCATTTATTCCTTGAGAATGTTTGTCAATTGTTGACAACCTAACCTAAAATTTACAAGGATGGACGACTTGGAGCTGTACGGTTTATTTCTATTGCTGCTAACTGGTACAGCATGGTTAAAATTGAGGAAAAATACTCATACATCCAGTATCCCCTCTTGTAAATAATAAATAACAAATCCAACTCTGAATTAGGCCTACTGATTTTTGAACAGAATTGCTTTTGCGTAGCTGGTCATTTTTGATTGAATGCCCGAGGGGCTCCCAACACGTTCAATCTATTACTACATCATTTCCTGTATTTTGGGCCTTGGAGGCTGGATTTAGACAGCTCCTTAACCCGGTCCATGAGGCAATTTTAATTGGCTACATGGATAACTCTTGCCAGGCGCGTCCACGTCGCGGGGGTGGGCAACGGTACTGTAATATACCATGGAACTACAGTACTGGCTAAGTTCTGGTGAGGACCCAGTCCTATGGGGTATAACATAGGCCCCGTGCACAGGGTTACGTGCGAAGACCTCAACGGAATCTGCAGCGGAGAAGATGGACTTCGGAACGGTGGAGATTGCGGAAGAGGCAACCCAGTACTCAGGGAATAGTAAGAGTACAGCATCAATCGGCAGCGTCTGTTTCCCAGGTTAGGGGCGGCTGCAAGGGCGTCTGTTTCCCATGTTAGGGGCGGCCTGTATAATAGCTGGCAGTAGCTTCATAAAATGCCTTTGGGAGTGGCGACCCCATCGTAATAATAGCCTAAAATGGAAATGGCACTTCGAATGAATCGGAAAAGGTTAGGGCGTACCCTGCAGGCGACGCGCAGTTCTTTTGGTACTGGGGAAACTGTGAGAAATGGGCGACCAGTAACCGAAATGAAAGTGGGAATCATGAATGTCATGACCCTGACAGGCAAGGTGGAGGAGGTGGTAGACTTCATGGAGAGGGAGAATGTTGGATTGATGGGGCTGAGTGAAGTGAAATGGAAAGGTAAAGGAAGGAAGAAATTGAGGAAAGGATATACATTATACTGGAGTGGTGGTCAAGAGGCCAAAAATGGCGTGGGACTGATAACCTCGAAACAACTGGAGGAGTATGTTGAAGTGGTCGAGTGTGTGAGTGACAGAATAATGAAAATTAGAATGAAGATGAAAAATGACGTGATGGACTTCATACAAGTGTATGCACCACAGACTGGAAACAGAGAAGAAGATATTGAAGTATTCCTGGAGGATGTAGAAAGAGTAATTTCAGATGTAGAAGTGGTGATCATGGGAGATATGAATGCACAAGTCGGAAACGAGAGACAAGGAAAGGAAGAAGTCATTGGACCATATGGATATGGGAAAAAGAACCGGCAAGGAGAGGAACTTGTAAACTTTTGTGAAAGGAATGGACTGATAGTGGGTAATTCATGGTTTCGGAAGAAAAACAGCAGGAAAATTACGAGATATGGTTGGGGCGATAGAAGAACAAAATCAGTAATTGACTACTTTCTGGTGGAAAGGACTAATCGCAGAAAGCTGATAGATGTGACAGCTTTACCAGGAGAAGCATTTGATGGGGACCATAGAGTTGTGGTGGCAAAATTTAGATGGGAAAATTTGGAAAACCTAAAGGAGATCAGAGAAAGTAAAATAAAAGTATGGAAATTGAAAGACAAAACAGTACAGGAAAATTTTCAGGAGAGATTGAAGCAACAAATCCCAGTTACTGAAGTGGAAAACATAGAAGAGGAATGGTCTCACTTTAAAAAGGCATTTGTTGGTGCAGCAGAGAGTGCTTGTGGTAGGACGTCAACAAGAGTGAAAGAGAAGGAGACACCATGGTGGAATGAGGAAGTGAGGAAAGCAGTGAAAGAAAAGAAGTCTGCATGGAAAGAATGGAACCGAGATCAAACAGAAGAAAGCAAAAGGAAGTATCACGACAGCAAACGGAGGTGTAAGAAAGTGGTAGGAGAAGAAAAGAAGAAAAGTTGGGAAGAATTTACACGAAGAATGGAAACAGATGTAAGTGGCAGTAAAAGGATGCTGTATGGGCTTCTAAGAAGTAAGAGGAAAGAAAGAGTTACTACAAAACTAGTGAAAAAGGAAGATGGAGAGTTGTTAACACACCCAGAAGAGATAAAGGGACGATGGAAGGAGTATTTCGATAAGCTTTTGAATGTGAGCAATGGTACTGGTGAGATGGAAGTGACACAACCTGACGACTCTATAACAGAAGATGATATAACAATGCTGGAGGTGGAATTAGCAGTACAGAAAATGAAGATGGGAAAAGCAACAGGGGTGGATGAAGTCAGTGTAGAAATGATAAAGGCTGCTGGACCTGTTGGTATGCAATGGCTGTATCGACTGCTAAAGTGTGTGTGGAAATGGAAATGTGTACCAGAAGACTGGAAGAAAGGGCTAATAATACCAGTGTTTAAGAAGGGGGACAAGAAGGTGTGTGATAACTATAGAGGGATCACCCTCATATCACAGATAGTAAAAATACTGGAAAGGATATTAGAAAGAAGAATGAGAAGAAAGGTGGAAGGAGAGTTGCAAGAGGAACAGTATGGCTTCAGGAGTGGAAGATCCACAGTGGACCCAATCTTTAGCTTGAGGCAGGTGATGGAAAAGAACTGGGAATATGGAGAGGATTTGATCATGACTTTCATAGATCTAGAAAAGGCATATGATAGTGTCCCCAGAGAGAAGGTATGGGAAACCATGGTTAAGAAGAGACTGGGAAGAGAAATGTTGGAAATGGTGCAAGCAATGTACAACAACTGTGTTAGCAGGGTACTGACCCCAGTTGGAAAGACAGATTGGTTTACGAACAAGACTGGACTAAGACAGGGGAGTGTGCTGTCACCTCTCTTGTTCATAATGGTGATGGATGAAATAGTAAAGGAAACAAAGGAAGCATATGAACATAAAGAAATGAAGTTACTGTTATTTGCAGATGATATTGTGGTCTGGGGAAGGAACACCGAAGAAGTGCAAAAACAACTAGATGCACTGAACGAAAATATTCAGAAGTATGGCCTGAAAATCAGTATAGAGAAAAGCAAGACCATGGTGATGACAAGAGGGGAAAGACAAGGAAAGGGCACTGTGAAAATTGGAAGTCAGAGTTTGGAAATTGTGGACACGTTCAAATACCTAGGAAGTGAATTGATGCAAACTGGTAGGTTGGACATGGAGATTGGCAGGAGGGTACAGCAGAGCAATGCATTCTATCAAAGTGTAAGAAAACTTGTTTGGGATAAGGAAGTACCAAGGAAAAGCAAGGAGGTAATGTATAAAGTGTATTATGTACCCATATTAACTTATGCAGCTGAGACTTGGACCCTGACAAGCAGGCAAGAGAGTAGAATCCAAGCCAGTGAAATGAAATTCCTAAGAAGTATGATAGGAAAGACAAGGAAAGACAGAGTGAGAAATGAATATGTTAGGAAGGAAGTTGGGATGGGAAAACTAAATGAGAGAATTGAGAAGAATAAACTAAGGTGGTTTGGACATGTAAAGAGGATGGAGGAAAATAGAATACCAAGACAGATGCTGGAGGCGAAGTGCAAGGGTAAGAGACCAAGAGGAAGACCTAGAACAAGGTGGATGGATTCAGTGAAGAACGGCGTAAGAAAAAGAAATCTGGACTGGGACAAGATCGTGGAAGAAGAATGGTGGAAGGAAAGAGGAAAGTGGAGAAGTGCCATAAAATATCCGACCCGGCAGGAGCTGGATAAGGGGAAATGATGATGATGATGATTCCTGTATTTTGGCTAATTTCAGTACCGGTACTTAAGAAAATTTTATCGTACGATGAGCTCACATTCAGTGTTACCTTCCACTGCATTACATTTGCTACAAAGGAAAACATTATAATCGATGAACTGTTTCCTTTTAAATACTTGGGCTCACTCGTGTCATACAGCTAATGGCGTTCCCTCCCAAGGTCAGCACATTGTCATCATCTTTTTATATAATTAATGTATATCATAACTACAAACTTATGTGGAGAATATGCCGCGGATACAACTAGTCAACTACACAGCTGATGACGAGAGGGAAAACGACAAAGTGACGTCAGTTTGTGATCTTTTCTGATTGGCTCTTAAATATGCAGTTGGCAGTCAAAGATAAAATTGGCGACAGCCGACTACACGCTGCCGATTGTCAACCGTCAACTACCGACATACTACTACCCATTATGAATGACGCCATAAGAGAGCATGGGTCTGACCTCAACTTCCGACTGTCAACTACCCACTACCGTCTGCAGACAGCGCATTGTGGGTAGGGCTTAAGTGGACCTATCATAACGGTCGCCAAGGGAGGCACAAGGTACGACCTAACCTTGCTTAACCTAAGCCCGGTAGTCTAACTTAAGTTAGGGTAGGTTAGGTGCCTTGTGCGCCGCTTCGCTTGGCGAGGAAAAGGCAGCACCAAAAGTTTTAAAATCTACTTTTTCAATTCACAGTGCGGTCGCGGATTTTCTTCCCCAAAGAAGTATTGAGTCGGATCTTCTTTCCTGCTCCCTACCTGTAATTTTCACATCTGTCTGAACAAAAGTTTCCTTTATGAAATGAAAATTGTCCTTGGAACGTCATATAGGCACAGTGGTTATATATAAGAGAAGCGCACCTTGAATTTTTGTCTACAGACTGGAACTTGTAGATTGGAGACAAAATCAACATGACTTTGAAGTTCAACTTTTTGTTTACAGGGTTCACGATTAGCTGACGAAGACCGTCCTGCGCCTCTTATTGAAACTTCGAAGGGAGAATCTAGTAGCAGTGACCCAAACACACCCGGTCTAGAAGAAGCGAAAACTTCCACCTCGAACTAATCTCCTGCTCATATTAACGGCATGTCTCGATATATTTTGAAACAAGATGTCACCAGAGCAGAGATTATATGGAGCTTAGGTGCAGTTGAGAATCACCTATCTCTTTCTAGTGTCGGAAAATGCGTATCTTTGTTTCCCTTGATGTTCGGGGACAGTCCTACAGCAGGTGCAATGCCGCTGGGGCGATCTAAACTTGCTTATGTTATTGTCCATGGCCTTGCACCTTATTTCCACGAGGAGGTTTGTCGCAAAGCAAGAGAAAGCGAAGCATTTACTATTGCGTTTGACGAAAGCCTCAACAAACGCGCTCAACAGTGTCAAATGGATGTCGCAATAATATATTGGGATAAGGAAACTAATAATGTTGTTGTGCGGTACTTAGAGTCAGAGTTCCTTGGCCACACAACGGCCACTGATTTGTTTAAATCATTCAAAACGGGCTTGAAAACGTTGAACCTTAAAAAAATGATTAACGTATCGCTTGATGGTCCAAACGTAAATTTAAAGTTCCTGAAAGATTTACAAGTTGAACTTCGTCCTATGAATGGTCAGGAATCACCCATGTTTGTTTTTCTTGGAACTTGTGGATTGCCCTCTGTGAATAATGCTTTCAAGACTGGTGCTAAAGCGACATTGTGGTCAATTGTTGACTTTTTAAGGGCATATTTTAATCTGTTCAAGAATGTACCAGCTCGAAGGCAGGACTATGTGTTCGATTCAAAATCCAGTCTGTTTCCATTAAAATTTTGCGCGGTAAGGTGGTTACAAAACAAACCTATTGCTGAAAGGGCTATTGCCGTCATACCAAATCTTAAGCTGTATTTTGATGGAGTGAGAAAAGATGGCAAAGAAAAGAACATTGAGTTTCTAGCTATAAGGTTGTAACTGATGCCTTGAAAGATGGTTTGCTTGCTGCTAAGTTGTCGTTTTTTGCTTACATTGCGGGACTGGCGGAACCCTTTCTTACAGAGTTTCAAACGGCTGCACCCATGGCGCCATTTTTGTATAGTGCTTTGGAAAAGTTCTCAGAGATCTCCTAGAAGTAATTGTCAAGCCAGAAGTTCTTCAGAAGACGAGCGATGTTGTGAATATCGACCTTGAAAAGGAGAGTGATTTGTTAACTGCTCAAAAAGTAACATTTTCGTTTTCTGTGAAGGCTGAACTTTGAAAAGTAAAAGTATCCGATCTGGAAATGCGGAAATTCAAGAAAGAGTGTAAACTTTTCATGAAGGTTTTGTGTAAAAAACTTATAAGGAACTCTCTTCTGAAGTATACCTTGTGCCAAGGTATCTCTTGTTGTGATCCAGGTGTGATAGCTGCCCGATCGGCCACGACGGTGAAAAACCGCTTAAGTATGTGTCTATCTGTTCTAGAAGAACACAAATGGCAAGCTGCTGGCTAGTGTGATAAAATTGAACAAGAATTATTGTGTCTTGTAAGGAAACCCGAAGTTATTCAGATTTGTAAGTCGTACGAACGATCGGAACAAAGACTTGATGATTTTTGGATGCCTCTTTTGACAAACAAGAAAGCCTCTGAAAACTTCAAGTACTTTTTCAAACTTGTTCTTGTCTTCAGCCATGGAAATGCGTTCGTCGAGAGAGGCTTCTCGGTTAATAAAGAAGTAATTATTGAAAACCAGAAAAAATGAGTCTTTGGTAGGCCAAAGACAGGTGTACGATGGTAACAAAGCGGCAGGAGGTATTGCCAAGGTTGAAATGACCCATGAGCTTTTCAACAAAGTGAAGTTTTCGAGGCAAAGAAAATATGACCGCATTAAAAGTCAAAGAGGAAACCAAAGTTGAAAAACTGAAAAAGAAATGTGTTTCTGATCAGTTGCGAGCGTTGAAAGACAAACGTATGCGACTATGTATGGAACTGCAGCAAGAGACAGAAGCAATTGATAAAGAAATAGAAGATCTAATGTTAGATTAAAATGTGTCGAGATACTCACTTTTCATGTGTATTTTTAAATTTTATTTATTGTGATTTGTTGTTAAACTGTTATAGACATGTTTATGTATTCCTTAAGGGTACTTCCAAAAGAACATAACGTCACCGTGAAAGCAAACTATCTCTAAGACACTTAAAAATATAAATGAACACGTACGTGTAAAATTACCCCACCAGTGGGGTTACTTTACACAGACATACACTTACCATGGCGTTTGGCTATACAGCCAAGGGGTAACTTGACACATGCCGGGAACTTTTCATTGGAAAGATAACACACATTTGAAGTAAGAAGATACTATCATAGCTTCATTGAATTGTTTGAATACAGTATAAAATAAATTAATCGTGTGTCAAACGTTTAATTTTATAAGTACAAGTTTTTCGGCCTACAAGTCCGAAATACTTGTGCTTAATTATGAACGCCGGCCGTGAAAGCCTAAGCTGTTTAATTTTATGTTTGTAGAAAATAAAAATAAAATGCTGCTGAAGTGTTAGTCGTAGAAAGGTACCAAACTTTGTTTTTACAGTAGCCTAGGGCATCATTAACAGAAATGTCACGTTAATAGACTCAATATTTACATCAGTGACTGCAGGACTGCAGGTTTTTGAAAATTTTGAGTAAAATGCCTGTTAATACAAGACGCTGTGAGCTGTACGAGTAAAAGCCCATATTTGAGTTTTTTCTATTTCACTCCTTTGGATATTAACTGCAGCTACAAGTCAGATTACTAGGCTCTTACTAATCCGCAGCACCCAAATACTCGGGGATTCAAATATGAAATACGTAGTAAACACTGGCTTTTGTGTCAAATAGTCTGTGTAAAATTACCCCCTCCAAGGGCTAGTCGTGCACCTTCGGTTATTTTAGGCTTCCTAGTAATGTGACTCAACAAGGAAACATGTTCCACATCCAATTTACGCCTCTCTAGTCTTTGGGAAAATTGATTTGTCACAAATTAGAACATCTATAAACAAGATGTTCAGTAAAGAACATATAGCCTACTTTCTCCTAAATGTATGAGTATAGTTATAACTCGTTGTTATTATCAAAGAGTATAATAGAACTATTCTTTGTTGAAGACCTTAGAAACGATTTACCTCTACCAAACGCCACGACCTAGATAAAAACTGCTACCATCATTGAAGAAAGAAAGAAAGAAAGATAAGAAGTATATCAAGAATGTTATGGATCTGGAGACATAATCGACCGGACTGGCGGCGTGGCTCAGCGGTAACGTTCTCGCTTGCTGGGCCCTAGGTTGCAGGTTCGTATCCTGGCGCAGTCAGCTGGCATTTGAGGGTGCACAAATGCGAGGGAGCCGTGTCAGTACATTTACTGGCACGTTAAAGATCCCCTTCGGGCCAAAATTCCGGCACCCCGGTGTCTCTAAAAGCAGCAGTAGTTAAAAGGGATGTAAAACCAATAACATTATTATTATTATTATTATTATTACGACCTGCCGTGGGTAACATCCAACTTTGAGTTGAGGCATGTCTTTACACGTCTGGTTGTGCATGGCTTTCACAACCCTAATTGAATTAACAAATCTTTCCATGACCCTACAGAGACGTGTGTATACAAACTATGTGGATATTTTCGATAATATAATCCTAACAGAGCGAGTGCATTCTAGCGGCCAGAATAAGAAACTTTTCAATAAAATCTGGAAGTTACCTTTTTGGCAGCTAGATGTCTCGAGTAAATCTGCTGGCGAATTATGTTTTAATTAAATATATATTTTACACCATAATGTGGACAATATAACGCTTAATAACATTTTCAAGTAACGCAAAATAGGCTGTTACAAACCCTTTAAAATAAAAAGTTAAAATGTATCGTAGTATCAACTTGTCATTCTTCAAATTCGATGCGCATAGAATGATAATGGTATAGTAATCAATGGATCCCCACGTAGACTAGTCGGGACATCTAGTGGTGAAATATCGAACAATATAATCCTAACAGAGCGAGTGCATTCTAGCGGCCAGAAGAAGAAACTTTTCAATAAAATCTGGAAGTTACCTTTTTGGCAGCTAGATGTCTCGAGTAAATCTGCTGGCGAATTATGTTTTAATTAAATATATATTTTACACCATAATTTGCACAATATAACGCTTAATTTTAAAACATCTGAGTCATTACAAAACAATAAACATATAACATTTCAAGCAAAAAACCTAGCTCTGATCGGGTTTGAACCATAGGCATCTGAGCGACAGGCTATCGCTCTACCACTGAGCTAATTGTGTCAACGAATATCGTTCTATTTAAAATGACTTACATAGAACTTGTTAGCAAATAATGATTTATACTAAACGATTTCATCACTGGAGTATATTATTTATATATAAAGCATTTCATACAAAGTTTATTTATTTTTTATCAGTACGCTATATTGCATTCAATACTCAAATTAGTGAAATATAAGTCAGGCACAAGATATCCGCTGCCATCTTGTCTTATTACTGAATCAGTTCAGCTTTTTAAAATCACGTCTGCACTATAGTATTACAAAATAAACTTTTAATTTCGAACGTGCCTCTTCCTTTAGAACAGTTTAAACGATTCTCGGCTCGATAATCGGAACTGGTGGGTCCCATGATATGGATTATAAAGTTTGCATAATTCGCACGGCCGCCATCCTGAAATGGTATGGCGGACGACCTTGTAGTTTGGTCACAAGACGCATCCTATACGAAGGTATGTTGTTACCAAATTTGGTAGAGATCGGATGATTTGGTTAGTCGTTATTTGATTTTACGTTTTGAACGTTTGAGTGGCCGCCATTCAGTTTTAGTAAAGATGGCGGCGATATAAAACATGACACTGAGGTGTCCTTTGCTAGTGCTACCTTTGTACCAAATTTCGTTCAATTCGGATTCACCGTGTTCGAATTGATAGGGGGGGACAGACATTCAGAGTACACACACTCACACACACACACACAGACTCACACACACACATACACACACACAGACTCACACACACACATACACACACACAGACAGACACACTTTTTTCGCCCTGTGTTGATCTCATAAGTCTACTTTCATTTTTTGCAAAAATCGAAAGTAGGCTAAAAATATGACTGTCATAGAAATGAAAGTTTCTTTACAACTACCCATATGTACAGATACTCAAGTGCACTAAGCTGCAATTATTATCCAATGTAGTGCAACACAAATAACACAAACACGGTTTTCTTACTAGTACAGCCCATAGCGTCTTGTTTAGACAAGCATTTCACTCAAAACTTCCAAATCCCACCGCGTGCAGTGCTCAAAAGATTTTATCGAAAAGTGTGTAAAGTTACCCGGTCAGTGTAGTAACCCCAGTTGACGGTACTTTTATTGTGATTGACTAGAAAGTAAGAATTGGTGATTGATTGCTTTCTTCACAGTTATTTTTTTAAAATTGATTTTAGCAAATTTAAATTTATTGTAAAATGTGTTCATGTTCCTTTCGTAATAAATGTTATTTCTAACAGTAAGGAACTGTTGATAGTGTTTTGTATGTTATTTGTTTTAGTACTTATAAAGAGACGCGTTAACTTATACAGAGAGTCTGGTTTATATAATGAAACAATGCTCGGATATTCTTTTATCACTATTATTTTCATCTACTACAACATTTCTCCTCGCGTCTAAGAATAGCCTTGCACAAATAATTAGTCTAAAATCAGTTTTTCTAACTTAATCTTAATCGAACATACAGAAAAACGTTTCTTA
The DNA here is from genome assembly GCA_946902985.2 of Meconema thalassinum. Taxonomy (NCBI): domain Eukaryota; kingdom Metazoa; phylum Arthropoda; class Insecta; order Orthoptera; family Tettigoniidae; genus Meconema; species Meconema thalassinum. Next base: position 43,139,142 of record OX336388.2, on the reverse strand, counting down.
AAAGTAAATGCACTTTTGCTAGGTTAGGAAAACCTAAGGGAAAGCGAGGTAAATGTTGTCCCAGTGGTCAATGAATTTTCTATACTTTGCCCTGGAAAATCGGGAAAAGTCAGGGAAATTTGAAATCCTGAAAGTGTATCAACCCTGTCCTGCCTCTTTCTGCAGGGTTGTGGGTGACTTTTCTTGCTTAATTTTGGGAGTGGGTGAAATTTGTTGGGTTAGGTTCAGCTTCGTGTTTCTTTCTTTCTGCTTCACTCTTTCTGGTCTTTTCATTTAATGTAGTTCTGTGTAACGTGGAATGTGCTATGGGTTTTGTGAGAATGTGTCTTCAGGGGCGTCCTAGGAAGTAGGGGGTGGGGGTTAATTTTAGGTTTTGGTTTTTGGGGTAGGTTAGGGTTTGTGCCTTGCTTTGAGGTCATTCTGTTCAGATTTTTCATCCTTTGGGGTCGGCGAGTATGATTAAAAATTATGTCCTGGCAAATTTATACTGTGTTAAATTCTAACCCCTTTTCTAAATTAATATTTTATCAGGCACGTTAGGTTTAGGCATGACGAATAGAAATAAACAGTGTCATCACTCCGCTCCTTAAGCTTTGTAGTTCATGGTCCAGCCAGTGTGTGGTGCGAAAGTCGCGCCGAACCACAAGCACGTGTGACAAGACAGTGGCCCACGAGGTTAGTACTGTAATATCCTGTGCGAGAGAAGTCATATTATCTGAGAGAATTTGTTGCTTTGTAATAGTTTTTAATGTCTGTGCAGTGCTTTGTGTGTGCAAACAAATGATGGTAAGACATTTTTTCACACCGCCAAAAGAAACAAATCTGTTTGTGAAATGGGCGAGAGTTATTCCGCGGAGAGATAAGCAATTGTCGATCAAAAGTAGAATCTGAGACGTGCGTTTTTCGGAAGATTTATTTATTATGTTTCGTAGTGAACTGTGAGAATGCGGAACTTCCTCGCTTGGCGAGGATGTTAAAACCCGGATCAGTACCTCATACTTTTCAAAATTTTGTGAAATATCTATCCACTGAGGTAAAATCACGAAAGGCGCCCAATATGATACGGAATGGAGGCATCCTTCCATGGTTACTTGTTCTACTTTGTGCCATCCTTACCTAAAATGAAAAAAATATATAATCCGTCTTAATAGGCCTAAAATAATAATAATAGTTGTTGATTCTTTAGGGACTTTGCGACATTGGGTCACGTAACCCCGTGTGCTTGGGTGTGTGTAGAATTTCTATGATAACTTGTGTCATTGCGATGTCAGTAGTAGTTTGTGTATTTTGAATTGAGGTAGGATTTGGGTAGGAAGCGGCCGTGGCCTTCAGTTAGGTACCATCCCGGCATTTGCCTCGAGGAGAAGTGGAAAACCACGGAAAACCACTTCCAGGAAAGCTGAGGTAGGAATCGAACGCGCCCCTTATCAGTTTTGCCTCGCGAGGCTGAGTGAACACTGTTTCAGCCCTCAGACCATAATTAAATTTATTGGCAGAGCTGGAAATCGAACCCAGGCCTACGCGGTGATAGCCAAGAATGAGACGGTCATATAATAATAATAATGGAAAACCTGCCAATGAAATAAATGGCCATCGAATTCTTCGCTTCCGTTACCGTCCTCGTGATCAATATCATGGTCAGTATCCGAGTCTTCGGATCTTGTTTCAACTTTGTCTTCAGTATCAGAGTCACAAATTCATTTCAAATTACTGAATCATGAACTAGCGATTCGTTATCTTTCAGCAGAAAGCGACGCACTTCATCTACATCCTTAGGTTTTCGTAAGGCGTAATCTCTTTCACTAAGGAAACGTACTAAGTCAAATAATCGGTGTAACAGCACACCTGCAACTCACTGACAGAGTGTTACATCATTGGGCGCGCTGGTACTATCAATCCCACGCTGACAAACTGTTACACGTGTAGAGTTATTTTTAGGCTCGTCATTTGACAACTCCAGGAAAATTCTTACTAAGGTATGGTGTATGTAACATGTCCCGAGACGATAAGATCTTATTAACTTGAACTGTTGGCTTGATATTAAAACTAAAACAATCCATAGAGCTGTCAGAGCAATGTGCGACTAACGGAAGGTTTTATAAGTCAGTTCTACATGGGGACTGTCAATATTAATAATAACTTTTTCACAGTATTATTCATAAGTCTAAACAAACAATTTGTGTTAATCAGCGTAAGCGCAGCCTTCGAAAAGAGGTTTTCGTAGCCCAGCGCGTATCCCATTTTTGAACAGCTGAATGCGGCTGACTGTGCAGCCAACAGCAGGGCGCGCTTGAACTCGGTCAGGATAACACTATGTATTCTATTCGTCATGGTTTAGATATAGGTTTTCATTTTTTTCTTTGACCGATAGCAGTGGCTATGCGCACTAAAGCGCAGCGTTAGGTCATGGGGCCAAGCTCTCTGCTGACTCGGTAGACGCGTGGGTTCGAGCCCCACCGTCGGCCGTCCTTGAAATGGTTTTCCGTGGTTTCCCCATTTTCAACACCAGGCAAATGCTGGGACGGTACCTTCTGACAGGCCACGGCCGATTCCTTCCACATCCTAGCCCAGTTTCATTCATCTTCATCCATTCCATCTCTCATCCCGGCACGCAGGTCACCCACGGGCGTCGACTAGAAAGACCTGCACTCGGCCTCCTAGGTGGCCACACGAAAAAAAAATATTTTGTATTGGAATTATCCGAATTACATTGTTGTTCCCTAGACTCCCTTTCATTTGGTAGCGAACTATCCCTAGGCACATATCCCAAACACGGCCTCGTTTAGGTTCCCCGTCCACCGCCTGGCGCTGTCCAGAATCCTTCTTCCTGTCTCGGTACTGTGGGTTAGTTTCCTTGGGGCGAACGTAGTTGGATCGGGGCAGGAGAAGAGTACCTCCCAGCGGAACTGATCGGAGAGACATTGCTTGTGTTTTTCCTCTTACACCTGAAGGGGGAGGAGGGGCACACCATGAACATGGTTAAGTATGGAACAAACCATCGAAATTTCCTAGTGGACATATCTTCTCAAGGAGAAGTCTTTCAGTAAATGTGTTTGTAAGTTTCAGTGATGTGAGATTATTACCTATGGGGGAATCTCAAAAAAAAATACACACAGAAATAATCCGCTTACTCTGGATGCTCTCAAGGACGAGATAACTACGCTGCTGCTAGTACGAGTGCCTTGCTCAACACTCTGCAATACACAGTGGCCAGACCGTCACGCCCTGTTCCATAGGGAAGGCTCTCTAACTGTAAGCTGTTCATGTGGTATGGGGTGTTTATAGAGCTCGCGTCAGCTCGGAAGGCGGCCGGCTCTGTGGGATATGCGCAGAGAGAGACAGAGATACATTTCCACTGTTGCAACAGATCCACCAAGTCCGAATTCCCACACCGCAGGCTGCTGCCGTGAGTTCCTGCGGTGTGACAACACCTCATTGAGCCTGTCTCTTTCACGCTGCTTTGCACATAGCTTTCCTGGCAACACACTAGCTCAGATTCTCAAGACAGACTGACTGTGATTGGTGGGATGGAAGTGAGGCATGACATAATGGTAGCGTTGTGTTCTGCGCACCGCCTTCCCGGCTGGTTCGAGCTCTAGTAACTACACACTACGCTGCTGCTAGCACGAGTGCCTTGCTCAACACTCTGCAATACACAGTGACCGGACCGTCACGCCCTGTTCCATAGGGAAGGCTCTCACTGTAAGCTGTTCATGTGGTATGGAGTGTTTATAGTAATAATAACTGCACGGACTAGGCTGCTGCTAGCACGAGTGCCTTGCTCAACACTCTGCAATACACAGTGGCCAGACCGTCACGCCCTGTTCCTTAGGGAAGGCTCTCACTGTAAGCTGTTCATGTGGTATGGGGTGTTTATAGTAATAATAACTGCACAGACTAGGCTGCTGCTAGCACGAGTGCCTTGCTCAACACTCTGCAACACACAGTGGCCGGACCGTCACGCCCTGTTCCATAGGGAAGGCTCTCACAGTAAGCTGTTCACGTGGTATGGGGTGTTTATAGTAATAATAACTGCACAGACTAGGCTGCTGCTAGCACGAGTGCCTTGCTCAACACTCTGCAACACACAGTGGCCGGACCGTCACGCCCTGTTCCATAGGGAAGGCTCTCACAGTAAGCTGTTCACGTGGTATGGGGTGTTTATAGTAATAATAACTGCACAGACTAGGCTGCTGCTAGCACGAGTGCCTTGCTCAACCCTCTGCAACACACAGTGACCGGACCGTCACGCCCTGTTCCATAGAGAAGGCTCTCTCTGTAAGCTGTTCATGTGGTATGGGGTGTTTATAGTAATAATAACTCCACAGAATAGGCTGCTGCTAGCACGAGTGCCTTGCTCAACACTCTGCAATACACAGTGGCCCGACCGTCACGCCCTGTTCCATAGGGAATGCTCTCACAGTAAGCTGTTCATGTGGTGTGGGGTGGTTATAGTAATAATAACTACACAGACTAGGCTGCTGCTAGCACGAGTGCCTTGCTCAACACTCTGCAATACACAGTGGCCGGACCGTCACTCCCTGTTCCATAGGGAAGGCTCTCACTGTAAGCTGTTCATGTGGTGTGGAGTGTTTATAGTAATAATAACTGCACAGACTAGGCTGCAGCTAGCACGAGTGCCTTGCTCAACACTCTGCAATACACAGTGGCGGGACCGTCACGCCCTGTTCCATAGGGAAGGCTCTCACTGTAAGCTGTTCATGTGGTGTGGAGTGTTTATAGTAATAATAACTGCACAGACTAGGCTGCAGCTAGCACGAGTGCCTTGCTCAACACTCTGCAATACACAGTGGCCGGACCGTCACGCCCTGTTCCATAGGGAAGGCTCTCACTGTAAGCTGTTCATGTGGTGTGGAGTGTTTATAGTAATAATAACTACACAGACTATGCTGCTGCTAGCACGAGTGCCTTGCTCAACACTCTGCAACACACAGTGGCCGGACCGTCACGTGCTGTTCCATAGGGAATGCTCTCACAGTAAGCTGTTCATGTGGTATGGGGTGTTTATAGTAATAATAACTGCACAGACTAGGCTGCTGCTAGCACGAGTGCCTTGCTCAACACTCTGCAATACACAGTGGCCGGACCGTCACTCCCTGTTCCATAGGGAAGGCTCTCACTGTAAGCTGTTCATGTGGTGTGGAGTGTTTATAGTAATAATAACTGCACAGACTAGGCTGCAGCTAGCACGAGAGCCTTGCTCAACACTCTGCAATACACAGAGGACGGACCGTCACGCCCTGTTCCATAGGGAATGCTCTCACAGTAAGCTGTTCATGTGGTATGGAGTGTTTATAGTAATAATAACTGCACAGACTAGGCTGCTGCTAGCACGAGTGCCTTGCTCAACACTCTGCAATACACAGTGGCCGGACCGTCACGCCCTGTTCCATAGGGAATGCTCTCACAGTAAGCTGTTCATGTGGTATGGAGTGTTTATAGTAATAATAACTACACAGACTAGGCTGCTGCTAGCACGAGTGCCTTGCTCAACACTCTGCAATACACAGTGGCCGGACCGTCACGCCCTGTTCCATAGGGAATGCTCTCACAGTAAGCTGTTCATGTGGTGTGGGGTGGTTATAGTAATAATAACTGCACAGACTAGGCTGCTGCTAGCACGAGTGCCTTGCTCAACACTCTGCAATACACAGTGGCCGGACCGTCACGCCCTGTTCCATAGGGAATGCTCTCACAGTAAGCTGTTCATGTGGTGTGGGGTGGTTATAGTAATAATAACTGCACAGACTAGGCTGCTGCTAGCACGAGTGCCTTGCTCAACCCTCTGCAACACACAGTGACCGGACCGTCACGCCCTGTTCCATAGAGAAGGCTCTCTCTGTAAGCTGTTCATGTGGTATGGGGTGTTTATAGTAATAATAACTGCACAGACTAGGCTGCTGCTAGCACGAGTGCCTTGCTCAACACTCTGCAACAGACAGTGACCGGACCGTCACGCCCTGTTCCATAGGGAAGGCTCTCACTAAGCTGTTCATGTGGTATGGAGTGTTTATAGTAATAATAACTGCACGGACTAGGCTGCTGCTAGCACGAGTGCCTTGCTCAACACTCTGCAATACACAGTGACCGGACCGTCACGCCCTGTTCCATAGAGAAGGCTCTCTCTGTAAGCTGTTCATGTGGTATGGGGTGTTTATAGTAATAATAACTCCACAGACTAGGCTGCTGCTAGCACGAGTGCCTTGCTCAACACTCTGCAATACACAGTGGCCCGACCGTCACGCCCTGTTCCATAGGGAATGCTCTCACAGTAAGCTGTTCATGTGGTGTGGGGTGGTTATAGTAATAATAACTACACAGACTAGGCTGCTGCTAGCACGAGTGCCTTGCTCAACACTCTGCAATACACAGTGGCCGGACCGTCACTCCCTGTTCCATAGGGAAGGCTCTCACTGTAAGCTGTTCATGTGGTGTGGAGTGTTTATAGTAATAATAACTGCACAGACTAGGCTGCAGCTAGCACGAGTGCCTTGCTCAACACTCTGCAATACACAGTGGCGGGACCGTCACGCCCTGTTCCATAGGGAAGGCTCTCACTGTAAGCTGTTCATGTGGTGTGGAGTGTTTATAGTAATAATAACTGCACAGACTAGGCTGCAGCTAGCACGAGTGCCTTGCTCAACACTCTGCAATACACAGTGGCCGGACCGTCACGCCCTGTTCCATAGGGAAGGCTCTCACTGTAAGCTGTTCATGTGGTGTGGAGTGTTTATAGTAATAATAACTACACAGACTATGCTGCTGCTAGCACGAGTGCCTTGCTCAACACTCTGCAACACACAGTGGCCGGACCGTCACGTGCTGTTCCATAGGGAATGCTCTCACAGTAAGCTGTTCATGTGGTATGGGGTGTTTATAGTAATAATAACTGCACAGACTAGGCTGCTGCTAGCACGAGTGCCTTGCTCAACACTCTGCAATACACAGTGGCCGGACCGTCACTCCCTGTTCCATAGGGAAGGCTCTCACTGTAAGCTGTTCATGTGGTGTGGAGTGTTTATAGTAATAATAACTGCACAGACTAGGCTGCAGCTAGCACGAGAGCCTTGCTCAACACTCTGCAATACACAGAGGACGGACCGTCACGCCCTGTTCCATAGGGAATGCTCTCACAGTAAGCTGTTCATGTGGTATGGAGTGTTTATAGTAATAATAACTGCACAGACTAGGCTGCTGCTAGCACGAGTGCCTTGCTCAACACTCTGCAATACACAGTGGCCGGACCGTCACGCCCTGTTCCATAGGGAATGCTCTCACAGTAAGCTGTTCATGTGGTATGGAGTGTTTATAGTAATAATAACTACACAGACTAGGCTGCTGCTAGCACGAGTGCCTTGCTCAACACTCTGCAATACACAGTGGCCGGACCGTCACGCCCTGTTCCATAGGGAATGCTCTCACAGTAAGCTGTTCATGTGGTGTGGGGTGGTTATAGTAATAATAACTGCACAGACTAGGCTGCTGCTAGCACGAGTGCCTTGCTCAACACTCTGCAATACACAGTGGCCGGACCGTCACGCCCTGTTCCATAGGGAATGCTCTCACAGTAAGCTGTTCATGTGGTGTGGGGTGGTTATAGTAATAATAACTGCACAGACTAGGCTGCTGCTAGCACGAGTGCCTTGCTCAACCCTCTGCAACACACAGTGACCGGACCGTCACGCCCTGTTCCATAGAGAAGGCTCTCTCTGTAAGCTGTTCATGTGGTATGGGGTGTTTATAGTAATAATAACTGCACAGACTAGGCTGCTGCTAGCACGAGTGCCTTGCTCAACACTCTGCAACACACAGTGACCGGACCGTCACGCCCTGTTCCATAGGGAAGGCTCTCACTAAGCTGTTCATGTGGTATGGAATGTTTATAGTAATAATAACTGCACGGACTAGGCTGCTGCTAGCACGAGTGCCTTGCTCAACACTCTGCAATACACAGTGGCCAGACCGTCACGCCCTGTTCCTTAGGGAAGGCTCTCACTGTAAGCTGTCCATGTGGTATGGGGTGTTTATAGTAATAATAACTGCACAGACTAGGCTGCTGCTAGCACGAGTGCCTTGCTCAACACTCTGCAACACACAGTGGCCGGACCGTCACGCCCTGTTCCATAGGGAAGGCTCTCACAGTAAGCTGTTCATGTGGTATGGGGTGTTTATAGTAATAATAACTGCACAGACTAGGCTGCTGCTAGCACGAGTGCCTTGCTCAACTCTCTGCAACACACAGTGACCGGACCGTCACGCCCTGTTCCATAGAGAAGGCTCTCTCTGTAAGCTGTCCATGTGGTATGGGGTGTTTATAGTAATAATAACTGCACAGACTAGGCTGCTGCTAGCACGAGTGCCTTGCTCAACACTCTGCAATACACAGTGGCCAGACCGTCACGCCCTGTTCCTTAGGGAAGGCTTTCACTGTAAGCTGTTCATGTGGTATGGGGAGTTTATAGTAATAATAACTGCACAGACTAGGCTGCTGCTAGCACGAGTGCCTTGCTCAACACACTGCAATACACAGTGGCCGGACCATCACGCCCTGTTCCATAGAGAAGGCTCTCTCTGTAAGCTGTTCATGTGGTATGGAGTGTTTATAGTAATAATAACTGCACAGACTAGGCTGCTGCTAGCACGAGTGCCTTGCTCAACACTCTGCAATACACAGTGGCCAGACCGTCACGCCCTGTTCCTTAGGGAATGCTCTCACAGTAAGCTGTTCATGTGGTGTGGGGTGGTTATAGTAATAATAACTACACAGACTAGGCTGCTGCTAGCACGAGTGCCTTGCTCAACACTCTGCAATACACAGTGGCCGGACCGTCACTCCCTGTTCCATAGGGAAGGCTCTCACTGTAAGCTGTTCATGTGGTGTGGAGTGTTTATAGTAATAATAACTGCACAGACTAGGCTGCAGCTAGCACGAGAGCCTTGCTCAACACTCTGCAATACACAGTGGCCGGACCGTCACGTGCTGTTCCATAGGGAATGCTCTCACAGTAAGCTGTTCATGTGGTATGGGGTGTTTATAGTAATAATAACTGCACAGACTAGGCTGCTGCTAGCACGATTGCCTTGCTCAACACTCTGCAATACACAGTGGCCGGACCGTCACTCCCTGTTCCATAGGGAAGGCTCTCACTGTAGGCTGTTCATGTGGTGTGGAGTGTTTATAGTAATAATAACTGCACAGACTAGGCTGCTGCTAGCACGAGTGCCTTGCTCAACACTCTGCAACACACAGTGGCCAGACCGTCACGCCCTGTTCCATAGAGAAGGCTCTCTCTGTAAGCTGTTAATGTGGTATGGAGTGTTTATAGTAATAATAACTGCACAGACTAGGCTGCTGCTAGCACGAGTGCCTTGCTCAACACTCTGCAACACACAGTGGCCAGACCGTCACGCCTTGTTCCTTAGGGAAGGCTCTCACTGTAAGCTGTTCATGTGGTGTGGGGTGTTTATAGTAATAATAACTGCACAGACTAGGCTGCTGCTAGCACGAGTGCCTTGCTCAACACTCTGCAATACACAGTGGCCGGACCGTCACGCCCTGTTCCATAGGGAAGGCTCTCACTGTAAGCTGTTCATGTGGTGTGGAGTGTTTATAGTAATAATAACTGCACAGACTAGGCTGCAGCTAGCACGAGAGCCTTGCTCAACACTCTGCAATACACTGAGGACGGACCGTCACGCCCTGTTCCATAGGGAATGCTCTCACAGTAAGCTGTTCATGTGGTATGGAGTGTTTATAGTAATAATAACTGCACAGACTAGGCTGCTGCTAGCACGAGTGCCTTGCTCAACACTCTGCAATACACAGTGGCCGGACCGTCACGCCCTGTTCCATAGGGAATGCTCTCACAGTAAGCTGTTCATGTGGTGTGGGGTGGTTATAGTAATAATAACTGCACAGACTAGGCTGCTGCTAGCACGAGTGCCTTGCTCAACACTCTGCAATACACAGTGGCCGGACCGTCACGTGCTGTTCCATAGGGAATGCTCTCACAGTAAGCTGTTCATGTGGTATGGAGTGTTTATAGTAATAATAACTGCACAGACTAGGCTGCTGCTAGCACGAGTGCCTTGCTCAACACTCTGCAATACACAGTGGCCGGACAGTCGAAAGCTAATGTCCGAAACAGGAAAATATATTTTCCAAGTTACTTATTCGTTTTAATACATATTTTGGATTAATTAAGTTTACCGGTGAGTCTTCTGCCCCTTATTTTTCTAGTTTTCGCCCATATTTCCTTAGCCAAGCCCCAATGACCATAATCGACTTTGCAGGATTTATGACAACATTGAAGCAAAACCTTTACAAAAACATGTGTGCGACAAGTGATTATACAATGCATCAAACTGTCATAACGGTTTTAGCTGGATACGAAATTAACCTTTAAACCAAAGAACTATCCAATGTTCATAAATAGTACAGAAGTAATTACGTATAATTTACCGCAAGATAAGTGCAGGTTAGACCCTGGCAGTATAGGATACGGACACCCTGTATGTGGCTGCCTGTCAAAGGGTTAAATAATAAAGTGAATAATTTAATGATTTGGTGGAAATTAATAATTGATGAATTAAATAATATTTATAGCAATTATTTTGGAAATTCTTGAGCTGTATAGTAATTATTAATGCATTGTATACAACGAAACTGATGATTTAAGTAATGGCAGCTGATGGCCAGTGATCTGTTTGTTGCATAGGGGGCATTGTAAAATAGTGAGTGTTGTAAATAGCAGTGGTTAACAAAGATTGTACAAATTTTGTGTGTGTGTCAACAATATGTTGTGATGTTTTTTGCCACAGATTAGCTAAATTTAACGGTAAATGTTGGTAGAGGTTAGGAACAGGGTCGTATTATTGTGTTCAGTTGTTTCTCGAAGTCATTGTTGGTGAACCAGACCTTGACCAATACAGCAATGGCATCAATATTGGATTATCGTGCTGTTCAAGTATTCTATATGGGGTTATTTTGATGTTCATTTGTCTTTGGTAACTCTTTATAGGTCTGTATATTAACCTCCTACTATAGGACAATTATTAATTCTGAATGTACGTGGAACGCGGATTATACACTTGCAGCAAACATGAATGTGGCTTTTACATACCTTGTGTCCTTGTTTCATCTTCTGGGCGATATTACGTATTGAAATTACGAAGCCTGGCCACTACTGAACCTCATATATATGCTAAAGTTCGCAAATGTGTGTTTTTATATCTTGCTATTTTAAAAACGGGTGCCATGATCCGACAGCGCTTTTTTCTCGTTCAACTGTCAACCATGTGCACTCTAGCGGCACGTACCGAGGCACACACATTGTTGCCAACATGTGAAGTACAAAATCACTGTTGATCAAAAAAAAAATTCATAGGGACACGATAGGCTGTAACCATTGTGAAATCCCCAGTTATGCGGAAAAAGAACAAATATTTACTACAGGGGAGTGGTATACTGCATAGATAATATAGGGCAGATTATATACAAGTCGGACGTTTGTTTCAGACGATTTCCCTTGACCTTGAAGCTTGCGGGTGAGCCTGTACACAGTTTGTCTCTCGCCCTCTCGCTTCATAGTTGTCACCACCGGTCTGATGTAATGGAATTCCAGACTTGAGCACGTAACGACACCATCGTTCAGACCAGTACAGTCAGCGTCGAGGTATTGTGTGACGCGGAAGTACATGTTACACAGTTACGAACAGAAGCGTGAGAAAGATATGTCAATCATCTGACTGCATGGGACAGGTGACAACTCAGGCTTCCATTAAGATTTTTCACTCGTCTAAAACAAACGTCTGGCCTGTAGAAGAAAAACAACATAGTCATCACAGAAAAGGAAATTATTGCACGCATTTATCACAGGTAAATAAGTTTCACGATTACAGAGGAGCGAAATATTGCACTAGCCTAATTAGAGCTGCGCACTAGAGACAGAACTGGGCGCTTCTTTGTTTTACATACTACCGTAAGGGCGAGGTTGGCAATATTGTTTTCATGACGGACCAGTGGGGCTTACGAAGAGACCTGAATACTCACGACTGCAACCAAAGATGATTGATTTGGACTAATGGTGGCCACTGCTGTGATTTTGACTATATAAGTCGTGATCCTCTTTGGGATGGCCGGGTGGGTCACAGTCAATGGAGGAGGAAATATCTATTAAAACATCGCTCCCTGACTTGTCATTGTTTCATAAGGTATTTTGGCTAAATCAAGTATTGCAGATAATTTGATCGCACGTTCTATCTTCATTCAGCACTACGGGTTTAATTTATATTGTAAAATATGCAGGCGTATGAATATTTCACCCATATTGCAACAGCTTATCTTTTGGTGCTGTTATTATTACCAAGTAGTATGTCTTTATCTCCTTGACCTAAGGAGCTCTTAAATTTAAAACAATAAAAGTAAAAAATAAAACATAATACAAATTAGTATTTAAAAGTATAATATACTCATTGTCACTCGGAAGGCTTGTATTGGACACGAAGATCCCACTATTAAAGTATAATATACTCACTGTCACTTGGAAGGCTTCTATGGGGCACGAAGATCCCGCTATTAAAGTATAATATACTCACTGTCGCTCAGAAGGCTTCTGTGGGACACGAAGATCCCGCTATTAAAGTATAATATACACACTATCACTTGGAAGGCTTCTATGGGGCCCGAAGATCCCGCTATTAAAGTATAATATACTCACTGTCACTCAAAAGACTTCCATGGGACACGAAGATCCCACTATTAAAGTATAATATGCTCACTGTCGCTCAGAAGGCTTGTATTGGACACGAAGATCCCGCTATTAAAGTATAATATACTCACTGTCACTTGGAAGGCTTCTATAGGGCACGGAGATCCCGCTATTAAAGTATAATATACTCACTGTCGCTCAGAAGGCTTCTATGGGGCACGAAGATCCCGCTATTAAAGTATAATATACTCACTGTCACTTGGAAGGCTTCTATGGGCACGAAGATCCCGCTATTAAAGTATAATATACACACTGTCACTTGGAAGGCTTCTATGGGGCACGAAGATCCCGCTATTAAAGTATAATATACTCACTGTCGCTCAGAAGGCTTCTATGGGACACGAAGATCCCGCTATTAAAGTATAATATACTCACTGTCACTTGGAAGGCTTCTATGGGGCACGAAGATCCCGCTATAAAAGTATAATATACTCACTGTCGCTCAGAAGGCTTCTATGGGACACGAAGATCCCGCGCCCATCTCACAAAATATTCTTGCCAGTTGTCCACATTCAGATGTCTATAAGGTTTGGAGATTTCATTTATCCAGGAACTTCGTGGTCTTCCTACTGGCCGTTTTCCTCTTGGTTCTTCTGTAAAGATTTGTAAGATCGTCCCATCATCTCCCATCCTTAGTAAATGACCAGCCCATCGAAGTCTTCCGGAGTTAAAGATGTTGAATATTGGTGCTTGCTGTGATAATGAGTTTAGTCTTTATTTGATCTTTTTTCCAGCTTTGAGATGCGGAGTCAAATAATTTTCCTGTACAATTTATTTTCAAAAACCTGCAACTAGTGTTGTTCTTGTTTTGTTAAACTCCATGATTCTGCACCTCAAGTTAGAACTGGCCTAATGATGGTATTTTTCTCGTCGAAAATTTGAGTCCCAATAAAAACTGCCGGGAGTAGTTCACTTTATTAGCATTCTGTATTCTCACTTTAATTTTAAGTTTAACCTTATAGTTTATATGGTTATTAAACTTAAAATAATTAAAATTAAATAATTACAAATACAATATCCTTCCTCCCTTATAAAAGATCAATAGTTGCCATATTTGAAGACCTAGTTTCAGTAGGATCAATGTCACTGTTTTGTATAGGATTAACATTGTTTTAGACAGGGTTGACTCCTCACAGGCCAGATATTTGTATTTTAAAAACAAGAGGTGAATGTTGTTGGTTCCAAGATGTGCCGGAACAACCACTGCTACATCACTCCTACTAATAGTGTCTGTATTGTGCCCTCGCTCGAAGGAGCTTCCCAATTATCAACAAGTGTTATCGTCTGACGTGCATACAGGAGGTCACCTGTGAGCTGCTCAGGGCATTATTTGTTACGAACTGTCATGTTCCAGCGCACTTATTTATTCTCCTTGTCTTAATAACACTGCATTTCGTACCCTGAGGGTTGTATTAAAACTCCCTCTTGTGCTTTGTTGCAGAGTCAGGGTGAGTTGTGTGGTGCTGTGTACAGCACACTAGTACGAGATGTAGAAGACAGAAAGCAGCATCTGTGTGATCAGAAAAGGGCTCTGGAACAACAGCAAGATCAACTAAACGTGAGAGAGAAGAATCTTAAATCATGGGAATCAGTTCTTAAAGCAAGGGAAGAGGTAGTGTCTCAGCGCGAGAGAGGTCTTGCCGAGAGAGAAGAGCAAGTGAAGAGAGCTCTTGCCGAGAGAGAAGATCAAGTAAATAGAATTCTTGCTGAGCGAGAGAGAGAGGTTCAAGAAAGGGAATATCTCGTACAGAAGAGAGAGGATCTGTCATCAGAACGCAATCAGGAGTGGAGCAATAGGGGTGAAGGCCCTCGATGGCAGGACGTGCTTCAAGAAGAACAGGTGCTTCCCTGGGCAGCTGAAGAGGGGCACCTTTCTGTAGTAAAGTTCCTCTTGCAGAGATCTACCACCGAAGATGACAAGCGGATGGTCCTCAACGCCGCCGCTGAATATGGACGGCTGGAGGTAGTGAAGTATGTGGTGGAGCGGGAGAACAGCCTGTCATTCGGGGAGTGCTACATGGACGTCAACACGAGCAACCATTACAAAGGACTGCCGGCGGTGCACTTAGCTACCAAAGGAGGACATATTGGTGTAGTTCAGTACTTAGCCAACAATAGAGCATCACTGGTCAGTCCCGGCTGGTCCTTGCTTCATACAGCTGCAAATTGGGGGCAGCTTGAAGTAGTTAGCTGCTTGATAAAAGGCCATCACTTGGATCCTCTTGTTACAGACTGCAGCGGCCTTGCACCTCTCCACATTGCTTCAGGGTCTGGTCACCTCGAGGTGGTGCACTGCCTGGTGACAGAATGTCATGTAGACACTTGTGTTAGAGACAGCAATCAGAACACTCCGCTACACCATGCTGCACAGTCTGGTCACCTCGAGGTGGTGCGCTTCCTGGTGGCCGAGTGTCATGTAGACCCTTGTGTTAGAGACAGTAATTAGAACACTCCCCTACACCGTGCTTGCAGGGTCTGGTCACCTCGAGGTGGTGCACTACCTGGTGACCGAGTGTCATGTAGACCCTTGTGTTAGAGACAGTAATCAGAACACTCCTCTACACCGTGCTGCAGGGTCTGGTCACCTCGAGGTGGTGCACTACCTGGTGACCGAGTGTCATGTAGACCCTTGTGTTAGAGACAGTGATCAGAACACTCCTCTACACCTTGCTGCACAGTCTGGTCACCTCGAGGTGGTGCGCTACCTGGTGGCCGAGTGTCATGCTGATGTCAATGTAAGAACCTCTAAAGGGAGTACACCTAAGGATGTTAGTACAGGGGCTGTGAGAAAATTCTTGTCCAGTGTTAGGATAATATAAAATTATCTTCTGCAACACGTTAATGAGTCTGGTCACTAACTCACTTTCGTGGTGACATCGAAATATAGAGCGTTATTCACTTAGAAACTGTTTTTATTCCCTTGGAGATGTTGATGTTAATTTTCAGATTCCCTGTTGGTTTACGAGGCTAGTAAAATGGCAAGCTTCATTTTAATCAGCGATTATTGGCTTCATCACCTGTGTTTCGTTAATATAGTGTGGTGGATCCCTTGGCCATCAGCCCCGTATTGATAGGTTGGTCCTCAGATCTGGATATTTGGGTTAGGTATTTCAATACGTTAAACTGTGTTTTGAGGTGATTGTAGCCAAGTGTTAAGAAACTTATGAGTGAGTGTAATTTATTGAAATATGAAAAATGTAGCATAAAAAGGAATACATATGAAGGCCCTGGGGTAAAAACTATGAGAGTGAGAATGGATGAGTTTTTCAATAAAACTATTTTAAAGTTCAAAACGACTGTTCTTAAGCAGCCGTTAACAATGTGTAATGTACAACTATAAATGAACGATAAAAGTACTTGAGAACATATTCTAAAACAACATTGTTATTTCCTTAACATTTCAAAATGTTGTAAACCTTTGAATACACTTAATACACATTGTCGGGGAGATGAACGATGAGAGTCAGTAGACAATTTTACACAAACTATCAAACCAAGATTTCATTTCACTCAAGATTTTCAAACATTATTCCCTTTTTAATTTCACTTTTAAAGTTCATTTGAGACTTAAATTGAGTCATTAGCTGAGCCTGAAGAATCTATGAATCAATCAATACTTGAGTTGTCGCAAAGTTTTCATCAACTTGAAAGTCTTTCAGTTAGCCTCACCCTAAGTTTGGTATGCTTCTAATCGCATTGCGCTTCGCCTGAACACAAAAATAAGCATTTAACTGTGCACCCTTTTTGGAAGTCCATACATATTCCGTCTATACTTTCAGAATTTTGGGAAGCCTTTGTTGCTGACCTTTAACGTTCATAAAAAACTTCAGCTTTCCATAAGTGAAGTTCATGGATAATTTTGATTTGCCTCACTTTATCTTGTACCATTTTCATGTCCCCTTTTGCGTTGTCGATTTCCACTTGGAGATCTCGTTCCTTTACTCTAAATTCGTCACATGTACTACTTGAGTCAATACGGGTGTACCCAAAGCGAACGTTGTACTTTGTATTAAAAATCTCTCTATGCGTGTCATAAGATACGTGGTCAGGATATTACATGGCATGTAAACTTATTATGTCATTGTGGCAGATATACTTTCTTAGAATCACAAAGACTATAGTGTGCCTTATGACCTTTCAGAGAGGAAATATGCTCATAGATTTTGAATTTTCCAGTTTTAAAAACACTTAACACTAATCCTAAGTTCTATTAACTCGTAACTTAATGATAAATAAAACACACTGACAATAAACAACTCACTCAATGAAGATAGGCCTAACAACAAAACAGCAAGGAATTCTGGGAGTGGCTGGCTGACCCTAGCAGCTTGAATCTCATCACTTGTGGAAAATATTCCCCTGCTCATATCTATTGACTGCCATCATTTGTTGTATCGTTGGAAGGTATAGCATCACCATAGCAACCCACTGGCAATAATAACTCATTTTTTTTCATTTTCATGAGACTCATCGTTTTTCCCCCTGGCCCTGCATATGTAATTTTGATTGAAAATATATACAGTAATTCGTGCTAGAGTTGGCCTTTGAAGTCGAGTCAGTCAAAATGTTTCAGTTCAACTTGGATGGAGATTGCAGAGCTTCAATTGTGAATGATTTTGTTGACCGTAAATCTAGCCTCCAATCATGTTAGAAATAATGGCACCGTATCCGCAAATGCAAGGTAATCTGCCTGGGCAATGAAAACAAAGAATCCGATAAAGTTCAGGATCCAGACACAAAAAAATTAATTGCCGCAAACGAAGACTACATTGTACCTAGCAGTGAGAAATATAGAGCCAGAGTGGTTTCTTACTTACTCCCAAGTATGCTCCTTTCTTCTTCTTCAGCGCGAATAGGTCTGCTAGGACCACGCGTAATCAATACTTATTGGCCTTGATGTTTGCCCAATAACTCTTCAAGCGCAACGATTTCTGCGACCAGACGTTTCTGGTAGGACTTCTCTCTTTTCCCTCAAAACCCTGTGTATAAGTAATTTCCTCTCGATCCTTGAGATTGGGAAAACCTAATTCAGCCAACTCCTTTCCCGCTTGTTTTTACCAATTGGACCTTGTTGCCTTTTTCTGCAAAAAACGTATAGATTTTGTGTGTTAACATAGTTGGGTTCATTCTGTCCAAATGTCCCATGAATTGGATCCTTCTCATACGGATTGTATCTGTGATTCTGGTAATTTTCAATTATACGTCAGCATTAGGTTTTGGAAGGTGAATTCTATCTTTGATTCTTGGACCCAAAATTTTTTGCTTGGTTTTGCGTTTCTTAATCTCCAATTGATTTCACAGTGCTTTATGTTGTCGATTAAGTGTGTCTGCTGCATAAAGGGCTGCAAGTAAGACTACTGTTTCATAATGTTGAATTACAATTCTAAGAGAGACATTTTTGTTATAAACTTGTTTAGTCAAAAGGAAAACAGCTTTCATTTTCTGTAGTCTTGCTTCTATAGATTTTCTTTCGTTACCAGTTTCAATGATCCATTCACCTAAATATGTGAAGTCTTTCACTCGCGAGAGCTTACAATTATAAACGCGGACTGTATTCGGAGCAGTTTTAATATCCGTCATAAATTTTGTTTTGTCAAAAGTTATCCGTAAGCCGAACACTCAATTTTCAGTAGCAAAATTGAAAGACTGCTCTAGTCCGAGATAATTCCCCTAATTAATGTTCTCTTTGGAGCCTTTATTTGATACTTGCCAAATTTACACCTCGGTTAATTAGGGGCATTTTCTCACAAATTTACTTGGACTAGAGCAGTCTTTCAATTTTGCCAATGGAATTTGAGTGTTCCTACAATAGTATACCTTAAGTGTTTATTATTATTATGTTGTTTATAATGTGCAAGTGCAACAACCATATCTGTCTCCATCACATTTCATCCACATCATCCATTTGTCAATGACTGGCCATTAATGTCACACAATGTGTACTAGCTGATGAAGGGGCAGAATACTACTCCTCGAAACATGTACTAGTGGTTAAATAAACACAATAAGTATCGACTAGACGGAACGTAGGATATTTTTTAAAGTTCTATGCTGACCCAAAGAATTCTTTGTGCTAACATGCAGCAGAAAGGTCACGACTTCACCATATTTGTAATGCAACATCGCTGTTATATATCACATTGACATCAGAATTTGTTTCTCACATTTTATGGATCAGATTCTCTGTAAGGAACGTGAATATATGTTTTATTGATGGAAGTTATTTCTGTGGAAACTCTAATGGTAGATTAACACTTGATCTTACGACTTGTGTTCACCTGTATTATAACTCATAGAATCGTGGATCCTGTACTTTGAAATAATCTGGTGGCGGCATTCCCGACATCTTGTGACTGTGCTAATAAATGTTGATTGATTCATCCATTTCCAGACAACATTTTCAAATACTTTCTAAATATCTTATTTTCCTTCACAGGAGCATTGGTGTAAATGGGTTAGGGTTTTAAGATTAAGTTGTGATCCTTCTGTATGTGGCTCCGAGCTATGAATAAATAGATCTCCTTTCTTTCATTGTTCAGGAGAATTCTGAATTAATATTTAACACACTTCCCAATAACATCACACTTGTGTATTGCTTTTGTTAAGATGGGAAAGGCTGCAAAGTTATATTTTACATGTTTAACAAGTATTGTAACAGGAAGCCTCCGTGGCTTAGGCGGCAGCACGCCGGCCTCTCACCGCTGGTTCCGTGGTTCAAATCCCGGTCACTCCATGTGAGATCTGTGCTGGACAACACGGAGGCAGGCAGGTTTTTCTCCGGGTACTCCGGTTTTCCCTGTCAAAATTTCATTCCAGCAACACTCTCCACTATCATTTCATTTCATCTGTCATTCATTTAATCATTGCCCCAGAGGAGTGCGTCAGGCCTCGGCAGCCGGCACAGTTCATATCCTCGCCGCTAGTTGGGGGCTTCATTCATTCCATTCCTGACCCGGTCGGAGACTGGAAGCAGGCTGTGGATTTTCATTTTTCAACAAGTATTGTAACAATTTGATAAATCAGTGTACTTTGTAAATTGATTTGTGCTTATCTGAGAAAGTATAAAACTAGCTTTTGTTTGTATGATATGGAGTCTTCGTACAGCTGTTGTGGGCTGTGGACAATCTTTCTTAGTGTGTAAATATTTTAAAATGTTCATCCAAGTGTAAATAAAAATGTATTTTAATGTAAATGCTTCTTTGGTGCTTGAACCAACACCCTCTTGACACAAAGGCCTTTACATTCAAACAAGATGGTGCTTCAACCAACACCACCTAGACACAAAGGCCTTTGCATTCAAACAAAATGGTGCTTCAACCAACACCACCTAGACCCAAAGGCATTCAAACAAGATGGTGCTTCAACCAACACCACCTAGTCACAAAGGCCTTTGCATTCAAACAAGATGGTGCTTCAATACCACCTACAGGGCTTCCAGCGATTTACATTTATTTACTTTTGTTTAAAAGACTTACTTTTATTTACTTTTTTTGAAGTTAATTTTTTTTTCGGAACTCCTTTACTTTTTTTCTTTTTTACCTATCGCTGCGGTGCAATTATTATTTATACCTTGTGCCGCGCTACCTATAGCGTCTTCTCTGCCGCGTGTGCAGCGCGCTCTAGTTATAAATCAAGAAAGAGATTCTCCAGCCGGACTAAGGTTTTCGAACCTCTTCGGACCATGCCGTGTCATCTACCGGCCGGCTGTAGAATAGAGCTCGCGATCCTCGTTCAGACGGCGTTGCGTTTACTGTGATGAGTCGTGTTGTGTTTACGCCGAGCGCTGTGTTCGTTGTTGCGCACGGAAAAGCGTGGTTTTGTGAGGTGGAAAGTGTGGGAGGCAAGTACTCGGTAAGTACTGAATTGTAATTTATGTGATACCTATTAGTGACTGATGTTTAGGACCAAAGAAAGATATGCTTCCTGTCGATGAACAATCTAAGCCTGGGCCAAGATTAGGCCTACATTGCATGGGAATTCGCTTTAGTTGTTTAAATGTGCCGTTAAGATACCATTTATTTTATAACACATCTTTGTGGTTTACAGTGATTCAAAGGGCTTTTCGAGTATATGTTCGTTCTGTTTTCTAAGTATTGTAGCTGTAGAGGTGGGGGAGAAGAGGGGTCGTTATTTCGCTTTCTGTAAGAGCAACATTTTTGTGGCAATACGTAGTGATGCTTTGTGCACTTCGAATTTCTTAGTACAACACTACTCGGTACCTGAAATTACAGTATTCTCGTAGGGACACTTGGTCGGGTTTTATTCTATTTTCTAAGCATTGTACCGTTGGATTTGGGGAAGGGGGCGGGAGGAGTCACCAGTTCGTTTCCTGAGAGAGAAATCCTGCCGATATAATATGTACTAAATATGGTTTGATTAAATTAATGTGGGGAAATTCTATCTAAAATTCTGTTCTATTCTTGTAAGGGACACTTTGTCGGGTTTTAACCTGTTTTCTTAGCGTTGTCGCGTTTAGGAGAGGAGGGGTCATTGGTTCGTTTTCAGTTGGAAAAATAATGGTGTGGCAATACGTACTAGCGATGCTTTGTGAAGTTGCAATTCCTTAGGAGAAGTATTATACTATCTAAAGTTACAGTATATTCCATTCTCGTAACGAACACTAAAGATTGAATTCTTACCTGTTTTCTGAGTATTGTTGGAGGAGTGGGGGGAGAGGGGTAGTTTTTTCACTATATGTGAGAGAAAAAATAGTGCGACAATAGTGCGGTACAAACTATCCATGCTTTGTGTAATTTCTTAAAGAAAGTGTTCCCTAAAATGTTAGTATTCTGGTAAGGAACATCAGGCCGGATTTTAACCTGTTTTCTGAGCTTTGGAGGTGGGGGAGGGGACGGACTGTTGGTTCGTTTTGGTGCGGATGCGTTGTGTAGTTTGAATATGTCTATTGTCCGTCCAGAGTTAAGAGTGTACTACGGGCTCTAGGGTAGTACTATTTACATTTTATTATATTTTCGTTAAGAACATTAGGTCGAATTTTACATGCTGTCTTTTAAGCATTGTAACGTTGGAGGTGGGGCAAAAGGTGGGGTCGTTGGTTCGTTTCCGGTGAGAGAAATTATGGTGTGGCATACCTAGCGATGATTTGTGTTGTTTAATTTTATTACGAGGTAAGTACGCTTCTATCCTAAATTATATTCTAGTAACGATTACTTCCCTTCGTCGTGCTTTAACTTTATTTCCCCAACAACGCTGGACTTGTGGTGTAGGGGAGGGGGAGGAATTGACTTGGTTTAAAGATAAACGTGATGGTGTAGCATAGTCGCATTATGTTTCGTCAAAGCTTTTTCTTATTAGGGAAATCTTAAAATTGTTTAAGAACTTATTGCTTGAAAACCTTCCCTATGTTAAATTGTTCGTCCAAGGGGGGCGCTAATCCCGCAATAGGCTACTTGCTTCAATGGCTACCGATTTATTTACTAGTTGTCTAGGATGGAAAAGGATGGGGAGTCAAAAGTGACATTGTAGGCGTACATTACGAGAAAAAGGGGGGGGGGGGCTTCGTGTCGAACTGAGACTTTTTAAACTGATTTTTCTAGCGTTGCGAATGACATGTTACATATTTGAATGTGGTTCTCCAGAGCCATTGTTACTTTTGTTTGAACCCTTTATGAGCTTTGGTGTTCTCATAGCTATTTCTTATTATTTTAGGGTCATGACGTGCCACACAAAGAGCTCCTGGTTGGAGTTGGTTGATTCGCTGGGATACAAGATGTCTCTGTGGATATCGATCAAAGGGAAAACAACAGCTTTTTGCGAAATTTGCGAGTGCTCAATTGACTGTGCCAAGAAAGGAGTAAACGCTGTCAGCCAACATGTGCTAACCGGAAAACACACAAAAAATGCAGAGGAAAGATGAGATACAACCCAGCAACGATTTATGAAGCGCTCAGCCACATCTTCAAGCTCTGGAATTCCGGCTTCAACGGGTATCTCGACTGAAAATTATTATCAAGTGGGTGTGGTTTCCCTTAAGGACAAGACGTACAGGCAAGAGCTCCAGTGGGTTATGAAATGTGTGGTGTCCAATTATTTCGCATCTTATTGTGATCATATTTCGGACTTATTTAAAAATGTTTGGTTCGGGAGTAGGCGAGGATTTCAGTTTAGGTCGAACTAAAGTAGGGTATTTGATGATAGAAGCACTGAGTCCACACTTTAGAAAAATGTTAGAGGATGCCATGCAATCTGACCACTCCCTGTGTTTTGACGAAACACCGAATAATGAAGGACTGAAAGAACTGCAGACTTTGATTCGTTTCTGGTCGAAAATGGAAGATAGGATCGTAGGACGTCATTTAGAGACTTTTTTATTGGCCATGCAACTGCAGAAATTATTGTTGAACACTTGGTAAAGGCTTTAGAAAATGCAGATCTAGCCATTTCTAGACTGTTAATGTTGAGCTGTGATGGACCTATTGTTAATAAGGCTGTTATAAGACTAATGAACGAGCTTGTAAAAAAATGGGGGGGAAAGAACTTGTCGATATTGGAACTTGCAATCTGCACGTCGTACTCAATGCATTTTTGAAAGGACTTGAAAAATTAAGCATGGACATAAGTGATTTTGCAGTGAAAGTGTATTTGTTTCTTAATGACTTTCCTAGTCACTGGGAAGACTTTGTGATGATCCAAACAAAGCTTCAGTTGGCAAATCACAAATTCATCAAGCACGTGGGATCGCGATGGCTCACTTGGGCACCGGCAGCAAAAAGGTTGATAGAACAGTGGGCTGCCCTCAAGGTTTATTTAATCGAGTTTTTGCCCAAAAAACGGAAGCAAGCAGCTTCTAATGAGCGCCCGCTATAGAAGTATTTTAAATGTCTTGAAAAGACCTCGTACAAAGGCAGGAGTCTGCTTTATTATTGAAAGTGCAGAAATCTTCGAAAGATTTTCATTACTTTTCCAGAGAGAAGAACCGTTAATCCACGTTCTGCATGAAGAGATGCTGTCTCTTAACACTGTTCTGTTCGGAAAAGTAGTGAAGAGCGATGTCTTAAAAGACCTCAAAAGCCTGACCATTTCTCCAGAAAATCTCCTTTCATTAGGAGACATTGTGTAGGACAAGGAAACACAAGAAGCTCTGAAAAACGTCCCAGGCGTCGATGCCCTGCAATTCAAGAAGCATGTTCAGGAGCACTTCATTGCTGCCGGTGAATATTTACGACAGAAATCTGTACTAGCTTACGATGCCGCGAAACATTTCACATTTCTGAAATCTTCTGAGAGAACCAAATCCACTTATCGAAGCGTGGCTAAAGTTGCCCGCTGAATGCCGTTTTAGGTGGCCGAAAGTCACCTTGACGATGAATGGACGTTGCTGCAGGTAGAACAGCAAATTGATAATTCCGATGAACAATTACCTGTGGAGGAACATTGGAAAAGGGTATTTTCCCTTAAAAACGCATCCAGCGAAGTGATGTATCCAACGATTCAGCGCCTTGTCTTTAGCTCATGGCAGTAGTGAAGTGGAAAGAGGTTTTTCTCTGTCCGGCAGAGTTTTGTCTCCTGGCCGTTCAGCAATGTCATGCGCAACACTCAACGCCAAACTTAACATTTGCCATGGATTGCAACAGTTTGAGAACAAGCCACAGAACGTTCCCATAACTCCCGATTTGATCACCGCAGCCAAATTTGCTCATTCGAAGTACCAGGAAAAACTTGAGAAAGAGAGGAATCAGAGAATCAGAAGAAACTTAAAGAAGAAGAAAAGAGACTTGTAATCGAAGCAAACAAAAAGATGGAGGAAGGAAGATTGGAAATAAAAAAGCTGGAAGAAAAGGTGAAACAAGCGAAGACTGAGGACGCAAAACAGGTAAAAGCGGCCGACACTTCTTGATGAAGCGATGAACAGATTAAAAGAAGCTATCAAGAAGAATGACTTGGAAGGAGCGAGAGTTGCACAAGGGCTTTTGAAAGGAGCGAAAGCTCTGAAGAAGGAAGGGAAAGACAAGGAGACGAAGATAGAAGCTCTTCAGCAAAAATTGGACAAGAGAAAGGCGTCACTCATATCATCATTTTTTCAGAAGAAACCGAAGACAGACTAATGTCTAACTGATTACTAATTCTAGTCCAAAACCAATGTTACTTTTTACTTTAATTCAGTCAGTATGAAACTACTCTCATGGTGTAAGATTGTAGTGTGAGTTATTTTATTTAATTCCATTTTATTTTATATAATAACATATCTATAACGTATGAATGTGTGTTTTTTCCATACCATTTAACAAGGCGCCTTATTGTTTATCCAAGAATTGTGCATAAATATTGGTATATATATATATATATATATATATATATATATATATATATATATATATATATATTAGGTTTAAGTAGAAAGAGTGTATTTTGCATACCACGCTGTTCAAATATTTGTTTATGTATGTACATTTTATATGCAGTAATTGAGAAATGTATCAACTAGCTATGGAAAAAATATGCAGTTACCGGTATTTTAAATCTTTGAAACAACTATTAATATGACCGCGGTAAGCTGTAACGGGTCAATTTTGTAATTTATAATTTGTCCAGTATGGTACTATTGCGATCGTAAGTAATGCGACACCCTCGCTACTTCAAACGCGCGTAAATCTCAAACAGTAAGACGTACAAAATAATGTTAAGAACTAAAGTTGGAGATCTTGCTAAGATGTGTTACTTGGATTCAGAGAACTTTTTTGTGCCTCTTAACATATACAAGTGTTTGAAGTAGCGAGGGTATCCCATTACTTATGATCGCGTCAGTACTTATGGCCTTCTGACGGGTAACGGGAACATGCGTTTCTCTACTAAAGGTCGTTACCTCGAGGGAAGCTCGTATTTAAAGTTTTGCTTGTTTACTTTTCTTTACTTTTTCTTTGAAAAAATATTTACTTTTATTCACTATAAAAAACGGAATATTTACTTTTTGTACTTTTTTTTGCTGCCGTACCTCGCTGGAAGCCCTGCACCTACACACAAAGGCCTTTGCATTCAAGCAAGATGGTGCTTCAAACAACACCACCTAAACTCAAAGGCCTTTGCATTCAAACAAGATGGTGCTTCAATCAACACCACCTAGACTCTAAGGCCTTTGCATTCAAACAAGATGGTGCTTCAATCAACACCACCTAGACACAAAGGCCTTTGCATTCAAACATGATGGTGCTTCAACCAACACCACCTACACACAAAGGCCTTTGCATTCCAGCAAGATGGTGCTTCAAGCAACACCACCCAGACACAAAGGCCTTTGCATTCAAACAAGATGGTGTTTGAACCAACACCACCGAGACACAAAGGCCTATGCATTCAAACAAGATGGCGGGCACAGAAGGCAGAGCTGCTGGAGCCATGACCTATATGGCAGGTTCCTTGCAACTGATACATCATCGTCAGCAGCATTTATAGGCCATGACTTCATCCTTTTACCTTTACATGCCTAACAAACAAATACGGCACACTACTGAATAAGCTTCTTCTCGTTGTTCGCCTGAAAATGAAACCTCACGGGAATTGGGCACCGCGGGAAAAAATGAAACATACACTATTTTACTCTTCCTGGATTAATTTGCTGTATGTCAATAGCCAACGGCCATAGAAAAGAGCGCTAAATTACCAGCAGTAAAATATACATATTTTATACTATTATCTTCAATATATGCATAAGATCAGGTTTTA
The DNA here is from genome assembly GCA_946902985.2 of Meconema thalassinum. Classification (NCBI taxonomy): domain Eukaryota; kingdom Metazoa; phylum Arthropoda; class Insecta; order Orthoptera; family Tettigoniidae; genus Meconema; species Meconema thalassinum. The sequence goes on along the minus strand of OX336388.2, from coordinate 43,112,671 downwards.
GCTAGATATCTGGACTTGCCTTCTAAACAACTGTGCCGTTCTTCACAACATTTTCCGGTTACCCATTTCATCATTTAAACTAGGGGTTTACTAGATGTTGACATCGGCCTCAGTGCCCTACCGCACTGGGCAATTCGGAAGATGAGATGGAACAGCCCCAGGTATGGCCCTTATGGGCAGTAAAGAGAATAATTCACCGTTTGAAATGAGCTATAAATCACCTTTCTAACATTACAGTTTCGCGAAATATCGAGGGAAATAAAAGTTGATGACCTTGCAGTTTTGGGTTATTTGGATAAATCGACAGTCCATAAGAAAGGGGGCTTCATCCCGAGCAAAATTATATCCCACGTGGACATCTACGATTATTGGTTCACGAAATATAGGGGGGGAAACGTCGATTTCCTAAAAGTTATGTTTTTTTGGTAAGAATCATCAAATATAAGTGGCTCACGGTAAAGATGAAAGGTGCTACTGCCCACCGGGTCTGGTTAGGGATACGGTATGGGCCAACTTACCTTTTTTCAAGAGGTCCACCTCGCTTCAGCAAAATCACCTCCAGACGACATGCCCCAACAGAAGAACACCAAAAGGGGTGGAAGGAGGGTGGAGAAGGGGAAGACACAGGCTCGACTACAGAAACCCCCCAATAACTAACAGAACTGCTGCCGACGAAATAATACCACAACAGTTGCTTAAAAATTTAAAATAAAATTTAATTGTTAAAATTTAAAGGAACACCTCCACCAGAAAACAGAACATGCATCCGCCAGCATAAATTACAATAAAGGCAAGAGACGGCTTAACATGCTTGCTTGCAAAGCAAACAAAAGAAAAGAATTAAATTAAAATTAAAATGTTAAAGCCCAAAGATAAAAAAAAATACAGGCATAATTAAATGAGAAAGGGCTTGATAATTTACAAGGGAATGCAATACCGATCCGACATGCAGTGATCCAGGCCACGACATAAAACGAAAAATCTAAAATTAAATTAATAAAATAAAATTGGATCAGAAAATAAATCCATAATTTGCATGACGGAGAAAAACACAGTAACATTCACAAAAAACGCAAAGTTAAACCAACAAGATTAATAAAAAACATATTAAGCTAACACCACAACACGTTTGAGTTTACCGCTCGACGCCAAGATAATGCTTCAAGACCAGAATGCACTCGGGCCAAACAAAAACAAAACAAACATGGCCACAGGAGCAGACGACCACATGTCAAATCGAAATTACGGCAAACAATTAGCATAAAATTAATTTTAAAGTCACCAAAGAGAAATAAAAAGGAGGAAGGAATTACGCTTTAACACTATTGACATGAGCCATATTAGGGTGCACGGATCGTAAAACAGATTAATAATATGCCAATCCCAAGATTGCCAAAAGAAAATAAATAATAACACGTAAAATAAACTAGAAATGTGTCTCCAGAAGGTACGAAGAAAAAAATAACAAAATTAATATATATCTGGTAACATTATTAAAACAGAAATAAATTAGGCCTACCAGGCGAAACAAAACACAAGATCAAACATTTATACAAGGCCAATATTGGAGCTCCCATAATAAAATAAATACGGCTTAGAATAACATTACGTACCTTAAAAAGTTCTCAGTGGAGACACAATAAAAATAAATTAATCAACACACAATTTAAATAATATAAGAGACTAGCTGAAGTACCCGTGCTTCGCTACGCGTCATAAATAAATTAAAATGTGAAGGTGACAGTTAAAACAGGGGATAGGCGAGGTGCTGCGCAGAGGGAGATTAAGGATGGAACATTTTGTCCAACTACACCGTTCGGCGTTGACCGTGTTTTCTAGCACAAATTTAGGTTTTACTCGCTAACCGTTGGAGAAACCATTCGGATAGAAAATGTAATTTTAAACCTCGTATATTCCATCAGGAGTTTGCTATTTCTTAGCGTTCACTTTTTATTTGAAATGGAAATATGAAAGTTTGAAACCAAAGGGTGTAGTGACGTCACTAAAATGGTCGCCATCTTTAAATAGTGCAAAGTATTGAAATCAAAAGTAGCCTATATGTTAACCAGGTAAATCAGCTACTTCCATGTAAAATTCATGTAAATCGGACCAGTGGTTCTTGCGTGATTGAGTAATACACAGACACACACCATTTTAGCCTCGCTTCGCTCGCGTCATAGTCGTGTCATATTGTTGTTCAATCAAATGCAGGTTTAACCCCGTTAACATCGCTTTAGAACCTGAATATCCAAAAATCCCTCCTTAGTAGACTTTTTCGACTCACAACAAACATATCCCCTTCTTCTAACTTTAATAGTTTTGGTTGGTCGATGAGAGTGAATATCCAAAAATCCTTCCTTAGTGGACGTTTTTCTTCCAGAATTTCACCACTCGCCATATGCCCCTTAAATTGGATTTATGAAAAAACGGTCGAACACCTACTTATTTTAATTATTTATTCATTTATTTATTCTTAAGCTGATTGAAACTCGGAGAAAATCAAACTCCTCGCCTATGTCGTTTAAGAGATACACGCTCCGTTAGGAATCTTTTAACCCCCACTTTTCATCCCTTTCACCTCATAATATACACCACATCGAAAAACCATTAGACATGTGTCAGCTTATTTTTAATGATTAGTATATATGCCAAGTATCACATCCCCAAATGAAACCACTCGTGAGATATTGTTATTCAATTAAATGCACTTTTACCCCCTTAACACCTCTTTAGAACCTGAATATCCAAAACTCTTTCCTTAGTGGACGTTTTCGACATACAACGAACATATCCCCAAAATTTCATGTTTCTAACTTCAATAATTTTGGCCGGGCGATGATGAGTGAGTGATTCAGTCAGGACATTTTCTTTCATTTATTTTTTGAGAATTTCACCCCTCCCCTTGAACCCCTTAGATTGGATTTATGAAAAAAAAAACGGTCGAACACCTATTTACTTATTTAAAACTGTTTTTCCTCAGAGTTTGATGAGTGAGTAAGTGATTCAATCAGTTAGGACACTTTCATTCCTGTTTTCCCCCGAATTTCACCCCTTCCCATGGGCCCCTTAAATTGGATTTATAAAGAAATGGACGAACACCTATTTACTTATTTTTTTAAGCTGCTTTTTCCTCTGAATTTCAAACTTATCGCCTATGTTGAATAAGAGATACAGTACATGCTCCGTTAAGAATCCTTCAACCCCCAATTTTCTCCCCTTTCACCTCATAATATACACTATATCGATAAACCCTTAGACATATGTCTGCTTATTTTGAATGATTAGTTTATATGCCGAATATCACATCCCCAAATGAAACAACTCGTGAGATATTGTTATTCAATGAAATGCAAGTTTAACCCCCTTAACACCCCTTCAGAAGATGAATATCCAAAAATCCATCCTTAGTGGACTTTTTCGACATACAAAGAACATATCCCCAAAATTTCAAGTTTCTAACTGCAATAGGTTTCTGGGGGATGATGAGTGAATATCCAAAAATCCTTCCTTAGTGGACTTCTTTCCCCAGAATTTCACCCCTCCCCATGAGCCCCTTAAATTGGATTTATGAAAAAAAACGATCGAACACCTATTTACTACTTTTTCAAGCTGATTTTCCTCCCTGAGATTCATACTTTTTGCCTCTGTCTTTTAAGAGATACTTGCTCCGTTAATAATCCTTCAACACTCACTTTTCACACATACACCTCATAATATACACCACATCGAAAAACCCTCAGACATGTGTCTTCTTATTCTTAATGATGAGTTTATATGCCGAGTATCCCATCCCAAAGGAAACCAATCGGGAGATATTGTTATTCAATTAAATGCAAGTTTACCCCCTTAACACCTCTTTAGAACCTGAATATCCAAAATTACTTCCTTAATGGACGTTTTCGACAAACAACGAACATAGCCCCAAAATGTCATGTTTCTAACTTCAATAATTTTGGCTGGGCGATGATGAGTGAGTGAGTAGGTTAGGACATTTTCTTTCAATTATTTTTCAGAATTTCACCCCTCTCATGAACCCCTTAAATTGGATTTATGAAAAAAAAACGGTCGAACACCTATTTACTTATTTTTGAGCTGTTCTTCCCCACTGAGTTTGATGAGTGAGTGAGTTAGGACACTTTCTTTCCTGTTTTTTCCCCCAGAATTTCACCCCTCTCCAAGGGCCCCTTAAATTGGATTTATGAAAAAAAACGGTCGAACACCTGTTTACTTGTATTTTAAGCTGTTTTTTCCCGCCGAATTTCAAACTTCTCGCCTATGTCGTTTAAGAGATACACGCTCCGTTAAGAATCTCTCAACCCCCAATTTTCACCCCTTTCACCTCATAATATACACCACATCGATAAACCCTTAGACATATGTCTGATTATTTTAATGATTAGTTTATAACCGAATATCACTTTCCCAAATAAACAACTCATGAGATATCGTTATTCAATGAAATGCACGTTTACCCCCTTAACTCCTCTTTAAAAACCGAAAAAAAAATCATTCATTAGTTGACGTTTTCGACATACAGCGAACATATTCCCAAAATTTCATGTTTCTAACTTTAATAGTTTTCGCTGGGCGTGATGAGTGAGTGACTCAGACAGAACATTTTCTTTCAATTATTTTTACCAGAATTTCACCCCTCCCCATGGGCCCCTTAAATTGGATTGATGAAAAAACGCTTGAACACCTATTAACTTATTTTTAAGCTGTCTTTATCCCCTGAGTTTGATGAGTGAGTCAGTAAGTTAGAACACTTTCTCTTCTTTTTTCCCCCTAGAATGTCACCCCACCCCATTGCCCCCTTAAATAAATTTATGAAAAAACGGTGGAACACCGATTTACTTATTTTATTAAGCTGATTTTTTTTCGCTAAGTTTCAAATTTCTCGCCTATGTCGTTTAAGAGATAGGCCTACACGCTTCGATAGGAATCCTTCAACCCCCACTTTTCACCCCTTTCACCTCATAATAATACACCACATCGAAAAACCCTTATACACATGTCTGCTTATTTTTAATGATCAGCTTATATGCCGAGTATCACATCCACAAATGAAACCACTCGTGAGATATTGTTATTCAATGAAATGCAGGTTTGACCCCCTTAAGACCCCTTTAGAACCTGGATATTCAAATATCCTCCCTTAGTGTATGGTTTTGACATACAACGAACATATCCCGAAAATGCCATGTTTCCAACTTCAATATTTTTGGCTGGGCGATGATGAGTGAGTGAGTCAGGACATTTTCTTTCATTTTTTTCTTCAGAAATTCACCCCTCCCGATTCACCCCTTAAATTTGATTTATCAAAAAAATTGTCGAACACATATTTACTTATTTTTAAGCAGTTTTTCCCCCTGAGTTTGAAGAGCGAGTGAGTCAATCGGTTAGGACACTTTCTTTCCTGTTTTTTTCCCCCCAGAATTTCACCCCTCCCCATGGGCCCCTTAAATTGGATTTATGATAAAACGGTCAAACACATATTTACTCCTTTTTATGTTGATTTTTTTTCGCTGAGTTTCAAACTCCTCGTCTATGTCGTTTAAGATATACACGCTCCGTTAGGAATCTTTCAATCCCCACTTTTCACCCCTTTCACCTCATAATATACACCACATCGAAAAACCCTCAGACACGTGTCTTCTTATTTTTAATGATGTGATTTTATGCCGAGTATCACATCCCCCAATGAAACCAATCGGGAGATATTGCTATTCAATGAAATGCAGGTCTACTCCCTTAACACCCCCTTTGAACCTGAATATCCAAAAATCCTCTCTTAGTGGGCATTTGCGGCCCTTGCGGAAGCTGAATACCAAATTTCATTCCAATCCGATCGTTGGTTTCTGAGATTTCGTGATGAATGTGTGAGTGAGTGAGTGAGTGTTATTTGACAAATATCTAGTAGATAGTGTCAAGTCTTTGTTATGCTAAACTCGGTTGACAGTGCTGTGTGAGCAGTTGAGTAACTAACGGGATTTCAAGTAAAGCTCCTCATTTTCTATACCGGTAGTGCAGAGCGCAACTCGGATCAATTCGGCCGTGTCTCGACTCGAGCTATGTTGCCATGGAAACTATCTGTCTTGCCATTCCTTCGTGAGTATATTTTATGATTTGATTAGCCTGTGCTTGAGTGCAAAAGGGCCGAAATCAGAAGAATGAGAAAGACTATCGAAAATTCATGTAGCCAGCGGTTCCTTCTGGGTCCTAAACTATGTGTATGCAGAATTTGGTTGAGATTGGTGAAACGGTGTAGATTTGTATACGGAACCAACCCACCCACATACATACATACAGACTTTCACTTTTATATATAAGATATGAACTGCCAGCACATTGCTTCGGTAGAACACAGAATCCGCTTCGATCATCCAGGAGGCTTTCCTTGTTGTAGGCAGTAAAATACGCAGATCACACGTCATCTTCCAGGCAAATTATTAAATAACAGCCTAGGAGCACATGCATTTCCTTAGTTTTGAATATATATTCTTTTTTCGTTAAAGCTAGGGGCGAAGCCCCCAGCATACGTAGAGATACTCCTTCACACCAGCGGCCGGCTTGTTTTCTTGACGACAGACAATAAGCTCACAAGATGGCGGAGAATTCCGAGTCAGAAACAGCGTTGCATTCATGTTAATGTAATTGTCCAATCACAGCATGACACCTCAAGCAACAATGTGATTATTAAGTAATTAATTTGGCGGTATCATGTATACACAGTCCTTTGTTTCATGACGTAGAATAATAATAGCCTTCAAATATGACTGGAATAGGATGAGTTTATAAGGCAACCCAAACACTCTCTAGTGGTGAAGAATGAACCACGGCTAGCAGCGCCGAAGTCCGACAGATACTGTCATCTCGTGTTCACAAACGGAACCAAGTCACCAGGCGGTCGTTTCAAAGGTCGTGAAGTCACATCCAGGGAAGATACATATTTAAAAACGTTGGAACGGGCATTGCAAGTAACAGTCTCCCTCCCTTAAGCGTGAACACCGTTCACGAATATGCCTAGGCATAGGCAGTACTCCTTAACTAGTCGATTCACCAAGCATGTTTCCAGAAGATAATGTTCACCAGTTAACTCCAATTGATGGACGAAACCGCATCGTTTTGGTTAGGAAGAGTGCAGGGTCAGATTATCAGTGAAGGGATAATTGATCACCTCGCAAACCACTTAGTTAACAGCTTCACTGTGTCCATAAGTCTTCAGAAACGCAGAACACCAGCACCAGCAGTGCTTTCATAGTCCGAGACACGTTAGATAAATTTTCAAAAGGTCCAATGTTGTTAGCTTTAGACGAAGTAGGTGGAAGCAATGTGCCAGATATCATGCGACGCGTGGGCAGCCATTTACAAAACAGAAGTTAATCTTGTTTCAAAAAATTTACAGAAATTACTAATTCTTACTACATTTTATAAAAGAGAAACAAAGTTGAATTTAAATGAAGAAGGAAAATCCTGACCATGACCTAGATCCGTGATTACAAAATTTCATTAACAAGTTTATCTTTTTACAGACTAGTAGTACCTCTCAATAATATGCGAGTTGAACGACTATATATTTAGCAAGAGCTGCGGTAGAGGAATGACCACTCAAATTCCCAAGGAAACAGGTATACAAGATATCATGAGTTAGGTCTCCCACCGAGTCCAACTTACATGCTAGCATCTTTTATGAAGACATCAAAATTTAGTTTCAATTTTACAACTTACCATTAAATGGGAATTACCCAACAGTTACAGTTTGTATCCCAGCAGAGTTTTTAAACCCAATTAAAAATTTCATAAGGAACAGATGCCTGAAGGCTTCAATGAAGGTTAGGGATACTCTACATTATACAAAAATCAGTTTACAAAATTTATAGTAGCATTTCCTCATTAGAAACCTCTCCACCTCGTTTTATGTGCGACAGATGCACTCTGGAAATTTTGTTGGCCTTAGGGTTTCTAATAAGAAGAGTAACGGGAGTCAGGAATGCCTCTACATAACAGGGGCCCTTAAAACGAGGGGTCAACTTGCTTGAAACTAGATTACTGACGCCCTTGGGCTCGACATTGCGGACGTACACAACATCTCCAATTTCCAAATCAGTTGGCATGCGACAGGCATTGTGTCGCTTGGCAAGTTGGTCATGTGATACCTTAATATTCTCTCTAGCCTTGTCGAATTTCGCCCTCATATCCTCGGGCGTAAAACTGTCTGGAAGGAGATCGTGCAGGTTCCACAGATTGGACAACGGAGAATTAGCCATAAAGGAAAACATTAACGAAACAGGGGTGGCTTGCGTGCTCTCGTGCACGGCGGTGTTGAAAGCAAAATTGAGCCAATGCAAATTAGAATCCCACTTGGAATGGTCGTGGTGGTGGAAAGCAATCAGAGCAGAACGGAGATTACGATTGACTCGCTCAGCGAGAGACGGGTTAGGAAAATAGGGAGTGGTGGTTACATGCGAAATAGCATAATCAAACAAGAATTGACGGAACTGATGAGATACAAAGCACTTGGCATTATCTGACACCAGGAACTGACATGGCCCAAAAGATGAAAAGATGGAATTAAGACACTTTATGACGGAAATGGTCGTAGCCTGTCTGGTGGGGAAAATCCAACTAAACCGGGTGAAACCGTCAGTGCAAACAAGAAACCGGAGGTTTGCTAATACTACATGCAGCACAATTTCTAATGAGCCTCCTGATGTCGCCATCCATACTTTGCCAAATGAAAAACTGTCTGATCTAAGCACGGGTTTTGAATACTCCTAGGTGGCCACCAATAGGAGATTCGTGATAGTAACGAAAGATATCCGGAATGAGGACCGACGGGAGAACACTTTTAGGTAGACGGTCATGACGAGACGAACAACACAATACACCATCCTTTAGGGAGTAGGGCTTGATCACTTCACCAGAATTGATTCGGTCAATTAGGCTAGATAAGGAGGGATCTTCTTTCTGGAATCGCCTCACATCTTCAAAAAGCACAGGGGAATTGCTAAGAATGACATTGACATAATTTACAGGTGATACAAGGTTTACGGGTTCACATTCTTGAATATCCTCTTTGGCTGTTTCCTCATACATGCGGCTTAATGAATCAGCTACCGCATTTTCGGACCCACGAATATGGTGGACAGTGAACTGGAACGACAGAATTCTAGTTGCCCATCTGGCAATCCTACCAGTTTTACGGGGTTTCCCTAACACCCAGCTCAAGGCCTGGTTATCGGTCTCAAGGAGAAACTTAGTGTGCTCAAGATACATACGGAATTTTTCCAGGGCGAACAACACAGCTAAACCCTCAAGTTCGTATATGGAATACTTCCTCTCTGCGTCCGTTAAGGTACGAGAAGCGTATGAAATGGGTTGCCTACCCAGATCAGACTCTTGCAGTAGGACACAACCAACACCACGACCAGACGCATCAGTCTGCACAATGAACTGCTTCCCAAAATCCGGAATGGCTAATACAGGGGCGTTAGAGAGTGCAAGCTTAAGATCTTCGAAGGCTGCCTGCTGAGAGGGACCCCACTCAAACTTCACAGCCTTTTTGCGTAATTGATTTAGAGGAGCAGCACGATCGGCAAAGTTACTGATGAACTTACGGAAGAAGTTCACCATACCAATATAACGAGCAACCCCCTTGGCGTTCTTGGGCGGTTTAAAATCTCTGATGGCCTGAGTACGAGACTGGTCCACGGAGATACCAGATTCGGAAACAATATGACCCAAGAAGGAAATTTTGGGCTTGGCAAAGGAAACCTTGGACAATTTGACGGTAAGGCCAGCGTCACGCAACCGATCAAGTACAACCTTCAGATGATCAACGTGTTCCTCGAAGGACACAGAATAGATCACCACATCGTCAAGATAGTGGTACACAAATTTAAATTTAATTTCTGAAAACACCTTGTCCAGAAGTCTGCTCAACACAGCGGCTCCGGTGGATAGGCCAAACGGGACACGGGCATACTCAAACAGGTTCCAGTCAGTGGAAAAAGCAGTAACATGCCTGGATTCCAGAGAGAGGGGAATTTGGAAGTAAGAAGAAATTAAATCGAGGATCGTGAACACCTTCGCGTTGCGAAACCAACTAAAGCATGTGTGAAGGTCCGGGAAAGGAATGGATTGTAAAACAACTTCTTGATTAAGAGCCCTATAGTCGACCACCGGCCGAAAACCACCGTTAGGTTTTGGCACAAGGAATACAGGGGATGAGTAGGCAGAGATAGAAGGTTGGATTACACCTTCTTCCAACATCTTATCGATAATCTTACGAAGTTCAGCCATCTTGGGAGGGACAAGGCGATACGGGCTGGAACGCACCGGCACAGAATCGGTTAGCTCAATCTTGTATTCCATCAAATGAGTTACACCCAACTTGTCCGTAAATACATCACTATACTCCTGACATAACCTCTTAATGGCATCCTTTTGAAGACTCGTTAAATTTTCCAGATCGAGATCCTCAATAGTCACAGGTTCACTAACTGAATTGACAGCACGAGAAGATAAAACCGGGTTGAACGATAACTTACTTTGCGGATTAAACTTAAACCATAAGTTGCGGGCACCAAAATCAAGAAGCATACCAACGTGTGACATGAAATTAGCTCCAATGACCACAGAACAAGAAAAATTTCTGGCAACAAAAAATTTAAACTTCCAAGAAAAATTTAGAATATGGATTTTGACTGACATACTACCCAAAATATTTAAGTTTGAACAATTTGCCGAAATAAAAGATTCATTGTTAGGCTCTAACTCAGGAAATTTGCAAACACTCTTCATAGATAAAAACCAGTCCTCGCTTATAAAGGATGCGACACTACCAGAATCAAGCAATGCAGAAACGGGCTCGTCATTAACACAAATTTCAATAAACGGGGATATTCCTTTAGCCACAGGAGAAATTCCAAAATCATTACTCACTCTAAAACGATTACAATTAGATGACGAGGACACCCGCACCACAGGTTTCACATTATGTTTAGAATTAGGCTGACTTGCCACGACATTGCTCACCGACAGGTTAGGTAGGTCAGCGACATAAGCAGAATTAGCACGTGAAGAATTAGTTTTCAAAGAGGTACCAAGATTTTCATCAGTAGGGCGACCTGAAACTTCACAGGGTTTTCCCAAACTCTCATGCACATAAATATCCTTAGAAGTAACACCCGAATTGGTCTCCACAATCTCCCGTCATTGGCGATACACAACTCGGTTATTCGGACACACCTTCTTAACATGTCTCACGCCACCGCACGTGTGGCACTTAATATTGGGTCTTGGATGGAACATAACCTTAGGAGGGGGGCGAGACATCAAGGAAGGAGGGGGACGAGACATCAAGGAAGGAGGAGGAACATTAGCTACACGAAGGGAATCTGCATGTTTCACAGCCATAGCCTCTATAACGACCTGTTTCAGCTCGACAAATGACGAAGGCATGGTACACATAGTCATGTATGACCTATATTGAGGCGAAAACCCATTTACAATCGATGACACCAACTGTCGCTCAGTTAAAGTGGACGCAAATACCTGGGCATACACCTTAATGTCACTGACATAGTCGCTAAGTGACTCGTCCAACCTTTGGACACGATATAAAAACTTTTGCTCGAGAGTACTAAGGGCACTCGCAGGGACAGAAAACCACAACACTTCCCTAATAAACATGGCTAAGGACATGCGGAGGTGGATAGCTTCAATTAGCTTATCGTGCAGCATACCGGATGCAACAGGATATAACAGTTGCAAAATCTGATTTTCCGACATCCCAAAAATTGAGGCATGGTTACCCAATTCGACCACTTGCTTTAAAAATAGGACCACTTGGGTAACGTCGTCTAGGTTGAAACTCTTTAACTTAGTTAAGAAACCAGAAATAGGATGAGGATCGACCCATAATTAACGGTAGGCGAGTATGTAGCATTTGGAAAAGAGACATTGTTACCAGGGCTGCCCGCTCGCACACCCTTTACAGGAGACAAAACATTTACATTGCCAGAAAAAAAACTGGGATGCAATGGGTCGGCAGGACCCAGGAAATCATTAGGTGACCTAACATGAGAAGAATGACCGTATTCAGGGTTAAGTGGTCTGGGCGAGCCAGAACAAGACAATAGAGGGGCAGGCAAACCACTACTAGTAATCGATCCCAAAACCTCAGACCTAGTAAACAGAGGTGATTCACGTACAACCCCAGAAGAACTCTCCAAATTCACAAGGTTATCTCTTAAGTCAATTAAATCGAAAGCACTATTATTGTCGGCCATTTTGAAAAACACAGAATGCAGGCAGACAATACAGAAAGAAACAAATTTTAGGAATTACGAGGACAGTTTACACTTTCACAACAATACCATAACTACCAATTACCAACACCATAGATTAGGCTGACACTCGAACACCGCCACCATACTACACAAAATCATGCACAATGCTGACCAGAACTGCATACGTCACCACCTGCTTGGTTCGAGAACAGGAAGCTAAATTACAAAAATTGCCACAAAGCACATGGCGAACAGCTTCAGACAGGGCTCCAGGATGCCTTCACACGTAGCATTTAGGCTATCAGAATATTAACAAATCCATATTCCCCATGCCAAGAATACATGCCAGCCACTAACCGAGCATCTTTTTCAGTAGGAATGTTGCATACAAACAGGATAAAATACAGCAGCAAACACCTCGCTTGGTACCGGTCACTGTTATCTCACCACATGGATATTCAGAGAAAAACATGAAATTAAACAAACGACAAGGATTAGCTTTACATAACATCAAGTGCACTGACATGACACATCCCATCAACAGCCGCTCTACCAGCATCAGAAGGGTCCATAAAACGAGCCTGCGGGTATTGAGGAGGGGATAGTTACGGAAGCGAACTCGAGCTCGCTCTGCTACCAATTGCTACCGCCCACCGGGTCTGGTTAGGGATACGGTATGGGCCAACTTACCTTTTTTCAAGAGGTCCGCCTCGCTTCAGCAAAATCACCTCCAGAAGACATGCCCCAACAGAAGAACACCAAAAGGGATGGAAGGAGGGTGGAGAAGGGGAAGACACAGGCTCGACTACAGAAACCCCCCAATAACTAACAGAACTGCTGCCGACGAAATAATGCCACAACAGTTGCTTAAAAATTTAAAATAAAATTTAATTGTTAAAATTTAAAGGAACACCTCCACCAGAAAACAGAACAAGCATCCGCCAGCATAAATTACAATAAAGGCAAGAGACGGCTTAACATGCTTGCTTGCAAAGCAAACAAAAGAAAAGAATTAAATTAAAATTAAAATGTTAAAGCCCAAAGATAAAAAAAATACAGGCATAATTAAATGAGAAAGGGCTTGATAATTTACAAGGGAATGCAATACCGATCCGACATGCAGTGATCCAGGCCACGACATAAAACGAAAAATCTAAAATTAAATTAATAAAATAAAATTGGATCAGAAAATAAATCCATAATTTGCATGACGGAGAAAAACACAGGAACATTCACCAAAAACACAAAGTTAAACCAACAAGATTAATAAAAAATATATTAAGCTAACACCACAACACGTTTGAGTTTACCGCTCGACGCCACGATAATGCTTCAAGACCAGAATGCACTCGGGCCAAACAAAAACAAAACAAACATGGCCACAGGAGCAGACGACCACATGTCAAATCGAAATTACGGCAAACAATTAGCACAAAATTAATTTTAAAATCACCAAAGAGAAATAAAAAGGAGGAAGGAATTACGGTTTAACACTATTGACATGAGCCATATTAGGGTGCACGGATCGTAAAACAGATTAATAATATGCCAATCCCAAGATTGCCAAAAGAAAATAAATAATAATTTAAAACGTAAAATAAACTAGAAATGTGTCTCCAGAAGGTACGAAGAAAAAAATATCAAAATTAATATACATCTGGTAACATTATTAAAACAGAAATAAATTAGGCCTACCAGGCGAAACAAAACACAAGATCAAACATTTATATAAGGCCAATATTGGAGCTCCCATATTAAAATAAATACGGCTTAGAATAACATTACGTACCTTAAAAAGTTCTCAGTGGAGACTCAATAAAAATAAATTAATCAACACACAATTTAAATAATATAAGAGATATGAACTGCCAGCACATTGCTTCGGTAGAACACAGAATCCGCTTCGATCATCCAGGAGGCTTTCCTTGTTGTAGGCAGTAAAATACGCAGATCACACGTCATCTTCCAGGCAAATTATTAAATAACAGCCTAGGAGCACATGCATTTCCTTAGTTTTGAATATATATTCTTTTTTCGTTAAAGCTAGGGGCGAAGCCCCCAGCATACGTAGAGATACTCCTTCACATCAGCGGCCGGCTTGTTTTCTTGACGACAGACAATAAGCTCACAAGATGGCGGAGAATTCCGAGTCAGAAACAGCGTTGCATTCTAAATGTAATTGCCCAATCACAGCATGACACCTCAAGCAACAATGTGATTATTAAGTAATTAATTTGGCGGTATCATGTATACACAGTCCTTTGTTTCATGACGTAGAATAATAATAGCCTTCAAATATGACTGGAATAGGATGAGTTTATAAGGCACCCCAAACACTCTCTAGCGGTGAAGAATGAACCACGGCTAGCAGCGCCGAAGTCCGACAGATACTGTCATCTCGTGTTCACAAACGGAACCAAGTCACCAGGCGGTCGTTTCAAAGGTCGTGAAGTCACATCCAGGGAAGATACATATTTAAAAACGTTGGAACGGGCATTGCACGTAACAAAAGGAATACCCTTAAAACGAGTCGTTGCACGACCCTCTCCGATGATTGGTTCGTGAGATATCGGCTAAAGTCAGGCACGGCCACCGTGGCCAGTGACATGCTTGTTGACGCAGAACCCGTAGCTGTCACCCATACACCACTAATGAGAAAAACAGGACCCAGAAAGAACAAACGGAAATTTTTTGTCAAGTACTATCAAACACCCTAGATCGAATTCCATCAAAAAATATTATACTACTTGGAGACTTTAACGTTCAAATCGGCAAAGAGCATCAACATCGGTCCATTTCCCCGCACATAAAAGTACCAACACAAATATGGAAAGACTCACTAGTTTTATGCAGAGAGCATTACATTGTCCTGAAATCTTCATTCTTCAAAAAACTTCCTAGGTAACAAACTACATAGGTTTCCCCAACTCCCGTTTGTGGGGAGAAACAACTTGACCATGTTGCTACTAGCAGACAGTCTGCAACGTACTGATATCGCGTCAGGAGATGGCAGTCGGGTTTGAACTGCAGGGGTCTTCCCGCTCACTGCGTATCGCGCAATCCAAAAACATTCAGTTGGTCACTACTTGCTTCACTCACTCAGCACATTCCTTCTTTCAGTGGCTGAGTGTCGCCTGCTGCAATGACAACCATGGGCATGCAGCAAGCCGATATATTTAACTTAGGAATAGGCGGGACGCGCATGCGTACTGCAAGACCCCCCCACACCCCGTCACAGCGTGTTCAACTGCCATCTCCTGCCGCGATGACAGTAGATGTTGAATGTGAAAGTTGCTAAGAGTGCAGGTTTAGATTCAGACCACTCTCTGTCCCTCATTAAGTTCAAAATTAAACCAGTATATAAAAAGATAAATCATTATCAATCCAAAAAGTTTGATACAGAAAAAATAGCTACAGATAATAATTTCAAAACACTTTTGGAAAGCAGAGCACCCAAAACATGGGAACTTCAAAGAGACTTAATACAGACTGCAGAAGAAACCAGTCTCCTTTAAAGAAAATGAAAACATGCCCGGTGGACTGCTGAGTGTGATGAACTAATCTTTAAAAGACAACGAGCTTGGAACATCTGGAATGCAAATAAAAATGAGCATACTAGGAACAGCTTTATAGAAGCCCGAAAAAATACATCTAAGGGACTCAAAAGGATAAAAGTGCAACATATGAAAGACCAATTAACATTAATAGAATCGGTCTTCAGACAGCACAATTCAAAGGACTTCTACAAAACTTTCAGAAGCCTACTTTCAAGCCTACTTTTCACAGATCCAAAGACACAGAAAACTGCATATAATAACGCTGAAAATTGTAGAATACTTGCGGAATAATTTGAAGAACTCTGCAACTGCGATCCACCAAAGGAGACATTTAATTTTGATAATATACACCCCTATCCTCCAGACTCGATACCACCAACAAGAAATGAAATTAAAGAAATTATAAACGAACTTAAAAGTAACAAAGCATCTGGAGAAGATAGCATAGTTCCCGAATTATGGAAATACTCGAGTGACAACATGAACCTATATTTAACGGAAATCATAAATGCCATGGAAAACACACAGCTTACCATCAGAATGGACATCTGCCTTGATATATCCACTACATAAGAAAGGGAAGAAAACAGATCCTAACAATTACAGGGGAATCTCCTTCCTGCTAATGACTTATAAGATCTTATACAAAGCACTTTAAAAAAGAGCAGAAAAAATACTCGACCCACAATTGGAAGAGTACCAGGCAGGATTTGGGAAGGGACGATCGTGTATGGAGCAAATACTAAATTTAAAGGACATATTAGACATGAGGTATCCTCGCCGCTAGATGGGGGCCTCATTCATTCCATTCCTGACCCGGTCGGAGACTGGAAGCAGGCTGTGGATTTTCATTTTTTTTTTTCATTAGACATGAGGAAATGCAGAAACTTGAAATTACTTGAAGTTACTTTCGTGGATTTAAAGAAAAAGCCTATGACTCCATTGACAGAAAGGCGCTTATTAACATTCTGAAGGAATTTGGAATCGACAACTGACATAATTCAAGCAACATTAACGAACACATTTCCAAAGTTAAATTTAGTGGGGGAACTGTCGAAATCTTCCGAAATAATGTCAGGTGTAAGACAAGGAGATGGTCTGTCACCTCTGCTGTTCAATTGTGCATTGGAAAAGGTATTTCGAGAGTGGAGGAAAGCCATCAATACTAAAGACGTTCAACTGGGAAGACATCCAAATAAAATCACTGTAGATTGTTTAGCTTTTGCGGATGACATTGCATTTCTTACTGAGTCACCGGATGCTGCCCAAGAACAAATTAGAGAGTTGCAAAACAGGCAGCCAAAGTCGGACTAAAAATATCATTTGAAGAAACTAAGTTCAGGACAAACATCACCGATGCCCCGAAAATTATCACAATTCATGACAGTTCAGTATGTAAAACAAATTCCTTTAAATACCGTACCTATGAGAGTGGATAATGAACGACTCACAGTTAAAGACAGGAATAGAAACGCGTATGCATACATTACAAAGGTGTAGTCGTATGACAAAAGATGATAAAGAGAACTTATCCTGGAACACTATCAAACAGTGGTCAGACCTGAAATTCTGTATGCGGCAGAAAAACTAATATTAACAAGATTTGGTGATTTGGACAAATTAGAGAAGACTGAAACGAATTCTGAGGAAAAAAATACTGGGAGCAAAACGAAATAATAACGCATAATATCAGTGGTGGCCAACTTACTGCTGGGCTGGGAGGGCGATCACAGTACTTTTCCCAAACCATTTTGTAAGTTGACAGAGGAAAGAGGAGTACCGGTAGGCCTAGAATCAAGTTACTTTTATATACAATGAAAATATCGCTACTCGATATAATTGATGTCAGATCCTAAAGCTGCCCTCAACACTTGTTTTTATCATTTGGTACCGGTATTACAACAATGATTTCATAGGGTAACAACACTGAGAACCTGATGTGAAAATAACTCTCAAGAGAAAGATTTCCGCTACCGTTTTTAAAATAGCGTCCACAGAATTCATTTTAAAACGCAGAAATACTTAATCACACTGGGACGTAAGCTTAAAAAAGACAATCAAGCCATAAGGAGTTTCATCTCTGGAACACAGCCGTAGCAAGAATTAAATTATTACTATTATTATTATTACTATTATAGAGACATCACGATAATATCAATTTCGGCACATGCCCTTCCAAACCACAGTCGCACCTGTAATTTAAAAAAAAAAAACACTACCAATAATTTACAGATTAATTATCACCAACACAGAGATTACAACTGCTGAATATTACCACCGCACTCAAAACTCTTCAGCACGAAAGCGAAATAGCTCACTGGTGCCAAGCACTTCACTAACCACAGGATGCTAGCCAGAGGTCCGTGTTATACTTCACCATTGTAATATGATTCGAGATTCCTGTTCTCAGTTGCTACACTTAAATGAAAATCCGCAGCCTGCTTCCAGTCTCCGACCTGGTCAGGAATGGAATGAATGAAGCTCCCATCTAGCGGCGAGAATAGGAACTGTGCCGAAGCCTGTCGCACTCCTCTGGGACAATGATTAAATGAATGACAGATGAAATGAAATGATCGTGGAGAGTGTTGCTGAAATGAAATGTTGACAGGGAAAACTGGAGTACCCGGAGAAAAACCTGTCTTCCCCCATTTTGTCCAGCACAGATTTCACATGGCGTGACCGGGATTTGAGCCACGGACCCAGCGGTGAGAGGCCGGCGTGCTGCCGCCTAAGCCACGAAGGCTTGCAAGATGCTACACTTAAATAGAATTATATATTGTTTGTCTTCAAAGATAAACAAAGGGCATGCTGCTCATGGATTATTGTTATTTAATTTTAATTTTTATTATATGCAAGCATGGAGATTTGATTTATTCATTCATTCATTTACATTATTTGCTAATGGGGTGAATCCCCGGCTGGGCGTATGCTCGTAGAGTAGCAAGGGGAGATGACATATTTACCGGTGCTACAGAGCTGTTCCGACTCCGCCCGCCTTAAAGACAACTGCCCGCACACCGCGCCCACAGATTACCCCTCTGGCAGCCAACAAGCGCGCCAGTCTCCGTACTCCCCTTACGTCTCAATCCCCTAGCCCGGGCACAATCTTAGGGCGGAAAGCAGTGAGTCCATAACTCCATACTGACCAGTGAACTGCGCGCTGAGCGTGATACCACCAAACACAGTCTTCCTGATTGATAGAGCTACAGTTTTACAATGGCATGTAATTTTCTTAACATTATTGGAGTTCAATTTTTGACTTAAAGTCTGAAGAGAAAATGAAAATCCCTTTTCGTTCTCTAGGAAGGACACCGTTCTGGAGTCCTTATGGGCCAGCCGCTACTGCAGAATATAGATTACGACCAAATTGAGAGTTTTATTTGAAATGTGAAAAATTAACTGATTTAATGAAACAGAGAAGATTACAGTTTTTCGGGCACATTTATAGAATGGAAAATAGACTAACTAAACAGATCTTCAACTTATTAACTAGTTACAAATCCAAACCCACATGGTTCATTGAAATTGACAAAGATTTGACAAACGCCAGAATTCAGACAGACACAATAGCAAACAGATCACTCTTCAGAGAAGCTATTCAAGAGGCAGAATTTCGAGAAAGACAGAAACAAACAACTCGCAGAAAGATCGTCACTCTAGAAGGATGAAGGAATTTTGCAATCAAAGGAAATTGAATACAATGGACAATAGCCAAAGTTGTTTCATCGTACCCTCCAAATGGGTTATTCGTACCTGAAGAGGTACCTCGGATGTTGTGCTAAAAAGGAATGGTGCAGAACATTTAAATAGAACTCATGTTGTAAGCTTATCACTTCGTGGAGGAAGATTTCAGGAACAAGCACTTCTGTTAATACGAAGATTTATTCTCATTGCGTTCTTGGCTATCGCCCCTCGATTCTCGACCCTGACAAGAAGTTTTAATTCTAGTATTAGTGCTGGTGCGGGGTACACTCAACCTCAGCTATCCTGGAAGTGGTTTTCCATTTCTACTCCAGGCAAAATCTGGGCTGGTTCCTAACTTAAAGTCATGACCACCTCTTTCCTAATTTCTTCGAATTCTAAATAAACTGTACAAAGCTTAATATCTATTATTTCCTTCGACCATACCCTTAAAATTACTTAATGCCTAAATATCCATGGACGAAAGAATAAGAGGAGATGCTCTGAGCTCGTTTGAGTGAAGCCAGGCGCTGCACCCAAAGTGGGCGAAACCTTCTCCTGTATTCGGTGTTCCGTGACATGTATGAGGCATTGCGCATGGTGTTGTCTGAGTTATCCTTGCAGGATATCTTTCCAGCCTTTTCTCACCTTAACTCATTCTGGAGAAGTAGTGATAAGTTACATGTATATTTATAGGCCTATATATATACGAAATATATATAAAACTCTTCAAAATCCCAGCATGTTTACCCTACATACAAAAAAAGCCATTTTTCTGCAAATACCAAATTATCAAACAGCCGTCGGTCAATAATTACGGTAGGCCTGCGTAATTAATCAATTCGAGGCTAATCGCCAAGTTTCTACCCTCACAAACAAAATACCGTACGGTACCAAAATGTAAAGGCTATAAACTTACCGTATTTTTGTGCAAATATGAGTCCCTTTTTAAGTGTTCTTTTTATTACTTTTAAGGTTCGTATTCTTAAATATCAAAATGTGTACGAACAATGAGTGAAAGTGGCTGTGCTCGATATTAGGCCTAAAAACGGATGAATGCCTCAACACCAATAAGAACGTAAAAATCAATTTGCTGCAAATACCGTAATTAGTTTGGCATCATTAGTTCCCTAGATGTTCCTCTTTGGTATAACTCGCATCTTCAGACACCTGTATTCAATATAATCAGTGTTTCAGCGTATTATTACGTTTTGCCGCGTCTTCCTTACAAAACTAGCCTTGCAAAGTTGCTCTCATATTTCTAATTAAATTGGATATTAAAACGATAACGGAGCTTATTTGTGCCAAGTACCGTGATGTACAGAGTGTATTCTGCCTATCCAAGAAAAAACTTGACTTGTCATTGCAGTTTTATGTCACTAAAATCCAAGACTAGTTGACTCTAAGCATAGGAACAGCAATTTTCTTGCTCCCCAAAGTGGGCGTACTGTTTGGCTTCAGCAGCTTGCACTAGCCAGCGCAGGGACGGCATCTCCTTCCGTTCTTTCCTCCATGTAAATATCATGCCGTGACAAACGTTAACATAACAAAGAAATTGTGGTTAGTGTGAATTGAAAAGTGCAAGCGCCAAGATGAGTGATGCTGTCAACACTGTGATCGGTGAGAGTGCATGATTTATCGCTATTATCTTTATAAGCTCTTTGGTAGTGTTGTCTGCAGGGACATACTAGGAATGGAGCACTTGAGTTATTGTGCTGTTTTCCACACATGGCCTATATCCATATAGAGCTGAAGGGAGAACGGATTAAGTTAGGTAGAATGAGTGGCGGCCGACACACTTTAGGCAGTATTTTTCCCGCACCTTTTTATAAGTTGACAGAGGAAAAAAAGTAGGCAATGAAAATATCGCTACTCGATATTCTTGACGTCAGATCATAAGGCTGCCCTCATCACATGTTTTTATCATTTGATACCGGTATTAAAACAATGATTTCATAGGGTAACAACACTGAGAACCTGATGTGAAAATTACTCTCAAGAGAAAGTTTTTAAATAGCGTCCAAAGAATTCATTTTGAAACGCTGAAATACTTCACCACACTGAGACGTAGCATAAAAAAGACAATCAAGCTTAAGGAGTTTCAACTCTAGAACACAGCCGTAACAAGAATTAAAAATTATTAGTACCGGTATTATTATTAAGCCCGATAGAAAAACCACGGGAATCACTAAAAATCACTAAAAAAAACACTGTTGTCACTTTCGGCACAAGCTCTTCCAGACCACAGTCGCGCCGGTAAATTAAAAAAACCCTACTTACAAAGCTTAATGATTTACAAATCACCAACACAGAGATTACAACTGCTGAATATTACCAAAGTTCTCAAGACTGTCCAGCACGAAAGAGAAATAGCTCACTGGTGCCAACCTTCACTAACCGCAGGATGCTAACCATAGGTCCGTGTTACTTCACCCTTTCAATATGAATCGAGATTCCTGGTCTCAGATGCTATAATGCAATATAATTATATAATGTTCGTCTTCAAAGGGCATACTAGCTCATGGATTATTGTTATTTAAATTTAATTATTATATGTAACACTGGAGATTTTATTTATTCATTCATTTACTTTATTTGCTAATGGGGAGATTTCCCGGCTGGGCGCATGCTCAGAGGTGGGTGCGAGAGGAAATGCTGCTGCTGTTCACTGTTGTCAAGCCTTCAATTATTGTGACACAGCGGGTTGGGATCAGGCCACAGTGCATGCCTAATGGAAGTTGACCGTGCGGCAGCTGACTGCACAATGACAATAAAGCAACATCTGACAACCCTAAACGATCTACTTCTTATTGGCTTCTGATTCTAGTCACAAGATTCGCACTAGCCAATAGTAGTAGATCCTCTTACATGAAGACTGGAGGGGCAAGGAGAGATGAAATATTTTCCGGTGCTACAAAGCTGTAAGGACTCCGCCTGGCTTAAAGACAACTTCCTGCTCATTTCGCCCCTCTCACCGCCTACATGCGCGCCAGCCCCCTTACATCTCACCCTGGCACATCTTCGGACGGAAAGCTGAGAGTTCGTAACTCCATCCTGACCAGTGAACTGCACGCTGAGCGTGATATCACCAAACACAGTCTTTCTGATTGATTGAGCTACAGTTTTACAATGGCATGTAATTTTCTTTGCATTATTAGAGTTCAATTTTTGACTTAAAATATCAAGAGAAAATGAAAATCCATTTTCATTCACTAGAAAGGACACCGTCGTTATGGGCCAGCCGCTACTGTACAGAGCGTAAACAACCCAGAGCCAGGGCGAATAAAGTAATAAGTGGTGGAACTTCCACCACGCCACGCGCCGCGCCGAGCGTATGGACTCAGCAGATGCCGGCTGTCAAGCAGTGATACATTACCGAGCGCAAATTGTACTTACAATACAAGTACGTTTTAACTGCAAAATTAAATCAAGGCCCTGCTGAGAGACATTTTGGACTTAAACTAGGTTTAACCCTCTTAGCGCCAAGTCATTTCCTGAAATACTTGCCAAGAATGCCAAGCCATTTTGAATGATCATGCAGACTATTCGAAAAAAATCATAAATACCACATTTTCAACGACAGAATCATTATTTTTGCTGTGTTTTATAACCAATACCTCATTCATTCACTCATTATGTTCGTAAAAGTAATTACTGCTTCTAAACCTTTTTAATGGATAATTGTTTAATTTTTCATTTTTTTCATTGTTTTCGTTTGTAAAAAATCAATTTTGGGTCTGAGTTAAGGACAACACCAACGAGTCATACTCGAAGAAAAACTACGTTTCCAGCTGTAAAAAGTTCTTAGATACATCTGCAGGCAGAAAACTTCAACAAGAAGAAAACCACTGCACCGCAATTTTGGCGGGAACGTGCGTGATTGGGGGAGCGCTAAGGGAGAGCGTGAATAAAAACTCGAACCTATCGCGTAACAAACTTCGAAGGAAAAAAGTAGACATCGTACAGGCAAGCTTAGAACCTCACCTTTCCAACAGTATGAAATATTCATGGGCATATGTCTACAGAAACCTACAATTATGGGATGATCAGCGCGCCGATTCTATCGGCTTTGGCACTTTTGGCGCGAGCAGCGAGAGCCGATCTGATCGGCGTGTGGCACTAAGAGGGTTAAGAAGATACAAGTACCACCATGGCTAATATTAGATCTAGAGTATTTACTAGCTTGTATAAACCCTGGGAATTGAATTAATTCGAGTTATTCCTCTTTCAGCCAATGTTCTGAAATACATAGTGCTGAGAAGTCTTTAAGTTCATTTTTAAGCATTAGATTTATCTAATCAATTTTATTATAGAGAGACTGAACATTCTGGTGGTAAATTTTAAATTTGTTACTTTTGCAAGCTTGTATTGGTGATTTATTTACATTATTATTATTATTATCATAATTGTTATTATTATTGTTGCTAGACAAATCCGAAATACCACTGTTGCACTCAGTTAAATTTGACATCGAAAGATCTGAATGCCAAACCTCACGTTTGGCTTCTTTTACAAGTTTCCCTGCGTCCACTCTAAAGATATTACTGTTGAACTATTCTTACCATTTGAATTAACAATTTTGCAGATTTCCTCACTAAGATACTCTTTTCCTAACCTATTTAACCCTTTATAGGTCCTTGGGATACTATCGTCCCACTATGTATTTATAGAACGGTGTTAGGGAGAGAATCTTCCCACTCCTTTCATTTCAAGCCGTTTCACATGCATCCACATGCTAGTTGAAGAGAAATTTTGAGAATCCATCAATTTGATGTATACTGTCATCAGAAACCAAAGGTGGGAAGCATATATCCCAGTGGTCTCCACAGTGCACGTGCTCGCCAGTTCGGTTGTGTTGAGTGAAAGAAATGCATTGTTCTACAAAAGAAGGTGTTTTTTATTTAAGATAAGAGATTTGTAAACGTTGGTGTATAACTGAAATACAATCTTAATAATGGTTTTGGACACTTGAGTAAATATATTTCAGCTAGAATGGAAATGAGTATCCTGCTCAGGGTGTTTGCCGTAGAATAGAAGATTTTTGAAAGTAATTTTCTGTGTTTTAGTAAATACTATTTTGAAATTATTGAATTATATTCGAATATACTAACTTTTAACATTTCAAAATCACTTTTATATTTTTTGTGCAGTTTACGGCAAAGATGATATAGGTCACTGACCTTGTGTTGCGTGGGAGTTACGGTTTTTGAAAAATTATAGAGCGTGATGGGTGTTTTTATATATTTTATCCTGTTAAACAAACCTCATTATTGAGTGATAAACACAGTATCATCATCATTTGGAGGTGGGGGATTATTACCCCATTGCTCATTTAAGAAAACATACTGTCGGGTGTGGGCAGTGGGATAATAATTTCCCACCCCATATTTCCTAAAATAGAATCCACACCCATAAAATTGTTGCATATTCCTACTCATCTATCACCCCCAATTACAAATCTGCAAAAAAAAAACTAATATTTTATACTCCCAGTCTTTTGCCCTATAAAGGGTTAAGTGTAGGCCATGTCGAGTGTGGAACTTCCTGTCGAACTTACTTATATCTATAATTTGGACATTTGGAAAACTCTTACAAATTTTACGAATTTTTCCATTTGTAGCCTCTATTTCTACATTTACACATGATTTGGGAATTAAATCGTCTCTCTGCGGAATGTTTACAATAATGACATTTGTGTTATGCATGGATGGCAATGTACCCTTTAAATCTTTGATTACCTTTTTACTATCGTTTCTATAGACGTCGTTTGCTCCAGCGATGATAACTGCATAGTCCTTTGAAGTGAGGGTCGCACACTCCCCTACCATCCCGTTCGTGACCGCTGCAATTTGTGCTCCTGGCTTTACTGTCAAAGTGACCTCCATTTCTCCGCTCCTCTCCAATACGGTTGCTGCTACATCTCACCCGTGACTATACGCCAATATCCGCATCTTCCTGAATTTTCTCTTTATCACTTTCTTCTTTTCTTCTTGAAGAAAGTCATCATTTTCCTCGACGAGCGCTCCAAATGAATTTGTGACGGGAATTTCAGTTACATGTACTGGCCTAAGCTTATTCAGTCTTACACTACCAGCAACCACTGTCAACCAAGCTTCCTTGCTTTCCTCTCTGTTTCCTTTTAATTTATTCAACTCTTCCATTAACTTAGCAATATCTTCCTTTAGCAGCTTTATAATTTCATCTTTTGAGGACAGTTCGTTTCTCAGGTTATGACATTCGCATGACGGTACAGGTAGGCCTACATTACGACAATCGGTTTCACTTTTCCCCTCACTCAATTTTACCTGAGATCTTGTGATGATTTTATTTGCTTTCTTTACTTTTATTTTGCACGTCAATCATAAATCCGTAACGGTTACACTACCTGACGAGGCACTAACACTGTTAACTGATGACATACTAGAGATCTAAGTTAGCCTAGATGTTTATATCAAGTTACACTAAATTTATTTTAATTATTACTACCTAAATGAGTTAATCTAATTACCTACCAATAAAGAAGAATGTGAAATACGTATATCTTCCAATCGGGGGAAATCTCGTAAAAGCACCACTGCTCTACTTGGTCCAAACAGTGATTGAAGAAGTCACCGAATCTTTGGATACACGTTCCCACAACTTAGTTTAGGTTTATTAAATTATCAATAAGAATTTATAAATACTATCAATATTCCATATTTCACTTGAGCTAAGGAAAGTAACTTTATAGATTTTATAGCTCTGTTATAATTTATTACTAATTTTATCAAATATGTACACTAGCTGCTATTTCACTACACTTTCACTGTGACGCCACCTTGCCGCAGGTATAGTACCTATACCTAAAAATCAAATGCAAGGTCATGTAAACAATACAGAACATTGAGTCTGGTGTGTCATGCATCAAAAATGGTCACCAGAATTATTATGAAGAGAATAGAAAAACAAATAGAAGAAAACATATCAGATGATCAATTTGGTTTTAGGAAAGGAGTAGGAACAAGAGAAGCAATCTTAGCATTGAGGCAAGTGATAGAGAAGCAGACGAAGAAAGGCAAACCTACTTTCTTAGCGTTCGTCGACCTTGAAAAGGCGTTTGACAATGTGAACTGGAATGTTCTATTCAGCATTCTTCATCAAACAGGTATCAACTTTAGGGACAGTAGACTCATCTACAATATCTATAAGCAAGAAATTGGAATAGTTTGTTGTGGTAGCAAGGAATAAACAGCATACATCAGAAAGGGTGTACGGCAGGGTTGTTCCCTATCCCCATACCTATTCAATATATATATGTACAAAAGACGATCGACTGAGTAAGAGAAGAATTTACCACAGGAGTGAATATTCATGGCGATAAAGTTGACATGATAAGGTTTGCTGATGACATAGCGCTAATTGCAGAAAGTGAAGAAGACTTGCAAAAGATCCTGAGCAAGATGGACAAAATAATGGAGGAAGAATTTAATATGAGAATAAATACAAGCAAAATAAATATTTTGGTCTGCAGTAGAAATGGCGAAAACCAGACAGAAATAGAGTTAAGAATTGAAAAGATACAAGAAGTGAATGAGTTTAATTATCTGGGAAGTAAAATAACGAATGATGGAAGAAGCAGCAGAGAGATATTAAGAGGGATTGCCCAAGCCAAGAACGCTTTCTATAAAAAGAAGAACATATTTACTGCAAGGAACATAAGTCTTGATGTGAGAAAACAAATGTTGAAGACCTATGTATGGGGCGTCGCACTATATGGCAGCGAATCTTGGACAATAGGAGAGAGAGAGAGGAAAAGACTTCTAGCATTTGAAACCTGGTGCTATAGAAGGATTATGAAAATCAGCTGGAAAGAAATGGTCACAAATGAGGAAGTCTTTAGAAGAGTGTGAGAGAGAAGATGCTTCCTTAAATATTTAAAAAGAAGAAGGAATCACAATGTGGGCCAGATACTGCGACACAATGCCCTGATTAAGCTTATAATCGCGGGAACAGTAGACGGCAAGAATTATAGAGGAAGACCCAGACTACAGTACATGAGTCAAATACTGCAAGATATGAGTTGTGGCTCATACTGTGAACTGAAGATGAAGACGGAGAGACGGGAAGAATGGCGAGCTGCAGCCAACCAGCCTCACGGCTGTTAACCACAGAGAGAATGGCATAGGCCAAGACCGTGAAGAAATGTGAACATTTGCAGCCTCTCTTCAAGCAGTGATAATTTAAATAATTAAAAGGACAATTGCCGCACATTAGGAGGGTAGGTAGGTATTCGTCTTCAAACTTCTGACAGCAATTATTCCCATAACCTAGAAACAAGATTCGAAGACTACTGACTACCGGTACTTAAGCTTCCGCAAATATGGTTCGAATTCTACAATTAAAATTAAAGCTAATTCTTTCCAAAGCAGTTTAATAGCACTTAAGTTTCTTCTCCAGCAAATAAAAATCCTTTTAGATCTCTTTTATTCGTACAGCATCTGAAAAAAACAAGTGGAATATTACACGGGATGATATTATTCATATTAAGTAAGATATTTACCTTAATCGTCAAAGAAAGATATTTGCACTACTTGAAGAATCAAAAATATATTGTTTTGTACTTACCTTAGCCCATCTTCAATAAATAACTTAATATTCAAGCCATTAGGTGATAATATACATATCAGCTGTTAACTTCCATCTTTGATTTATCGCTACAAATGGGCTAACCATGGGCTACAACACGGCTAACAAGCCCTAGGATCATGCCTTTATGACGGATGGTTCAGTGGGAAGACCTACGACACAACATGGATGCGATTAGACGTTACAGAATACCAATTCGACCGCTAACCAGTCTTTATGGGTCCCAAAGACTGGTCGTGGGTTAACCATTTCTTACAGAATCGGGCTGCAGGTGTGTTTAAGCGTACAGACTATGGCATATATTATTTCGCAAACCGTGCCATTGATAACTGGAACTCTCTACCTATCGCAGTCATAGAGCTTTTCCCCAATATTATACAGTAGGTGTGTTTAAGAAAAGACTGACAATTTGTGTAAATACTCCAGTTTAATTGTTTTGTATACGCAATTTGCTACCGGGGGACACACCCCTAATTAAAAATAAATGAATGAATATCTACTAAACAACTTTTTAGGGCGGTATTACTTACTGAATGTGGGAAACAGTTAATGTATTCACAAATATCGGCTATTTCGGGACTTACAATATTACAGATTTATACAACAAAGACTGCTCAACAATAGACTACAAGATTACAACGATCACTACTAGGATCGCTGATGAAAACAGTGTTGCCATTACATATCGGATGCTCTCTAGGATCACTTTTCATGACTAATAAAAATCGTTTGTACACCTGTTAATACTAATATTAATATTGTTTGTACACCAGTTAATACTAATATTGATATCGTTTTTACACCTGTTAATCTTATATATTAAAATAGTTTCGAAGAAATTTCACAATTTACTAAAACTGAAATATCTCTGGAAGTATTTTCGCTACGACGACGTTTGTTGTCTTAAAATGTTATGTCCGTCAAGCATTATCGATTGAACCCCACCTTACTTATATCATCCGTGTATTAAAATAATTGTGAAAATTAATTTATTCAGGGTCACACGAAAATAGAATCTAATAACTTGACGGACATATTGTCGCTAGGCGACAACGACTAACACTGTATCATGATAGTCAACGCCGTACCATTGATGGACAGGTTGTCACTAGGCAAGAACGATGTACTCTGTTCATATACAATTCATCCGATTGCGATCAAATTTTTGTGAGTTGTTGTGCACACTTCCGGGAAAGTTATAGGCATAGTAAATTGAATTCACAATAGATGGCGCGCGAGTAGCTTCAACAAAATGGCTTGCGATTCGTTTCAACAAAGACCACATGCGATCATATACCATTCATCCCATTGCGATTAAACTTGGGTGAGATGTTTTGTACACTCCAGGGAAGGTTTCTGGCTTAGTAAATCTATTTTACAATAGGTAGCGGACGAGCAGATTCAACAAATGAGCGACGACGCGTGAAACGTTTCAAAAAAGTCCCGTATGCGTTCATATACCATTCGTCCGATAGCTATGAAACTTGGGTGAGATGTTGTGTACACTTCATGGAAGTTTTCTGACTCAGTAAATCCATTTTACAATAGGTGGCAAACGAGTAGATTCAACAAATCAGCGACTACGTGCGAAGCGTTTCAACAAAAGTAGGATAAATAAGCCGGTTCTGGCACAGGGGCTAATGGGCAAGATGGCCGCCGCGCGCAATCACTCTATGTTATTCTTATGGAGGTTTCATTCAGAGCTGGCACAGGGGCTATTGGGCAAAATGGCCGCCACGGCCTGAGACCGTGGATTACGTCACAGGGAGAGGTCGGCCGTGTAGTTGCCAAATGGAATATTTATTATTATTATTATTATTATTATTAGGTAATTGTTAATTGATCATGTATAATCAAGACCAGCCTTATATTGTCCACTTTTTGGTGTAGTGGCTAGCATTCTTGGAGGTCATTCCTGAGGTTCGAATCCCGGCTCTGCCAAGAAATTTAATTTCTGGTCTCATGAGTGGAACGGGGTACACTCAGCCTTGTGAGGCAAAACTGACAAGAGCTGGCTTTTGATTCATACCTCAACAATTCTGCCTAACCCAACTTCACCTAACCTAACCTAACCTAACCTAACCTAACCTATCCTAACCTAACTTCAAAGTCAAAGCAAATATAAAAGCAAATGTGAAAGCACACATAATAAACTAAGTTATAACCTAACCTGACTTCACCTAACCTAACCTCACCTAACCTGTCCTAACCTAACCTAACGTAACCTACCTAATTTAAAATTGCAAGCGAAAAAAATTTAGCAAAAAGTATGAGAAAAAAGTGAGAGCAAATGTAAGAGCACAAATAATAAACTTAGTTATAACCTAACCACACCTAACCTAACCTAACCTAACCTAACATAACCAAACTTCAAAGTGAGAGCAAAAATGTAAGAGCAAATGAGAGAGCACAAATAATAAACTTAGTTATAACCTAACCTAACCTAACCCACAGAAACCTCATTTAAAGATTTTAGATTTTATGTTTTAACATTTTAGATTTTTGATTTTTTTCATTTTACATTTTTTAGATTTTACATTTTACATTTTTGATTTTTTGTATTTTAGATGTTAGTTTTTTTTAGATTTTACATTTTAAATTTAAGATTTTTTGATTTTAGATTTTACTTTTTACATTTTCCGAAAAGAGTAAACTACTAGGTCACATACCTAACCTCACCAAACCTAACTTTGCCAAACCTAACTTAAGCTAAATCAAAGGCTAATGCACATACACAAAGTATATAAGGGTACAAGCAACTATCCTTATGCTAGTTTTATAGGTTACTGTACAATATGATAACTACCCCAACCGTTTTTTTTTTTCATTTGTTGTTTACACATATGACAATTTTCCAATTCCCCATTTTCATTTTTTTAAATGTTAGTTTTAAGTTTTTCAATTTCATAACATGGAAACATGGATTTTGCATTATGTTGTTTACACATTTATCAATTTCACAATTTCCCATTTACAGTTCTTAAAATGTCAGTTTAAAGTTTTTCAATTTCATGATATAGAAACATGGATTTTCCAATTTGTTGTTTACACATTTGTCAATTTACCAAATTCCCATTTACAGTTTTTAAAATTTCAGTTTAATGGTTTTTTTTTATTTTGTCAATATGGAAACATGGATTTTCCAATTTGTGTTTTACATGTTCATTTTGCATTAGGAGTGGAGAGAGGTGAGTAGTAATAAAAAATGTACAAGCAGTTTCCATACGGTACAATATTTTTTTATTTAAATACATGTACACTATTTACACATAATACATTTTTATATATATTCCTTATTGTTATAAATTGTACACTTGTTTTTATTTTGTTTTCTATTTTATTTATTTTTGATTATGAATGCCATTTCTTATTTTGTTTTATTTTTATTTTTGTAGTGCTATTGTTTTATTTCCTAAATTGTTTTGTTTTATGTATTTGCTAGTTGCAGGCAGAAGATTTTGATATTCATAACTTAACTCTTTAAGCATGGTTAATGATTGAGTAATGACCATAGGCATGTGTACCTATACCATCAGCATCAATCACTCTTTTATCATCACCAGGACACAAAGCAATTTTGTTTAGTCTTATAGATGATATGTCATGTTGTTTAGAAGCGATAATGTTCATTGGTATTCTTTTTACATTGTTTTTCATGACACAATCCTTATAATCTTGAAAGCTTATACAATTTTTGACAACACCTCTGTTAATACCTTTAATCTTTTTGATTTCTTTACCATTTATGTCTAATGCATACATTTTAGCTCTAAGTCCAACAAATGCTTTTATAATTTGTCCACAAGCCTCGTCTTTAAATTTCCCCAACGTTTTCTTGTTTGATGTAGAGTAACATATGTGATTAGTAGGATAATCTGATGTGTCCAGGTGTTGTAGGAAATCCAACTTGTCTTGATATACATCTGGGGTGTTAACCAAATATATGAACGAGTCAGTATCCATATACATGAGTTTAAGATTGTCCATGCCATAATAAGGTAGCAGGACATTATAGTGGTGGGAATACATGAGAGTTTTTGAAATATCCAGTATACACATTCCAATATATATAGGCTTATTGAATACAATGTTACGTTTAGCCATGTGGAAAGCAGCTAGGTTAGGACCATAAATTGTTCTGTCGATAAATGTCGGCTTTGCTATTAGCTTTTCTGCCTTTTTGCTGTCAGTCACAAGACGTATGTCTATTCTTTTACGGATATTTTCCATTGTTTTCCCAAAAATGGCATTGTTGAATAATTTGTACAGATTTTTCTCAAAATCATTTTTGGCTTGTTTTCGAAGGTTGTTATTAAAATCAACGTATGCCTTTAACCAAGGTCTTTGTTTAAACTTTAACACACGATGAATTTTTATCAATTTTATTCCATGATCTAAAGCCTGTTTTAATGCCATGTAGTGAACAACATATCGCCTTCGATTTCCAAGATGAGGAATTAGTTTTTTCAGAGACGAATCCTTAGGTTGTGTACACTCTGGTAGGAAAGGTAAATCGTTGTGTAGATCATGAAGGTCAGATGGGTAATCAACATCAACGTCTAGAATGTATCCCACAGGATCGTCTTTCTTTAGTTTTTCTAGATCAACAGTATCTGGAGAAACCCACTGAAATCCACCATAAGGAAGGGAGTGACACATAGCCCACCCGTATTGGTTGTTGGCATCATCATAGGTAATAAACTGCGATGGTTTCTCAGAATCATAGGTTTCCATGTATTTATTGTTAGCTTCAGCATACCGATGAGACACCTGGCATATGCCTCCACGTATTCCAGACTCGATTAAAAGAATCTGATCGTAATCCTGTAGCAATTCCAGTTCAATGCCTGTGTAAAGGAGCATTGCCTCGAAACTTAAACCAGGCGAAGTAAAAAAGTGTGCAGCATCCACTCGGTGTGTTTCTAGTGTTTTGTTTCTAAAGGTTTCAAAGCTGTCTGCAAGAAGGAGTACATCTGAAGTTAGGTAGAGGTCACTATATTCCCCTAGAGTTTTAATGTTGAACTGATTCCAGACACTTTTGGCATGTTCATAGTCTTCTTGACTAACATCTTCTTGACTTAATTTGTTAAAGAATGCCTCTTTTGGAGGTAAACACGTTTCACTTAACTTTTCCCATGAGTCAATGTAGTCATAACAAAATACCCCTTTACGAGTCATGAGCATTGCATTTTCTTTTCCAAAGTACTTGTCTGTTTCAGGGTATGATGTTAAGTTGGAAACTAAGTTTTCCAAACTACTCGGCATTAACCGAAACGTATCCACAAATCTAAGCTTAACATTTCCTACATATTTGGTAAAGGAAATGTACTTTTCTTTGGAGTTAGCGATAACATCCACTCTCTCAGTAGTACATCCCAATTGCTTTACAATGAAATTTGCGTCGTAGCCACTCATATTATGTAGAAACACAGGAACGGGGTTTCGTGTTTTACACCTCAAATTACAGTTATTGTGAGCACTTCCACGGTATTCCCCTGTAATATGGCAGTGGTCTCGAACTTTCCAGTCCTCTTTGGTGAATGGTTTTCGACACAAATAACAGGTTTCAGAACATTGGAACTCTGCTTCTTGAGCCTGAGTTAAGGCCTTTGGAACATTTAAGCTGTAAAGTCTATCAATTTCATTAGCTATTGAGATCAAACAGTCCATAAACTTTTCTGCAGCGTCAGGTCCACGATAAATAACAGGTTGGCTTGGAAGATTTGTCTTTATGTGTTCCACAGCGGGTGATGGTTTAACGTATATACCAAAGCTCATAGGAACATGACTCTGGTATGGCACTGTATAACTTGCTTCAGGATTGGGCAAACATGTTTGATAGGGTAAGAGTATACTTTCGAAATCTGCATAGATAACGTAAGGTATTCTTAGCATTTTTTCCACGTTTAAAAATTTGACAATGGGGTTTTTAATAGGCATTTCAACCCTAGCAATGTCATGCTGGACACACAAAGCTCTATGTTCTTTCAATTTTTCCATTCCTTGTTGTCCATATTGATTATCAAAGTGAGTAAAACACCGTTTACACGTATATATCTTATGTTCACGGCGGGTAATCTGATGTGCTACTAGTTTATCAAAATCTTTGATAAAGACGTAGTGGTTCTGGCCGGATGATGAACTTAGCAGAAGGAGGTCGCGATGGTCTTGCATCTCTTGATCCACAACCTTTAGAGGGAACAATTTGTTGTCTTGTTCCAATCCAAATACATTAATGGATATATCGTTGGCTTTTTCAAATTTGGGAATGTCAACTAGCGATGTAGGAAACGATATTACAGAAAAATCATACTTGTTGTCCAGGTCCTTGTATTTACTAATGCGATGAGCATTCTTTTTAACCAGTTTTGCTAAAATGGCATACATAAAACACTTTTCATCATTCAAATTTTCAGGATTAATGCAGGCTTTTCTTGCTTGTATAGCTGCTGGTAATGGAATATATGTGCTTCCACGCAAGGGATTGTACTTATTTATTTTCAATCGTACTCCTTCCACTGCTAACAAAGCCCAATTACTGCCTTTTAGCTCAGATTCCTCCATTTCCGTAGTTAACTTTGTAAATTGTGTTTCCAAGAAACTACTTAAGTCCGTTTCCAAAAATAGGGCCTGATTTCGTGTTTTAAAAGCACGATCTGTAATGTCATTGGTAGATGTATGAATGAATCTACATTCAGCCACAAGATTAACTTTTATCGACTTGTGCATTGCTAGTTCTTTCTGCATAGCTTGTATTATTTGCTGTTTGGACTCTTTAAGGTATGAATTTAAATCCTTGCACGTATCGCAACGAATGAAATAGGATTTAAGTCGACCTTCAAAAGATGTCTCATATTCAATAAGTCCATTTTTGTCAGGGACCAATGACAGTAGGTAATGTTTTGTAGGCTCTGCCTTTTGTCTTTTAGCTGCCGACACAACATTACAACATTCTTCATGACGACGTCCATTGTAGGCATTGTTGAATGTACTACCACAGGTCTTGCACTCATGAAATTCACCACACGATACTTCATGTCGCTTCCTATGATAGTCTCGAAGAAAAGTCTTTCCACACTCTTTACACATATAGCTAGGAATGGCTTCTTCCATTATGATTGTTGATTTCTGCAAACAGCTGCTTACTGCGTATCACAAGGCTAGAGGTTGGTCGGAGAGACGGTCTTTCACGATGTGAACACCATAAGAGGTAGTAGTCAACTGGTGATATTCTTGTAAAGGGTCCTCTAATATACCCCTAGTCTAGACCAACAACTCTTTACAGCGTATGACAAGGCTGTAGACTGGACAGTGAGACGGTATTTCACGATGTGAACACTGTAACAAGTAGTAGTCAACTGATTATATACTTGCTAAGGGTTCTCTAATATACAATAGTCAAGACCAACAGCTACTTACTGAGTAGTACAAGGCTGTACAATAGTTGTTTTGACAGTCTTTCACGATGTGGTCACTGTGAATAATGGTAGTCAACTGATGATATTCTTGATAAGGGTCCTCTAATATACCCCTGGTTAAGGGTAACAGCTGTTCACTGCTTATGACAAGGCTAAAGACTGGTTGCTTCAACGGTCTTTCACAATGTAAACACTGTGACAGGTAGTAGTCAACTGAAAATATTCTTATGGCCTACTCAAGGTTATCAGGTACTTACTGCATATCAAAAGGCTGTACACTCATGTGTGTTAGGCACTCTTTCTTGCTAAGGACCCCAATATTCCCTACACAAGGCTATACATGTTAGTTCTAAACACTTAGTGGTTAATTGTATATTCAATTTTTGTACAAAGCTTATACAAGCACGTTTTATGAGGTAAAACTTTGTTAAATAACTGCATGCGACACGCAAAGTATGTTTCCGCTATCTAGCAGTGACTATGAGTACTACTTGAACGACCAGCATGCTACCTAGCGCTCCATTTCAACACTCGCTCACTGAACGATCAGCATGCTATCTAGCGGTCGATAGCAATACTCCTCAACTACCAGCCTGCTATCTATCGGTCAATATGACAACTCACTCAACTACCGACATGCTACATGGCTCTTTTGGTCAGTTTTTTGTTGGCTTTTTTTGGTCAGTTTTTGTTGGCTTTTTTGTTGGCCTTTGTTGGCTTTTGTTGGCTTTTGTTGGCTTTTTTGTTGGCTTTTGTTGGCTGTTGTTGGCTTTTGTTGGCTTTTGTTGGCTTTTGTATTAGCTCTTTCATATTTGCTCTTGCTTGTGGGGGCTTATTAATTGGTCTTGGAAAGTATGTCAGTCCTTTTTTTATGGCTGCAAAATGCTTACAGCCATGTTTGTAAGCAGCAACAACAACAACAACAACACACAAAATTCAAAAAAAATCCAAAGTACTCTAAGGTTTATCAATGACTCTCAACTCTTACACTTACCTCTATCCCATGCCTAGTCAAAAAAGTAGTGTATTTTTCAAATTTTTCAAAAAAATATTTGGAAAGTAGGCTATATCATTAAACTAAAAATCCTGAAAAGACATATGTTAACTCCAACACCTACCTCTATACCACTCTCAGTCCAAAAATAATGTATTTTTCAAATTTTCCAAAACATATTTCCGAAAATGGGTTATATTTCCGAAATTAAAAAGTTAACAAAAAATGTTTGTTTGACATAAATGAATGGCCTTTGCCTCCTCTACCACTGTACCAAGTCCCAGGTCTCCAGGACAAAAAAATAATTTTTTTAAAAAGGGTTTTATTTCCAAAATTAGGAATTTTACAAAAAAGTTTGTTTAACATAAATGAATGGCCTTTACCCCCTCTACCCCCACACTAAGTCTCATGTCTCTAGGACAACAAAAATAAAATTTTCAAAATGGGCTTATATTTCCAAAATTAGGAATTTTACAAAAAAGTTTGTTTAACATAAATGAATGGCCTTTACCCCCTCTACCCCCCACACTAAGTCTCATGTCTCTAGGACAACAAAAATAAAATTTTCAAAATGGGCTTATATTTCCAAAATTAGGAATTTTACAAAAAAGTTTGTTTAACATAAATGAATGGCCTTTACCCCCTCTACCCCCACACTAAGTCTCATGTCTCTAGGACAACAAAAATAAAATTTTCAAAATGGGCTTATATTTCCAAAATTAGGAATTCTACAAAAAAGTTTGTTTGACGTAAATCAATGGTCTTTACCCCCTCTATTCCAACACCAAGTCTCAGGTCTCTAGGTCAACAAAAATAAAATTTGGAAAAAATGGTCACTATTTTGGAAACTAGGAATTCTACAAAAAAGTTTGTTTAACATAAATGAAAGGTCTCTATCCCCTCTACTTGTAAACCAAGTTCCAGGTATGTGAGACAAAAATGAAAAAAGTTCAATTGGGAAAGTAGGCGATTTTTCATATAACCAAACATTCAAAAATGTGTTCATTGGGCTGCAAATAATGGCCTCTATGTCCTTTATTTTTATAATAAAACGTTTTTATTTTTTACATTTTTTTGAAAAAAGTTCAATTTTGAAATTTTTATAATTTAGAAACTAAAGAGTTTTCAAAAAATTTTGTTTGACATAAATGAATGGTCTTGACCCCCTCTACCCCCAAAATAAATTTCAAGTCTCTAGGACAAGAAATAACAGTAGTGGAGTAGTAGGGTTCTGCTTTACTTGGCGTGGCCGCCATCTTGGTTTGTTGGGCACAGGAGTGTCAAGTGAAGCAGAACCCGTACTACTCCACTACTGTTATTTCTTGTCCTAGAGACTTGAAATTTATTTTGGGGGTAGAGGGGGTCAAGACCATTCATTTATGTCAAACAAAATTTTTTGAAAACTCTTTAGTTTCTAAATTATAAAAATTTCAAAATTGAACTTTTTTCAAAAAAATGTAAAAAATAAAAACGTTTTATTATAAAAATAAAGGACATAGAGGCCATTATTTGCAGCCCAATGAACACATTTTTGAATGTTTGGTTATATGAAAAATCGCCTACTTTCCCAATTGAACTTTTTTCATTTTTGTCTCACATACCTGGAACTTGGTTTACAAGTAGAGGGGATAGAGACCTTTCATTTATGTTAAACAAACTTTTTTGTAGAATTCCTAGTTTCCAAAATAGTGACCATTTTTTCCAAATTTTATTTTTGTTGACCTAGAGACCTGAGACTTGGTGTTGGAATAGAGGGGGTAAAGACCATTGATTTACGTCAAACAAACTTTTTTGTAGAATTCCTAATTTTGGAAATATAAGCCCATTTTGAAAATTTTATTTTTGTTGTCCTAGAGACATGAGACTTAGTGTGGGGGTAGAGGGGGTAAAGGCCATTCATTTATGTTAAACAAACTTTTTTGTAAAATTCCTAATTTTGGAAATATAAGCCCATTTTGAAAATTTTATTTTTGTTGTCCTAGAGACATGAGACTTAGTGTGGGGGTAGAGGGGGTAAAGGCCATTCATTTATGTTAAACAAACTTTTTTGTAAAATTCCTAATTTTGGAAATATAAGCCCATTTTGAAAATTTTATTTTTGTTGTCCTAGAGACATGAGACTTAGTGTGGGGGTAGAGGGGGTAAAGGCCATTCATTTATGTTAAACAAACTTTTTTGTAAAATTCCTAATTTTGGAAATAAAACCCTTTTTAAAAAAATTATTTTTTTGTCCTGGAGACCTGGGACTTGGTACAGTGGTAGAGGAGGCAAAGGCCATTCATTTATGTCAAACAAACATTTTTTGTTAACTTTTTAATTTCGGAAATATAACCCATTTTCGGAAATATGTTTTGGAAAATTTGAAAAATACATTATTTTTGGACTGAGAGTGGTATAGAGGTAGGTGTTGGAGTTAACATATGTCTTTTCAGGATTTTTAGTTTAATGATATAGCCTACTTTCCAAATATTTTTTTGAAAAATTTGAAAAATACACTACTTTTTTGACTAGGCATGGGATAGAGGTAAGTGTAAGAGTTGAGAGTCATTGATAAACCTTAGAGTACTTTGGATTTTTTTTGAATTTTGTGTGTTGTTGTTGTTGTTGTTGCTGCTTACAAACATGGCTGTAAGCATTTTGCAGCCATAAAAAAAGGACTGACATACTTTCCAAGACCAATTAATAAGCCCCCACAAGCAAGAGCAAATATGAAAGAGCTAATACAAAAGCCAACAAAAGCCAACAAAAGCCAACAACAGCCAACAAAAGCCAACAAAAAAGCCAACAAAAGCCAACAAAAGCCAACAAAGGCCAACAAAAAAGCCAACAAAAACTGACCAAAAAAAGCCAACAAAAAACTGACCAAAAGAGCCATGTAGCATGTCGGTAGTTGAGTGAGTTGTCATATTGACCGATAGATAGCAGGCTGGTAGTTGAGGAGTATTGCTATCGACCGCTAGATAGCATGCTGATCGTTCAGTGAGCGAGTGTTGAAATGGAGCGCTAGGTAGCATGCTGGTCGTTCAAGTAGTACTCATAGTCACTGCTAGATAGCGGAAACATACTTTGCGTGTCGCATGCAGTTATTTAACAAAGTTTTACCTCATAAAACGTGCTTGTATAAGCTTTGTACAAAAATTGAATATACAATTAACCACTAAGTGTTTAGAACTAACATGTATAGCCTTGTGTAGGGAATATTGGGGTCCTTAGCAAGAAAGAGTGCCTAACACACATGAGTGTACAGCCTTTTGATATGCAGTAAGTACCTGATAACCTTGAGTAGGCCATAAGAATATTTTCAGTTGACTACTACCTGTCACAGTGTTTACATTGTGAAAGACCGTTGAAGCAACCAGTCTTTAGCCTTGTCATAAGCAGTGAACAGCTGTTACCCTTAACCAGGGGTATATTAGAGGACCCTTATCAAGAATATCATCAGTTGACTACCATTATTCACAGTGACCACATCGTGAAAGACTGTCAAAACAACTATTGTACAGCCTTGTACTACTCAGTAAGTAGCTGTTGGTCTTGACTATTGTATATTAGAGAACCCTTAGCAAGTATATAATCAGTTGACTACTACTTGTTACAGTGTTCACATCGTGAAATACCGTCTCACTGTCCAGTCTACAGCCTTGTCATACGCTGTAAAGAGTTGTTGGTCTAGACTAGGGGTATATTAGAGGACCCTTTACAAGAATATCACCAGTTGACTACTACCTCTTATGGTGTTCACATCGTGAAAGACCGTCTCTCCGACCAACCTCTAGCCTTGTGATACGCAGTAAGCAGCTGTTTGCAGAAATCAACAATCATAATGGAAGAAGCCATTCCTAGCTATATGTGTAAAGAGTGTGGAAAGACTTTTCTTCGAGACTATCATAGGAAGCGACATGAAGTATCGTGTGGTGAATTTCATGAGTGCAAGACCTGTGGTAGTACATTCAACAATGCCTACAATGGACGTCGTCATGAAGAATGTTGTAATGTTGTGTCGGCAGCTAAAAGACAAAAGGCAGAGCCTACAAAACATTACCTACTGTCATTGGTCCCTGACAAAAATGGACTTATTGAATATGAGACATCTTTTGAAGGTCGACTTAAATCCTATTTCATTCGTTGCGATACGTGCAAGGATTTAAATTCATACCTTAAAGAGTCCAAACAGCAAATAATACAAGCTATGCAGAAAGAACTAGCAATGCACAAGTCGATAAAAGTTAATCTTGTGGCTGAATGTAGATTCATTCATACATCTACCAATGACATTACAGATCGTGCTTTTAAAACACGAAATCAGGCCCTATTTTTGGAAACGGACTTAAGTAGTTTCTTGGAAACACAATTTACAAAGTTAACTACGGAAATGGAGGAATCTGAGCTAAAAGGCAGTAATTGGGCTTTGTTAGCAGTGGAAGGAGTACGATTGAAAATAAATAAGTACAATCCCTTGCGTGGAAGCACATATATTCCATTACCAGCAGCTATACAAGCAAGAAAAGCCTGCATTAATCCTGAAAATTTGAATGATGAAAAGTGTTTTATGTATGCCATTTTAGCAAAACTGGTTAAAAAGAATGCTCATCGCATTAGTAAATACAAGGACCTGGACAACAAGTATGATTTTTCTGTAATATCGTTTCCTACATCGCTAGTTGACATTCCCAAATTTGAAAAAGCCAACGATATATCCATTAATGTATTTGGATTGGAACAAGACAACAAATTGTTCCCTCTAAAGGTTGTGGATCAAGAGATGCAAGACCATCGCGACCTCCTTCTGCTAAGTTCATCATCCGGCCAGAACCACTACGTCTTTATCAAAGATTTTGATAAACTAGTAGCACATCAGATTACCCGCCGTGAACATAAGATATATACGTGTAAACGGTGTTTTACTCACTTTGATAATCAATATGGACAACAAGGAATGGAAAAATTGAAAGAACATAGAGCTTTGTGTGTCCAGCATGACATTGCTAGGGTTGAAATGCCTATTAAAAACCCCATTGTCAAATTTTTAAACGTGGAAAAAATGCTAAGAATACCTTACGTTATCTATGCAGATTTCGAAAGTATACTCTTACCCTATCAAACATGTTTGCCCAATCCTGAAGCAAGTTATACAGTGCCATACCAGAGTCATGTTCCTATGAGCTTTGGTATATACGTTAAACCATCACCCGCTGTGGAACACATAAAGACAAATCTTCCAAGCCAACCTGTTATTTATCGT
This sequence comes from Meconema thalassinum, assembly GCA_946902985.2. Lineage (NCBI taxonomy): Eukaryota > Metazoa > Arthropoda > Insecta > Orthoptera > Tettigoniidae > Meconema > Meconema thalassinum. The sequence goes on along the minus strand of OX336388.2, from coordinate 43,070,861 downwards.
GGACCTGACGCTGCAGAAAAGTTTATGGACTGTTTGATCTCAATAGCTAATGAAATTGATAGACTTTACAGCTTAAATGTTCCAAAGGCCTTAACTCAGGCTCAAGAAGCAGAGTTCCAATGTTCTGAAACCTGTTATTTGTGTCGAAAACCATTCACCAAAGAGGACTGGAAAGTTCGAGACCACTGCCATATTACAGGGGAATACCGTGGAAGTGCTCACAATAACTGTAATTTGAGGTGTAAAACACGAAACCCCGTTCCTGTGTTTCTACATAATATGAGTGGCTACGACGCAAATTTCATTGTAAAGCAATTGGGATGTACTACTGAGAGAGTGGATGTTATCGCTAACTCCAAAGAAAAGTACATTTCCTTTACCAAATATGTAGGAAATGTTAAGCTTAGATTTGTGGATACGTTTCGGTTAATGCCGAGTAGTTTGGAAAACTTAGTTTCCAACTTAACATCATACCCTGAAACAGACAAGTACTTTGGAAAAGAAAATGCAATGCTCATGACTCGTAAAGGGGTATTTTGTTATGACTACATTGACTCATGGGAAAAGTTAAGTGAAACGTGTTTACCTCCAAAAGAGGCATTCTTTAACAAATTAAGTCAAGAAGATGTTAGTCAAGAAGACTATGAACATGCCAAAAGTGTCTGGAATCAGTTCAACATTAAAACTCTAGGGGAATATAGTGACCTCTACCTAACTTCAGATGTACTCCTTCTTGCAGACAGCTTTGAAACCTTTAGAAACAAAACACTAGAAACACACCGAGTGGATGCTGCACACTTTTTTACTTCGCCTGGTTTAAGTTTCGAGGCAATGCTCCTTTACACAGGCATTGAACTGGAATTGCTACAGGATTACGATCAGATTCTTTTAATCGAGTCTGGAATACGTGGAGGCATATGCCAGGTGTCTCATCGGTATGCTGAAGCTAACAATAAATACATGGAAACCTATGATTCTGAGAAACCATCGCAGTTTATTACCTATGATGATGCCAACAACCAATACGGGTGGGCTATGTGTCACTCCCTTCCTTATGGTGGATTTCAGTGGGTTTCTCCAGATACTGTTGATCTAGAAAAACTAAAGAAAGACGATCCTGTGGGATACATTCTAGACGTTGATGTTGATTACCCATCTGACCTTCATGATCTACACAACGATTTACCTTTCCTACCAGAGTGTACACAACCTAAGGATTCGTCTCTGAAAAAACTAATTCCTCATCTTGGAAATCGAAGGCGATATGTTGTTCACTACATGGCATTAAAACAGGCTTTAGATCATGGAATAAAATTGATAAAAATTCATCGTGTGTTAAAGTTTAAACAAAGACCTTGGTTAAAGGCATACGTTGATTTTAATAACAACCTTCGAAAACAAGCCAAAAATGATTTTGAGAAAAATCTGTACAAATTATTCAACAATGCCATTTTTGGGAAAACAATGGAAAATATCCGTAAAAGAATAGACATACGTCTTGTGACTGACAGCAAAAAGGCAGAAAAGCTAATAGCAAAGCCGACATTTATCGACAGAACAATTTATGGTCCTAACCTAGCTGCTTTCCACATGGCTAAACGTAACATTGTATTCAATAAGCCTATATATATTGGAATGTGTATACTGGATATTTCAAAAACTCTCATGTATTCCCACCACTATAATGTCCTGCTACCTTATTATGGCATGGACAATCTTAAACTCATGTATATGGATACTGACTCGTTCATATATTTGGTTAACACCCCAGATGTATATCAAGACAAGTTGGATTTCCTACAACACCTGGACACATCAGATTATCCTACTAATCACATATGTTACTCTACATCAAACAAGAAAACGTTGGGGAAATTTAAAGACGAGGCTTGTGGACAAATTATAAAAGCATTTGTTGGACTTAGAGCTAAAATGTATGCATTAGACATAAATGGTAAAGAAATCAAAAAGATTAAAGGTATTAACAGAGGTGTTGTCAAAAATTGTATAAGCTTTCAAGATTATAAGGATTGTGTCATGAAAAACAATGTAAAAAGAATACCAATGAACATTATCGCTTCTAAACAACATGACATATCATCTATAAGACTAAACAAAATTGCTTTGTGTCCTGGTGATGATAAAAGAGTGATTGATGCTGATGGTATAGGTACACATGCCTATGGTCATTACTCAATCATTAACCATGCTTAAAGAGTTAAGTTATGAATATCAAAATCTTCTGCCTGCAACTAGCAAATACATAAAACAAAACAATTTAGGAAATAAAACAATAGCACTACAAAAATAAAAATAAAACAAAATAAGAAATGGCATTCATAATCAAAAATAAATAAAATAGAAAACAAAATAAAAACAAGTGTACAATTTATAACAATAAGGAATATATATAAAAATGTATTATGTGTAAATAGTGTACATGTATTTAAATAAAAAAATATTGTACCGTATGGAAACTGCTTGTACATTTTTTATTACTACTCACCTCTCTCCACTCCTAATGCAAAATGAACATGTAAAACACAAATTGGAAAATCCATGTTTCCATATTGACAAAATAAAAAAAAACCATTAAACTGAAATTTTAAAAACTGTAAATGGGAATTTGGTAAATTGACAAATGTGTAAACAACAAATTGGAAAATCCATGTTTCTATATCATGAAATTGAAAAACTTTAAACTGACATTTTAAGAACTGTAAATGGGAAATTGTGAAATTGATAAATGTGTAAACAACATAATGCAAAATCCATGTTTCCATGTTATGAAATTGAAAAACTTAAAACTAACATTTAAAAAAATGAAAATGGGGAATTGGAAAATTGTCATATGTGTAAACAACAAATGAAAAAAAAAACGGTTGGGGTAGTTATCATATTGTACAGTAACCTATAAAACTAGCATAAGGATAGTTGCTTGTACCCTTATATACTTTGTGTATGTGCATTAGCCTTTGATTTAGCTTAAGTTAGGTTTGGCAAAGTTAGGTTTGGTGAGGTTAGGTATGTGACCTAGTAGTTTACTCTTTTCGGAAAATGTAAAAAGTAAAATCTAAAATCAAAAAATCTTAAATTTAAAATGTAAAATCTAAAAAAAACTAACATCTAAAATACAAAAAATCAAAAATGTAAAATGTAAAATCTAAAAAATGTAAAATGAAAAAAATCAAAAATCTAAAATGTTAAAACATAAAATCTAAAATCTTTAAATGAGGTTTCTGTGGGTTAGGTTAGGTTAGGTTATAACTAAGTTTATTATTTGTGCTCTCTCATTTGCTCTTACATTTTTGCTCTCACTTTGAAGTTTGGTTATGTTAGGTTAGGTTAGGTTAGGTTAGGTGTGGTTAGGTTATAACTAAGTTTATTATTTGTGCTCTTACATTTGCTCTCACTTTTTTCTCATACTTTTTGCTAAATTTTTTTCGCTTGCAATTTTAAATTAGGTAGGTTACGTTAGGTTAGGTTAGGACAGGTTAGGTGAGGTTAGGTTAGGTGAAGTCAGGTTAGGTTATAACTTAGTTTATTATGTGTGCTTTCACATTTGCTTTTATATTTGCTTTGACTTTGAAGTTAGGTTAGGATAGGTTAGGTTAGGTTAGGTTAGGTTAGGTTAGGTGAAGTTGGGTTAGGCAGAATTGTTGAGGTATGAATCAAAAGCCAGCTCTTGTCAGTTTTGCCTCACAAGGCTGAGTGTACCCCGTTCCACTCATGAGACCAGAAATTAAATTTCTTGGCAGAGCCGGGATTCGAACCTCAGGAATGACCTCCAAGAATGCTAGCCACTACACCAAAAAGTGGACAATATAAGGCTGGTCTTGATTATACATGATCAATTAACAATTACCTAATAATAATAATAATAATAATAATAAATATTCCATTTGGCAACTACACGGCCGACCTCTCCCTGTGACGTAATCCACGGTCTCAGGCCGTGGCGGCCATTTTGCCCAATAGCCCCTGTGCCAGCTCTGAATGAAACCTCCATAAGAATAACATAGAGTGATTGCGCGCGGCGGCCATCTTGCCCATTAGCCCCTGTGCCAGAACCGGCTTATTTATCCTACTAACAAAGTCCCATATGCATTCATATACCATTCGTGCGAATGCGATGAAACTTGGGTGAGTTTTTGTGTACACTCCAGGGAAGGTTTCTGGCTTAGTACATGCATTTTACAATAGGTAGTGCACGATTTTTTTCAACAAATGAGCGACGGCACGTGAATCGTTTCAACCAACTACCGTATGCGTTCATATACCATTCATCCCATTGCGATGAGACTTTGGTGAATTGTCGAGTACACTCCAGGAAAGGTTTCAGGCTTAGTAAATCTATTTTACAATCGGTGGTGTACGAGTAGATACAACAAATGAGTAACGGCACGCGTATCGTTTAAACAAAATCCCGTATGCGTTCATATGCCATTCATCCGATTGCGATGAAACTTTGAGGAATTGTTGTGAGCGCGCCCACGAATGTTTCTAAATTAGTTAATCCATTTTACGATAGTTTAGACGCAGTTAACGGAAATTGAAAAAAAGATTGTTTCCAAAAGCATTTCAAGAAACGAAATTACAACGCCAACACTTTCTTTGTTTGGCATTGCAACGCATGCCGGGTACAGCTAGTACTGCCCAAAAAAATTGAATTATTCTGGGACAAAATGAGAGTATTTTCCGTCCCCATGATAAAATTTAACCAGCAAATATAAATTTTGGAAGTGTGACACAGGAGGATAGTGTTATAAGCTCGAGGCCATGGGAGAGCCCGATCACGTGACATATTGCACAATAGACGCTTCTAGAAGGCTGAAATTGGCATAGCAACAGTGAGTTTGGAAATTAATATTATAAATATTGTTATAATTATGCTATTGGATCCCAACCCAGAGCCAATGAGAAGAGGTCTTAATGAAGACGGGATCAACTTCAACTACATAATTTGGTGAAATTATGCATTTAGGTCCTTAGAAGAAGATTTTATTATTTGGTAATTAAGAGAATATTAAAAGAAATTATGTCTGATACTTTAAAAACCGCAGATCGGTTAATCTACGCAGTAATAAGCATTAGTAATCTACGCGCTAAAATTATGGTGGGAGATTGTTATGGCCGCCAAAATTTCGACTTGGAGGGGGAGATCCAAGGATCTAGGTTCTTATTCCAGCGGTCTTTGAAGAGTGAGGAAGTGTTTTATTGGGTTAACGGAGATCCCAAATCTTTGTCCGAGTGCGACGACTGTCGACTTGTGGAGACGCTAGGTTAGCAAGTTAGAACGTTGGAGATTACCACACTTCCATTTTAAGTTAAGTTGTGAGGAACATTGAAAATAGTATATCTCTTATATAATTGAGATTTGAGTTCAACTAAGTGAATATAAATAAATAACAGGTCGAATATTACATTCTGCTGAAAGTCGAGCGTTCTAAAATTTACCGTTTCGACAATATAAGCCTGTTAAGACAGATTTTCAAAAGTGTTGGAAATAAAGCTGTATATCATTTTAGATTGCAACGTGAAGTTGGCGAACGCAGTTCAAGTGAACAGTAGCGGAGAATTTTAACATTGGCGCAGCAAATAAACATTATCATATTGATTATCATTATTCTTCAAATGGTTTCATTCAACATAATTAACACTGTTGATATGATGAACTAAATAGTTTTGCGCCAGAGACATATTCGATAACAGAAGTTAAGATACAACGATGGAACTTCGTTAGACAACGTATTCTTGAATACAGACGTAGTGTACGGTCCATCTTGTACATTTTTGTCAGTCTACGAACACTAATGTAACATCAATTAGCAATATAAATATTTCATTCACCATCTATATGAATATGAACTTTTAACATTGGCTCAGAAAATAAACATTATCATATTGATTATCGTTATTCTTCAAATGGTTTCATTCAACATAATTAACACTATTGATATGATGAACTAAATAGTTTTGCGCCAGAGACATATTCGATAACAGAAGTTAAGATACAACGATGGAACTTCGTTAGACAACGTATTCTTGAATACAGACGTAGTGTACGGTCCATCTTGTACATTTTCGTCAGTCTACGAACACTAATGTAACATCAATTAGCAATATAAATATTTCATTCACCATCTATATGAATATTTCTATAAATTATTTTCTAATGATGAGGCTGATACATATTAGCAACGGAGAATGAAGATTGTACAGAAAAGATTTGTCAAGATGCTAGGGGTAGCCCAGCAACAATAGAAGTATTTGCCAGAAGGATGTCGTTCGAGCCCAGGCGAATGTTGGTGAATTCCGGAGAGGGAACCTTTTTCCTATCTCTGTGGTTCGAATGCAGATCCATCTCAGTATCTTGAACTGAAGAAACATCTAAAGTATTGTGTGAATACTTACATAGATCTTCAAGTTTTCGTCCAAATAAGGTAGCTGTGTCTCTTATTTTTAGTATAGAGCTTGATTATTGACATCCTGAGCCAACGATCTTACTCCATATTTTCACATTTCATGTATTTCAGTGTTCTCATGTATTTTACACTTCAGACGTGTGCTAAGATTTTTATGCTTCAAGATTATTTAGGAGATGATTACCTTTCATCTATTTTTCAATTTTATTCTACGGATCAATTGTTGAACTGACATTAAAAATTTTGTTTGAGGAATCATATTGCCTCATAGAAGACTAGTCGTTTCGGCTCTCGAATTTTAATAATTTGTTTTAAACCAAGTATTCTGACATTGTGTCATAGCTTCAAATTAAATTCTTTTTAAATTTAATTTGAGCACTTTAATGTAACAACATCAAACTTCAAGAACAGAAGAAACATCGAATGATATTGTTATATCATTATTGTACATTAAATTTCGACGCTCTAGGAAATACTAGTCGTTTGATAAGACCGAAGTCTTAATCCCTATAAACATTCTTAGTGTAGAGTGGAAATACATTAAGACATTGACAAACCTTTTTATTATTTCTAAAGCTGAGAGCTTTGTTCATTTAATATGTTAGAGGAAATATCTTTTGATTGAAGATTATTCAAATTTATGGCTAGGAATTCAAAGCTAGTTTATCCCGGTCAAGACTGAATTCTATTTGACACTATGAATACCATGTGTGTTATTTTACACTATTTGTGTAATATCACGTCATTATGTAGACCTGATATTACAACAATATACAATTTAAAGCTTGATAAGTGAAGTGAGGCAGGAGTATTATTTTTAATACATGTATTTGCGACAGACGAGTTAACAGTTAATTATATTTTTCTGTAGTAAACTTTAGGAGGTCAATCACGATAGTCTAATATCGTTCATTAGGATTGGAAGTTTCGTCTGAAGAACTTAATGATGTATAATTGTAGATCAGTAGTCTTGTGAAATGATACTGAGGGTCATGCCTTTATTTGAGAAAAGTTCCTTCAGAAGAAATGTTAATAACAATTAATCCATTTTGGTTATTGTTTAACATAGTGGATGATAATTGTCTATGCCATATATATTGTTATATGAGGATTTGTAGAGCTATGGAGCGCTCGTGCGTAGGAAGTTCCGCATGTTAAGGGAAGCCAATGAAATTATTGTTATTTGATAAGAAAGGCATTGGATCATGATCAGAGTCGTTGTATACAAGTAGTCCAGTTCATGTGAAGTAACGTTTTAGCTGTGTTGACAGAAGGGTTTTAGCGGAAATACAATTAGAGAACAATTGTCTACTCATGTCAATGATACCATTATTATATTTTATTAAACCCGAAGTTATGTAATTACGTGCAGTTAACCTTTGTCAGTCGACTGTATTAGACCGACATTGTAATGAAAACCTATATAAGACGAGGTGTGAGCAGTATATGAAAACTACGGAGTTTTCACTGCTAAGGTAAGCTCACTCGCCCACAGAGGGTGACTTGCAAACTTTGAAATACAGTGGCCACATAGATATAAGTTACTTTAGAACGGCCGTCTAAAACTTAAGTCTAGTTACTAAGTTAATTCATAAGTCTGTAGCCTAAGTTTGTTCTATAAACAACAACGAGGTATAGCGCGCATAGGGGTAAACAATTATACAACAACAGAGCTCTACGACACGATGGTACACTTGTTCTTATTTTATTGTTACATTGTATGTACTGTACATTTGTTTTTTTTTATTTTATTTTTATTATTATTGTTATACGGTACTCCTGGTGTCAACATTTCTTTCCCGTGTTACTTGTCCATATTTATTCCACTGTATTCCTTACATGCACACTCTTTTTTTCTTTTCTCTCTTCCTAATACACGATGTTCAAATGCTCTATTTACTCCTATCAATAAAAACGATGCATATTCTTCCAAACTTCTAACCCTCACAGAGCATTTTTTCTCCTTTTCTTCTTTAACACTGTAGTACATTGTATTTCTCTTTTCCAACTTGTTTTTTCTCTTTGCAACACTTATAGCAACACTTGTTCCATTGCCATAATGCCTTGTACTGCTTATGTATCTATATATATATTTTTTGTGATGTATTACGTCCTCAATATCGCTATGTAAAAATTGTGATCTAAACATTATATAACATTGTTCCACCCTTCAACCCTACCTACCCAAAGTACACGGCTACGATAACTACACATAAATTGACACGTGACAGACTGCTACACTTCCCACATACCCCTACATCTACACGCCCAGGAGAAGAAAAGAAGAAGAAGAAGCCACCCTTACGTTCAAGTCCAATCTGTGAGGATACAGATTTAGCTGGGAAGGAGGATTGTTATACCTTGAGGCTCCGCACAGGGTACAGTTAATACATCTAATAACATCCACAACATCTACAACCACTACCCTCTATCGGGCATCTATCTAACACACTTCAGCCCCAATCTCTACCCTGAGCCACCTAGGGAAGCAACATGTACCAACTATTTCATCATTATTACCAAACACAAGCTGCTGGCTACTAAAGTAGAGCAGGTATTTGCTAACTCTTAGTCAGCAGAATCATCCAGTATAAAATAACTCACACCTCAAGGGCTCATTGTCTTCTCTGCCGACGACACCGCGCTAGTGCCAGCGGAAGCTCTGGACGCCGACCACCGAATACAAGTAAGTGTACGAACGGGTAATCCCACTGTTATTTCCTATCCATACACCACCCCTGTAAAACTTGTAATCGCCTTCATCTTCCATTGTAACTTGTGGGCTACTGCATTACATTTAATAGGAGAAGTCTACTCACTTCTCCAAAATGATTTTATTAAACTTCCACATTCCATCACAACTAGCCTCTTGTCTATTTTTATTGTACGCTCACCATTTGCCCATGCGACTCAGATCCTGTTGAGTCATCGCTGTTAACAACCTGCTCGCCCACATCGCATTGTGGACAGCACGTCTCCAGGCATAGAGCAAGGTCACAGCTATTGTCCGTGCGCGTTCTCCAGGCATAGAGCAAGCTGTTACTTAGAATGTAGCCCGGTTTTAATCCTCGACTAAGAGCACCTCCCGAAGTGCCAAGCATCTAGAGGCTCTCAAATTGTAACGGTTGATCAAACCATCAGATATTTTCACATCACCTTAGGTGACTCATACATGCACACATACAACACCCTGTACTCCTTACGACTTAGTTATAGCCCATAAAAGCTACAACAATATTTAGCATTTGGACTTCGTAAATATTTTTGAATTTAGATTTGATTTTTATTTTTCGACGAGCGAGATTTTATTGAGGTGGATTTTACCGTAAATACTAGTTTTTGTTTGCGATTAGATATTTCGTTAATATTTTGATGGGAGATGTACTTAACCGACCGTATTTTTGTAGGAAGTAGGAATTAGATAGTGTCCTTATAAGTGTGCAAGACTTGATTTTATATTGGTTCTTATTTGAACATTACAGTAATGTGAGGTAGACATTGTATAACAGGACAATGTTATGATTGTCAATTTTTAAAAGAAAATAATTGAGATTTCTTGAGTATCAGACGATAACAGCTGATCACTTAATATTACTCAGAAGTCAATTTGAAATGCGACAGAATCTCAATAAACGTTTTGTTAAATACTAAAACGAACTGTAAGGTCAATACTTGTTCAAATGGTACATTTAAAGCATTTTGCAGATTGCATTAGAATGAGAAGAGAGAATTTAAGCATTGATGATTTCAATAATTATGAACGACAAGCAAGGAGGTATTATTATTAACTTGTAATGACGAATGTTGTGTATTTTTAATTCGTTGGAGTACTGCAAGTATGTGAAACATGTCTTACGTAGGAGAGATACATTCTGCAGATTTTTAGTTGTTGGAAGTGCGCATTGTTGTAAGAATGGAGCATGAAAGAAGGTATTTTATATTGGAAAGTGGATTCCGATCGATCATGTTGACGATGGGAATATTTGTAACAGAGTTCATAAGTGGAAAGTTGTTGTTTTTGAATTTTCGTGCCAGCTTAAAGGTGAAGCTATATTTTGGGAACTGAATCTTGTGGAGATGTGACGATCTATTCCACGTGTGTCTGTATTACAGTATATGAGGCAGCTGTATAAGATAAAGATGCGCCAATCTGATGTTTAAAGGCGATTATAGAAGGCCAGGTATCGACAGAAAACGCACGAGTTAGGAAATTGCATTGAAGCAATATTTCATTGTTATTATTATTATTATATTTAACGAGAGCTAGACTAATAAAGCATGAGCTAGACTTTGTTGAACGGCCATAACTAACACTAATACGACGAACACAGGCAAGGTAATTTGAGTGGGTGGTTCTCGTTTTTCATAATTTATTGTTTTTTTCTTTCATTAAAAAAGTTCAAGGACGAGTTATGGCAGTGAAACTCGCAGACAGACAGACAATGCTATGAGTTATATATTGTAAAAATGTTGTAGATAAATTGTAAATAGTTAAAAGACATTGGAACGATAACAACTGATCGTGTAAATATTGTTATAGAGATAGAAGGGAGTCTCGTGATGTATAGAGTAATTGTATTTAGTTTTGATGAACCGAACTTATTGTATTATTTTAATTTAGGGGTTTTATTTCATTTATAAACTCCGAACATATTTTGGAAATGCAGATGGCATTCAGAATAGTGGATTCTTCATATTTATTTTATTTTAATAGTGAAGTTAAAGGTCATCCAATTATTTAATTTTGTCGTTGTTTGAGGATGGGAGTGTCCGTATTTAAGTAAGTATTTGTTATGTTTTATATTAATAAATCGTAGGACACGAGAGTTTCGTCTGTCCACCGTTTTATAGAAACCAAGCGATATTGATGCGTAATAATTATGGTGAGGTCATGCTATGGAATTAAGGACAGGCGCCCAATTTATCTGTTTTGCCCCGAGAAGCGCAGGTTTCTCGCTCTACAAATGATGGATAAAGTCCTAATTCCGTAGCGTAACGTCTTTGTGTTATGTGTCCCGTCTCATCCCATGTACCAGGCATTTCCTTCGGTGCTTTACCTAGCTGGGGCCACGAAGAAGCTGCGATCTGCCCATCTGGATACTGATATGTGGTTTGAAAAGGGCACAATATTAATATATAAATCGTTGAGGAATTCGATACCAAATGAAGGAAAGAAAGAAGAGCAGGAAAAATTTCTTGCGAAATATGAGAATATGCCGTTATTGAATATATGGAGAGATTTATCATTATGCCACTTACCTCGCTAGTAAATCATTCAAGTGCCGGATTTGTCGTCAATCAATCTATGCTTGCCATTTCACCTTTCCGCTATAACAAATAGCCTAAATAGAAATAATATTAATCATAATGATAATAATAATGATAAACTTGAGTAATCTGATGCGTAGCACAAACAAATCAGCCAAACCCTGACACAAACGCTTTGGTTAGTGCCAACAAGCAAACTGCTGAATTAACTCTGGTAGAGGGAATTTAGTTTTCGTTTGTTGGTATAAAGCCTCGCCTTTACAGGGTTCTGCACGCTCTCTATTAGCTGTCGTCCGCCTGCTTTAGACTATGGAGCCTGGTATCCAGACACAGAAGATGCTACCGCTGGAAGTCGTATGATTATTATTCTGTGGTTTCCAGAACAAATGGTACATTCAATCACGTCACTCATTCAACATGGTTAATAATTGCGAACATTTCTCAATGCGTGACAAATGTTAATTACACCATACACCCCTCCACCCACTGTATCAGATATTTACAAAAAATTACTGAAAGAATGTCTTCAAATTTTAGATGCGTGTCTACCTGATCCTCTGTCGGGATATCAGCATCAGCGGTAGTTTGTCTAACTGAACCTTTTTATCTGCATAGCAGGCGTCGGGAAAGGACCCGGCCGTCCTTTTGCCTTGTCTCCGAACCTATAGAAATGTGAATGTGTGTTAAATTCAATCTACCCATCAGGCTAGCTGTCCTTCCTTTCCGACATGAGTAACACAGCTTAACCCTGGAGTGGTCGTGTGGTCTACAAATGTACTCCACTCGCGTGAAAACAAACACTGCTTTAAAACTTATTGTGCCACGTAGCTGACACTCCGTGTACTTTAAGATGGATAGTTGACCCATGTGCTCAGTGCTGCGCGAATATCAGTTGCGCGTGGTTATGTTACAGGAGCCCTGTAAAGTCCGTGGTCTACACTGGTATGCCGTGCGACCAATTACGTAAGTTTTTTGCTAGAGACTCAGTTTGACTAAATCTACACTGAGCATTTATTATTGCTTTTAATATTGACATTGGCTTAACATCATTGTTAATAAGTATTTTTACACTATTTTGTCGGGGAATTTTTATTTTTTTTCCTTCTTCAGGAAATCGTGGAGGTTAGGCAAGCGGCTCTAATCGCAGCGTGGTTGGAAGAAGCCGATAGTCAGACAGATAATTATGACGAACATTCAAGTTCAGACGAGGATGAAGACTATCTTGAGGAACAGATCACCGATTCTGAATCCGAGCAATAAATGCCAGGTGATTGATAACGAAACAGAACAAAGGAAATCTGAAATCATTACGTACTATAGCCTAATAGTACTAAAAATGGTGTTGATGTCTTCTGTCTATGACGAGTCCAGAAACTCAAGAGTAGGGGCATGGTGGCGCAGCGGTCAAGCTGTTGGCCTCTCACCAAGGTGGACTGGGTTCGATTCCTGGTCAATACATATGAGATTTTCAAAGTGAAATGCCATGTCCTGTGGATCGGATTCCACGTAAAAAGAAGGTCCCGTGGCTCATAATCACAAGATTCACGGTGACGTAAAACTACAATCTTCTTTTCAGAAACTCAAGAAGATGGCCTGTAACTCTTTTCTATGATCTAATCAACCTCAGTGCTCTCAACGCGCTTTGCATACATACAGCAAACAAAAACTATGGATCCGTTTGCCGTCGTGACTTTCTTATCAGCCTGTCTCAGGCTATGATGAAACCATTGGCTCATAGCAGGTTGCAGGAAAACGCGTTGCTAAGTAGTCTAACGTCACAATAAAACATTTTCTAGGCCTTCCGCAAGTTGAAACTCAGTCATCTGCACCAGGGCCCATGCGAAGGAGTTATTTCGGTCGATGCCACAATTGCGGTAGAGCGCGTAATAAAAGCACTTGAAAAGTGTGTAATTCGTGCAATAAATTTATTTGTCCGGAGCATTCTAAATCTGTATGTTTGTCCTGCTCAGAAAAAAAAAACAGATTAGATTTTAATAATTCTGTGCACTATTTTTAGCCTACTTTTCACATTTTGCAAAAATGAGGAAAAAGTAGACTTATGAGATCGGGCAAATGTGTGTCTGTCTGTCCTTCCGTCTGTCTGTCCTTCTGTCGGTCTGGCTGTGTGTGCCCCCCCCCCCTATCAACTCCTAAACGGCTGCAGAAATCAAAACAAAGTTTGGTAGGAGTAAAGATCTATACCTGAATATCTCACGGCCATATTTGAAAATAATGTCAGTGCTACCAACTGCTGAAAAATCGCAATTGAAATTTGATCTCCATGTTGGATATCTTGGAAGGTATGAATGGGAGCTATTTCAAAATTGGCACACATTTAGATAATAATATTTCAGTTTAATTTCCAGGAGGCCATATACGGCAGTGTTGCAAAAATGATTATGAGCCTGCTGATAGGTCCAAATTTTAAATGTATATAACTTCTACACTATCAATTGGATTTCAACCAAATTTCGTATGTGCAATGTGTACATAAACAGATATGACTGAGCGTATTCTTAGGAGCCACCAGGGCTGCCAACTGTTAATAAATGCTCTCAACTTTTTTATCCAAATACCCATATATCAGAAAGTATGCAAGCCGACAGTTTTAAACTATGCACACGTATAGTACCTGACTTTCTATATTAATTTGGAGTAACGTATATGCGTCAGTGCTACCAACATGATTCTAATCCTGCTGAGAAGTCCAAATTTAAAAACATGTAACATCTATACTATCATTTGAATTTCAACCAAATTTCGTGTGTGCTATGTGTACCATAACAGATATGACCATGCCGATTCTTAAGAGTAACCAGGGCTGCTAACTGTTAATAAATACTGTCTCTATTTTTGTTACCCTATTATAAATATATCAGAAAGTATGCAAGCCAATAGCTCTAAACTTTGCACACGTATAGTACCTGGCATTCTAGATTAATTTAGGCCTACGCCAGTGCTGCCAACATGATTCTAAGCCTGCTGATAGGGTCAATTTTAAAATGCATGTAACTTCTATACTAACTAATGAATTTCATTCAAAATTGACACAACAATATATAATATCATTTCAGATTATTTCTGACCAATCCATGTATGTCATTGTTGCCAACATGATTTTACGCGTGCTGCTAGATCCAATGTTTAACTGCATGTAACGTCCATGTTATCCATTGGACTTGAACCAAATTTTATATTCTGTACCTTAAGAGATGGAACTAAGAATATATTCAGTCACCAGGGCTGAAAACTGTAGTTCTCTAATAGGCTACATTATGCCAGGTATACAGTATTTCGAACTAATTAGAAATTTCGATATTACCAACTTAATTTCGTCATTATTCAAGATAGATCCATATAGATTAATCATTGGCATGAATCTTAAATTTTAAGAAAATTAGGCTCTTTAGTTCTTCACGGAACTTCTTGTTTTTATCTCCATTTCTGTAAACCTTGTGATTTTTTCGTAAGAAATGGCTGACTATTTGTTTTAGTATATTTTGATAAGAAAATAATAATATCTTTAGGTTATGTTGATTATAATTAATAAGAATTACATAGTTAATACGACTTATAAACAAATAAACGCAATTGTAAAATTAAATATATTATTTTATGAATATTAAAATGGCATACCTATGTAGACCATGCGACCACTCGCGTCACTGTTAGGTACGCGACCACTGCGGGGTTAATATATAAATGCACTCTGTGAGGGTCCCTAGGATATTTAAGTCGAGCCCTGTGTCAAAGTGATGATAAATTAAAGTATACATAAAAGCACGTACTACGGTATCCCTCGGGAGTTCGCCTATGCGGTGTTAACACTTGCAACGGCTTATGTTGAAAGACTGTACTAAGATTGCTCAACTTTTCAGTTGTCTTTCGTATTCTTAGACAACAGTAGTGGGGTATTGTAAGTTCTGGGTCGCCCCCTATTTTCATAAAAACTTTGCCGATATCTCCCGAACGCGTGGTCGGATTTTAACGAACGAGGTATTGTTGGCGTTGGGATGACGTTCTCTTGGATAAGCATGTCTGTTGGTATTAAATAAATGTTTTGAAAATTCTTAGTATTGGATTTTTGATTATTTTGGAAACGGTGAATTTTGGGAAAAAGATCGTTTGACGTTAATGAGAGGTGGGTAGCAAGTTTCAAGGGTGTAGGTCAAGAGAAAATGAACTTTGAAATAAAGGTCACTATGTTGGAAACGGCGAACTTGACGAAAAAATTTGTTTTTAACGAATGGTTGCTATTTTCCCCCTCTACCGGCGCTATAAATTTCAACTCGCTAGGTCAAAACCCTATGCTTGTTTTGGTGGATTTTTTAACCTAGGTTTTTAATCGCATTGCTAGCATAGCGGTTTGCATGGTTAGCTGCCCCCCCCCTCCCCCCACCCCCCACGGAGGTCCTGGGTTCGATTCCCAGACCATGCCATGAAATTTGGAAAGTGGTGTGAGGACTGGAACGGGGGAGATCTTCTCAGCCTCGAGAGGTCAATTGAGTAGAGGGGGTTCGATTCCCACTCTAGCCTACATGAAGTGGCTTTCAGTAGTTTTCCACTTTGTCTTTGGACAAATGCTGGGATGGTTCCTACTGTAAGGTCACGGTCGCCTCTTTTCCATTTTTTATGGTTTTATGTGTTTCCATTATGTTTTCCAGATATTTGAGGAAAGTGTGAAAAAAAAGAAAGAAAAGGAATGAGATTTGAAGTGACGTTGGGTTGTTATGTCAAACACATTTTTTTTTTGCTAAACATACATACTGAGCCTTACTGGTATAGAAAAATCGTTTTGTTAACAGAAGTCACTGTGTGTTAAGAATGTTAGCATGAGAGACAGCTCAGCTCCTTATCGCAATAAGAATGCATGTAAGTATATGTGTGTGGGAAGCCTGTCTGCTTGCCTGCCTTTGCAACTTTGTCGTTGGGTAACAAAGTGAGATAGCGAGAGTAACTGTTGCTATATGTGATAAACTGATTCTTTGCTTCAAGGTTAGTACGCTCTCAGGACATTGTTTTGAAAATGCTTATGTTGAACTTCTCACGGGCTGCACAGTGGCAAAGTCATGTTGGGCCCATAGTTATGTGAACTGCCAATGTTAAGACTTTTCTGACTCCGTCAGTCATTACTTGCAATGGGTGTTTCAATACATGGTGAGAATTAACGTGTTGGCAAATTTATAGACACATTATATATGTACCGAAACATTGTATCATGTTCATTACTTTGCGAGTTATTGTTTGATACAGACGGTTGTGCAGTGCCGTTAGCTTGCGCTAATTAATTAATTATTTAATTAATTAATTAATTAATTTAATAATAAAAAGTCATCGATATATTTAAACATCAACTAAAAGACGAGGTATGTATGTTTGTTATAATGTTATGGAATAAATTATTGTTATTTGATGGATTATTTTGAAAGTTGATTTAATAACTTAATGGTATGTACGTATTTTTTGTTGTTGCAGATAAATCAACATTAACAACAACAACGACTAATTTGCTATATATAAAGGGCATTTTTTAATTAATTTGTAAAAGGTATGTACATTTTGTGTATGACTTAGGCTAAAATGAATGAATGAATGCCATTTTATTTAATAATAATACATGAACTTATGGAATATAATTATTTTTTGTTGCAGAATTAAACTGTGTGCATGCCAACCAAACGATTGGGGGTAGCAGCGTAGCCCACTAAGCTACAAGTTTTGATATTGAAAAGGTATGTTTTTTGTTTTGTTTGTGCAAAAATTAGCTTTCTATTTTTTCCGAGTGAGTGTCTTATTATGTCTGTGCATATGAATAATCCTATTACCAATAGCAGTGGCTATGCTGGCTAAAGCACAGCGTTAGGTCATGGGGCCAAGAGCACTCTGGTAACTCGATAGACGTGTGGGTTCGAGCCCCAACCCTCACCCATTCTTGAAATGGTTTTCCATGGTTTTCCATTTTCAACGCCAGACAAATGCTCGGACGGTACCTTTGGACAGGCCACGGCCGCTTCCTTTCACATCCTAGCCCAGTTTCATTGATCATTATCCATTCCATGTCTCATTCCGGTACGCAGGTCGCTCACGGTCGTCGACTAGAAAGACCTGCACTTGGCCTCTTAGGAGGCCACATGACAAACAAAATAATCCTATTGCATAGCCTAAACCTTTTTTTGAGTGTTTTGTTATTATGTGCCATAACTGAATTAATCCATATGTTTACTGATTATACACACATCAAAAAAAGTTTTGCATCACCTCGGTTCCCAGATCTCCGGCATATAGACGTTGACTGTGTATATTGTATCAAAGATACAGTCCCTTTGACTGTTCATAGATGTCACTAAAACTGCTCAAAGATGTAAACAACCATGCATGAGCAGGGCCTATTAGACGGAGGGGGTACGACAGCCGATCAGTTCCAGTCATTCCACCAGGACGAAGGTACGCTGCTCATGTTGTCTGTAGTTCTACCATGCCTAGAAGGTCAATACCGCAGTTCGATCGCGTCCGCATTGTTACTTTGTGTCAAGAAGGGCTCTCAACAAGGGAAGTTTCCAGGCGTCTCAGAGTGAACCAAAGCGATGTTGTTCGGACATGGAGGAGGTACAGAGATACAGGAACTGTCGATGACAGGCCTCGCTCAGGCCGCCCAAGGGCTACTACTGTAGTGGATGACCGCTACTTACGGATTGCCGCTCGGAGGAACCCTGACAGCAATGCCACCATGTTGAATAATGCGTTTCGTTCAGCCACAGGACGTCGTGTTTCAACTCAAACTGTGCGCAATAGGCTGCATGATGCGCAACTTCACTCCCGACGTCCATGGCGAGGTCCAGCTTTGCAACCCCGACACCATGCAGCGCGGTACAGATGGGCCCAACAACATGCTGAATGGACCCCACAGAATTGGCATCACGTTCTCTTCACCGATGAGTGTCGCATATGCCTTCAACCAGACAATCGTCGGAGACGTGTTTGGAGGCACCCTGGTCAGGCTGAACGTCTTAGACACACTGTCCAGCGAGTGCAGCAAGGTGGTGGTTCCCTGATGTTTTGGGGTGGCATTATGTGGGGCCGACGTACGCCACTGGTGGTCATGGAAGGCTCCGAAACGGCTTTACGATACCTGAATGACATCCTCCGACCCATAGTGCAACCATATCGGCAGAATATTGGAGAGGCATTTGTCTTCATGGACGACAATTCTCGACCTCATCGTGCACATCTTGTGGATGCGTTCCTTCAAGATAACGACATCGCTCGACTACAGTGGCCAGCATGTTCACCAGACATGAACCCTATCGAACATGCCTGGGATATGTTGAAAAGGGCTGTTTATGGACGTCTTGACCCACCAACCACTCTGAGAGATTTACGCCGAATTGTCGTTGAGGAGTGGGACAATTTGGACCAACAGTGTCTTGATGAACTTGTGGATAGTATGCCACGACGAATACAGGCATGCATCAATGCAAGAGGACGTGCTACTGGGTATTAGAGGTAGTGGTGTGTACTGCAATCTGGACCACAAATGCTGCAAGTCTAGCTGTATGCTGGTACAACATGCAATGTGTGGGTCTCATGAGCAATAAAACGAGCTGAAATGTTGTTTGTGTTGATCTCTATTCCCTTTGTATTTAAAGGTTCCGGAACTCTTGGAACCGAGGTGATGCAAAACTTTTTTTGATGTGTGTATATATATATATATAACTAATACTGGGGTTTTATTGCTTTGCTTTTCAGATATATATTAAAAAGAAGCATTATCCAACGTTTGCAACTAATTGGTTGTTTGCTAAAGCCCCAGCCACCTGCAGTTGGAGAAACAACAGTTGCTACGACTTGTGTTCGTGTGTGTGTGAGTGAGTGAGAGTGTGTGCCAGTGTCTGAAGACATCTGTATTTGCTGTTTTTTGGATTATCCTATTAATAAGGTGAGTTAACATTCCATTTATTGTACATTTTAATTATGTCTACATCCATCTATCAAGACTTAGGATGGCAACCGTTAGCCAAATGTTTTAAAAGTAGGATATGTTCAGGCCGAATTCATAATGTGAAAAACTGTCTATCCCCTAAAGAATTTGTTGAATCGTGTTTATCTATTTTTCTTAATGAAAGCAGGCAAGGTTTAACAATGCATCACGCCTTAAAAATAAATTTCGAATTACTATGCGAGTTTATTCTCATTAAAAATAATGTTGAAGAAAAACATAGCTTTAATCCTTGCACAAAAATGCAGAAATTACTGATATCCGATAATTTAGAAATGTGGTATCAAAAAAAATGATATTAATGGGTTTATCAGTAAATTTGATAAGTTACAAGACGGACCCAGTGGCCTGGCTCTAAATGGCATTGCACATTTACAAATTAATATTTGTACATACAATCCATTGAATGCAGGAAGTAGCTATATTCCCACACCGAGCTTTATCGCTTCGAGAAAGGCAGTCATTAATGTATGGAACACATACGATTACTGCTCTTTGTGGAGTATAGCTAGTTGTTTGCAACCCTGTGAAAATCATCAAAATGCTGGTAGACCAGGGAAGTACAAAGCTATGTTTAACCACTTAAAGCAAACTCTGAATCTGGAACATGTTTCATTTCCCATGTCTCCAGATATAATTCATTTATTTGAGGAAGATAATCCAAATTTCTCCTTCATGGTGTATGGGGTCGACGGATCCAATGTTGTGGGTCCCTTGTATGCCACCAAAGTGACAAAACAATATCACATTCACTTATTACTTTTGTCTCATGGGGGTAAAAGTCATTATTGTTGGGTAAAGAATTTGAGTTGGTTGGTAAGCAGTCAAATGTCTAAGCATGAAACTGTAAAGCACATTTGTGAGCGCTGCCTTCAGTATTTTGGAACCGATGAACTTTTGAAACGACATATGGGAGACTGCGAAGGGCAGCCGGCAGTAAAACTTGTGCTTCCCAAAGGGAATTACGCAGTCTTGAAATTTAAGGCCACAAATAAACAAGCCATGGTACCATTTACTGTTTATGCCGATTTTGAGGCTCTGACTGTACCCCTTCAGGGATGTGAACCAAACCCCCATACAAGCTCTACCTATCCAGTGCAGAAACATGAACCTTTTGCCGTTGGCTATTATGTTGTATGTCACTATTATAAATCCCAATGTGATTATGCACGTCACCAAGGTTCGGATTGTACGCGGTGGTTTGTTGATCAAATGGCGGCTTTAGCTGGCAAAGTAGAAAAAAATTTGGATAACCCTGTACCAATTCAGATGAATGACGTACAGCAAAAAGAATATGATCAAGCCACTACCTGCCACATATGCGAAAAGCTTATTCTAGACGGAGAAACAAAAGTAAAAGATCACTGTCATTTGACAGGAAATTTTAGAGGTGCCGCTCATAGAGAATGCAATTTAAAGTATTCTAAACCTCGCTTTCTACCCGTCTTCTTACACAATTTCTCACGCTACGATCTGCACTTCATTGTTAAAGAATTTGCTCATATAGATAAGAGTAAATTCAACATTTTAGCTAAGAACCATGAAAGCTTAATTTCTCTTTCATGGAAAAAAAGAACAATGAGCATTCGTTTTCTCGACTCATTGAAGTTTATGTCTAGTTTGCTGAATAGTCTTCTCAAAGGCTTAAGCAAGAATGAGTTGAAACATACCCAATCCCACTTTACGGATACAAAACAATTTAAATTATGTGTTCGTAAAGGTCATTTTCCTTACGACCATGTAGCAAGTTACGAGGTGCTTAAAGAAACGACTTTGCCATAGAGAATTTTTTTTTCTCAGTTAACTCAAAGCACCATTAGTGAAGAAGAGTATGCCCACGCAAAGCATGTTTGGCGTGCTTTTGCCATAGAAAACATGGGGCAATATGCTATGCACTACTTAAAATTAGATGTGTTGTTGTTGACTGACGTGTTTGAGACGTTTCGTCAGCTATGTCATTCGATATACGGGCTCGATGCCGTACACTACTATACCAGTCCTGGGTTAAGTTGGGACGCTGCCCTCAAATTCACCTAAATTGAGCTTGATTTACTGACAGACCCTGATATGGTACTGATGATGGAAAAAGGGATTCGTGGAGGGTTCGAATCGCTTAATCAGCGACATGCCAAGGCAAATAATCATTACATGCCTGAGTTTGTCCTGAAGAACCAGAATCTTACTTGATGTATTTCGATGTAAATAATTTATACGGTTTCGCTATGAGCAGACCACTGCCGTACAGAAACTTTGTCTGGCTGTCTGAGGATGAAATTAAAGATTTTAATGTGCATAGCGCAAGCGAGCAACAGGATGAAGGATATGTTCTTAACGTTGACTTAGCTCATCCCCCCGATCTCAGACAGCGACATGGTGATTTCCCCTTTTGTATAGAGGAAATGGTGACGCCCGAGAGAAAGGGTAATCATAAGAAATTGATGGGCACCTTATATGACAAAAATCAGTATGTATTGCACAATGACATGCTGGTAGAATGTTTAGCCCAGGGCTTAACCCTGAAAAAAAATCCATAGAGGTATTTCTTTTTGCAAGACACAGTGGTTGAAACCTTACATGGATTTAAATACCGCTCACAGACAAAGTGCCACTCAGCCATTTCATTTTTTTTAAACTGATGAATAATTGTATTTATGGCAAGAGTCTTGAAAATGTGTGGCAGTATAGAGAGATAAAATTGGTGAACACATGGCATGGACAATGGGGCGCTCAAAAATACATTTCAAAACCAAATTTTAAATCTTTAAACGTTATTAAAACTCAGCAATTCTTCTAGGTTTGTGCCGTGTCTTGTGTGGGGTTTCGCCTAGGACACCAAGCTAGGCTCATCGACGGGCTCTTGGTGTCCCCGCCCGGACCCCCACAGGAGTGACGAACTGCGCGCCACCTCCCTTTATATAAGGTGCAACTGCACCACTTGACTACGAGAACTAAAAGTTCAAGCAGCCTTAACCTCCCTATGAAGGCTTCCAAAAAGATGGTATATTGGCTTTCACGGCCGGTGAATTAAAACTCAGCAATTCTTCTAGGTTTGTGCCGTGTCTTGTGTGGGGTTTCGCCTAGGACACCAAGCTAGGCTCATCGGCGGGCTCTTGGTGTCCACGCCCGGACCCCCACAGGAGTGACGAAATGCGCGCCACCTCCCTTTATATAAGGTGCAACTGCACCCCTTGACTACGAGAACTAAAAGTTCAAGCAGCCTTAACCTCCCTATGAAGGCTTCCAAAAAGATGGTATATTGGCTTTCACGGCCGGACGTTATTGATGATGATTTAGTTACTATTGAACTTTCAATAACTAAAGTGGTCATGAATAAACCTATCTATTTAAGCCAAGTCATTTTAGATTTTTCAAAATTGCGTATGTATAAATTTAATTATGGTTTTGCAATGCGGCAATTTGGTACCATTTCATTGTTATATACCGACACGGATAGTTTTATTTACCATATCCGTGACTGTGATCCGTATGTCGTTGTGAAAGAAAACCCAAAATGGTTTGACACGTCCTCGTTTTGTGAGAAGAACGTGTTCGATATCCCCCGTCTGAACAAAAAAGAAATTGGTTTAATGAAAGATGAGTGTTCAGACACCATGATGACTGAGTTTGTAGGTCTCGCTCCGAAAATGTACAGTTTTCGGCAGGTGGATCGATGTGAATCTATGCGAGCCAAAGGGATTAGCCAGCATGTGGTTAAACGACTCTGTGTGGATGACTATTTACATGTCCTTCAGACCCACACAGGCATGTCACATAGTCAGTTTAGGATTCTCTCCAAAAATCATGATTTATTTTTAATGAAACAGCGAAAACAAACACTCGCTTTGTTGGACGACAGGAGACGGTGGTGTCAGGATATGATGACAAGCGTTCCATTTGGTTACAACCAGTAATGGTTGTTGCTATTGTTGTTGTACAACACGGCAAGTGTTTGGTTTGGTTGCTATCAAGTGCGTGATGCCATGATGAGCCTCGGAATAAAAAATAAACAAATTGTAGTGTATTGTTGTACCCCTAGGGTACGCTACCCCCGTCCCCTAAGGAAATCTACAAAATCCCAAAACTACAAACTTCTGATCTAAAATCCTTATAAAATAACACCTATAAATTACATGAAGAACAATTAGCACATACAGGAACTCGGGTAGCCTCGTACCACAGGCAATGACCTGAGGGAGGTGCACGACTCGGTTGGAATGTGAGGATTCCGCCGATCGAAGCACACCAAAGCTATAAGAACCCCAGAGGTCAAATACCTGGGATCAATCAATCACTCAGTCCTCACTCAGTGCACTGACGCGTTGAACCTCTACGGTCTGCTGGACGGGTAAGTGTCTTAGCGATCTACACATTCACCACCACACTACACACTCACCTCCCCCTGTGCTTGGTCTGTCATTATTTATTATTTGTTATTAGAACTGCTAGCTCTATCCCGTGTACCTCCAGATCGAGGTGCACATTAAACTCACAAATAATAGAAGCCACTGGTCTTATTCCTTTTATTTATTTAGCTAGTAAGTTCCTACCCCATTAGATTCCACTTTAGGTAGGACCTAGAATTAGCCTTATTGTGTATTTGCTTAATTGCTGTGTGTAGTCAGCTGAGCGTCCTTGCTCCGCGCTGACACTAACAAAATCTCCGCTTACTCGCGTGCGTGCGACTTACTGTAGACCGCGTGGCGCAGTTGTCGCGCTTTGAATTATAACTTAATAGCTCTTGTAAACTACCCCTTTACCTAGAACTACCCCGTCAAACAGTACCTTGGGGAGTTCTCCTGGCTGATCGCACTGTGGATCTCCATTCATAAAACACTCACTACCTCTTACAGTTTTCGCCAAGCTTAAACCCTATTTTAGACTAATCTCATCCCCTAGATTTATTATTTGTACAGGCATCCCTCACAGGTACCTTACAAATTGGTGGACGCCCGGAGTAACGCGACGTTGTTTTAAGGCAACGTCTAAGGGAGTTCAGACAACGAACTTCCGCGGCAAAGATCCCTAGACCTCGTGCTAGCCAAGCAAACGCCACCCAAAATTGGGATTTTTTTTTTGAGATATAGGGTTAGATAAAATCTTTATACCCAACCCAAGCCTGCCCCGCTAGGAAATACATTTTAAACGCCACCCTTACCTAACCATACATAATTTATATCCTTATATATACGCCCTTACAAAAGGACGAACAGCAAAGATCCATGCTTAAATTCCAAAATCCTTGTAAGGTCAAGCGTGTATTTAGGGATACAGCACACACCCTAGCCGCCGACACCAGACCCCTACGCCCTAATAACAGAACACAACGCAGGCCAATTACTTAGCGAACTTGCGGACGCAGTAATACATCTTAAACGTAAATACCCAAGGGCAATCAGACAACGTCCCAATACACGAGCACAGGCACAGAACGCCCAGCAGTCGCCCACAGATAACAGTGATAGTGAAGACTTAACCCCAACATTACCACACGCTTTATTACAACACCTTAGTGATACACAGCAGACCTACAACGGGTTGCAGGTCCTGATACAACAATTAAACGAAATTCAACACAATTCTTCAAACGGGAAACTAGTTGCAGATATACACACCATTGCATCAACCCTAGGCGAACAGATTAACAAGGCGCTTTCCGCACTACAGGAGGTTAATATTGAGCACGACTTGTCGCTGGATAATATCCAGGGTACGGAGCAATTTAATCCTCAGGACGCTCCACAGTCTACCCCTCACCAACCAGGCACTTCCCATAGCGTAAATACATATATTACACCAATTAAGATTCACCACCAACCCCTAAGCCACGCACACTCTAACGTTGCGTTACAGAACGGAAACTTAGATTCCCCAGCTGAGCGTAACCCCATATCCACCCCTAACACCTCCTACAGCGCGAACATGGCTATGTCTACGAAGTATCCAATGATACAACCCACTAAATACCCTGGTGACAAAGAGGACCCCGAGGAATATCTGAGAGCCTTCAATCGAACGGCTAGGATTAATGGTTGGACGGATGAGGACAAGAAACGCCTCTTACCAGCCTACCTCACTAAATCGGCCCTCACATGGTATGAACTCCATGAAGCCACTTAGGCCGATGCCACGTGGGAAAATTTTCAGCTGCCCTCATCAACACATTTCAGTTGACCCCTGATGAGGATGATTTATATGACAAAATCCGAGCTCATACACAAGGTCCCACGGAAGGCACTCAGGCGTACATTAATGCCAAATTATTAATGTGCGAAAGATACAATAAGCACATGCCAGACAAGCAAAAAGTACGGCTCCTTATGCAAGGTATGCGCCCTACCTTAGTTGACAAGCTGTGTACACTACAGAGCAACACAGTGCTTGAGTTGCAGGCAAACATCAAATTCATAGAAGAGGGCAATAAGATGACCCAAAAAGCCGTGGATCAGCACATCCGTACAGACAATGGAGATTTGCATCAACAGATCTGCGATCTGACTAAACAGATGCAAGAGATGCAAATCACGGCCATCCACGCTAGCCCTAAAGCACGCCATCATGGGGATGAACATAGGAATACATGGCGAGTGCCAAGGGGAAAGCAACAGGGTCAAGGTAAACCTACCCGCCCCCAGTGGCATAATACACCCCCGGTAAGAGAGGCGAATTATTATTCGCAATACCAGGAGGAAGTACCACGCAATAGCGAGTCCCATCCCTTCCCGCGGACACAGTATCTGACAAATACTCGCTCACGCGGCAATCCATCCCCAGACCACACACCAAACCGTCATCCCCAATATAGGGACGACCGAAGCTGGCACTGTAGCCAAAACGCCAGATATACACAACCACCAAATGCCCCTCAATATCGTCGGCCAAACACTCCCCCACAGCATGAGCGGTATGAGCCTCAATATGAAAGGCCTCCCCCAGTATACCCTCAGTACGTCCCTGTCCAAAAAGAAAGAGGACCAGAGGACTATCCGCTGCCCGACCACCCTCCACGGGATTCACGAAGGCGATCACCCTCGCGGGATAGACGCAGCTTGTGCCCCAACCCCCAATATCAGCCCCTGCCAAACAATTGGTGAAACGAGGCGCCTAGGGGACAGCCTCGATATACAGATAACAGAGGGTATTCCCAGCCAAAAAACTTTTAGCTAGGGAAGGGCCAACACCCACACAATCGGATAACCCTTCCCCGATAACCAATAATCATTCAAGTCAATCCTCACAACGTAATTCCCCTTTTAGAGCCAGTAAACCGAAAGTTCCCCCAAATTTCGCCCGCCAGACTACAGAGCAGGAGATCCCTCCCCGATCGCTGCTCCAAAGGGGACGGTAATTGCCTTTTCAGAGCGCTTAGTTTCCTGCTCTATAAAACTGAGGACCAGCATAAAGAGCTCAGAACACAGCTGGTCATGTATGTCATGGTACACTGGGACGAATAAAAGTATTTCCTCGCTGACGGTAATGATGCCTTATTCCCCAACAAATATGCATATGTGGATTATATGCACCAAGATGGCACTTACGCGGGCGCAACAGAGATTACCGCCCTAGGCCACGTCCTTAAGACCAACATCCATGTCTACACACTGGACAAGATGGAACCAATTTTCTCTACCGTAGGATATGACAAAAACCTACACCTTTTGTTCACGGGGAATCCGAATGCGGGTCACTACAGCCCTCTCACCAACACATCACCTTACAAACCTCAACCGGCCGCCCCTCAGATTGGGAAAAAGCACACTAAGGGCATATTAAAGAACAGAAATAACATTACGACCACTCAAGACGTGTCCACAAACAGCATAGTTAAGGCACCCGGGGTAAGCCCACCCTCATTGATTCTACCCGTGGACACAAGCGGCCCGACCACTAAACCAGGTGCGGAAAAGCCGATGACTTCTATCGCCACTGGCGCAAGCAAAGTATTTTCACAGACAATCGAATGTAAACCCACAATCACCCACACAAACCGATCCTTTAGGACACCACTGCCGGGACTAGGATTAACATCACGGGACAGTAAACATAATGCTAGATATTTATCGAGCCACCAAAAGCTCAAGAGAAAGCTTCGGACAATACAAATGGCACATAGACATGACACAGCTGAAGCGCGATTCCCAGTTTCACGGGACTCAGCAAAGCGTGTCAGGTTCAGCGATCAGGCTACAACACCGCGTTTGCTCGACACACGTATTAGACCGGTAGAACAGACAGTCTCGCAGGATGCGATAGAAGACATTAAAAACGAATCACCGTCCCAAAATCCCACAGTTCCAATAATCACATACACTCTTAACAACATGTATACTGCACAAGATGGACACAATATTACAGCCCTATCTAGCCCGGCCAAAATTAACGGGTACCAAATTCAAATTTTAATTGATACTGGGTCAGCTATTTGCTGTGTAAGCAGTAAGTACATCAACGGCGAGCGCATACGCTAGATGCCTATCAACACTTGCCTTGTGGCTGCCAACTCGCAAACCATTTCATGCTTAGGCATTACGGATGTACATTTACAAATAGGTTCCTTTGAAACTAGCTTTCCCATGTTCGTCATTAAAGACCTTTCCGTCCCGGGAATCATTGGCACGAACTTTCTTGCCAAGTTCGAAGCCAACATTAGCTTTGCCACTAATAACATACGATTAGTGAACGGAGACCTTATTACCACACACCCAATATCATACGCCCGGGACACATACAACCCACGAGCACATCGAGACGCGCAAGCACACCAGGTCTCTCCGTTGGTTACCATAGTACCGCCAACGAACACAAGTGCTGACACAAACACGCCCGCCACTGGGGAAACACAGTTACTAACCCCAGAGCAGAATACAAAACTTGAAAATCTATTACAAGAATATCAGGATATTTTTGCCCATTCCCTTGCAGATTTAGAGGTGACCGACTTAATTCACCACCGTGTGGAGTTAACCAGTGATACTCCCGTTCACCAGGCACCTTACAATGTTAGCGCCAAAGAGAGACAAGCCATAGAGACACAAATTCAGGAGATGCTCCAAGCCGGTATCATTCACCCTATCGTGTCCAACTATAGCGCACAAGTACTCCTTACCCGAAAACCGGATGGTTCCCATAGATTTTGTTCAGATTATCGGCGCCTTAATAGACTCATTAAGAGTGACAATTACCCGCTACCGCGAACAGACACTTACTTAGAGACCCTGAGCGGAGCAAAGTACTTCTCGATAATGGACTGTTACTCCGGATTTTATTCAATCCCTGTCTATAAACCCGATAGGCATAAGGCATACCGAGAACGGCCTCTACGGGTACGCCGTCCTCCCCATGGGTTTAAAGAATGACAGTCAAACATTCCAAAAATTGGTGGATAAGGCATTCGCAGGCCTCAAATACCGCTCGGTATTAACTTACATAGATGACATAACAGTATTTTCACAAACCTTCGAAGAACACATTATACACTTGACCGAAGCTTTTGACAGGATTAGGCACGCTAAATTAAAGCTAAAACCATCCAAATGTCAATTTGCAAAAACGAAGGTTCATATTCTCGGTCACATTGTCAGCCGTGACGGCATCACACCTGACCCTGCCAAAATCACCGCCATTACCGACATTCCAATGCCGGAGAACATTAAACAGTTACGTTCTTTTATGGGACTCGCGAGTTATTATCGTCGATTCATTCAGGGATTTGCACAGATAGCTAACCCTCTCACTGAGCTTACACACGAAAAAACACCCTTTATAGTTACAGAGATACATAGAGAGGCCTTTGAGAAACTCAAACACTTACTTACTACACCGTCCCTGCTCCAGCATTTTCAAGAAGATAGACCCACCTTTGTACACGTGGATGCAAGCCAATTTGGCATCGGGGCATCCCTATTACAAGAAGCCGATGATGGCAAACAACACCCGATTACATACGCTAGCCGCAAACTTACACCGGTAGAAACTAGATACTCCGCTACCGAGAGAGAATTGCTTGCATTCTCTTGGGCCGTAAACTACTTCCGAACATACCTGTATGGTATACACTTTACGGTAGTTACGGATCACGCCAGCCTTCTCTACTGGGATAAATTTAAAAATCCTAATTCCCGGCTTAACAGATTCATATTTAAATTATATGACTACACGTTTGAAGTTAAACATAAGAAAGGAAAAGCACACCTTGATGCAGACGGTCTCTCTAGACTACCCGTACTCGAACCACCTGACGAGGATAATAATCTTGTCTGGGATTCTTTACCCACATTTGCTGTCACTCACATTGATACAAAACAGGAGCAGATAAACGATCCCCAGTTGGGACAAATTAGAATTGCTCTACAGGATCGCGACCAAGTAGATAGTAAAACTGCCCGCTTATCTCGTAGATTTTTTTTATCAATATGGACGATATCCTTAGGTGCAAACCCACGGCCACACATGACGTCACACCCGTTGCCCTTCCCACTACACTCCGAAACCACGTAATGACAGAATATCAATGTCCACCCCTTAACGGCGCACATTTTGGAGTTCATAAAACATATTTGCGCATTCGCAATAAATATTACTGGGAAAATATGAAAAATGATATTACAGAGTTCATTAAAACTTGCCACACATGCCAAAGATACAAACACCGCCCTGGTAAACCCCATGGGTTACTCCACCCCATCCCGGTGGGTGAACTTTTCCACCGCATAGGTATTGACGTAAAGGGCCCAATTACAACATCAGACAAAGGTAATAAATACATACTGGTCGCAACCGAATACCTCACCCGGTACATCATCACTAAAGCAGTCCCAAAAACTAGAGCACATCAAATTGCAGAGTTCCTCATGGAAATAATTACCAAGTACGGTACTTTCCGCACATTATTATCCGACAGAGGAACAGTTTTCACATCAAATGTTATTACACAGCTTCTTAAATTGCTTCAAATTAGAGCCTACACAACCACTAGTTTCAGTCCTCAGACGAATGGATTAACTGAGGCTATGAACAAAATCCTTGGCAGCGCGATAGCTCGTTTTACTAACGACAACGGCACGGACTGGGATAATTACCTCCCAGCGGTAACATTTAGTTACAACACATCCGTGTCGCAGGCGACCAAACACACCCCGCATTTGCTATTACACGGATATCACCCGCGCAGTCCGATCGACAACATTTACATCCCACAGGATACACTCCCTAGCAACGCTGAAAGATTGCAGTATTTATGCACAGCCCGTAATACCGCGCGACAGAATATCCGCACATCACAAAACAGACAGAAAAAATAACATATGATAAAGCTCACAAACACCAGGAATACAAACCCGGACAGCTCATTATGATATGGTCACCCACTCGCATTAAAAATGTGTCCGAATTCCTAATCCCGAAATGGACAGGTCCGTTTAGAATCCAGAGAAAAATTTCGGACCTAAACTACCTTGTCAACACTCGGCACAATCACAAAATTATTAAAGATACGGTTCATGTACGGCGTATGAAACCATACCATTCACGGAAAACCACCCCCACACCTCACCCCCCCCCCCCCCCCGCGGCTAAGAAACGCAAGCGCTAAATTATCAGCGTCAGGGAGAAAAACATATTTTTCCTCAACATAATTCTAACCCAAGGATAGGTAAAGTATAACAAGCGCCCTATGCGATATGTCATTTAATAGCTATGCTCATAACTAACACTTACTGGCAATTTTCAATACTGCATGATACGAGGATTACTTATAAGTTGCATGTTTAGATGTAAGAGATATAATAAAACATACCAGGTTATATTTCTTGTGTACTATATTTTGGTAAAATAATGAATTTTGTTAACATACACTAGCTGCAAATAGAACATGGCTAGATACATATTTAATACTACATAGGCCCTACACTCCCCATAGGTCCCCATAGCTAGAATACGCCATATAAGCCTTGGCAATAGCGCCAAGTACGGAGTGGCACCTAGTCACCACAGTCAGAAACAGTAGTCACCACCAGTCCCAAGTTTGTCCCACAACATAACTCGTCTTTAATTCTAAAATTTCACACAGGACATACCAACATAATATTTTGGATAATAATTATACATTTATAATATGTAATGTGCACAAAGGTTTTTATAGTCAATACATTGTAGACAGAATAGTGCACATGTCCTACACAGCGCATGGTAAACGAGGTCAAGCCTCTGACGTAACATGAGGAAGTCACAGGAAACGGGACGCACCGTCAGCGATACACGCTCACTCCTAGCAACAGTGATTTACGCAAGGTCACGTAGAATACCACACTCACACATGGCCGTGCGAAGCAAGGGGCCATTTACCCACACGTAGCCCATATGGCCATCCATAGCAGGATTCCTTCATTATAGGAAAATGCCTAGACACTTAACATAAATATAAATTCATAATGGCGCACATTTTTACATAAATAATCGCATTTAGATTCACACACACATGGTCACAAACATTAGGCGAGCGATCAAAGATAACATTCCCTATTATAAGGAAATATAACATAACGGACCCTTTCCCTATAGACGTATAATAAAAGAACACAGTTTAGGGACCCTAACATAAAAATTAATTGTGTATACATATATTCCGATAGATATAATAAATACTAACGATTCCATATATTTCACACAGTACTAGGGAAAATAACACTCCCATGGATCATGAATACTTTTAAAAGATTAATACACATTTTTTAATAGAGCAAATTTAAAAAGTGCACGGATTCCAACAGTTACCCCATATTAAGTTGGGATAACAGGCCGATACACTACATTGCCACAGGATAGACCAATACAACAATACATAGGGCCTAATATACTACATAACAGTACATTGATACGATTTCTTTAACGAACGCAATTATTCCCGTGATAGCAAAGATACAGACAGTACAATAACACAGGTTAGCCGCAGTGCACACACACGATGAACATAGGTTAGCGGCATTTCTAGGATGAAACGCAACACTTCTACACTCGTGCAGGTCAACGATATTTCACACACGAATAAAAGTAGACACACAATAACACAGGTTAGCGAATTCCACTGCCAAGGCAGAGTAGTACTTATAACAGAATATAGCAACCATTGATATCATTACGCTCACTATTGCGATAATACATAGGTAAATTATTACCACCACAACCAATAAGAAATGACACAATAACACAGGTTATTAGACTATCACAGCAAACACCATACATAGATCCGCTGAACACACAAATAGGCAACACGGGGAAAGAAGTTGACAAATACTTACGCGTAATACATATTATCCAATACACTGTAATCCACAAGATGTTTTTAATCATAAATATTAATTTACTTCACACAGACTCCTTGCTAAGGCAGTCTCCACACAGACACTGAGTCATGCTCTGCAGACAAGGCGGATGCGTGCGTACACAGATTACCGACACCTGAGACGGTAGTAGACCGCGACTCACGTGTTATACACAGCGCTTCCGGCGCTCACACATGATCTGTCCCACATCTTTTTACCCTAATAGGGGATCTTTTAGATATCTCTTCTTTCTAGATCAAAGTGGAAATGACCACTAAATACCGTCATATAAGACAGACATAATGAACAGTTTTCATACAAAGCGAAATATTCTCATTTAGTCAACGGAGCAGGGAAATCATTTGAATTAAAATTATAATAATGATCATTACATTTTTTTAGCCTACGACCGACCGGACGGCTAGCTAATCTAGACGCTTGCGGTATTCCTCTAACGGTCTACGTATGAACTCATCTATCATCCATACGCTAAGTACAAACTGTTCGTAATTGTCTACTTAATGACGAAATGATAGTCATAATTTTACAAATTAATTCAATATTTTCATAAAAGCCACAAGGCTCATAAAGGACCACAAATCCTTGCAGAAATCCCCTCTAATTTACGTACTCACAATATACAAACAATTAACAATACGATCATCAGTTGGCCATAGTAATTTCCCTATCTTCATTTTATAGATAATGATTAGTAAAGGCCCGATGATTTTCTTTAATATATAACAAATAAATATACACTTGATTTCACAAACAAAATATATAGAATCGGAATACATCATCCTTACACAAATACATCCGGTCAGGGGAATACAAGGCGTAATTCTCACTGCCAGATAGCAGAATGCCCGATGAAGGTAGCCCGTTATGCTCCTCCACGGACAATTTAACACGCGGCATGCAATATTAACTGTGAAGACACATATTGCTACACCCCGCCTTATTTTTCATTTTCCCGGATTAGACAGTGGTAAACCACGGAAACATTTTTCCTACAGGATAATACCCACTCGCAGGGCATCGCCACACGCGTAAACACAGTCCTAATACACGTTAGTACAATTTGTGAATTACTTACAGGTTAAATAAACATATTTTATAGACGCCATTTTCAACTTTCCCACAGGAAGGGGACACAAAACACGAAAACACTTATATATAGATGGGCATCCAGCATATTATTGCGCCCTGCATTATTTTCTATTCTCCAGAAGTAGAAGGTGAAAACCACTGAAGCACTTTCCTACACAATCTTACATAGAATTTTTACAGTCATAGGAATGCGACATACGCTTCCGAACAGGTAAAACACACTCCAGCATAATACATATATTCTCCCGAAGTAGAAGGTGCAAACCACAGAAACGCTTTCATACACAATCTTACATAGAATTTTTATAGCCACAGGTGCGACATATGCTTACGAACATGTAAAACACACTCCAGCATACTACATACATACCATACAAGAAACACGTGAATTATATACGATATAATAACAGCGTAATCCCATTAGGATTTAGCCATTGGAAAACATGCGTAGATTCCCAATATACAGACGACTAGTTAATGCCTCCTTCCCAAATTATATAATATACCAGCTGTATAGCTCAAAATACTAGTAAACAATACATTAGATACATAACACGTGCGTTTGACAGCTCACTCACGGAACGATAACAAAGACCTCGTGGTTCCAACCCACTCCTATAGCTCAGCTCCAATCACAGTGAAGACACGATAAACAAGACCTACTCTAGCCGGACAGCCAATCAAAGGCTACAGGTCACGCCTCACACTGGCGATAGTTGATATCGCATACACACACACGTTATATGCGGACACGCCTCCCACGTGACAGATAACTAGCGAGCGGCCATAATGAATTCAAGTCGCATATCGCGCGCCAGATTCAAACGGCACTAGAGGACAGACATCTAATTGTCGCAATACAATACACACATTAGGGTAACCAGATACTTTTAATTCAGTTCACCCCTATCATCCCTCAATACTTTACACCGGGATAACACATTTTACGGCCACAAGCCAATATTATCGGTGATATTTACACAACGTCGCGTCACAATAAATACACCACATTTTATATCTTAGCGAACTTTTAATACATTTTGCCACAAGACACACCCTTATTTAGACACGCCATCCAATATAGAACAACACGAGTATGTCTCCATAACCAAATAGGTATATAAATCCACTTACCCATTAGGAGGTTTTTACTTATTTTATTTTGAAATACGGTGATATTACACAAAACACTATCTTTCAGAGTTAGACGAGCAGAGTTGTTTCAGGTGACAGCACGTTAATACAACCCCCGTGCATTTTACCCCTTTTGAAGTCCATAATTAAAATTCCACACTTAGGAGCATTTATGGCCTTGTTTAACATATAGCTGGCATTTATGTATACCAGCATCCCAGCTAATAAGATGGCAATAAACACTTATGTACCCCCTCATTTTCATGGGGTGAATAGTATTTTTTTTTGCAGCGATCAGCCCCATCATAAGAGGGAATTACGACACATATAGTGCGCTGCAATATAGCCTGGTTTAGGATACCTATACATAGTATCTCTAAACAAAATCTATAGACAATATATATAGACAATATCTATAGGCAATAGCTCTAGATAATATATCTAGACAGTAGACCTAGACAGAATTTATAAACAATATCTCTAGACAGTAGATCTAGACGGAGTTTATAGACAATACCTATAAGTAATAGCTCTAGACAGTATATCTAGATAATATCTCTAAACAATACCTCTAGTTAAGGAATTATACTATATAATAATAATAGATGACCAGTTTTTTCAAAATTGACTTTATAGCTTATAAGTCTAATAAACATACTACGAGCATAAACAGCAGTCACATATTATTATGGCGATAGATGCCATATATTACCAATAGTATGTCCAAGCCACAAAGCACATTTCCCTCCCATGATACACATTAAACACTATACAGATAACACTGCTACACTTCTTCCCTTACCAATGCGAGGCACTATGGTTATTATGCAAATACCAGGGTGTACGCCATGCCTTATCGCTCATGGTTGGATGTTAATCAACACTCGGAACCTTAAAGCTAACAGCTAGCGTCCCAGGCTTAACCCACTAACACTAGTGCATGCAATGATACATTTTTTCACCAATGTTTTCACCCTGCATGTTAATTAAAAGCATAAATGCTAACCTACATCCTTCAGCACGGTAACTAACAACCAACGCTGAACACCCAGATCCTACACAATAAAATCCTCACCTACACCGGTCGAGAGTTCCTACCCATTAACGTCTCCATACATCCCCATAGGACCAAGATTCCTTGAACCTTTCTTACCATCCCGTTACCAGTAATTAACAACTTTTTAACTTACCTACAAATACCCAATAACATGGGAATACCATTCCAAATCCCTCACTTACCAACTAACATGTGAGAAGGAATTATACGCAGCTGATATTAGCTGGAAATCCGATTAACCAGACGCAATGATAGTGCACCGTGCCACCACAATTGTCCCCCCGTATAACTACAACACCATAAAACAACATTAAAACGCTAGACACTTATTCTTTATGGCTTACGCACGGCGATGCACTTAGAAGGATGTACAAATGTTTTCCAGGTGAAAATATATGTTGAAAAATATTTTCCAGATGAAAATATACGTTGATGTATCAATAAATTGTACCCAGGACATGACATGACGAGACTTCGACCTTGACGACCGACGAGAGGTTATAGTGGTGACGCGTTAGGGTAGGCAAGCGCCTGTGTGACGGGGAAGTAACTAGCCTGTCTCCCCTTAAAACACAGGGTCCGTTATACCATTTTTATGCCCTAACGTCGTCTACGCTATACCTACGGACGGAGGGCTAATACTTCCTCCTTCCCAAGACGACCCCTAGGACTTAACGTTAGTCAGTAAATAGAATTAAGTAGATTTTCTAGAATAGGAGCAAAGGCCTGCAGCGGCAGGTATATAGGAATAAGATGAGTATTGAGAAAAGGGAATAATGAGGTAAGGGTATAAGGAAACAAGGAGATAAGGAAATAATGACAGAATATGATAAGGAAAGGAATAATAATAATAATAATAATAATAAGGGAATAATAACAAAATATAAGAAATGAAACGATACAAGAAATGAAATGAAATAATGAACCAATGAAATAATGAACAATCATATTCCGGGCCGAGGTATGCAGCACCGATGACCTCTCTGCTCATTACCCCGATGAACAAAGTATACAAACAGAAAATATATAATGAAACTACGATTCTTTTCCCTGGCCGAGGTAACAGACATTATTGTGCCCCAGGAAGAAGAATATTCAGAAAATATATAATGAAACTACGATTATTTTCCCTGGCCGAGGTAACAGACATTATTGTGCCCCAGGAAGTAGAATATTGATATTGCACAAGAGGCAATATAAGAAGCGTCGAGACCGGGCACAGCGCGGATAGGGGTGCAATTTGCACATGTAGCATAGACCAAGGATGGCAATGCGCGTGGGAGGTCAATCGATACGGAGGTATCTCCTAGCGCAGGCTAAGTAAGAGTAAACCAAACCACTATACGTAACGGTATCTCGGGTAACACGTTCTGTACAGAATCAGTAGTTTTCGCAAACCACAATCTGCATTCGTAGTCACTCAGATTACCGATACTACATTGCAAATTGGACGAAGGTCCCTGGATTACTATACGTACTTAACGCTCCATACCATGTTACGTGTTTAGCCGGTCCACTGGTATAAGAAGTCCTTCTAGGCTCTCTTAGTTCCGACACCACCCTGCGTATTGGACAGCCCTTGGTTCAATTACAACATCATACAAATCCGTATATTTTTTACGGCATAGAGACAAGAGACTATATATCTCGTGAGTAGAATTATGCAATCCAGGCATACGATTAGTAATTAAAGATATGAGCGCTGAGTCCGATCTTGCATACGCAAGGTAGACACACGGTACACTGAAGTTACACAACACAATGAGTAAGGAAGAATAAAGACACACAAAGGTAAACACAATAATGAACGAAGGAAAAGATAGAGCAATGTTATAAAACAGAAACAAATAGGAGTAAATTACAAGGAATTTATGAGACATAATAAGTAAGAAAAAATAAAGAAAGATAAAAGTGAATACAATAATGAATAACGATAATGGTAGAGCAATGGTATAAAACAAAAGTACATATGAGTAAAGTAAGGTGAAGTAATAAGAGGTAATAAATGAGAAGGAATAAATGAAGTAAGAATATATACCCAGTAAGAAATAAAGGTTGAAGTAATACAAAGACTTAGGAGGAAGATGAATGAGAATAAGTAAATGCAAAGGTATAAAGAGAATAAATAAAACATGGCCAATAGTAATTAAGAATCTAGGTATTATAATCATAAACATGTATTTCCTTTTCAGCGCAGGTTGAAAACCTGAGGCGCTGATAGCAGACACAGCACACATGGTGGTGCACAATTTGAAGGCATGTATCGGGAGTGGCTCCATTTTGGGCGCTCACCGAAAATAGTAATAATAATGATAAAAGGTGAATTAATTAATAAATGTAATGTTTTTCTATATGCATCCACAGGATTAACCCCACAAAGGACGAGGGAAAATGCCCTCTAAAATAATCATTTTTACATGCACTATGGATCCCCAAAAATTGATACAAGATTTTTATGCACTAACCATATGTTTTTTTTCTTGTGTTACACAATTGCCCCACCCCCAAAATTGCACACTCACATGCCCCATACACAGCGCCCCCCCACCAGATAATACCCATTTTCAGGCACATATCCGAACCACAGGGGAGATATACCTGTGGGATATCCTCCACTGAAGGTCGGATCAACGAATAAAATTAGCACCTAAAATGAGAGGTGCATTACGGCCACACAACTCGCGCCTATCTCTGTAAAGGACGAGTTGTGAAGCCAAGATGACTTCGCTCGCCCACAGGGAGCAAGCCATACAATAATATATTTTATACACAAATATAATATCACCTGCAGGTAATAGGTAATAAGTAATAGGTACTAGAAAATAGACAATAGGTTATGATTACATATTAAATTGAGAGTGCACTCGTAATAATGTTAAAAGGTATTGAATACAGTATTCAAAAGAGTATAGTTGCGCAACAACAGTAATAACAGAAGGATGGTAAATAATTAAGAGAATTTGGTTTGTTGTTACGGAAGGTTGATATATAATTATGAAAAGTTGATTTTACTATTAGAGAATGATAATAGAATTAAGAGAATTTGGTTTTGTTTTTATGGAAGGTTAATATAAAAGAGAATTGGATTTTGTTTTTGTATGGAATATGGATATAAGTAACAGGGTTTTGTTTTAGGGTTTAATGGTTTTAAAGATTATACATAATATGAGGACTTGAAATTTTTTCTGAAAATGTTGTTATTATTTAAACAGGAAACGAGAACATTTGGATAACTTTAAGATACACGTTGTTTTTTCCTTTCCACTCTTCTAAATTCCACATTGTAAAAATGTCACATTTCTCCCCAAACAATAAAACACTTTTCAATTTAAACCTTTAACTACACCTTGCGGCATTTATTTCATTCTGTCTCTATACTCTATCCCTTTTACACACATACAGGGCACGCGAGAGCAGTTTTTCATCCACACCGGAGGCAAGTAATTATATATGTATCAATAACCTCCCCCTTTAACCCTCGGATGTTTTTTTCCTCTCGTGTGTTCCTGCACCCATTAATTTACATTGTTGCAATTGAAAATTTTTATACTATGTACTGTTTTATGTAGCAAGTTATTATGTTTGTCTAACACACATACAATAGGGATCCATGTCATATCCCATCAAGTAAACACATAATATGAAAAAAATAAGCTTCACACCCCATTGTGAATTTTAAAAACAAACTGTAAAGAAATATTGTTCCCCTCATCACAAACAATTACACTTGATCGCTAAGCACACCCAGACACCCAATCACTAGAAGGCACACTTATTCAGCTTTCAACTTTCAACATTTACCAGTAAATCACTAAATTAATATTGACCCCCTGACTTACCCCTATCTTCCACGAGGCTACCAACCCACCCCTATGATACCAGCCATACAACGATGACCTAAATTGAAACAAGAAAAGAAGAGAAGAACAGAAGACAGAAGATTATCAAGGAAGAAGAAGATGTCTTATTTTTTCAAAAACCACCCCCACGCCTTCGTCCAGTTATCGAGGACGATAACTAACCCTACAAAGGGGGTTGTTGTACCCCTAGGGTAGGCTACCCCCATCCCCTAAGGAAATCTACAAAATCCCAAAACTACAAACTTCTGATCTAAAATCCTTATAAAATAACACCTATAAATTACATGAAGAACAATTAGCACATACAGGAACTCGGGTAGCCTCGTACCACAGGCAATGACCTGAGGGAGGTGCACGACTCGGTAGGAATGTGAGGATTCCGCCGATCGTAGCACACCAAAGCTATAAGGACCCCAGAGGTCAAATACCTGGGATCAATCAATCACTCAGTCCTCACTCAGTGCACCGATGCGTTGAACCTCTACGGTCTGCTGGACGGGTAAGTGTCTTAGCGATCTACACATTCACCACCACACTACACACTCACCTCCCCCTGTGCTTGGTCTGTCATTATTTATTATTTGTTATTAGAACTGCTAGCTCTATACCGTGTACCTCCAGATCGAGGTGCACATTAAACTCACAAATAATAGAAGCCACTGGTCTTATTCTTTTTATTTATTTAGCTAGTAAGTTCCTACCCCATTAGATTCCACTTTAGGTAGGACCTAGAATTAGCCTTATTGTGTACTTGCTTAATTGCTGTGTGTAGTCAGCTGAGCGTCCTTGCTCCGCGCTGACACTAACAAAATCTCCGCTTACTCGCGTGCGTGCGACTTACTGTAGACCGCGTGGCGCAGTTGTCGCGCTTTGAATTATAACTTAATAGCTCTTGTAAACTACCCCTTTACCTAGAACTACCCCGTCAAACAGTACCTTGGGGAGTTCTCCTGGCTGATCGCACTGTGGATCTCCATTCATAAAACACTCACTACCTCTTACAGTTTTCGCCAAGCTTAAACCCTATTTTAGACTAATCTCATCCCCTAGATTTATTATTTGTACAGGCATCCCTCACAGGTACCTTACAGTATCATATATTTTTTGTTTTTAAACCTGTGTGCATGGATGTATGCATGGATTTATGAATGTATGAATGTAAATAGATGTATATAAACTCTATGTCTTGTGCTATTTGCCTGTCAACGCATAAAGAGAGGCATGCATCAACGTTTGCATGCCTCACTGTGCACAGGCTAGATTAAAACATGTTGGCTTTTTAAAATTTATTTTAGTTAGTGGCTTAGTAAGACTCGTCTTTCAGCAAACTGCCCACCCATCCTCTGTAGACATGCAGCTTAATAGGCCTCTGTAGGTGTTGGCTTAATAAGCATCATGTTTGAGCAAAAACGGACCATCCATCCTCAGTAGACATGTAGCTTAATAGGCCTCTCTAGGTGTTGGCTTAATAAGCATCATGTTTGAGCAAACTGACCATCCATCCTCAGTAGGCATGTAGTTTAATAGGCCTCTCTAGGTGCTGGCTTAATAAGCCACATGTTTTAGCAAACTGACCACCCATCCTCAGTAGAAATGATGTATTACAAAACAACACCAGGCAAATATCGGATCAGAAATTGTTTTTAAACCTAATGCATAAAAAAAGTCAACAGACAGATGGTTATTTATTTATTTTGCTTATTTTTTATTTTATTTTTGCTATTCACTTAGGGGACATACAGTATATAAATTAACTTTTTTTTTCAAATATAAATACTTAGTAAAATGTCTATAACTACCTTTCAGATTCAATGATGAACCTTCATCAAGATTCTTTTATTGTTACCAAACACACTACGTTTAATGAATATGAAACGATGGTAATTTATAATCCACAACGTGTAGCCTATCCTTTAGGGTATAAAAACATTAAAGTGCGCATTGATACCACTTTTTATAAGAGCATCATTAATGATGATGATGATGATGATGATGATGTGCTGTTTCATGATCCAACTCATCGCTATTGCAAATCCTGTATGTTAAATTTTAGTTTTCAAAATAATGTATCTACAGAAGTAAATCATAAATCATGGTATGGTTTAACGATGAAACAAGTGATTGTTAAATTAGCGGATGAGGATGATTTTCCAGTTTTTTGGTGTACGCTATGTACAAAACCCTTGTTTATTGTCGATTTTCCACTAACGTCAAATATGTTTTGTTTTCACTTTTATAAATTCCCTGCTGAGGAAGGAACCGCTTCATATCGTCAACAAGCATTTCGTCTACTTAATTTTACGTTACCCATGAATCAATATTCACCACATAGAATATGGTCTATTAGAGACTAACAACAACAACAATATGTAATGCATATGTTTTTTTTGTTGGATTCGGCTTTTAGGAACATACCTTACTTTCAATAAAGACATTTGGCTATTTTTTTTTAAGTTTATAGTGTATTCATGTTTTTGGAAAACACATACTCCAGTTTAAATTTGTATTGTTTTTTGTTTTGTTTCTTGGATATAGACATGGTTAATAAATTGCCTGGTATGTTAACTTTACCATTATAGGCATCCATTAGTATGCAGTGCGAATTTGCACGTCGACACGGGAATCGTATACGACTGATTCAACAAGGAGATTATTTACTAATACCTATTGACAACAGAGGCACACATTTAGCTCCAAACAACGTTGAAAATGATTCACACCTAATTTTCATAAAATATTTTCTATTAAATAATTTTCAAATTCATGTTTAGGCTGAAAACGATGAAAATGAATGTCAACTTTTAGAAGTAGGCTACACAGTGTGGAACAATGATTTGTTTGTTTTACATGCGTTTTACCGAAAATGGTCATGCGAACATTGTTCACATACCTACGTACTTGTTAATCTGTCAAAGAAACTGTTGAAATTATTGAACCACCCATTTACAGTTGGCAGTCAAAGTGAAAGGTCGTGTTTTTCCCAAGCTCTCAGGTGTGCTGAAATGGGTTGTTCGCT
The DNA here is from genome assembly GCA_946902985.2 of Meconema thalassinum. Classification (NCBI taxonomy): domain Eukaryota; kingdom Metazoa; phylum Arthropoda; class Insecta; order Orthoptera; family Tettigoniidae; genus Meconema; species Meconema thalassinum. Next base: position 43,027,679 of record OX336388.2, on the reverse strand, counting down.
TGAGTGTTATCGGGCGAGGATTGGACTGTGGTATGCGAAGGGTAGTCGGGATTTCCGGTGTTTGTGTGTGCGTACGGGACCTAGCAACTTGTGGTTCATAGCCCTAGTGATAGCTGCATTGCTAGTTATTGGTGGAGTGGAAGTGAATCCAGGGCCTGTTACTCCAAATGTGAATCAGGCAAATGATCCAGTGGCAGCTTTAAATTGTTTGATGTGCAGTAAAACATTGAAGAATGGTGTTGAGTGTGGAGTATGTGAGAAATGGTTTCACTTCGGCTGTATTAAGGTCAAGAAGGAGGATTTTGATGTCGGAAATTGGTTTTGTAAAGTATGTGATACGCCGGACTGTTTGAGGGTGCAAATCAAAGCAAGGGATCAAATAATACAGGAACTTAGAGCAAAGCTTCGTGAATCAGAAGAAACGGTGAAGGATGTGACTGAACGGCTTTCTACTGGGATCAGTGTGGAAGAGGGCGTGCAGGAGCAAACTGAGGATGACGTTATCCTAATGGGTGATTCTATGATACGATGGAGTGCGAATATCTCGAGGAAATCAGGTGCGAAAGTGCGGTGTTATCCGGGGATTAAAATTGACCAGCTTGCCCAACATGTGTAAGAATCAAATGTAGAGGACTGTGAAAAAGTTAAAGTGTTGTTGCTACATGTTGGGACGAACGATTTGAAGAAGAGGGCTACAGCTGATTACATCATGGGGGAGCTATACGAACTAGGCAGAAAAGCTAAAAGCAAGTTTAGAAATGCAAAAATTATAATGAGTGGCATTGTTTGGCGGGGAAATGTTCCGTTAATGCGAGTTAAGACTGTAAATGACCGCATGGACTGGGTATGTGCACAACTGGGATTAGTGTACGTAGAATCTGACTGCTGGATTGGTGGCCGTGACTTCGCCCGAGACGGGCTGCATCTAAATCGACGGGGCGCTTTCAACCTAGGGAGCCTACATGACAGGGTCATCGGTTCGTGCCAGCTTTTGTGAGGAGGAGCAGGTCCAGAGGTTGCCAGCCGATGGGAACAGAAGGAGATATTTCGAGATATTTGCTGCGGAGGTAAGACTCTAAGATTACTGCAAGTAAATTGTCAGAGTTTAGGAAATAAATTCATTGAATTTTGGAATCTTGTAGAGACGTATTCTCCGGACATTGTCATTGCAACAGAATCTTGGTTATATGAGGACATAAATAGTAGCGAAATAATTCAAGGGACCTACGAAATGTACAGAAGGGATCGGGGGAAGCGAGGTGGTGAGCTATTTATTTGTGTGCGCAAAAATATAGCTAGTTTCTTAAAGTGGGCTGATATGGATCATGAAATGATATGTGTACAAATTTAGAATAAAGGAAATAAATTCCCTCTTCCGGTGATAGGGGCGTATAGAGCACCGAAAGATAACTTTTCTCTCCTCGAAACACTGTATGATAAAATAATTGCTGGATATTTAAACCTCCCCAAAGTAGACTGGTCTGGTGAGTCAACTAGCTGTGGTAAAGCTCAGAGCGCTGCAAATAAATTCTTAAGGGAGGGGGGATTTTTCCAAGTAGTTGACTTCCCAACTAGAGACAATAATACCTTAGATGTTCATCTCGTAAGGCCTGTAGAGCTGTATATTAACTGTCTGAAAGTACCAGGAATTAGTGACCATTCTGGGGTTGAATTAAATATTAGATATGGTGACATTACAAAATTAGACTCTGATGTAGCGAAAAAGATCATATTCCAGTATCGCAGGGCGGATCAGGGCAAGTTTCAGGTGTATTTGAATGAGCTATTTGTAGGATGGGCATCGGAAGGAAATCACATTAATATCCTGTGGACTAACTTTTTGAAAATTTGAAATAGCGCTGTTGATAAATTTGTCCCATTTAAATTGCTGAAACAAAACCCAGATCCTGAGTATTACACACGAGAAATTAGGAGTCTAAAACGGAAAATTAGGAAATTATACAATAAAAGACATGATAGTAACAAGTATATGTTGAAATTTAAGTCCTTATCAAGAGAGCTCGTCTTAAAAAAGAGGGCTGCTCATGACAGTTATATGCAAGGTTTACTTGGTTCGGGAGATGATGGGTGGAATTTTTTTTACAGTTATGTTAGGAGAAGAAAGGGAAATTCAAATAATTTGTCGATAATAATGTCCGGTGACGGTAAATTAATTACTGAGAAACAGGCCATTGCTAATGAATTAAATGTCTTTTACGGTTGTGTGTTCAATAAATCCAATAGCTGTGTGTTGGACCTTAACGACGAATCAGGGGCTCCCCTGTTCCAAATAAACCAGTCAGCAATTGTAAAGCTAATACAAAAACTACGTTTCAATGTATCAAAGGGTCCTGATAATATTGTTAGTGAAGTACTTAAACTAGGAGGTAGGTCCGTGGCACGATACTTGGAGGTGATGTTTAATGTGTCCATAAACAATGCGAAAATCCCAGATGACTGGAAAAGAGCTACGGTAGTCCCAATATTTAAGGGAGGGAGCAGACTTGAATTGGGCAACTACAGGCCGGTTAGCCTTACTTCCGTCGTTTGTAAACAGATAGAGCATCTCATTTGCCACTACTTGAGGGAACAGTGGGAAACATTATCATGGTTTATTGATAGGCAACATGGATTTCGGAAAGGTTACTCATGCGAGAGTCAGATGCTATCACTTTTTCAAGACATTAGCGAATCGTTAGACCATGGAGTTTCAGTCGACGCCGTAGTTATAGATTTTGCGAAGGCATTTGATGTCGTGCCGCATGACATGCTACTCCATAAATTAGCTTCGACGAAGATTGATAGAAGAGTAATTTTATGGATCCAAGAAGTTTTGACGGGTCGTTCCCAGAAAGTGAAAGTCGAAGGCATATTCTCGGATGAAATTACCGTAACGTCGGGTATCCATCAGGGCTGCGTAATCGGAACTTTGTTATTTTTGGCGTTTATAAATGACTTACCAAATGGGATTCGCAGTGACTGTCGATTGTTTGCGGATGATTGTGTAATATATCGAAAGATACATGACTCACAAGACAATGCAGTGCTTCAAGAGGACCTGAACCTGGTCTATAAGTGGGCGATTGTAAATAAAATGAAAATAAACACAAGAAAATGTAGTCTCTTAAAAATAGAGAAAGTGCGAAGGAAGGATTTTCAATATAACATTGGCTCGGAAATACTTGTAGAAGAAGACTCTTGCAAATATTTGGGCGTTCACAAGGAATGATATGAAATGGAGTAGTCATGTAGGATGTGTAGTTTCAAAAGCTTACAAATCCCTGCACTTTGTAATGCGGGTATTAAAAGGAAGTAGTACCTCTGCTAAAGAATTAGGCTGTTTGTCACTTGTAAGACCTATTCTGGAATATGCCTCGGCGGTTTGGGATCCATATCAAGTAGGGCTCATCAATGAGTTGGAAATGGTACAAGGAAAGGCCGCTAGATTTGTGCTCAGTGACTCTAATCCCAGGAGCAGTGTGAGTCGTATGTTAAAGACACTTGGGTGGGAATCACTGGAGGCTAGGAGGATGAAATCTAGACTCTGCGCTATGTACAACACGTATACAAATCAACCAGCATGGGGTGAGCTTAGCAAACGATTGGGAAAGCCCACTCACATGGGTAGGAGCGATCATCCTTTCAAAGTTAAGGGCCGACCACAACGAACAAATTATGGTAAATTTTCTTTTGAAAACCGTGCCATTGATAACTGGAACTCTCTACCTGCCCCCATTGCAAATAAATGAATGAATGAATGAATGAATGAATGAATATAACAAATAATATGAATCATGACATGTTAATAATAATAATAATAATAATATTTTTGCAATTTGTTATTTATCTTTTTAGAAAAAATAAATGAAGCCCTTTGCTCAGAAGTTGGAGATCAGTTACTGATCATACAACATAAACAAGTCTTAGTTGTACCCATACAAAAAAAACAGGTTTAGATGGTAATAAATCTTTAAACCAAACCTTATTTTAGATTTTATAGACGTTAGAGCTCCACTATTTTAATAAAAAAATAGTGGTGATTTAACACCATTTACATATTTACCAAATTTTAAAAATACGTTTCGACAGTGGCAATGGTTAGTGTTTTGCGCCACTTCATTAGCAGATGCGCAAGTCATTGAACCCTATCCCTATAAATACATTTTAATTGATTTGTCTAATGATGCTATAGCACGTTATTAATGTCATTTAACAACCACTCTCTACCCTATGGTAGATATTAACTTTTTTTTTCAATTAAAAAAATTAAACAAAGGTTTTGGTTTATTTTTAGCTTAAAAATAGGTTAAAATGATAGCTTGGTTTCTTTCTTTCTTTCTGTCTTTCTTTCTTTCTTTCTTTCTTTCTTTCTTTCTTTTAGAACATGTATGATAATATGAATCATCATATTGCAGACAGCCTAGTTTATATTCCACAAACATAATTGTTGCTTCTTCCAGTGTTAAAAACCACATGTTTTCATGGACGTGGTCCATGGCAAGAAATTCATCAAGCACTATTAATGGATGTCATACGCACGAAAACACAATTTTTTCTTATCGATGATAATTGTCATTTACAACAGTAAGTTATACCTATTTACGTCATATGAACCATGAAACACATAAAAATTGGCTGTTGATGTTGGTTCAACACTTATCGCGTACCTGTTACAAACATTATTATATTTTTGTCAATTTATCCAATACTATCTACAACTTTAGGCATTAAACGCTCAGGTTTAAAAACAACACACTTTAATGTATTGACAATGTTGTTGTTGTTGGTGGTGGTGGTGTTTTTATATAAAGATTAGAGTGTTAAAAATATAACACTCTTCTCTTTCCTTATAGCCAAGCCAAGCATGGACGCCTTGAACGCCATTGGCCAAGATTGCGGCCTTGTACGCAAGAAAATGAAAGAATTGCCTACACAAACACCATTTTTCATTCATAAAATACGAAAATTAAAAACGAAATTTGTTGAACGAGCTCTTTGCATTTGTCAAGATTTTGAGACATTTCTTCCCACAGATTTAATATGTCATGGAAGATAATTCGAGTATTCACCCTGTGTATTTAATCTATGAGGGTGAAAAAAATAATCGTTGTATGATTCGTTTTGTAAAACTAGATAATGAATAATCAGTGTACACAAGACATAACTTTTGTTGTTTTTGTTTATTGATGTCTTACTAAAACAAAAAACTATTTTTTTCAGTGCTCAACAGTTTTGAAGTTTATTAATTGTTGCTGATGGTTTATAATAATAATTATAATAATAAAAAATTCTTAACTTTTTGTTTGTTTTTAGCCTCTAGGGCTACATTAATACGATGATGCCTATAATGACTATAGGTAAATGGTAATTTTTTCATAAGTTCACTCTTTATTGAGAGAATTGTTTTAGCCTTTTAGGCTACGTCAATACAAAAATTGGCTATGATGCATGTTTTTTACTTTCTTTTTATGTACATGTATTGAACCCGCAAACCACTGGTTCATGTGATATTTTTTCACCGCAACGCATTTTTGATGCATCACTTTAGAACGTACCCACTGACCGACCATGCTGTCGCCACGTGCTAACATCCTTTGGAGTTATAAATGGTTGGTCTTTTGACTACGGAGAAAACCACTATTAAATATTCTGAAGCTAAATTATGACACTTCTATTTTCTACAAAGCTCAGATATTATCACACTGTAATTCTGTATCATCGAAACATTCTTTAGAATGTTATTTCTGTTTTGGTAAGGTAGTAACCTCGCAGATGCGCGAACCTGAACCAGACAGACGCTGCACGACCAGTGTAGTTACAAGCTAACGCAGCGCATGGCTGAGAGCTTACCACATGTGTTTGGATTATCATCCAAGTTGGATGCCGTTTAAATCAAGTCCGTCTATAAGACGAGGTAACAGTCCGCCTGAAGGCGAAGAAAGCAATCTTAGTGCATCGCACTTTATTTCAATTCGAATAGTACATGTAATTATTAAATATTACAGCCGGAGAAGGCTTGTGCTACGAATAATGTGGATATTTGGGAAAAGTGATCATAACCGTGGAACGCCACATTTTCAGCTTCGTGTTTGAACATCATATTTCGACATCGTCGAGTGGCGATAAATACATCACTCACAGTGAAATAATTATTAACCGAGTGAATCATTTCAACACTCATTACTACAAATATTGCTTTAATCGCAAGTGTGATTCTTTTCAGTGAAACGCAACGCCGATGCCATGTGATTTGTGGGCAAGTAAAATCTGTATCAGTTAAGCAGATAATAGTGCATGGCCAAATTTAAACCATCTGCGCCGTGTAGTAGCAGTGAGTTTAGTGCCACGTTAAAGCTAGCTTCTGTGAAATTGTGCTACGCTTATTTATCGTATCTTAAAGTGGTAAAGTCATACTTCAAGATGCCATGTCTTGATGACCACGTGTACGACAATCCTTGTTACGCATCACCTGTGGAGATGAGCTCTTAAGCTTCATCATGAGAAGGAGAGGACCAGAGAACTACAGACGATGACGGAAGAACCATGGCTTTAGCATCCGCTAATCCAAGGAAGATGACGACTTTGAGGAGGAGTCTGGTCATATCATCACGACAACGACGAGGACGAACAAAGGCCGTGGAAATGGATAGAGCCGATGTGGAGGCTCAGATTGGACAACCCTTGTCCGGAGACCAAAGCCTTATTATATCCCTCGGGTCGTTGGAACGACCGAGATGTAGACATCCTTTCTTGTGAGTCCGAAATATTCATTCCTTGTGAGGTTCTTTTGTGGTGTAGCTTAGTGTAGTTTATTGTAGTTTATTGTAGAATCAGCCGAACTCCTTGACACGCCATAGGTAGGTTTTGTACTGTTAGAATTAATCCTTGTAGTTCACTTTCAGAGATTGTTAGTCACCTGTTGTGATTGAATTTCTCTTCGATCACGGTGCATTCTGAGGGACATCGTTAAGATGTTATTTCTACCCCTGCTAAGCGTGACTGTAGTCTTGTTACTACGTTTTGTTCAGCCCTAGGTGGGTGATTTTGTGTACAGTTATTTGGGATGATGTTCAGACGTCATGGCCAGTGCTATTTTTATAACACCCCATTCTAGTAAATGTTGTCACGCCACTGATTTAGTCAGAACAGTCCGTATCGTTGGATAGCCGACTGTAGCTATCATTTTTGTAATACTATGTCATTTTTCATTTTGATGTGCTATGAAGCCATCCAGTTCAAGTTTGAACACATTCAGAGTGTTACAGTTTGTATGCAATCTAGCATCGAACCCAGCAACGAATGCCGTATCATTGGCAAACTTAGTAATTGTAAGATTTGCGCCTTTATAATGTTTATTTCGTGTCAGTGTTTCGACACATTTATTATTTTGGTTATATTTAGACAGAGCAGTTATGAACTGACATATCTGCACATTTCAAAGAGATTCAGATGAAGTGGAATATCTGTTTTTCTTTTCTTTGACTTTTCAAACATGCTATATATTTGAGCATAGTTTTGAGGCGTGATTTTAAGCCTAATGCTTATGTAAATTTCTATTATATCTGGGACATGATAACAAGGCCAGTTTTCTAACAGGACTTTCTGCGTGAAAGTGATGTGCATTTTCTAAACCGTCCGTGAATGATTGCGAGTAGCGAGGCTAGCTCGAATCATGGACAGTTGGTAACAGTTCCCAGCATGCAGTGTACTAGAGCACCACTCACTCAGTGAGACCATAACTTTCCAGACTCTTTGACAATGCTTATAGCATTACTAACATTTAGATGATGTGTCTCATATGTAGGTCAATGTCCAGGCCACCATTTTGTAATAATAATATGTTTTGCTACTTAGAGATGACTGGCGACCACACTACTAAAGCGAATATATTTCTTCTCCATCTGAGAATATTTTCACGTTATGATAAGGTTTATTTATGGTAATTAAGAGGCTAGATGAGACACCTGTTTAGAGGCTATATTTATGTGTGTCCAGACTTCGATTCTGTTGACTGTGTTATTGTAGGGAGGTAACTGATGTTCATACCAGGCCTTACCCAGAGGTAAATTAAGTAAGCCGAGAGCCACCAATAACCTGTGTTATTGTTATGTCAGAGCGGGAGAGCTCGTTGACGGTGTTATAGCAGAGATTGATCTCGCACGAGACTGCTACTGCTGAGCCCAAGGTATTCAGGGTTGTCAGCCTATTTGTCATAATCCAACGATAATTTAAACCAACGATTCTAATAATCAGTAACGTCATTATTATAAACCTGATGATAATTAACTACTTATAGCATTTAACCTTGATTTTCTTGCATTTTGGACCTGATGGCTGGCACTTGCTTTGTGCACACTTCTCTTGTGGAAGTAATCTAGGACAGATGACACTAATTTTTATCGATGGAGTGCTTGCTTCACCTTTAGTCTGTAGCTGGTGGAGCGCGAGCCTCATGCGACGTTAGAAGTAGTTTTCACTACGCAATCGCCAACGTAAATCACATGCACATAGATGACACTTGTTTACAAAGAGTAACCCAGGGCGAAGGCAGGATTAATAATGTTTATGGTCTTGTTTTACTTATTTCAAGTGTATGATAACCCCATGTTTACCCTTTACTAAGGTTATAAGAGGGCATTTAAAGTTTTTTTTACGGCTCGTCATGTAGATTTTGTATTAAATTGTTTTTGCTTGATGGACGTCATCGACGTAAATTTTGTATTAATTGTTAGGAATTAGCTAGATTTAAAAATAAATGTAAATGAGGAAATGGTATCATCCTAACTTAGACTTGCTATTGCTACCCTGTTAAATGTAATTCTGTTATTAGCTTATTTTGTAACTTGATTTAGAGATTATTGCCGTACCATTTTCCCAGCGTTGCTGTTGTTGCTAGAGTTAGGGTACTGATCTTTAATTTTTTTTATTTAATAGTTTACGGATTAGCCGATAGAAACCCTCCGAACTAGGCTAGGTGTCTGAATATTTTGAATGAATATTTCTACAAGTTTTATCGAAGTCTGGAAGTTTATTTCTCAGTCTAGCTTTAGGAGGTGTATTTTCTTGGGCAGCCTATGACCTTTTAGCAACCATGTTACCATGGATTCTCGTGCCGCTATGGCCTATAAGAAATTCACCCAATCCTCATGGCGTATGGGTCCGGCGGGTGAGGTGTTAGGGATGTCGCTTCGGCTGTCTGCAACCCTGTGAGGGGCACAGTATAGTTTTTAAAATAAGTTGAAACGTCATGCGGTTAAGGATGGCTTGTTCATTACTAAATAAATAAATAAATAATTTAAAGTTAACGTTGCATTGTGTTAAATGGTCACATGGTTTTGCACAAACAAAATCATAATGACATGCTTTATTAAAAAATAATAATAATAATAATAATAATAATAATAATAATGCTGTACTGTACAGTCCTTGATTTTGAGCTCCTCGCATTTCCGCTTTTTATGTAAGTTTTACACGTTTATATGGTTAGTTTATGATTTCTATGGTGACTTTTAAGGACTCTTGTCGAAAACAAGTGTGAGTTATAGTGCTTGTGGATATATCAACGTCATAATCATCAAAATACAGCTGCAATATGTTTGTTTACATTCATGTTGTGGTTGCTACATCGTTAGTTACAGTGCCTTATAACCCCAAATGCCTTCTCGAAATGGGTTATGTACGGTGTTGTGTGTGAAATTGGGATGTTTAAAGCCCATTTATTATATACTTCATATCATTTGTGCAGATAATCGGACTGTTTACGTGTTAATATTACGAAAGGTGAAGTGTACATCTGCTTAACCTACAAAATTAGGTTACACGAATTTGCTGCATAGATTCTTGTAAGTACGGCATTCCTTCTCTGCTGATCGATTGCAGTTAAATGACGTCCACTGTTGTAATATAAGCAATATCCCTGCAAGATAATTATACCGTATAACCTATCTAATGTGAGTTGTGAGAAATCTGCAATGATAAGGTATGTGCTAACCAGAAATGACGAGATATACTAAATGGGGTAGGCAGGATTCCGCAGCCGTGGTGAAGGCAACCTGCCTAGGGGAGGGAAAACCCTGATAACCAACCTTAACTGCAGTGTCTGATCCGTAGCGGGCGGCTACAAACAGCGTCTGTTCTCCATGTTAGGAGCGGCTGAAGTTGAACACCTGGCTGTAGGTTAAAAACGCACCCACCCATAATATGGAGAAAATAAATTTAAAAATTAATGAAAGGCCGCTGCCTGAGGTTCGTCAGGGCATGTCTAGAGCCGGCGATGGACATGACAGCAAGCGAATCGTCGGTGGCAGGATGCTGATGAGGCGGGCTCCTGTCGCACAAGAAGATACAGCCCAACAACTACAACAAAGCCAACCAACGTCAGGTGCTTTGCCTGCTGAAAGTGCTGTGCCAGAACCACTTCCGGCACTCACCCAAGCAGGCCTGCCAAGAAAGCGCTTAAAATGGTCAATCGCAATGAACGAGACCATAATGCGCATTTATTATAAGGTGACTCGCATTGGAACAGAACTAACTGGATATAGGCAGAAATTATTCAATGAGTTCCATGAAGCATACCCCGAACTCCGTGTGACTGAACAGAGAGTGGCGGACTAATATAGGGCGATAGTCCGTAATAATTTAGTGCCAGAAGCAAGACTTAATACAATCAAGCAGGAGGTCAGAAGAGTGTTTGGTTGTGATCAAGGAACTAATCTGGAGAGTGAATTAGCACAAGAGCTCCATGAGCAGGAACAACATCAATAAGAACACAATGAGCCAGTCAGTGGCATACAGCCGGATACGCATCATGAAGATGAGTCACATACCAAGATCCTAGCAGATGAAATGATGACGGCTATGACTCAGTTCAATGGAACAGACCCAATGCTTAGACCTGCCTTGCCTCGAGTAAATTTGTCTAGGAAGGTATCAAAAATTTTAAATATCATGAATCAAGCTATCCTACCCAAACACTTGATAGATGTGAATGACTTAGAATCTCTTCACACTGTTCTGTACTGTGGAGCCGTCACAGTTATCAGAACTATGGGCATCCAACTGAGAGAAAGGAATACTTCCTGCAGTAAGAAATGTGCTCCTGTTACTCCTAAGTGGGAGAGACGTCTGATAGGCAATATCGACAAATTGCGAACAGATATTGGCCGTTTGACTGAGTTTATTAGAGGAACGCACACAAGAAGACTGGTGAGACTCTGTAAGGCAATAATGAGGCGGTCCAAAATCCACACCGACTGAGATGACCCAAACACAAAAGCCGAACAGTGTTTAGATACACTCAAACAGAAACTTACGTTGATAGCGAACAGACTTTCCAGATACAGAGCCAGTAGGAAACGGAGACAGGACAACAACTTATTTGTCAAAGGCGAGAAGAAATTCTACAGAGCACTTAGTGAAAACTATGTATCCTTAAATGCTCCTTATCCAACAAGAGAAGAAATTGAAGAGTTTTGGAGTAATCAACTATCCAAAGCCACCAATTTTAACTCAGACTCTCATTGGGTTCAGGAAGTAACAAACATCTCTAAAGAATTTAATCCGATGCAATATGATCCAATAACATCCACTGAAATTTCTTCCATCATTAAAGGTCTTCCGAACTGGAAAGCACCTGGTTTAGATCAGATACAGAATTATTGGTACAAGAAATTCTGGTGCGTATACGATCTTCTGTCTACTCTGGTGAATGAAGTTGTTGCACATCCACAGAAGATGCCAAATTTCCTTACACAAGGTGTAACACATCTACTTCCGAAAGACCCACAAAATATGCAAGATCCTGGAAAATACCGTCCAATTACATGCCTTCCCACGATGTATAAGATCATCACGTCCTGTCTTAGTAGGAGGATATATGCTCACTGTGAAAAAAATAACATCATAGCAACACAACAAAAAGGATGCACGAAAGGGTCCAAAGGGTGTAAAGAAATACTTATCATTGACTCAGTGGTTTCTAACCAGGCCTTTACCAATAACAAAAATTTATTCACGGCATATATTGACTACAAGAAGGCCTATGATTCCGTGCCCCATGATTGGTTGATCCATATTTTGTCAGTGTACAAGATTGATCCTCAGATTATATATTTCTTGGAACACGCCATGACAACGTGGCGTACAGTGATGAGCCTTAGTACTACAAATGGCAGTATTGCAACAAGTATGATCCCAATCCACAAGGGAATATTCCAAGGAGACTCCTTGAGCCCATTATGGTTCTGTCTTGCGATGAACCCACTATCAAACCAACTTAATTCAACAAAATATGGATTCAGTATCAAGAAGAACTCCAGGGAGCTTGCAAAGCTCAACCATCTCCTGTATATGGATGACCTAAAGCTATATGCTGCCACCAGAGCACAACTAGAGTTTATGTTGAAGATAGTGGAAACCTTTTCACAGGATGTGAAAATGGAATTCGGGCTGGAGAAATGTAAGACGCTGAACATTATGAAAGGCAAGCTGCAGGAAGGTGTATATGAAACAGCTCGGGGCCAGCAGATTGCAACAATGCTCACTAGCGAGACCTACAAGTATCTGGGAATGAAGCAAGCCAGACACATAGAACACTCAGTAGTGAAACAAGATCTGACGAAGGAATTTGTCAGAAGAATTAAGCTTGTTTCTCACACCAGCCTCAACAGTAAAAACTTGGTTAAGGCAATCAACGCTTATGCTGTCCCTATTCTTAGTTACTCGTTTGGGGTCATCAAGTGGAGTAAAACTGACATTGCAAGCTTAGAACAGAAAATTAAAACATCACTGACCAAGTCACGAAAACACCATCCCAGGACATCTGTGGAACGAGTCATGTTACCGAGACATATGGGTGGGAGAGGAATTGTTGATATAAACAACCAAGTAGCTCGACAGATCTATGAGCTAAGAAAATACTTCTGTTCTGTATCGAACCATTCCATGCTGCACAGGGCTGTAACAGAAGCAGATGATTCAACTCCACTACTCTTAAGTCAGCAAGAGACTCAAATTCAGGTGCGCAGTGATTTGGATAGATTCAATGCCTGGTTGTCCAAGCCACTACACGGAAGACATCCCAATGAAGTCATCCAAACTCACGTCGACAAGCTAGCGTCGAACTTTTGGTTGATTTCTGGGCAGATGTTTCCTGAAACAGAAGGCTTTATGATGGCTATTCAGGACCAGGTTGTCCCCACGAGGAACTACCTAAAGTTCATAATCAAGGATGCATCTGTGCAAGATGACCATTGCAGATACGGTTGCCCAACATCTGAGACTGTTCAGCATATTATATCAGGTTGTCGCCATTTTGCAGGGACAGAATATAGGAAGAGACATGATTTTGTTGCCAAGATAGTCCATCAAGAATTGGCTATACAACTTCAACTGCTGAGCCAAGAGAAAGTGCCGTACTACAAATATGCTCCTGAAAGTGTACTGGAAAATGACAGCTTTACGTTGTACTGGGATCGTACTGTATTGACAGACCAATCAGCTGTGCACAACAGACCTGATTTAGTTCTTGTTGACAAATGCATGAAGCACACCACCTTCATAGATGTGGCGATCCCAAACAGAGGCAACATACTAACAAAGCATGTTGAAAAGCTGTCAAAATACACAGAGCTTTCAGAACTGATAAGGAAGCAATGGCACATGGCACAAGTCAGGACAGTTCCTATTATTATCTCCAGCACTGGCGTGATTCCCAACAACTTAAAGGAATCGCTCACGGCGTTGAAATTAGACCCAGGCCTTTTCAAACTGATGCAGAAAACAGTCATACTTTCTACGTGTCGCGTAGTAAGGCTGTTCTTGGGCAATCAGGCTTGAAGCAATGAGGGGAATATGAAGCTACTGCTCAATGCAGTCACCAAGAATTTGCTCCTTGTGATATGTACGGTATCTGGGATTGTAAATGTTTTCTTTCCAGCAAATGCTGAGAAGGTGTAAGCGCATGCGCAAAATAAATAATAATAATAATAATAATAAACACAATGAAAAAATCTCCAAGTATAGACAGCTTGCAGAGGAAATGAAGAGGATATGGAAGATGAACTGCGTCCGGATAGTGCCTGTAATCTTGTCAGTCAACGGCCTCATACCTCACACACTCCACAATAGTCTGAAAGAATTGGATCTTCCGCCGACCATCTACAAGAGTATGCAACATTCGGTCCTATTGTCCACATGCAATATTGTGCGATCCTTCCTTGCTATTGAATGAGTGATAATGAACTCTTACATTTTGTATATACTGTACCCTAAAATCCTATGCTAACATTTGAGTGTTCATATTATTCTTTTCATTGGCCATAACTTTATGTTATTTGAAGGAAGTTCTGGCTAGCTTGATGAAGGCCGTGATGCTCAGAGAGCTGAGATATGTCACAACTCTGGAGACAAGAAGTCTGGACAATCTATTTTTGGCTCGCACCTTGCGAACAAGGAAACTGAGGTAAGTCGTCATAGCTTGAACGCACGCCGGTAAGAAGTTTCTTGGTGTAGGACAGCGAAGGTTGAATGCGCACGGGGTCTTCGCGCTGATTGACGTCACGAAGAGGTGTGACCATGAACATAATGCTTAAAAAGGATTTGAACTTGTGACCAATGAAAGGCGAATGCTTAGCGTGGCGCGAATCTAGAGGTACCCACGCGACAGTGAATTAATAGATCCTACGATGCAATATTCTCCGCAATAGTATGACTGTAATGTGCGAATTTTTACAAGACTTTTGATATGTGTTCAAACATGATAGGACAATTTTATCGATTTATTGAGGAGCGAATCTCCCCTCTCCTAAAGATTTGAGTGATTGAATGAATACTGGGAGCCGAGCAACATTAAACGACACTTGATTTTACGAATCTGACGGCGAAGCCATGCCGGGCTGTAGAGCGATTAGGACTCTAACTTTTACTTGTGTTTGTGACTAAAACTTAGTAAGTTGTGTGCCGAGCAACATATTGCAATTTTAGTGAGTACTTAAGTGGTTCTTACACCACGAAGTCAGGGCAAGTCTGCGATACTGCTATAGGACTCTTGTGTGAATATAGTAGCACAAATAAGCAGTTATATATTTTTGATATTAACCATTACACACTTTCATTCAGCATCAAGATGACGACCGACGACAGAAGGAACATGGTATCATCAGCAACGTCTTCAAGAGGTGTATCGATGGAAGGCTAGGTCCATAAGATGGGATGATGATGAGGTCATTTCCATGGCATCCGGACTAGACGCAGATGTGTTGACTAAAAATTTGAATTAATTCATTTTGATGGGTTAAAAAAATCGCGTATAACTGGAAAATTGTATATTTTGTAAAGCACTTTGTTTTGTGTGCGATTATGTAGATTCTGCCGGCATAATATTTTAAATAGCGGTACGTGACAATTTTGCTGATTTTTTGCATTTAATATTCTATTGGCACTTGCTGATGTTTGATTTGTTATTATTAGAGTACAAGTTTTTCGAGTTGTTGTGTACTTGAAAGCCCAGTACTTAAGAGGTTAATTATCACGGAAATGTTAGATAAGCGGTGACAAGTGGGACTTTATAATATTAATGTCAGGTCTGGTTTGGGAATTCTGATATTTACGATGGTTATGCAAATGCAGTGATTTTGTCCTTTGCATTTAAGCAACAGTAGTTGCACGGGAGGAATTTCTACCTCACCGTATTTGATGTTTTATTGCTTCAGTTCTGATCTGTGGTACCAGTTGGGTCTTTTTGACAAGCTATATTATGTGTGTGTGCTACGGTGTGATTCTACATGAGAGCTGGCGGGGATGTGATATCCAGTGCCGTTGCTATTACTTTTCAGGGTATGTGACCTATGGGGCGTATTTGCTGAGATTGAATCTTGATATCCCAGGTAGGGATTTTGTGTTTTTAAGAACGATGAATTTATTATGTCGCGATTACAGGAGCTGCGAGACTTCTACGAGGATTCAGGCTTTGGGCTTGAATAATATTATTAATCACACACATGGCACCGATTCAGCGCTTGTTTGACCTTGGACCCAGAATTGGAATGTTTATTAGGCATCCGGCATTGTGCTGAGATATTAGGCCCATAAATAGTATAAATGTCTTGCTTAACGATGCGTAAATACTTTTATTGAATTAAGGGATTAGATGCCCACGCCGCTTTGTCTCAAGATTTTTCGTCGTATTAATCGGAGTGTTTTTGTGCTTGTCCATTTGGCATTGCATTTCATGTCATTTATTGCTGTAAGCATTCTTGTTGTGTGACCGGCGTCGGCCGTGTGAATTTAATGTAATTATCGGGACGCATTCGGCGGTTCTTTCTGTTTTGCCTTGTCACGTAGTGCTCTGTTTTGAGTAAATGGCATAAGACCTGCTTACAGGTCGCTTGTAATCTGTAAATATCAATTCTTGATATTTTATGTTTATTTTGTAAAGGGTTAGTGCATGCCGGCATATATATTAATTTGTCTTAACCATTCTGTATACTTTCCAGTAGTGACGTGATTAATTTTCCCACAGACAGGAGTTCACGGCCCAGTCGTATGTAGCGCACGGAAGTGAATTCCGGTCTAAGTACTCAACTAATCAAAGTGTAGTTCGAAAACGTATAGCGCGGCACATAATATTGTATTTTATTTCAGGTATTTTTATTTTGTTTGTTCATTATGTAAATTTTTGTATCGTGATGTGTTAGATCACGTGGGTTTAAGGCTGTCTAAGCCAAGTGTTTAGATAATTCTATTTAAACTGACATGCAGATCAGTTATTTATTTTATTAGCTGTTGTGGTGAGTGGCAATTTTGTCAACACGGGCAAATGGAGCTTCCGTCTCACAGCTGACGTTGGCAGATCGCCAGTCCTCATACACGCTAAGTGGGTTGATGAACTCCCAGCTGTTACTCCTAACAGACGGTAGGGTCATCAGCACACGCAAGGGAGGCTATATTTTTTCTATGGCTGATTCAGTATTAAATTGTATTTTGTTTTAACCTGTCATTTTAATTATTCATAACTTTAGAACCTTATGGACCCTGGAAACTTTATAAGAGGCATGTTCTATAAACCAATAGTGACCGATCATGACCCCGCATTTTTCTCGTGTAATGTCATCTTTTCCAAAGGGCACAATACATGATATGTATTATAGTTTGTATTATAGTTTTTATGTATTGTTGTAAAGCACTTGGTTTAACCCGTGCTTTACAGTAACCCATGTTTGTAATGGTGAATTGAATAAAAAATAATAATTAACATTATTTTTAACGGTCACATGGTTTTGTACAAACAAAATTATAATGACATGTTTTATTACAAAATAATAATAATAATAATAATAATTAAAAAACAACGTAGTCCTAAACGTGTTAATTATTTTATATGCTACTATGACTACATTCAAAACATGGTTTTTACTTTCATTTCTTTACTAGTGCTTGCAGTACATGAGTGAGTGTGCTAAATAAACAAGCCACCCTTAAGCCCATAACGTTTCAACTTATTTTATTATTTAGTACAAACACTATTTATATATTTTTGTTTATAATTATGAAATTCGTAACTATTAGTCAATAATAATGCATTGTAATTTTTTTATTGTTTATAATTTTAAATTGAAACACCATTTGTATTATTGTTTATAATTATTATATTGAAACTCTTAGTTAATAATAATACACATTCATCCTTTTTTATTGTTTATAATTTTAAATTCAAACACCATTTATATGATTGTTTATAATTTTAAATTCAAACACCTTTTATATGATTGTTTATAATTATGATATTTGAAATTATTAGTTAATAATAATATACTGTCGTATAGGCCTACTGATCCAGACCGTCTGTGTTGTATTACGTTTGGAAGAAATAACTACCATTCTCTATGCAAATAGGCCTACTGATCTAGACCGTCTGTGTTGTATTACGTTTGGAAGAAATAACTACTGTTCTTCATGTAAATAGGCCTACTGATCCAGACCGTCTGTGTTATATTACGTTTGGAAGAAACCAAAGGAAATGGATTCCTGTTAAATGTTTATTTTATTCTAAGATTCCTGTATCGTAATTTTTCACGTCAGATGCCTGATAAAACTCCACCAATGGAAAGGAACATATTTGTGAGACAAGTCATTTCTCTGCAGGGCGATACTCGCCATAGGAGGGATATTAAGATTGAAGAAAGTCCTCCACGGCAGATTGTTCCATGCAATAAAGCGGGATGTCCTACACCGGAGATTGTTCCATGGATCAAAGTAGAATCAGCGTCTTCAGTTGTGAAAGGAGTAAGTACCTTATCGAGTTAATACTCTATGCCTCTTTGAAACACAAGACCTGTTCATCTCCTAATCACCAAATGGTATTTAGGGATTCCAGAAATGTATTTTCACAACTGTGTTGCTGACAAATTATCTATTTAGGCCAGGCATTGAAGTCAAAATATCGCCTTAACCTCAAAAAAAATGTTATAAAGCTAATTTTTTCAGAATCCATTAATTCGACCCTAGGGAACAACATATCAAAATACTCGGCCGTACATGTGCCGGCTTCCTTGATTTCCAGGCCCGGAAACATGGAATTCCAGTAATTTTTCATCGCTGTCCTGGAACACCCGTAAAAACCGAGCGACTCGGCGTAGGTAGACAAAAGTGGTGTCAAATGAAAGATAAAATCATGTAGACTCCATATATAAAGCTTTAGGCAATGTTTTTCTCATTTCGGGGGTAGATTGTAACCAAAACAACGAGCGAAATTCAAACTTATTGTAACGTTGAATTTACTTGCTCGTTTATTAGAGACTAAGACGGCAGCTCATGCAAAAAATGCACCTGAAATAAGAAAGAGCATCGTTTTAGCTTTACAGATGTGGTCTTATTTTTGTTTTACGTCTAATAATTCAACAGTTACAGAAGAAACAAATTTAACCCGAAAGTAAGTTGGTATTACCGGACGGGAGTAAACACCAAACAACTCTGCGTAGTTAAACGAAAGTGGTATCAAATGAACGATAAAAGCATGCAGATTCCTTAAATAGTACTATAAGCAATGTTTTCTCTGCTTTCGGGGTAGATTCGTAACAAGAAACAAAAGGAAAATTTTAATTTTTTGGTTTGAATTTGTTTGCACGTTTAGCAGACTAAGACGGCTACTTACGCAAAGCAATATACCTCGCATAAGAAATAGCATCCTTTAATCTTTACAGAGGTGCTCTTGTTTTCGTTCTGCGTCTTATAGTTCAAAAGTTACAGACGAAACAAATTTAACCCGAACGTGCATTCCCCCTAGCTTCAGAAAATTTCCATTCTCTCGGTACTGGCGTCGTTGCAAATAACAAAGTAAACTGCGACATGGCGTTTGAAATCGGCGAGTTAGAAACATGATTGGCAAGTCTTTCGCTGAAATGAAAATTTCTAGAAGGTCAAAGGTTGTCCTATCAGCTATGAATGGTACTGTGACGATCAGAAATGAAGTAACGCCCGTAAACTCGAGTCAGCTATGAATGAGAATAGTGTGTGTTTTAAAAAACGAAACTGAAAAAGCGGAGTAGGCCTACTTTCATTATGGGCTGCCGCCCATACCGACGTTCAATGCGCAAAACAGACAAGTCAGCGTTTGCGTCTCTCTTTAAGCACTCAGAAATTGGCGATCAACTTTGTCCAGAGACCACGTATGTCATTGACGGAGGCTATCTCATGTACGCTGTTAGTTGGCCTCGACAGGCAACATATGGATAAATTTGCGACCTTTACGTCTGACACGTTATGACTCGATACCCATCTGCAGTTGTTGTTTTCGACAGATACAATGGCCAGCCAACTACGAAAGAAGCGGAGCAAAGGCGACGCGCTGCAAGATATCGACTTTACCGAACATTCGACATCGACTGCATCACATGCGGACTTTCTGACAAACAGGAGAAACAAATCTCGACTTATTGATGTACATGTTTCAAGATTTGAAGCTGTAAAAGTTCGAGTATACCAGGTAAATGGGGACGCCGATCATCTCATCGTGCACACTGCTTTGTAGATAGAGAGCTTGGGGAAGTCTGTAGTTGTAGTCGGCAACGTTACCGATCTTCTGGCAATGCTGATTGCCAGGCGTCAGACGGGAGATGTCGTCATGCTGCACCCAGGGACTTCCAAGTGCCCCGGAAAGCTGTACGATATTGGTGCTATTCAAGATGAAATAGGTGACATGCAGAAATGCATGCTGTACTCCCATGCTGTCTCAGGTGGTGATAAAACATCTGCAATCTACATGAAGGGGAATAAGAAGGCTTAAAAATTGCTTCAAAAAAAGTGGTCCTCCGGAAAGAAATTGTCAAAACATACACCATCTGCGAGTCGCGAAGAAGTTTGCACTGTTGGAGAAAAGTTCATAAGAGCACTGTATCCTGGAGGAAATGAATTGGAGAATTTCGATTATCTTCGACATCGTCTGTACCAGGTGACCGTTGCGCGCCAAGCTCTGACTTCTCAGTTTGAACTTGCGACTCTTCCTCCAACAAGGGAAGCTCTGCGGCAGCCATCAATGTGGACTTACTTGCAGGTAATATTCATTGTTTTCCTTTACACTACACGTATACAATATTTTTCTAGTATTTCTCAGGAGAGTTAAATATGTTGAGTTTGATTTAAGGTTCAAGAATGGCTGGGAAGAAACATCAATCCAACAGAGAGGGGCTGGCAAGCCATTGACAACTCTCTTTTGCCCATTCCCACAACCCTACCACCAGCTCCTGACTATCTTCTCCTCCTAATTGCCGGCGATTGCAAGACGGACTGCGGAGTACATTGTGGATGTAGACCATCCGGCCAAGAGTGCTCAGAAATGTGCTCTCAATGTCACAAACAAAATTGTGATAACACAGTACATAGTTATGAAACAGATCAGGATCTAGATACACCCGATGTCACTTAAACTACCAGTTTCCTGTATTACACCTTTTCGTCCAATGCCTTTTTCTTATGATTTCGAAGGCTTAACTCATACTTAATTATTATGTGTGTAAATAAAAATTTCATCTTGTGTTGCTTCCGTAGAAAAAAAAATCATTAGCTGAACCTTTACTTTTCAGGTGCTAACCGAATAGGCTGAACCCCCGACGACACAAAGCAATCCTGCACTGTCAACTGACAGCTACTACACGTTTAATTTTAGCTATAACTTTTCAATAATAAACGTAAAGCAAACATGACAGATGGTCTGAAAAGCTAAAAATGTGGTCTTTGTTATATTACGCATGAGTTTTGGGTACCGGTATATACTTCATTTTCAGTCGTTGCTGTACCTGCAGCAAAATCAAACCTCAAAAATTTTGAATTTCGCGCGTTATTTTGTTACAATCTACCCCGAAAGGAGAAAAGCATTGCCTCAAGTCTTATATATGGAATCTGCATGCTTTCATCTATCATTTGATACTATCGTTCGGTTTTTACGGGTGTTCCAGGACGGTGATGAAGAATTCCTGGAATTCCATGTTTCCAGGCCTGGAAATCAAGGAAGCCGGCACATGTGCGCCCGAGTATTTGGATAAGTTGTTCCCTAGGGTCGAATTAATGGGTTCTGAAAAAATTAGCTTTATAACATTTTTTTGGACTTAAAAATCTTATTTTCCTGGGCTAATTCTACAGAAAGCACAAACCTTTTGATGGGGCCTAATTTGTACCGGACATCCTACTTCCTTCCTTTTGCCAGCTTAAGGTCAACACTTGCCACAATCTGTGCAGGCTACTGAGTACCGTTTGACCCTCCTCGGGGCCATGAGTCTGAGAGTCTAGCGCAACAACTGAAGGTCATGACGGTCGCCATGTCTGGCCACGATATGTATTGGGGGGATTCCCATCGTGTGTATGTGAAATATACTTACATTCTCCTAAAATCCCAACATTTCATTAAATGTCTACAAGATTTGAATTTTCGCATTGTCTGACCATTATAAACAAAACACTTTGCCATGGTGACCTTGCAGCGGTCTGGTCATTCAGTGTTGCCAACCTGTGAGTGGTGAAAATCGCCCAGTGTTTTCACCCAAAATTCTGCAGATAATTAACATTCTTTTGGCTAACTGTGTAAACAAAAATGGGTTGCCATCGTGACCAAGTTGCAATGATCTTGAATAATCTGGTTTGGCAACCTGTGAGTTGTGAATTTCACGCAGATTCTCTCCATAGATCACCTAGATTTGAATTTTGGTGCCATTTGGCACCCTCTATAAACTAAATGGGTTGCAACGGTAACCTCGCATTCCCTCATTGGTCATGATGGTTGTCATGGTAACCAGGCACGTGGTGTTACTCACGTTGGTCTGACAGGGAAACTACCTGACTTAACAATAAGGTGGAATCTTGTTTTGAGACAGCCCATGACGTCACGTTATGACAGTCTTTAGCAGTCTCATATCAGATGAGTTATTCGAGGATTAGGTTGTGGAAAGGCGGGTCAACTAAGTTGGTTCTTGGCTGTGGCCCAAGAGAAAGTAAGTGGCCAGCTTTTAAATTGTCCTAACAGCGCTGAATACTAGGCAGGAGGCAGAGGGCCGACCATATTAGGGTTTAGTGGCCACCATTTTGGTTCTTGGCTAGGATAAAAGAATCAGCTGTTTATAGATTGTTAACCTGTGGTAATGTTGTCCGTATTGACCTGTGTCTGTTAATTTTAAAACATATATTTATATTGAATACATGTTCACAAGGGATGTTACTATGCTGCTCCCACTTCTCGTAATGCTTTGCACTCGATTAATCATCAAATGTTTTCTCTCAATTCACGATTATTCCACAGCGAGAAATTACTTCACACAGCTCAACTGAATATCATAATTAGGATGCTACCTAATAAAACAATCGTCTGCATTGAATGTATTTTGTTAACTAAAGAAAATAACCTGCATCTTTTATGTTAATGGATATTAAATTAAATAGGAACCAAGCAAATTTGGTCTTTCGATTATGTCAGTGTAAGTTAACAAGTAATCTGTAAGTTGTAATGGCACCTATGCCAAGGAATATATTTGTGAAGCAAATCATTTCTCTGCAGGATAATACTGACCTTACCGGGGATATTAAGACTGAAGAATGTCCCTCACCAGAGTTTGTTCCGTGCATTAAACTAGAAATAGCATCTTCGGATTTCAAACTGGTAAGTATTTTATCAAGTTACAACTTTATGCCCTTATCATCAAACGGTATTTAGAGATTCTAGAACTGAATTTCACAGCAGTATTGATGATGAATGGAAGCGTTCGGCTGTTAGGTTATGTGGAGTACAGAAATCGCAAGCCTTTTGTAGAAAGGCAACAAATACCTGACCTTTTTGGGGCTTGAACCTGCAGCTTCACACGCTGTTGCTCTGAGCACTGAGCTAATAGGGGATGCATCTAAATCTCATTGGCCAAAGTCATTTTATGTGAAGGGCTTAATACAATAGACTTGGAGGATTTTGATGGTATACCAATTTTTCTTGGTTTGGTCTAATATATTCTAGTCAGAGGGCTGAAATAAGATGCTCTCATGAGGGCATCTCAGGGTAGATGGATTTCACTACATCAGCAAACCTTGAAGTGGTCTTCTTCAGTGGTTTATTACTTCAACTTCCAGGCAATTGCTGGGATGATTTGAACAAATGATGGTGATTGCCCCCATCCCAATGCTGAGCAATGCAAGTTCATGCACATGGCTATGAACATAAAAGTAATTAATTAGGATAAGAGATGAAAATTAGAGAATTTTACAGACATATGCAGAACACAATTAACTCTTAATTCTTTTTAGTAAATATTGACAAATCTTCTCTCTTACCAAATATCTTTTTTAATGTTGCGTGAGGATAGGCCTTATTATTCCCATTCCTGGGAACCATGTAAAGCTTAGCCGAGGTACGTAATCATACCCACTTATCTTCTGGGCTTACAGACAGACTGACCATGTGGCCTGGCACATTAATCTAAAATGTGCTGAGCTCTTAGTCTGTTCTAAGGCAGGAACTATAAGGGTTCGATTCAATTCACAAGTTTCAAGCTAGGATTTCTAATTTCCTGAATATCTGTTTATACTACAGATCTCAGGAAATCTGTTCAATTAAATGACGTGTGACTACATTCGTAACAGCATTTGAAATAGACTTCTCTATTAGTTCACCAAACACTTCCTAGGCCTGTACTACCATTGCAAACTATGTGCTCCTGTACACCTGAAGACATATAGTGCTTGTAGCTAGTAGTATCAAGTTGCTGCAATATTGATGTTATATATTCTACACCCCCCTCCAGGAGACATATAATGTTTGTAGCTAGTAGTGTCAAGTTGCTGCAACATTGATGTTATATACTCTACATAACACTCCCCCTCCTACGACCCCTTCCGGTCTTATTGTTAAATTTTTTAAAGTAAATGTTCATTTTTCCATTATTCTTAAGGATAATATTTCCATTAAGTTAGTGATGTCAGCATTTTCTCTCGCACTAAGATTCACTTGATCTCTAAAGGAGTGATGACTCGATGGTGTATTATACGTTACAGAACTTGGGAGGTCATAACGATCATCTCCATCAGTAAGATGTGATGGACAGTATATAACTAGAGTCTGGTAGTTGTTAAGCGAATATATCTTCACTTCAGTTGAGCTGTGCTGTGCAATTACATATCTTGAAATTTGTGTGAAATGTATTAGTTCGCAAAGCAATGAATTATTCCATCTTATTCCTAGGATATGAAAGAAGAAATCCAGGTTGAAGAAAGCGATGCAAGTGGAAGTCATTTGAATGAGTAAGTGGACAGCATAATGAGAAATGTGTTCTTCCACTTTCATGAATGTATAACTGAAAATGTTGAATTTGAATAAGGTTTCTTTGGAGCAAAAGATAATTGTCTTATAGTATCTGCCAATGATGTTATTTATCTTACTGCCTGTCTCATTATAGAAGTAGATATTAATATTAACTTTCCATTTAGCAACCCACAAAATATCCATTCCCTTTCAGTTCTCACTGACTGAAGTAATAAGTTACTTGTGGAAAACCCTTTTATATGGTTGGAGGAAATATTCACACTGCAGTGAAAGGAATGTGACTGTGATATGAGTTTTGTGAGGAACGTCCACTATTATAAAACTCCCCTAGTGTGTTGCTGATGACTCCTTCATAACCTCAAATACTGTGCGTAAATAGCTTCCTCTTCACCTGGTATTGGCACTAGTAAATCCAATCAAACATCTACTTCAACTAATCTTAAACACCGGGAGGATATAACTAATTTGCCAGGTATCAACATATCCCACGTAAGCTGCTGCGGTGATAGTAGGTTTACTGTTTAGAGCTTGGGAATTCCAGACAACATTATGTGGGGTTTTTCTGAGAGAACCTAATGGTGGGTTGGGGTTTATTTATCCAGCATCATAAAGTTCACCAGCTTCTCGGCCCAACTGAGAGTTGTCCCTTCCTTGTGTTGAGGAGTCTTTCTTGGGTACCTTGCTCATGTACACATTGGGCAGGCAGGTCTTGCTGTAGTCTTTACCTACGAGCTCTTGATCCACACTGCCCGGACCGCTGGAGGGGTAGCGGGCTTCTGGGCCATGCTTTTTATTAGCGCCTTGTTGTCCGTTTTGCCTTAAGCCTGTGCCGTCGCTGTTAACAACCCAAGATATTGAGTGACTGTGTTAAGCAACCCGCCTTGCCAACACTATGTGCATGCTTCGATATGACAATTGTGTCATCTTCAGAGTTAATAGAAACTGAAATGGAGATCCTTACAAATTTGAATTAAAATAAGATGAAAAATTCCACATAAAAATTTAATTTTTCGACACTAGAAACATTTGGTTACTAAAATGGAGTTGCAATTGATTCCGGTGAAATGTTAAAACAATGGATTATCACCGTTGTAGCTGTAGTGGTAACGTGTCCGGCAAGTGTGGTGGTACAGGAGCCATACCAAGGTGGCTGTGGGGGTCTATAACCCAGGACCAAGGCAGTAGTGGGGACGTGTCCGGCAAGTGTGGTGGTACAGGAGCCATACCGAGGTGGCTGTGGGGGTCTATAACCCAGGACCTAGGCTGTAGTGGTGACGTGTCCAGCAAGTGTGGTGGTACAGGAGCCTTACCGAGGTGGCTGTGGGGGTCTATAACCCAGGACTAAGGCTGTAGTGGTAACGTGTCCGGCAAGTGTGGTGGTACAGGAGCCATACCGAGGTGGCTGTGGGGGTCTATAACCCAGGACCAAGGCTGTAGTGGTGACGTGTCCGGCAAGTGTGGGGGTACAGGAGCCATACCGAGGCGGCTGTGGGGTCTATAACCCAGGACCAAGGCTGTAGTGGTGACGTGTCCGGCAAGTGTGGTGGCACAGGAGCCATACCGAGGTGGCTGTGGAAGCCTATAACCCGGGACCAAGGCTGCAGTGGTGATGTGTCCGGCAAGTGTGGTGGTACAGGAGCCTTAACAAGGTGGTTGTGGGGTCTATAACCCGGGACCAAGGCTGTAGTGGTGACGTGTCCACCAAGTGTGGTGGAGGACTGTGGTGGTACAAGGGCCATACCGAGGTGGCTGTGGGGGCCTATAACCCGGGACCAAGGCTGTAGTGGTGACGTGTCCGGCAAGTGTGGTGGAGGACTGTGGTGGTACAGGGGCAGGTCTTGCTGTAGTGTTTACCTACGAGCACAACAGGTATGTCAGTCTAAATCAGCTAGATAATTCAATTCTTGCGAATTATGATATTTTTATTGGAATATATGCTTTCGTGTCTACATCATGAAGCTCCAGCAAATATTCTAGGATTTTGCCGTATTTTTTGCGGGGTTTCGCCTAGGTGCATAAAGTCAGGCTCATCAGCGAGCTATTGGTCCACACTGCCCGGACCGCTGGAGGGGTAGCGGACTTCTGGGCCATGCTTTTTATTAGCGCCTTGTTGTTCGTTTTGCCTTAAGCCTGAGGCGTCGCTGTTAACAACCCAAGATATTGAGTGACTGTGTTCTGCAACCCGCCTTGCCAACACTATGTGCATGCTTCGATATGACAATTGTGTCTTCTTCAGAGTTAATAGAAACTGAAATGGAGATCCTTACAAATTTGAATTAAAATAAGATGAAAAATTCCACATAAAAATTTAATTTTTCGACACTAGAATCATTTGGTTACTAAAATGGAGTTGCAATTGATTCCGGTGAAATGTTAAAACAATGGCTTATCACCGTTGTAGCTGTAGTGGTAATGTGTCCGGCAAGTGTGGTGGTACAGGAGCCATACCAAGGTGGCTGTGGGGGTCTATAACCCAGGACCAAGGCTGTAGTAGGGACGTGTCCGGCAAGTGTGGTGGTACAGGAGCCATACCGAGGTGGCTGTGGGGGTCTATAACCCATTACCAAGGCTGTAGTGGTGACGTGTCCGGCAAGTGTGGTGGTACAGGAGCCATACCGAGGCGGCTGTGGGGTCTATAAGCCAGGAACAAGGCTGTAGTGGTGACATGTCCACCAAGTGTAGTGGAGGACTGTGGTGGTACAGGGGCCATACGGAGGTGGCTGTGGGGGTTTATAACCCGGGACCAAGGCTGTAGTGGTCACGTGTCCGGCAAGTGTGGTGAAGGACTGTGGTGGTACAGGGGCCATACCGAGGTGGCTGTGGGGGTTTATAACCCGGGATCAAGTTTGTAGCGGTGACGTGTCCGGCAAGTGTGGTGGTACAGGAGCCATACTCCGGTGGCTGTGGGGGTCTATAGCCCGGGACCAAGGCTGTAGTGGTGACATGTCCACCAAGTGTGGTGGAGGACTGTGGTGGTACAGGGGCCATACCGAGGTGGCTGTGGGGATTTATAACCCGGGACCAAGGCTGTAGTGGTCACGTGTCCAGCAAGTGTGGTGGAGGTCTGTGGTGGTACAGGGGCCATACCGCGGTGGCTGTGGGGATTTATAACCCGGGACCAAGGCTGTAGTGGTCACGTGTCCGGCAAGTGTGGTGGAGGACTGTGGTGGTACAGGGGCCATACCGAGGTGGCTGTGGGGATTTATAACCCGGGACCAAGGCTGTAGTGGTGACATGTCCACCAAGTGTGGAGGAGGACTGTGGTGGTACAGGGGCCATACCGAGGTGGCTGTGGGGATTTATAACCCGGGACCAAGGCTGTAGTGGTCACGTGTCCGGCAAGTGTGGTGGAGGACTGAGGTGGTACAGGGGCCATACCGAGGTGGCTGTGGTGATTTATAACCCGGGACCAAGGCTGTAGTGGTCACGTGTCCGGCAAGTTTGGTGGAGGACTGTGGTGGTACAGGGGCCATACCGAGGTGGCTGTGGGGATTTATAACCCGGGACCAAGGCTGTAGTGGTGACATGTCCACCAAGTGTGGTGGAGGACTGTGGTGGTACAGGGGCCATACCGAGGTGGCTGTGGGGATTTATAACCCGGGACCAAGGCTGTAGTGTTGACATGTCCACCAAGTATGGAGGAGGACTGTGGTGGTACAGGGGCCATACCGAGGTGGCTGTGGGGATTTATAACCCGGGACCAAGGCTGTAGTGGTCACGTGTCCACCAAGTGTGGTGGAGGACTGTGGTGGTACAGGGGCCATACCGAGGTGGCTGTGGGGATTTATAACCCGGGACCAAGGCTGTAGTGTTGACATGTCCACCAAGTATGGAGGAGGACTGTGGTGGTACAGGGGCCATACCGAGGTGGCTGTGGGGATTTATAACCCGGGACCAAGGCCGTAGTGGTCACGTGTCCAGCAAGTGTGGTGGAAGACTGTGGTGGTACAGGGGGCTTACCGAGGTGGCTGTGGGGGTCTATAACCCGGGACCAAGGCTGTAGTGGTGACGTGTCCAGCAAGTGTGGTGGTACAGGAGCCTTACCAAGGCGACTGTGGGGGTCTATAACCCGGGACCAAGGCTGTAGTGGTGACGTGTCCAGCAAGTGTGGTGGAGGACTGTGGTGGTACAGGAGCCATACCGAGGTTACTGTGGGGGTATATAACCTGGGACCAAGGCTGTAGTGGTGACATGTCCACCAAGTGTGGTGGAGGACTGTGGTGGTACAGGGGCCATACCGAGGTGGCTGTGGGGGTCTATAACCCGGGTCAAGGCTGTAGTGGTGACGTGTCCAGCAAGTGTGGTGGAGGACTGTGGTGGTACAGGGGCCATACCGAGGTGGCTGTGGGGGTATATAACCTGGGACCAAGGTTGTAGCGTTGACGTGTCCAGCAAGTGTGGTGGTAAAGTAGTCATACCGAGGTGGCTGTGGGGTCTATAACCCGAGGCCAAGGCTGCTCTGGTGACGTGTCCAGCAAGTGTGGTGGTAAAGGAGTCATACCGAGGTGGCTGTGGGGTCTATAACCCGGGACCAAGGCTGTAGTGGTGACGTTTCCAGCAAGTGTGGTCGAGGACTGTGGTGGTACAGGAGCCATACTTAGGTGGCTGTGGGGGTCTTAACCCAGGACCAAGGCTGTAGTGTTCACGTGTCCGGCAAGTGTGGTGGAGGACTGTGGTGGTACAGGGGCCATACCGAGGTGGCTGTGGGGGTCTATAACCCGGGACCAAGGCTGTAGTGTTGATGTGTCCAGCAAGTGTGGTGGAGGACTGTGGAGGTACAGGAGCCTTACCGAGTTGGCTGTGGGGGTTTATAACCCGGGACCAAGGCTGTAGTGGTGATGTGTCCACCAAGTGTGGAGGAGGACTGTGGTGGTACAGGGGCCATACCGAGGTGGCTGTGGGGGTCTATAACCCGGGACCAAGGCTGTAGTGGTAATGTGTCCAGCAAGTGTGGTGGAGGACTGTGGAGGTACAGGAGCCTTACCGAGTTGGCTGTGGGGGTCTATAACCTGGGACCAAGGCTGTAGTGGTGATGTGTCCAGCAAGTGTGGTGGTAAAGTAGTCTTACCGAGGTGGCTGTGGGGGTCTATAACCTGGGACCAAGGCGGTAGTGGTCACGTGTCCGGCAAGTGTGCGGGAGGACTGCGGTGGTACAGGAGCCATACCGAGGTGGCTGTGGGGGTCTATAACCCGGGACCAAGCTGTAGTTGTGACGTGTCCGGCAAGTGTGGTGGAGGACTGCGATTGGAGCGGTGGTGCTGCACTCATGTGGTGAACTAAAACCTCGCTGAGCTGTATTGTGGTTGTTGAGACCTAGTCCAAGAAGAGGCGCAAACTGAAGGGCAGAGGATCTGGAAAGTACCTGTGTTGTGCCTGTGCAGACTCGTCTGCGGGCAGACAACGCGCATGTTAGCTTAGGTAGGAGTCCGGAAGACCGCCACAGAGCGTTAGCTGCCTCCGGTGAAAACTTGCAGAGCTGGTAACGTGCAGGTTAGCTTAGGGAGGAGTCCGGGAGACCGTCACAGAGCGGTAGCTGGCTCCGGTGAAAACTTGCCGAGCTGGTAACGCGCAGGTTAGCTTAGGGAGGAGTCCTGGAGACCGCCACAGAGTGGTAGCTGGCTCTGGTGAAAACTTGCAGAGCAGGTAACGAGCAGGTTAGCTTAGGGAGGTGTCCGGGAGACCGCCACAGAGCAGTAGCTGGCTCTGGTGAAAACTTGCAGAGCTGGTATCGCGCAGGTTAGTTTAGGGAGGAGTCCGGGAGACCGCCACAGAGCGGTAGATGGCTCCGGTGAAAACTTGCAATGTTGGTAACGTGCAGGTTAGCTTAGGGAGGAGTCCGGGAGACCGCCACAGTGTGGTAGCTGGCTCCGGTGAAAACTTGCAGAGCTGATAACGCGCAGGTTAGCTTAGGGAGGAGTATGGGAGACCGCCACAGAGCGGTAGTTGGTTCCGGTGAAAACTTGCAGAGATGGTAGAACGCAACTACTTACCGCTGTGTCGCATAATGATTGAGCACTAGAGCCACGGAACCCCGCTCTCTCGTTTGTAATAAATATGATATCCAAGCTCAGGGTAGCGTAGCGATGTACTAATATACACTTATTTATTAATAACTAAACTAGATACACAACACGGTGACAGTTCAAATGCAAATACCCTGAAGAAAGGTTTAAATCACAAACATATTATAATAAAAAATATTCTTCACTTACATTTTTTTTTCAGGTTGTTCTCTGGCAATCGATACTATCAATACTTGTTTGTGAACATGTAAGCAAGCTTCCATTACCTGCATCTCTTGTGCAGTGTCCACAACAACTTTCATGAAGAAAGGGTCCCTCTCATTATTTAATATCCTTCGGCTCCTTTCTTTTCTTCTTACGTTTTCCTAAACGTCTCTTTCTACATCAGCATACTTCTAGACATAAAATCTATTGATCCAAAACATAACATTGCCACACCTCAGAACATAACTTAATCTTGAATAAAACATGACATCACCATAGTAACAAAGCCACCTGTCACCCTCTGCTGGACCACCACAAAACACTAGACTCTCTGTGGTGCTCCAGCAATAGGTGGCCATGGTAGGTAACTTCATTTACCCACATCACACACCATGGCGCTAATACATACTTACAGAAACCCAAGGGTGGATTATGTAACCAAAGGTTTTGGTTACAGTCTACTTATCTGCTGTGTCACACTCGACTGATTCGCATTAGCCCACTTTGTTGACTGTACCGTCGTACACACATCACTGAACTTTGCTGAGTGGCGTCCTTACATATTTGGAGGGATAGTGTCGGCCTTTCCAGGTGGATTTGAAATTCTAGACCTTTCGAGACCTAGCATTAGCTTTTGGGACTTTCTTGAGATTCTCTTGGCATCTCTTGAGACCTTTCGGAGCTTCTTCTCAGGAGTACCTCCTTCCCGTTAGAACCAACTATGTATGTCGTCCACCCACTGGCCATTTGTCCAGCGCGCTCTGTCAGGTGTTGAGGCAAACTGATAGATTTAAGGCTTTAGGGGACGGAAATAAGACAAAATGGTGGATTCGCCACCATATTATATAATTATTTTGACTAAATTATTGGGAAGACTGAGAGTATCTTAATATTTCAAACAGAAGCTTTGCAGATACTTCATGTAATGTTATATGGTTTATCACTTGGCTAACAGGATTGAGCCCCGTCACATATCTGTTATTATTTCCCGACGTTTCGGCTGACATTGCAGCAGCCTTAATCATGGGTAGGTACGAGTTGGTGTCCGTACTCAAACTAACGGTTATTGCCTGTCAGATGTGCTTGCTTGCCCTGCATTGACGTCACGCTGCTCGCTGATTGGTCTCCGCCCCTGGCAGTCGCGCGCTAGGAGAACTTTCCAAATGTTGCAAAGTTTGAAACCATCTTCGCGATTGAAATTATTGGGATGCTTCACGACCTCTATTGCCTCTCTAATTAATCTGTTGTGATATCTGGGAATTTTAGCAACAGTTTCGGCCTTAAATTCGATGGCGTGTCTCGTGACGTCAGCATGTTCAGGTATTGCAGATCTGTAGTTTATCTGTTTCGTGTCTCGAATGTGCTCTGAAATCCTAATGGAAACGCGTCTTTTTGTTTGCCCTATGTAAACCTGTCCACGGGAGCAAGGCACTTTGTAAACTCCTCCGTCCTGGTTTGGCAGCTTTATCTCGTTTGATTTACGCACCACTTGCGTCCGCTTGTTTATAGGATACATCACAGTTGTCACATCGTGTTTCTTAAGCAGCCGGACGATTCTATCTGTCAACCCCTGTACGTACGGCAGAAGGGCTTTATGGTAGGGCCTATCTTCGTTCTTTTTGCCAGTTCTTCGGCTTTGATCTACCTTCCGCGTGGCCCTATTTATTTGTCCTTTGCTGTAGCCATTAGCTAGGAACGTGTTCCAAACATGTTTCTTCTCTTCATTCATGCTATCCTTATCGCAAATGTGGTTGGCTCTGGTGAGGAGTGTTCTATCTACCATTTCTTTCTGCGATGGAGGATGACTTGAGTTAGCATGTAGGTACTGATCTGTGTGAGTATCTTTCCTATAGACCCTGTGTCCCAGCGTATTATCTCTTCGTTTATAGAGCAGAACGTCTAAGAAGGCCAGCTGATTATTTTCTTCTACTTCCATTGCGAAGTTGAAGCTCGGATGTCTGGAGCACATGAAGTCTAGAAAGTTCTGAAGTGTGGTGCGTTCATGTTCCATTATCAAAAAGACGTTGTCTACGTATCTGAACCAACACTTAGGCTTCAATTGGCTCTCCTTTATCGCTTCTTCTTCGAAGTTAGCCATAAACACGTTAGTCAGTAGTGGAGAGAGGGGGGAACCCATGGCTGCTCCCTCCGTTTGCTGAAACATCTGCCCATTGAATACGAAGACTGTGGAGTTAACGCAATGTTCAGCTAAACCCACTAAGTCCGTTGGACCTCCTGTGGCTGTAAGTTTTTCCCTGATTAAGTGTGTGGCGTCAGGTACAGGAACCCTGGTAAATAGGGACTCCACATCGAAACTTGCCAGTAGATCAACGTCACTCAGATTTATACTCGCTATGATATCTGTAAAGTGCTCCTTTTTTCACGTGAGAGGCTGACGTAGGGAATAATGGCTGCAGTACCTGGTTCAAATATTTAGCCAGAGCGTGAGTTGGAGACGCTATGGCGCTAGCTATAGGCCTCTGAGGCACATCGGGCTTGTTTATTTTAGGTAGGCCGTAGAACGTGGGAGATCTTGAGTAGCAAGGTGCTTGGGATTTCTGCTTCTCTTCTGGAATAGATGACTCCTTAATTAGCCGCGTCGTCGTTAGTTATATCTTCCTTATAGGGTTCTTCGGGATCGCCTTATAAGCTGTATCTGAAAGGAGGCTGTCAACTTTATCCACCTAGTCTTGACTGTCGAATACAACCGTAGCATTCCCTTTGTCTGCTGGCAAAACCGTAGTGCTTTCATTGCTTCGTAGCTCTTTAAGGGCCTTACGTTCTTCCCTGCTGATGTTGCTTGAAACGGGCCTGGCATGTTTGATGATATGAGAGGCCTCTGCTCTAATTTCTTCTGCTTATAAGGCTTGTAGATGACGGATAGAAGCTTCTACCCCGCAGATAAGATCTTCCGTATGAGGGCGTCTCGGCGTGATTGCGTAATTAAGTCCTTTGGCTAACAGGGCCTTACTTGGCTCGTTCAGTGGCAGGGATGACATGTTGATCACTATGCGCTTCCTACCTAGTGCATACGTTGAAGGTGGTTTCTGCCTTTGTTGCAGCAAGTCAAATTTCTTTATATGCGTAGCTGTTGTTTTCTATAATATGGAATCTGCTTGCTTTAAGGTTATGTTATCCAACATCGTCCAATCGTCAGGAGACAGTCGTAGCATTAGCTTGAACTGTATGTCATGTAGTTCTCGCGTCACCGTATCTAGTTCACGACGGCAGTTCCGGACTCGTTCATGTAATAAGGCACTTTCAGTTCGGAGTAAGATTCTCCTCGCTGCAGGCGAAGAAATATGATGTTTTACCTTGATAAACTTAGGTGAAATGTCGTAGTCTCTGCCGCGTTTCAAAAAGGCAAGTGAGCTCAGCAAGCGCGACCGTTTCTGGCGTAGAATGTCCAATTTCCTGCTGTAGGAGTGAGTTTCCTCCCCGTTGAGGTGTATATATTTAGATCGTAGACTATCGCGGCCGGTGTCTAGTTTATCATCTTGGCTTACAGGATTGAGCCGCGTCGCATATCGGTTATTATTTCCCGACGTTTCGGCTGTCATTGCAGCAGCCTTAATCATGGGTAGGTACGAGTTGGTGTCCGTACTCAAACTAACGGTTTCTGATCTCCTGCCGAGGGCTACTCGAGAGGGGTTAACATCACAAAGGTGACAAATGGGATGTCTGGCATTCTACTGGTTGAAACATTGGATATTAGTAGTGTGATTATCCAGAGGAAGGTTTAGGAACATGAAATAGGAAATAGATAGGTTGAAGTTGGATTTGTGACGTATGCAGGCAGGATGAATGGGACTTCTGGCCAGGAGACTAGAAGATATTTAGCTCTAAATCAAATAACGGTTATGGAGAATAAGTCGCATATTGACTGGGAAACTTGGCCAGTGGGTAGAACATTATGAGCTTTATAGGCTTAATATAGTTTTAATTAGAACGAAAACTACGTGCATTAGAGCAGTATAAGTCTAGCAGGCTACCAATCAAACAGATAATAAAGAAGTTATACAATTCTACTAAAAATACAGATGGTGTAATGCTGCAGATCGTAAAAGTTGGAAAGTGAGATTGAAATGCCGTGTTAAGATGCGGAAGAGAAGAAAATATAGCGGCGAAATTTAGAATGCATGAAATATACGAACGATTGAGCAGGCTGGTAGAATTCTGCACCGATAACTAATAAGGCATAGCTAACACGTTTCTAACAAATTCAACAGAACTATAAACACTGGAATGAGACCAGGAGGTATAGGACGTTTATAAACTGATTTTATTGTGGTCAAGAAGAGATTCCGAAATCTGAATTGGGATTACATAACGAACTCTGGGGGCAACTCAAATTCTACCTACAAACTGGTTGTTATGAAGTAGATGAGAACTCCAATGCAAGGAACTCGAGTTTTTGAAAGAGAAATCTGTAGATGAGAACATTGTCAGAGAGGAAAGAAGATACAGATTTTGGTTCGCTCAGAATATTCTACAATATGAATGAGTAGAGGGTACAGATTTTGGTTCGCTCAGAATATACTACAATATGAATGAGTAGAAGGTACTGATTTTGGTTCACTCAGAATATACTACAATATGAATGAGTAGAAGGTACAGATTTTGGTTCACTCAGAATATACTACAATATGAATGAGTAGAAGGTACAGATTTTGGTTCGCTCAGAATATACTACAATATGAATGAGTAGAAGGTACAGATTTTGGTTCGCTCAGAATATACTACAATATGAACGAGTAGAAGGTACAGATTTTGGTTCGCTCAGAATATACTACAATATGAACGAGTAGAAGGTACAGATTTTGGTTCGCTCAGAATATACTACAATATGAACGAGTAGAAGGTACCGATTTTGGTTCGCTCAGAATGTACTACAATATGAATGAGTAGAAGGTACAGATTTTGGTTCGCTCAGAATATACTACAATATGAATGAAAGATGGATGAACAAGAATGAATGACATGAAATAGAGAAAGCAGAAAATAACGTCTGAATATTGAGGTAATGATGAAGTACAATAAAGCTAAGGAAAATGGTTCCAATGAATATGAGAATGACTATCTCATGGTGGTGTCGATAGAGTGGTTGGCTGTCGACGCGGAGGTTTGGATTTGGATGTTGGCCCTGCCAAGGATTTTAATTCTGGTCTGAGGACTGGGACTGGATACATTCAGTCTCATGAGGCCAAATTGAGAAGAGGTGGGCGCGATTTCCTCACCAGGCATCCTTGAACTGTTCATTTTGGTTTTGCTACTTTTACTCCAGGCAAACACGGGGATTGCTTTTAACTTCAGGCCACACCCGCCTCCTTCCCATCCTAGACTTGATTCCAAATACACAAGTGGACATCAGAACACACAGGTTATTAGAAATATTCAAACATACAAAACGCAACCAAAGTACTCGGGGCTAAATGACCAAGATGTAAATGCTCCTTAAATGAAACTACAGAAATATCCAAATGTACATAATTGTTTTTAAGTAGGTATCGTTTATGCAGTTTATCGAAATATTAAGAATTATTTCGGGTAAAGATGGCTTTAGTGCTCTAATATTAGTGACTGAGATGAAAACCTTTAATAGATATAGAATAAAAGGTAGAATGATAGAATGAACACATGGAGCGTTTGTATAGGGCTAAGAATATCAAGAATAATGAAGTGAAAGAGGCGAGGTTAAATGAGAAGATTTAATATTTGAATCAGAATTGGTTGGCCGCTACGTAGTTAGGGACTACCAGACATCAGTTATGTACGAACTGAGTTGCTTAGATGCATAGGGGCTGAAGATCTGGTCAGTTTATTTCGCTTTGGATCTTTGACAGGTATGTGAAGGGTCTATACTGAAGAAAGCAGGGGCTGACAGATTGGAAGGTTCTCCGACAATGAGTGTGATGACTAACGCTTCCATGTTTTTATTAGAAGGATAAGCAAATGCTGATGATGAAGAAATTGAAGAAATGTATGATCAAATAGAAGAATTGTTTGACATAGTAGAGGAGAATTCAAACATTATTTTAATGGGTTATTTTAATGCTTCCGTTGGCTCTCAAAATAATGTTAAGTATGCTAGAAAGTTTGGCATGGATGATGTCAAAGTGAGAGGAGAAAGATTACTCGAATTCTGTGAGCAACATGAGATGGTAATAACTTATACCTGTTTCGAAGTTCCCAAGAGAAGACGTTACACCTGGATAGCACCCGAGGATAGAAGAAGGTGGCAAATTGACTACATCATAGTTAAACAAAGATACAGTAACCAAGTGAAAGGCAGCCATAGTTAGCCTGGGGCGGAAATTGATAGTGATCACATCCTAGTTGCAGCTAAATGTGATATAAGGTTCAAGAGGAATGAATCATTTGGACAAAAAGATTGTGTTTAAATAAGCTTCAGGATTCTAATTTAGTACAGAAATTTAAAGATGTTAGATAATTGGTTAAGGATGAGACTTACGGATGGGATGATATAAGAAATGGCTTAGAATCAGCTGCAACGGAAGTACAAGGCAAAGGGAAATTGGAACCGAAAAAGAAATGGATGACCCAGGAAATCCTAGAGCATATTGAATAAGGGAGCAAATTTAGAAATATAGACACTCAAGCATATTAGTCTCTAAAAATCAAATAACAAGGAAATATCGCAAGGAGGAGGAAAATTGGATGATGCGGTAATGCGTGGGTATTGAGGATGACCTGAAGAATGGGAAACCTGACAAAGCTTATTTCAAAGTGAAATCTTTGAGCTATCAACTACGCATCACAAGCAACGTAGTTAAGGATTCTAAAAGGAAGCTATTGTTTGAAAATGAAAAGGTATGGATCGATGGAAGGAATACCTTGAAGATTTGTATGATGGACCAGATATTACTGACAATAGTATTTATATAGAAGATGAAGAACTAATTGAAGAAGATGATAAAGGTCCAACTAAAGCAGAGTTTTGTGCAGCACTCACGAAACTGAATGGAAATAAAGCAACTGGTGTAGATAACATTCCAGTAGAGCGCTTAAATTTTGTGATGTAAGCATTAAAGGATACCTTTTTCAAATCAATACTAAATGCTATGAGGACGGAATTGTACCTCCTGATTTTATTAAAATTTGAACAATCACACTACCCAAGAAAGGACTTTAGCCATTCTTTCACATGCATCAAAGATTGTATTGATCATCAAAGATAGACTAAGCAGGAAAATTGAACAACATCTGGATAGTGATCAGTATGGATTTAGAACGAGGAAAGGGACTAGGGAGGCTATCCTAGCAGTACGTCAGATTTTAGAAAGAAGACTGAAAGTTAATCGAAAAACCTATATAGTATTCATTGATATAGAAAAGGCATTTAATAATGTCAATTGGAAGACCTTATTTCTTACATTTGCCAAAGTCGAGATTGACTGGACAGACAGGCGCCTTATTCTGAACTTATATAAAAATCAAACTACCGAAATAACAGTTAATGGCAATAATAGAGAAGCAAAAATAAGAAGAGGTGTAAGGCAGGATTGTACTCTATCACCATTTCTTTTTAATATCTATATAGAAGCTGCAGTAAATACATTAAAAGAGAAAACAAAAGAATTACAATGTAATGGATTACAGGTACATAGCATTCGCTTTGCAGATGATATTGCAATTTTAGCAAACTCTGCATGTGGAATGAATAGCATGTTAAAAGTTTTTCAGAATTCCTTCGGAAAATTCGGGCTAAGATTTAACTCTCGGAAGACATAATTAATGGTAGTTGATAAAAAGAAACAACCAATTTTAGCTAATATAATGTTAAATCATAGTGCCATCGAACAAGTAACGAAATTTTGCTATTTGGGAAGTGTGATTAATTATGACAATAGATGCATCTCAGAAATTAAGAAAAGAATTGCGTTGGCGAAGAAAGCCTTTCAAAATAAGAATAATTTGCTGCTCAATGGCCACCTCAACTTGAAGATAAGGAAGTCATTTCTCAAGACCTTTGTTTGGAGTGTGTTGACCTATGGTTGTGAAGCTTGGACACTTGGGAAAAGAGAAGAAACATAACTTGAGGCAGCTGAAATGTGGTTTTGGACACGAATGACCCGAACAATCTGGAAGGAAAGAAAAACAAATGAGCTTGTTCTGAACCAAATTCAGGAGAATCGATGCCTGTTGAACACCATCAAGTAAAGGAATGCAAAATCCGTGGGACACATACTTAGACATGACACTCTCCCCCAGGTATTTTTTTAAGGAGAAAACTGTGGGGAAAAACAAATGGGATGACCAAGACAATCATATCTCAAGAACATTGTCAAGGAGATGGAATGTAACTCTTATGCCAATGTGAAGAGGACTGCTGAAGACTGTAAGAAATGGCTGCAACGACAAGGCTATTAGCTTTTAGAAGCTGATGACGATGATGAAACAAATGGATTGGATGACATCCGAGTTAGGTAAAAATAAGTTCAGTGAACAAGAATCAGGGGAACAAGGGTAGTTGTATTAAGTATTAGACTGCTCTTGGTAGAATAAAGATCGAGAGGAAAACGTTCTTGGCATATTTAGTGTAAATAAAGCTGTGTATAATGTTGATTTTTGATATTGTTTGACAATTTGAAGTGTTTCGGAATACAATTCAGGATTCTGAGTGTGTCTACAACCAGTTGGTATTTATTAAATTCGATAGACATGAGAGAGAAACTGGTATTTAGAATGATATAAGGTAAGACTGCATTTTATCATTCGTACTATTCAATCTATACATACGGCAAGTAACGAAGGAAATGCCAAAGAAATTTGAAGGAGAATTGAGGACGAAGATAACGTAATTTCGACTCGGTGACTTACTAACGACAATGTTATCTTAGCCTCATCACCAGAGGATTTGATCATGTTTCTAAACGGTGTGTACGAGGTGTTGAGGAAAGATTTCATAATACAATCATTGTATTTGAAACAGAAAAAAGGGAATGCAGCAATAAGATTTAAAATTAAAATATTGAAATCGATTGGCTGTTGAAACACTGAGAGACGTTGGTGACTCCAACTTGGGTGCAGAAAGGACAAAGCAAATAGGTTGGGTGACATCTGTTTAAATAAAATATAGATCTAGGTAATAAAAAGTCATTTTTGAAGCCATTGCCAGGCGTTTGGCGCTATATGGATGCGAAACTTGGATTGTCTTTGCTGCAGAATATATTAAAATAGAAATATTTGATGGTGGTGTAGTAGGAAAATAGTGATGATTAAAAGATTAAATATAGTACTTAATGAAGGGTATTAGGACCAGAGGGAGAAGGTAAATGAGTCTGACGAGTGGTTATGAATACAAGAGATAGCTTGGTATGGCATATACTAAGGCACTGGAATTGAAACCTTAAAGTTGTTACGGAAGGACGGGTTGAGGACAAGAACTCGAGGAGATAACCAAGAATAGTTTATATTGAACGAATTCCTTCGGATGTAGGGTGTGTAGGTTCTGCGGAGATAGAATGGTAATCTAAAGAATGAGTGACGTCACTCCACAAATAAGCCGCCCGTGCGAAAGCTCAGCCACTTTTGCACACGCATATACGGATTTATTTAAGCAAATGCATCGATTTGTGCAAGAAGTGATATCTCTTACTCTAATTCATCACTTTTAGGATATTGTGCCAGGATTGACAAACCTCTGAGATACTTATGTCAGATATTTTGAAACATAGAATGTAACATCGATTATTTATGTAGAATTACAGTGTACAAAGTGTGAATTTGTTGACGTCTAAATAGGAGGTCGTTGGGGGAAAATTGCTTATTTTATGTTCCCAGCTACATTACGTGGTTAGACGGGAGTCACATTGTGGTGAGCCAAGAGTTGGATAAATGTTCGCTATATGGAGTGTTTAATCTTAACGAGTTACCACTTTCTGTAGATTATAACAAGCCACCGTTATATGTAGTATCTGATATTTCCTTGGATCTAAAGCTAATCACTCAACTCCACATAATACATCCGCGATGTAGTCAAGAGTAAAGCGTAATAGCCCATATGGTTTCGAAATCACATGATTTGCATATCCAAAATTCCCACCTTAATCCAAATGCCAGCATGGCTATTCTGTAGGGAATATAATATGGAGTATTCTGTCACCTGTACGTGCACGCACTTCCGAAGTAAGATGGATATCCGTTATCCAGATTCTATTAAATAGTCATATCCCCGAACATCCATGTAGTTAAAGCAGCGCAATGTGGTGTAAAATAAGTCGAACACTTTCAATGCGCATATGTATTAGCACACAATTTCCGTAACCATTCAGTAATTTCAATTATATAACTCGTCAAGGACAAAGTTGACTTTTGGCAAACAGAATGTGTCTGGAAATAATTTGCCATTTCCATGTATAATCAGTACTTTTGAAACGGATACGGATTTAATATTTATCAAGGAAACCTATGACTACAAATACTCCGATGTGACGCACCATTTTGTTTGCATAGTATGTACGTAAGTAATTTGAAAATATTCAGACTGAATGAAAAACATTGCATTGAATATTAAATCTAAGATCAGTTCCAGGTATTAGATAAGGACAGTATTCCTGGTAGTGATATTAATGAATGTTGTTCCAGTTATCATTTCATAAGTTAGATATCTGTATTTTGAAAGTATTATTCACCATTCTCAGATAATTCAACATATATGAGCGCACTGCATTGTATTAATACCAATGATTTCAGACTGGGATGTCCTGATACTTCGGATCCTGCTGTAAGGAAGATATACGCATTATGTAATACCAGGGAACAGAATACCAGCTCTGTATCTGAAAGATATATTACAATTCAGCAAAATTTAACGGCCAAGAGGTTAACCCATACTGGGGAGAAACAATACTTGTGTAGCACTTGCGAAGCCAAATTTAGTCTGAAAAGAAGTTTCAAGAGACACATTTTAACCCATACCGGAAAGAAGCCTTACACGTGTAGCACATGCGAAGCCAAATTTAGACAGAAAGGTGATTTGAAGCGACACATGTCAACCCATACTGGTGAGAAATCCTTCTCATGTAGCACATGCGAAGCCAAATTTAGTCGGAAAGGTCATTTGAAGACGCACATGACCACCCATACTGGTGAGAAGCCCTTCTCGTGTAGCACATGCGAAGCCAAATTTAGTCAGAAAGGACATTTGAAGACACACATGTTAACCCATACTGGGGAGAAGCCCTTCTCGTGTAGCACATGCGAAGCCAAGTTTAGGCAAATTGGTAGTTTGAAGCCACACATATTAACCCATACTGGTGAGAAATCCTTCTCATGTAGCACATGCGAAGCCAAATTTTGTCGGAAAGTTTATTTGAAGAGACACATGACCACCCATACATGTGAGAAGCCCTTCTCGTGTAGCAAATGCGAAACCAAATTTACTCACAATGGTGGTTTGAAAAGACACATGTTAACCCATACTGGTGAGAAGCCCTTCTCGTGTAGAACATGCGAAGCCAAATTTGGGCAGATTGGTCATTTGAAGACACACATGTTAACCCATACTGGGCAGAAGCCCTTCTCGTGTAGCACATGCGAAGCCAACTTTAGTCAGAATGGTAGTTTGAAGACACACATGTTAACCCATACTGGGCTGAAGCCCTTCTCATGCAGCACATGCGATGCCAAATTTAGTCTGAAGGGTCATTTGAAGAGACACATATCAACCCATACTGGTGAGAAATCCTTCTCATGTAGCACGTGCGAAGACAAATTTACTCAATATGGTAATTTGAAGAAACACAAGTTAACCCATGGTCGTGAGAAGATCAAGTAGAATGTTCCAAATCAAATTTGTTGGGACTTTTGAAGATACACCTTTAACCATACCTGTATAGCAGATTTGATGAGAGATCTTATCCCTTTTGATGCCAAGCAATTAATAAGTGAATGTGCTAAAATTTCCAATCCATGCTTAGTGATATTACAAGTGTTACAAATTATCTCCCACCTATATTTTAAGATAGTGTGTTGGTTTTTTTCTCTAGCAGGTAAACAAACAATTCAAAAACTTGAAGCTAAATAATTACAATTTCCTTCATTTGGGTATTAATAAAATCTTAATTTAAGTATGACAGTGTACACAATCTAACTAGTATATTTTGTGAAAGATATGAACCCACGCAACGAATAAGGGACTCCGCGCCATTTTTGTCGTTTTGTGTAAAGTACGTTTTTGTTGTTTGAAAGCGCGATATTAAGTGAATTTCGTCCAAATATTATACGAGTAATCCCTAATATCATATAAACAATGTAGTTTACTCGTGTGATGCTTCAGTGACAACTGAACATAAATATAGGGATATTTTTGTCTATAAAATAGGAAGATGGAACCCCGTAACAGGTTTTGTGGTCTCGGTGCCCACTCGTTAACAGCATGCATTTCTTGTGACTGGAGTCCTTGCTCCATTGAACGGATGGTAATAGCTATATTCATACACACACTGATATTTGTTGTTTGTTGTTGTAGTTGTTGTTGATTCTTTTAAAGGCTTTGCGACATTGCGGTCATGTAGCCACGTGTATTTGGGTATGTGTAAAATTTGTCTGATAGCCTGTGTCACTGTGAAGTTAGTACTAGTATGTGTATCTGTTACTGAGGTACGAATTGGGTAGGAAGCGGCCGTGGCCTTAAGTTAGATACCATCCTAGCATTTTCCTGGATTAGAAGAGCCAAGTCACGGAAAACCACGTCCAGGATGACTGGGATGGGAATTGAACCCGTCTCTTCTCAATTCTGCCTCAAGATATTGAGTGTACTCCGTTTTAGCCCTCAGACCAGAATTAAATTTCTTGTCAGAGCCGGGAATCGAACTCTGACCTCCAGGGTGACAGCCAAGAATGCTAGCCACTACGGAACGAGGCGGA
The DNA here is from genome assembly GCA_946902985.2 of Meconema thalassinum. Taxonomy (NCBI): domain Eukaryota; kingdom Metazoa; phylum Arthropoda; class Insecta; order Orthoptera; family Tettigoniidae; genus Meconema; species Meconema thalassinum. Next base: position 42,983,774 of record OX336388.2, on the reverse strand, counting down.
CAAAACACTGCTTGGATGGTTCCTCAGTTTAGGGGCTGCGACAACATGGTCATATTGCCCCGTGTACTTTGGGTGTGTATAGAATCTGTCTGACAACCGGTGTTAATTCTGATGGCTCTATTAGTGTGTGTTATCTGTTTTAATTTAAGTAAGGACTGCAGACGATCGATTTCAAGTAGTTCGAACTTTTGCTACGAAATGCTACCGTCAACGACACCTAGCCGCAAAATTGGCAATTAGATGCCACTGGAACTGGCACCTGGCTACGAACGTTGGAACTACAGAGCGTTAATCAAACCTATCCTACAAATTTGACTTCACAGAATTGTAGAGTGGAAAGTTCTTTTACATGCCATAAATCTATGACATGAGACCGCCGGCTTTACTTCCCCTCCAGATGAGGGCGTAATGAGGGAATTTTAACGCTCTTAAAAATTCCGAAGACTTCGGCCGGGTTGGAAACCGCGATCTTGTGCATAGAAGCTCAGCATGCTACCGAGGGGTGCGGAGGGGACTCTCAAGTTAGTCTTGGGGAATAACTAAAATGTAGTTCTCTTTCTTTTCCACACCTATTGTAACAATCCTATAGTGGTTTTTGTCTTCTGGGTGGGAAGAAACACAATCATATTACTGATATGATTTAGGAAGAGTGAAGGTCGACAAACATAATTTGGAAAGAGTGAGTCATTTGGGTATCAGATAATGAGCTAGGTGGGATTTCAACAGGTTACCACATTCAAATGACGTCTTCCTTATAAGCGTGGCGATAATGAAACCTATGACAACACCGAATGATGTGAAAAGATACGTCTTGCAGAGGGTCTCATTCACACTTCTACACACAGAACGTTAGTGGGCTGCAAACACAGACTTGGATCTCTAAACGAAAATGTGTTTTGAATTTTTTTAAACATTCTCTCGATTATTCCCCCACAACATTGAGAGCGCTGTACAGCATCCCAGGGGTATGCACCCCTTGGAGACCATCCCCCCAACATCTGGATAAATCCCCTAAAATGGCAACCCTTGGAAAGCCGGGGCAACATCCATTAATACTGTAAGGACAGCTTGCTACTCCATAAAGCAGCTCAAGCCTTACGTAATCATTACACTCAGCGACATAGTACTAACTGGGGCAGCATGCCAACACAATGCTGACAGCAGGACGTCAAAAGGTATAAGAAGGCGTCCTAATGAGGTCAAAGGATCTCTTCATTGTCAGTGCTTCATCGAGACAGCCGGAGGCTACGCTGGTGTCAACCGAGGTGAGTCAGTCAATCGTGTTCAGAGTTCCTACTTATGTAACCTGCAACCCACAAATTGTATCACATTATAAACATAATTTCATTCCCTACAAGGGACTCACACAAAGAATCACAGACCAATAAAACACTTGGTCCACACTCTACACTAGCATTACTGTTATACGCCTCTTTACATCCCAACGCCCTTCCTTATTCCCGTCACGTAAATACGTGACAGACGGTAAGCCATTAGCGCTAACTCAGGTACCTTTGCGTTTCTCTAGCCGGCTCGGCTGCCAACAAGCGGCGCGTGCCACTCGGCTGATACAAGCAGATTTAATTACATAATAAGCAGTCAGCTGAGCGACTAGCACAGCGACCCTTTGCAGTGGGTCCCATCCCTCCAAACACTATTACATTATTCATAGGAACGCCCCCTAGTTCCTAGCACACCACAACACTCTACACTGGTCAGCTTGCCCTGGCAAGGGAAGCTACCCCTTTTAGGCACCACTTTATAAATTAGTACAACAACTCTCCCTTTTAGATCCACCCCCAAATAAGGGATCTAAAACACTGGTGGAGGCGCGGTCCTACGCATAGAGAACGGGACTCAACCAACGAGCCCTCGTAGGAGAAACGACCCCTTCCGTACCGCAAAAAGCCAAGCGAATAGTGAGAAAATTTTCCCCCAGACAAAAAGCACCATTTTTTTGTTTTGTTTTGTGTGCTCCAAATTAGCTACACAGGGGAAATTCTTAATAAACCAACCCCCTAGCCCCATACAGAATCAGAGACATATAAGAATACACTGTCAAACACGCACAGATTTTTTTTTATTATTATTATTCTTATTGTAGGCCCATACACTTCAGTCAGCATGGCACCTCATGCAGAGATTGCAAGCCATAGAGCCAATAGGGGTACGACAACAATACTTACACTACTACTCACCCTCATAGTTACCGGGATCCTCACAAGTGCCTTAAAACAAGCCCCAAGAGGGGCGAGGGTAAAGATTACCCCCGGCGTACATTGGAAACACATACGGGGGCAAACGGTTTACCAGGCCAATATACCCATCACCTATGACGTACCGGTAAAACAGGAATACGTACCGGTACCGTCGCCTACACTAAATGATGGCCACAAATCCCAAATATACTCACTATGGGAGGCCATCGAACAGGCACTCAACATACACGGTGATACAGAAAAACTCCGAGGGACATCCACCCCTGTGCAGACCATGCGGGGGAGGGACAAAAGAGAACTAACATTTATAGGAAACTTTTACAATACTGCTGCGGCGTCGCTACAGAAGAGGACAGTAAAACATTACGAATGACGCAGCAGCAAATCGCGAGCTACACAGACAACTTAGGTAAAATGATCCACGCGAACCACAAGGACTTAACCGAGACTACACTTAAGCTAAACAATTGGACACATACGGTACACGACTCTATCGCCACAATCACGAAACAAATACAAGCACTTGCGAACGCAACCCGAGCAAACAAAGAGGCGCAAGACACTATACTGGCTTCCACGGCCCAGATGGCTATGGGGAATGCCATAAGTATTTACAATGCCATCATGAGCATGCACAGACAACAAGATTTAATGGCATGCAGACAACACAAGATACCCGAAAACACCATACACACAAGCACCCTGCGAGAGGATCTAACTAACCTCCAACACAAGCTCGCGAAACACAATTACCAACTAGCCACTTCCATAGAACAGATAAGCTGGTATTACACGAAGCCAATATGCTCGTGCATATACCATGCTAACAGGTTACACATTAAAATCAACATACCTATAGTCGAGGAAAGGGCACGGTGGAATCTATTCGAGTACATTCCTATACCGTACAAGTGGCTAGGGGGCACATGCACACTCATACACGAGCCGACGCTGCTGGCGGTTAATGGCCACGACATTCGGGTACTAACAGGGAATGCGCTACATGACTGCATTACACAGATCAATGCGCTCTGCTACATACCCCGGTTCCAAGAGGTGACCACAATCCAGCCCGCTTGTGCAGTCCACCTTTACAATAACGCGCCGACTGATAAAATACTGGAATCCTGCGCATATAGATGCGACGAAGGATCGCAGAGAGCCCTTATCACACAGATTGATATGGACAAGTTTATTGTAACAAATCCTACGGCGGAAATGGGTACCCAATGCCCAGAAGGAAGGACAACCCTACTGCACCCACATACGGAGGCACCGCCGGGGGCTCTAGAGATACACCTCCCATGCAATTGCCAACTGGTAGAGGGCGACATCATCCTGATACCCCAGGCGTTTCCGTGTGACGCCAAAATGGTTAAGGAATTAGCCATCACACACACAATGCTGACAGCAGGACGTCAAAAGGTATAAGAAGGCGTCCTAATGAGGTCAAAGGATCTCTTCATTGTCAGTGCTTCATCGAGACAGCCGGAGGCTACGCTGGTGTCAACCGAGGTGAGTCAGTCAATCGTGTTCAGAGTTCCTACTTATGTAACCTGCAACCCACAAATTGTATCACATTATAAACATAATTTCATTCCCTACAAGGGACTCACACAAAGAATCACAGACCAATAAAACACTTGGTCCACACTCTACACTAGCATTACTGTTATACGCCTCTTTACATCCCAACGCCCTTCCTTATTCCCGTCACGTAAAGACGTGACAGACGGTAAGCCATTAGCGCTAACTCAGGTACCTTTGCGTTTCTCTAGCCGGCTCGGCTGCCAACAAGCAGCGCGTGCCACTCGGCTGATACAAGCAGATTCAATTACATAATAAGCAGTCAGCTGAGCGACCAGCACAACAACCCTTTGCAGTGGGTCCCATCCCTCCAAACGCTATTACATTATTCATAGGAACGCCCCCTAGTTCCTAGCACACCACAACACTCTACACTGGTCAGCTTACCCTGACAAGGGAAGCTACCCCTTTTAGGCACCACTTTATAAATTAGTACAACAACTCTCCCTTTTAGATCCACCCCCAAATAAGGGATCTAAAACGCCAATATTATTAACATTATTGTTCAGATGCCAAGGGCACATACAAAGCCGGCAAACACAAATACGGGCATTCCAAACAAAAAATCGGGGCAATACAGGGCAAACAGCCATACACCCCGTCAGAGGGTAGGACAGCGCGATTAAGATGCGCACATACACTCTTGAATCACATACATGAACACCTCAATAGGTTCCATATACAAAGAAACAGAATATACCAACAATTAACTACCACACATGGTCCCGTAATAGATAATGCAACCCTCGAGAGAATGAGGGTGCACTACACAAGTTTACACGCCCAATACAAGGAGCTAATTCGCGTCCAAGCGTTTCTCCAATTAGCGGCCACAAAACTATACAGAGCACAGAAACATTAATACACTAATACAGTAATTTGCAAACGGGCCATATGCCTCAATAAGGCAGTACACCCAAATTTGGGACAAATACCGTGAGCTCCAGGCCAACAAGGCCATTTTTGAGTTCATGGTAGGGCCACCAGCCCACCCGAGAGAGGACATAAGCGTGGATACGCTGACTCGACAATTTGCGAGGATGTCCCTCTCGCCACGTACTGCCACAGAATGGAAGGAGTTCGCCGTGGCCACAGTCAAGAAGACGGCCAGGTTAGGCTCCAACTTACTACAAAATAAACCTAACACAAACACACGTCCTTCAGCTCCGGATCGGGAGGCAATTTTGCCAAACCGAGGGGCAGAGCCTAGAACAATCCCCTCGGAACAGAGGGACGAGAGGGAGTTGAAGCCAGGGCCATTAAACACACACGATATGACAGGGAAACAAAGGGACATAACCACGTCATGGGCTGACGACATAGAGCCCGCCCTACAGTACATAAAGCCTACATACACGTACACAGATAGGCTAACACATTGGCAGGAGTCGGCCGTGGCCACAGGCCGAAAAGCGGTCAGACTACACGCCACCACATTGCTAGGCCAGACACAAGCCATTAAGCGACCTTTACCGCCAGTTCAAAGGGCAAATTTGCCAGAACGAAGGCGAACACCGGTATTAGTCCCTCAGGATGCACGATATACGCACGAACATTTTGACCGGGCATTACCACACAGTACACGGGGATTAGGAAAGGTGTTCTCACCTACCCCACAAAACCACGCAGTCAAATATATCCACACTCCCGTAAAATCTACTAGGGCAGCGTCAAGCGCAATTAGGCCCTCGAATACAGGTGCATTTAAACCTATAGACACGCGCTACGGTGGAAGTAGGCCAAAGCTTACTTTGCTAGAAATTCCGCCGGAAGGTAGCAAAGGAACACCCCTGTGGATTCCAAAGGCCTATAAACTAATAACAGGGCAAAACCCTTCACCTTTCTGAGCACTGAAGCTCGAAAGAAGATAACGACTTCCACCAGGGCCATAGAAATAAACTAACATCGCTAACACCAACATTCTAGGCCACATAAATTCTTTCACACGGGGGCGATAAGAAAATGGTCCAACAAGTACATAATAAACATAAAATTGCATATTTTTCTTTCTTATTTTATGTATATACGGTGCAATATAGCCAAATTAGAAGGAACAATTCTAAATCCTTCCAGTTTTTTCGGAACCATGGCATTTTTCTCTCAGGCCATCAATGGTTATTGGGCGAAGTGATTAACGCCATAACGTAAAGTCTCTAATATGCTAAGCCAAGTGGAAGCCAAGCAGGCTTCAGGCCGAAAAAGAGATATTTTGAACACAACTTAAGCATAAAATCACAGCATAAAGCTTAAGTGAGTCTTTCTAAGTAGAAATGACTAAACGTTCTATGTTAGGGTTCCACAGTTTGATAGATTCTCCTGTTGCGGGCGAAAGCCGTAAGTGTGGCAGGAATTGAGACTCTCAAACTAACTTCAAAAATTTGGTGAGGTGTGCTTTAGCCAACTGAAAAGCCCAATTGCACACCGGGACGAGACACTGTCATTGTGGTGAGTTACAATTACTTTGAAGGGCAGGTTTGACTCCCATAGTGCACTGGCTTTGCTCGTGACGTGGATACAGGTGTATCAATTATGTCTTGCAATGGCCTTCCTAATGTGTACTAGACAGTGTCGGTAGATTCCCCTGAGACGTAACCAGTTTACGGTAGTACTCACGTTACCAAAATGGTAAATACTACACTCAGGTCCCAAGCACATTTTTTTAACATTTTTTATAGGGTTCACGACATAATTTTTAGAGACTATCGCCACCTGCTATTATTTTCTTTCAAAGTGCTCTCTTAATCCAGAGCGGGACATAGCTCATTTTTTTTTTCTATTATGACGCAGGCATTGGGCCCGATGAAAGAAAGGTGGCCAAGTTAAACAAATATACATATTTAATACATAGGTACACGTAAAGGCGGAAATACTGCCAAAAGGAAAGGAAGTAATCCCACGGGCAGGCGTGAAAAGAGGGCCAAGAAATAGCCCACTGACCGAACCGGGATACGATCCTAACACTCACCAGAACTGTCCCGGAGACACAACCTTCATGGTGCCGGAAACAATTACTCTGGGTAAAAGGCGGTCTCCAAACCCGCGACCTTCTGAATACCAGGAGTATAAGGTTCAGTAGATATCCAGTTCTAGGATAGAATAATGGGAAAGCTAAGACTAATTGGGACAGTCCCACTAACAGCGGGTCATAAACGAAAAACAATACAATCGCCTCTGGCATCTGGTCACCAAACACGCGACTAGCGGACCAGACACACTCGCGTACAACGCATATGGGATTTCCGAAGTGAAATGCCATGGCCTGTGGTTTGGATTCCAAGTAAAACGGAAATCCCGTGGCTCATGATCTCCAGATACGGTCACGTTAAACCACAAATTCCCCTCTTTTCTGTCACAATGCGAAAAGCCCTCATCACAGTCACAGAGAGTAAGCGATTGAAAACACATGTGCCGGACACACAGCATTATCAAGACAAGTAGCGGGCGTACGCGCAAGACATTGTAAGCCGATACCGCCATACTCAGCAAGAACGCAGGCCTCAATGATAACCTGTACGCTTACAGACAACAGCTCTCAGAGCAGAGCGCACGGCATCATTCACGTCCGATTTAGAGACCCTATATCTTCCAAAATTACACTACAAGGGGAAATCAAAAACGTACAAACTCTACACAGGTATGCATGCTTTCATATGCGCATTGCACATCCACGGAAACGTGCCATATTATAAGCGGCACGAAAATGATCACACCAAGTCTTTACAGACAACCGGATTCGAACCCATGACCACACACCACACGCGTACCAAAAACTAACTATCCAATGGTATTTTTGGTACACGGAACACAAGCAAAGACCACACTGGGAAAGCCCCAAGCCCTGGCACACAACGCAAACATAAAACACAGAGAATGACATAAGGTCACGGGTCTGAGTTCCAGTAAAAATTTAGACACAAAGGAGAACAGCTATTCAGGCGTCCAATCATACTGAAATTGGCCCATACAGGTGCATGAACAGGGAATACTACATTTCCTCCCACCAAAAACCAGACATAAAATTTCGCATTACACCAGGCATAGAGGAATACATTTCACAACCACAGGTAGGAAAATTTCGCAAGACACAGGTCTTAGAGAACAATGGCCACACGACGTCATTACCTAACTAGGGCGAATTGCTACATTAGGCTAGGAATCCAAAACAATGACCACACTTGCATTCGTGCAAAAAAGGCACATACCAGCGGATGACAAACAGTAACTTCCCGGCCTGGTATTGCACATACCAATTGCTGACTGCAGACTATTCACACTGCAATACTGCGGTGACGAGACACTATTGCGTATCGCCCGTGACCGTGAAATTACACACACATAACAATTATAACGCCATACATTTTTTTTCCCCACACTGCAAAATCATTTGGCAATAGACAAGACGTGACACAGCGGAACTTATCTTGGGCCTATAAGGGCACGTTCGCAAAGACGTTGCAAGGCCACGGGCGCTTCCCGCCCATACACAACATACACAGTAGGACTTAGCCTTATAACAGACCAACCGGCCGCGTGGTGTAGCGGTACATAGGCACACACACACGCACTCGCACTCACCAATTAGGAGCGAACATAGGGACTTTGAGGAAACAGGACCTCCCCTTAATAACTTCTTTTCGCCATTCTATTCCCGAAATAAATCATTCCAGGCGACTAGGACATGGCCTATCGTACTACGACCACTGGCCACATCTACACTGCAAATGGCCGACCAGATTAGGTCATGCAGCTCTACTACCCCAAGGCGCGGATAGAAAGCCAACATGGACCAAGGGAGGACGACAGGAGAACAGGCTACCAGCGTACCACCTTACTCCCTTCCCATAACCTTCTCACGCCCCACATAAACAACGCAGACACATCTACACGACCAAAAACAGCTACACTACATTACAAAATACACACAGGGGTTGATGGACTTCATGCGTCTAAAAAGCGGGCATGCTACGCCTTGCGTCACGATGCTAACACCTGAGTATTAGGGGTGTGTCAGCAAACATTAAAGAAGCATAATGCGCCTCTCCAAATGAGAGAGGAGGCCATAGATATATACTAACCATTCTTTAGTACTTAAGCTCTCCCGCATGAAAGGAACATATGGTATTATGCCCCATCCTACACCTATCCGTACATGAAGGCAGGAACTTCATATCCAGACACATGCATGAGTATCCCATCCAATTACCAGGGATTTTAATATCAAACCTGCATGAAATTTCGTATTTTTGCAATCCCGGGAATTACCTCCCCACTCCACTCACTATAGAAGCATCCCAGTGCCACCACCGGTTCTAGGCCACCACTAACATGGAACCCAAAGGTGCGCAAACCCTTCCTACCATACTTTAAGCCCACTCAGCAAATAATTACCCCCAAATCCTAATAACAGGGTACCTGACCTTACAGACCCTACTAACACCTCCATTAAGGTAAAGAAAGCATTATTGCTGGGAAGCTGACATAGCGATGGTAGACCAGAAGTAGCCTATGTACTTAGAAGATCTACAACCCCGCTACACTGGAAATATTTTACATTTTACACGGAGATTGAACCATTCACACAGGTTACGACACATTTTTTTTTCTCTTTTCTTACAAAGGAATCTGATACGACCTGATGGTTGACAACAGTGTAAGCCGAAGGTCGGAGGGACCACACTGGAGCAGAGCTGGGGAAGGCGATGTGGACCCTTACCCCAGTTGGCTCACCAAATAACTGACGACTAGACCAAACAGACGAACTACGTAAGGTCAAAGCATTCGGGACCGGACACGGGCAAACATCGAGATCTAGGGGTGCATGTCGCTTATCCCCCTTGTCGGAGAAGGTTACACCCACTATGTGCCACGGTCATCGAAGCCAAGACCTGCAGGGAGACTTTCTGAGAATGGCGGGAGAAATAGCTCACTCACCGCCGGCCTCGGGAACTATCCCTAGAGACGACCCCATTATGACTAGACTTCTAGTTAAGTTTAAATTTAAGTAGGCACGGCTTCCATAGCGGGAAGCAAAACTCCTGTGCGTTGGAGTAAAACACACGGCGGCCCATAGAGGCAAATTCATATATCAATGCGAAAAAGCATACTACGGCGGCCCATAGAGGCAAATTTATATATCAATGCGAAAATGCATACTACGGCGGCCCATAGAGGCAAATTTATATATCAATGCGAAAATGCATACTACGGCGGCCCATAGAGGCAAATATCACTGCGAAAAGCAGATTGCGACGGCCGATTAAGGCGAAGACAATATTATGCCATTGGACCACACTGTCCAATGCCCACATAAATGGCGATGCAACGGGCAACCAGAGGGCATTAAGAGAGGGGCATTGCGCGCCCCTCACAGGAGCCAAGTGGGTGGCTCAACTACGTTAAATAGGAACAGCACACGGTTATGAACACGGAAGTTACAGCGGGCGAAACGGTTAGCTTAGTGGCACCGTAAGGCGCCTGCGAATGGGTTAGTACTAGTATTAAGACCTAGAATAGATGTCGACAATAGTATTAAAACGGAGGGGACTACGAGGCATTGTTGGGTTCCGGTCCCGACAATGTACTACAAGGGCGCCCCCGCGAGAGAAATCAAGCGGCCAGCCTCCATCTAAATTTTAGTACTTAAGTCAGAGGCCATGTTAAGGTCACTTAGATGTAAGCAAATTTACTAACAGCTGTTGCTAATAATAGCACAGCACATTTCGGCTTTAGAATAAGGTCCACTCGGCATGTAAATACAGAATAGTTTTACAGTTAAGTAATTTTATCAATAAGTTAAATAAGTAAGGTAAGATGTAAGGTAACATAAACCTACATTTAAGGCATTTTTTTATATATATATAGGTCACCGTAGAATATATCGGCACTCGGTGACTATGAATCCGTTACCGAGGTAAGCCCGACAATACTTAGGATAAACTAGGTTAAAATAGGCATAATCAAAGTGGAATATATCGGCACCCGGTAACCACAATTCCGCTACCGGGGTAAGACCAACTACATATTATTTACGGCATTACGGCACCGTATAGGGTAAGCCCGGCCTTGCAGCTAAGTAACATTAACCATGCTATTTTTTTTCAGTGACAGAAGAGCTTCAACCAGTACTAATATGTTTTTTTTTCTAAACCTCGCCATTTTTTTTTCACAGGCATCGTCACCAGATACAGAAAACTGGTGACAGGAATTTCACTACCACATAGCAGTGGCATATTATTTACAGCATGCCATGATGTGTACTATTTTTTTTTATTTTTCACCTTGCACTAATCCCGACACACTCGCAAACACTCACCACATTTTTCTTTTTCAGCTACACACTCTAAAATAAATCTGCACAGCAGGACTGGTGCCTGTGGGGTACCAGGCTTACTGGCAGATCAACTAAAATATAAACACATAAAGCGTTAAAATGCGACGCAGATTACGACAATGAGGGCGCAACCGATTTGTGGCAGTGACTCTCATTGTCAAGTGTGAAAGCATTCACCCACAGAGGATGCTTCACAGGTTAGGTATTAAGCATACATGCAAGCGGTACGACCACTATACCGTACCAAGAAGTGGCCGTACAGAATCAGCCGTGAGACGGCAAGAGTACGTACAGACGGGTAGCGTGCACGCGAGGTACCTCACAAAAATTATAATTATAAGGGATTAGCGCGATTAAGTAGACATAAGACCACTGTAATTACTAATTTTTAAGGATAAACTTTATACAATTATTCCACTAGACATAAGGTCATTGTCAATTATATTTTTTCAGGATAAACTTTATACAATTTTTTCACTAGACATAAGGTCATTGTAATTTATAATTTTTCAGGATAAACTTTATACAATTATACACTATATATATTTTTGTTTGTTCATCAAAATGCCAATGTACATGATGTGTATGATTTGTTTTCTTTCATCTTTCCTTCTTCTAACTTCCCCATTTGTCAGGGTGTTCCGTTTTTTCCCAACCCAATAAACGTCTTTTGAATATTTCCCTTAAATTATACCCTGGAACACCCATTTTTCTATTTTCTTCTACCTTTCTTATTGCAGGGAGCATTTTTTCCCTAAGATAGGGCGGACGACGCCATCATCCGTTCGGCCCTGGGTTTTTCCTCCCTGCACAAATATGTAACACATCACCATCAGAAACCATGTTTTTTTTTAAACTAGCAATATGCCAGCAAATGCAAGGGCAATTTTTTTTACATGTCGAATTTATTTTAATGTTCAATTTTTCTCAAAATGTCAATTTTTTCCCAATGTTAATCAAATCTTTCGCAAATGTCAATTTTTTTTGTTTGTTTTTTCACAATGTCAATGTATACATATATATGTAAATCCCATAACCCTCCCCTCTGAACACGGGCTCACCTCACACCCACACTTCGATACGACGCCACCAGGAGATACGAGGGGATTTCAAGGACCACTACGTCAACGCCCCAACCTCCAGTTCCGTTCCCGTTCGCGAGGACGCGAACAAATGAAGGAAGACTCTTGTACAGCATCCCAGGGGTATGCACCCCTTGGAGACCATCCCCCCAACATCTGGCTAAATCCCCTAAAATGGCAACCCTTGGAAAGCCGGGGCAACATCCATTAATACTGTAAGGACAGCTTGCTACTCCATAAAGCAGCTCAAGCCTTACGTAATCATTACACTCAGCGACATAGTACTAACTGGGGCAGCATGCCAACACAATGCTGACAGCAGGACGTCAAAAGGTATAAGAAGGCGTCCTAATGAGGTCAAAGGATCTCTTCATTGTCAGTGCTTCATCGAGACAGCCGGAGGCTACGCTGGTGTCAACCGAGGTGAGTCAGTCAATCGTGTTCAGAGTTCCTACTTATGTAACCTGCAACCCACAAATTGTATCACATTATAAACATAATTTCATTCCCTACAAGGGACTCACACAAAGAATCACAGACCAATAAAACACTTGGTCCACACTCTACACTAGCATTACTGTTATACGCCTCTTAACATCCCAACGCCCTTCCTTATTCCCGTCACGTAAATACGTGACAGACGGTAAGCCATTAGCGCTAACTCAGGTACCTTTGCGTTTCTCTAGCCGGCTCGGCTGCCAACAAGCGGCGCGTGCCACTCGGCTGATACAAGCAGATTTAATTACATAATAAGCAGTCAGCTGAGCGACTAGCACAGCGACCCTTTGCAGTGGGTCCCATCCCTCCAAACACTATTACATTATTCATAGGAACGCCCCCTAGTTCCTAGCACACCACAACACTCTACACTGGTCAGCTTGCCCTGGCAAGGGAAGCTACCCCTTTTAGGCACCACTTTATAAATTAGTACAACAACTCTCCCTTTTAGATCCACCCCCAAATAAGGGATCTAAAACAGCGCGCTGAAGGGTCAGGAGGAGATGGATGCGTGTGCACTAGCAACTTTTAGCTCCCCTTGACTACCCGCGTCCCTGCGCTCCAATTCTCATAACAGCATTAAAGATCCTCAATCGTATAGCTGGGGTTCAAACCTGGAACCTACGATGCAGGTCTCAAAGAACTGAGGATATTACACTAAATTTATATAAATTAGGTCTTTCGGGGACAAGGTTGTACTGCGTCTCCCCCCTTCCGGGTTCATCCTCATGGCAAACAGGACATCGATTATCGTAGAATATATCACGCTAAGACATTACGAGCCACTTATTCTCTACAGTAGCTGTGAGTGGTAGTAACCGCCCTTTTTAAGAAGACTCAGGTTAAATCCCCGTGTTTGCTGTTGAGAATTTAAATCCTGGTACGAGTGTTGGAACAAACTACACTTAAAATTGTGAGGATAACCGAGGAGTAGATTCCAGGTACCTCCTAAAAATGGTCTTCTGTAGTTTCCCATTTCTACTCCAAACAAATATCGGGATGATAGCCTACCTAACATGCCAAATTCACATTCCCACAAATTCTAGCCCCGCAAACACGTACACACCCTAGCAATCACCACAAAAACGCAGATTATAAGACAGCTCACACACTAAGTACAACTTAGTACTCCCTAACTCCCTAAATAAAACAACTTAATCTCTACATTATCAACAGGGATGTATTCAAATGTCAGACCTATTAATAACAAATTCTGGCATGCAGACACCCAGGTGAAAACACGGAGGTCCTTTTTCTACTCACCTCTTCTGGTTGTATCCTTATTGGAATTATACGTCCATGACGATTTTCATATGCTTCCCCAGCATCATTCAACATCTTTCTATTGAAATCTTTCCACTGTTGCATATTCCATTTACGTCTACGGCCGATATTGTCACGTTTGCTAGCTGATGGAGAGGTCTCCAACTTCCTGACGCCCTCCATCTTGGAATACCAGAGTCCTTCTTCCACGCACGTGGCATTTCAATCGCAAATATCCACCCATAGGAGGCACTTGTGTGCACGTTTAACACGTCATTTCATGCTACATGCGACCTGGTACCTATTTCCATCCTAATCTCAAAACAGACCAAGGTGGCGCGGAGTCCCTTATTTTGTTGCGCGGGTTCAAATGTTAATATTTATTTAATTGTTTATAAATATCGCAAGCATAGAGTAATTCTATCAAATAGGTATTGAGCACGATCAATTTCTACAACGATATACGTTTACAGTCGTCCGACATTAGGAGGATTTTCGTCAGTAAAATCAAAGCCGTCGCCATCAATAGAAAGTTCACACACTTCACTTAGCACTAAAATCGTATTTATGTCCCCTTCGCTGAAGGAGCTAGCCACATCTATCACCAAGTATATTAATAAGCTCATATACTTCAGAAGATAACGCACACGGCAAGTCAGGCGACTGCAGCATGTTCAAAGAATACCTATTATACATGCCGTTATTCATGGAACTTAAACTTATCGAAATAAGGAATTGTTCCCGCGTTGTCTTCGTTACAATAGTTAAATCGCTGTGTGTTTGGAAATAAAACAAACAAAAAATTACATAGATCGGCCAGTGACATTTTTTATCAGATATCGGCACCATAAGGGCTAATCCATAGCGACGAGAATCTATAATCTACGAAGATAGATTAGTTTGTGGGAACAATACTATATTTTTTGATGGTATAGTCATATCTAAGTTTTGCTATACTAAAAAAAGAATAGTTCTTTTTTCAGCTTAATGCCTCAATATGTTTCAGTAATAGTTACCACACTCACTACGATTCCTAACTGGTTTTCTTGTATTTTGTTTAGAGAGGGTTTGATGGTGTTTTGTAGAGCTATTTGTCTTGTATATTTGGATCTGATGATGCTCTCTTGACGAGCAAAAACATGTCTTCTCTTAGTTTTCTTCTTCAATATTCCTCAATATTATATATAAATCTTAATCCTTTCTAATTTATTTCAGTTTCTTTTCACATTTTACAGTAATTGGAATGATTCTCAGGTTGACCGACTGAAAGACACACTATTAATTGTTAATATGGCAACACTGTAGAATGGCTTCAAGGCTGTCTTTACTTTTATACTCACAAAGGAATTCAGGACAAACACTTCAGAATATTCTCCGACATTTTCTTGCAAGAAACACGGTTTTATGATTGACACATGAAAGCAGAATTTAGATCAGTGTAGGATGATATCTTTCTATTTTGAAGCGTCTCTGTACAGGTAGATTATTGTTAGCAAATACGTTTTTGACCAGAAATGTACAGCCAAGTGTGTCATAATTCAAACACTACTGGTAGCGTGTCCATACTAGCTCATTCTAGTAGCGGTGATTGCTGTCTTGAGAATACGAAAGACAACTGAAAATTTGAGCTATCTTAGTACAGTCTTGCAACATAAGTCGTTGCAAGTGTTAACACAGCATAGGCGAACTCCCGAGGGATACCGTAGTACGTGCCTTTAAGTATATTTTAAGTTATCATCACTTGTGACACAGGGCACGACTTAAATATCCTAGGGACCCTCACAGAGTGCATTTATATATTAACCCTGCAGTGGTCGCGTACCTAATAGTGACGCGAGTGGTCGCATGGTCGACATAGGTATGCCATTTTAATATTGATAAAATAATATATTTAATTTTACAATTGCGTTTATTTGTTTCTAAGTCGTATCAACTATGTAATTCTTATTAATTATAGTCAACATAACCTAAAGATATTATTATTTTCTTATCAAAATATACTAAAACAAATAGTCAGCCATTTCTTACGAAAGAATCACAAAGTTTACAGAAATTGAGAACTAAAGAGCCTACTTTTCTTAAAATTTAAGGTTCATTCCAATGATTAATCGATATGGATCTATCTAGAATAATGACGAAATTAAGTTGGTAATATCGAAATTTCTAATTAGTTCGAAATACTGTATACCTGGCATAATGTAGCCTAATAGAGAACTACAGTTTGCAGCCCTGGTGACTGAATATATTCTTAGTACCATCTCTTAAGGTACAGAATACAAAATTTGGTTGAAGTCCAATGGATAACATTGGCGTTACATGCAGTTAAACATTGGATCTAGCAGCGCGCGTAAAATCATGTTGGCAACAATGACATATATGTCTTGGTCAGAAATAATCTGAAATAATATTATATATTGTTGTGTCAATTTTGAATGAAAATCATTAGTTAGTATAGAAGTTACATGCATTTTAAAATTGGACCTATCAGCAGGCTTAGAATCATGTTGGCAGCACTGGCGTAGGCCTATATTAGTTACTCTAAATTAATCTGGAATGCCAGGTACTATACGTGTGCAAAGTATAGAGCTATTGGCTTGCATACTTTCTGATATATTGATATTAGGGTAACAAAAGTTGAGACAGTATTTATTAACAGTTGGCAGCCCTGGTTACTCTTAAGAATCGGCATAGTCATATCTGTTATGGTACACATAGCACGCACGAAATTTGGTTGAAATCCAAATGATAGTATAGAAGTTACATGTATTTAAAGTTGGACCTCTCAGCAGGTTTAGAATCATGTTGGTAGCACTGACGCATATAAGTTACTCCAAATTAATATAGAATGTCAGGTACTATACGTGTGCA
The DNA here is from genome assembly GCA_946902985.2 of Meconema thalassinum. Lineage (NCBI taxonomy): Eukaryota > Metazoa > Arthropoda > Insecta > Orthoptera > Tettigoniidae > Meconema > Meconema thalassinum. Next base: position 42,966,927 of record OX336388.2, on the reverse strand, counting down.
TAGTTAAAAACTGTCGGCTTGCATACTTTCTGATATATGGGTATTTGGATTTAAAAAAAGTTGAGAGCATTTACTAACAGTTGGCAGCCCTGGTGAGTAGTGGTTTTGTGGGGGTTCAGATGACACCGCCACCGCTCCACCGCTGGAATACTAAAATGACAATATCTCGCGAACCAATCAGGCTAGAGACTTGTACGAGGTGTCACTGAACTCGGGCTCACACCCCCTTTCCAATGAACAACATATTTACCCCAAAATAAAACCTACTCCTACTAGGGGGGCGAAATTGTAATTTTTTAAAGAATATCTCTTTCCAATTGCAACATGTGAGAGTTTGAATGCCAATATGGAATAAAACGTTGTTCTACACAAGAGATATGTTTACGGTGGAAAGCCACTACGAATTAACATGCTTGTAATCTGTTTTTTACGCATGCCCACTCATAGCTTTTGTAAGAGGGTGGGGGAGCGGATCCCTGTGGATGGGTTATTTTTGACGGGTCATTGCTGCCGGGTCATTCTGGACGAGTCCTTGTGGACAAGTCCTTGTTGACAGGTCCTTGTGGACAAGTCCTTGTTGACAGGTCCTTGTGGACAGGGCCTTGTTTGACAGGTCCTTGTGGACGAGTCCTTGTTGATGAGTCCCTTTGGACTGATCCCTTTGGACCGATCCCTTTGGACTGGTTCCCACGGACTAGCCCATGAATTTATTTATATTATGTCAAAGGGCCTAACTACATTTTGCGTGTAAAGCAGTGTGTTGAACTGACGTTGGTCACCAATCCCCCACTACTATAATGTGACAACGATATGAAAGGAAAGTGACGAAATACATGTGAACACGTGTGAGATGACCTTATTACCCTCCTCCTTGTGAAACAAGTCACATCCTGTTTTGGATCATACGTGCCAAAATGCGAATTCATGTGTAATATAATTTTACACGAAAGTGTACACATGTGCAAGTGCACGATAAGAGCTAACAAGTCACAACCTGTTTTGACAGTGGTGGGAATAAGGCTAGAGACATGTACGAGTAGTCAAATTACTCCGGCAGACAACCCCTTTCCTATGGATAACTTATTTCCACTCCAAAATAAAATCTACCCCTACTAGAGGGTGAAATAATAATTTTTAGGTAAAAGTCAGTTTCCTTGTGCAACATGTGGGACTTTGTATGCCAATATGAAATTAAACTCGGTCCACATAAAGTGCATGCATACAACTGAATGCATTTCGATTTATCATTTTTGTTTTTTGTTTTACGAATGCGCAATTGGGGTTTTTGTAAGAGGGCAGGCTTTTTGAATAATGATTTATAGATACGTTTTTTTTTACAAATTAACCATAGATCCAAAAACTAATAGGTCATCGGCTTTTTAATATCTTATGAACTAAGAAAGCTAGAGACTTGTATGAGGGGTCGTTGTACTTGGGGTGATGCCCTGTTTTTGAATGTATTGTTCATTTTTTGTCAAAAGGGCCTAACTGCACTTTCGTTAATATCTCACTAACTAATAATCACAGAGGGTCAAGTGTGGAGTCATAGGACTTAAAATGGCCAACCCCTCCCCATGACCAATGAATTTACCCCAAAAAAACAGCAAGGTCATTAACCTAAGATTTTATCAAATAATAATCAGAGAGGGACAAGTGAGGTGTCACAAGACTCAGGATGGTCAACCCTTTTCCATGACCAACGAATTTACCCAAAATACCCAAAACAGCAAGGTCATTGACCTAAGATTTTATAAACTTATCAGTAGAGAGGGTCAAGTGAGGTGACATATGACTACGAATGGTTAACCATTTCCCATGACCAATGAAATTACCCCAAAAATCCAAAACAGCAAGGTCATTGACCTGAGATTTTATAAACTAATAATCGGATATCAACATGTGAGGTGTCATAGGACTTAGAATGGTCATCCCTTTCCCATGGCTAATGAATTTACCCAAAAATACCCAATACATCAAGGTCATCGACCTGAGACTTTATAAACTAATAATCGGATATGGACATGTGAAATGTTTACAGTGAGTGATGAAACATAGCTAGGTAGTGAAAGAATTATTGTAGGCTACATGTATGGTGACTGACAAATCTTTCACCATTGGAACTTGTTTTCAGATCAAACTGCAGTACAGAGAGAGTATAGGTTGTAGGTATGGGATAATAAATGACAAATGTTGTACACAAAATCTGATTTATCGATTCAAGAAATAAGAGTAGACAATCTTTAATTGATTGGTTAAAGAGGATAGCTAAAATCCAAAATGGTGACTATATCGAACTAAACTGATCCAAGCTGAATCAAACCCAAATAAACCGAAGCAAACTTAATCAAAAACAAGCCAATGGTTTAAGTGTAAAACTTGTGGGTGAATGTGGTCATTGGTAATGTCAGAAAGGAAAGGGATAACGCTCTACCTATAGAGGGTAAGGTAAAGCTAGTGCATGATGCTAATGCACAGACACAAGTACATGAACCACACACAACTAACCTATACTGTTTTATGGGTTGACTGTTAAAACTTGCTCAGTGGTTACTGGGACAAGATGGTCGCTACACACAACAAGCGTTAAATACTTGAGGCTAATAATCTACACACACACGCACACACAAACACACACTTGTTCTAAACTAAACTGTCTTGCTGACAGTGCTCACACTGTAGGCAAATGACAGAAACGCTTGGCTAACAGAAAAGCAATCATTTCCGGTTGTCTAATGTTACCAGCTAACCATTTTGTGCTGCAGTGGCGAGCACATGTGCCACTTACACTAGAGATTTTAACTCGATTTCAAGCTCTAAGTCCTAGAACGAATCAAACTAAGAAAGAAGGGCATGGTGGCGCAGTGGTTAAGCTGTTAGTCTTTCACTAAGGTGGACTACGGTTTGATTTCAGGTTAATACGCATGTCATAAACATATAAAAAAGCAGAGATAATGTTTTAAACAGATTACACTCGTCTCTTTTCAAATTATTACTTGGATTACAAATACGAAGGTGGACTGAGTGTGATATACAGTTAATGCTGCCTATCGCACACTAGCTGTAAGGAAGCCATATGTAGAGCTATATGTAGAGAACTACCTAGCGATTTCATGAACTGGTATAGCTATGTCGCATAAACGGTGCAGGATACAATCCAGCAACTATAATTCGTATCTTGTGGAACAGAGAAAATGCACTTTTGCCTTGATGGATAACAAATGTGTGCAGACGAATGACCTACGCATTAGCCTACCAAGGGGTTATAACCACGAGGAGGAGGTGTGATTTCTATATTGTATTGTTTAGAGACATGGCTTTTGTAACCAGTAGATTTAATTGATTTAGTATTTTGTAAATATTTATTTTTGTAATTGTAAATAGTTAATTTTTTGTAAATAGTGGAAACCATTTATTTTTGTAATGGTAAATGTTAAATGTATAATTAAAGTTCTATGGGATGAGTGTGCATGTCAATGATGTTTTTAGGGATAAATAGAGTGGTTGTGTGTTTGTTTTCAAAGACAGGCATGGTTGTGTGGATGTATGACTACACAGAAAGAGAGAGAGAGAGTGTGTAGAAACAGCCTTACCTTCAGTAGTAATATTAGACCTCTATGTTTTGCATACACATAAACAGACTGTACGATCGCAATGGCCAAGCACTCACTTTAACACCATTTACAAAATCTTAAAATGAAAAAATCATGTTTCGCAAGTATGAACTTTTGACATAAACAAAATAAAAATAAAATGTGTAAACAACAAATTGGAAAATCCATGTTTCCATATCATGAAATTCAAAAACTTTAAACTGACATTTAAAAGAAATGCAAATGGAAAATTGACAAATTGTAATGTGTGAATAGTGAAAATGAACAAATGGCTATCATTATTTAAAAAAAAAAAAAAAAATCATGGTGCTGTATGGTTGAGGTGTGAATCAAACCCTACTTATTTTGGACCACCCGAGACTGAGTATACTTGTTTTAGTCCTCATACCACTTTTAAAATTTTGTGTTAAAGCTAGGAATTGAACCCAAGAGCTTGTAGGGGGAGACCAAGGTTAGAATATGTTAAACAGATAGTCTTGAATGTAGGGTGTGGTAGCTATATAGAGATTAAACGATTAGCTCGGGACAGGGGGGCATTGAGATCTGCAGCAAACCAGTCAAAAGACTAAAGACTCAAACAACAACATGTAAGCTCACCAAAATAATGTTGTGTAACGGTAAATGTTAGTCAACGAACAGTAATGCATTACTAAAACCCATGACACGATACCTAAGAGCTTTTCTAAAATTATTTTAAGATGCCTTTAACCCTATATTAAACAACAAGTTCACAAGACTCATAACTGCAATGTTATGGTAAAACAAAACAAAATCTATATTTCAAAACAAGCAAGTGGTTTAACCAATGTATACTGGGAAAATTTTTGTAAGCACTCAAGTCCACAAGACTAATTAAATTAGTAACTGTCAGGTTGGTCGAGTGGTTAAGGTGTTTAACTTAAGATCAAATTTTCTGTACAAGGAAGCAAGGGTTCGAATCCCTTACCTGACATAACTATTGACTTAATATTGCTTGGCCACACTGTATTATGATACTCGGTACGCAAACCACAGACAGAATGTATTGTTTAAGGCACTCTCTTTATGAACATAGTCAGAGACTGTTGATGGTTAACAATTGCATTAATAGTGGGACATGGGGATAGCAATTAAGAAAAAACAGCCAATACCCATACAATAGTTTTATTCATTTAGTTTTTGATCAATAGTTACACACTGAATACAACTTTTTATCTCTTTACCATTGTTTGATATAGATTTTAAACACAACGCTTGTTGTAGATCCTTTTATAACTTTCTCCAGGTACTCTTGTTCTTAAAAACTGGGGAAGCCGCAATGGTTTCTTAGACATTAAACCCTCATCCTCTTCTTTTTCATCATCATCATCATCATTATAAATATTATCTTTATAATTATTATAGTCATTGTCACCATCATTATCATCATCATCATCATCCTCAACATCACTAGAACTATCCAATTCCTTTTTTTTCCTTTTCAAAAGGGACCTCTTGAAGAGTCTGTGTTGCTTTTGATAGTGTTACGGTTTTATTGAACGTTGACAACTGTCCTAACATGACTTTTTGAGGAGATAAATGTTTTTTCACAAGGAAGTCACTATGTTGAGTAACACTATGTTTTTGTTGGGCTTGCTTTTTCTTGTTCTTTTGATCTTGTTTTGTTAACACTAACGGTGTTTCATTTGGTATACCACATTGGTGAGTACCCACACTTAAGACCTCACCATGTTAACTTTTTAGATGACCTAGACATTTTGTTGTTCTTTGTTTTGAGCACTGCCAAAATATGATTCCATTCGCATTTTCTCGCTTATAGTTATAAGAGTTCCCATGATACAGGGCACGTGGTTTACCTTTATTGGTTATAGTATATTCCATAGTAGCCACTGACTTGTATAGTCGATCCGCCTACTACAAAGGTCTGAACACTTGTGGTGAAAGAATGATGTTGTGTTGACGTTTTATGCAGGATGATGTTGGTGGCATATGTGGGTGGCTTATGTGGGTGGCTTATGTTGATGACATGTTGTTGGCTTATTTTGGTGGCTTATGTTGATGGTTTATTGTGGTGGCTTATGTTGATGGCTTATGTTGGTGGCTTATGTTAGTGGCTTATGTTGATGACATATGTTGGTGACTTATGTTGATAGCTTATGTTGGTGGCTAATGTTGATGACATATGTTGTTGGCTTATGGTGGTGGCTTATGTTGATGATTTATGTTGCTGGCCTATGTTGATGGTTTATGATAATGTCTTAGGTTAATGTCTTAGGTTGATGGCTTAGGTTGATGGCTTATGTTGGTGGCTTATGGTGGTGGCTTATGCTGGTGGCTTATGTTAGTGGCTTATGGTGGTGGTTTATGGTGGTGGCTTATGGTGGCATATGGTGGTGGTTTATGGTGGCTTATGGTGGTGGCTTATGGTGGTGGCTTGTGGTGATGGCTTATGGTGGCTTACGGTGGTGACTTATAGTGGTGGCCCATGTTGATGGCTTATTTTTGATGGTTTACGTTAATACCTTATTTGTAATGGCTTATTGACAAGTTATTTTTGCCAATGTATTTAGAGGCTTTTTCTCTTGGTCTTGGAAGGTATCTCAACCCTTTCTTTTATGGTAGCATAATGCTTACCGCCATGTTTGTAAGCAACAACAACACACTAAAATTCCAAGAATCCAAAGTACTCTAAGGTTAATGATTGTCTCACAACTCCATTCAACGCCTTGTCAAAAACATTATATATTTTTTCACATTTTTTAAAAAAGGTAAATTGGGGAAGTAGGCTATATGTTTAAACTAAAAATCATATCAAATCATATGCTAACTCCAACACCTACGTCTATCCCACTCTCAGTCAAAAAATATAATATTTTTCAATTTCCTCCAAAACAGTATTTGGAAAGTAGGCCATATTTTGAAAACTAATCATCCTATAAAGTCATATATAGACTCAAACCAATGGCTTTTATATCCTTAATCGTAAGAAATTGTTTGACATTTTGAAATCGATTGGAATAAAGTACAGGGATAGGAGGGTGATATACAATCTGTACAAAATCCAGACAGCAGTCATTCGAGTTGAAGGATATGAGAGAGAAGCTGGTATTCATAAAGGTGTAAGGCAAGGCTGCAACTTATCACCCATACTTTTCAATCTTTACATTGAACAAGCAATTAAAGAAATTAGAGAAAAATTTAAAGTGGGAGTGAAGATTCAAGGAGAAATAATTACAACTCTGAGATTTGCTGATGACATCGTCATCTTGGCCGACAAGCCTGAGGAATTGAATGAGTTTTTGAATGGTATGGACTCCGTCTTACTGAAAGAATTCATGATGAAAATAAATAAATGTAAAACAAAAATACTGGAATGCAGCCGAAATAAATCAGAAACCTCTATGGAGATCAAATTGGCAGGTGAAAAGCTGAAGGAAGTAGGAGACTTCTGTTATTTAGGAAGCAGAATAACCAGTGATGGACGAAGCAAAGAGGATATTAAAAGTAGGTTGGCTCAGGCAAAGAAAGCATTTCTAAAAAAAGGAATCTGCTGACATCGAATATTGATTTAGGTATTAGGAAGTCATTTTGGAAGCCTTTGTCTGGAGCGTGGCGCTCTTTGGAAGTGAAACTTGGACTACTGGTGCAGCAGAAAAGAGGAGAATTGAAGCATTTGAAATGTGGTGTTACAGGTGAATGATGAAGATCAGATGGGTAGATAGGGTTACAAACAAAGAGGTATTAAGACGAGTGGGAGAGGAGAGATGCATCTGGCGACTGCTTATGAAGAGAAGAGATAGGTTGGTAGGACACATACTAATACACCCAAGAATAGCAAGCTTAGTTATGGAAGGAAGGGTCGAGGACAAGAACTGTAGGGGTAGACCAAGGTTAGAATATGTTAAACAGATTGCCTCGGATGTAGGGTGTCGGAGCTATGTAGAGATGAAACGATTAGCTCAGGACAGGGAGGCCTGGAGGGCTGCATCAAACCAGTCAAAAGACTGAAGACTCAAACAATCGTAAGAACAAAATATGGAATTTTTGTCATTTTTTCCAAAAATGTTCATTTTAAATCGGGGCTATATTTTGGAAATTAGGAATTTTACATGGAAGTTTGTTTTTACGTAAATGACAGGTATTTACCCCCACAACCCACAAACCAAGTCCCAGGTCTCTGGGACAAAATCCAAAAAAGTTCAATTTGGAAAGTAGGCGATATTTTGAAAACTAATCATCCTAAAAGTCATATATAGACTCAAACCAATGGCTTTTATGTCCTTAATTGGTAGGACAAAACTTAACATTTTTTCAGTTTTTCCAAAAAAGTCAAATTTTCAAAATTGTCTATATTTTGGGAACTAAGAAATTTACAAAAAAGTTTGTTTAACGAAAATGAAAGGTCTTTACCCCCCTCTACCCAAAACATAAATTTCAGGTCCCTAGGACAAAAACTGTGCAGTAGGTTTTTTGGGGGGGTTCTATATCCACCTTCACCTCCCCACCTCACAAGATGGCGGCCATAACTTATCCTAGCCTAACCTAACAAAATGGCGGCCGTAGCTTAACTTAACCTAGCCTAACCTAACTAGATGGCGGCCGTAGCTTCACTTAACCTAACCTAACCTAAATTAACCTAAAACTACGAGAAGTGATCAAAAAATTTTCAAGATGGTGGTCATAGCTTAACTGAACCTAGCCTAACCTAACCTAACCCTACGAGGTGTGATCAAAAAGTTCCAAAATGGCTGCCGTAGCTTAACTTAACCTTTGATTGAATCCTGTTGATTGACCCCTTTTGATTGATCTCTGTTGATGTATCCCTTTGGACTGGTCCCTGTTGAATAGCCCCCTTTGGACGGGTCCATTTTGAAGGGAGTAATTTTCTTAACGGGTCGCGGAGGATGGGTCCTTGTTGACGGGTCCCTGTGGGCGGGTCCCTTTGACATAATTTGGATATAATGCAGGGATCAGTACAAAGGACCCGCCCACAGGGACCCGTCAACAAGGACCCGTCCTCCGGGACCCGTTAAAAAAATGACTCCCTTCAAAAAGGACCCGTCCAAAGGGGGATAGTCAACACCGACCAGTCCAAAGGGATACATCAACAGAGATCAATTAAAAGGGGTCAATCAACAGGATTCGATCAAAGGCTAAGTTAAGCTACGGCAGACATTTTGGAACTTTTTGATCATACCTCGTAGGGTTAGGTTAGGTTGAGTTAAGCTACGACCGCCATCTTGGAACTTTATGATCACACCTCGTAGGTTTAGGTTAGGTTCGACTAGGTTCAGTTAAGCTATGACCACCATCTTGAAAATATTTTGATCGCACCTCGTAGGTTTAGGTTAAGTTAGGTTAGGTTAAGTGAAGCTACGGCCGCTATCTAGTTAGGTTAGGCTAGGTTAAGTTAAGCCACGGCCGCCATTTTGTTAGGCTAGGCTAGGTTAAGTTATGCTATGGCCGCCATCTTGTGAGGTGGGGAGGTGGAGATGGATATAGAACCCCCCCCCCCCAAAAAAACCCTACTGCACAGTTTTTGTCCTAGGGACCTGAAATTTATGTTTTGGGTAGAGGGGGTAAAGACCTTTCATTTTCGTTAAACAAACTTTTTTGTAAAATTCTTAGTTCCCTAAATATAGACAATTTTGAAAATTGGACTTTTTTGGAAAAACTGAAAAAATGTTAAGTTTTGTTCTACCAATTAAGGACATAAAAGCCATTGGTTTGAGTCTATATATGACTTTTTAGGATGATTAGTTTTCAAAATATCGCCTACTTTCCAAATTGAACTTTTTTTGGATTATGTCCCAGAGACCTGGGACTTGGTTTGTGGGTAGTGGGGAAAATACCTGTCATTTACGTTATACAAACTTTCTTGTAAAATTCCTAGTTTCCAAAATATAGCCCCGTTTTAAAATGAACATTTTTGGAAAAAATGTCAAAAATTCCATATTTTGTTTTTACGATTAAGGATATAAAGGCCATTGGTGTGAGTCTATATATGACTTTATAGGATGATCAGTTTTAAAAATATGGCCTACTTTCCAAATACTGTTTTGGAAAATTTGAAGAATATTATATTTTTTGACTGAGAGTGGGATAAACGTAGGTGTTGGAGTTAGCATATGATTTGATATGATTTTTAGTTTAAACATATAGCCTACTTCCCCAATTTACCTTTTTTGAAAAATGAGAAAAATATATAATGTTTTTGACTAGGCGTTGAATGGAGTTGTGAGACAATCATTAACCTTAGAGTACTTTGGATTCTTGGAATTTTAGTGTGTTGTTGTTGCTTACAAACATGGCGGTAAACATTATGCTACCATAAAGAAAAGGGTTGAGATATTTTCCAAGAACAAGAGAAAAATCCTCTAAATACATTGACAAAAATAACTTGTCAAATAAGCCATTACAAATAAGGTATTAACGTAAACCATCAAAAATAAGTCACCAACATAGGCCACCACTATAAGTCACCACCATAAGCCACCACCATAAGCCACCATAAGCCATCACCACAAGCCACCATCATAAGCCACCACCATAAGCCGCCATAAACCACCACCATAAGCCACCATAAGCCACCACCATAAGCCACCATCATAAGCCACCACCATAAACAACCAACATAAGCCACCAACATAAGCTATCAACATAAGTCACCAACATATGTCATCAACATAAGCCACTAACATAAGCCACCAACATAAGCCACCAACATAAGCCATCAACATAAGCCACCACCATAAACAATCAACATAAGCCACCAAAATAAGCCAACAACATATGTCATCAACATAAGCCACCCACATATGCCACCAACATCATCCTGCATAAAACGTCAACACAACATCATTCTTTCACCACAAGTGTTCAGACCTTTGTAGTAGGCGGATCGACTATACAAGTCAGTGGCTACTATGGAATATACTATAACCAATAAAGGTAAACCACGTGCCCTGTATCATGGGAACTCTTATAACTATAAGCGAGAAAATGCGAATGGAATCATATTTTGGCAGTGCTCAAAACAAAGAACAACAAAATGTCTAGGTCATCTAAAAAGTTAACATGGTGAGGTCTTAAGTGTGGGTACTCACCAATGTGGTATACCAAATGAAACACCGTTAGTGTTAACAAAACAAGATCAAAAGAACAAGAAAAAGCAAGCCCAACAAAAACATAGTGTTACTCAACATAGTGACTTCCTTGTGAAAAAACATTTATCTCCTCAAAAAGTCATGTTAGGACAGTTGTCAACGTTCAATAAAACCGTAACACTATCAAAAGCAACACAGACTCTTCAAGAGGTCCCTTTTGAAAAGGAAAAAAAAAGGAATTGGATAGTTCTAGTGATGTTGAGGATGATGATGATGATGATAATGATGGTGACAATGACTATAATAATTATAAAGATAATATTTATAATGATGATGATGATGAAAAAGAAGAGGATGAGGGTTTAATGTCTAAGAAACCATTGCGGCTTCCCCAGTTTTTAAGAACAAGAGTACCTGGAGAAAGTTATAAAAGGATCTACAACAAGCGTTGTGTTTAAAATCTATATCAAACAATGGTAAAGAGATAAAAAGTTGTATTCAGTGTGTAACTATTGATCAAAAACTAAATGAATAAAACTATTGTATGGGTATTGGCTGTTTTTTCTTAATTGCTATCCCCATGTCCCACTATTAATGCAATTGTTAACCATCAACAGTCTCTGACTATGTTCATAAAGAGAGTGCCTTAAACAATACATTCTGTCTGTGGTTTGCGTACCGAGTATCATAATACAGTGTGGCCAAGCAATATTAAGTCAATAGTTATGTCAGGTAAGGGATTCGAACCCTTGCTTCCTTGTACAGAAAATTTGATCTTAAGTTAAACACCTTAACCACTCGACCAACCTGACAGTTACTAATTTAATTAGTCTTGTGGACTTGAGTGCTTACAAAAATTTTCCCAGTATACATTGGTTAAACCACTTGCTTGTTTTGAAATATAGATTTTGTTTTGTTTTACCATAACATTGCAGTTATGAGTCTTGTGAACTTGTTGTTTAATATAGGGTTAAAGGCATCTTAAAATAATTTTAGAAAAGCTCTTAGGTATCGTGCCATGGGTTTTAGTAATGCATTACTGTTCGTTGACTAACATTTACCGTTACACAACATTATTTTGGTGAGCTTACATGTTGTTGTTTGAGTCTTTAGTCTTTTGACTGGTTTGCTGCAGATCTCAATGCCCCCCTGTCCCGAGCTAATCGTTTAATCTCTATATAGCTACCACACCCTACATTCAAGACTATCTGTTTAACATATTCTAACCTTGGTCTCCCCCTACAAGCTCTTGGGTTCAATTCCTAGCTTTAACACAAAATTTTAAAAGTGGTATGAGGACTAAAACAAGTATACTCAGTCTCGGGTGGTCCAAAATAAGTAGGGTTTGATTCACACCTCAACCATACAGCACCATGATTTTTTATTTTTTTTAAAATAATGATAGCCATTTGTTCATTTTCACTATTCACACATTACAATTTGTCAATTTTCCATTTGCATTTCTTTTAAATGTCAGTTTAAAGTTTTTGAATTTCATGATATGGAAACATGGATTTTCCAATTTGTTGTTTACTCATTTTATTTTTATTTTGTTTATGTGAAAAGTTCATATTTGCGAAACATGATTTTTTCATTTTAAGATTTTGTAAATGGTGTTAAAGTGAGTGCTTGGCCATTGCGATCGTACAGTCTGTTTATGTGTATGCAAAACATAGAGGTCTACTATTACTACTGCAGGTAAGGCTGTTTCTACACACTCTCTCTCTCTCTCTTTCTGTGTAGTCATACATCCACACAACCATGCCTGTCTTTGAAAACAAACACACAACCACTCTATTTATCCCTAAAAACATCATTGACATGCACACTCATCCCAAAGAACTTTAATTATACATTTAACATTTACCATTACAAAAATAAATGGTTTCCACTATTTACAAAAAACTAACTATTTACAATTACAAAAATAAATATTTACAAAATACTAAATCAATTAAATCTACTGGTTACAAAAGCCATGTCTCTAAACAATAAAATATAGAAATCACACCTCCTCCTCGTGGTTATAACCCCTTGGTAGGCTAATGCGTAGGTCATTCGTCTGCACACATTTGTTATCCATCAAGGCAAAAGTGCATTTTCTCTGTTCCACAAGATACGAATTATAGTTGCTGGATTGTATCCTGCACCGTTTATGCGACATAGCTATACCAGTTCATGAAATCGCTAGGTAGTTCTCTACATATAGCTCTACATATGGCTTCCTTACAGCTAGTGTGCGATAGGCAGCATTAACTGTATATCACATCCAGTCGACCTTTTTATTTGTAATCCAAGTAATAATTTGAAAAGAGACGAGTGTAATCGGTTTAAAACATTATCTCTGCTTTTTATATGTTTATGACATGCATATTAACCTGAAATCAAACCCTAGTCCACTTTAGTGAAAGGCTAACAGCTTATCCACTGCGCCACCATACCCTTCTTTCTTAGTTTGATTCGTTCTAGGACTTAGAGCTTGAAATCGAGTTAAAATCTCTAGTGTAAGTGGCACATGTGCTCGCCACTGCAGCACAAAATTGTTAGCTGGTAACATTAGACACCCGGAAATGTTTGCATTTCTGTTAGCCAAGCATTTCTGTCATCTGCCTACAGTGTGAGCACTGTCAGCAAAACAGTTTAGTTTAGAACAAGTGTGTGTTTGTGTGTAGATTATTAGCCTCAAGTATTTAACGCTTGTTGTGTGTAGCGACCATCTTGTCCCAGTAACCACTGAGCAAGTTTTAACAGTCAACCCATAAAAACAGTATAGGTTAGTTGTGTGTGGTTCATGTACTTGTGTGTGTGCATTAGCATCATGCACTAGCTTTACCTTACCCTCTATAGGTAGAGCGTTATCCCTTTCCTTTCTGACATTACCAATGACCACATTCACCCACAAGTATTACACTTAAACCATTGGCTTGTTTTTGATTAAGTTTGCTTCGGTTTATTTGGGTTTGAGTCAGCTTGGATCAGTTTAGTTCAATATAGTCACTATTTTGTATTTTGGCTATCCTCTTTAACCAATCAATTAAAGATTGTCTACTCTTATTTCTTGAATCGATAAATCAGATTTTGGGTACACCATTTGTCTTTTATTATCCCATACCTACAACCTATACTCTCTCTGTACTGCAGTTTGATCTGAAAACAAGTTCCAATGGTGAAAGATTTGTCAGTCACCATACATGTAGCCTACAATAATTCTTTCACTACCTAGCTATGTTTCATCACTCACTGTAAACATTTCACATGTCCATATCCGATTATTAGTTTATAAAATCTCAGGTCGATGACCTTGATGTATTGGGTATTTTTTGGGTAAATTCATTAGCCATGGGAATGGGTTGACCATTCTAAGTCCTATGACACCTCACATGTTGATATCCGATTATTAGTTTATAAAATCTCAGGTCAATGACCTTGCTGTTTTGGATTTTTGGGGTAAATTCATTGGTCATGGGAAAGGGTTAACCATTCGTAGTCCTATGACACCTCACTTGACCCTCTCTACTGATAAGTTTATAAAATCTTAGGTCAATGACCTTGCTGTTTTGGGTATTTTGGGTAAATTCGTTGGTCATGGAAAAGGGTTGACCATCCTGAGTCTTGTGACACCTCACTTGTCCCTCTCTGATTATTATTTGATAAAATCTTAGGTTAATGACCTTGCTGTTTTTTGGAGGGTAAATCCATTAGTCATGGGGAGGGGTTGGCCATTTTAAGTCCTATGACACCTCACTTGACCCTCTGTGATTATTAGTTAGCGAGATATTAACGAAAGTGCAGTAAGGCCCTTTTGACAAAAAAAATGAATAATACATTCAAAAACAGGGCGTCACCCCAAGTCCAACGACCCCTCATACAAGCCCTAGCTTTCTTAGTTCATAAGATATTAAAAAGCCGATGACCTATTAGTTTTTGGATCTATGGTTAATTTGTAAAAAAAAACGTATCAAAAATCATTATTCAAAAAGCCCGCCCTGTTACAAAAACCCCAATTGCGCATTCTTAAAACAAAAAACAAAAATGATAAATCATAGCGGCATTCAGTTGTATGTATGCATGCACTTTATGTGGAACGAGTTTAATTTCATATTGGCATACAAACTCCCACGTGTTGCACATGGAAAGCGACTTTTAATTAAATATTATTATTTCACCCTCTAGTAGGGGTAGATTTTATTTTGGAGTGGAAATAAGTTATCCATAGGAAAGGGGTCGTCTGCCGGAGTAATTTGACTACTCGTACATGTCTCCAGCCTTATTCCCACCACTGTCAAAACAGGTTGTGACTTGTTAGCTCTTATCGTGCACGTGCACATGTGTACACTTTTGTGTTAGGTCATATTACACATGAACTTGCATTTTCTCACGTATGAACCAAAACAGGATGTGACTTGTTTCACAAGGAGGACGGTAATAAGGTCATCTCACACGTGTTCACATGTATTTCGTCACTTTCCTTACATATCGTTATCCCATTACAGTAGTGGGGGATTAGTGAACAACGTCAGTTCAACACACTGCTTTACACGCAAAATGCAGTTAGGCCCTTTGACATAATTTAAATAAATTCATGGGCTAGTCCGTAGGAACCAGGCCAAAGGGACCGGTCCAAAGGGATCAGTCCAAAGGGACTCATCCACAAGGACTCGTCCACAAGGACCTGTCCACAAGGACTTGTCCACAAAGACTTGTCCACAAGGACTTGTTATCAATGACCTGTCAACAATGACCCGTCCACAGAGATCCGCTCCCCCACCCTCTTACAAAAGTCATGAGTGGGCATGCGTAAAAAACAGAAAACAAGCATGTTAATTCATAGTGGCTTTCCACCGTACACATGTCTCTTGTGTAGAACAACGTTGCATTCCATATTGGCATTCAAACTCTCACATGTTGCAATTGGAATGAGAGATTCTCTAAAAATTACAATTTCACCCCCTAGTAGGGGTAGGTTTTATTTTGGGGTGGAAATATGTTGTTCATTGGAAAGAGGGTGTCAGCCCGAGTTCAATGACACCTCATTCGTCAAAATCCGACCACAGGTTCGAGAGATATTGTGCCACAGCCATCTTGTGAGGTGGGTGAGGTGGAGGAGGCTGTAGAACTGTCACAAAACCACTACTCGGGTGGCTCCTAAGAATACGCTCAGTCATATCTATTTATGTACTCATAGCTCATACGAAATTTGGCTGAAATCAAATTGATAGTGTAGAAATTTGGACTTATCAGCAGGCTCATAATCATTTTTGCAACACTGCCGTATATGGTCTCCTGGAAATTAAACTGCAATATTATTATCTATACGTGTGCCAATTTTGAAGTAGCTCCCATTCATACCTTCCAAGATATCCAACATGGAGCCCAAATTTCAATTGCGATTTTTCAGCAGTTGGTAGCACTGACATTATTTTCAAATATGGCCGTGAGATATTCAGGTATAGATCTTTACTCCTACCAAACTTTGTTATGATTGCAGCAGCCGTTTAGGAGTTGATAGGGGGGGGGGGCACACACACAGACAGACAGACAGACAGAAAGACAGACATACGGAAGGACAGACACACATTTGCCCGATCTCATAAGTCTACTTTTTCCTCATTTTTGCAAAATGTGAAAAGTAGGCTAAAAATAGTGCACAGAATTATTAAAATCTAATCTGTTTTTTTTCTGAGCAGGGCAAACATACAGATTTAGAATGCTCCGGACAAATTAATTTATTGCACGAATTACACACTTTTCGAGTGTTTTTATTACGCGCTCTACCGCAATTGTGGCATCGACCGAAATAATTCCTTCGCAAGGGCCCTGGTGCAGATGACTGAGTTTCAACTTGCGGAAGGCCTAGAAAATGTTTTATTGTGAACGTTAGACTACTTAGCAACGCGTTTTCCTGCAACCTGCTATGAGCCAATGGTTTCATCATAGCCTGAGACAGGATGATAAGAAAGTCACGACGGCAAACGGATTCATAGTTTTTGTTTGCTGTATGTATGCAAAGCGTGTTGAGAGCACTGAGGTTGATTAGATCATAGAAAAGAGTTACAGCCCATCTTGTCGAGTTTCTGAAAAGAAGATAGTAGTTTTACGTCACCGTGAATCTTGTGATTATGAGCCACGGGACCTCCTTTTTACGTGGAATCCGAACCACAGGACATGGCATTTCACTTTGAAAATCTCATATGTATTGCCCGGGAATCGAACCCAGTCCACCATGGTGAGAGGCCAACAGCTTGACCGCTGCGCCACCATGCCCCTACTCTGGAGTTTCTGGACTCGTCATAGACAGAAGACATCAACACCAATTTTAGTACTAGTAGGCTATAGTACGTAATGATTTCAGATTTCCTTTGTTCTGTTTCGTTATCAATCACCTGGCATTTATTGCTCGGATTCAGAATAGGTGATCTGTTCCTCAAGATAGTCTTCATCCTCGTCTGAACTTGAATGTTCGTCATAATCATCTGTCTGACTATCGGCTTCTTCCAACCACGCTGCGATTAGAGCCACTTGCCTAACCTCCACGATTTCCTGAAGAAGGAAAAAAATAAAAATTCCCCGACAAAATAGTGTAAAAATACTTATTAACGATGATGTTAAGCCAGTGTCAATATTAAAAGCAATAATAAATGCACAATGTAGATTTAGTCTCTAGCAAAAGAACTTACGTAATTGGTCGCACGGCATACCAGTGTAGACCACGGACTTTACAGGGCTCCTGTAACATAACCACGCGCAACTGATATTCGCGCAGCACTGAGCACATGGGTCAACAATCCATCTTAAAGTACGCGGAGTGTCAGCTACGTGGCGCAATAAGTTTTAAAGCAGTGTTTGTTTTCACGTGAGTGGAGTACACATGTAGACCACGCGACCACTCCAGGGTTAAGCTGTGTTACTCATGTCGGAAAGGAAGGTCACATTTCTATAGGTTCGGAGACAAGGCAAAAGGACGGCCGGGTCCTTTCCCGACGCCTGCTATGCAGTTAGACAAACTACCGCTGATGCTGATATCCCGACAGAGGATCAGGTAGACACGCATCTAATATTTGAAGCCATTCTTTCAGTAATTTTTGCAAATATCTGATACAGTGGGTGGAGGGGTGTATGGTGTAATTAACATTTGTCAAGCATTGAGAAATGTTTGCAATTATTAACCATGTTGAACGAGTGACGTGATTGAATGTACCATTTGTTCTGGAAACCACAGAATAATAATCGTACGACTTCCAGCGGTAGCATCTTCTGTGTCTGGATACCAGGCTCCATAGTCTAAAGCAGGCGGACGACAGCTAATAGGGAGCGTGCAGAGCCCTGTAAAGGCGAGGCTTTATACCAACAAACGAAAACTAAATTTCCTTCCAACAGAGTTAATTCAGCAGTTTGCTTGCTGGCACTAACCAACGCGTTTGTGTCAGGATTTGGCTGATTCGTTTGTGCTAGGCATCAGATTACACAAGTTTATCATTATTATTATCACTATGATTAATATTATTTCTATTTAGGCTATTTGTCATAGCGGAAAGGTGAAATGTCAAGCATAGATTGATTGACGACAAATGCGGCACTTGAAAGATTTACTAGCGAGGTAAGTGGCAAACTGATAAATCATTCAATATATTCAGTACCAGTATATTCTCATATTTCGCAAGATATATTTCCTGCTCCCTTCTTTCCTTCATTTGGTATCGAATTCCTCAACGATTTATATATTAATATTGTGCCCTTTTCAAACCACTTACCAATATTCAGATGGGCGGATCGCAGCTTCTTCGTGGCCCCAGCTAGGTAAACCACCGAAGGAAATGCCTGGTACATGGGATGAGTCGGGAGACATAAGAAAAAGACGTTACACCTTTCCGCATTAACATTAACTTAAGCTCCAAAGAGTGCATCTGGTCTCACTACAGAATCGTAATGTTTAATTTTAGTGTCCCATGATAATATAAAACATTACAAATACTAATATAAATGAAATAAAACCCCTACATTAAAATAATACCAAAAGTTCGGTTCATCAAAAAAAAACAGGAATTTAAGGAAAACGAGAACCAACTACTCAAATTACCTTGCTTGTGTTCGTCGTATTAGTGTTAGTCATGGCCGTTCAAAAAAGTCTAGCTCATGCTTTAATAATCTAGCTGTCGTTTAATAAAATAATAATAATAACAATGAAATATTGCTTCAATGCAATTTCCTAATTCGTGCGTTTTCTCTCGATACATGACCTTCTATAGTCGCCTTTAAACATCAGATTAACGCATCGTTATCTTATACAGCTTCCTCATATACTGTATTAAAGACACATGACCTTCTATAGTCGCCTTTAAAGATCAGATTAACGCATCTTGATCTTATACAGCTTCCTCATACACTGTAATACAGACACATGACCTTCTATAGTCGCCTTTAAACATCAGATTTACGCATCTTGATCTTATACAGCTTCCTCATATACTGTAATACAGATAAATGACCTTCTATGGTTGCCTTTAAACATCAGATTAACGCATCTTTATCTTATACAGCTTCATCATATACTGTAATACAGACACATGACCTTCTATAGTCGCCTTTAAACATCAGATTAACGCATCTTTATCTTATACAGCTTCCTCATATACTGTATTAAAGACACATGACCTTCTATAGCCGCCTTTAAACCTCAGATTAATGCATCTTTATCTTATACATCCTCCTCATATACTGTAATACAGACACATGACCTTCTATAGTCGCCTATAAACATCAGATTAACGCATCTTTATCTTATACAGCTTCCTCATATACTGTAATACAGACACATGACCTTCTATAGTCGCTTATGAACATCAGATTAACGCATATTTATCTTATACAGCTTCCTCATACACTGTAATACAAACACATGACCTTCTATAGTCGCCTATAAACTTCAGATTAACGCAACTTTATCTTATACATCTTCCTCATATACTGTAATACAGACACATGATCTTCTATAGTCGCCTTTAAACATCAGATTAACGCATCTTTATCTTATACGGCTTCCTCATATACTGTAATACAGACACATGACCTTCTATAGTCGCCGTTAAACATCAGATTAATGCATCTATATCTTATACATCTTCCTCATATACTGTAATACAGACACATGACCTTCTATAGTCGCCTTTAAACATCAGATTAACGCATCTTGATCATATACAGCTTCTTCATATACTGTAATACAGACACATGACCTTCTATAGTCACCTGTAAACATCAGATTAACGCATCTTTATCTTATACAGCTTCCTCGTACACTGTAATACAGACACATGACCTTCTATAGTCGCCTTTAAACATCAGATTAACGCATCTTTATCTTATACAGCTTCCTCATATACTGTAATACAGACACATAACCTTCTATAGTCGCCTTTAAACATCAGATTAACGCATCTTTATCTTATACAGCTTCCTCATATACTGTAATACAGACACATGCGGAATAGATCGTCACATCTCCACAAGATTCTGTTCCCAAAATATAGCTTCGCCTTTAAGCTGGCAAGAAAATTCAAAAACAACAACTTTCCACTTATGAACTCTGTTACAAATATTCCCATCGTCAACATGATCGATTGGAATCCACTTTCCAATATATACTTTCTTTCATGCTCCATTATTACAACAATTCGCACTTCCAACAATTAAAAATCTGCAGACTATCTCCTACGTAAGACATGTTTTTGATACTTACAGTACTTCAAAGAATTAAAAATCCCCAACATTCATCATTACAAGTTAATAATGATAGCTCCCTGCTTGTCGTTCGTAATTGTTGAAATCATCAATGCTTAAATTCTCTCTCCACATTCTAATGCAATCTGCATTCCCTACTCAAAATGCTTTAAATGTACCATTTGAACAAGTATAGTCCTCACAGTTCGTTTTAGTATTTAACAAAATCTTTATTGAGTTTCTGTCGGATTTCAAATTGACTTCTGCGTAATATTAAGTGATCAGCTGTTATCGTCTGATACTCAAGAAATCTCAATTATTTTCGTTTAAAAATTGACAATCATAATATTGTCCTGGTATACAAAGTCTATCTCACATTACTTTAATGTTCAAATAAGAACCAATATAAAATCAAATCTTGCACACTTATAAGGACACTAATTCCTACGTCCTACAAAAATACGGTCGGTTAAGCACATCTCCCATCAAAATATTAACGAAATATCTAATCGCACACAAAAACTAGTATTTACGGTAAAATCCACCTCAATAAAATCTCGCTCGTCGAAGAATGAAAATCAAATCTAAATTCAAAAATATATACGAAGTCCAAATACTAAATATTGTTGTAGCTTTTATGGGTTATAACTAAAGTTGTAAGGGGTGCGGGGTTTTGTATTAGTCACCTACCTGATGTTTTGGTCAAGTGTTACAATTTAGAGCCTCTAGACGCTTGGCACTTCTGGAGGTGCTCCTAGTCGAGGATTAAAACCGCGCTACTTTCTAAGTAACAGCGAGTGCTAAACAATTATGGGAACGCGCACGGTTGCTAGACGGACAATAGCTTGCTCTATGCCTGGAGACGAGCTGTCCACAATGCGATGTGGGCGAGCAGGTTATTAACAGCGATGGCTCAACAGGATCTGATTCGCATGGGCAAATGGTGAGCTTACAATAAAATAGACAAGAGCCTAGTTGTGATAGAATGTGGAAGTTTAATAAAATCACTTTGGAGAAGTGAGTCGACTTCTCCAATTAAATATAGTGCAGTAGCCCACAAGTTACAATAAGAGATGAAGGCGATTACAAGTTTTACAGGGGTGGTGTATTGATAGGAAATAACAGTGGGATTACCCGTTCGTACGCTTACTTGTATTCTGTGGTCGGCGTCCAGAGCTTCCGCTGGCACTAGCGCGGTGTCGTCGGCAGACAAGACAACGAGCCCTTGAGGTGTGAGGTATTTTATACTGGATGATTCTGCTGACTAAGAGCTAGAAAATACCTGCTCTACTTTAGTAGCTAGCCGCTTGTGTTTGGTAATAACGATGAAATAGTTGGTACATGTTGCTTTCCTAGGTGGCTCAGGGTAGAGATATGGGCTGAAGTGTGTTAGATAGATGGGCGATAGAGGGTAGTGGTTGTAGCTGTTGTGAATGTTATTAGATGTATTAAGGGCCAGTTGTACGAACTCGGGTTATACCTCGGCTAAAGTTATCTCCGTAGTTAGCGCAGAATTGAGTTGTACGACAATGGTACAAGAGATAATCCGGGTATAAACGACGGCATAGCTAACCGGGCATGGAATGGCGAGCTATCTGCTTATACCGAGTATATATATGGCGGACGGGAGAGACCGCTACAACATCCGAAGTTAAATCATCGCAAACTCTTAATTTCAGTGAGCTATTCATAAATGTACATGAGAACGTATAATTTTAATAGCAGCACAATAATTACATACACATTTTTACAGTCAAAATACCAAAGCAGGCCAGCGACATTACAAATGTTAGCATCATATGCATTGTCTTCAGCACAAAACGCCATGTCGCAGTGGTCCAATGGTTAGCGCGCCGGACTCACGACGAAAGATCGTAAGTTTTGTGAATCGAACCCCACCAGTTCCAACTTTTTTTGCTTATTAGTTTTTGTTTGTATGTTATGCTTGGTTTTTCTGCATTATCTTTTATATGTAGCCTACCAGTAATCATTTGGGGTGATCCTATGTCCAACAGGGTAATTAATAATAACTCCGCGTCAGTCGAGAGCATCATGCTGGAGATGCCAGGAATTAATGTAGAAAGTGATGCAGAGGCTCGCTCATTAGAAAAAAAAACAAGTTAAATCATCGCTAACCATCAATTCCAGTGAACTATTCATATATGTACATGAAAATGTATAATCTTAATAGCAGCACGGTAATTACATACATATTATTAAAGAAAATAACGAAAGCATGTCACTGACATTACGTACGTAAGCATCATATGCGCAGTCTTCAGGAAATTACGTTAGGTAGCGGTGGTCCAGTGGCTAGCATGGTCTACTCGCGAGTATAGATTTACAATTTTTGCGGATCGAATCTCACCAGATCCAACATTTTTTTCTTATTATTTTCTTGTTTCTATGTTATGCTTGGTGTTTCTGTATTATCTTATATATGTACCGGTACATTTGGGGTGATCCTTGGTTCAACAGGATATTAATAATAACTTTGCGTCAGCCAAGATCCTAGGATACCGCACTCATAATTATTCAAGAGAGCATTCATGCTGATGCGGATGATCGATTAATAGAAATAATATTTCTGCAAAGGAGAAAAGCAAAGAAGATCAGACAGAGGCCGGCTCATTTCCTGAACTGTGATGAAATGTAATTCTTTATACGGTTCAGACGGGAAAAATACACAGTTTTGAGGTTATTAGATCAAATTATCGATGGACTGGAACATATGACTGACAGGTAAAATGTATGATAATAACATGTAGTATCCTATCCTGCACTTACCGGTACTTAATTCTTGGATTCTTGCATTATATTTTCGTATAGCCTACGATTTATACAATTATTTGTAACCAATGCATGGATTTATTACGGTATGTTTTTCCACGGCCGTGGTTTGTTATTCTCACGGCCTCTCGTGGAGTATCGCAGTAGTCCATTCGATATTCATCTGTTTCCAAAGAAGTTCAAATTTCGTGTCAATATGTCCACAAAGTTAGCTCCGTTTGTTACCAACTTAGCTAGTCTCTCAGACAAACATGGAATAGCGAGCCCCGGAATAAAATCTTATCGTACAACCCACCCTTGGAGATATACCAAGGAAGACGCCAGCCCAGGTATAGCTATTCCGATGGATAACCCGAGTTCGTACAACTGGGCCTAACTGTACCCTGTGCGGAGCCTCATGGTATAACAATCCTCCTTCCCGGATAAATCTGTGCCCTCACAGATTGAACTTGGACGTAAGGGTGGCTTCTTCTTCTTTTCTTCTTTTCTTCTTTTCTTCTCTTCTTTTCTTCTCCTGGGCATGTAGATGTAGGGGTATGTGGGAAGTGTAGCAGTCTGTCAAGTGTCGATTTATGTGTAGTTGTCGTAGCCGTGTACTTTGGGTAGGTAGGGTTGATGGGAGGAACAGTGTTATATATTGTTTAGATCATAATTTTTACATAGCGATATCGAAGACGTAATACATCACAAAAAATATATATAGATACATAAGCAGTATAAGGCATTATGGCAATGGGACATGTGTTGCTCTAAGTGTTGCAATGAGAAAAAGATAAACAAGTTTGAAAAGAGAAATACAATGTACTACAGTGTTAAAGAAGAAAAAGAGAAAACATGATCTGTGAGGGTTAGAAGTTTGGAAGAATATGCATCGTTTTTATTGATAGGAGTAAATAGAGCATTTGAACATCGTGTATTAAGGAAGAGAGAAAAGAAAAAAGAGTGTGAATGTAAGGAATACAGTGGAATAAATATGGACAAGTAACACAGAAAAAAAAAATTACACCAGGAGTACCGTATAACAAAAATAATAAAAATAAAATAAAAACAATTATAGATACAATGTAACAATAAAATAAAAACAAGTGTACCATCGTATCGTGGAGCTCTGTTGTTGTATAATTGTTTATCCCTATGCGCGCTATACCTCGTTGTTGTTTATAGAACAAACTTAGGGTCCAAAGTTATGAATTAACTTAGTAACTAGACGGCCGTTCTAAAGTAACTTATATCTATGTGGCCACTGTATTTTAAAGTTTGTAAGTCACCCTCTGTGGGCGAGTGAGCTTACCTTAGAAGTGAAAGTGGCCACTTACAAGCTTGTGACGGCTCTCACCACATGTGAGCGTTATATTGGGTGTCCGTCAGTAACAACTGGTATCCCACAGATATCAGCCATTCCTGTGCGGATTTATCTTGGTCGTGCTAGTGTAAGTAAAGGAATGAATCGCGGTATTGTGGTGTAGTGTAATAAAGAGTGTGTTGTGTCAAACGGAGAGAAGGAAAGGCTGGTGCCCTGGGGCAGTCACAGTGAATAGTTCCATTACTAAATTCCTGTAATAAGGGTTGCAGCTATTACATGAAAAGGAAAGTACAAAGATAAAGTAAATCTTTAAATATGTTCCTGTTGGATTTGCTGCTGTCTGGAAAAGAGGAACAGTTTCAGTGCTACCTGGAAGTAAAAGCTTATATTAGTACCTATTATTTTGATTCTTGGTCGCTTGATGTGATCCAAAATACTAATACAAATGCAAAATGTTATTGTTCCCTGTTTGGTAAATGGCAACACTGGTGCTATATGGAAGGAGAAATATTTCATGTTAGTATATTGTTATAATTTGTATTTGGTATGTCAGTCATGTAGCGCTGTTTGTTTGTTTGTCAATTCTTCTGTCCGTACGGCGTAGAGGTTAACCTTGTCGACTTATTAACTATTTTATTTATTTACCTACTAGCTGTACCCGGCATGTGTTGCAATGCCAATCAAAGAAAGTGTTGGCTTTGTAATTTCGTTTCTTGAAATGCCTTTGGAAATAATCTTTTTTCAATTTTTGTTAACTGCCTCTAAACTATCGTAAAATGGATAAACTAATTTAAGAATATTCGTGGGAGCGCGCACAACTATTCACCAAAGTTTCATCGCAATCGGATGAATGGCATATGAACGCATACGGGATTTTGTTCAAACGATACGCGTGCCGTCACTCATTTGTTGAATCTACTCGTACGCTACCTACTCTAAAATTGATTTACTAAGCCTGAAACCTTTCCTGGAGTGTACTCAACGATTCACCAAAGTCTCATCGCAATGGGATGAATAGTATATGAACACATACGGTACTTGATTGGAGCGATTCACGTGCCGTCGCTGTTTTGTGCGCTACCTATTGTAAAATGCATGTACTAAGCCAGAAACATTCCCTGGAGTGTACACAGAAACTCACCCAAGATTCATCGCATTCGCACGAATGGTATATGAACGCATACGGGACTTTGTTGAAACGCTTCGCGCGATCTCGCTCATTTGTTGAATCTACTCGTGCGCTACCTACTGAAAAGTGGATGATCTAAGCCAGAAACCTTCCCTGATGTATACACAATATCTCACCCAAGTTTCATCGCTATTTCACGAATGGTATATGAACGCATACGGGACTTTGTTGAAACGCTTCGCAAGTCGTCACTCATTTGTTGAATCTTCTCGTTTACCACCTATTGTAAAATGGATTTACTAAGTCAGAAACCTTCCATGAAGTGTACCCAACATCTCACCCAAGTTTCATCGCTATCGATGTTGGGATATGAACGCATACGGGACTTTGTTGAAACGTTTCACGCGTCGTCGCTCATTTGTTGAATCTGCTCGTCCGCTACCTATTGTAGAATGGATTTACTAAGCCAGAAACCTTCCCTGGAGGTACACAACATCTCACCCAAGTTTAATCGCAGTGGGATGAATGGTATATGATCGCATGTGGTATTTGTTGAAACGAATCGCACGCCATTTTGTTGAAGCTACTCACGCGCCATCCATTGTAAATTGGATTTACAGTGCCTATAACTTTTCCAGAAGTGTGCACAACAACTCACCAAAATTTGATCGCGATCGGATGAATTGTATATGAACGCATAGCAAACGGGTATATGGAACTGCGCCCATAATCAGTGGTATTTCCAGATCCTTTTAATTAGGCCGATTGAACTGCGCCCATAGTCAAGTGGGCTGTTAGCCGAAGGTCGGTTAAAGGGGAAGTGACGGACTGTCTCCCACCACTAGCTTCTGCACTGCTGAGAATAAGAGGTAGTCCCCCGTCCCGATAAGCAGCTGTACTACGGAAAACTCATTTCCATTTAGATTTGAAAAACAAATAGGTCTTAATAAGTTTCTTCTAGAATGCTGGTTTTGAATTATTTAATTATGTTTTTTACGTATTACCTGTAATTTGTTTCTTTAATTGTTAATTTATAATAATTGTATTTGATCGCGAATTTGTTTATATTTATTTAGCCTGCAAGTGTCACAACTTCGTTTCTGAGAACGAATTCCTGTGTTTCATATTTGTCACCTACATGTTTACAGGGTAATGCACCAAAAAAAGTTAAAAGTGTGTAAGAAAAAAAACCACTTGTTTCCAAATAGGACTCTTACACTGCTTATGTATTATTTTGAATAATAATAATAATAATAATAATAATAATAATAATAATAATAATAATGAAAATCCACAGCCTTTTTCATGTCATTGGACAATAAAAAAAATCTTCTAAATGTAAGATTACCTCAAACTAGATTATTAAACATTTGCAATAACAAAACTATTTTTAAAATATGCTTAGGTTGTCGAAATCATCCCAATGTACCAGTTAATGTTAGTATTCCTAGATAAAAAATTAAATATGAGCCTGTTTTGAAAACTGTAGCTATTTCATGTATCCCGGGCCGACACTAATCTCTTATCCGCAATCTGGACCGGGTATATTTAGTTGTTCG
The DNA here is from genome assembly GCA_946902985.2 of Meconema thalassinum. Classification (NCBI taxonomy): domain Eukaryota; kingdom Metazoa; phylum Arthropoda; class Insecta; order Orthoptera; family Tettigoniidae; genus Meconema; species Meconema thalassinum. The sequence goes on along the minus strand of OX336388.2, from coordinate 42,939,733 downwards.
CAATCCGGACGGTTTTTGACTTGTTCGCAATCAAGACACAACCGATTTTAAATGAGTCACTTCAAATTCACACCACTCGACACAACATAATTCGGTAGAGGGGAGGAGGGAGGGAACCTACCTGACCGCTCTCAATGAGCACAGTTCCACTGTCACTTTTCGAAGGTTGATGCTAATGACCAGGGTCATTAGTGAAGCTTGGGCGCAGTTCCATAGGGGCAGATAACCCCGAAGTTCCACCCCTTAAAACAACAATAACTAACTAACCCATGATACAGAGTAAATCGTTCTTGCCTAGTGACTACCTGTCCATCAATGGTGCGGCGTTGACTATCATGATACAGTGTCAGTCGTTGTTGCCTAGCGACAATATGTCCGTCAAGTTATTAGATTCTATTTTCGTGTGACCTTGAATAAATGAATTTACACAATTATTTTAATACACGGATGATATAAGTAAGGTGGGGTTCAATCGATAATGCTTGACGGTCATTACATTTTAAGACAACAAACATCGTCGTAGCGCAAATACTTCCCGAGATATTTCAGTTTTAGTAAAGGGTGAAATTTCAAAACTATTTTAATATATAAGATTAACAGGTGTACAGACGATATCAATATTAGTATTAACAGGTGTACAAACGATTTTTATTAGTGATCCTACTGAGCATCTGATATGTAATGGCAACACTGTTTTCATCAGCGATCTTGGTAGTGATCGTTGTAATCTTGTAATCTATTGTTGAGCAGTCTTTGTTGTATAAATCTTTAATATTGTAAGTCTCGAAATAGCCGATATTTGTGAATACATTAACTGTTTCCCACATTCAGTAAGTAATACCGCCCTAAAAGATGTTTAGTAGATATTCATTCATTTATTTCCAATTGGGTGTGTGTCCCCCGGTAACAAATTGCGTATACATAACAATTAAACTGGAGTGTTTACTCAAATCGACAGTCTTTTCTTAAACACACCTACTGTATAAGTTTGGGGAAAAGCTCTATTACTGCGATAGGTAGAGAGTTCCAGTTATCAATGGCACGGTTTGCGAAAGAATATATACCATAGTTTGTACGCTGTGGTTGTCGCTTAACTTTGAAAGAATTATCACTCCTACTCGTGTAAGTAGGCTTTCCCATACGTTTGTTAAGCTCACCCCATGCTAGTTGATTTGTATGTGTGTTGTACATAGTGCAGAGTCTAGATTTCATCCTCCTAGCCTCAAGTGATTCCCACCCATGTTTCTTTAACATACGGGTTACACTGCTCCTGGGATTAAAGTCACTGAGCACAAATCTAGCGGCCATTCTTTGTACCATATCCAACTCATTGATGAGCCCTACTTGATATGGATCCCAAACCACCGAGGTGTATTCCAGAATAAGTCTTACAAGTGACAAATATCCTAATTCTTTAGGAACTACACATCCTACATGTCTACTCCATTTCATATCATTCCTTACGTGAACGCCCAAATATTTGCCAGAATCTTCTTCTACAAGTATTTCAGAGCCAATGTTATATTGAAAATCTTACCTTCGCCATTTCCCTAATTTTATGAGACTACATTTTCTTGTATTTATTTTCATTTTATTTTCAATCGCCCACTTATACTGTACACCAGTTTCAGGTCATCTTGAAGTGTTGCGTTGTCTTGTGAGCCATGTATATTTTGATATATTACACAATCATCCGCAAAAAAATTGACAGTCACTGCAAATCCCATTTGGTAAGTCATTTATAAACGCCAAAAATAAGAAATGTCTGACCACGCTGCTCTGAGGGACACCCGAAGTTACGGTAATTTCATCCGAGAATAGGCCTTCGACTTTCACTTTCACTTTCTGGGAACGACCCGTAAAAAAATCTTGGATATGATCAAAGGTGCTTCATAAAATCAGGCTGCAAGGGGAAAAAGTGCAACTCAGTGCTTCAGAACATTGCAAGAAGCTTGCGGGAGATAAGTCCTACCTTATCGAACTATTGCAAGTTGGGTAGAAGCCTTCCGTCAACACAGCGCCCGTGCTGGTTGACCCGTTGCTGTAACTGACGATCCCCATGTTCAGGCTGTAAGGCTATTATTGGAAAAAGACAGGCACTGGAAATGTGTGGAGATTTGCAAGGACTTGGTATTGCAGCATCGTCTGTCCATCACATTTTAAGAAAAAAAGATGAAGATGCAAAAAGTTTGTGCCCAATGGGTTCCGCACTCTAACCGAAATTGGAAAGTGGCAGCAAATGGCGACAGCAGGAATGCATTTGGAGCGATATGAACATGAAAGTGAGGCCTTTCTTTGGCGCGTTATCACAATGGATACGATTGTATACACCTGAGCTGAAATGACAATCAAGCGAATGGCGACATACAGAATCACCACGCCCAAAAAAGATGTTGAATATTGCAGGACCCTTTGAAACTGATGAATATTGTGTGTTATGATCTTGGTACACACTGTACATCATGGTATTAAAGTAAATGCAGACTACTACTTGCGTAACTTGGAACATCATTTGCGCCCAACATGGCACCGTAAACGACCTCAGGCCTATTGTGTTAAAGTCTTTTTGAGAACTGTATTTAAACTAGGATTGTAGCGAGTCCCTGTTGCTTATAAGAAGATTCACAATTTGAATCTCGTTACACTGTTGGTTTGTTTCATCCAATATTTTGTGAATTACTTGAATATTGGTATATACGCACAGGTGTACAATTTAGAATAACACAATCTAATAAATAAGGAAAATTAACAATAAAGAGGGACGAACCTAGTGACAAGGCGACTGCTGTGCCTGATATCTCCACTGAGGTAAGTAAACATATACGGTACTGTGACTTAGCCCAGGGCGCCAGGAAACCTGCTGTGTCTGATATCTCCACTGAGGTAAGTAAACATATACGGTACTGTGACTTAGCCCAGGGCGCCAGGAAACCTACTGTGTCTGATATCTCCACTGAGGTAAGTAAACATATACGGTACTGTGACTTAGCCCAGGGCGCCAGGAAACCTGCTGTGTCTGATATCTCCACTGAGGTAAGTAAACATATACGGTACTGTGGCTTAGCCCAGGGCGCCAGGAAACCTGCTGTGTCTGATATCTCCACTGAGGTAAGTAAACATATACGGTACTGTGACTTAGCCCAGGGCGCCAGGAAACCTACTGTTTCCAACAAACATAAATATAGAGCAACGGATATCCTCTCCCTCTCAGTGTCAGACCCATTAACTTGTGCTGATCGATGACACTAAATACTGACTGACATTATGAGAATTGTAGGCTTTAACTTAATTGACTTTTATTTTCAATCATACTAATCAGTAGAACATCTAAACAAAATTTCAAAGCATGGCATCAATAACAGACCAACAACCGTTTCTATAGTTACCTCGGTTGAAGACCTTAATAAAGGAAAAACAACTAGCACACAATGACAAAGAAATATGACATGGCCCCGTATACATATATTGTAATGTTGATACTCCCCTTTAATTCGAGAGTTGAGAAAGAATTATTACAAATTAGCAAGAAATTACAATACATAAACAATTAATTCTCTAGGTGAGAAGTGCCCTTGGCAGATACAGTATATATCGTCTTAGGTTGGATATGTTATAAGTACCAATCGACTTTTGGTCATCATAAACCTCATAAGCACACTGTCCAATGGCCTTCCGAACAGTGTAAGGTCCCTGAAAAAAAAAATGGAAATATTTTGATAAAAACTTTTGCTCAGCATTAATTTGATGAGGTACCAGAAGCAAAACCTGTTCTCCTATCTTAAGCGAGTCAATGCCTTTGCTCTTTGTTGTCGAGGTTGTTTATTAACTGACCTGACTAAGTTCCCTCGGGATAACTCAATAACTACTTCCTTCTGGACGTTCTCCCACATCTCCTACTTTCTTTCCTTCTTCTGATTCACCTTCTCTTTCCTTCGTTTTTTTTTTGTCTTCTACCTTTTCCTTTCCTTCATCTACTTCCTTTCCTTCTTCACTATCTTTCAAATTACCTGCTTTCTTCTCTTCTTCCGCTTCACCTCCCTCTTTTGTTTCTTCTTTCTCTTCCGTGTCTCTATGAACCTTCTTCTCAGGTCTATCTTCCAAGTTAACTCTTTTCTTGACACCAGAAATGTCAATACTTTTAGGCTCATTGTCATCATCATCAAAGTCATAAACAACTTCCTTTACAACGTTGATCAAAACAGCACCTTTGGACTCCGCAGCAGACCTATCAATTACGGAGTTCAGTCTTAGTTTAAAGGCTCTTGATTTTGTTCATGGTAATTATCGTTTTCCTGCCCTCTTTGCCTAACTATATTACGTTCTCTACCATTTTGATTTTCTTCTTCTCTCCTATTATGATTCTCTCTAGGTCTCCGCTCATGGTTGTAACGAGTATCCTGGTCTATCCGAGAATTACCACCATTATTCCCTTGTTGATTATTCGTTCTATTTCCTCCTGGCTTACTTCTAGTGTTCTGATTATTATGGAGAACGCCCTCCCCTTGATTCCTGACTGAAATATTATTCCTTGCTGATCTTCGAAGGACATCAAAGCCTTCCAACAATAGTTACATGTCTTTAATACTAGTGACATTCTGCATACATTTAGCAAGTATAACCTCTTCAGGAAAATGCTGTGTCATCCTTCGCACAAAATCTTCCTCGGCCATATTCTGATCTAAATTTCGACTAATTGAAACATGAGCCGAAAAAATATTCCATCATGCTGATTCCCTCATCTTGATGATATCTCCCACTCATTAATTTATCCCGTCCAATACCCTGGATGCGACTGTTCCAAAATTTGACAACAAACGTCTCATTTAATTGACGCCTAAACGATATACCATCTCTATATACCTGGTTCCAATGTATTGTTTCGCCAACAAAACAATTGGCCAACAACTCATCCACCACTGCAATTCTATCAACCCTTCTTCCAATGCCTTACTAAAACGTTTTTCTACTATTTTCATAAACTCCAATGGATTAAACTAACGACCCTTAAATTTTGGTATGTGCAAGTCTTTGATTAAGTTATGACTAATATAACACTGATTGTTACTAGATTGACATCTCAGTTGCTGTATTCAACCTTTAATCCACTCATTCTGACACAACATGTTCTCTTCTACTTCCAATACTTTCTGACCATTGAAGCTATTGCTACGCTCTACCAAAATAATCTTCTCCTCTTGCCTTGGGTTATCCCCATTGGCTTTGGTTACATCTGCTTGAACTTCTTTAATAGTCACTCCATTTGTTTTCATAAGACCTCTGACCTCTTTGTTCATACCATTTACTTTATCAACAATTATCCTAGTTAATGCAGCTTTCTGTTCCTCAACTTTGCAGTTTATCTCTTCAGTCCTATTACTGACTTTATCAATTCTCTCACTCTATTCCTTTTCTTGATTATTAAGTTTAACTCCTAATGCAATGACATCCTTCTGAATCTCTGTTATTCTACTTCCTAAATTTTCTTCAAATTCTCTTCCATTCTCACCTGATTTTCTGCCAATTTCCTGTTATCCTGTCTCATCTCTAATAACAGGTTCAGAATGTCTTGAATATTCACTGCCGGGACATAAATAGCATTACATTCACTACCAATATGTATCTCATTGTTCACTTCAGATTCTATCCTCTCTGTTGTTATGCCTATTTGATTGGAACTAACCTCTAAACCAGTAGTATCAGCTCACTCTGTCAAGGTGGCATCATCGCTTGAGTTAATTTCGCTATCCGACTTGCTTTTGTCAGCCATTTTATTGCTTGTGGCAATCTTCCTATTCCTAATTTCCAAGATGTTAGACTCATATTTTCTCCTACTCATAACCTAATATAGTTCCACCTTAATTGTCATTGTAGAATGTACTCAAGTTTCAGCCTCAGCCAGATGCCAGATCTTCTTCGCGCCCCACGTTGGTGATCCAAACTGTGACTTAGCCCAGGGCACCAGGAAACCTTCTGTTTCCAGTAAACATAAATACCGAACAACGAATATCCTCTTCCTCTCAGGGTAAGGGACATTATTTTGTGCTGATCAATGGCACTAAATACTGACTGACATTATGATAATTGTAGGCTTTAATTGACTTTATTTTCTATCATATTATTCAGTAGAACAATTCCAAAGCATGGCATCAATAACACATCAACAACCGTTTCTAAAGTTACCTCTGTCAAAGACCTTAAGAAAGGAAAAACAACAAGCACACAATGACAAAGACATATGACATGGCCCCGTATACATGTATTGTAATATGTCCATATTATTTCTCGGATGTTTGTGTTTCAATTGAGACGCTTGGACCTCGTGGTCATTTATCCAAGTTTACTTTGTTGTGTGTATATTTTTTTCTGATATAACCTCTGTTATTTTGATGACTGTTGAAGGGGACTTATAATTAAGGATTGGAAAGGAGACAGCCATTGTCCGACATTCGCCTAGAGAAAATGTGGGAGACCACGGAAAACCACTTCCATGATGGCTGAATTGAACCGACTTCTTTTCAGTTCTACCACACGATCATTTCTCCCCGGTGTGAAGAAGATATTGAGGTGGAAATTGCCGTTAAAGGGGAAAATAACCACTTTATTAACAGGACATGGTAAATTAAATTCGTATTTCTTTCGTTTCAAAACTGAGCACAGTCCTCTATGCACGCGTGGAGAAGATCAAACAGTCCATCATTTGTTATTTTCATGCATTAAACTGGATAAAGAAAGGGAAATATTTCGGAAAAATGTTGGTCAACAAATGTGGAAAATGGTCATTCGAAACGGAAAAATTAATAGATTAATAGAAGGATTTAATTGTACCTATGTATTCCTTAATTCACTGGAGATAGACAGATTGTAGAATGTCACTTTAAGTATTGATTGTTCATACTGTAAAAGAAATATAAATTAATGTTAGTGCGATATAGACATATTCTACTGTAGATAATATAGTTCAATAATAGTGGTTGCGAATATATAAACACTAGCAGGCGTTGCAATGCCAATTAAGGAAACAAAGTGTTTAGGTTTTAATTTTTTTATTGGCATATATTTTGTGTTTTCCGTCTGGTAGTTGCCAACATGTCGGATACAAAATACACCAGACGACACACGTAACGTTGCAATTATGCGAAAAGAGAAATAAATAGGCTCTTGTGTAATATTTGTAAATAATGCTTGTATGAGGCTAAGGTGCCAACTTCACTTTACCGCAATCCTCTGTAGTAGGTTTAGCGACTGTCTGCATGAGAGATACTAATTAACTAAAATGGGTGTCTGGACTAAACCATTGGTCTGCACGAAACCATTGGTCGCTACTTGGTTAGACGAAGCTATTGGTTGCTACTTGGATAGACGACTGTCTGGACGAAATCATTGGTCGCTAATTGGTTAGACGACTATCTGGACGAAACCATTGGTCTGGAAGGAATCATTGGTCGCTTCGTGGTTAGATGACTGTCTGGACGAAATCATTAGTCCCTAATTGGTTAGGCGACTCTCTGGACAAAACCATTGGACTGGAAGAAATCATTGGTCGCTTCTTGGATAGATGACTGTCTGGACGAAACTATTGGTCTGGACGAAATCATTAGTCCCTAATTGGTTAGACGACTGTCGGCACGAAACCATTGGTCTGGACGAAACTGTTGGCCGCTACTTGGTTAGACGACTGTCTGCACGAAACCATTGGTCAGGACGAAATCATTGGTTGCTATTTGGATAGACGACTGCCTGGACGAAACAATTGGTCGCTAATTGGTTAGATGACTGTCTGCAGGAAACCATTGGTCGCTACTTGGTTAGATGACTGTCTGCACGATACCATTGGTCGCTAATGGCTAGATGTCTCTCTGGACGAAATCATTGGTCGCCACTTGGTTAGATGACTGTCTGGACGAAATAGTTGGTCACTCCTTGGTTAGACGACTGTCTGGACGAAACCATTGGTCGCTAATGGCTAGATGACTCTCTGGACGAAACTATTGGTCGCTACTTGGTTAGACGACTGTCCGGACGAAATCATTGGTTGCTACTTTGATAGACGACTATCTGGACGAAATCATTGGTCGCTAATTTGTTAGACGACTGTCTGGACGAAACCATTGGTCTGGAAGAAATCATTGGTCGCTTTGTGGTTAGATGGCTGTCTGGACGAAACCATTGGTCTGGAAAAAATCATTAGTCCCTAATTGGTTAGGCGACTCTCTGGACAAAACCATTGGTCTTAGAGTGTCAGGCACTCGCTGGACAACTGAAATAAACTTAAGTCAAGCCGCTGAGTCTTCGGTAGGGTGTCCATCCCCTTATCTCCACTAAGGCCCTTGCTCAACAGCTTATGAGACTCCGGCAGGGTGTCCATCCCCTTAGCTCCACTAATATCTTCCCTGGCCCTTTCTCAACAGCTTATGAGACTCCGGTAGGATGTCCATCCCCTTATCTCCACTAAGGCCCTTGCCCAACAGCTTATGAATTGTTTGGAAAATCCGTTTCATGTACCTGAGTTTCTAGTGAACAAATATATTTCACTTGCGAAAAAATATTTTTCTTTTACAGTAAGTGACAGAATATGTAATTTTAAATAAATCAAGTAAAGTTATATTAAAAATGACATTTTGATCAAATATGTAAAATTAAAAACACAGAATATTAATTTTAAAGTAAAAATATCTAAAACAAATGCCATTATGATCAAATATGTAAAATATGTAACAATAAAATGTAATCATTTGATATTTAAGGTTCTAATTCATGGACATTTATCATTTTTAGTTGTTGTGTAAAAGCTAAGGAAAGGAATATGTATTTATATAAAAATCCTAGCCCTGATGATCGGTCTAGGTTGTGAAGTTTCGGGTATGTTCGGTTTGCCCCGCTGCGTTGGTGTGTCTCGGTGCGTGTCAAAAGATCGTGAAGGGGGATGGATGATCGGTTGCGGTCGTGAATATTCGGGTCGCTTCCTTAGCCCCAATAGGCTGTCTCTAAGCGCTAGTGTGCATAATTAATGGCGAGAACGCAGACACAGCTGGAATTTCATCTATATAAGTCGTGCTCCTATTTGGAATGGAGGGATATATTACTATATAATCTCCAGATACCATTACTACAGGTACGGTATTTTGGTTAATTTTTGTACTTTATTAAAGTTATGAGGGAGTGATCAATGGTTTAGTCCAGACACCCATTTTAGCTTATCAGAATTTTTCGTCCACAGTCACCGGCCGGTAAAGTGAAGTTGGCACCATTTCCTCATACAAGTATTACCGGTACCGGTAGGTAAAAATACAAATAATACATAAGAGCCCAAATATTCCTTTTTTCATATAATTACAACCCTACGTGTCGTCTGGTGTATTTTGTATCGGACATGTTGGCAACTACTGACGAAAATGTGTGCGCCTCATTGTGAGCGCTCGCTGTGGCAGTTTCATATACTAAATATGCTATCAAACATGGCTGCGGTTGTTAAACTAGCAATAAATAAAAACGCAGACCAAGGTTACAGTAGTAGGCTGCAGTAGCGTAGCCAGGATCGACCAATTGGGGGGGTTATAGTTACTCAAGCCGAATAATTCCACAAGCATCGTCAACGGCTTAAATTAGTTCCCTGACATTTTAACGAACCATGGTCAACCCGGCCCAGAGGACAAATATATCTTTCTCTCGCTTCCCTTCAAAGAAAATTTGATAGTTTTCATTTGAAGTGGGCATTCTGTGTTTAAGAACGCCTATTCGTTAGCTGCCACTGATTCGCAAAGCAGCTTGTGGCAAGGATCATGTGAGATCAGTCGTGTGGATAGGTGTGTTATGCGTCAGATTGTCCCCGCCTCGCCCTAAGATGTTTAAGGTTTACTGTGTATTTGGGAATAAGGGAACCGAACATAAGATTGCCGCATTCGAGAGTTGCTCCATTTCACTCCTTTAGGTTGCATAGCCTACATAAGATAGCCGCTGGTAATACTTCCTCATTTCATCCTTTCAGTCTCAATGATAAGCTTGCCACGGTGGGTGAGTGGGTTGCGTGTCGGTCTACTAACCCCAAAATTGCAGGTTCGCCCCTGGCCAGTGATCTTTGAAAGGCGGCAAAAATACGATACGCATGTCATACGATGTTGGCATGTCAAGGAACCCATTTGAATTCAGTAGGCCGAGTTCATAATGGCAAAACTAATCTCGGGAGTTTCCGCCAACACAAAGTTCCTCATTTCTCTACTAGAAAGCGCTATAATGTTCCAGGAGCTGAGATATCTATTATCTAACCTCCTTGACTTTCATAATGATTCAGGAACAACGAAATTCGACATGCAAGCTACCCTCTGGGTGTGAAATTGCAAAGCTTGCACCAGGCACCCGAGGCCATACGATATTATTATTAGTCTCAATGATGAATCATTATTCCCTAGCACATCAGGTCGGGCGTAATGATCAAGAAGGATTTACTGTTATTGACACTGTGCACTTCGAGGGCTATAGCCTACTCGCAATACGGTACCAGTATTACATTTGAAGGATTGATGTACCGGTAGGACTATTACAGTATATAGCAGGTTATTTAGACGAATACGTGCGTATTTAATTAATTTGAAAGTGAATTTCTGTGTTCTTGTTTCCTACACATAATGGAGGGGCAATCGTTGATCAAAAGTGAGACGGAGTGGTCGAGACAAACAGATGACTTGGCCGACATTGTAAGTTGTTTTTTAATTCCACATACCATAGGCTACTTTGTATCATTACAACCTTAATACTTGTCACCAAGCAGTGGACTAATCAGTATCTGTTAACTTAGCCGGCTTCACCAAACGTTAGAAGGCCATCAGTAAATTTTAACTCGTTGGCGTTTCACCAGCACATTCGCCGATTGCTGTTAGCAAACGAATCGTTATGTTTAAGGGCTGTACAAAACTCATTGAAAGATGATGATTGAGGCGGTATTTGTATATTCTTTGGTGTAATGAAACAGGCCGTTAACTGCAAAAAGCTTATATACTCCTTGGTTAGAAACGAACACGAGGAAAAGAGGAAGAAGAGCTGGGGACTAAGAAATGTTCTTTAAATAAATAAATCGTACTTGTTCACCCTTATCCACTTGGTGGATGAGTTTCGTGAAATCGTTGAAAATAAGAGGACTGATGATGTGACGTCTAGGTAGTCTTTTATTGAACTAACTACATGTGCTATACCGAAATGCATCACCTAAATAAGAAACAGTAGCCTACATATATTACTTATGAAGAAATAAGACCTTTTCAATTTTCCCGTCTATTCAATACTTTTAAAAGTAATGCCTCGTCAATTTTAACTCGTTGGCGTTTCACCAACACATTCTTCATATATTACTGTTAATACGGAACCTAAAATGAATATTATTTCTAATAAACATATATTACTTGTCAGATGGGAATTCCAGGTTTGTGCTATCATCTGTAGAACATTCTACACAGACAACTGAAATCTCATGATAAATTCTGTGTCGTCGCATTCATTAAGCAAATCCTTCGCTGTTTATTAGTTAGTGGTCTTCTAAAATGTCGTCATCGTTCAGAATAACGTTAAATGGACGCTTCATTTTGGATTTGAATGCCACGTCACGTCGTTAATTATATGTAGACACAGCAATTAGTTTTAATGGCTTGTTAGGTGAACCACAACATTTTGGTAATCGTCCGTTAACGGCCTTAAGGGAACCGGGTAGTGTAGATCAGCCAACAACGCAACTGTTTAATAAAAGCTTTGTTATTAGATAACCATGACAGGTAGAAACTTGACATTTTTACAACTTATCAGCAACATCCATGGCAGTGGTTTGATACTGAATTGTAGAAATTGAAAACATAATTGAATGATAATGAACATTTGAAAATTCTGTATTTTGGTAACTTTTTCTCTGATGTTAAAATAGATAATTGGGTGAAATCTATAATTCCTAATCTAATGTTATTGATACATCTTCTGAAGCAAAGTTATTGTTATCAGGCATTTGGTTTCTATTTTATGAATTTTTGATTTCGTCAATATCTTTTAGCCTTTATTTGAGTTCTTTATTAATTTTTAATTTTTTAAATCTTTTCTTCGATAACTTTCATTTTCCTTCGCAGCTTTTGGTTACAAAGCATCTATAACTACAGAAAATTTCAACTTGATCAGGCTTGTGGTTCCTGAGAAAAAGGTCCAAAAATGTGGAAAAGTTTAAATCTTGAGAAAATTAAGGTAAAAGATTCAGTCGTTTTATATAATTGATGGTATGCACGGTTACATTAAAATATCACTAATGGCCTCACAATTGGATTTTATACCTATGTATTATACATTGGAGCAATCGGGAAAGAATGAAGAATTGTTTGAACCTAAACACAAAAAATTGTGTTTTCGGTCATTCCACACTACTTGGTTCCCTTAATTGGTTTAACATTTTGACGAACTGTATTCTTAACATCCCAGGAGTCAACCTGCTGGTACAATCACGAGTTGAAAGTAAGGCTGTCCTAGAGGAACATAAAACAAAGGTTTTATATTTCCTCCGTGTAATAATATGTTCCATTTTCACTAAAAATTTGGTTTTGAAGATTTTAACACTCAGTATTAATGTCAATGGGGAATTAATACGCACTTAGATATGCTGATGACTCGGCACTTCTTGCCAGTAGTATTGAAAGTCTACTACTGTACATTGATAAGCTTAATATAGTTGGAGAAGAAATGGGTCTCGATCAACACCAAGAAAACAAAACTTATAGTTTTCAATCGAAGAAGAGAAAAAGTAATTCTGACACTGAAAGGGCAACAAATCCAACAAGTTGATAAATTTAAGTACATTGGTTGTCAGAGGATTTGAATCCAGACCTTGAAATTAAGACCCGTATAGAAATGGCAAGATCAACTTTTAAGAAAATGAGACCTTTATTGTGCGATGATGCCTGAAATTTAAAACTAAGACAGCGTATTGTAAAATATTTTGCTTGGTCCATTTTGCTTTATGGAGTGGAAGCCTGGACTATGAAATCGTCCATCATTAAGAGGCTCGAAGCTCTGGAAATGTGGTTTCTTAGAAGGATGCTTAAATTCTCTTGGATAGATCATGTCTCTAATGACCAGGTACTGTGGAAGGCAAATCCTCAACGAGAGCTACTGACCACCATCAAATGCAGGAAAATTGCATACCTGGGTCTTGCGTTACGTGGTGAAAAATATACAATATTACATCTCACTTTAAAAGGCAAAATTGATGGGCAACGAAGAGCGGGAAGGAGAAGGACGTCTTGTGTTCGGAACCTTCAAGATTGGACTGGAACAAGATCTATTGAACAGCTCTACAGCTCTGCTGAAGATAGACAAACACTATCCACATTGATCGCCAACGTCCGGGAGACTGGGCAGGGCACACAGAAGAAGCAGAAGAAGATTGTTTTCTAGTTCAGCAGTAACTCGCCACCACATTGCACTCAGCAGGATGGCCACACTGGTAGAGACAGAGATAATCTAGAAAACCCATCCCAGCAGTTGGCTAATTACATCTCCTTCTTTTACTTGAACAAGCGGTAAATGGCACTCATTATGCCTAAAGAAAAGACTTGTACTGATGCACTGAATGACATCTAAATCATTTTGTAGTGATCAATTAAAACTTTGAGACATTTGAATATAAAATATAAAATGGGCTTCACAACTCCAAATATGTTTAAAAAATGGGATAGATTTCTAATTTTCTTATGTTTCAAATCACCATTTCAGTGTGGAAATATATTCTGACTTTTAAAATATTGTGTGATCTGATCATTTTAAAGAACATATTTTATCGGCAGGTGTTCGATAAGTGAGTCAAGGAAAATAGACGGTAAATAACCAGTTAAACCTTTATATTCTGAACATTCATATGAAGATAGGAATAAAGAATTTAATCTCGAAGGGATTGTCGCTTGGATTTATAATTTCTAAAAACGGCCATATTTTAATCAGTCATGTTTAAGGTGATATTTGCTTGCATATTCGGGCTAATCTTAGGTCTTAAGCATCCGAGCCCTACTTATCAGCATGCCCAACCGCCATCTTAAATCTATGGAGTCACTGTTCTTTTACATTGGGCATATGAAGTGACAAATAAGTTTCTATCCAGTTTCTACATTTTGTTACTACAGCTAATTTGTAGATTTCAAGATGGCTGCTGTGCGCTATATTCAGTGAGAGGTTTTATATGTCACTCACTTCGTGGCAAAAATCGTCCTATTTACCCTATTTCATTCTGAGTTGTCGATAGTTTGCGCAGCCTCCATCATTAACGTATGGGGTGTCTTGGCTCTGCCATACTAGTCACATATACAGTCCTATCATGGCACCAACTTTCGTTACTGTAGTTCTTAATTGCTGAGAGTTATTTAATTTTATATTTGATAACGTCAAGATGTTGGCTGTGCGAAACGTGCATTCTCACGTTGTTAAGGCAGATGATCTTGTACTTCCGTCCCTTAAAACAACAAGTATTATGAGTAAGGTTCGGTTGTTTAGGAAATGTATTTTTATTTTACTACATTTTCATTAAACACTGTAATTTAGCCGGAGTTCAATGTTGCTGATTTTTAGTGGATTTTACAGAGCATATAAATGTATATTTGGGTCATTTTGATAGTTATTGTCATATTTGAACAATATTAATGTTTAAGCTCATATTGTGGTGATATTTAGGGGTAGGTGGTGGTACCACTGGCCGCTGCAGGTTTTCTGCGCGTTAGCGGCGCTAAAGATTTAAAAACTTGCCAGTTATTGCAGACAATCAGAAAATATTTAACTGTAACTAAACTTGGCAGTATAATTTGTGTCACAGTTTTTAACGCGAGGAAACATTCTGCGATAAATAGTTGAGGAAAACATTTTTATCGTAGGACTTTTCATGAAATCATCGCACATTTCAACAATTCTTCAGGTTTGATGTAGAATTAATACTTAAAACAAGATTTCTATAAGCACTCGTGAGAGCTTAATGTTACCTAAGAATTATTATTCTTGTAATTACCTCTTTTGTCGGCACATTTCATGAAATGAGGTATGTGCCAATTCCTGTTCCTTTAAAACTGGGCTAAGTACCCTAAAGTATCACAATAGTGAAAGGCAACATTTACAAGAGAAAAGGTTATGGATAACATTTCGGTAAAGAAACGAGAAAATCTTTTTCTTTTGTGAATCTTATTCATAAAACATAAAAATTAAGTACTCAAGACTTAATAATATTAGGCCCTAAGTAAAAAGTAGTGTTCTTGAACACATTGTTTTTGAAAAATTAATAATTAATTTGAAAATAATGTAGTGTACAGTACATTTCTTTAGGCCATACAATTATTATACAAATATTTAAAGTTTTAATAAGTAATCAGTGTTCTTCAAACCATGGCTACTGTGTTGGTTCAGTGTAAAAATGTTTGTTGTTTTCCTTTTGGTTTGGAATCATCGCTTTTTTTTGACACATTCATCGTTGAACCACCACAACACTCTTAAAACACTGAACTCGCGCCAAATAGCAGCACACAATGTAACCTCCAAGAAGTCCAAGCAACTACACAACCAGTCACATAACGCTTGGCACATAGCCCGGATTTTGATATACAGCAGGTGGCACTTAGACCCGGACTATAGTTTGAACTACTTGCAGACTGAATATCACACTGGCATAGGCACTTAGCACACATTTTAGCAATAGAATGGAATTTGATTGTTTTGGCACTTAGCTCAGTTTTTGTATTCAGTCGACCTTGCTTTCAGAAAACACATAAATATATCAGGTCATATTGTACCTGTTTTTGGATGATATTTCAGTGTTTTTAGGGCATATTTGGCTGCACTTTACTCGTTTCTTTAGGTCCTAATCATCTGAACCTCAATTATGAGCATTGATTCATTGGATAATAAGTTACGGATTATAATCCTTGCATGATTCACACGGCCGCCATCGTGCAATTGTTTGGCTTATGATTTTGTAAGTTGGGACAAAGACGCTTTGCGAATGGAGGTATGCATTTTCAAAATTTGGTAGAGATCCGATTACTAGGTAAGTGGAAATTTGATTTAACCCTCCGTCGGTTGCAAACAAAAAGTTACGCGATTGTTTGCGTTGTATGTGTAGGGTACAGACGCAATTTTACCTGATAAATCTAAATATTTTTTGACAGTGTAATTTATAATTTTTCAAAGGCATTCTAAAAACATGTAACCTCTTGCAAAGAGTCCATATTTTAAATAATCTAGGTAACACACATTTCAACACAACAGCACTTCACTTTCCACTATAGAATGACTAAGGTTTACACCTGTCGTCAGAGACCACTTCGTTTTATAGCGATTACCATTCTTGACCGTCACCCCGAAGATCAGGGTTCGATTTCCTGCTCTGCCAATAAATGTATTTCTGGTCTGATGGCTGGGACGGGGTACACTCAGCCTCGTGAAGAAACCGGGAAGAGGTGGGTTTGATACCCGTTTCCACCATCCTGGAAGTGGTTTTATAAAGTTTACCACTTCTATTGTAGGCAAATGCTAGGATGGTTCCTAACTTAAGGCCACGTCCGCCTCCTTCCCAATCCTCACGAGACTTACAAATACATACACTACTACAGACATCACAATAACACAGCTTATCAGACAAGTATGTATTTACTCACTCTCTTGATTATAGGAATACAGAACTAATATTTTCATCGTGATTGCCACTTCCTCAAAGTTCAGAGTGAATCAATTCAACGCAATTTTCATTTTCTGGGTCTAAACTCTCCTTACTTGCCACTGTTTACACACGTCCAGATGTACTCGGTTATACACGATCGGTCGCACTGTATCTCACATAGCAACTGTTTACACGCGTCCAGATGTACTCGGTTGTACACGATCGGTCGCACTGTATCTCACATAGCAACTGTTTACACACGTCCTGATGCACTCAGTTTTACACGATCGGTCGCACTGTATCTCACTCAGCAACTGTTTACACACGTCCAGATGTACTCGGTTATTCACGATCGGTCGCACTGTATCTCACATAGCAACTGTTTACACGCGTCCAGATGTACTCGGTTGTACACGATCGGTCGCACTGTATCTCACATAGCAACTGTTTACACGCGTCCAGATGTACTCGGTTATACACGATCGGTCGCACTGTATCTCACATAGCAACTGTTTACACACGTCCAGATGTACTCGGTTATACACGATCGGTCGCACTGTATCTCACATAGCAACTGTTTACACGCGTCCAGATGTACTCGGTTGTACACGATCGGTCGCACTGTATCTCACATAGCAACTGTTTACACGCGTCCAGATGTACTCGGTTATACACGATCGGTCGCACTGTATCTCACATAGCAACTGTTTACACAAGTCCAGATGTACTCGGTTATACACGACCGGTCGCACTGTATCTCACATAGCAACTGTTTACACACGCCCAGATGTACTCGGTTATACACGATCGGTCGCACTGTATCTCACATAGCAACTGTTTACACACGCCCAAATATACTCGGTTATACACGATC
Organism: Meconema thalassinum; assembly: GCA_946902985.2. Taxonomy (NCBI): domain Eukaryota; kingdom Metazoa; phylum Arthropoda; class Insecta; order Orthoptera; family Tettigoniidae; genus Meconema; species Meconema thalassinum. The sequence goes on along the minus strand of OX336388.2, from coordinate 42,922,208 downwards.
GGTCGCACTGTATCTCACATAGCAACTGTTTACACACGCCCAGATGTACTCGGTTATACACGATCGGTCGCACTGTATCTCACATAGCAACTGTTTACACACGTCCTGATGCACTCAGTTATACACGATCGGTCGCACTGTATCTCACTCAGCAACTGTTTACACACGTCCAGATGTACTCGGTTATACACGATCGGTCGCACTGTATCTCACATAGCAACTGTTTACACACGTCCAGATGTACTCGGTTATACACGATCGGTCGCACTGTATCTCACATAGAAACTGTTTACACACGTCCAGATGTACTCGGTTATACACGATCGGTCACACTGTATCTCACATAGCAACTGTTTACACGCGTCCAGATGTACTCGGTTATACACGATCGGTCGCACTGTATCTCACATAGCAACTGTTTACACACGTCCAGATGTACTCGGTTATACACGATCGGTCGCACTGTATCTCACATGGCAACTGTTTACACACGCCCAGATGTACTCGGTTATACACGATCGGTCGCACTGTATCTCACATAGCAACTGTTTACACACGCCCAGATGTACTCGGTTATACACGATCGGTCGCACTGTATCTCACATAGCAACTGTTTACACACGTCCTGATGCACTCAGTTTTACACGATCGGTCGCACTGTATCTCACTCAGCAACTGTTTACACACGTCCAGATGTACTCGGTTATTCACGATCGGTCGCACTGTATCTCACATAGCAACTGTTTACACACGCCCAGATGTACTCGGTTATACACGATTGGTCGCACTGTACCTCACTCAGCAACTGTTTACACACGTCCAGATGTACTCGGTTATACACGATCGGTCGCACTGTATCTCACATAGCAACTGTTTACACACGTCCTGATGTACTCGGTTATACACGATCGGTCGCACTGTATCTCACATAGCAACTGTTTACACACGTCCAGATGTACTCGGTTATACACGATCGGTCGCACTGAATCTCACATAGCAACTGTTTACACACGTCCAGATGTACTCGGTTATACACGATCGGTCGCACTGTATCACACAGATACAAACACAAGACTGACAATGAACGTGACGAGCAGGAAACCCCAAAGGGGAACACTTAGAATGGTGACAATGAGCTACAGGGTGAACAATCTCACCGCTTGTGACATAATACATTATGAAATACGCATGTATCTCACGTAAAAGGGTTAAGGGTCGGACATTTTTGTGGCCGCCATTTTGTTTTGGATACGATGGTGGCAGTATAATACATGACACCGATGTGCACTTTGCTAGTGCTTCCTCTGTACCAAATTTGATACACTGAGAGTCATTTTGTGAGATAAAAAACTAACTTCCGTTCTGTGTGTAAAGAGGCCTACTGATCTAAGTCTTGTATTTTGCATTGTGTTTGGAAGAAATGCAAGGAAATTTGGAACCAAACAAAAATGTTAACTTTATCTTTTGATTCCATCGGAGTAAGCTAGCAAGTTATGTGTAAGTTGTAATTCCACCTATGCAAAGAAATATATTTGTGAAATAAATCATTTCTCTGCAGGATACTACTGACCTTACTGGGGACATTAAGACTGAAGAATGTCCCTCACCAGAGTTTGTTCCATGCGTCAAAATAGAAACAGCATCTTTGGATTTTCAAGAGGTAAGACATTGTGTTACTGCCCTAAGTCTCTTTACAAGACATGACATGTTCACATGTTCTTCATCTCCCTTTCACCAAATGTTATTTAGGGATTACAGAAATATTTTTCACAACAGTATTGATGATAAGTGGAAGCGTTCGGCAGAAAGCGCAAGCCTTTAGATGAAAGGCGCAGAATTAAAATATCTGACCCACGTGAGACTTGAACCTGATGTTGCTCTGACCTCTCAGCTAATCTAAATTCTCATTGGCAAAATTGATATTATGTGAAGGACTTTTCAAGAGTTCAAACGTATACCAATTGTAGTTGGTTTGGCCAGATGTATGTACTCTGGTCAGGAGGCAGAAACAAGATGCTCACTTAAGGAGAACACAAGGGAGGTGGCCATCCTGGAAGTGGCTTAAGTGGTTTTCTACTTCTCCTCCAGGCTATTGGTGGAATGTTTCCTAACTTATGGTCACTGCCGCCCCCTTTCTAATCGTTCCCATCACAATAACACAGGTTATCAGGCAAATTGCACACACGAAGCTACAGGACCATGACATTGCAAAGCCCCTGTAGAATCAACAACAGTTGTTTTGAGCCCAAAATATGTACCTATAAGATAATTTAGCCCCAAATAACATACCTATTGACTGTGTGGATCCTTCAAGCAATATTGATAACTCTAATAATAATAATAATAATTATTATAATATCATATGGCTTCGGGTGTCGGATGCAAACATTGTTAATCGACGCCCAAAGGGCATCTTGCATGTCGAATTTTATCGCTCCTTGAAGCGCTATGAAAGTCAAGGAGGTTAGATATCTAAGCTCCTTGACACTATAGTGCTTTCTAGTAGAGAAATTAGGAACTTTGTGTTGGCGGAAAATCCCGAGATTAGTTTTGCCATTATGAACACGGCCTACTGAATTCAAATGGGTTCTTTAACATGCCAACATGGTATGACATGCGCATCGTGATTTTTGTCGCCTTTCAAAAATCACTTACCATGGCCAGGAGCGCACGTGCAAGCTTGGGGTTGGAAGTGCGACACGATAACCACTCACCCACTGTGGCAACACTCAACAAACCACAATGGATTATTTCTAAGCTATACATAGGAAGATATTTATTTTATCATGGCCACTGTGCGCTTTATTCAGTGTGATAAACGTATCTCTAACATTACTCCTCTTCTATCAAGTTCTGCCTTAATTGTGCTGTGACATCCGTGTACATGAATAGCATGTCCAGCCACCATCTTGAATCCATGGAGTTATCGTTCTTTTGCTTTGGGCATACAAGGTTCTATTTTTATTTATACATTTTTTGATGTGTAACATCTTTCCATTCGGTTGCTGGATATGTTTGTGGGAGTGATTTTGAAAAATCGGACGGAAGTGGATCGGACGGAAGTGTGTAGGACGCACTGCTAGCAGTGGTAAGTGGAAACAATGAGCGCGCATTGTTGGAGATTGGTACCATGACGCACTGCCGGCCATGTTGAATGTATACCACATATGGATTACTTCAAGGTTTGAAGGCGCCATTAAGAATATTCCTACAGTAAATCATCTTCAAGTTGTCGTTCTTTGGTGTATAAATATTCATTATATCATATTTGCTGAAAACAGTTATGATTTATTAAGAGTCTCTTTTCCAATCTCTGGGTAAAAGTGATAGTTACTTCCCGAGTAAGTTTGGATCAACACTTCCATACTGAACAGTAAACGCTCATGCGAACCACATGTTCAAAATCTTCGTATCAGTATTTAAATATGATATGCTTTAATAATGAAACATTGTAACTAGTCGGCAAAGCCGGTATTATGATTCTGCACAATGGCTATTCAGATATTAACCCACATTGCGGTAATGCAGTGATCAATATGATATATATATATCGATTTTTTATACGGGAACTGGGCTAGCCTTTCGTAGGAATTCCCTTTACTGTCAAGTAGGCGTATTCATAACTAATTTAAAACTCAATTCCACGCAGGAACATTATCGAAAAAAGCAAAGTATTAATGGAGAATTACAAATTACTTCCATATTATTACCGGCACGTGAAAATAAGTAGGCCCAACTGTCTGGTACTCTAAATATCTGTGGTTGTAATAGCTGTTTAGTTAGCCCCTTGGTCAGCGAATCATTAGGTCTCGGGTTCGAACCCCTGTCCCGGCAAATGTTTTTGTTACCAGATTATCGATTTAAACGATTTCTATCATAACATTATGTGTCATTTTAACAGAATCTACATGAAATTACGATTTATCTCATTTTAATTACAATAGTTTGCACCAAGCAGGAGTTGGGAAATTTGATTTTATTGAACATTAAGTTATTTCTAGTAGTCTATAGATAGGCTAGAGACTATGGTTTCATTCCACCTCTTAATTTACAATATAATATGTGATGTTTGTTCAAACAAGTGTGACAGTAGCATATCTCCAATTCAATCTATACATTCATCATAGTACCAGTATGAAAACGGAGCGTAAATTAACATTTTAGGAATGTCCAAGCTGAGTAGTATACGAGTATAATAACATGTCAGATGACTTCATATACATTTCATCTCAATTTCATAGTAGGATAACATGTTACACATCATATGCGACTACTGTAAGGCTCGTATCTTTTTTTATTTTTATAGCAGCTCTCTGATACCAAAAATTATTTATGTGAATATTTGAAGATGGCCTCTGTGCGATAATCGTTTGACTAACGCAAGTGAGAGGTTTAATATGATGCTCTTCTCGTGGTAAGATTCGTCCTAATTTCCCAATTTCCCATTATGATTGTAGGGAGAGTTTAGGCCTTATATGCTGTTCTACCTTGCTACTAATTTTCTTAAGTGTAGCTCGTAAGTGTTGCTAGTAATTTAATTTTATATTATATAACTTCAAGATGGCGGCTGCGCGCAATGTGCACTCTCATACGTTGGTAAGAAACAGTCCTCAGAATTGCGAGGATTGATTCATTAGATCATACGTTACGGATTATAACCCTTGTATGATTAGCACGGCCGCCATCTTGCAATTGTATGGCTGATGACCTTGTAATTGGGGTATATGATGCTTTGCGCATGGAGATATACTTTTTTCAAATTTGGTAGAGATCCGATGACTAGGTAAGTCGTAATTTGATCTAAGCTTTGTACATTCTAATGGCCGCCTTAATGCTTTGGATAAGATGGTGACGATATGAAACATGGCACTGAGGTGCTCTTTACAAGTGCTACCTCTGTAACAAATTTCAAACACTCAGTCATTTTTTGTCATAAAGAAGTAACTTTCTCCTGATGTAGGTCTTCTATGATGCATTGTGTTTGGACCGGGTCGTCTGATAGGCTTAAAATTGACATTTTTCTTTTAGCTTTAAAGAATCTCCCATCTATCTTGAAGAATTTGGTGTGCCAATTATTGTGCTGAATTGATATTTGATGCAATAAAATTAGGTTTAAACAAAATGTTTTAAGGCTATAGTGTAGCTACTAGTCAGATATTCTTTTTGTGTTTTCCGTAATTCATATTTGTTCCATTTTCTCGGGAACTGATCAATGTATTTGAAACTTGGTAGTCTCTAAGACCCTATATAGATCTACTAGTTGGAAGTAAATTTATTCAGGTACCTTGATTAGTTCATGGAGCCCAGCTTGAAAAGCACTGACAATTTTACAGAAAATATCAGTTTTCAACTAGGATATAAAAAAATAAAATAATACTCGACTTCTGTAAACAATAGGACAATGTTTTTATTTCAGTAGCTCAAAACAAGTTTAAATATTATGCATGCAAAGTTTGTTGGGTCTGGTTTGAGTATTTGCTCAGAAAAAGGGACATGAGTTAAGGGAATTTTTAACAATATATTTCTTTAAGATAGTGTTTGTAATGCTCTCTCTGACACACAATATTCAACATAGAAGCTTCAAATTGTACCCAAAACATGATGAATGTACTCTGAATACACCAAAAGAACATTCAAGGAAATATCTATTGTAGTTTCTGAGATATGTAACTAGACATCAGAAGTTACATTATTCTATAGATCCACAGGTCCCGGTTCCCTTAGTAAATGGGAACCAAACAAATGTTAACTTTATTCTTTGATTCCATCAGAGTTATGTGTAAGTTGTAATTCGCAAAGGAATATATGAAACAAATAATCTTTCTGCAGGATAATACTGACCTTACTGGGGATATTAAGATTGAAGAATGTCCCTCACCAGAGTTTGTTCCATGCATCAAAATAGAGACAGCATCTTCGGATTTCCAAGAGGTAAGTCCCTTATTGTGTTACTACTTTATGCCTCTACATCATATCACCAAATGGTATTCAGATTTTCACAACAGTTGGTCGGTTGGTTCCTCAGTTTAGGGGCTGCGACAACCCGGTCATGTAGCCCCGTGTACTTTTGATTTGTGTAGAATCTGTCTGATAACCGGTGTTAATTGCGATGGCTTTATTAGCGCGTGTCATCTGTTTTTAATTCATATAAGGACTGCATACATTCGATTTTCAAGTAGTTCCAACGTTTGCTACCAAACGCCACCGTCGACGTCCAACTAGTTCTGAACTTTGTTACTAGATGCCACCGCAGTCGGCTCCTGGTGACGAACGTTGGATCGTAAGAGCGTTAGTCAAAGATAACCTATAATTTAGCTTCACAAGTTCTTTATCATTCCATAAATCTATGACAGGGGACCGCCGGCTTTACTTCCCCTCCGAAGGAAAGCATACTGAGGGATTTTAACGCTCTTCAAAAATCCGACGACTTCGGACGGTTTTGAACCCGTGACCTTGGGCTACCAACCACGTCACCGAAGCAGTATTAATGCTAAATGGAAGCGTTCAGCTGTTATGTCGTGCAATGTAGAGAAAGGCAAGCCTTTTGATGAAAGCCGGAGAAATACAATACCTGACCTATGTGGGACATGAACCTGTGAGCTGCGGCCGAGCATCCTGTTGCTCTGACCACTCAGCTAATGGGGGATACATCTAAATTCTCATTTGCCTATGTTATATTATGTAAAGGACTTACATGAAGGACTCGGCTGGATTTCAAAGGTATACCAATTGTTCTCGGTTTACAAAATGTATGTAGTGAGGTCAGAGGGCTGAATCAAGGTGGGTTTCACTGCCTCAGCCATCCTTGAGTGGCTTTCCCTGGTTTACTACTTCACCTTCCAGGCAATGGCTGGGATGGTTCTTCTTCCTAGCATTTATCCCAAATTGCAGAGTCTGCTTTCTTGCACCTTTGCTTCCATTTCTGCCGGTCTTTGGTGTCCCTAGGTAGAACATTCATCGTGCGCATGTCTTCCCGTGAGGTGTCCTGGGTTGTCCTTCAGGACACAAATCTAGTGCATTTTGCAGCTTATGAATAATTGAATCGCTCGTTTTTGAAAGGCACTAAGTCCAACTTTGAGATAAACTCACAAAAAACTGTTTTCCGCTCTTGTACTGAAATATGAGACGTAGTATTTTGTATGTGGAAAGTGCACACACACACACGTCGATATAATGAAACATAAACAGCATTGTTCTGTATGTTACTGACATTGTTATTGGTAAAATGCGTAACTGGACTTAACTTAGTCCATTTTAACGAGCAGAACCTTTCAGCGAGGAATATTATTCACTTTCATAGTTTATTTCCTTAATTTCCTCAATGAACTGAAGCCAGAAAAAGAAAGGTAACATGAATGTAATAACTGTTATTTTCTTCGAGTTGAAACGCACTAACTGCTGGACTAAGTTCCTTTCAACACGGACTAACTAACTTGACGGCTGTGGTAATAGCACAAGCCCTGCCAGGACATGGTTCCATTCAACACAAAACATGCATCTTGCTTCCTAGGACGCAAAATCGCGGTAAAAAAGATTTGTTAAAAATGTGGACTTAGTGCCTTTCAACAACGAGTGATTCAATTGTTACTGCGTAACACATGGCCAAACCATCTCAAACGACTCTCAGTTATTGGAGCTACAACAAATGTTGCCAGAACATCCTCATTCCTGATGCGGTATAGTCTGCTGTAGTAAGTCCTTGCGACCAGCGAATCATCATCATTTCCATGACAGGCAGCTGTTGTACATGTCTCTTTGTGACTGGCCAACATTCAGATCCATAAAGTGCCACCGGTCGAACGTTGGCTTTGTATATCTTCGATGTCAAGTACAATGGCACCTTCCGATCGGAAAGGGCTCCAGTGACTTGGCGCCATTTCATCCAAGCAGCGTTGATTCTACTTCTGATGGCGCGAGACCATCCGAGCGGATCAATGTCCCTGGATATTTGTACTCAGACGTGTTGCTGGGATGGTAGTCCCAATGATAGTCCCAGTCCTAATCTGTCCAAGTACATTGACAAGGCTATAAACGTAAAAGTAATAAATATGAGATGAAAGTGAGAGAATTTTATAGTAATATGGAGAATTAATTTAATCCTTTTAAGTACGGCTTGAGATATCTCCCTTTTTACCGTAAATCATATTGTTTTTTTATGTTGTGCTTTCATAGGCTAAGTACTTCTACCCCCTATTATTGCAATTCCTTCAGTGTCAGGGAGGAGGTGAATATAGATTGTTTGTGGCAATAATTTATACACCCAGATGCCCTTCTGCCCAGCCCAAAAGCCTCCGATGGTCGAGCTAGACAATTAACATCAGTAGTCTCGTGGATTACAAACGTAGGCCATTTTTTAATGTTAGCTACTTTTAAATTTATAAGAAGGATGGAGAGTGATTAATATTCTAACCATAGACAAATGCATGAAATACCAAATATTTTGACACAGCATGAATGACTTATTTAATTTGAACTTTTAAGAGGAATTCTCTGCCTCCGTGGCTTAGGCGGCAGCACGCCGGCCTCTCACCGCTGGGCCTGTGGTTCAAATCCCGGTCACTCCATGTGAGATCTGTGCTGGACAAAACGGAGGCAGACAGGTTTCTCTCCGGGTACTCCGGTTTTCCCTGTTAAAATTTCATTCCAGCAACACTCTCCACTATCATTTCATTTCATCTATCATTCATTTAATCATTGCCCCAGAGGAGTGCGTCAGGCCTCGGCAGCCGGCACAGTTCATATCCTCGCCGATAGATGGGGGCTTCATTCATTCCATTCCTGACCCGGTCGGAGACTGGAAGCAGGCTGTGGATTTTCATTTTCAAGAGGAATTCTGTAATATTTCCCGCACCCACAGATAGTGAGAGGCGAGGGGAATCACCAAAATCAAGCACCCCGAAGGGAACAAATTACTACCTCGTCCACGTCGTTGTTCCTGGGTAACGTTAAATGTAGTCTAGGAGTGCATTGCGGGAGGGTTAACGGTGTCACATGATATAATTTTCAAAAATATCAAAAACTTTACTTTGATTTTCCTAATCTGATGTGCTTTTTTTTTAGATATAACCATTTTTCAACAATTTTCAACTAATATTCATTTTTCCCGATTACGGCGCCATCTATCATGAAACAAAATAAAATGTTTCATACAAAAGTTAATTTTTTTCATGGAGAATCCAAATCTGCAATAAAAATAGCGGTTCCAATATAAGGTTTCAAAGTCCTGACCCCGAGGGTGGTGCAGGGGAGTCGAGCTTTATGTTATTGGATGTCCCTCTTTGAGGTGAACAACTTTTATTGCAACTATTTCGATCCGATTTGTATTTTTCCAAATATTCCGGAAAACAGTTAGAATAGGGAGAAGGGGCATATGACCTTGCTGTTCCGCACCTTAAAACAACCATAACTATAATAGGGAGTAGGAGAGAAGTTACTGTCCCAGCATTTGCCTGGCGATGAAAGTAGGGAACTATTTCAAGTTTGGCCGATGCTGGAGAGTATACCTACTTATTTAATTGCAGTGTTTCATGAAAAAGTGTTATAAAATATTGTATACATGATGTACCTGAATAATTATACCTTCATTCCCAAATGGGGTGCTGGTACAAATAGTCACTTGTTACTCCATGAACGTTTACAAATGGATGTTTATTTTATCTTAATCCTTAAAGATATAATTTCCATGAAGCTGTGATCTCGCTTGGACTTTAGAGGAGTGATGGTGTACTCTAAGTTACAGAACTCGGGGATCTCTGGGATGTGATGGACAGTATGAAGCTAGTGTCAGGGAGTCGTCAATTAAGCTGCGAAGTACGATTACAAATGTTTTTATTCGTGAACAATATATGAGATGATAGCAAACTTATAAATTATTCCATCTTATCCCCAGGATATGAAGGAAGAAATCCAGCATGAAGGAATGGATCCAAGTGGAGAACATTTAAATGAGTAAGTGGACAACAAAGTGTTCTTCCTCCTTTATGAATGTATAACTGGAAATGGATAGGGTTTCTTTCGAGCAAAATATATGTGTTTTTGTATCTGCCTTTGAAATTATTTTTCTTACTGCCAGTCTCATTATAGACGTGGCCGCTTCGGTGGCGTAGTTGGTAGCATTCTGAGCTTCTATGCCCAAGATCGCGGGTTCAAACCCGGCCGAAGTCATCGGATGTTTTAAGACTGTTAAAATCCCTCAGTATGCCTTCCTTCGCAGGGGAAGTAAAGTCGGCGGTCCCATGTCATAGATTTATGGCATGTAGAAAAAGCTTGCCACGGTGGGTGAGTGGTTACCGTGTTGGACTACCAATCCCAAGCCTGCAGGTTCGCACCTGGCCGTGGTAAGTGATTTTTAAAAGGTGACAAAAATCACGGCATGCATGTCGTACGTTGTTGTTATGTTAACGAACCTACTTGAATTCAGTAGGCCGTGTTCATAGTGGCATAATTAATCTCGGTTTTTCCGCCAACACAAAGTTCCTCCTTTCCCTACTAGAAAGCGCTATAGGGTCAAGGAGCTTAGATATCTAACTTCCTTGACTTTCATAACGACTAAATTCGACATGGAATCTGCCCTCTGGGCGCAAATAACAAAGCTTGCACCCGGCATGTAGAAGAACCTTCCCCTAACTACAATTGTCTGAAGCTGAAATTTGTAGGTTAGATTTGATTAACACACTAGTATTTCCAACTTTCGTTGCCAGGAGCAAGTTGCGGTGGCATCTAGTTGCATTTGGAAGCAAAAGTAGAAACTACTTGAAATTGACCGTCCGCAGTCCTTACCTGAATTACAGATAACACACACGACTACATCCATCACAATTAACACCGGTTATCAGACAGATTCTACTCAAACCCAAAGCACATGCGGCTACATGACCGCGTTGTCGCAGCCCCTAAACTGAGGAACCAATCAACCGTTATAGAAGCGGATGTTGATATTAACATTCTATTTAGCAACCCACAAATTATCCGTTCTCATACAGTTTTCACCGACTGGCGTATTTAAGAAACATTCGTTAGTCTGCTCATATGAGCTATTTCTGACTTGTGGAAAGCCCTTTAATTTGATTTGAAGAATTATACATACCGCAGGGATAAGAATATGACTGTGATATTAGCTTTGTAAGGAACGTCCCCTACTTTAAAACCTCTCCAGTTTGCTACTGTGCCTTTTGACTCTTTTGTAACCAAAATTGCGAGCGTAAATAGCATCCGCATCTCCCGGTTCGCTAGAAGTAAATCCAATCAAATATCTGCTGCAACGTATTTCTTGGAGAATTTAAGGAATTTGCCAGTTCTTTATTTCCTATATTCGTGTTGCAAGTACCTATATTATGAGTTCAGAACATACATATAAACCAAGATAACAGAACATTACGTGTAACTAAGAGCCAACGTCTGTGCCCAGTGGCGGGCAATGTCAACAGCATGTTGATGGGCACAAGATACGCTGTTAGGTTTATCAGCAGGCTCTTGGTACACACTGCCTGGAACGCCTCTGGGGTATTGGACATCTAGGCCATGCTTTTTTGAAGCTTCTTGTCATTCGTTGCTCGTTAAGCCTGAGGTGCTAATCAATAACCCAGGATGTTGAATGACTGTACCTCGCCATATGCTTTAAATATGGTCACTCGAATGGGGCCTTGCATATTGTCGTCAATGTTGCAGATACAAGGTCGTGTGGTAATTTTCTTTGGGCCTAAAACTCTGCAATGGCTTTTAAGTACAGGTATATGAATTCTCCGATTGTGATCTGACAATTTCTTCTTTCGCTTAACAGCTGATGTTCGCCCACTGATAGCGCTAGCAATTTCATCGATATTCCAACTTTGCTAATCATGATATGCATTAATTTTGTGGACATTAGATCTCAAATGAGGTTTACTTTTTGAAAACATCAGTCTTTTTTTTACAATACTCACAGCACCTAACTATTTTCCTGAAATGCTCTTTGCTTCTGAATTTGTACCTTTTCGCTCATTTAATTAGTTTAGGACCTAGTGCATATTGTGTGGATATTTGCGGTGTGTTTAGTAGAAGCTACGAGCAGTTTAGAAGCGTGTGTGAGAAAGCGCATCTCGTTTGTTAACTTAACGTCATGCTGAAATCTGTGTAAACCAAGGTAGCACTTGCCACCCGGATATACAGAGTACCCTGCTTTCATCCTGCAGACCATTATGACATCGTCCAAACGGGCTACGAACCATCGGATATAAACAGTTCATTTTAGGACCAAATAAAAATGCACTTGTCGAAACAGGCCATAGCACATCTACTGTAAACGGCAATAAACGAAGAAGAAAGTACCAGTCTGGGGATCGAACCAGCTACCAGGCGGTATAAACATGTTGAACAGTATGCTAGAAACGCTCTGTAAAGTTCCAACGTTCGCCGCTAGGTGTCAGTGGCTTCTATGGTAGCCAAAGTTGGAGCTACTTGAGATTGAACGTGATGGGGAGCCTGCCCCGCTCTGGCCATTGGCCGCAATATGACAAGGTATAATACACTCGTGTCCGAAAGTTAAGCATAAGTTTCGAATAAGCAGGGCAACAGGAAATAGACCGCAAATCGCACGACATATGCACCTACCAACCTTACGTGTTCACTCTGTATAGAAAAGGAGTATTCCCTGAGTTGACTAGGTGTGTAACCGCAAGGTAAACACAGTCAGTGCCTGCGCTCCGTATTCCCTCAGTCGTGTTTGCCCTGTTATAATGTGCGGAGTGTAGCCTCGTGGTGAACGTGACACCATAATGGTACAATGACGCCATTTGGACTACGTTTTGCAGGGTAGAATACTCGGCCGCCTGAAAGCAGGCCAGACACAGACCGAAGTCGCCGTATCCATGAATGTGGCACAATGTGTCATTTGCAGGCTTTAGAGACGATTTCGAGACACAGGAGGTGTTAGTCGTAGGCCAGTACCAGGTCGAGCAAGAGTAGCCATCCCACGGCAGGACCGATATCTGGCCTTAACCGCCCGACGAAAAGACAATTGTGGGTGGACCTTGCAGCCGTGTCAGGGGTTGCCGTTTCCCGGCAAACTGTGTTCCGGAGGCTCAGCAGGGCGAAAGTCTTGGAGGGTCCTTGGTGGAGACTGACGGGATGCAATTCGCCTCCTCAATGCACCCAGGCATGATCTATAGGATTCAGATTCCTAGACCTCGATGGCCAGTCCATGCGATGAATGTCTTCCCCAGCCAGAAATTCACCCACCAGAGCAGCCGGGTGCCGTCGGGCATTATCGTCCATAAGTGGAAGTCAGGACCAACCGCACCTCTGAAGAGTCGAACAGGTGTTCTCAGTACCTCATCCCTGTATCTTCGAGCGTTCATTGTGTTCCCCGGACCTCTCATGAAGGTGTGCAGGTACGTACGGCCATTAAACATGTTGCCGCCCAACTCCCATTAAAAAAGAGGAGTGCTATGTATAAACACCACTTTTTTCAGATTCATATGCTCAGACAGCTCGGATCCCGTTGTAAGGAAGATTTACACATCAAGTAATGCCGGAGGACATGATACTAGCACAGCATCAGGAAGATATTGTCCTCAGAAGCAACCTATATGTTCGAAGGCGGAGTACACCCTTACTAGTGATACATGCACAGCCTCATTCTATAAACTTGATAACATGAAGGAAGGCTCGCTATCACATAGTGGTATTAAGAGACGTGAGCCTACTCATACCAGCCATGATTTGTACACATGTAGTATATGTAGACGGAATTTTGCTCGAAAGAGAAGTTTGAAGTTGCACATGTTTACCCATGGCGGTGAGAAACCACATGCTTGCAGTGTATGTCACGCCAGGTTCGCTCTGAGAGGCACATTAAAGACACACATGCTAACCCATACTGGTGAGAAGCCACATTCCTGCAGTATATGTCCAGCCAACTTCGCACACAGAGGACAGTTGAACACACACATGCTAACCCATAGCGGCGTGAAGCCATTTCCGTGTAGTTTATGTTCTGCCAAATATACTGAGAAAAGGACTTTGCAGGCACACATGCTAACTCATAGCGGTCAGAGGCCGTACTCGTGCAGTGCATGTCAAGCCAAATTTGCTGAAAGGGGAAATTTTAAGAAACACCTGTCAACCCATACTGGCGAGAAGCCACACACTTGTACTATATGTCCAGCCAAATTTGCTCAAATATGTCAGATGAAGAGACACCTTCTAACCCATAGTGGTGAGAAGCCACACTCATGTACTATATGTCCAGCCAAATTTGCCCAGAGAGCTCAGCTGAAGACACACACGCTAACCCATAGTGGCGAAAAGCCACATTCATGTAGTATATGTCCTGCCAAATTTGCTGAAAAAGGAACTTTGAAGACACATTTGCTAGTTCATAGCGGTGAAAGGCCGTACCCATGTAGTGTGTGTCAAGCCAAATTTGCTGATAGGGGAAATTTGATGAGACACCTTTTCACCCATAGTGGCGTCAAGCCTCATTCATGTGGTATATGTCTACGCAAATTTACTCAGAAAGGACATTTAAAGAGACACATGTCAACCCATAATGCTGAGAGGTCACATACACATATCTGAGGCCAAGTTCGCTCGAAGAGAACCTTTTAAGAGCCATATGTTAATTCATAGCGGAAACAAACTAATGTAATATCTGCGATGATTATTTGCTGACAGATGACGTTTGAAGACGCGGGTCAGTTCATGGTTGCGCGAAGGCATATTTCACGTAATCAAATGTGAAAACAAAAGAGGTAAGGAATCGAAACTCAAGGCACTTCACCAGCATTAAATATCTCCGAAACTATTCCCGATATCACCCTGGAATTCTTTACGGTGATAAAGGAAACAACTAGAAGTGAACCTATGTGACCTTTGAAAAACTGGTAACAAAACCAACATGGCGGCCACGCGAATTTGCGACTTTTAAATAGATGTTTCTCGCGATTTAACCAACCAAATGCAATAAAACTTGGTACAGTATATGTTTATACACATTGTAATGCACCGACATCTAACTTGGTTCAATTGTTTACATAACCACAAGATGGCGGATGTGCGAAATATTTCACCGGCATTCTATATCTTTGAAACTATTAGGGGTATCACCCTGAAATTTTGTACGGAGATAAAGGGCACTACTGAAAGTTTATGAGACTTTCAAAAACCCTTAATACTGGGTCAAGCGAATTTTAAAATTTTAAACAAACCTTTCTCGCGATTTAATGTTCCAAACGCAATGAAATCTGGTACAGGAAATGTTTATAGACCATATAATGCACTGGTATCTAATTTAGTTCAATTGTTTACATAACCTCAATATGGCGGCTGTGCGAATTTTGAAATTAAGTTTTTATTTCTTGAGTCTTAGTCATGCGTTCGAAGTGAAAGTTTGAATAATGAACCTACGCTATAATTTTCCTTTAATGATACATGACTCTATGGCCTACACATTTAACAATCCAACATGGCGACCATCCGAAGTATTTAGACGGCTCTGAATATCTACGAATCTATTATAGAAATCAATCTGAATTTGTTTATGTTCATAGGGGCTATGAACTTAAGTTCACCTATAGGACTTTAAATAACCTGGTGATCACAAATCCAACATGGCGGCGACGCGAAGTATAAATATTCACATGGACGTTTCTCGCAATTTAACCATCCGAGTGCACTGAAACTTGGCACAGTAAATCCTTATACGATTGTTAATCCACTGGCATCTAATTTATTTCAATTGTTTCCATAACCACAAGATGGCAGCTGAGCGAAATTATAAAATCTCGTTGTTACTTCTTGTGTCCTAATCATGCGATTGAAGTTTGAATGCTACACGTACACAATAATCTTCATGTAACAGTACATAACTCTAGGACCTACATATATAAAATCCAGCATGGCGACCATCCGAAATATTTAGTCGGTTCTCAATATCTACGAATCTATTACAGCAATCAAACTGACATATTGTATGTTTTATAGTGGCAATTAACATAAGTAGGATATAAGAAAATAGGCTGTATAGTTCTTCACGGAATTACTTGTTAGATTTTATATTTTAAGATTTTAGTTTTGTTTTGATTTTACATTTTTAGATTTTACGATTTAGACTTAAGTTTTTGATTTTAGATTTTCCGAAAATTTTAACTACAAGGTCACATACCTAACCTAACCTAACTTTACCTAACCTAACTTTACTTAACCTAACCTAACTTTACCTAAGCTCAGTTCATCAAACATGTCCTCGCATAACTTAATAAATCTCACCTAACCTAAGCTAAGCTAACCTTTAAAGCTAAGCCAAAAGGCTAATGCACACACCCAAAGTATTGTTTTAGATCCCTTATTTGGGGGTGGATCTAAAAGGGAGAGTTATTGTACTAATTTATAAGGTTGTGCCTAAAAAGGGTAGCTTCCCTTGGCAGGGCAAGCTGACCAGTGTAGAGTGTTGTGGTGTGCTAGGAACTAGGGGGCGTTCCTATAAATAATGTAGTAGTGTTTGAAGGGATGGGACCCAATGTAAAGGGTCGCTGTGCTAGTCGCTCAGCTGACTGCTTATTATGTAATGGAATCTGCTCGTATCAGCCGAGTGGCACGTGCTGCTTGCTGGCAGCCGGGCCGGCTCGGGAAACACAAAGGTACCTGAGTTAGCGCTATTAGACTGCCGTCTGTCACGTCTTTACGTGACGGGAATAAGGAAGGGCGTTGGGATGTAAAGAGGCGTATAAACAGTAATGCTAGTGTAGAGTGTGGACCAAGTATTTATTGGTCTGTAGTTCTGAGTATGAGCCCCTTGTAGGGAATGTAATTATGTTCACAATGTATTACAAGTGGTGGTATACAGGTTACAAAGTAGGAACTCTGAACACGATTGACTGACTCACCTCGGTTGACACCAGCGTAGCCTCCGGCCGTCTCGATGAAGCACTGATAATGGAGAGATCCCTTGACCTCATTACGATGCCTTCTTATACTCTCTGGCGCTATGTTGTCAGCAATGTGTTGGCCCAGTTACTAGTATGTCGGTATGTGTAACCATTGTGCAAGGACTGAGCTGCTTCTTAGAGTGGCAAGCTGTCCCTGCTAAGTTTTATGGATGTTGAGCCGGCTTTCCAAGGGTTGCCATTTAGGGGATTTAGCCAGATGCCGGGGGGATGGACTCCAAGGGGTGCATACCCCTGGGAGGCTGTACAAGCGTCTTCCTTCATTTGTTCGCGTCCTCGCGAACGGGAACGGAACTGGAGGTTGGGGTGTTGACGTAGTGGTCCTTGAAACCCCCTCGTATCTCCTGGTGGCGTCGTATCGAAGTGTGGGTGTGAGGTCAGCCCGTGTTCAGAGGGGAGGGTTATGGGATGTACAGATATATGTATACACTGATATTGACATTGTGAAAAAACAAACAAAAAAATTGACATTGCGAAAGATTTGATATCGAGAAAAAATTAACATTGGGAAAAAAATTGACATTTGAGAAAAATTTAACATTAAAAAAAATTCGACATGTAAAAAAAAAAAATTGCCCTTGCTGTTGCTGGCATAATGCTAGTTTCAAAAAAAACATGGTTTCTGATGGTGATTCGTTACATAGTTGTGCAGGGAGGAAAAACCCAGGGCCGAACGGATGATTGCGTCGTCCGCCCTATCTTAGGGAAAAAGTGCTCCCTGCAATAAGAAAGGTAGAAGAAAATAGAAAAATGGGTGTTCCAGGGTATAATTTAAGGGAAATATTCAAAGTATTTATTTGTTTGGGAAAAAACGGAACACCCTGACAAATGGGGAAGTTAGAAGAAGGAAAAATGAAAGAAAACAAATCACAGACATTGTGTACATGGAATCTTGATAAACAAACAAAAATATATAGTGTTTAATGTACTATGTTGCGATTCTGACATTTAGGAATATTGTCGCTTTCCAGTGGAATAATTGTATGAAGTTTATCCTTAAAAATTATGAATTACAATGACCTTAAGTCTAGTGGAATAATTGTATGAAGTTTATCCTTAAAAATTATGAATTACAGTGACCTTATGTCTAGTGGAATAATTGTATGAAGTTTATCCTTAAAAATTATGAATTACAGTGACCTTATGTCTAACTTAAGTGCGCTAATCCCTTATAATTCTAGTTTTTGTGAGGTACCTCGCGTGCACGCTACCCGTCTGTACGTACGCTTGCCGTCTCACGGCTGATCCTGTACGGCCACTTCTTGGTACGGTATAGTGGTCGTACCGCTTGCATGTATTCTTAATACTTAATCTGTGAAACATCCTCTGTGGGTGAATGTTTTCACACTTGACAATGAGAGTCACTGCCACAAATCGGTTGCGCCCTCATTGTCGTAATCTGCGTCACATTTTGACGCCTTATGTGTTTCTATTTAGTTGATCTGCCAGTAAGCCTGGTACCCCACAGGCACCAGTCCTGCTGTGCAGATTTTTTTTTTTGGAGTGTGTAGCTGAAAAAGAAAAATGTGGTGAGTGTTTGAGAGTGTGTTGGGATTAGTGCAAGTTGACGTATAAAAAAAAAAAAATAGTACACCATCATGGCATGCCGAAAATAATATAACACTGCTATATGGTAGTGAAATTCCTGTCACCAGTTTCCTGTATCTGGTGACGATGCCTGTGAAAAAATGGCGAGGTTTAGAAAAAACATATTAGTATGACATATTCTCTATGTCGCTTCCTGTGTCACAGTTTTTACTGGCTGAAGCTCTTCTTTCTCTGAAAAAAAAATAGCATGATTAATGTTAATTCGCTGCATGACCGGGCTTACCCTATACGGTGCCGTAATGCCGTAAATGATATGTAGTTGGTCTTACCCCGGTAGCGGAATTGTGGTTACCGGGTGCCGATATATTCCACTTTGATTATGCCTATTGTACTATATTATATATTATCCTATATTATAGTGTATTGTCGGACTTACCCTGATGCCGGGTTTGGCGGTCATCAGGAGCCGACCGGCGTTACTTAATACTACCTATCTTAATTATGGTCTAATAATAATAAAAACATGCTATTTCTAAGCCGAGAGGGTTGCCTTAATCTATTGCCGAAATGTGCTGCGCCATACCTGGCAACAGCGGTGAATAAATTTGCTTAATCCTAGGTTGCGTGTCAAATGCAACCGTCTTACAACTAAATTTGGCCTAGGACGATCGCCTGGGGCAATTAAATCCCCAGGACACCACCCGCACGAGCCCCAGAAACACCGGTTGTCTCTAGGGTCGCTAGATTCCGTCCCCTTAATTCTAGGTGTCGACGTCTATTACTAGTACTAATATATTCGCAGGCGGCTTACGGTGCCACTAAGCTAACCGTTTCGCCCGCTGTACTTCCTTGTTCATGACCGTTTGCTGTTCCGATTTATCGTAGTTGAGCCGCCCACTTGGCTCCTGTGAGCTGCGCGCACTGCCCCTCTCTTAATGCCCTCTGGTTGCCCGATGCGTCGCCATTTATGTGGGCATTGGACAGTGTGGTCCAAAGGCATAATATTGTCTTCGCCTTTATCGGCCGTCGCAATCTGCTTTTCGCAGTAATATTTGCCTCTATGGGCCGCCGTAGTATGCTTTTCGCATTGATATATGATTTTGCCGCTATGGGCCGCAGTAATATGTATTTCGCAGTTATCTTCCACTCCAACGCATAGGAGTTTTGCTTCCCGCTATGGAAGCCGTGCCTACTTAAATTTAAACTTAACTAGAAGTCTAGTCATAATGGGGTCGTCTCTAGGGATAGTTCCCGAGGCCGGCGGTGAGTGAGCTATTTCTCCCGCCAGTCTCAGAAAGTCTCCCTGCAGGTCTCGGCTTCGATGATCGTGACACATAGTGGGTGTAACTTTCTCCGACAAGGGGGATGGGCTAATATGCACCCCTAGATCTCGATGTTTGCCCGTGTCCGGTCCCGAATGCTTTGACCTTACGTAGTTCGTCTGTTTGGTCTAGTCGTCAGTTAAGTGAGGTCGCTGCGCTGTCGGCCAACTGGGGTAAGGGTCCACATCGCCTTCCCCAGCTCTCAAAGTGTGGTTCTCCCGACCTTCGGCTTACACCGTTGTCATCAATCAGATCGTATCAGATTCCTTTGTAAGAAAAAAAATGTGTCGTAACCTGTGTAAATAGTTTAATCTCTGTGTAAAATGTAAAATATTTCCAGTGTTGCGGGGTTGTAGATCTTCTAAGTACATGGGCTACTTCTGGCCTACCATCGCTACGTCAGCTTTCCAGCAATAATGCTTTCTTTACCTTAATGGAGGTGTTAGTAGGGTCTGTAATGTCAGGTACCCTGTTATTAGGACTTGGGGGTAGTTATTTGTTGAGTGGGCTTAAAGTATGGTAGGAAGGGTTTGCGCACCTTTGGGTTCCACGTTAGTGGTGGCCTGAAACCGGTGATGCCACTGGGATGCTTCTATAGTGAGTGGAGTGGGGAGGCAATTCCCGGGATTGCAAAGATACGAAAATTCATGCAGGTTTGATATTAAAATCCCTGGTAAATGGATGGGATACTCATGCATGTGTCTGGATATGAAGTGTCTGCCTTCATGTACGGATAGGTGTAGGGTGGGGCGTAATACCAATATATTCCTTTCATGCGGGAGTGTTTAAGTACTAAAGAATGGTTAATATATATCTATGGCCTCCTCTCTCATTTGGAGAGGCGCATTATGCTTCTTTAATGTTTGCTGAGCCACCCCTAATACTCGGGTGGTAGCATCGTGGCTCAAGGCGTAGCATGCCTGCTCTTTAGACGCATGAAGTCCATCAACCCCTTGTGTGTATTTTGTAATGTAGTGTAGCTGTTTTTGGTCGTGTAGATGTGTCTGCGTTGTTCATGTTGGGCGTGAGAAGGTTATGGGAAGGGAGTAAGGTGGTACGCTGGTAGCCTGTTCTCCTGTCATCCTCCCTTGGTCAATGTTGGCTTTCTATCCGCGCCTTGGGATAGTAGAGCTGCATGACCTAATCTGGTCGGCCATTTGCAGTGTAGATGTGGCCAGTGGTCGTAGTGCGACTGGTCATGTGCTAGTCATCTGTAATGACTCCTATGCCTTACGAGCGATAAGAGAAGTTATTAGGGGGGAGATCTTGTCTGTGTGTGCTCCTAATTGTTGAGTGCGTGTGCGTGTGTGTGACTATGTACCGCTACACCACGCGGACGGTTGGTCTGTTGCAGGCCAAGTCGTAATATGTATCGCCTGTGTGGGCAGAAGGCGCCCGTGGCTTGCCAACGTCCTTGCGAACGTGCCCTATAGGCCCCAGATAAGTTCCGCTGTGTCACGTCTTGTCCATTGCCAAATGTTTTTGCAGTGTGGAAAAAAAAATGTATGGTGTTATAATTGTTATGTGTTTGTAATTTCACGGTCACTGGCGATACGCAATAGTGTCTCGTCACCGCAGTATTGCAGTGTGAATAGTCTGCAGTCAGCAGTTGGTATGTGTAATGCCAGGCTGGGAAGTTACTGTTTGTCATCCGCTGGCATGTGCCTTTCTGCACGAATGCAAGTGTGGTCATCGTTTTGGATTCCTAGCGGCCTAATGTAGCAATTTGTCCTAGTTAGGTAATGACGTCGTGTGGCCATTGTTCCCTAAGACTTGTGTCTTGTGAAATTTTCCTATCTGTGTCTGTGAAATGTATCCTCTATGCCTGGTGTAATTCGAAATTTTATGTCTGGCTTTTGGTGGGAGGAAATGTAGTATTCCCTGTTCATGCATTTGTATGGGCCAATTTCAGTATGATGGGACGCCTGAATAGCTGTTCTCCTTTGTGTCTAAATTTTTACTGGAACTCAGACCCGTGACCTTATGTCATTCTCTGTGTTTTATGTTTGCGTTGTGTTATAGGGCTTGGGGGTTTCCCAGTGTGGTTTTTGCTTGTGTTCCGTGTACCAAAAATACCATTGGATAGTTAGTTTTTGGTACGCGTGTGGTGTGTGGTCATGGGTTCGAATCCGGTTGTCTGTAATGACTTGGTGTGATCATTTCCGTGCCGCATATAATATGGCACGTTCCCGTGGATGTGCAATGCGCATATGAAAGCATGCATACCTGTGTAGAGTTTGTATTTTTTTGATTTCCCCTTGTAGTGTAATTTTGGAAGATATAGGGTCTCTAAATCGGGCGTGAATGATGCCGTGCGCTCTGCTCCGAGAGCTGTTGTCTGTAAGCGTGCAGGTTATCACTGAGGCCTGCGTTATTGCTGAGTATGGTGGTATCGGATTACAATGTCTTGCGCGCCCGCTTGTTACTTGTCCTGATAACGCTGTGTGTCCGGCACATGTGTTTTTAATCGCTTACTCTCTGTGACTGTGATTAGTGCTTTTCGCATTGTGAACGAAAAGAGGGGAATTTGTGGTTTAACGTGACCGTATCTGGAGATCATGAGCCACGGGATTTCCGTTTTACTTGGAATCCAAACCACAGGCCATGGCATTTCACTTCGGAAATCCCATATGCGTTGGCCGTACTGTAGAAGAACCTTCCATTGACTACATTTGTGTCCCCAGATTTTGTGTTATTGTGCCGTGGTTCGATTATGTCCCTACAATGGTACGAAATGTCATTATGCCCGCGTGTCTCCGGGACAGTTCTGTGGGGTGTTAGGATCGTATCCCGGTGCGGTCAGTGGGCTATTTCTTGGCTTTCTTCCCACGTCTGCCAGCGGGACCGTTTCCTTTTCTCTTAGTAGTGTGCCTCCCTGTACGTGTAGGTGTGTGAGCTTCACGTGTATGATATGCCTTTATCCGGCGGGCGTGAATAGTGTCCTTTATGAGTTTTCTCCCATGGCGCACGCTCACTATATAATTTAGGTCAGATACCTTCCTGCAGACTTTGAAGGGACCTTCCCATCGTGGCAGGAGGAATTCGGACAAGTTCTTCTTACGGGCATGATTGGAGACCATGACCAATTGCCCGGGTGTGTATTCCACGGTCTTTCTATTCCGATCGTACCGCTCTTTTTGCTTTTTCTGGGCCTCGGCTATGTTTTTTCTAGCGTCCATGCGGGCTATCTGCAAATGCTCTAGCCGAGCCGCATTGTCTGTGTGGGCGTCCTGTGGGATACATATATTGTCTATGGGACTTCTGGGTGTGTATCCGTGCAGTAGGAAGTGTGGAGAGTGTTTCGTAGCCGTAGATAGAGGTATTATAACTAAAAGTAATGCTTTGCAGGTATTCATCCCAGTCTGTTCCTGCGTCCTCTGTAAATTTAGCCAGCGCTATTCCAAGTATTTTGTTCATACTCTCCGTGAGTCCGTTGGTTTGCGGGGAAAAACTCGTGGTAGTGTATGCCTTAATCCTGAGTATCTCCAGAAACTGTTGGAGCACTCTCGAGGTGAAAATAGTACCTCTGTCGGATAATAAGGTTTGGAATAGGCCATATCGTGTAATTATGTCAAATAGAAATTCGGCTATGCTGTTCGTGTCTGCTTTGGGAACAGCCTTTGTAATCATGTATCGTGTGAGATACTCGGTGGCCACCAGGATATATTTATTGCCTTTCTGACTTGTTGTAATGGGGCCTTTCACATCTATCCCGACTCTGTGAAATAACTCTCCCACGGGAATTGGGTTGAGTAGTCCATGAGGCTTGCCAGGTCTTGTTTTGAATCGTTGGCAGGTGTGACATGTCTTTACAAAGGTATCTATGTCGGCCTTCATGTTCACCCAATAGTACTTGTCACGGATTCTAAGGTATGTTTTATGCGTACCTAAGTGTGCCCCTGCCAGTGGGCTATTGTGGTGTCCGACCATGATATTTTCTCTCAATGATTCCGGAACCGCTATAGGTGCGCTATCGTGCATGGCTGTGGGCTTAAATTTCAATACCCCGTCTTTGTCTAGAAAAAATCGCCTAGACATCCGTGCTGTCTTGGAGTCCACTTTATCCAAGTCTTCTAGTGCCAATAGAATCTGTTTCAAGTGCGGATCACTTTCTTGCTCCTGTTTGATGTCAACCACCGTCAGGGCAAAGGTGGGCATATCGTCCCAGTCGTGGTCCTTACTGTCATCCGGGGGCTCGGCTACTGGCAGCCTAGACAACCCATCTGCGTCTAGGTGCGTTGCGCCCTTCTTGTGTTTGACCACGAAGTCATATTCATACAGGCGGAATATAAACCTGTTGAGTCGCGAATTTGGGTTTTTAAATTTGTCCCAAAAAAGCAAGCTCGCGTGGTCAGTCACTACCGTGAACTTGATACCATAGAGGTATACTCTAAAATAGTTCACTCCCCACGAAAATGCCAGCATTTCCCGCTCTGTGGCAGAGTATCTAGTCTCAACGGCCGTTAGCTTCCTGCTAGCGTAGGCGACGGGCCGTTTGCGCCCTTCGGCGTCTTCCTGCAATAGGGCTGCTCCCAACCCATACAGGCTGGCATCCACGTGTAAAAATGTGGGCCTATCACTATGGAAGTGTTGCAGCAATGGAGGTGAGGTCAATAGTTGCTTCAGTGTGTTGAAGGCATCTATGTGTTCCTGCGTGATGCTGAAGGGCGTTTTTTCCCGTGTGAGCTCAGTTAGGGGATGGGCGATGTGTGCAAACCTATAGATATGCTTGCGATAGTACGAAGCCAAGCCAATAAAACTGCGCAATTGTTTCAAATTTGTGGGCATTGGGATGCCCGTTATTGCGTCAGTCTTGGCTGGATCGGGAATAATGCCCTCCCGGTTGACAATATGGCCCAATATGTTAATTTGCTGTCTGGCAAATTGACATTTCGCAGGTTTAAGCCTTAGTTTAGCTTCTCTGATCCTTGCGAAAGCCTCCTCCAAATGTACGATGTGTTCGTCAAAAGTGTTGGAGAAGACCGTTATGTCATCCACGTACACCAATACGGAACGCCATTTAAGCCCTGAAAATGTCTTATCCACTAGCTTTTGGAAGGTTTGGCTGGCGTTACGGAGACCCATCGGTAAACGGGTGTAGGTAAATAGTCCGTTCTCTGTAACGAACGCCAGCTTGTGCCTATCTGGTTCATAGACGGGGATTGAATAGAATCCGCTATAGCAATCCATCGAACTGAACCAGCTAGCTCCACCAAGGGCGTCCAAATAGGTGTCTGCCCTTGGTAGTGGATAACTATCATTTTCGACTAACTTATTGAGCCTCCTGTAGTCAGTACAAAATCGGTGCGATCCGTCCTTTTTCTTGGTCAGCAGAACTGGAGAGGAATAGTTAGAAATGACTGGAACAATGACCCCTGCCTCGAGCATCTCTGAGATCTGGGCATCGATGGCATGTCTCTCCTTCTGGCTCACTCTGAAGGGAGGCTGGTGTACTGGTCGGTCACTAGTGAGTGTGACGTGGTGTTCAATGAGGTCTGTCACAGCGAGATCCTTCATTGAGTGGGCAAAAATATCTCTGTTGGTCTCCAGGAGCTCCCTGAGCCTTTTATTTTGCTCCGGAGTCAGGTCCTGCCTGTGGTTCTGGTTGGCCGCCTTATCAGTGTGTGTGTTTGTGTATTGGCTGATAGTGTGCAGTGTGGGGGCCTGATGCTCGTGGTTTTCTCGCTCCGCTCGAATCCCATCTCTGTTCCTGGTGTATACCATGGGATGTGTGGTGAGCCTCTGGTCGTGCTTTAAAAGCATCTGACCACTAGCGAAATTTATGCTAGCCTCATATCTAGCGAGAAAATCCATGCCAATTATGGCTGACGCAGAAAGGTGTTCGATAACGAACATGGGGTGCGTTGTGGCAAAATGGTCTATCCTAATATGTATGTTCGCTACCCCCATGTTTTCCAGCGCCTGAGCATTGGCCGCTACCAACCGAATGCTTCCCGTGACACCTTGTATTTGCGCCTCGGCAATGTGTCGTCTATTAACACAACTTACGGCTGCCCCGGTATCAATTAGGGCCTGCACCCTGTGGCCATTTATGGTGGCGTGTATCGTGAGGGCCGATACCTGAAATCCACTGCCCTGCACCGATGTGTTGTGTAAGATGTATGTTGTTGTTGTTGTTGTTGTTGCCGGCGTGACATTTGTGCTGGGAAGGCACGGAGCTGTCCGCTTATCGTACCAGGCACGCTTCGCCTCTAGGCTTACTTCCTGTCCTGAATACTTTGCCCCGGTCAGCAAAGTGCGTTTGCCAAGTACATTGCCATCTCCTTTAACCGGTCTTGCTGTGAGACTAGGAGTCTGCTGGCGAACGTTTAATGTATTAATCGTTCCCAGCCTTTGTGTAGTTGTGTTGTTGTTGGTTTCTTCCTCTCGGGAAGGTGTGTCTGCAAATGTGACCCTGAGCTTGCCTTTGTTACCCCGCCTTTTGTTCCAGGCGGTCGCGAGTTCGACTCCTGTTGCTGGCTTCCCCATGCCGAGCGAGCTCGCGTCATGCGCCTGTGTGTGGTCAATTCCCCCCCCTGTGTTGTGGTGAAGGGGGTGGGGTTTTCTGTTTGGAGGGTGTGGGCGTGTTCTCGGGCTGTTTGCTTCTGATCGTGAGGGGTGTGTAATGTCCCGCCTTAGGGTTTCCTGTGAAAAGTACGTGTAGGTCCCTATTGAATCCCGCAGTTGAGAATAGCGGAGGCGAGTGCACATCCGTGTATACATGGATGTTGGCTTTGAGCACCTTGCCGAGAGCGGTTACCTCTACGGCACTGCCATAGGTGCCGTCCTTATCCATGTATTTTCGGTAATCCGCCCCAGTCTGGAATGGGTTTTCCCGCTCGTCCGACACAAAGTCCCGGTACTCTTTCCAGTTGGCCAAGATATGTTTGACCGTTTTCTGTCTGTAGTCCCCATGATAATCCTCGGTATTCCGGATTAGAAAGCTCATGGCCCTAAACAGACAGTTGCCGTCTCCTTGCACGGGGTGTGTTTGGAAACGGTCCGGGGGCGGATCGTCAGCCTTAGTTTTAGCTGGCTGCTTCTTCCCCTTACTCTTACGAGTTTTCTTGGGGGAAGGGCCTTTCTTGTGTTGTGTTGGGGGAGGAACCTCAGCTGCTTCATCAGCTAGCCGAACCTCCCCGTCTAGGCGTTTTTTGAAAATGTGGGTGTACGCCTGCCTGTAATGTATGTGCGCCCCCCTCGGGGTGGCTGCGCCAGCTCCCCGCTTGCGGTGTGTGTCTAGGCGTAGGGAGTATTGCCCCCCTGTCTGTCCTGTGGGGTGTTTCATCCCTGAACTCCCTCGGGTATTCGTCGGGGAGGGGGTAGTGTTCTGGGCCCTTCGTGTGTTTGTCCATGTTGTCCCTTTCTCTAGTGGGTTTTCTTCCTTGTCGGTTATTGCCCTGTTGTCCGTTATTCTGTCTCCGCCAGGGTGGGGTGTATGTCTGCTGCTGCTGGGGCGGGTGTTCCCGTCGGTTTCCCTTTTCGCTATATTGGTCAGCTGCATACCCCTGTCTGGTCGAGGGTGGGTTTTCTCGCTGTTCCCAATTTCCCTTGTACTGCGGGGCCGCATAGCCTTGGCTGCGTGGGGGCGGGTTCTCCCGATATTCCCCATTTCCCCTGTACTGCGGGGCTGCATAACCTTGGTTGCGTGGGGGCGGGTTCTCCCGATATTCCCCATTTCCCCTGTACTGCGGGGCTGCATAACCTTGCCCGCGTGGGGGCGAATATTCCCGGTACTCCCCATTTCCCCTGTACTGCGGGGCTGCATAACCTTGCCCGCGTGGGGGCGGGTTTTCCCGGTACTCCCTGTCTGCCCTGTATTGTGGGGCAGCGTAGGACTGTCTATGTGGTGACGGGCTGTTTCGTCGGGGGATGTCGTGGTCGTACTCCTCAGGGTAGTACTCCCGTGTGTACGGAGATGGTGAACGCCTTGAGGGGTATGTCGGCTCTGTGTCCGTGTATGCTATCGGTGAGTACCGAGGAGGGTAGTGTGGCCTATCCTGAGGGGGAGGTGTTGTTGCCCGCTGTGGAGGGTAGTAATTTTCTTCCCTCCCGTAGCGTCTCCTCTCTGTATGATAGTGTTCTCGTTTGTCTGCTTGCTCATCCCTTGGCGGTCTCCCGCCCGCTTGGATGGCAGCTATGGTCAGCTTCTCCATCCTGTCCACTAATTCGTCTATTTTGTCATTAGTGTCGTCTTTCCGAGTTTTGAAGTGCAGATCCACGGCTTTTTCCGTAGCCTTTTCCGTGATCTTTCTCCCCTCCTCTATGGTCTTTATGTTATTCAACATATGTTGGACCGTGAGGTTGTTCATGATGCATAGCTTTTCTACTATGGCTGGTCTGAGGCCCTGCATTAACAGCTTGACTTTCTGTTTATTTGTCATTGCTGCATTGTACTTTTCGCACATTATCAATTTAACATTGATGTATGCCTGGGCGCTCTCTTTGGGTCCCTGTGACCTCTGTCTAATCTGGTCATAGAGATCGTCATCGTCTGGTATAAGCTGGAACTCATCCTTCAACATTACCGCGGTTTCCTCCCATGTGGCAGCCTCTAGTGCGTCCTCATGGAGCTCATACCATGTCATGGCCGCCTTTGTGAGATAGGCAGGAAGGAGCCGTTTCCTAACTTCCTCGCTCCAACCATTGATCCGGGCCGTTCTATTGAAGGCCTTGAGGTATTCCTCGGGATCCTGGCCTTCCCCCGTGAACTTTGTGGGGTGGATCATGGGGTATTCAGTGTGTCTATTCATCTCGCTTTCAGCTGTGTCTCGTTGGATGTGTAGTGCTTCGGGTCTGTTTGTGCCGTTCACCCCGCTGTCGTGTGCTGAGGTATTTGGGCTGTTTAGAGGGGAATTAGCCTCGCTTCCCGTGTACGACACCTGTGTTACGTTACCAGGTGGCTCGTCACCTGATATGTCTGTGCTGATGGATGGTATATTGTCGTACTGTGTGGATTCGACTATGTGTACGGTTCTGTCTAAATCCTGTTTTACTGTTTCCAAAATAGTGTGGATGTCAAGAACCGCTTCTGTCGTGTGATTATTGGCTTTAATAGTGTCTGTCTCTAATAGCTCTGAAATGCGCTCGAGCAGGTTACTGGCTTTCTGCTCTGTGATCTGCAGTTGCTGCAACAATAGGGGATGGAGTGCTGGCAGGCAATCTACCTCACTAGCGCTGGATACCGGTGACTCTTGTGTGTGTTCACTGGCCTGGGACCGTGTAAAATGTATAACTTGTGCTGCAGCGGCAGGGTGTTGAGCACGGATCTGTGCTGTGTGGAATTCAAGGTCCCTGAGAAGTTGTACTGCAGTCTGGTCAGTTATTAAGTCACTGTTCTTAATCTTTAGCTTCGGCAGGAGTGGAGTCGTACTAGCCGACAAATGGTGTGCAAAGTCTCTTAATGTAGTTCTAAATGTGGACATTTAATTGAAAAAAAATGTGTGACGCAATATGAGGTAAAAAAAAAATTTTCACTATTTGCTTGGCTACGTGCGGTTAGGATCGTCTTGACCGCAGGGATACGTTGTTTGTACCCCTAGGGCGTTGTTCTAAAACAACGTCACGGTACTCTGCGCCTCCACCAGTGTTTTAGATCCCTTATTTGGGGGTGGATCTAAAAGGGAGAGTTATTGTACTAATTTATAAGGTTGTGCCTAAAAAGGGTAGCTTCCCTTGGCAGGGCAAGCTGACCAGTGTAGAGTGTTGTGGTGTGCTAGGAACTAGGGGGCGTTCCTATAAATAATGTAGTAGTGTTTGAAGGGATGGGACCCAATGTAAAGGGTCGCTGTGCTAGTCGCTCAGCTGACTGCTTATTATGTAATGGAATCTGCTCGTATCAGCCGAGTGGCACGTGCTGCTTGCTGGCAGCCGGGCCGGCTCGGGAAACACAAAGGTACCTGAGTTAGCGCTATTAGACTGCCGTCTGTCACGTCTTTACGTGACGGGAATAAGGAAGGGCGTTGGGATGTAAAGAGGCGTATAAACAGTAATGCTAGTGTAGAGTGTGGACCAAGTATTTATTGGTCTGTAGTTCTGAGTATGAGCCCCTCGTAGGGAATGTAATTATGTTCACAATGTATTACAAGTGGTGGGTTACAGGTTACAAAGTAGGAACTCTGAACACGATTGACTGACTCACCTCGGTTGACACCAGCGTAGCCTCCGGCCGTCTCGATGAAGCACTGATAATGGAGAGATCCCTTGACCTCATTACGATGCCTTCTTATACTCTCTGGCGCTATGTTGTCAGCAATGTGTTGGCCCAGTTACTAGTATGTCGGTATGTGTAACCATTGTGCAAGGACTGAGCTGCTTCTTAGAGTGGCAAGCTGTCCCTGCTAAGTTTTATGGATGTTGGGCCGGCTTTCCAAGGGTTGCCATTTAGGGGATTTAGCCAGATGCCGGGGGGATGGACTCCAAGGGGTGCATACCCCTGGGAGGCTGTACAGTATATAAGGGCACACGCAACTATTGTATATCTATAATAGTCTTATATAGGGTAAGGTTAAGCTAAGACCTGTACTGTGGCGTCTGTGCAACATGTTCGCTACACACAACGAGCTTAAGATTACAAACTCAGTTAAGTTTTAAAACGTAAAAGCTTTTATTCATTTTTTTTCTTTTCATTTTCATATTTTACACATTGCAATTTGTCAATTTCCAATGTACAGTTTTTAAAAATGTCAGTTTAACGTTTTTGAATTTTGTCAATATGGAAACATGGATTTCCCCATTTTGTTGTTTACATGTTTTTGATTTAGTCCTTGTTCAAAGTGCATATTTGCGAAACACGATTTTTCATTACATATAACAAGCCGGTATACCTTATCCCAAAGCATGTAGGTAATAAATGGGTTATACAATACTTTTGACTCTCTAGTTTTAGCTAACTAAGGGTAATTTCTAAAGATTACTATTGGTTAACAGTTGGATTGGGAGTGGCAGGTGGGTAGTAATTAAAATGTACAAGCAGTGTCCATACAATATTTTATTCATTTTAAAATACATGTACAATATTTACACATAATACTTTTTCTTTTGTTATCAATTGTACAGTTGTTTTATTTGTTTTCTATTTTTATTTATTCTTAAGTATGAATACCTTTTTTCTTTCTTTTTTTTTGCTTGATTGGAGCTGTTTTATATTTTTAGTGCTATGGTTTTATTTCCTAAATTGTTTTGGTTTATGAATTTGCTAGATAGAGGTAGAGGATTTTGATATTCATAAATTTACCCTTTAAGCATGGTTAACGGTTGAGTAATGACCATAGGCATGTGTACCTATACCATCCGAATAAATTACTCTTTTATCATCACCAAGACACAAAGCAATTTTGTTTAGTCTTATAGATGATATGTCATGTTGTTTAGAAGCAATAATGTTCATTGATATTCTTTTTATCTCGTTTTTCACGATGCAATCCTTATAATCTCGAAAAATTATACAATTTTTGACAACGCCTCTGCTAATTACTTTAATCTTTTTGATTTCTTTGTCATTTATGTCTAAAGCATACATTTTAGCCCTAAGTCCAACAAATGCTTTAATAATTTGACCACAAGCCTCGTCTTTAAATTTTCCCAACGTTTTCTTGTTTGATAAAGAGTAACACACATGACTAGTAGGATAATCTGATATGTACAGGAGTTCTAGGAAATCCAACTTGTCTTGATATAGATCTTGGGTGTTAACCAAATAAATGAACGAGTCCGTATCCATATACATACGTTTAAGATTTTCCATCCCATAATAGGGCAGCAGGATATCATAGTGGTGGGAATACATTAGAGTTTCTGAAATATCCTGTTTACACATTCCAATATATATAGGCTTATTGAATACAATGTTACGTTTAGCCATGTGGAAAGCAGCTAGGTTAGGACCCTAAATTGTTCTGTCGATGAATGTTGGTTTAGCTTTTCAGCCTTTTTTTCTGTCAGTCACAAGACGTATTGCCCCCGAAAAATGAATTATTTGGGACTAAAATGAGAATATTTTTCGAGCCCATGATATAATTTAACATGACAATATAAATCCTGGAATCTGACGCAAACCAGTCATGTTAGTGTCTCGAGCAGGCAGGGAGATTCCAATCACGTGATATGTTGCGCAATAGAAGATTCTAGAAGCTTGAAATTGACATAGCAACATTGAATTAGCTATGGATTATTATAAATATTGTTATAATTTATATCATTAGACCTAAGCCCCCAGCCAATGAGGAGAGGTCTTATTGAAGACGGGATTACCTTCAACTATATTATATGGAGAAATTTTACATTTACGCCCCAAGAAGGATATTTTATTCATTGGCAATGAGAAGAAAATTAAAGGAAAATATTACAGATATTTTGAAAGTCGCCGAATGGACGAATTACGCAGTAATAAGCATTTTTAAAGTGCGCGCTAGATTTCTGGAGGGAGGCAGAAATGGGGGCCAGATTTTCGACTTGGAGAGGGAACGCCAAGCATCCGAGTTCTTTTTCCTACAAACTTTGAAGAGTGTAGAGGTGTATTCCGGGGTAACCGAGGTCCCGAAGGCTTTATCCGAGTACGGTGTTCTACTACTCGTGGAGATAGCGCGATTGCAGGGTAGATATTTGGAGATCCCCGTGCATACAAACTAGGCGAAGTTCGCGTTTTATCATTGAGAGTTGAGATTATACTTTAGCTAATTGAATATATATATATATAGTACAGAGCGCATACTATTATTCTACGAAATTTAAACGTCACAAACAGAATACTTTCGAAGATATTAACTTTTTAGAAGTATATAACGAAAGTGGCGGACGCAGAGCTGTAAAGCATTATTAGTTGGAACGAGATTGCAGCGAACAAAGTCCAGGTGAGTAAGAGCGATTGACTTTAACATTGGAGCAGCATACTAACATTATTTCATTATGACTGCTAATGTTCATCGAGAATTATTATTCGATATTTGTCACATATTTGAGATGATGAACTAAGGACTTTATGCGCCAGGGACATATTTGAAACAGAGATATAGATGCAACATGGAGCTTCGTTAACCAGAATACTTCTGAATGTAGACGTCATGTACAATTACATCTCGTGCATTAACGTCATTTCACGAACTTAATATAACATCTACGATCTATAGAAATACTTCATAAACCATCTATATGAATTTTTCTACAATATTACTCGACAATGACATTAAACTATACAGGGTGTATCTTCATTACACCGACAAAACAATCAGGGACACTCGGCGTGTTATGTAGAAGACAATGCCGCAATCGGATTGGTTGAGAAAATGAGGTTACTTTGTTACTTCCGGGCGCGCGATTCAAATTGACAAGCTCGCCGTATATGCTGAGCGAGAGTGCAAGCCGCTGGCCACTGGTGTGCTTCAGGCAAGGGAAGGGATGAGACAGGCATACGCTAGTGCGTGGACACACTCGCTACTCGGCCACAGAGGACAGTGTTCAGTTTGTTCTGCACACATTGGCTACTACTTTTGCGGCATAAATTGGTGAAAATTTCGGTACACTATCGAAGAAATGGCTGATATGCACCTAGCTTATGGCGCAGCAAATGGCAACGGGAGAGAAGCCGTGCGGATTTATAGCCTCCGTCACCCTAATCGCCGCCAACCTCATCATTCAACCTTCATGTCAATTGACAGGCGACTGCGTGAAGGAGGGAGCTTCGTGCCTCAGATGCACGACGCAGGCAGGACGTCGACGGTACGGACCTCAGAGTTTGAAGAGGCTGCTTAAGAAGAAATAAATGATAATCCTTTAACCAGTACGAGGTCTGTCGCGAGGAATGTTGGCACTTCCCATATGACGGTGTGGAAGGTTTGGAAGGACCAGCAATAACCCTTATCGCTATCAATCGGTGCAAGAACTAACACCTCTGGATTACCCACAACGCCTAACATTTGCAAGGTGGGTCTGAAACACCCATGGAAATATTCCACACTTCTTGCCATCGCTCCTCTTCACGGATGAAGCTACATTTACGAGAGAAGGCGTGGCAAATTCCAGAAATCGGCATTTTTGGGCGGATAAAAACCACCATGGGACAGTGGTTCGCTCATTTCAGCATAGGTTTAGTGTTAACATTTGGGCCGGCATTGTTGGTGACTATTTGATCGGCCCGTATGTCCTTCCTCCTCGTCTGAATGGTGAGGAATACTACCGTTTCTTGGCAGAATCACTGCCTGACTTATTGGAAGATGTGCCCCTGGGTATTCGGCAGCATATGTGGTTGTGTCATGATGGCGCTCCACCGCATTTTACTCGCCATGTAACACGACACTTAAGTAGTGGAGTGAGGCGGTTTCTGCTTCACTCTAGAACCCTCCTTGCCCCACTACTAAGCCTCAGCCATGTAATATTTGTCAATATCTCTCGAACGCATGGTCGGAGATTCATGAATGAGGTGTCGTAGGACTCGGGCTGACATTTTCTTTCATACGGACCATGCATTGTATTTTTCAACAACAAAAAAATTGAAATTTTTCGTTTTCGAAAATAGGCGATATTTTGAAAACCAAACATGATAGAACGTTGTGCCATGGCCCAAACGAATGGCCTTTATGACCTTTATTTTTTGTAATAAAACCTTTTTACTTTTTATGTTTTTTTGAAAACCCTCGAATTTTGAAAATCCTATATTTTGGAAACAAGGAATTTTACAAAAAAGTTTATTTGACGTAAATCAATGGTCCCCACCCCCTCTACCTCCAAAATAAATTTCAAGTCTCTAGGATAAAAACCTGACAGTAGTGCGGTAAGGGGGCAGCTGCTACACTTCTTTTTGAACCCTCCTCGTATTTGCCCCGAACCTGATATCTCGCTAACCAATCATGGGAATTGAACATACAGGGTGTCCTAGCACTCGTAGTGATGCCCCCTACTTTCCTATAGGCTCTTTATTTAATTAAAAGACCAAAACTAAAAGGTCATCCGCTTTTAATATCTCGCGAACCAATCATGCTAGAGGCATGTACGAGGGGTCCAAGGACTCGGGCTGACGTCTTCTTTGCTATGGACCACTCGTTATATTTTTTAAAAATTGTTAACTCGATTTTGGGGTAAACACATGTTTTTTGTGATTTTTGCTGATTTCTCACGGACCAATAACGCTAGAGACGTGTACGAGGTGTCCTAGGACTCGGGCTAACGCCCCCTGTTTGAAACTATGTTTGAAATTTTGACAAAGGGCCTAACGACACTTTTGTTGAAAAACAATATTATTTTTTCTATACCTGTTTATAATGTTTATGAAGCGTGGTAGTTGAGGGAGACGATACAGCTGGGTGTGTGTGTTTCAACGAACCTGTCGCTAACCACAAGGACCATGCTTAATAGAACAATCGCTATTTCGGCGGGTGGGTGTATGACAGAGCGAGGGTTCGTTTTCTGATATTTTACCTTTAACGTGTAAACGGTGATGAGAACTTGGTTCTATGTTGGTCGAAGCGAGTACAGAAATCAATCTTGCAGACGAGCAGGAGGTGAATGTCATTTGAGCTTATTGGAAGGCGTTGATCTGACTTGACAACAGGTGCAATGGAAAATGACAAAGACGCTTGAAGGTGAAATAATCTGACGATCGTGGTGGCAGGGAAGTGCGAAATGCATGTGAACACAGGTGAAACCACATGCACGCTAAACAAGTTACATCCTGTGCTTCGTACGTGACAAAATGCAAGTTCATGTGAAATTTGATCTGCCACAGGTGTTCATCTTGGACGTCATCTGTCCACGTGCACGATAACTGTTAACAAGTTACATCCTGTTTTGCTTCGTACGTGACAAAATGCAAGTTCACGTGAAATTTGATCTTCCACAGGTGTTCACCTTGGACGTTAGCTGTCCACGTGCACGATAACAGAATGTTCAAAGCGTGGGAATCGCTGAATCAGTAGAAAGTATGATGCAACTTGTGGGAATGATGTCACAACCAATAGATAGGCAAGAGCTGCGAACAGCAGTGGTGGGAGGTGAAGGGAGGGAGAGGGGGAGGGGTAATGTATGAGAGAACACAGGTGGAAAGAGAAAGAAATATGTGGATCTGAGGACTGTACACATAGAGCTATAGGTGGTGTACAAAATGTGTGAATAAATAAATTAAAAATTGCTCAGGTTCACACAACATGTAATTTATTGATCCAGGAATTAAACGTAGAGTTAAACCCTAACCATTTGACATACAGTTTATTTCCCTTTTGTTTCAACACTTTTTCCACAAGATAATGCTGAGGAAATGCTGTTTTCTGAAGTTCATGGAGATAAAATCTACCTTTTATGGGTTGACGGTTGAGGTCCTCGAGTAAATAGGTGACTGGACTGTCCAAGTTGACTCGACGAATTCGAAATAGTTCAGTCCCCCACTGTGGCGTGTAGCCCTTATTGAAGGCAGACTTAAATTTGCTCACACGAACAAAATCCCCAATTTTCAGTCGGTGACGTTTAGGATCGGCTGTTTTTATGGGGTTAAACAGTTTATCCAGTCGCTGAATATTTTTGGTCGCGAGGCGTGGCTTGGTCCCAATCGTTCTATGTTTGGTGTCATTGTAACGTGATACTAGCTCTGGTAACATGTCCAACCAGCGATACGTGCCCTGAGCGGTAAACGCTTTCCACATATGGGTTTTCAATGTTCGGTTGAACCGCTGGACCACACTGGTTATGAGATTGCTGTACGTGGTGTAATGGTGAATATCCTTAGATTTGAGAAAACTGGAGAAATCCTTGTTGAAAAATTCTTTCCCCTGGTCAGTTTGTAGCAGCTGAGGTTGACGTTTGGAGTGTTGAATAATATGTTGAAAGGCCTTGGTAACTAGTAGACCAGACTTGCGACGCACAGGTTCAACAAAGGCCATTTTGGAATAGACATCAATGACGGTCAACATATAGCGTACACCGTCGTTAACGCCAGCATAGGGTATCATTTCAACCAAGTCAGCCTGCCAAAGTTCATCCACACCTCGTGAAATCACCTTGAGTCGTGGATAGTGACGCCTAGCTGGGCGATGCAACTCGTGAGCAATACCCATTTTAATGGGTGAGCGCTTAAACAATAATTTTGGCATTTCGAAGTTCTTGTTCAATTTCTTGAATTTCCCAATCGTGACTGGTATGGCCAGCTTGACGTGAAGCATGCAACAACTGTAGCCGCTGGACGAGCTTATTGGGATTGTGCCAGTAGGTAACATCCACAAGGGGTTTTAATGGTTTAAAATGTCAATCCCGAAGCGGTCGCTTTACCACTAGTACTTTGACTGGTGGGAAACATTTTTGCAATGATGGTTTTATATTTTTGAGATATATTGGCATTCACTTGTTGAGCGGGATCATACTGTCTTTTGTGGGCATGGGTATCCAATAAAATGGATTTATATTTGTCAAGATCCTCTGGTGTATAATCATGGAAAGAGGGGGTCCGAGAAAAGAGCAGCTTTAATAGTCCTGGAGTTAATTTATAGTTGATGTTTTTAATGATAGCTTTAGTACGAGCAAATTTAATGGATGAATCGCCAATTTTAAAACTATCATCCTCATAGCGAACACCATACGTGGTATCTGTGTTTATTTATTTATTTATTTATTTATTTAATAATTATTAGATACA
Source organism: Meconema thalassinum (assembly GCA_946902985.2). NCBI lineage: Eukaryota > Metazoa > Arthropoda > Insecta > Orthoptera > Tettigoniidae > Meconema > Meconema thalassinum. The sequence continues at coordinate 42,884,802 of OX336388.2, read as the reverse complement.
ACCATGAAAAGGTCATTTTACACTAATATTTTAACAATTACAAATAATATTAACAAAAACAAACAATAACAGGTAACAATTGGCAGTGATGGCAGAAGGGATAAATCTCGGGAAGGACGCAGGGAGTGATTGGGGTAGTGAGTGATTAGGAGGGTGAGGGGTTAGGAATTGAGGGTGAAAGGGATCTTCTTATGTTATGTTTGAATGTTCGATAGGGAGAGAATATGTCGATATTTGGAAGGGAGTTGCTAAGGGTAGGTAGACGGTGGAAAATAGAGCGCTTCTGTACTTCAAGACGTGGGCGAGGTATGTGGTGTAAATGGTTCTGGCGTGTTGAACGGGTGAGAACGTGGAGTGGGAAGTAGCTTAAGAGCATGTTACATTTTGTGTAACCATTCGTAATTTTATGTAGGAAACACAGGTCAGTAAGTTGTAGACGGCTTCTCAGGTCGAGTAAATTGAGCTGATTTAGAATGTCGGATTTGGCAAAGTGCCTTAGTGGAGGATTGCGAGCTTTGACAATTGATATGAAGAAATTAAAGACACTGTTCAATTTAGAAATATTGGTTATAGCCGAAGTAGACCAAATTGGAGAAGAGAAATCTAGGATAGGGAGAACGTATGTGGTGAAGTATAATTTAAGTGCAGTGAGGTCTTTAATTTCTGTGAATCTGTATAGAATGCCGAGACTGCGCATTGCGCGAGATTTGATATGGTCAATGTGGGGAGAGAAGGTCAGTTTATCATCGTGAATAATACCTAAATCTCTTACCTGAGAAACCGTATCCAATTTATTTCCACATATTATATAGTCCGCCTGATTTCTAGATTTCAGTAGTGAGAAAGACACATTGAAGCACTTTTTCGGATTTGGAGATAACTTCCATTTGTTGAACCAATCAGTACATGTATTCACTGCTTCCTGGAGGTCAGCGTGGTCGTCAGAACTGGAAATTTTTCTGAATATCTTGAGGTCATCAGCGTATAGAAGAAGGGAACACGGAGAATTTTGCACACATGTGTTTATATCGTCCATATACAGCACGAAGAGAAGGGGTCCCAGGATACTGCCCTGAGTTACTCCTGATAAGACTGGGAGCCAGGACGACACAGACCCTGGAAGCACTACCCGTTGCTGTCTATTGGACAGGAAGCTTTGTATTAGGGATAGGAAGGATCCATGTACATTGTATCGTGAAGCAAGCTTGTGGAGGAGAAGGAAATGGTTCACGGAATCAAATGCTTTGGCCAGGTCAACGTAGATTACATCTAGCTGAGATTTTTGATCTATTGCAGAAATTATGTGATGGTTCAGAACAGTCAGATTTGTTAAGCATGATTTTCCAGGGACGAAGCCATGTTGTTCTTCTGAGAGGTGTGGTTTGTTGAAAGTGAGGAGACGGCAATGTATTATTCTTTCGAAGACTGAAGAGAGTATAGGGACGATTGATATAGGTCTGTACGAGGAAATTTCATGCTTGCTGCCTGATTTAAAGACAGGTGTTACATCAGCTCTTTTCCATGAGTCAGGAAAAGTGCCGGAAGTCATGCACCAGTTGAGTATCATGGATAAGGGGATGCTGAGAGATGCAGAGGTGTTTTTAAGTAATATAGGGCTTATGTCTGATGGTCCGGTAGATCTGTTTGCGGGCAGACTTTTTAAAATATTTTGGATTTCATCGGGGGTCGTTGAAATTTGAGACAGTGAATTATGTTGAGGGGTGGCCAAGAGTTGTGAAAACGGAGACGCTCTGGAAGGGCAAGGTGTTTCGACCATGGCCAAGGATTTCTTTTTTCTCAAAAACTCTGCAAGGGGTGCGGCCTTTTTTTGAGGCGTAAACACATGTTCCTCGTCATTCTCAACTTTGCTAACACTAGTCAAATCTTCCTGTTCCTCTTCCTCTTCCTCAGGATCCTCGTGCAGCGTCTGCGTGGCTTTTGAAACGGTGGGTAGCGTTTCAGATGGCTTGAAAGAGGGTTTCAGTTAGTTAGTTAGTTATTGTTGTTTTAAGGGGCGGAACTACGAGGTCATCTGCCCCTAAAAAAGAGGGTTTCAACATGGCTTTTAGTGGAGGTGCTAAATGTTGCTGAATAAACAAAGCATGATTTGCACGTGATTGTTTCAATTGACGAAACTTTTGGCGAATAGTATTCTTTGCTCTAATAATATGCTTTTTCAAATGACCCTCTGCTAACGCCATGGTGTCTTGACAAATGACTTGACGGGGAATGAGACAGGGCCTTAAATAGCAATACAATGGTCAAACCCTAAGCGATACCGTCCTTGGTTGAGTTCACTTTGTTTGTCAATCACTAAACAGGCATGACGTTGAGTGTTCCAGCACTTGGCACACAATTCTGTAAACATTTAAAAGGTCATATCCGGATTCACATGTTCATTATAAATGTGACGACTGTTCCTCTCGTCCTGACGAAATAAAACAATGACATTGGCATTGTCACGAATCAACTGTTTGTACATTTTAGAATACGTTTGTCCAAGATAGAAGCAATCGATATGTTTGTGACGACCCATGCTGAAATAGCTTTGAATGATACCTTGACGTTCAGTGGATACATCATCGAAAATCATGAGTGAATCGGGCTTTACCTCATCCGGTAAAACCACATTTTCTTGCATGGAAAATGTAAAATAACCCATATTCTCTTTTTGTAATCCAGACATGACTTGATCCAGAAACACGTAGAGGGGTTGGTAGAGAGATTTTGCAAAAATATAAATATTTTGAAAACGCAGACCATTGGGTGCTGTAATGAGCGTTAGCAAAAGATTAGTCTTTCCACAGCCGGAAGGCCCCACAATGATGCAGCGAATGGAAGATGGAAACAGTGAACCATGGCGTTGTACACGTGATGTGGGACAGAGATGGGAAACCATGTCCCCCACGGGGAATGACTCTTGCTGCTTAATAATCTTCATTTCAACTAAGGCTTAGACAGGCTAGCAGGCTGTCTATATACAGGACACCGAACCTTGTCATAGAAACAGTAGACTGGTACTACAGGTTGACGATGGATGTCTTTGGACGTGCGTTGATGGCCAAAGCTAGGCCTGTCCCCATACATGATCCTAAACAAGAAACAGATCCTGCTAATAAACACTATGTGGATAGGTCAGTAGTGCCACGCACAAAACAGGGAGATTATGACTTTAAGGGAAAGCGGTTAACCCATGTAAAACATCCCCAAGTGTCTACAGACGTTACTACGAAAATGTATGTGGATAACAAAGTGTATGAGTTTTATGACAACGTGCCCCAGCTTACGGTGAATGGCTATATCGCTAATCACCATCGGATTATTCACGTGGAAGACCCACAAGACGAAGACGATGTTTGTACTAAGCGTTACATGACCTATGAAATGAAAAGGCTTTACAAATTTATCCCATCTGTATTTTTAGTGTATCTGACAAATGAAAAACCTTTGAATGAGAGGAACAATTTACCGCTAGTCCATGATCAGCACTTGACCTATGTGCTTGCTTCGGGTTTAAGCCACTATCGATTACACTATGATGGAACCATTCACATCAAATACGCGATGCCTGATGAGAACCATTTACAAATAAAGATAAATGGTCATAGGATATTGATCCATAACCATGAAATGGTCAATGCAGGTGACGAATTATCCTTTCATCTCATGTTGACATGGGATGAAAAGCAAGCGGGAAAAACCATAAACGATTTCCCACTTTATGTGGAATTGGAATATACAGCCATGAAATAACCATCTGACGTTAGTTGTGATTTAAACTTTCTTGTGAAAGGTTGTTGGTCATTAACATCATGGTGAAACAAAGGTATGCGGTGAGAAAGACTAAAAAAAGGACTTTGTCCTTGGCAAAGCCTGGGCTTAAGATATTCGTGGACAAGCCCTTGCGAAAGAAAAAAAAGAAAAAATAATGTATTGACCATAAGGAAAGCCTTTCGAGCAGCACAGAGACATGTTATTCCAAAATTTCGGCGACAGGTTTCAAACCAAAGGCGAGTGATTCCCGTCCCCAAACGAGCGGGATTTTTACCTGCATTATTTGCCGGTTTGGCTGCTCTGGGTTCACTTTTGGGCGGTGCCAGTGCAGTGGCGAAAACCATTAAAGCCGCACAGCAGGGCAAGCAACAACTCAAAGAAAGTCAGCGACACAATGAAACGGTGGAAGCGATTGCCATGGGGGCTAGAAATGCCAATTTAAAGCCAGCCTTTTATCAAAAAGGATTTGGGATTTCACCATTTCGAAATATTAAAAAAAATTAACCTCAGCCATAGCAAGACATGCCCTGACGCATCAACAAGTGGAAAGCTATGCTAAACAACTAAAGCTTTCTCATTTTCGAGGTGTGTTTATGCGACACCAATTACCCCCACGACCCTGGAAACAGGAATGTGCGGTTGTCAATTTGGATGATCACCGAGGACCAGGAACGCATCATGTAGCTTATGTCAAAGAGGGATCCACTGTATGGTACTTTGACAGTTTTGGGAATTTGCCCCCGCCCATAGAACTAGTGACCTATTTTGGAAACAGGATCAAGATATATTATAATGTGAAACGAGAGCAAACGTTTAACAGCCAACAGTGTGGACGTTTGTGTTTATTTTTTTTACATAAGATGCAACATAAGCTAAAACGCCACCAGTATGTCGGTGGAAAGTAAGAGGTTTACACTGCATGGACGTGGACCTGAAGTGAGCCTAGACTTTTACCATCCTATAGAATTGAGTGAAAAACCCTATGGTTTAGGACTTGTTTCTCTTGAAACGTACAATCGAATATTCAACATACGCGAAAATGTGAACAACAAGTTCTACTATGATGATTCTGTGCTCACCCTGAACTCTGGTGGATACACGATAGATGACATTTATGGACACATTTATGTGGTGTCGATCATTGAATATGCTTTAAAGTCATTTCTCGACGGAACGCACAAGTTTGAACTTGTAGGCAATACCAACACTCATCGCTGCAGTATTTTCTCTACCTTCAACATTGACTTTAAAACACACCCCGATTCCATTGGCCCATTACTAGGATTTAAACCACGTGTGTTGGAGCCCAACAAAAAACATGAATCGGACCATGAAGTGAAATTCATTGAGGACCATCATGTGTCGGTGACGTGTAATATTATTAGCCAAGTGTACACCAATCAAGAACCATCGCATTCGCTTTATGACTTTATTGTGACATCGCCCAATGGCTATATTATTCGTGAAAACCCTCCATTGGTGCTTTTTCATTCTGTGGCTGTCGATAGTATTAGTAATATAACATTAAGACTGATCAATAGAGATCAACAACTCATTGATCTAGATTCTACCACACCAGTGACTTACAAGTTGGTGCTAAAGCCACTATGAAGTTTGTGTATAAAGCAACAACACCGTCTAGGAATGGTGTTAGTTGTTTGCCACGTGAATACACGTTAACATCTCAAGGCAAGCAGATTTTACAGCATTTGGGTTACCACGTCAACCCTCATAATGAATTCTATCCTAGAGATAGTGAACCGCATCGAGGAGCAACCAGGAGTGGTAAGAATTGATCTCCATTCCTATCAAGCTCAAACACCTGGACTCAATAACATTGATGAAATTCAATTTTTAATCAACAACCAAGATATATACACCTTACCGCATGAAAGTGTCATTCAGATTGAAGGTCGGCTCACCAAAGCCGATGGCTCTACACCCACCACATCCAAGTTGGCCAACTATGGTTTGGCCTTTCTGTTTTCTGAAGTGCGGTATGTCATTAACGATATCGTGGTGGATAGCACTCGAAATGTGGGCATTTCCAGTGTCATGAAACTATATCCCTCTTATAGTGAGGAAGAAGGTAAAACACTTTGCATGGCAGGTTGGTGCCCTGACTCGACCAATGACTAGATGGTACACACGGATGGGACCTTTACTGGATATTTACCTCTTAAACTGATTTTAGGCTTTGCCGAAGATCACCAACGCATTGTGGTCAACGCAAGGCAAGTGCTTTATCTGGTGAGAGACAGGAGAGATAATAATTCACTCAAGGGTGCTGACAATGCCCCCATAGATTCAAAAATTCAACTACAACGCTTGCTATGGAAAGTGCCCCATGTGGCCCTTAACGATAGCAAAAAACTGGACATACTCAAGATGGTAAAAAGAGATATGCCGCTACCCATGGAATTTAGAAGCTGTGCACTCCATGAGTATCCGCTATTGCCCACCACCAACACACACAGTTGGTCTGTAAAAACAGCTCGCTATACAGAGAGACCTCTCTACCTGATCGTGGGTTTTCAAACGAATCGCAAGTATCAACAAACCAAAGATGCCACGCAATTTGATCACCTGCAATTGAGAAAAGCACGTATTTTCCTCAACGGAGCTGTGTTTCCCTATGAAGGACTGGATTTGGATTTTTCAAAAAATAAGTTTGGCCCCCTGTACGACTTGTTTTCTAAATTTCGATGGTCGTATTATCAAAAAGAGAACGGCCCCATGCTACTACCCCAAGCGTTTAAGGCAAAAGCATCACTGATTGTCTTTGACTGTTCTTACTTGGAAGAGTCTGTCAAGCCATCCAATATCGACATTCGTCTAGATTTTGAAACGCATGACAATGTACCAGCCAATACCACGGCCTACTGTTTGATTATTCATCACAAACAAGTCAACTATTATCCACTGTCCAACCAAGTGACGAGTGTATAAATAACAGGTCATCCCACGTCAAGTCGCTCAGTCATGTCTCGCTTTAAAGCATCAAGAGACGTCACATCCATGAATTTAAAGTCTGAGGAACAACGTTTCAAGACTTTTGCCACGTGGCCGGTGCCTTTCATAAACCCCCAAGCCTTGTCGACCGCTGGATTCTACTATTTAAAAACAAGAGATGAAGTGAAATGTGCCTTTTGTCCCATCATCATAGACCAATGGCAGGAGGGCGATGAACCCATGCAGGAACATCAGCGCTGGTCACCCACCTGCCCCTACCTGTGTAGAATGGAAGTGGGAAATATACCCTGTCATTCAAGATATCCCTCACTTGTGTCTCTGGGTGATGAAAAAACAAGTTACGATACGTGTGGACCGTATGGTGTCCATGGTGCTTCGGTGAGCAGCTCACCATCAAAAACGCCTAGTTTAGAGACATTGGGACATCATCGGTGTTATGGACGTTACAAACACTAGAGACTATACTCTTGTATCAGTTGCTATCGTCCTTATCCCAAAATGAGAAAAGCCTGTAAGACGTGTTATGATAATAAAATGATGTAATTCTTAAATTCTTATTTTTGCATGTCCCCCTGTCCTACCCTAACCTCAATTTGAAACTAGCATGGCAGGTAAGTCCATGACATGATCACACTTTAGTGGTCGATCGTCAGTCAGTCGTCAGTTGAACTTGGTCCAGGCAAATGTCAACATGTTGCGCACACTCATTGTGGATTGTCAAGGGTTTAAAATTGGTGACAACAAATTTATATTTAAACAAGTTGCCATTATCGATTGTACCACGTTTTGTATATCGCAAGCTACGCATTTGCTATTTAAACAACCCCATGCTTTTGATTTGTTGTGTGAAAAAGACCGTAAACAAACCCAGTGGATTGAAAATCATAGGCAACTAGACTGGGATCAGGGAACCATTTGCTATAAATATTTGGATGTGGTCATGAAAGCACACTTGTCCTCGGCCAATGTGGTATTTGTGAAAGGTAATGAAAAACGTCAATAGTTGCAACCATTTTTGGCGTCTTACTGCCAATGTATCGACCTCATGGAGTTGGGCTGCCCCTCTCTGCAAACGCTCATGGATACTTGTTCCTGTGGCAACATTACCCATACAGCCCTATCGCATGCGTGGCATCTCTTTCATTGGTTAACCACCCACGCCTGCTGGGAGTTGTTAAACAAAATTATAACTCAAGATTTACCTGTGAATGACGCCAGTGAGATTTCTACAAGCGACGTGTAAACATCTACAGCACGGGATACCATGGAGAAAGGCAATGCTACGGACAAAGCTATCGGCAAGTTCTTTGTGTGCAAAAAGAAACTAGACAGTTTTACCAAAGAGGAACTCTTGGCGCTGCCCAAGTCGTTCATTTATTATGTGGCAGCCAACGCGGTCAAAGACATCTGGCAACATGTACCAAAATCATGGACTCAAGACTCTGTGTTGAGTGAATTGCAACCCTGTACGGATTACGATCACCATAAGCAAGTGGCCGTGGCAAAAATACCGTATATGCGTCAGTGTGCGACTTGCCAGCTAGTGAAACTGTATCACGGTCATAAAAGTCCATGTAAAGACTTTGTTGAATCATTCCACGGGTGTCATGGCGAGAAAAAGCAACAACAAACACAAACATCGTCCACAGAGGAAGAGGAAGACCAAACCTTTTTACCATCGATGGAAAAGGATATGCCAGACCTGTACTGGCAATGGCGTCATTGACAAAGTGATTCAATACCTACCTTTCGAAATCCATCTTCCAGGTTATCGTTTTTGCGGCCCTGGAACTCGTCTCGAAAAACGATTACAACGTGGTGATGTACCCATTAATCTTTTGGATCAAGCATGCTAGGAACATGACCTTTCTTATCGCCAGAGTCATCCTGGTTTAAGACATGTGGCAGATAAATTGTTATTGAAGAAAGCTAAACAACGTTTCACATCCAGTGATGCCCCAGTGGGTGAAAGGATGGCAGCCCTGATTGTCATGTGTGCTATGAAAGGAAAGTTGATGATGCATGGACATAAACATTGAGGAGTGTGGAATTGGGATTTGTTTGTATTCTATATTTCTTTTGTCAATTCACTATGACTATGAAATAAAAACAAAGGTTTACCAGAGCACGATGTTGTGTTATTTTTAATTTTTAAAAATCATGATGTTGATGGCTGATTTTTCATTTTACTCATTTCACACATGATGAATTCACACATTGCCAATTTGCAATTTACAGTTTTTGAAAATGTTCGTTTCAAGTTTAACGTTTTTGATGATATGGATTTTTCCATTTTGCTGATGACACTTTTTAAACAATGTCTGTTTGAAGTTTTTGAATTTTCAAATTTCACACATGGCCATTTCCAGTTTTTAAAAATGTCCTTTTTATGTTTTGCGTTTTTGGTGATATGGAAACAAGGATTTTCCATTTTGCTGTTTTGACATTTTTCCATTTGGTGTATGTCGAAAGTTGATATTTGACAATGATGTTGATGCAAGTGCTTGACCATGGCAATGTTGCAGTGTGTTTATGGGTGTTTAGAGAAACGTCGAGGTCTACGACTACTGCAGGTAAGACTGTTTTTACAAAAATAATGTCTTTTGACTGTCACATATCAATGAAAAAACGAAACTATTGAAAACAAAATGAGTATATAAGTGACCATTTACCCCCTCCCCACCCACCCACCCTACCTCACCGTGTTTGCTCTGGTCAACCATACACACCAGCTTTCTCTCTCCACTCATACATTCACACTTGTCTTTGGGAACAAACACAACCACTTTATTTATTCCCAAAACACATTCTCGACATGCACACTCATCCCAAAATAACTTTTTTAGTTTATCATTTACATTACGAAAAATAATTAAATACTAGTTATTAAAGTTACAAAAAATCTTACTTATTTCATATTCACAAAAAAACTCAACTTTGTACAGCGTTAAAAGAATCAAACTATTCACCAATAAAAAAATAAAAAAAAATAAGGTTGCATAGAACTTTTTAAAGAGCAAAAGGTCCAAGTGGGTTGCCACTATTTACAAAATCTACTATTTACAATGGCAGAAACCAATATTTACAAAATACTAAATCTACAAGTTACATAAAGCTATGTCCCATAAACGATTAAACAATGAAATCACACCTCCTCCTCCCTGCGATCATAACCCCAGGGCAGGCTGGTGAGCAGATCATCAGCCCACACACGTTTGTTATCCATGGAGGCGAGGGTGCGTTTTCTCTGTTCCACAAGATACAAATGATGGTTGCTGGATTGTATCCTGCACTGTGTATGAGACATAGCTTTGCCAGTGCGTAAAACCGCTAGATAGTCATCAACACATAGTGATTTTACCACTGCCCTACATACACCTTTTGCTCTTTTGGCTTCCTTACAGTCGAGTGTGCGATAAGCATACATTTTTGAAGCCAAACCTACGAATTCCGTCATAATGGAATCACCGAATTCATCTTTTAAAACGCCCATTTCCTTCTTGTTTTTTATGGGTAGCTGAAACATGTTGTCAGCACTATACGAAGAGGTGTCGAACCAGTCACTATGTTGCCTCATGACTTAATAGGGGTTGCAGTGGCGAATGTGGTAAATGAATGAGTCCGTATCCATATACAAAAGAGAGACGTTCTCAAAATGGCGTTTGGCAAACTCATAGTGAAATCGATACATGACCGATTTAGAAAAGTCTAAAATGACTTGACCCAAGTAAATGGGTTTATCCATGGTCACGCTGGTCTTACTCATTTCAATAGTAGCCAAATCCTCATCGATAATTTTGATCGATTTGAAATTTGGCTTCGCAATGTACCGCCGGGCACCCCACTGCCCCTCCCAGACATTCACCAATTTAATGTCACGGTATTTGCGGACATTCTCCATAGACTTGCCATAGATGCAGTTGTTCATTAATTTAAAAAAATTAATTTCAAACTGCTGTGTTGCCATTTGTCGGTGCTCTGTGTTGAGTCGCATGTATGGCTCAAGCCATGCTTTTTGAGCGAAAGAAATACCCCTGTGGATTTTCTTCAACACCAAGCCTTGGGCGAGGCATTGCACCAACATTTGGATATGTAGCACATATCGATTTTTGTTGTAAAGTGTGCCCATGAGTTTTTCAATTTTCACTTTACTGTCAGGGGGAACCATTTGCTCAAGGCAGAATGGGAAATCGGCATGTTCATCATACAAGGATGAGGGATATTCAATATCCACTTCTAGCACATATCCACGGCCTGTTTCTTGGCTAGCCTTGATCACATCGAATTCTGACACTTGTTTGTCTGTCAGCCAAGCAAACTTCCCATAGGGCAGAGGCTGACTCATGGCGTAACCGTACAAATTATTCACGTCATAGTACATTAAGTGCGATTCTGGTTTGTCTGGTGAATAATCAGGCATGTAGACATTGTTCGCTTCGGCATGGCGTTGGTTAAGCGACACAAAGCCGCCACGAATGCCCTTTTCAAAAAATAGAACCATGTCTACGTCGGTGAGTAAATCCAATTTCACTTGAGTGTATTTCAAAGCGGCATCAAACGAGAGCCCAGGACTCGTATAATAGTGAGCCTGGTCAAGACCGTAAATGTGTTGACACAACTCACGGAATTTTTGAAACACATCAGTGAGCAGCAATACATCCAGTTTTAGGTAATGCAAGGCATATTCACTTAGCGTCTTCATGCCAAACACTCGCCAAACTTGACATGCATGTGCATAGTCTTCATCGGAAACGGTACTGCGTGTTAGTTTCGAGTAAAATTTCTCTTGTGGTGGGAGTTTTCTTTGCTTTAGCACGTCCCAGCTGTTGCAGAAATCATATGGGAATATACCTTTCCGAATGCACAATTGAAATTGCTCAGGATCATTAAAATGCATTCTAGTATTTTTTAATTCCTCCTCATTCAAGCCATTCACAAGGCTGTCTAGCGAGGATGCCATAAACTTAAAGGAATCCAAAAATCGAATGCTAAAGTCGCCCAACCACCATGTCAGGGCCGTAAAACGCTCATGGTTTTGGGGAATAATGGTAAACGAGCCCTTGTTGACATGACCCAATTCACGAATCAAAAACTGAATGTCATAATTCGCCAGATTGTGGAAAAAAACACTGATGAAACGAGGAGCTGGAAAGTTTAAATTGCATTTACTATGCGCAGCTCCACGAAACTCCCCCGTAAAGTGCGAGTGGTCTCTGACTTTTTCCTCTCCACTTAAAATAGGCTTTTCGCAAATATGGCATGTCATGGCATGGTCATACTGCTGCTGTTGTTCTGGAGATAGGCTCATGGTTACTGGGTGGTCCAGTAATTTCTGTACATCATGAGCCAACTTGACAAGTTCATCCAAGAACCATTTGGCACAATCTGGCCCCTCACGGTATTTGTAAACGGATTGTGTGTGGTCATAGGCACACACCACATTAAATCCAATGGCAAAGGTTTCATGCTTTTGAATGGGTGTGGTTGAGCTGATGGTGGGATCTGGTTCACATCCCGCCATGGGTGTAGTGAGAGCTTCAAAATCTACGAATACCACATAGGGAACAGTATCACGCTTGTGAATGTCCTTAAACTTTAACACAGCCTTGTCCCCTTGTGGCAATATCAATCTCACCGCTTCCTGAGAAACGCAATCTACCCTATGACGTTCCAAAAGCGTAGGGGTTTTAAAATATTGCAAGCAACGATCAAAAATATGTCCTTGGACATTTGACTGCTTAGCAATCTACTTAAGCTTTTAATGAGGCAATAGTGATTCACCTCTCCTACAGATAGATATAAAAGATGAATGTGGTGTCGTTTCGGTTCTTTTGTGGCATAAAGAGGTCCCACAATCTCATCACCATCAAGGCCATACACCATGAACGAAAAGTCCTGGTTGTCTTGTTCAAACCTATGGATCTCGGTTAAGTCCATAGGGAACGACACTTGAGTTAAATTTAAAGTTTGTTTCAATTCTTCAAACTTGGCCTTGTACTTTCCTGGTCGAGAACCATTACGGTCTTGTGCTGGCTGCAAATACGCGGCCACACACCACAGAAAGCAATCATTGCCATAATTCTTGATATTCACCACAGCCTTTTTCAATGCTATTGCTGGTGGTGTTTTAATATAGCTAGACCCAGCATTCAACGGGTTGAAATGACAAATGTTGATTTGTATATGGTGAATTTTGTCTAAGGCGAGGCCACTCGGTCCTTGTTGCAGTTTATCAAATTTTGATAGCAAGGCATTCACTACATGGCTTTGATACCACTCGTTCAGATTATCGGCTATCAAAAGCTCTTGCATTTTACTGCAAGTATAAAATGTCTCTTTATGCTCTACGTCCTTTTTTATATATGAAATCGCACACAAGTTCTGTATTCACCTTTAAAGCCGTATGCAACCTTTGCGCTGTACAAATTTCAATTTAAAAAATGTCAAAACAAGATTCTAAAAATTCTTTGGGAATCAAACTTTTTCTAACATTGACCACACGACCAGAGCACACACGCGATTTGAAACAACTGTTTAGGGGTTCCCATGTTAACGTATCCGCAGCAGTAAAAGACATTATTTTGAAAGAACACTCTCACCTGAGTTGTCAGCTGTAGACTGCTTGACAATGGCCCCAAACACACGCGTTCCTGGTTATCAACAGTGGTCAAGCGTTTTCCAACACTCTAAAGAGAAATAAAATAAGCCACCATAAGTATATCCATTCCATATAGTTTATGCATTTCATAAACAAAACAAAATCAAACAGGTTATATATATAAAAGAACAAATCTCACTTTGACCTGTAATGCTTTGTTTATTCCAGTCTCGTGGGCTAGTGTGGAAATGCTTTCCTTTTCTAGCTGTCTGTCTTTCTCTCTTTCTTTAATATCGTTCTCACACACACTCATACAACAGGGAGGCTATACCGGTTATCTGCAAATAAATAAATAAACATTTAATTATAACTTTAACAATCAATAAATAATTGCATGTAAATATATATAAATCAATAAATATATAAGTGAATAAATATATACCTACCTCACAACAAGGTTAAGTATTTTCCACCAACACCAAAACTGTTAAACAAGACCAAGTGTTTCACGCAACGCAGTGTGTTCAAAGGTAGTCACTTAAGTGAGTGTGGAAATGATAACGACATGTCTTTATATATATTACCTGGCATGTATAATCTTTTTTTCCCACGCTTTGAACATTCTGTTATCGTGCACGTGGACAGCTAACGTCCAAGGTGAACACCTGTGGCAGATCAAATTTCACGTCAACTTGCATTTTGTCACGTACGAAGCAAAACAGGATGTAACTTGTTAACAGTTATCGTGCACGTGGACAGATGACGTCCAAGATGAACACCTGTGGCAGATCAAATTTCACATGAACTTGCATTTTGTCACGTACGAAGCAAGACAGGATGTAACTTGTTTAGCGTGGATGTGGTTTCACATGTGTTCACATGCATTTCGCACTTCCCTGCCACCACGATGGTCAGATTATTTCACCTTCAAGCGTCTTTGTCATTTTCCATTGCACCTGCTGTCAAGTCAGATCAACGCCTTCCAATATGCTCAAATGACATTCATCTCCTGCTCGTCTGCAAGTTTGTTTTCTGTACTCGCTTCGACCAACATAGAACCAAGTTCTCATCACCGTTTACACGTTAAAGGTAAAATATCAGAAAACGAACCCTCGTTCTGTCATACACCGACCCGCCAAAATAGCGATTGTTCTATTAAGCATGGTCCTTGTGGTTAGCGACAGGTTCGTTGAAACACACACACCCAGCAGTATCGTCTCTCTCAACTACCACGCTTCATAAACATTATAAACAGGTATAGAAAAAATAATATTGTTTTTCAACAAAAGTGTCGTTAGGCCCTTTGTCAAAATTTCAAACATAGTTTCAAACAGGGGGCGTTAGCCCGAGTCCTAGGACACCTCGTACACGTCTCTAGCGTTATTGGTCCGTGAGAAATCAGCAAAAATCACAAAAAACATTTGTTTACCCCAAAATCGAGTTTACAATTTTTTTTTAAATATAACGAGTGGTCCATAGCAAAGAAGACGTCAGCCCGAGTCCTTTGACCCCTCGTACATGCCTCTAGCATGATTGGTTCGCGAGATATTAAAAGCGGATGACCTTTTAGTTTTGGTCTTTTAATTAAATAAAGAGCCTATAGGAAAGTAGGGGGCATCACTACGAGTGCTAGGACACCCTGTATGTTCAATTCCCATGATTGGTTAGCGAGATATCAGGTTCGGGGCAAATACGAGGAGGGTTCAAAAAGAAGTGTAGCAGCTCCCCCTTACCTAACTACTGTCAGGTTTTTATCCTAGAGACATGAAATTTATTTTGGATGTAAAGAGAGTGGGGACCATTGATTTACGTCAAATAAACTTTTTTGTAAAATTCCTAGTTTCCAAAATATAGGATTTTCAAAATTCGAGGGTTTTCAAAATTCGAGGGTTTTCAAAAAAACATAAAAGGTAAAAAGGTTTTATTAAAAAAAATAAAGGTCATAAATACCATTCGTTTGGGCCGTGACACAACGTTCTATCATGTTTGGTTTTCAAACTATCGCCTATTTTCGAAAACGAAAAATTTCTATTTTTTTTGAAAAATACAATTTATGGTCCATATGAAAAAAAAACGTCAGCCCGAGTCCAACGACACCTCATTCATGAATCTCCGACCATGCGTTCGAGAGATATTGACAAATATTACATGGCTGAGGCTTAGTAGTGTTGCAAGGAGGGTTCTAGAGTGAAGCAGAAACCGCCTCACTCCACTACTCACTTAAATGCTCATTATCCAGGAAGATGGGTAGGCCGTGGTGGGCCAGTTAAATGGCTCCCGCGCTCGGCCGATTTTACTCCCATGGACTTTTTCTTGTGGGGTTACGTGAAGACTTTAGGGTATGTGAACCCCGTAGAAAGACAAGATGAACTTATAACAAGAATCCAGGCAGCTTTCCAAGTCATTCTTAACACACCACATATCCTGAACAGAGTCCAAATGTCACTAGAGCTCGAGCCAGCCGGGAAGGCGGCGCGCAGAACACACCGCTACCATTACGTCATGCCTCACTTCCATCCCACCAATCATAGTCAGTCTGTCTTGAGAATCTGAGCTAGTGTGTTGTCAGAAAAACTAAGTGTAAAGCAGCGAGGAAGAGACAGGCTCGTTGAGGTAAGCGACGGTGTTGTCAATCCGCAGGAACTCATGGCTGCAGCCTGCGGTGTGGGAACTCGGACATGGAGGACTTGTTGCAACAGTGGAAATGTATCTCTTTCTCTCTCTGCGCAAATCCCACAGAGCCGGCCGCCTTCCGGGCTGACGCAAGCTCCAATACACCGCTGCGAAATGTGCATCGAAGTTGGAGGGGGGCATATTGAACATTGGGTGTTTTGTTTGTTTCGTTCAGTATTCAATTCCTTTTACAGTGTTGTATGTAAATGAATGCACGATCATACAGCGGCATCTGTGTCAAATAATAAATAAATTTATTGATACGAACAGACGAGAAGAGAAACTATCGGGTACATTTCATGACTGACAGGTGTGTCTTTGTTACTGTGTGTGCGATTACGGCTGCTTAGTAAACAGATGATGAAGATAATTGTTGTTTTAAGAGGCCTAACATCGAGGTAATCGGCCCCTAATGGTCTGGGTGATAGCAAAAAGGGCAATGAAATGGAAACCATAACGAAAACCAAGGTAGATTGAAAACACGTAGGAAATGTAACTTTGACTGAAAGCACTCACAAAAAGCAAGTTAAAGGAAAAATACAAAGTGGAATTGAGATGGAAAAGACGGACAGCATGGAGTTTGGATTCAAAATACTTACAAAATACAAGTTAACTTAGTTTCAAAATACCCACAAAATGCAATGTAGATTCAAATGACTTACAAAATGCAAAGCAGATTGACCATACTTACAAAATGCAATTGAGGTTGATAATACTTACATGTTACAATTGAAATTCAAAATAATCACAAAATGCAAGTGAAAATCAAAATGCTTACGAAATACAATTTACTGTTGATTGAAAGTACGTGCAAAATACAATTTAGATTGAAAAAAACAAGCGAAATTTAGATTGAAAAGACGTACAAAACGTAATTGGTAAAGAAAAGACGTACAAAATGTAGAAGACAAGGAAGGCGGAACCCTCAAAGAATGAGGGATCCGGAAAGATGAGGGAAGGGCCAATTAAGGCGGGGAAGAAAGAGACTCCCTAGGCCTCGGACAGCCTAATACCGTCGGGGTTGGAAGAGACCAAGAGTTGACCAAGGGAGGCTGACAGGGAAGATAACAGAGAGGAGCCCACCACAAGTAAGTGGAAGTAATGCCGGACTCAGCTGGGGTCCCGTGAACGCCAACCCACGTCTCAGATGTGAGCCCCTGCCTCAAAGGGACAAGGACAATTCTGTGCGAGGTGAACGAGGACACTTGCGCATTCCAAGCAGCACATCTCTGCTCCTTCTATCTCACTCCCTTCCCTTGCATGAAGCACACCACTGGCCAGCGGCTTGCACTCTCGTTCAGCGTATACGGCGAGCTTGTCAATTTGAATCGGGCGCCTGGAAGTAACAAAGTAACCTCATTTTCTCAAAGGGAAACATTGTCTCAAAGGGGAACATTTTCTCAACCAATCCGATTGCGGAGTGTCCCTGATTTTTTTGTCGGTATAATTAAGATTCACCCCGTATATACGACGGAGAATGAAGATTCATCATAAGAAGATTTGTCAATATGCCAGGGAGGACCCGGCAACAAGGAAGACCTATGAACGGCAGGTTGCTGTTCGATTCCAGACGGAGATTGGTGATTACCGGAGAGGAAATTATTTCCTTATCCGAGGTCGCTGGTTCGAGGAAACGGACTGGGGTCCAACTCAGTATCTTGGATTGAGGAAACATCTAAGTATTTTCCAAATACTTAACCAGATCATCGAGATATCGTCTGATAAGATAGAAGTGTTCTTTTCCTATGTTGTAAGAGCGTTGTAATGACATTCAGAGCAAACGTTTTACTCCATATTTTCTGTATTTCCATGTTTTCATATATATTTATACTTCATGTGTGTAACAAGATTTTATTCTACAAGATCATGTGAGATGATCGTCATTCATCATTTTCACATTTACATTCTACGATTCAGTTTCTGAACTGACATGTTTATTTGTTTAAGGAATCAGTATTCCTTATTTAAGACCAGTCATTTTAACTTTCGACGTTTTTCAATTTTATTTTGAATTAAGGCTGCAGACATTTAGTCGTGGATGCCAATTACATTCCTTTTAGTAATTTATTTCGGGCATCTTTTTGTAAGAAATGCTTCAAGAACAAAAGAAACTACGACTGATATATTGTTGTGTTATCATAATTACTATGAACTTTACGTCGATCTGACAAGAAATATTCGTCATGATACGATAGAAGTCATATACTCATAGACATTCTTTGTATAGAATGGGAATACTTTTCCGAATTGACAATCCTTGCTTTATTTGAGATAGCTCAGAGCTTTAGTCATTTAATTTTATTAGGAGATATATCTTTATAGAAGATAATTTTTGTCATACGACAGGGAATTCAAAGCTAGTTTATCCCAGTCAAGATTGAATTCTATTGTGTGGTTATTTATACACAATATGTGGTGTCACGTCAAATTGTGGACATGACATTGCAAAGACGTGTAATTTTAAAGCTAGATAACTGTGGTGGAACATATTAGTATTTTTTATTAAATTTATATGTAACAGTTTAGTGGACAATTAAGTAACATTTTATAAAGTAGACTCATGGAGGTCCTACACAATACGTCTAAAAATGGAGGTCACTTTTAAGAACAGAACGAAGTGTTCAGTATGCCAGCAATTGAGTGTTTCAGTGCTGAGGAATATGCCAGTAATTTAAACGCAAGTTCTTGAGAAGTGATGTTGGTAACAATTAATGTGTGTTAAGGAATTGTTCAACATAGTAGATGAGAGTTGTCATACCATATACAGGGTGTATATGAGGCTACGTGGAGAAATGTTTGAGCTCATGCGAGGTTGTTCCGCATTTGAGGGAAGTTACAAAAGTATAGTTCTTTTGGTAAGAACGTGGCATTATAGCAATGGAGTCGTTGTGTTAAGAACTCCGATATATGTGAATTTACGGCTTAGAAGTCACGATGAAAGTGTAAATGAGCGGACAATAATTTGGGAATTATGTTGTCAACTTCTGTTAACTAATACTTCTATTAAACATTTTATTAAAACACGGATTTGAGTATCTACGTGCATTTTATCTTTGTTGATTGAACGCATTAGACTGATATTGACTATAAACCCAATTATGACAGGGTGTTGCAGTATATTTACATTGGTGAGTGATAAAGAAATTATATGTGAGGATCCCATTGTACATACTAGATAGAAAGGTATATTTTGAAAGAGAGCTACGACTCTAATATATGACGTATGTATATCGATTGTTATACAACGTTAAACATAACGAATACAGTGTTTGTAAATACTTTTCACAATTATTTAATTAAGAGAATAATTTAGCAATAATTATTTGATCATATGTTTTTGAAATGTAGTGTATTTTAGAATGAATGTTTTTGGAGCGAGTGTTTTTACGTTGTTAAGTGTATATTAACCACTCCGTTGGTCGAGAACAATGCGAGGGAATGCATGGATTGTAGTGTTAATATTTGAGTGTATTTGATAGAGAATTGTTTGAGATATGGCCAGTTTTGTAAAGAGAAAATGTATCTTTGAGACAGTGCTACTGTACACGCAAGCAGCGTGGTCGCAGCGATTGCAAAAGGGAGAAGTGTATCCCGTTATAATTCAAGGCCAGTATTTTACATAAAATGGAAATGTTGTTAGCAAGCCGCAGCTTTATGAACGGAAACAGCTTACCGGCTGATTGGATGTGTGTCAATCTATGAATGGGTCGACTGACCAGATGTGCAAGGCATGGCGCGTGCCAGTTTTAATAGCTTCTTAGGAACGCTAAGCACGCCGGAATTGTTGTAAAACGTTTTATTGTTTGTAATAGGCTTAGGCCGTTCAAAATTTATTTCTGATAACTGACAGTATAGTAACTTCAGTAGTGTGTGTCTTGTTAGAGAGGAAAGCGTGTGAATGTATTAAATAATTTATTAATTTAGGAATTGCTATTTTTTAAAATTTTTAGATATAGCTTACATTTGTCAATAAATTTACTTAGTTCGATTTCTATATCGTCTTTCGAGTGATTTATTTTAGATATAAAAGGAACAATGGTATTGAGGATCCCCTCTCAGGATGGAGCTAAGTCCCTTTATAAGACCCCGAGAATAAAGTTAGGTGTTCGTCTGAGTCCCAGTTTATTTTGTTGTGTATCCATAATATCATTGTAGAATACTGTGTAAATTACCGAAGACCTTGTTGGAGCGATTTCTGATGGAATTTTTAGCTGGACCCCTTTTAGAAATTAGCAATCCGACAGGCAACTTCCCAAATTTACGGGTACTGTACCATTAAAGGAAAATTATTGCATAGCTTCATTATTCAAAGTTTCACTTCGATCGCGAGATTACCGGACAAGATATAAAAGCTTAATTTTAAAATTTCGCACAACCGCCATCTTGAGGTTATGTAAACAATTGAAAAAAATTAGATGCCAGTGCATTACAATATGTATAATCATTTACTGTATCACATTTTACTGCGTTCAGATGGTTAAATCACGAGAAAAGTCTATTAAAATGTTTCAAATTCGCTTGGCCGCCATATTCGTTTTGTGCTTTGCAGATTTTTAATGTTACAGCAGCAGTGCCGTTTATCACCGTACAAATTTTCAGGGTGATATCTGTAATAGTTTCGGAGATATAGAATGCCAGTGAAATATTTCGCACAGCCGCCATTTTGAGGTGATGTAAACAATTGAACTAAGTTAGATGTCAGTGCATTACAATGTGTAAAAACACTTGTCGTACCAAGTTTCATTACGGTTGGATTGTTAAATCGCGAGAAAGGTCTATTTAAAAGTCTCAAATTCGCTTGACCGCCAAGTTGGTTTTGTAGTTGCCAGGTTTTGAAAGTCCCATAGGTGAACTTCTAGTAGTGTCCTTTATCACCGTACACAATTCCAGGGTGATATCGGTAATAGTTTCGGAAATACTGAATGCTGGTGAAATATTTTGCACAACCGCCATGTTGGATTGGTGAGACACAATAAAATTTGAAGGTCGGGGTCGGCCAGAGTAGTGCTATGATCTTACCGAGTTTCATTGAAATTGCTCCAGCCGTTCATAAGTTATTAGGGGGACACACACATGCACACACAGACACACGGACAAAAGGTGATCTCATCAGCCTATTTTTTCATAAAATGAAAATAGGCTAAAAATGGCAATGTCGTCATATAGAATAAGTAATCCAACAAAAAACTTTGGATTTAAATAATGAAGGTGGCACGTGGTTCAACTAAAACTTAAGTGCCCACAATTGGATACAAATTCCAATTTCCTAAATCAATAATTCCTTGAATGATCCCATAAAAAAGAAAACATTGGATCCACTTCGCCAGGATATGATTATCCTAATCATAATAGTTTACTTTTACTCTCTTAAACATTTTTCAATATTATTGTTAATAATATTATTCAACGCTGTTCAATTATTTGTATAATATTTACATATATTACATACTGTGCATGAATGTGAAAACCTCCTTAAGGATTTCTCAAACTGAGTTGCTTACGACAATCGCATCTGCTTATAATTCTTCCAATAATTGATTCATTTCATTCAAATTCTGGTTACTTCCATCGAGCGCTTAAGCTTAGTTGAATAATTAGTTTAATCCAATACGTAATAAAAATAAATTATAATTTACGTAATTGTTCTGGCATCGTTATTCAAACTCCAATTATAATATTAGGAACTGATGATCCAGTTGCTGTGCCACGTAGGTCTATCCTGATATTAATGAACAGCTGACCATGTCTCCTAGGTCATCCTAATACATCCACACTTGGGTTTAATTCAACAAACATCTGGTGTAAGACTTCAGTAAGTCCGAACACGATTGGCACTGACTGGCTCAATCCTTTACACGAGAAAGCATCAACAAGCATAATACTCTTAAACAACAATTACAACACCCACTTTCTACAGATATGCCTAATATACATAATATGTTGGCACCCTTAATCGGTGACCATCAAGCCTTGACTGTTTCATTAATCCGAGTATCATTATACCTAGAATCGTGCTGAGAAAAATAATTAAAGCTGTAGCAAGATACTGAAAGTTGTTATAGTGGATTTCAGATAAATACCACAAAAGCTTTAAAATCTCGCCTCACAATTATACGACACATCATGAGTTACAACTAGATTTATAGACTTCCAGTAAGTCTTCCCTGGGATTTGCTTTCAGAAACTTGGATGTTCATCAAACTCACTGTTATATCTCCACAAACTATTGCATTACTAGCAATATATTAATTTATCTTACTTCTTAATTCATTCGACAGCATATCTTCATAATGTCTAACCTCACTCAGTATACAAGTCTCTAAATAGAAGTCGAGATTGATCATCCCAAAAACGAGATCACCTCTAACTCAAACGAACTCAAAAATACTGACAGATAACGCCTACGCCATGGGTGCAGGTTAACAACTAAGGCTAAACGACTGTTGACCCATT
This sequence comes from Meconema thalassinum, assembly GCA_946902985.2. Classification (NCBI taxonomy): domain Eukaryota; kingdom Metazoa; phylum Arthropoda; class Insecta; order Orthoptera; family Tettigoniidae; genus Meconema; species Meconema thalassinum. The sequence goes on along the minus strand of OX336388.2, from coordinate 42,862,331 downwards.
GGAGATATCCGCCAAGAAATCTCGCTCCCAAAAGCCAAGTGCACTCTCAAATTATTTGAGGAAAGATCAAAGACTCACGTATCAACTGACTTTAAGTAACAGCAATATATCCAAAAGTTTTATGCGAATCAGTGCTCCTCATCCAGAAATTCGTTAACATAAACGTAAATGAAAAACAAAGTGTACACAAGACACTTGAAAAGTCTTTCAAAATTCTAACACTGTTTGTAGTAAACACATTTAACTATTATTCTTTACAAAAATACGAAGTTCTTCCCCTACCGGTTAATGTTCACAACAATGAGAATATGCATATCAATTTAGATAAATACTAACATTACTCAAATCTAATCACCAATGTGAATGTTCCTGATCACTGGTGTGACTTGTGTTTGGGGAACTGTGGAATGCATCTTTCGGTGGTGGGGAGCGCTCCTCAAGACGTTCCACACAGTTAGTGTATTCGTGGGGGAGTGTACCCTTTTGACAAATCAAGTTGAAGTCGTCTACTTTAGGAGGGACACGTTGAATTTCATGAAACTGATCTGATTTTGAATTGCTAGCAAGCTTGTCAAGACTGCTCGGCGTGGGGCGGAATGAATCTGAAAATCGCAGTTTTATCGTTTTCTTATTGTCAGTAAGTATGTAATTAGTTTTAGTTGTAAGTAGGTAGTTAGTTTGTCTATTAGATATGTCATTGTTCTATTAGACTGTGGTGTGTGGGTCTGGTAGCAGTTGCATTGTTTATTAGTTATAGTTCATTGTTTCAGTAGACTGTGATGTGTGAGGGTGCATGTGAGTGTGCCTGGTGACAGACTGTTTTAGTGGTAGTATTTGTTGTTGCTGGAACTTAAGTATTTTTTTCGTTAGTAGAATTTTGGTATTTAATTGTTAGTACGGTAGAAGGTTAGTATTTTTGTTAGTAGAATTGCTCTTTACTTATTCTGAAAGGGAGTAGCAGCCTTTCAGAATAAATCAATTCTTTACTAGTCTTATCGACGGTTAAGATATTGATAATATAAGCCAAATAATGGCTACACTGCGTCCTGCTGCACGGCTGAAAGCAACGGGAAACTACAGCCGTATGCTATTCCCGAGGATATGCACCTCTCTATGCATAATTACATGTGATGATGGCCTCCTCCCTTGTAAAATTTCAATCCGGAGGTAAACTAGTCCCCCGTTCGGATCTCCGGGTGGGGACTACTCGAGAGGGGGTTAACATCACAGAAGTGACAAAGAGGAAATCTGACATTCTACGGATCGGAGCGTGGAATGTTAGAAGTCTGCTAGGAAGTGGAAGGTTAGAAAACTTAGAAAGGGAAATGGATAGGTTGAGGTTGGATTTGGTTGGGATTAGTGAAATGCGCTGGCAGGAAGAACAGGACTTTTGGTCAGGAGACTATAGGGTCATTAGCACTCAATCAAACAATGGCCAAGCAGGGGTTGGCCTAATTTTGAGTAGGAAACTTGAACAGCGGGTGGAATTTTATGAGCAATATAGTGAACGGATTATTGTAGCAAAAATCAATACTAAACCTACCTGCACCACAGTGGTACAAGTCTATATGCCTACCAGTCAAGCTGATGATGAGGATGTTGAAAAGGTCTACGAAGAAATAGACGAAATTCTGAGGTATATCAAGGGTGATGAAAATGTTATAGTAATGGGAGATTGGAATGCTGTGGTAGGAAAAGGGAGAGAAGGAAAGATAGTAGGAGATTTCGGATTAGGTGACAGGAATGATCGAGGAAGCAGGCTGGTAGAATTCTGCACCGAGCATGAGTTGGTCATAGCTAACACCTTATTCAATAACCACAATAGAAGAATATACACATGGATGAGACCAGGAGATACAGGGCGTTACCAAATCGACTTCATTATGGTCAAGCAGAGGTTTCGAAATCAGATTTTGGATTGTAAAACATATCCTGGTGCTGACATAAACTCTGACCACAATCTGGTTGTAATGAAATGCAGATTAAAGTTGAAGAAACTGAAGAAAAGTCAAAAGCCAAAAAGGTGGGCAATAGACAGACTGAAAGAGAAGGATGTAAATGAAAGATTCAAGAAGAGTATGAAGGAAGGACTAATGAAAAACCCTAAACAAACTTCAATTGCAGACAAATGGGCACTTTTGAAGAATGAAATAACAAAATCCGCAGAAGAAAACATTGGTAGGAAAGAAAGAATAGGTAGAAAACCGTGGATCACTCAGGATATACTAGAATTGATGGATGAAAGGCGGAAACACAAGAATGTAAGAGATGAAAAGGGGAAAGCAGAATACAGACGTCTGAGAAATGAGGTTAACAAGAAGTGCAAGGAAGCGAAAGAAGAATGGTTGAAAGAGAAATGTGCAGGTATAGAAAATTGTCTGAAATTAGGAAAAGTAGACACAGCTTATCGAAGGATTAAGAATACTTTTGGGGAAAAGAAGACTAAGTGCTGTAATATTAAGGACACAAATGGAAAGCCTCTAACAGATAGGGAAGAAAAGGTTGAGAGATGGAAAGCTTACATAGAGAGTTTGTATAAGGGAAAGGAGATTGAGAATCATGTAATGGAAAGGGAGGAGGAAATTGATGAGGATGCGAAAGGAGATTTAATACTGAGATCAGAATTTGATAGAGCTTTGGAAGACTTAAGCAGGAACAAAGCACCAGGCATAGATGATATACCGATTGAGTTGCTACGCTGCATAGGAGATGAAGGTCTGATCAGGTTATTTCACTTGATGTGTAGGATTTATGAGACAGGTGAGGTACCCCCTGATTTCAAGAAGAATGTAATCATCCCTATACCAAAGAAAGTGGGAGCTGACAGATGTGAAGATTACCGTACAATCAGCTTGATTACTCATGCTTCAAAGATCCTGTCTAGAATAATTTACAAGAGGATTGAAAGCCAGATAGAAACGGAGTTGGGTGAAGACCAGTTTGGTTTCAGGAGAAATGTAGGAAGAAGGGAAGCTGTACTAAGTCTTAGGCTGATTTTGGAAGGTAGAATAAGGAAAGATAAGAGAACGTTCATGGCTTTTGTAGACTTAGAAAAGGCTTTTGATAACGTTGATTGGACTAAATTGTTTGACATTTTGAAATCGATTGGAATAAAGTACAGGGATAGGAGGGTGATATACAATCTGTACAGAAACCAGACAGCAGTCATTCGAGTTGAAGGACATGAGAGAGAAGCTGGTATTCAGAAAGGTGTAAGGCAAGGCTGCAACTTATTACCCATACTTTTCAATCTTTACATTGAACAGGCAATGGAGGAAATTAGAGAAAAATGTAAAGTGGGAGTGAAGATTCAAGGAGAAATAATTTCAACTCTGAGATTTGCTGATGACATCGTCATCTTGGCCGACAAGCCTGACTATTTGAATGAGTTTTTGAATGGTATGGACTCCGTCTTACGGAAAGAATTCATGATGAAAATTAATAAATGTAAAACAAAAATACTGGAATGCAGCCGAAATAAATCAGAAACCTCTATGGAGATCAAATTGGCAGGTGAAAAGCTGAAGGAAGTAGGAGACTTCTGTTACTTAGGAAGCAGAATAACCAGTGATGGACGAAGCAAAGAGGATATAAAAAGTAGGTTGGCTCAGGCAAAGAAAGCATTTTTACAAAAAAGGAGTCTGCTGACATCGAATATAGATTTAGGTATCAGGAAGTCATTTTTGAAAGCCTATGTCTGGAGCGTGGCGCTCTATGGAAGTGAAACTTGGACTATTGTTGTAGCAGAAAAGAGGAGAATTGAAGCATTTGAAATGTGGTGTTACAGGAGAATGATGAATATCAGATGGGTAGATAGGGTTACAAACAAAGAGGTATTAAGACGAGTGGGAGAGGAGAGATGTTTCTGGCGACTGCTAATGAAGAGAAGAGATAGGTTGGTAGGACACATACTAAGACACCCAGGAATAGCAAGCTTAGTTATGGAAGGAAGGGTCGAGGACAAGAACTGTAGGGGTAGACCAAGGTTAGAATATGTTAAACAGATTGCCTCGGATGTAGGATGTGGTAGCTATGTAGAGATGAAGCGATTAGCTCAGGACAGGGAGGCATGGAGAGCTGCATCAAACCAGCCAAAAGACTGAAGACTCAAACAACAACAATCACCAAAATTAATAGTACACAATGGATGCGTTCGTTATTCGAACCAAAGCCCTGGTTGAACAGAAGGTCAGTCTTGAAACAGACATCGAACCTGGGCCTTTGCTCAACCATTTTAATTCGACTAAGCTATCATAATAAACTGACGTTCCAGTACCTTGCGAAGATTCTTGTAGCAGTATAAAGAGGATATAAGTTTGTCCTGGTAGCCTATAGGCTGTACCAAGACACAGTATGCACCTTCTCCAGACGTCAGGGCTTGAACCAAGGAACATCCCATGTTCCTATTTCCTTCGACACGGCTCTGTGTCACACCAAGGCCTCGCGAAACTTCTCCGCACTCGGGTAGATGAACACGATTTTCCCGGATTAAGTTCTTCAATTCATTACAACACACAGGCATTCGCAGGCAACCTCTAGTCAATTCCATGTTCGTAATGGTCGCTATACTACTTCGACTCATGCTTGAAAAGTTTGGAGTTGCATGGAGTACGTTTCCCGAAAGCATGGCAGAAAAAGTAGTTACACGATGCTCCCACTATTGCCTTGAATGAGGTGTTACTATCACACTTTAGCCGGGCATAATTACGGCTTCGGTAGTCATTTTAAACCTTCTCTCCGACGTCTCGGGTAACAATACGCCGTACACAAAGGGAAGAGTTCACTGAGTAAAAGTACTCCTTATATCGGCTTGTGTTCATAGAAGATTAAATCACAGCCATATCTCGTTGAAACATTATAGCACGCTAGACCATAATGGCGTCCTACAAGCATGGAGACTGATCAAACAGTCACTCCACGCGTCTCGTAACTGAATAATGTACAGGTCCATTAATCTGCATACTATGGGCTGAACATAATGTTTAAGTCCCATTTCAATAAGATTATCTATCAGTTCAAGTGTGGAAAGATAATTCTAAGTCTTTGCGGCTAACACTGAACTTAGATATCGGCGTGCGAACGAATTCACTTTTCACTCCGCGGTCTAAATGTTCCCGACCGACTTCCCAACAAGTTCTCTTCCGCTGTCGTGAGTGTAGATTTTAGGAAGACATCAATCTACCCCACTCCTAGCGACTCAGATCGATGATTATCGCCTCAGGTAGAAGTATATACATATTATTCCATAGATCTTCTACAGATTACCAAATATTCATATGAAATAGCTTTCTGCCATATAAATGTGCATTCTGACAAGTACAATACCTCGTAAACGGTTTTTAATATCATTTAATCAACACAAATCTTTCTTAGGTCCTGAGATCGATGCGTGTTACGTCATAATCGATTGGGTTTTCGTCGCTTTAACTTCGGTTTCCTTCGGAAATGCTCGGAAGCTGGCCTTATGGCAGACCCAGCTGGGAGGAGCCGTCGCATTTGCGAGTCGAACGGCTTCTCGCCACGACACAGTGCCATGCTCGTAAATATTACAACTTTTAATCCTCAAAATAACGGTACTGTACCATTTTGTGTAAGGTGTTTAGTCCAGGTAATGTGTATAGTTACGTCAAAAGGCGTGACGTAATTGAAGTCACAAGACAAGTCATCCTATGCAGCTGAGAAGTTGTAAGAAGTGTCATTCGGTTCCTTATGGGAGGCTTCAAGCATTTCCGAATGGACGGCCCGAAGTTCGAGCCAATCAATACATCCATAAATGACGTAATGTCACGCATCAACCCCTACTAGAGAATTGTTTTTATTATTTTGAAGAAAATAAGAGCTATTAAAGATATTATGAAGACTGTAGAATGTGTATTCATATAGCAGAAGGCTATTATACATGTAAACTGGAACCTAGCAAGTGAATTGAAGTAATAACATGTATTTAATCCAGACTACAAACGATATATTGACATATCGATATATAACAAGGAGGAGAGAGGGATGGTGTCTTCCCTCGGTGATGTGCACGGCGGAGGAGACACTCACTCGTCATTCAGCAGTTGTCTTATACTTGGCTGGTAACACTCCGCGAGCTCCACGCCGTTTGAAATATCTACGTGTACAGTCGGCTAGCAATTTTCTCCGGCTAGGCCCGACCGCGAAGCGAGTTGTAATTTCGCCGGTCAGATTATTGTGTTCTCACGAATGAACGTATAACGTGTGACTTTTTTTTAATGCTGTTACTGTATAGCAATGGAGTTTAAACTTTTAGTTAAATCCATATGTATCTTGTCGAATTGGGATATACAGATCAATCTATAGTTGGCACGCGGACTGATATTTCCATGTCCAGCGGTGTCCACAATCCAATCCGCCATTACATGATTCTAGCGTGGAAACTTTCACGAGATATGGTAGTGTGCATTCTCGAAGAGAACACATGCCGGCATCAAGACTTTATATCCAGTACATTATGCTACTTTTAAGAGGCATATTTTTGTTCGAGACGTCAGTGGGGAATAATCATTTTGTATTAATAGTTCCCAATATGGTAGGCTGAATTGTAAGGGGTAACTGCATGTGAGGCATTAGCGAGATGCAGCACACAATCTATGAACTGTATCATCCTGTAAGGAAAAGATCCTTATTTCGGAATGCATTAGTGGTTGTTGGCGAATGCTATTGCGAGCTATGACATGATGACGGACACTGTCTGGAACTGTGCGTTTTCGCGAACGTGTGCGGACAATCCTGGCTTGAACGATGAGGGAGCGAGATGCCAACCGACAGCTGGTCGAGTATGGTGCGTTCCTGGGTTCGAATGGGAGATCCAAGGAGGAAGTATGGTTTGTCTGATTCTAGCGTGGAGGCTAGTCAGACATTTATATACTTTTTACGGCGCTTCGAGAGGCAACGCAAGGTACTGGAAAGACATCTCATTTATCGTAGCTTAGTAGAGCATTTGTTAGCAACCACAATTGCCATAAATTTTTCCTTAGTATTGTAAATAGTCATGCACGAGTTTTGGTTCGATGTTTCTGTCGAAACTGACTTGCTGTATATCCGGGATTATTGTTGACTTAATGAATTCATCCCTTGGGTATTTTATAGATTTGATATTTAACTTATGAGTAATTCACAGTAGTCATTTAATTAGATATGCGTGTTTTCATTGCCAAGAAGACCATAGTTAGGGGAAGATCTCCAGATGTTTATATAACAATAACTTTAATTGCGTTTTCGTTAACAGGGTAGAACACTGATGGACATTTTCTAGTGGCTAGTACATATTTGCATGTACTCTTTTGATATTTCTACAGCACTTTTGAATTAGTAACTTCGTTTTTCCTCGCATCGATTTGAAACTTGGAAGTTTTTTATGTTTATTGCCTTGATAGTTTTGATTCACTTTTCTGGATTATTTTCATGGAAAACACTTAGCTTTTGTGCGTGAGGATCTATTGATGAATTTCCCTAATGGATAGTCAGTGGATTAACCAGCGAAGTTGACCTGCGTTCATAGTGTAGGTGTTATCCATTAATATTTCTGAATTCACTAAAGTTGGAGGCGATCCTAGTTTGGGGAAGGATCGTTTTAACTTTCTACTTGGCATTAATTTGAGAGTAATTTAATATTTGATATCATGCTGAGACATGTATATTTTATAAACGTAATGGAAATGATTGCTTTTAGTGCAATAGTGTGTGTGAAACTAGTACAGCACTTGTGTACACCATCCAAGTTTTTGAATGAATTATTCCCATGGAGGAATGACTTAAAGTCAATAAATATAAGCACTATACTTGATGTATACTTTTGTAAGGCAAGATTTATAGGCTAATGTAATACTTTGATTCCATATCAATGAACAACGTGGTTCAGGTTAGTTGTTTATTTTCAAGCACGAATATAGGTTCTTTTGTGATAGTAACTAGATTTGGTAACATATATTTGAAGGTTGTTACAACCTATCTCTAAGTGTAATTCAGATGATTAGGTGATTGTGTGTTCACCTGTATTAAGATGCACAGTTGCATATATTAGGCACATGTTCCTGATTATGCTGTGTTTTTGTGGTATTATGCTCGTTGAAGCAGTTTTGTATAGAAGATTGAGCCAGTAAGAGCTTGTGAGTGCCAATCGTTATTAGACTCCGAATAGTCCAACACCCGGTGTTTGGTGCAGTGTAAACCCAGGTGGGGTTTTCCTGTATTTTATGTCTCTAGAGACATAGTCAGCTGTTGATCACTGCTGGATCAGGCCTACGTGCTTTTTATATAAACTGATTCTGAGCAATGTTTGGATAATTTGTGTATGTTATCGATGATATTACTACAGCTGTTAAATGAAGCCTTTACAAATTTTTATGATCGTGTCATTTATATGAAACATGAACGTTGACAATTAATTTTTCACTTAGCTTGATCGCTTGGTGAAATCAAACCTAATTTAAAGAATACTTTCCATGAATCGAACTAATGCGAATGATATGATTCAAGTCAACATTGGGACCAATTTTGAGTGTCCAGAAACACAATCCTGTATACATTTTTGTAAATTATTGTACATAATATTTGACGATTGCCACAGCATTAGGGCATCGTTACAGATGATATATTTAAGATTCTTGCGTGCTAATTCATATTTATTCGACGTCCAGTCCAATATTAAAATTTCTTACTATGATTCTGAGATTGATTTTTAGAATTTTGTCATTACATTGCAAGTAATATCTATTATGATTACCCCAGCGGGAAGGTGATGTTAATAATCCACTCATGGATTTTCTTGTGACAGTTTTAGTCACTCTTCTTTTGGTCGTTTTGACGATAGGTATTTTTTTATTGATGTCATGTTCTTTATGAAAAAAGTTTGTTTTCTCATTTTAAAATTTATTGCGTGATATTTTAACGAAGTGATGGAAGGTCGTGTTAAGAAGGCCATCGCTTGGTATTTTCAGGGTATACCACCCTTTGAGATAGTTCTCTTTTGAGAAGCTTTTCGTGTTCTTGAGCTAGTAATTTTCTTTTGAAGCCATGTTAATTCTTAATACAACCTGTTAGGATGACGGGTTACCCTATTACTCCTTTACTTGGTGGTAGGTTCTCTAGCCGGGTATTTTCAGTTTCTACGATCCAGTTGTCATCGAGGGATTTCACCACGTATTGGTAAGTGATTTCGGGTACAGTACAGTACCTACTGTAAGGCCACTGCCGCCTCCTTTCCCCTTCCTTGACTATCCATCGTACTCTTCCCCTCCCTCCCCATCCCTCATGAGGCCCATGTTAGGTTTGCAAGTGCCGCCTGGGCGAGGTGCTGATCACACCTCCCCAGTTGTATCCACTCCGACCAGATGTTCCCAGCACTAGCACACTGCCCGTAGAGGCGGTAGTGGTGAGTTCCCTCCCTGAGTCCTTGGGAAACACCAACCTGGAGGATGAATTTGACTTTAAAAATCCGACGACTTCGGCCGGGTTTGAAACTGCGATCTTGGGCACAACAGTTCAGCATGCTACCAACTATGCCACTGAATCCGCTATTATCAGAACGATCCAGGATTTCAAAGATTATGTACCCCTAAGTGATAGAGAGAGAGTCAATCTTCATAATATAACTTACAATCGTGAATGAATATGGTAGTTGTAAATTACAATAAAATAACTTGTGGGGTGGAAAAACCCCACGCGTGTGCTCTAGGGTTAAGAAATAACTGACCAAATTCACACCACAAAACCTGCTAATCGTGAACTAAACAACAAGGTAAATTGCTCACGCTAAACAGAAAAATTGCAGTAGATGATTTACATGATTGTTATAACGCGAAATTCAAGTTTCCATTTAGTAATGATTTTACGTAAATCGATGACCCACTTGTGCCGGATTTAAATAAAATTAAATACATTATAATATGATCCCAAGAAATAATAAGGCAGCAGGTAAAGATGGAATTAAGGCAGAGTTGTGTAAAGTCCTAGATGATATCATCTTAAACTTATACATTTATTAGATACAATCTGGGAGAATGACGAAATGCATAAGCAAGGTCAAAAAACTGATCCAAATAACTATAGAGGCATGTCACTTGTGCCGATGACATAAACGTCTGTTATTAGCACTGCCCAAGTGCGCAGAACTACAATTGGATGAGCAAATATGAGAATATCAAGGTGTTTTTCGGAAAAATAGATCATGCATTGAGCAGATCTGGAATATTAAAACTGTTTTACAAATAAGGCAACTCAGAAAAAAACAAAACGGTTATTTTTTATAGACGTCAAGAAAGTTTATAATTCCATTAATAGAGAATCCCTTACCAATATTTTAGAAGAATTCAGATTAGATTCAAAAACAATAAATATTATACATGATATAATAAAGTTAGATTCTGTGGAGAAATGTCCAGAACTTTTCCCATAAAAGCAGGAGTCGGGCAGGGAGATGGACTACCTCCTTTGCTTTTTAACTGTGCTCTGGGGAAGGTGATAAGCGAATGGAGAAAATCCTACACTAAAGGCAATTGATTGAAAACCACAAATATATCATCTATAATAGATTGTTTGGCACTCCTGGATAACATTGCTCTGATTATGGACGCCTGGGAAAGCCAAAATTCAAATAGAAGACTTAATAGAGCAAGTGGGAAATATAGGTTAACAAATCTCCTTCCCAAAGTCAGAATTTATAACTAACGTTAAAATACATATTTTCCTGATATAATAATCGTAAATCAAAACAAAATCCGCAAAGTCAAATTGTTACAATATTTATGTGAAATGAAAAAGAAAAACAGTTTAGAGGTCAGAGTAAACAAATGAACGTAGGATTTCAGATATACTGTACAAGAAAATTAAACATTACACAACAGCGGTGAGGCTTGAGGCAAAAACATTAAAAGTACTGCGGTGAGGTTTATTTATTTATTGTTTATATAGCATTTGGCTTTAGCCCCGGGAGTGCCCGAGGACATGTTCGGCTGCTTCAAGCGGACACCCATAGGGTGTGCTACAAGTTCGGTTCAATTTCAAGTAGTTCCTACTTTCGGTACCAGATGACACTGACATCTAGTGGTGAACGTTGGAACTTTGAAAGAGCGGGGAGGTGAGATAACCAAAATCGTGATCAGAGAAAGAAGACTGATTTGAAGAATACATGGCCCAAGGGCAACTGGAGCAGAATTCGACAGAACACAATCTAATCAAAAATGTACAGTTATGTTGAAAATATAATACATATGATGCGCAAAAGAATATTGTAAATTTTCGGGCATTTAAATAGAATGAATAACGACCGGATGACAAACCAAATTTTTATTTTAAAAAATCAAGCTTAAAGTACATTCAAGGACATTCAATGACTTAACGAAAGCCAACATTGACAGTAAGGTCACACATACTAGGGGTTTATTTAGAGGCAACCTTCGAAAAGTGATCTTCAAGGATGAACAAGAAAGCAGCCACGTAACAGCGAACAAATCAGGAAGCAGAGATCAGAGATGAGAAAACAAATCTGGGCAGAGAGAAAGAAGAAGTTTAGCAAGAATTGAAGTAATGATTTATCGTGCTCTGTAAAAGTTTTCTTCGATTCATCATCATCATCATCATCATCATCATCTTGCACAGTTTCCAGCCACTACTGGCCGGGTCTGTTTGGAACACAAGCCTCTCCAACGTCTTCTGTCTTCCTACCATCTCTCAGCCTCCACCCTCGTCCAGTCTTCTCATCTCTTCTTCACGCTTTCTTCCACCCCCTTCAGCTACCTGTCTCACGGTCTTTCTTATCTGTCTCTTTCCTTCCCTCTTCTTCTCGTGTATCCTCCTTGGAAACCTCTTCTCCTCCATTCGTTTTACATGTCCATACCATCTAAGTCTAGACTTCTCTATACCATCCTGGAATGGTTCCTCCTTCATTAATTCTCTGGTCCTCTCATTTCTTATTCTGTCCATCCTTGTAGCTCCAATACTGCTTCTCAAGAACCTCATCCCACTGGCCTGTATTGTGTTCTTCTCCATTCCTTTCATAACCCAGGTCACCGAGGCATACGTCCGATACATGACCTTTTTGCTGTTCTGAGGGACATCCTTGCTTCATATCATGCTTCTCACACTCCACCGGAATGCTTCTGCTCGTCTCCTCCGCGCATTTATTTCTCTATCGTTTCTTCCATTATCTTGTATCAGGATTCCTAGATAATTGAAGTTCTCCACTTTCTTCAGCTGTTCCCCACCAATTGTTATTCCCGTTGTGGTTCTTTCCATCTTCCTTGTTGTGATCACCATCTCACTCTTATTTATGCTAAATTTCCTTGTATTATTCCTTCCCACACGGTCAACTGCTGCTGTACCTCCTCCTCCTCCTTGTTTCCTCAAATCATCAAATCACCTGCAAACACCATTGCTTTCATCTCTCCTTCCCCAATTACTTGTGCCACTGGATTAAAAATATAAATATTTGGAAGCACCATAGATAATTAATTGTGCGTTACACGATAAAAATGAACACGAATTTTGTATTCAGGGAAGCAGCTGACCTGAAGCAGCGTGTAACAATACTAAACATATAACAGCAGTTAAATAGATAAAGATGGGAATAATCGGGAGAGGCATTGTATGAATAAAAATTAAATATATTTAACATAATTGAAATAAGTGTTAGGTCACCGAGAAGCTCATATTTGGTGTGAAATAATACAGTGTCAGTATACTCATAGTCGAGCAATTATTATCAGTGAAATTAGGTGACTAACTTCTGCCGGGAATAATAATTCCATTTTTGAATTATTGTTAATTTCCCCAGGCTTTACATTTTATTTGTCCACACGTTTGGAAAAGAAACCAGAAGATTTTAGGCACACGACACAATTAAATTAATTAAACTTAAACACAAGGTGTTGCATTAACATTATAAAGAGTGCTATTCACCCTATGTCGGTGTGTGCCTGCTATGCGTCTTGCTAGATGTGCCTTTACCAACTGAAGAGCCCAATTGGCACACTGGGGCGAAACTCTAGCAATTTGTTGAGTTAAGCAAGACATTTTTATCACTTTATGTGTTAATTATAATGGCTCAACGAACAATATTCATTTTGATTCTCTTTCGAGAATATTTGATTATAGTCAATGCGAAAGCAAGGTTTATTGTTTTGGAGTGGAGTTTTTGACTCCCATGGTACACTGGCATGCTCGTGACGTGGCTACATATGCAGCAAAGCGTCTTGCATGGCCTTCTCAGTGTGTGCCTGCTACGCGTCTTGGTAGGGGTGCCTTTACCAACTGAAGAGCCCAATTGGCACACTGGGGCGAAACGCTAGCAATCTGTTGAGTTATGCAGGACTTTTTTTTATCACTTTATGTGCTAATTATAATGGCTCAACGGACAATATTCATTTTGATTCTCTTTCGAGAACATTTGATTATTGAGTGGAATAAATGACGTGGAGTGATGGGTTTTACAGATTTATGTATTGATTTTTTAGTTAGATTTTTGTAGTTTGGTTAAGTAGGTCAGGTCTGTGCATTGTTGGAGTTGGATTAGAAAAATAACCCACTTACCAACGATCTTGGCAAACACCAGAATAAAAGGATCCCCTTCCTACCGAGCTAGAACAAAATATATTTATGCCCAAACAGAATACAATGAACAAACGTAAATAAGAAGACGTGGACTTCTACCAGGAGGGATGTAATGCCTTCTAGTCCGGCCAATAAGAGATTAGGCACAATGCCTGGTCTTCTATGCTGTTTTTCTACAATGGGATCATTCGTTGGTTGATGTCGGCAATCGATCCCATGGGATTTCGGCGTAGACTGGGACCATAATGACCAAAATTATTTTCAATTTTCGACACGTGCATCACACTCATTTATTATTTTCCATCGCTCATTCTGTAATATCGCGATTTATAACCTCTCCGTGATGACCAAAAGTCAAAATCGGTAATTATGACCACATCACTTTCACTCATATGCTAGAACTGCCATCAATTCTCACAATGAACTTGTCTTAGAAATGGCTGTCAATATATACAGGGTGTTTCAGGAGGAACAGTAAATATTTGAGGAGGTGGTAGTATAGATGAATTGCCATTCAATATTCCATATAACATGTGTCCCATTTTTATTGCGTACCGAGATACAGCTGGTAGTATCTAACCCAAACAAATGTAAAGCCAAGGCAAATGATGACGTTCAAAGTTTCAATAATTCCACCACCAATGCATTTTGCACTTCTCACCCCGTGTAGCTCTTCGGAGGGCGTCTTGTCGTTCTTTGACGAGGGCTCCACTATGCATAATCCGAACGACCAACTCTCCTCTTGTGTTAACTAATTCTTTTTTAAATTCGCTTTTCAAGCATCCCCACAGGAAAAAATCCCAAAAGACAAGGTCCGGGGATCTTGGTGGCCAAGAAACGTGGTCATATCTCCCTATCCATCTGCCGGGGAATGTTAGGTTTTGATGTTGCATCACCAGACGACTAGTACGTGCAGGAGCCCTGTCATGCTGAAAGAACATAAGCATTCTTGTAGCCAAAGGAATCTCTTCCAATAATGCTGGAAGTTCATTTCCAAGAAAGTGTAGTTAATGGCGTCCTATTAGACGATGCGGTAACACAACAGGCCCAATCAACTGATTATCAATCAACCCACTCCACACATTTACAGAAAAGCGTTCCTGAAAATGTTTGTCCACAATGGTATGTGGGTTTTCTTCTGACCACTGATGTTCATTACGAGTGTTATTGATGCCGTTACGAGTGAACGTGGCTTCATCAGTGAAGGTTACAAATGGGATTGCTTGGCGAATTGCACGTATCTAACGAAAAAAATCCAATCGTCTATCAGCATCTCCTGCTCGAAGGTGTTGAACGGGCTGGTGATCACACGGATGCAACCCGTGCATACGTAATGTCCGCCATACTCTTATACACGGAACACCGATACGTGCAGAAAGACTACGTGTACCAACACACGAAACGACAACTGCTCTGTTTACATACCAACGTCTGTATGTCGGTACGCAATAAAATTGGGACACATATTATATGGAATATTTTTATTGCAATTCATCTATACTACCACCGCCTCAAATATTTACTGTTACTCCTGAAACACCCCGAATATTGCATGTATGTATAGCTGGTAAATTAATTATATATTATCATAATCTTAGGACGTACAGTATTTTATTTCATCTTATTCATGAATGATTGTTATTCGTTATAATTGTTTTACCCATGTTCACTCTCAAACACAATATAATGATTATTCATGGACACATTTCAATCACCTGTGAATAAGCAAATGTCATGCCTCTCTCTCTACCTGTCTTTATATGAAACTGTGAGGGAAAACAATTCTCGAAGCGTTATATAAAAGTGAAATACGGCCAGTTAAGATATACATCTTTGCCTAACAGCCACAATGTGGAAAAATTATTTTCATGCAGTACCTGAATCGTCACCCTTTTCTGCAATATAATTATTATACATTTCATATATTGCCATTTACTTTAATCTCCGCTTAATTTGGTTGATTCTGGCTGTTGGGTACTATTGCTTGTCATTCTTACATTTGGAATGTTTGCTCGCAACTATTACATGAATGTAGCCATCGGCGAATATCGATTAGCACAGGTCACAAGTTAAGACAGTTTAGTAAACCTCTCACCCCCAAAAAATATGTGCAAAATCTCACCAATAAGGTGGCTATATATTTTATATATTGTATACTGGACTGACTCTCACAATAATGTTCCAAGTGTTTCAAATTAATACAGCTTTGGGTACTGAGGATTAATATGTTTCTCAATATCTCAGAGAAAACCCAGTTTTGAACGTGGTTTTGTACAATACAGATAAAAGTATGATTAAAAGACCAATCTTACGAAAAAAACACGTATCCATTACAAGCATACCTGAATTATATCCCCCTTTTTAATATGTTTCATTGAATCGAAAGTTAATTTAACATAGTGACTATGAACTAACTGGTGTCCCTCTAAACCGTCTAATTAAAAGAATTTTGCTTGGCTTTAACTACGGGAATTATACCTAGTGGCAACAACTCACTACTCACCCACTACTCTATCCACCGTTCTACCATGGTCCACACAGTAATTACTTGCAGCTGCTCTCTGGTGACGAACAGAGGAATTTATCTATATTTTTTGTAATTTGTGTAATCTCATTGATATACTTTCTTTGGCCACATCGCTTGATTTCCATTGAAAAAGGAGGCAAGGTTTTTCCGAAACGTATGGTTCTAATCGAAATAAATATCACGGCATTAGCCCAAAAAACATGAATTATGAATATTATTAAACGTATTACATAATTATCGCTCCTGCATATGCTTTACCATTGAAGTATTTTATATATATAATCTAGTATAAATAAATACATCCTTAAAACATGAATGGAGCTTCCAGTCACGATGAGTACTAATGCGTTATTTCAAATACCATAACTGTCAAAATTCCTTTATTGGTTGGACGGTGCTGTGCATAGCAGCTATGTACTTCTCCAAATTGTGTTTATAAGTAAAACCTGCTTCACATGCACTGCACGTGTATGGCTTTAGACTACTATGAATTAACATGTGTCTCTTCAGACGATTTTTAGAATGAATGTTGCATTGCATTTGGTACATAAGTACGGTCTCTGACTACTATGATTTAACATGTGTGTCTTAAGATAAGTTTTATCAGTGAATGTTGCATTGCATTTAGTACATAAGTACAGTCTCTGACCACTATGAAGAAAAGTATTCCTCACCAAGCTTTGCTTTTAAGTGAATTTAGCCGTACAGGAACTACATGAATAGGGTTCGCCACTGTGAATCTTCATATGGGTGTTTAAGTGTTTTTTCTGATTAAACTTCGCTTCGCACAGGCTGCATGAATGTGGTCTGTGACCACTATGAATCAACAAATGATTTTGTAAAGCCCTCCTGCTGATAAACTTGGCTTCGCATAGGCTGCATGAATATGGTCTGAGACCAGTATGAATCAACAAATGTTTTTGTAAAGCCCCTTTGCTAATAAACTTAGCTTTGCATGCACTGCACAAGTATGTTTTAAGAATCAATACATTTGTTTTTAATTCTACTTTGCTATTAAAGGTTACTTTGCATGTACTGCACGACTTTGATCTTCGCTCACTGTGAATTGCTATATGATTTCTCAATTTATATTTGGAAATAAATTTAGCTTCGCATATATCGCATGAGTAGGGCTTCTGGTCTCTATGAAGGAAAGATTGATTTTTCAGATACTGATGAACCTTAAATTTTGCTCCGCATGTAGGACATGAATACAGCCTTTGATCACTATGGATAGACATGTGTCTCTTCAAATTATCTTTACGGGAAAAGCGCGCCATGCATATGCTACATAAGTACGGCTTTTCGGTTGTTTGAGGAAGCATTTTCTTTTTTGTAGCATTTTGGAACAGCATGTCTTTCTTCAAGTTTCCTCGTTGAATGATTGAAGCTCTGGATGTATCATGAGTTAAACTGTTCTCCGCACTGTGGGAGATAGGTTTCTGAGGGTATTTTCTTGCAGATACTGTCCTAATATATTGTATTTCAGTAGTGTCCAATGTGTAAATCTTGTTTACGGCAGTATCTGAAGCATCTGGATGTATCTGCCTGAAATAGTTAGTGCTCTAGTGATTATGCTATATGTTCCTGAAATATGAAATAATTGTACTTTCAATATCCAGAGATCTAACTAGAAAAATTATAATTGGGGCCACATTCAGCACGACCAGAGGTAAGAAATAATCTCCCTCCTACTCTTAAATGATATGGTGTTTACACATATAAAAGCGCACTCTTTTCCAACTCCCGGCTTCCCCAACAAGACTCCTCTCTAACGTCTCCCCCTCACCGTTTATACTCACTTTCTCCGACAAAAGGCTTAATCTCATACCTTCTATGCTGCCTCACAAAATCTTGACCAGTACTCACAAGTTAACTTCTTCCAACAATACAAACAGTTTTTCCAAATATACAGAGAAAGTTTCGAAATTACGGCCCAGAAAAACTTAAGATATTTGTCAAATTTCCGAGTATTCTTTAAAAAGTGTGAAGTATAAGTAAATGATTTCGATTCATGCACAGTTCACGTGTGACAGGTGGAATTCATGTTGGATTCACTATCGAGCAAAATAGTTGTGTCTGTGGCACAACTATCACAAATTGTCACTCAATTGCCTTTTGAGAACTCCATCATAAGGATGAATAACAAGTTGCGTTTTGGTTGTGAAATACATGTTTAGTAGCACACTAAGTGAAAAGGTGGGGGCTTTAACGCTTGTCAGATCACGTTATGGACTTAATTAGAGGGACGAAAGCACGAACATGAACAAAAATCACACATACACATGTTCGGAGTTGTCCATTCGGCAGCCAATGGTGTGGAGAATATTACAACGATGGTTGTGGTGTAAGATGTGCCACATTCATCTTGAATAAGCGTTGAGCGATAGTGATGAACAGAGAGAATATAAGTTATTTGTAGACTTGAGGAACACGATGGGAAATGAAGGGAGGATATTGGGTACAGGGACAGCTTGGAACATACACGAGACTCAGCAATGACCTTCTAATACTTAAATGTATATTTGCTATCAACAGCTTTCTTTTCCGTAGAAATGGATGATGATGATAATTGTTGTTTAAAGGGGCCTAACATCTAGGTTATCGGCCCCTAATGGGTTGGGTGATCCCAACGATGATAGTGAAAGGTAAACTATAACTAAAACTAACTAAGTTACTAACTTTTATACTAGAAGAAGAAATGGAAAACAAAAGGAGAACGAGGTAAATAAAGGACAGGAGGAAAAGAAATGCCCTCAACCCTCGAAAAATGCAGATTGAGGGACTTTGAAGGAAGGAGAGCCATGAAAGGCAGATAGGAAAGTGACATAGGAGAGCGTCCGCCCGAGAGGTATTGGATAAAAGAGGGAAAACCGGACCCAGCTCAGGATTCCCTAGGGGTCGCCAACTCCCGAACTCACCAGCCTTGAGCCCTTGAGGGTGTAGCAATATCCAGGGTGCACCAGAAGTGGTGGGGCTATATATACCCTGCCTCCTTGAGGGCTCTGAGCAGAAAGCAGGAGCTAATATGAAAAGGAAAGATGGTTGACCCCTCGCAGAAAGAGGGTATCAGAAAAGTTGAGACAAGGGCTAATTCAGGCGGGAATGGAAGAGACTCGCTAGGCCTCGGATACCCTAATACCGTCGGGGTCAGAAGAGAACAAGACTTGACCAAGTGAGGTCGATAGGGAAAAAGACGGATAGGAGCCCGGCACAAGTAAGTGGAAGCAATGCCGGACACTGCTGGGCCCTCGAGGTCGCGAACCCACGTCCCACTAAATGTGAGCCCCTGGGGGGCGTGGAAATGGTCTCCTTGCCTGTACCACCCCATTATTTATCCATTCATTCACTTACTTTATTTGCAAAAGGAGACAATTCCCCGGTGGTAAATTGTACAAGTACAGAAAATTACCAACAATAATATCGAACACGAGTCGCGATTTGGGAACTGTAGCAATTACTTCGGAGTGTTTCCACAACGTTTAAGTGTTCTCTTAAATACAGCACATCAACATGTTTGGGGAAAGTTTTTAAGAGTTCCAATCAATACCACGATTAATGAAAGAATATTTTCCACAATTTGTACACTGCAGTCGGCCTATTCCGTCCTTCTATCTTCTAGAGATTCCCACGCTAGTCTTTCTATCATTCGAGTAATACTACTTATAGGATTAAAATCGTTGAGCACAAACCTAGCATCTCCAACTCATTGATGAGCCCTGGGTCCCAAGCCTCTGAGCCGTATTCCAAGATTCGCCTCACCACGGTCAAATATCCTAATTTCTTTGCGGTGGAATTACTGCCTTTTAATATCCTAATTACAAAATGAAGTGATTTGTACGCGTTGGAGACGACACAACCCACAAGAATACTCCATTTCATTTCATTCCTTACATAGATACCCAAGGATTTACACGAGCCTTCTTCTACAAGTATTTCCCAGCCGATATTATATTGAAAATTATGGCTTATTCCTCTCCTCATTCTCATGAGGCTGCACCATTTCCTCGTTTTTATCTTCAATCTGTTGTCAACCGCCCATTTATGAACCAGGCTGAGGTCAGTTTGTAACTGAGCGTTTGTCTTGGGAGATTGCATATTTTTGGTATATTACACAATCATCCGCAAACAATCGACAGTCACTTTGAGTCATTCGGTAAGTCGTTAATAAGTGCCATAAATATTAAGGGTCGAATCGCATTACCCTGGGGGACACCTGAAGTTACCAAAACGAGATCCAACAATAAATTACGCATTTTTACCTTTTGCGAGAGACTAGTCAAGAACTCTTGAATTCATAAAATTACTCATCAATCTTCGAAGCCACTAAATTTTGGAGTAGTACGTCATGTGGGACGACATCAAATGTCTTCACAACATCTATAATCACGGCGTCAACTTGCACTTCCTGTCTAGCGAGTAATAAATATCCTGAAAGAGTGACTGCATTTAGCTCCCGCATGAGTACTCTTGTCTATCATTAAGCCACAATTTTACTTGAGGAAAGAGTGGGGAAAAGTTATTAGAAATAAGGTGTTGCAACAGTTTACATATGCTGGATGTGAGGCTAACAGGCCTATAGTTCCCATTTCCAATCATTGAAAGGATTGAAATCTTGAATATTGGATCTATTGTAGCTCTTTTCCAGTCATCGGGAATTTGCGTGTTAATTGATACATTAAACAGCACCCCCAAGTATCACCCAATGGCTGTACCTCCCAGGTTTAGCACATCTTCACAAATATTCTCTGGGCCATTCGATATATTTCTACGTAGCTTTACAATTCTTGCTAGAATTGACGATTGGTCTATTCAGAAAGGTGGGCGATCGTTACGGTCTTCCTTGCTTTGTTAATCACTGCTTATTTTGATTCTCAAGTAGGAGTCACCATATTTCTTTAGCGTGTCACCTGCCAATCGATGTTAATCAGGGTTTTGTAGCATTCCATTATTGTTTTGTTACATCTATTGATTCCATCATAAATTCTTTCTTCAAGACGTAGTCCTTGCCGTTTTGAAACTCATTCTGATCCTCTGGTGAATCGGTTAACAAATGAATGCCGTTAGCAAATCTCAGAGTCGAAATAATTTCACATTGATCCTTTACTCCTACTTGAAATTTCTTTCTTACTTTATTTATTGCTTCTTAAATGTATAGGTTGAAAACGAACTAAAAGTTACGAGTTACAGCTTTACCTTACACTTTTCGGAATGCCTGCCTTTCTCTCATGTCCTTGAGCTCTAAAAACTGACGTCTGGATTAAGTATAGACTGTAGGCCCTCACATATTCCTGCATTTTATTCCATTCCTTTTCAAAACGTTAAAGAATTTTTCCAGGCAACACAATCAACAACCTAATCTGAATAATGACACGAACGTTCTCTCATTATTCTTAATTTTTCCTTCCAATATCACTCTAAGACTTAGTACAGCTTTCCTTGGTCCTATGCTTCTCTTGAAACAAACTACTCAGTTTCGATCTGCCGTTCCATTCTCTAACAAATAAATCTAGTCAGGATCGTTAAATCAGGAGTCATCAAGCTGATTATGGGATAATCTGCACAATTGTTAGCTCCTCCTTTCTTAAGAGTAGAGTTGATAATATACTTTTTTAAATCAGAGAGCACCTCTCACCTGTCGTAAATCCTACACATTAATAAGTGAAATAAACTGATCAGACCTTCAGGTACTATGTAACGCACGAATTCAGTATATAATCTATATCTGGTGGTTTCTTTCTACATGTACTGTATTTTAGTGCCCAAATAAATTCTGATCTCAATATTAAATCTCCTTTCTTATGTTCATGAATTTCCCCTTCCATTGCATCATCTTCAAACTCCTCACCCCTATAAAAATCTCTATCTATCCGTTCCATCTCTCTACTGTTTATTCTCTGAGTATCAGAGGTTTTCCATCAGTCCCCAATGTTACTGCACCTGCATTACTTTCCCCAAATATATTCTTAATCCTTCGATAAGCTGCATCTTTCTTTCCTACCTTCGAACAAGTTTCCCTTTGCACATTTATGTTATTGTTGATGTTCTATTTGTGGGTCTTCCACAACGCGGTCATTTGGCCCCGTGAACTTGGGTGTGTGTGCATGTATGTGTGTGTGTAATTTGTTTGCTAATCTGTGTTATTGTGATGGCAGTATTAGTGAGTGGATTTGTAATCAAGGCTAGGACTGGGAAGGAGGCGGTACTGGCTTTAGGTTAGGAATCATCCCGGCAATTGCCTTGAGTAGAAGTGCGAAACCACGGAAAACAACTTACAGAATGGCTCAGGTGGTAATCGAAGCCACCTCATCTCACTTTTGCCATACGAGACTGAGCGAACGAGACCAGAATAAATGTTTGGCTGAGCCAGGAAGAGAACAGCCAGCAGCTACACAACCTTTGCACGTTTTGTTTACCTAATTCCTTCACTCCTCTGTATTCTGTCCTCTCACTTTTACCTGCTCTACTTATCAAACGTGCCCATTCATCTGCATTCCCTTCCATAATCTTCATAACAACCAGTTTATGTTCAATTTCTCTAAATGTTGTCCACTTACTCATTTAAATGGTTTCCATTAGCATTACTTTCTGCATCCAGTATTTTCTGGGAATGAGAAGGAATATTTTATTTTTTCACTGCCACTTTATACATCATACACAAACAACAGGACAGCTCAATTGGTGTAAAGATAAATATGGTGACAATACTTTCATTATGTCCATCATATATGTTATTGATGAATATTGTACTGATCAATGGTCATGTCTTCCCTTATTCTTCCATCACTTCTTCAGGGACCCTAAAGAAGATCAGTGCGAGAGAAAATAGTGAGACCAGTGTCTTAAGGATTGATGAAGAATACACAAACATATTTAAATATTTTCTATGGAATTAAATAGGTCATAGGATCGAACATAGGGTGACCAGACGTCCCGTTTTTAACGGGATTGTCCCTTCTATCAGTAGTTGGTCCCGTTGTCCCGACAAATCTTTGACGGGACGCAAAATGTCCCGTCTTCTTAACATTCGTCCCGTTAAATTCCGTTTTCTTGAGATATTTTAATTTGTGCGCAGTTTTGCGTACATGCTTTACTTAAATCATTTGTTTTTCTGTATCCCAAGATTCAAATATTATCCGAGAGATACTTCGTAGAAAGTATCGCCAATCAACCTACACTATAATTCTATTTCCTAGGGTAATTTCACAAATAATTCTCTTTCATAGGGTTGGCATACATGCCGATGCATGCGGAATAACAAATTTGTAACATAACACCATCGTTGCGTGCGAGGGAAACTTTGTTTTATTGTAAGTATTGGTGCTTGATACATAAAACTTCACGTTTAACGTCTTATAATGTTTACACGCACGTGTCTTTCAGTACTCTATAGTTACTAATCTTGACAAGTTGTTCTGCAATATTTTATCAATAGTTGAGAATGCCGAAACGGAAGTGTAATTTCACGGATGTATTAAAGGAAGAATTTCCTTTTCTTAAGGAAGATCAAGACAAAATAGTGTGTACTTTATGTAAAGGTGTGTTTTTTTTATCAAACATGGCGGTCGATCGGACATTTCCAAACATATACAAAAGAAGAAGCATAAAGTGGCAGAGGCTGCTAACAGTTCAAGCCATAAATTAACCTCCTTCATGACAACACAAGGGAAAGAGGATGAAGAAGGGAAACTTCTTGCTGCTTTAGAAGGTGTGTTTACTTTTCATACGGTTAAACATAACCACTCCTTCAGATCGATGGATTGCACATCAACTCTTGTGTGTATTTTATTTAAAAGGAAGTTTAAATGTGGGAGAACCAAGTGTGAGGCCATCGTAGTTAATGTCTTAGCTCCTTTTGCGTTAAGCGAAATCACCAGTTATGGTTGATACTTCAAACCACAACAACTTGAAATTAGTTCCAGTACTTGTAAGGTATGTCGTACCAAATAAAGGCGTTCAAATCAAATTTCTTGAGTTTCAAGCACTTTCCGGGGAAACATCAGAGATGCTAACAAACCACATTCTTCACATCTTGGAACAATACAAGTTAACTGACAAAATTATTGCCTTCTGTGGTGATAACTGCAACACCATCTTCGGTGGGGTTGGAAGAAAAGGCACCAACAATGTTTTTTTAAGTTAAGACAGGGGATAAATGAAAACATTTTTGGAATAGGTTGTGCTGCCCACATTGTACACAACGCTCTGCAGACAAGTGCAGACATTTTACCTATTGATTGAGTGGCCGAATTGAAGAGCTTCATTGAGATTGTGGATGTTGAGTACAAGCAGATATTGGGAAGTGTAAAACCAAGATGGCTTTCTTTACAACCAGCTGTTAACAGACTTATTGATATGTTTGATATTCTCAAATCTTATTTTCTTTCAAAAGAAAAGTGTCCTAGGGTGCTAAATGACTTTTTCCAGTAATCCACAATCCTTACTTTGGCTTCATTTTATTAATTCACAACTCAAGGTGTGTGCAAACGCAATAAAGAAATTGAGAAAGACAATATATGTGGCAGTGAAGTTGCTAATGAATTACATGCCTTGAAAAATGAGCTTGTGTGCAGGAAGGACCAGAATTTTCGAACATCCATAATGATCTCTTTACTAAAGCAATTAAAAGATGGTGGTTTGATCAATGATCAAAAATTTACGGAGTCTGCGAACAGTTTTTATGTCACTTTCCTTCAATACATGGAGAACTGAACACTACCCTTCGATAAACTGAAAGAACTTCAGTGGGTTCAGCTGAATAGTGCTCCATTGTGGAATGAGGTTCAGCAATGTGTGCAGTGGATTGCAGAAATTGACAGTCATTCAGAAAACGTAATTGATGAAGATGAACTATTTGATGAAGTAAGACATGTCCAAAACATTTTTTAAGCAAAAAGTGAAACCTGGAAGATAAATGGTACAGCAACTGAAGATAAGTGGGTTGAGATATTTAGTGTTATGGACAGGGAAAACATTGAATACAAATGTATTGCTTGTCTTGTGACCTTTGCTTTGACGATTCCAGGAACTAATGCAGCCTTAGAGTGAGTGTTTTCAATTATCAATTGTATGTGGTCAGATGAAAAGAACAGGCTCAATGTTGAAACTGTTAAGGCAATGATCTTGACCAAGACACATTTTCGTGATGTAACTTGCTCAAGTTTCCATAAATTTTTGTTAGAACACCCAAACCTTTTGAAGGAAATTCATAACTCTTTAAAGTATATAAAAAGAAAAAACTGAGCCAGATATTGGATGTGAATCGGTTTTCTTGGTCAAGGATTCAATATAGCCTATAAGTGATATTTTTTGAAATTTATCTGTTAGGTTGTATAACTTTTAGAATATGTTTGAGAGTGACTATATAGACGTGATTTAAGAAATGCAATATACTATATCATGTTTTAGTGAATAAAATATTTGTTTTGAAATTAAATATCATAAATATTGCACCAATGCCCAATTATAGGATCCGCTTTCTCGACAGACAATAATTGACGCGACATTCATGAGTGTCCTTTTTTTTTTTTTCATTATCAGAATCTGGTCACCCTATGCTAACATAATATATTTAGCCAACACTCAGGCAAATATTGTCGGCAGAAACTTTCTAGAAACTCGCGCAAAAGATCTGTCAATGGATCATTAAAGACGAAGAGCTCTACAGGAAAGTCTACCTCGGCAAGTGAAGCGACAAGCAACAAAAATCGCTGGTATTGAAGATACGAAAAAACCACATGCGGCTGGAGCAGCCGGGCGATGCACTTGGAGAGAAGTGCTCAAAGTGCTCAGGATACATACAACTTCCCTCTGTGCCATGATGGCAACAAAGACCACGTGCGGCTGGAGCAGCCGGGTACTGTGCATATTGCACTTGGAGAGAAGTGCTCAAAGTGCTCAGGATACATACAACTTCTCTCTGTACCATGATGGCAACCAAGACCACGTGCGGCTGGAGCAGCCTGGCTATGCACTTGGAGAGACATGCTCAAAGTGCTCAAGATACATACAACTTCCCTCTGTGCCATGATGGCAACCAAGACCACGTGCGGCTGGAGCAGCCGGGTACTGTGCATATTGCACTTGGAGAGAAGTGCTCAAAGTGCTCAGGATACATACAACTTCTCTCTGTACCATGATGGCAACCAAGACCACGTGCGGCTGGAGCAGCCAGGCGATGCACTTGGAGAGACATGCTCAAAGTGCTCAAGATACATACAACTTCCCTCTGTGCCATGATGGCAACCAAGACCACGTGCGGCTGGAGCAGCCGGGTACTGTGCATATTGCACTTGGAGAGAAGTGCTCAAAGTGCTCAGGATACATACAACTTCTCTCTGTACCATGATGGCAACCAAGACCAAGTGCGGCTGGAGCAGCCGGGCGATGTACTTGGAGAGAAGTGCTTAAAGTGCTCAAGATACATACAAATTCTCTCTGTACCATGATGGCAACCAAGACCACGTGGGGATGGAGCAGCCGGGCGATGCACTTGGAGAGAAGTGCTAAAAGTGCTCAAGATACATACAACTTCTCTCTGTACCATGATGGCAACCAAGACCACGTGCGGCTGGAGCAGCCGGGCGATGCACTTGGAGAGAAGTCCTCAAAGGGCTCAAGATACATACAACTTCTCTCTGTGCCATGATGGCAACCAAGACCACGTGCGGCTGAAGCAGCCAGGCGATGCACTTGGAGAGAAGTGCTGAAAGTGCGCAAGATACACACAAATTCTCTCTGTACCATGATGGCAACCAAGACCACGTGCGGCTGGAGCAGCCGGGTACTGTGCATATTGCACTTGGAGAGAAGTGCTCAATGTGCTCAGGATACATACAACTTCTCTCTTTACCATGATGGCAACCAAGACCACGTGCGGCTGGAGCAGCCGGGCGATGCACTTGGAGAGAAGTGCTCAAAGTGCTCAAGATACATACAACTTCTCTCTGTACCATGATGGCAACCAAGACCACGTGCGGCTGGAGCAGCCAAGCGATGCACTTGGAGAGAAATGCTCAAAGTGCTCAAGATACACACAACTTCTCTCTGTACCATGAAGGCCACCAAGACCACGTGCGGCTGGAGCAGCCAGGTGATGCACTTGGAGAGAAGTGCTCAAGATACATACAACTTCTCTCTGTACCATGATGGCAATCAAGACCACGTGCGGCTGGAGCAGCCGGGTGCTGTGCATTATGCACTTGGAGGGAAGTGCTCAAAGTGCTCAGGATACATACAACTTCTCTCTGTACCATGATGGCAACCAAGACCTCGTGCGGGTGGAGCAGCCGGGCAATGCACTTGGAGAGAAGTGCTCAAAGTGCTCAAGATACATACAACTTCTCTCTGTACCATGATGGCCACCAAGACCACGAGCGGCTGGAGCAGCCAGGCGATGCACTCGGAGAGAAGTGCTCACAGTGCTCAAGATACATACAACTTCTCTCTGTACCACGATGGCAACCAAGACCAAGTGCGGCTGGAGCAGCCGGGCGATGCACTTGGAGAGAAGTGCTCAAAGTGCTCAAGATACATACAACTTGTCTCTGTACCATGGTGGCCACCAAGACCACGTGCGGCTGGAGCAGCCGGGCGATGCACTTGGAGAGAAGTCCTTAAAGTGCTCAAGATACACACAACTTCTCTTTGTACCATGATGGCAACCAAGACCACGTGCGGCTGCAGCAGCCGGGCGATGCACTTGGAGAGAAATGCTCAGAGTGCTCAGGATACATACAACTTCTCTCTGTACCATGATGGCAACCAAGACCACGAGCGGCTGGAGCAGCCGAGCGATGCACTTGGAGAGAAGTGCTCAAAGTGCTCAAGATACACACAACTTCTCTCTGTACCATGATGGCAACCAAGACCACGAGCGGCTGGAGCAGCCGGGCGATGCACTTGGAGAGAAGTGCTCAAAGTGCTCAAGATACATACAACTTCTCTCTGTACCATGATGGCAACCAAGACCACGTGCGGCTGGAGCAGCCGGGCAATGCACTTGGAGAGAAGTGCTTAAAGTGCTCAAGATACATACTACTTCTCTCTGTACCACGATGGCAACCAAGACCACGTGCGGCTGGAGCAGCCGGGTGATGCACTTGGAGAGAAATGCTCAAAGTGCTCAAGATACATACAACTTGTCTCTGTACCATGGTGGCCACCAAGACCACGTGCGGCTGGAGCAGCCGGGCGATGCACTTGGAGAGAAATGCTCAAAGTGCTCAAGATACACACAACTTCTCTCTGTACCATGATGGCAACCAAGACCACGTGCGGCTGGAGCAGCCGGGTGCTGTGCATATTGCACTTGGAGAGAAGTGCTCAAAGTGCTCAAGATACACACAACGTCTCTCTGTGCCATGATGGCAACCAAGACCACGTGCGGCTGGAGCAGCCGGGCGATGCACTTGGAGAGAAATGCTCAAAGAACTCAGGATACATACAACTTCTCTCTGTACCATGATGGCAACCCACACCACGAGCGGCTGGAGCAGCCGGGCGATGCATTTGGGAGAGAAGTGCTCAAAGTGCTCAAGATACATACAGCTTCTCTCTGTACCATGATGGCAACCAAGACCACGTGCGGCTGGAGCAGCCGGGCAATGCACTTGGAGAGAAATGCTCAAAGAACTCAGGATACACATTACTTCTCTCTGTACCGTGATGGCAACCAAGACCACGTGCGGCTGGAGCAGCCAGGCGATGCACTTGGAGAGAAGTGCTCAAAGTGCTCAAGATACATACAGCTTCTCTCTGTACCATGATGGCAACCAAGACCACGTGTGGCTGGAGCAGCCGGGCGATGCACTTGGAGAGAAGTGCTCAAAGTGCTCGAGATACATACAACTTCTCTCTGTACCATGATGGCAACCAAAACCACGTGCGGCTGGAGCAGCCGGGCGATGCACTTGGAGAGAAATGCTCAAAGTGCTCAAGATACATACAACTTCTCTCTGTACCATGATGGCAACCAAGACCACGTGCGGCCGGAGCAGCCGGGCGATGCACTTGGAGAGAAGTGCTCAAAGTGCTCAAGATACAGACAACTTCTCTCTGTACCATGATGGCAACCAAGACCACGTGCGGCTGGAGCAGCCGGGCGATGTACTTGGAGAGAAATGCTCAAAGTGCTCAAGATACATACAACTTCTCTCTGTACCATGATGGCAACCAAGACCACGTGTGGCTGGAGCAGCCGGGCGATGCACTTGGAGAGAAGTGCTTAAAGTGCTCAAGATACATACAGCTTCTCTCTGTACCATGATGGCAACCAAGACCACGTGTGGCTGGAGCAGCCGGGCGATGCACTTGGAGAGAAGTGCTCAAAGTGCTCAGGATACATACAACTTCCCTCTGTGCCATGATGGCAACATAGACCACGTGCGGCTGGAGCAGCCGGGTACTGTGCATATTGCACTTGGAGAGAAGTGCTCAAAGTGCTCAGGATACATACAACTTCTCTCTGTACCATGATGGCAACCAAGACCACGTGCAGCTGGAGCAGTCAGGCGATGCACTTGGAGAGACATGCTCAAAGTGCTCAAGATACATACAACTTCCCTCTGTGCCATGATGGCAACCGAGACCACGTGCGGCTGGAGCAGCCGGGTACTGTGCATATTGCACTTGGAGAGAAGTGCTCAAAGTGCTCAGGATACATACAACTTCTCTTTGTACCATGATGGCAACCAAGACCACGTGCGGCTGGAGCAGCCAGGCGATGCACTTGGAGAGAAGTGCTCAAAGTGCTCAAGATACATAAACTTTTCTCTGTACCATGATGGCAACCAAGACCACGTGCGGCTGGAGCAGCCAGGCGATGGACTTGGAGAGACATGCTCAAAGTGCTCAAGATACATACAACTTCCCTCTGTGCCATGATGGCAACCAAGACCACGTGCGGCTGGAGCAGCCGGGCGATGCACATGGAGAGAAATGCTCAAAGTGCTCAAGATACATACAACTTCTCTCTGTACCATGATGGCAACCAAGACCACGTGCGGCTGGAGCAGCCGGGCGATGCACTTGAAGAGAAGTGCTCAATGTGCTCAAGATACATACAACTTCTCTCTGTACCATGATGGCAACCAAGACCACGTGCGGCTGGAGCAGCCGGGCGATGCACTTGGAGAGAAGTTCTCAAAGTGCTCAAGATACATACAACTTCTCTCTGTACCACGATGGCAACCAAGACCACGAGCGGCTGGAGCAGCCGGGCGATGCACTTGGAGAGAAGTGCTAAAAGTGCTCAAGATACATACAACTTCTCTCTGTACCATGATGGCAACCAAGACCACGTGCGGCTGGAGCAGCCGGGCGATGCACTTGGAGAGAAGTGCTCACAGTGCTCAAGATACATACAACTTCTCTCTGTACCACGATGGCAACCAAGACCAAGTGCGGCTGGAGCAGCCGGGCGATGCACTTGGAGAGAAGTGCTCAAAGTGCTCAAGATACATACAACTTGTCTCTGTACCATGGTGGCCACCAAGACCACGTGCGGCTGGAGCAGCCGGGCGATGCACTTGGAGAGAAGTCCTTAAAGTGCTCAAGATACACACAACTTCTCTTTGTACCATGATGGCAACCAAGACCACGTGCGGCTGCAGCAGCCGGGCGATGCACTTGGAGAGAAATGCTCAGAGTGCTCAGGATACATACAACTTCTCTCTGTACCATGATGGCAACCAAGACCACGAGCGGCTGGAGCAGCCGAGCGATGCACTTGGAGAGAAGTGCTCAAAGTGCTCAAGATACACACAACTTCTCTCTGTACCATGATGGCAACCAAGACCACGAGCGGCTGGAGCAGCCGGGCGATGCACTTGGAGAGAAGTGCTCAAAGTGCTCAAGATACATACAACTTCTCTCTGTACCATGATGGCAACCAAGACCACGTGCGGCTGGAGCAGCCGGGCAATGCACTTGGAGAGAAGTGCTTAAAGTGCTCAAGATACATACTACTTCTCTCTGTACCACGATGGCAACCAAGACCACGTGCGGCTGGAGCAGCCGGGTGATGCACTTGGAGAGAAATGCTCAAAGTGCTCAAGATACATACAACTTGTCTCTGTACCATGGTGGCCACCAAGACCACGTGCGGCTGGAGCAGCCGGGCGATGCACTTGGAGAGAAATGCTCAAAGTGCTCAAGATACACACAACTTCTCTCTGTACCATGATGGCAACCAAGACCACGTGCGGCTGGAGCAGCCGGGTGCTGTGCATATTGCACTTGGAGAGAAGTGCTCAAAGTGCTCAAGATACACACAACGTCTCTCTGTGCCATGATGGCAACCAAGACCACGTGCGGCTGGAGCAGCCGGGCGATGCACTTGGAGAGAAATGCTCAAAGAACTCAGGATACATACAACTTCTCTCTGTACCATGATGGCAACCCACACCACGAGCGGCTGGAGCAGCCGGGCGATGCACATGGAGAGAAATGCTCAAAGTGCTCAAGATACATACAACTTCTCTCTGTACCATGATGGCAACCAAGACCACGTGCGGCTGGAGCAGCCGGGCGATGCACTTGAAGAGAAGTGCTCAATGTGCTCAAGATACATACAACTTCTCTCTGTACCATGATGGCAACCAAGACCACGTGCGGCTGGAGCAGCCGGGCGATGCACTTGGAGAGAAGTTCTCAAAGTGCTCAAGATACATACAACTTCTCTCTGTACCACGATGGCAACCAAGACCACGAGCGGCTGGAGCAGCCGGGCGATGCACTTGGAGAGAAGTGCTAAAAGTGCTCAAGATACATACAACTTCTCTCTGTACCATGATGGCAACCAAGACCACGTGCGGCTGGAGCAGCCGGGCGATGCACTTGGAGAGAAGTGCTCACAGTGCTCAAGATACATACAACTTCTCTCTGTACCACGATGGCAACCAAGACCAAGTGCGGCTGGAGCAGCCGGGCGATGCACTTGGAGAGAAGTGCTCAAAGTGCTCAAGATACATACAACTTGTCTCTGTACCATGGTGGCCACCAAGACCACGTGCGGCTGGAGCAGCCGGGCGATGCACTTGGAGAGAAGTCCTTAAAGTGCTCAAGATACACACAACTTCTCTTTGTACCATGATGGCAACCAAGACCACGTGCGGCTGCAGCAGCCGGGCGATGCACTTGGAGAGAAATGCTCAGAGTGCTCAGGATACATACAACTTCTCTCTGTACCATGATGGCAACCAAGACCACGAGCGGCTGGAGCAGCCGAGCGATGCACTTGGAGAGAAGTGCTCAAAGTGCTCAAGATACACACAACTTCTCTCTGTACCATGATGGCAACCAAGACCACGAGCGGCTGGAGCAGCCGGGCGATGCACTTGGAGAGAAGTGCTCAAAGTGCTCAAGATACATACAACTTCTCTCTGTACCATGATGGCAACCAAGACCACGTGCGGCTGGAGCAGCCGGGCAATGCACTTGGAGAGAAGTGCTTAAAGTGCTCAAGATACATACTACTTCTCTCTGTACCACGATGGCAACCAAGACCACGTGCGGCTGGAGCAGCCGGGTGATGCACTTGGAGAGAAATGCTCAAAGTGCTCAAGATACATACAACTTGTCTCTGTACCATGGTGGCCACCAAGACCACGTGCGGCTGGAGCAGCCGGGCGATGCACTTGGAGAGAAATGCTCAAAGTGCTCAAGATACACACAACTTCTCTCTGTACCATGATGGCAACCAAGACCACGTGCGGCTGGAGCAGCCGGGTGCTGTGCATATTGCACTTGGAGAGAAGTGCTCAAAGTGCTCAAGATACACACAACGTCTCTCTGTGCCATGATGGCAACCAAGACCACGTGCGGCTGGAGCAGCCGGGCGATGCACTTGGAGAGAAATGCTCAAAGAACTCAGGATACATACAACTTCTCTCTGTACCATGATGGCAACCCACACCACGAGCGGCTGGAGCAGCCGGGCGATGCATTTGGGAGAGAAGTGCTCAAAGTGCTCAAGATACATACAGCTTCTCTCTGTACCATGATGGCAACCAAGACCACGTGCGGCTGGAGCAGCCGGGCAATGCACTTGGAGAGAAATGCTCAAAGAACTCAGGATACACATTACTTCTCTCTGTACCGTGATGGCAACCAAGACCACGTGCGGCTGGAGCAGCCAGGCGATGCACTTGGAGAGAAGTGCTCAAAGTGCTCAAGATACATACAGCTTCTCTCTGTACCATGATGGCAACCAAGACCACGTGTGGCTGGAGCAGCCGGGCGATGCACTTGGAGAGAAGTGCTCAAAGTGCTCGAGATACATACAACTTCTCTCTGTACCATGATGGCAACCAAAACCACGTGCGGCTGGAGCAGCCGGGCGATGCACTTGGAGAGAAATGCTCAAAGTGCTCAAGATACATACAACTTCTCTCTGTACCATGATGGCAACCAAGACCACGTGCGGCCGGAGCAGCCGGGCGATGCACTTGGAGAGAAGTGCTCAAAGTGCTCAAGATACAGACAACTTCTCTCTGTACCATGATGGCAACCAAGACCACGTGCGGCTGGAGCAGCCGGGCGATGTACTTGGAGAGAAATGCTCAAAGTGCTCAAGATACATACAACTTCTCTCTGTACCATGATGGCAACCAAGACCACGTGTGGCTGGAGCAGCCGGGCGATGCACTTGGAGAGAAGTGCTTAAAGTGCTCAAGATACATACAGCTTCTCTCTGTACCATGATGGCAACCAAGACCACGTGTGGCTGGAGCAGCCGGGCGATGCACTTGGAGAGAAGTGCTCAAAGTGCTCAGGATACATACAACTTCCCTCTGTGCCATGATGGCAACATAGACCACGTGCGGCTGGAGCAGCCGGGTACTGTGCATATTGCACTTGGAGAGAAGTGCTCAAAGTGCTCAGGATACATACAACTTCTCTCTGTACCATGATGGCAACCAAGACCACGTGCAGCTGGAGCAGTCAGGCGATGCACTTGGAGAGACATGCTCAAAGTGCTCAAGATACATACAACTTCCCTCTGTGCCATGATGGCAACCAAGACCACGTGCGGCTGGAGCAGCCGGGTACTGTGCATATTGCACTTGGAGAGAAGTGCTCAAAGTGCTCAGGATACATACAACTTCTCTTTGTACCATGATGGCAACCAAGACCACGTGCGGCTGGAGCAGCCAGGCGATGCACTTGGAGAGAAGTGCTCAAAGTGCTCAAGATACATAAACTTTTCTCTGTACCATGATGGCAACCAAGACCACGTGCGGCTGGAGCAGCCAGGCGATGGACTTGGAGAGACATGCTCAAAGTGCTCAAGATACATACAACTTCCCTCTGTGCCATGATGGCAACCAAGACCACGTGCGGCTGGAGCAGCCGGGCGATGCACATGGAGAGAAATGCTCAAAGTGCTCAAGATACATACAACTTCTCTCTGTACCATGATGGCAACCAAGACCACGTGCGGCTGGAGCAGCCAGGCGATGCACTTGAAGAGAAGTGCTCAATGTGCTCAAGATACATACAACTTCTCTCTGTACCATGATGGCAACCAAGACCACGTGCGGCTGGAGCAGCCGGGCGATGCACTTGGAGAGAAGTTCTCAAAGTGCTCAAGATACATACAACTTCTCTCTGTACCACGATGGCAACCAAGACCACGAGCGGCTGGAGCAGCCGGGCGATGCACTTGGAGAGAAGTGCTAAAAGTGCTCAAGATACATACAACTTCTCTCTGTACCATGATGGCAACCAAGACCACGTGCGGCTGGAGCAGCCGGGCGATGCACTTGGAGAGAAGTGCTCAGAGTGCTCAAGATACATACAACTTCTCTCTGTACCACGATGGCAACCAAGACCAAGTGCGGCTGGAGCAGCCGGGCGATGCACTTGGAGAGAAGTGCTCAAAGTGCTCAAGATACATACAACTTGTCTCTGTACCATGGTGGCAACCAAGACCACGTGCGGCTGGAGCAGCCGGGCGATGCACTTGGAGAGAAATGCTCAAAGAACTCAGGATACACATTACTTCACTCTGTACCGTGATGGCAACCAAGACCACGTGCGGCTGGAGCAGCCAGGCGATGCACTTGGAGAGAAGTGCTCAAAGTGCTCAAGATACATACAGCTTCTCTCTGTACCATGATGGCAACCAAGACCACGTGTGGCTGGAGCAGCCAGGCGATGCACTTGGAGAGAAGTGCTCAAAGTGCTCAAGTTACATACAACTTCTCTCTGTACCATGATGGCAACCAAGACCACGTGCGGCTGGAGCAGCCAGGCGATGCACTTGGAGAGAAATGCTCAAAGTGCTCAAGATACATACAACTTCTCTCTGTACCATGATGGGAACCAAAACCATGTGCGGCTGGAGCAGCCGGGCGATGCACTTGGAGAGAAGTGCTCAAAGTGCTCAAGATACATACAACTTCTCTCTGTACCATGATGGCAACCAAGACCACGTGCGGCTGGAGCAGCCGGGCGATGCACTTGGAGAGAAATGCTCAAAGTGCTCAAGATACATACAACTTCTCTCTGTACCATGATGACAACCAAGACCACGTGCGGCTGGAGCAGCCGGGTGATGCACTTGGAGAGAAGTGCTCAAAGTGCTCAAGATATATACTACTTCCCTCTGTGCCATGATGGCAACCAAGACAGCAGTGATGAAGTGTAGAGACTGATTTCAGGTTTTTTGTTGTTCTCTTTACTTCATGGTTTATTTTTTGTAAATATTAGTACCTGTAGAACTACACTTTACTTTTCATGTTTTAAGTTTTGTAGTTTACAACTTTTTATAGTTTGTTTTTGACTTGGATAATTTAATTTATAAGTTTTCTTTACCAAAACAAACTTAAGGTATAAGTACAG
Source organism: Meconema thalassinum (assembly GCA_946902985.2). NCBI lineage: Eukaryota > Metazoa > Arthropoda > Insecta > Orthoptera > Tettigoniidae > Meconema > Meconema thalassinum. The sequence continues at coordinate 42,826,387 of OX336388.2, read as the reverse complement.
TCGAACTTCCATAAGTCGAACTTCTATATCTCGAATTTTCGATTTATTTATTTAATCGTGTCAGAAGCAACATCAGTCCCAAGAAATAGTACATCATACATGGTATTTAGCTGGTACTATATACAATCTCATCAAAACAGTCAGTTTAACTATATACTAGTACATGTTACTATGTGATCAGTATTTTGCCACATCACGTGCTTCAGGGTTTGCCTCTATTAAGTCCCTCGTCGTGCTCTTAGCAGGAGATAATCTGCATACAAGAAGGTGATCCATGGTTTGTTCTTCCCTGCACTCGCACATGGTGGTGTCGGAAGTGTATCCCCATTTCTTCACCTTGGACCTACCTACCCCACATCGCAACCTGTTCAGTGATCTCCACGAAACCCATCCATTGTCATGATCCGGAGGTAAACTTCCATGAGGGATAATCCAGTCTTCAAGGTATTTAACTCTCCTTTTCCATGATGTTAATCTAATTTTTCCGGGCGGTTCCGTGAGCCTTTTTGCTGAATGGAGGAAGCTTCTCCTCCACTTGAGCCTTTGATTTGATGGTGTGTACCCATACAGAGGACGATTTTCTGAGTTGTCTGCCTTTGTTCTTTCAACTCTGGCTGCCACTTCACGTCTGATATCTGGTGGGGAGATTCCAGCTAAGCAGTAAACTTTTTTTGTTGGCGTAGGTCTTAGGCAACCGGTGATAAGTCAGCAGGTGTCGTTCAGAGGGATGTCTACTTGCTACGAGTGATTAGATGTATACCATACAGGGCATGCATATTATGCAGTGGAGTAGCATAGAGCCAAGGTAGTTCTAAGCGTGCTAGGTTGTGTCCCCCATCCAGTACTGGAGAGTTTACGTAGGATATTGATTCTTGCCGATACTTTCTGTTTCGTTTTCAGGCAGTGGGCTCTATAGGTAAGAGTTCGATCTAGAGTAACCCCTAGATATTTAGGGGTGGGGGAGTGCTCAAGTTGAATTCCTTCCCACAACACATTTAGTTGTCTAGTTGCCTGTTTATTCCTGAGATGAAATGCGCAAGTTTGCGTTTTCGGAGGGTTCGGTTTTCGCTGGTTATCCTTATAATATTTGCTTAGGCCTTGTAAGGCGGCCGACAGCTTTTGTTCCACGTTTTCAAAGCAATCACCCTGGACAGTAATGGCGCGATCATCAGCATATATTAAACTCTTCGTTCCTTCTGGTAGGGGCTGATCGTTGGTATAAATATTGAAGAGTATTGGAGCCAACACGCTTCCTTGGGGAAGGCCATTCTTCAAGTTATTCCATCTGCTACGGGGTCCTTGGAAGTCTACGAAAAATCTTCGATTCTGGAGAAGACATCCAACAAATTGGGTTATCATGGAATCCTTAGTCATTTCATACAGTTTGCCTAAGAGCGTACAGTGATTCACAGTGTTGTAAGCAGACGACAAGACGATAAAGACTGCACCTGTAATCCTCTTGTCTTCAAAGCCATCCTCGATATACTGTGTCAGGTGTAAGATTTGAGAGGTGCAACTTTTCCCCGATCTAAATCCTGCTTGTTCTGTAATTAGCAGTGGTTCTATAATTTCATAAAGTCTTTCAAGAATCATTCCTTCCAGGATTTTGTACAGTTGGCACAATAATGAGATTGGCCTGTAAGTCATTGGGTTGTTTGCATTCTTGCCTGGCTTTAGAATTGCTACAACTCTGGCTTTTCTCCACAGTTTTGGAATTCTGCAGGTCTATATACAGTTATTAAAAAGATCTAGCAACCATTTCCTAGCAGCTGGTCCAAAGTGCTTCAACTGCTCGGTGCATATTTCATCCAGGCCAGCAGCTTTCCCATTCCTGCATTTATTAATTGCTTTATCTAACTCCTCTAACGTGAAGTTGTTTGAAAGGATGCTGGTTCCCTGATTATCTGGGTTATTTATTCATTACTAAAAAGCACACATCTTAGTAATGAATTTTCGATAACTCGAAGTAATTTACATTTCCCGTCGGTATCGTATCTAATTCACATGTTACATTTGTTCTATAATTCGAAGTTCTATTAGTCGAATATTTCGATAACTCGAGGAATATTTCATTCCCCAGGCGTAAAATATTTTTCTATATCTCGAAGTTGGGGTGAAAATACAATTGCCTTGAAGACTGGAGTTGTGACTTGGGGCTTGGAATATGAGATTTTTGTTCACCTTGGTTACGGTATGGTACGTGGAGAAGTTATTTCTGTCAGTTTTGTGTGGTCTTCTATATTCCAGAGCAGCCTGAGGGCAAGGACAGGGGTTCGGGTCAATGTGCACCTCAGACAATAACAGTAAGAGGGAAACTCCGGCTATTTATGGCATGCCCGCACCTTTCGTGTCCTTGGCTGATAAGCCTGGTGAGAGAGCACTGTCCTGTAGTTTCTGACCTACTGTGTAAATCAGTAATGCAAACACCACGGAGAAGAAACGTGTTCTGAAATGTTTAAGTGCAAGTGAAAAATTAAAGTTAATTCACGAAGTGGAAAAGGGTGTGAGAAGGAAGAAAGATATTGCGGCGGAATTCGGCATTCCGCTAACACACTGTCAATGATTATGAAAAATAAAGACAAGATTGCGAGTGCTATTCAGGAGTCACGTTTTTCATCGGAGTGGAAACGTTTTAAGAGCTCAAGTTACCTTCAGTTGGAGGAAGCTATGTTTAAGTGGGTAAAGTGTATGAGGGACAAAAACATTCAACTTCAAGGTTCCATATTTCGTGAATAAGCACATAAACTTGCTGAGGAGTTAGGCATAGAATCGTTCCAGGCTAGTACAGAATGGCTAGATAAATTTAGACATCGAAACGGAATTGTGCAGAAAGTTATGTCAGGTGAAAGTGCTAGTGTATCTGAGGTTGACTGTGAAGACTATCGACGAGACGTTTTACCAACTCTACTGGCAGATTAAGACACTCGTGATGTTTTCAATGCCGATGAAACTGGTCTGCTTTTTAAATGTTTGCCAGAAAAGACCCTCGCATTTAAAGGGGAAACGTGTCACGGTGGGAAAAGAATCAAGGAAAGAGTGACAGTAATGGTTAGAAAACTTCGTGGAGAACCGGGTGTAGCAGTAAATGAAGCAGAAGAAACTGACGGACTTCTTTGTAAGTACTGTAAAATGAAAATGTACTAGTCATACTGTATAACTGTGTGGTAGTTTAACAAAATAGACACAATGTAGTAGAACGAATTGAAACTTATAAATAATTAATACGATAACATTAAACCCTAGCTGGAAGGCCCAAAGGAGAAGTTCTAGTAACAATAATACAGGGTCATCGAAAAATAATGCCAACATTACAAAAAATTATAGCACCGAAACCCTTTATGTTAAACGTGTAATTCTTCCACTGAACGCTAGCTGGTTAAAGTAAGTTTTATTTTGGAGGGGTCGTGACCTTGCTATGCGCACACTAGATGCGCAGTAGCCAAGGTCGGCCGGGGGCGCGCGCGCCAATGACTGCACCGCCCGACAAAGCTGTCATTCCTTGGTTTAATCAGTTTAAGGAAACAAGGACTGCAGAGAAAAAATCTAGGCCAGGCCGACCACCAACATCAGCATTGAACGCACGCTTTCCCAATGGCTGGATTGGTCCGTGCAATCATTTCAGGAGTAAATGTCAAGATTGCGGCAGAAATTCGCTCCCGCAGGTGCTCCAAATCCCGAATTTTTTCTGCATTCACAATGTTTTTAATGTACTCCCCCCCCCCCCCCCATAAAAAAATCCAAAGGGGTGAGGTCAGGACTTCATTGGCGCGCGCCCGCCCCAGTCGACCTTGGCTACTGCGCATCTAGTATGCGCATAGCAAGGTCACGTCCCCTCCAAAACAAAACTTACTTTAACCAGCTGGCGTTCAGTGAAAGAATTACATGAAAGAATTACATGTTTAACATAAAGGGTTTCGGTGCTATAATTTTTTAAAATGTTGGCATTATTTTTCGATGACCCTGTATTAGAAGTAGCAACAGTTGTCTATTAGTTTGTGTATAACACTGTAATGGAATCCCTCCCTCTATTTTTCTATTTAAAAAAATTCGATATCTCGAAGTAATTTTTATCCCCGAACGCACTTTGAGATATCGAAGTTCGACTGCAGTTCAAATAAATGATTTTTTTACTTCGAATTTTTTTTTGTCGTGTGACCTGAGAGGCCGAGTGCAGGTCTTTCTAGTCGACGCCCGTGGGCGACCTGCGCGTCGGGATGAGAGGTGGAATGGATGAAGATGAATGAAACTGGGCAAGGATGTGGAAGGAAGTGGCCGTGGCCTATAAGAAGGTACCGTCCCAACATTTGCCTGGTGTTGAAAATGGGAAACCACGGAAAACCATTTCGAGGACGGCCGACAGTGGGGCTCGAACCCACGCGTCTACCGAGTCAGCAGAGAGCTTGGCCCCATGACCTAACGCTGAGCTTTAGCCAGCGTAGCCACTGCTGTCGGTTACTTCGAAATAATAACTATAGAATTTTAACATGTTTAAAATAGTCAGTTGTACCAATAAAACATAATAATGTTATTTGTTTTACGTCCCTTTTAACTACTCTGGCTTTTAGAGACGCCACCAATAAAACATGTTTTAAACACAATTTCTATCCATTTCTCAAGCCTGGGAGTTTCTTCCTTGCGCGACTAATTACATAATTTTTTACACGCGACTATCATCATCATCATCATCATCATCATTTCCCCTTATCCAGCTCCTGCTGGGTCGGGGTACTTATGGCACTTCTCCATTTTCCTCTTTCCTTCCACCATTCTTCTTCCACGATCTTGTCCCAGTCCAGATTTCTTTTTCTTAAGCTGTTCTTCACTGAATCAATCCACCTTGTTCTAGGTCTTCCTCTTGCTCTCTTACCCTTGCACTTTGCCTCCAGCATCTGTCTTGGTATTCTATTTTCCTCCATCCTCTTTACATGTCCAAACGACCTTAGTTTATTCTTCTCAATTCTCTCATTTAGTTTTCCCATCCCAACTTCCTTCCTAACATCTTCATTCCTCACTCTGTCTTTCCTATCATACTTCTTAGGAATTTCATTTCACTGGCTTGGATTCTACTCTCTTGCCTGCTTGTCAGGGTCCAAGTCTCAGCTGCAGAAGTGAATATGGGAACATAGTACACTTTATACATTACCTCCTTGCTTTAACTTGGTACTTCCTTATCCCAAACAAGTTTTCTTACACTTTGATAGAATGCATTGCTCTGCTGTACCCTCCTGCCAATCTCCATGTCCAACCTACCAGTTTGCATCAATTCACTTCCTAGGTATTTGAACGTGTCCACAATTTACAAACTCTGACTTCCAATTTTCACAGTGCCCTTTCCTTGTCTTTCCCCTCTTGTCAACACCATGGTCTTGCTTTTCTCTATACTGATTTTCAGGCCGTACTTCTGAATATTTTCATTCAGTGCATCTAGTTGTTTTTGCACTTCTTCGGTGTACCTTCCCCAGACCACAATATCATCTGCAAATAACAGTAACTTCATATCTTTATGTCCATATGCTTCCTTTGTTTCCTTTACAATTTCATTCATCACCATTATGAACAAGAGAGGTGACAGCACACTCCCCTGTCTTAGTCCAGTCTTGTTCCTAAACCAATCTGTCTTCCCAACTGGGGTCAGTACCCTGCTAACACAGTTGTTGTACATTGCTTGCACCATTTTCAACATTTCTCTTCCCAGTCTCTTCTTAACCATGGTTTCCCTTACCTTCTCTCTGGGGACACTATCATATGCCTTTTCTAGATCTATGAAAGTCATGATCAAATCCTCTCCATATTCCCAGCTCTTTTCCATCACCTGCCTCAAGCTAAAGATTGGGTCCACTGTGGATCTCCCACTCCTGAAGCCATACTGTTCCTCTTTCAACTCTCCTTCCACCTTTCTTCTCATTCTTCTTTCTAATATCCTTTCCAGTATTTTTACTATCTGTGATATGAGGGTGATCCCTCTATAGTTATCACACACCTTCTTGTCCCCCTTCTTAAACACTGGTATTATTAGCCCTTTCTCCCAGTCTTCTGGTACACATTTCCGTTTCCACACACACTTTAGCAGTCGATACAATCATTGCATACCAACAGGTCCAGCAGCCTTTATCATTTTTACACAGATTTCATCCACCCCTGTTGCTTTTCCCATCTTCATTTTCTGTACTGCTAATTCCACCTCCAGCTTTGTTATATCATCTTCTGTTATAGAGTCGTCAGGTTGTGTCACTTCCATCTCACCAGTACAATTGCTCACATTCAATAGCTTATCGAAATACTCCTTCCATCGTCCCTTTATCTCTTCTGGGTGTGTTAACAACTCTCCATCTTCCTTTTTCACTAGCTTTGTAGTAACTCTTTCTTTCCTCTTACTTCTTAGAAGCCCATACAGCATCCTTTTACTGCCACTTACATCTGTTTCCATTCTTCGTGTAAATTCTTCCCAACTTTTCTTCTCCTACCACTTTCTTACACTTCCGTTTGCTGTCGTGATACTTCCTTTTGCTTTCTTCTGTTTGATCTCGGTTCCATTCTTTCCATGCAGACTTCTTTTCTTTCACTGCTTTCCTCACTTCCTCATTCCACCACGGTGTCTCCTTCTCTTTCACTCTTGTTGACGTCCTACCACAAGCACTCTCTGCTGCACCAACAAATGCCTTTTTAAAGTGGGACCATTCCTCTTCTATGTTTTCCACTTCAGTAACTGGAATTTGTTGCTTCAATCTCTCCTGAAAATCTTCCTGTACAGTTTTGTCTTTCAATTTCCATACTTTTATTTTGCTTTCTCTTATCTCCTTTAGGTTTTCCAATTTTTTCCGTCTAAATTTTGCCACCACAGCTCTATGGTCCCCATCAAATGCTTCTCCTGGTAATGCTGTCACATCTATCAGCTTTCTGCGATTAGTCCTTTCCACCAGAAATTAGTCAATTACTGATTTTGTTCTTCTATCGCCCCAACCATATCTCGTAATTTTCCTGCTGTTTTTCTTCCGAAACCATGAATTACCCACTATCAGTCCATTCCTTTCACAAAAGTTTAAAAGTTCCTTTCCTTCCCGGTTCTTTTTCCCATATCCATATGGTCCAATGACTTCTTCCTTTCCTTGTCTCTCGTTTCCGACTTGTGCATTCATATCTCCCATGATCACCACTTCTACATCTGAAATTACTCTTTCTACATCCTCCAGGAATACTTCAATATCTTCTTCTCTGTTTCCAGTCTGTGGTGCATACACTTGTATGAAGTCCATCACGTCATTTTTCATCTTCATTCTAATTTTCATTATTCTGTCACTCACACACTCGACCACTTCAACATACTCCTCCAGTTGTTTCGAAGTTATCAGTCCCACGCCATTTTTTGCCTCTTGGCCACCACTCCAGTATAATGTATATCCTTTCCTCAATTTCTTCCTTCCTTTACCTTTCCATTTCACTTCACTCAGCCCCATCAAACCAACATTCTCCCTCTCCATGAAGTCTACCACCTCCTCCACCTTCCCTGTCAGGGTCATGACTTTCATGATTCCCACATTCATTTCGGTTACTGGCCGCCCATTTCTCACAGTTCCCCCAGTACCAAATGAACTTCACGTCGCCTGCAGGGTACGCCCTAACCTTCTCCGAAACATTTGAAGTGCCATTTCCATTTTAGGCTATTATTACGATGGGGTCGCCACTCCCAAAGGCATTTTATGAAGCTACTGCCAGCCATTATACAGGCCGCCCCTAACATGGGAAACAGACGTCCTTGCAGCCGCCCCTAACCTGGGAAACAGACGCTGCCGATTGATGCTGTACTCATACTATTCCCCGAGTACTGGGTTGCCTCTTCCGCAATCTCCACCGTTCCGAAGTCCATCGTCTCCGCTGCAGATTCTGTCGAGGTCTTCGCACATAACCCTGTGCACGGGGCCTATGTTATACCCCATAGGACTGGGTACTACTACACTACTACACGCGACTAATTGAAGGTTAAATCTTCCTGTTCCCAAAAGTACTCTTAATCCTTAGATAAGCTGTAGCTACTTTTCCAACTTTCAGTCCATTTTCTATACTTATACATTTCCCTTTCAACCATTCTTCTTTTGCACTTCTTGTTTACCTCATTTCTCAGACGTCTGGATTCTGATTTGCCCTTTCATCTCTTGCATTATTGTGCTTCAGCTTTTTGTTCATTAATTCTAGTATATCCTGAGTACTCCACAGATTTGTACCTATTCTTTCTGGTTTTCAGCGTACACGATGAATGTAACGCTGTTGCTCCTACAAACACGTGCTATTCACTCCTTTGGTACATGCGCGATATGCAACTACTCGGGGCAGATATTGCATTGTTATACATTGCACTCTCAAGTAGTCATCAGAAAAATTTAGCAGAAGGAGAATTAAACAATTCTTGGATTTTGTTGGTGTTCATAGTCAATGGAATAATAACATGTTTGTTTTACGTCCCTTTTAACATCCGCGGCTTTTTGAGACACCGGGGTGCGGGAATTATACCCCGAAGGGGATCCTTAACATGCCAGTAAATCTACTGACACGGCTCCCATGTATTTGCGCACCCTCAAATACCAGCTGACTGCGCCAGGATTCGATCCTGCAACCTTGAGCACAGCAAGCGAGAACGTTACCACTGAGCCGTGCAGCCAGCCTTACATCAATGATGTATATATGATACTAATTCAGAACGAGTCACTAAATTAAATATCACGGAATCTTAACACATTGTAGCTACTCTATTCCTTACTGCGGACCGGCCAACTGAAGTACACCTAGCATAAGAAGTAAGAAGTAACATGAAAAATGAAAATCCACAGCCTGCTTCCAGTCTCCGACCGGGTCAGGAATGGAACGAATGAAGCCCCCATCTAGCGGCGAGGATATGGACTGTGCCGGCTGCCGAGGCCTGACGCACCCCTCTGGGGCAATGATTAAATGAATGACAAATGAAATGAAATGATAGTGGAGAGTGTTGCTGGAATGAAATTTTGACAGGGAAAACCGGAGTACCCGGAGAAAAACCTGTCTGCCTCCGTTTTGTCCTGCACAGATCTCACATGGAGTGACCGGGATTTGAGCCACGGATCCAGCGGTGAGAGGTCGGCGTGCTGCCGCCTAAGCCACGGAGGCTTAGTAAGATGAAACATGAATACGTGTAATTTTACTTGTCCATCCATCAACCTCATCGTCACAACTTTCACTGCTATCATTGTCAATTCCACTCATATTATCATCGTCAACAGACTCGTCTGAACTAATTATCGCACTGTCAGTTCCACGCGCGCCTTGCTAACACTTGACAAACGCGGTAACTGAGTGTTATAAAACCTCACTTCCTTTACCGAAAGCATTATCAAAACAATATACCCACCTGCATTTCGTTCAACAAAGGCCTTAGTTTGTAAATAACGCGTAGTATTTCGATTACTGAACGGCGGAGAGGAGAAAAATTACAAAAGAATGAAGCACTGTAAGAAAACGTTAATTTACGTAGCCGGTTGCCAGCGAACAAATACAAAACTACGTAAATTGTGTTAAAATTCAAAGGGATCTGTTACATTTTACGAAGGAATATGAAGAAAAACAAACGTTTTCTCTACAGATTTCACTTTTATTTTCTAAACTTGTAAGGGCAATTGCAAAGTACTCATACTCTTTAAAACACATACGAGTATTCTGTTTTCCAGACAAGCAGTAAATATTAAGTTGAAAGGCAAGAGGCAACTTGGGCACCAATACAAATAACATCTCCTCAGAGGTTCTGAGCAGATAGGTCAATTAATAAGAAACAATATTTTATTAGCAAAACAAGCAGAGTTGAATCTAAATTGGAAAGTATTCCAAATACCCTCCTTTATGTACTCTTAAGCTTTGTAAGGAATCATTAGAACTTGGTACAGTTACCTCACGGAGAGGGCCCACACAGCTCATAGTTCCCGAGTCGCCCCTTCTGCAACACAACAACGTCATTACCAGACCGAGCCTGCAGCCAAATAGCACAATACAGTAAAATTGCCTTCAACGGAATCAAACAGGCTCACATTTCTTCCCGTTAAAAATAAGTTCCGGGTTAACAAAGTTATACCATAGCATATAGAAGAGGAAGTGTAAGATCGTGGGCCGCCTCACAGATGGCACTGGTAACGCCTGTGTGTCGCCGAGTCCTGCGATCAACAAAGGCTACAGTACTATTGGTTCTGGCTACATAGAAACCGAAACATACAACTCATGATCAAAGATTACTTCAGCCACTGGAAACTTAGGATTATTTTCATGATTATTTTGCTGACTTCGATGTATCTCTTTTGTGCATAAGTAGAATCGACATTTGAAGTAGTGGAATACAGTACAAGTTAGCTTAGGTAGCATAAACAACACAATGATATTACGACTTCACTTAAATAGATTCTAAACTATCTAAACACTCAAAAAGTGCATCCCCCATAAACTATTATCACAGGATAATTCTTCCTGTACAACCTTTTCCACTCGAAACAAAACGTTAACACTTTCTGTTGCATACTGTACGTTACATATGTTGTTGTGGATTCATGAACGGGCTTCGACACATCGTGGTCATGTATCTCATCTGCAACCCCGGGAATAATAAGGGGTAGACATACAGTACATACAACCTGTGTTATTGTGATGGCTGTATTAGTGTGTGTAGTTGTAATTCAGGTGAGGATTGGGAAGGAGGCGGCCGTGGCCTCATTTAGGAACCATCCCGACATTTGCCTGGAGTAGGAGTGTGAAACCACAGAAAACCACTTCCAGGATGGCTGAGGCAGGTTCTCAGCTTTGCCTCACGGGACTGAGTCCCCACACCAGAATTAAATTTCTTGGCAGAGCCTCTGTTGTGACAGCCAAGAATACTTGCCAATGTTCAAAGCCCGCGTTGAGGTTTCATTTAACTTCACTCCAAGGATTATCGTGTTGAAAGCCAGTGTTGCCAATGAATCGAAATTTAACTGTGCACTAAGCAGTTTGAGCGATGTGTAATCCGTGTTTGTGAACAACGTGTGGGCGTTTTTGCTGACACAATAACCTGACAATTTAATACCAATCACATTATGCAAGCAACCTTGAAGGTCAATAACCACAATCAGTATCTCAACAAAAGATAACATACCTTGACTATTTGTGCTAGATGAATTGCTCCTGCAACTAAATAAGTGTATATATTGTAAATATCATTACCCATACTTGTAGACATAGAAGTGTATTTATTAATCTCATATTAAGAATCTTTTTCAGGATTAGGGAATCACCCCTCAGATAATTGGGTACAATCGGGTTGACTGTCCGTAACACATTGAATTTTGACTCCAAAGATACAAATGTGACGTCTTACGAATGAAGGCATGTCATAAGTCAACTTTTACACACGTTCGATAAAAACTCAATGTTCTCATGATAGGGCTTCTATAGAAAGCGCGGTAAAAATAGGAAATCTTGTAGATGAAGCGTGAACATTGCAAATGACGAGCTAGACGTCTATCTTGGGAATTCACCGCCTGACTTGCATACTCACTCCTTTTCACTGATGGAAAATGAATCAAACAATATATCCAAGACCCGCTCAACTAGCGAAGAAATACTTCAACATCCCCGCGACCAACTGCGCTGAAGGAGTATTTTCAATTGCAGGAAAAATTGTGACTGCAAAGCGGAACTGTCTCTCCTCAGAAAATGTGTACCTGCCAGTATTTTTGCACCGTAACAGACCGTCAATTAATTTAAATTCTTTCAAGTGTTTCCTATGCAAACCGTCAGTTGTAACTCTTCAGTCGTCATAATGAATTTGAGCTCTTCCCATGCAAGTTCAATACAGTTCATGTCCGCAGAATAGGCAGGCCACCCCATTCTCTGCATGACGGGCATCTGAAGGAACTGATCGACCACCCTAGCTCGATGGGCACGCGCATTATCGTCCACTATTGTAAAGCCCTCACCCATTGTGGCAGTGAATCCTGTAACGACAGGCTCAGGGATGTTGTCTATACACCAGACCAGTCACGTTACCGTGGATAGGAATTAGAGGCGTACGTCGATCGAACATGATTCCACCCCAAAACATGACTGAACCTCCTTACTGTTGGTGGCTTTCCTGGTTGAAGGGCTCATGAAATTTCTTACCCACTCGGAGCATTCGAGTGTTGCGACCTAATAGTAATAACTAACACATGTAATGTTTCCAGGAGTGTTATTTACTTATAACTCATATATTTTATACATTGTGCTCCGCCCATTGGGCAAATTGAAGTAGATCGACTGAAGAGTTACAACCGACAGGTCTTTGTGGAAACGAGTCTAAAACCGAATAAAACAAAAATGTTCCTGTCCTAAATTTAAACAGCCTTCCCAACAAAACTTGAACAGGATTCGAAAGCTTTGCTGAAAACTCTTTGTTTTCTTTTTCTGAAACCCTTCCCAATTTGATTGATGTTTGCTCTTCCACGGTCACCGACTGTTATTGGGTTATTGTTAACATAAACAGGGAAGGACTCGTAACTTAACATCATTCCGAAAATAAGCCTAACTCAACTTAAGCGATGACTTCTCATTTAAAGCATTTTCAAAACCTATCTTCATATCTCGTGTCTACTAATCAATTATTACCAGTTCTAGTACATACTACCCACCCGGCTCTAGTGTTATGCAGGCTGGACGCGACACAGTTCTGCCAGGGGCTATCGTCTTGTTTATTTCTCTAAACACTCTTTTTAAACAAATATATTTCCGTTAACTTTCGAAGAAATGCGAGATTATTCCGGCACTATTGAGACGATTTGCAAGATTTTGGCACAAAACTCCTTCTGGTTCAGGAGCTTGAGTTTCTTTGTCGGAACAGATAATTTTGAAATTAACCAAGAGAACGTAAAGTATGCGATCTGTTTCCGCCCTGCATAGGCTGTTAAAATGTAGTGAACTGCTTAAGGGAATTATGGGAGAACATTTAATTCACATCACTTGCTGGGCTCATAAATTCATTTTGTTCGGTGATGTCTTGAAAAAAAAACTTGAAAGTACTTAATGCCATTGTGTCGCAAACAATGAACTGTTTTCATATGTCAAGGAAAATCTAACATGTTTCGTCATATCTAAACTTCCCAGATATGTTAGTTATTGATGTGTTAAGGGGCGGAACTACGAGGTCATCTGCCCCTCTTAACACCTATTAAATTATACAAATTTGGAATGGAATTTAAAATTTAGAGGTGGACACCTAAACTTGAAAACACCGAAAATTAATAAAACGAATAATTATAAAAATAAACAAAAATTTCAGAAAAACCAAAATTCATCATTCAAAAACGAACAAGCCCGTTCAGAGTCAATGTTGACTGAAAAATTTAGATTGCTGGCCCTAACCCACTCTCACTTATAAAGTGGATGACGAGATCAGCAGCCACCGCGTCATCGGCTAATATAAGTTTGAGTGTCATCTGAAAAACCAAGGTTTCTTCGTAAGTCAGCAAGATCCACACACTCGGTTAAAATGTCGGCCACGGTGAAAACGGCTCCACAGGTACAAAGTGGGGGGTCTTCCCTTCTCATTAGGTACGAGTGTAAGACCTATCGTTAGCCTACACAAAATGACGGACTCTCTCCGTGACCAGAAAGAGCTCCACCACACGCGAGTAGTTCCCTTGATCGCTCTCAGTTTACTGGGCAGTGGGTCAGCTAGCCACTGACTCTACCAAAATGCCAGAACTTGTAGGCGTAACTGAGAGCGAATATCTCTAGCGGGTACCTCCATTGGTCGACGTGGTAGGGACACCACCTCTTTTTCAGCTTTATCCGCTAACTCATTTCCCGCGATACCCATGTAGGTTGGAAGCCACAGAAAGGTGATTCGAGTGTCAGCGTGGCACAACCCGGCTAGTAGGACGTTGATTCGCTGCACCAGGGGTGTTGCGGGAAACATGTAGAAATTGACTGCAACGAACTCAAAAGAATCGGTACACATGAGAAAGTGGATTCGTGCATCCTGTAGAGCAAATTGCACAGCTTCATAGATGGCAACAAGCTCCGCAGTAAACACACTACAGGCACCGTCAACCTTCTTGTCCACCTTCGAACCATCTGCGTATAGATTGTCAGCGTCGGGATATTGGTGAACTATGCTGTGGAACTCCCTCCGATAAACGGAAGCATCAGTGTTCACCTTAGGACCTCCGTGTAGATCAAACCGAATTTCCGGACTAGGGACTTGCCACGGAGGCACCTCGCTAGGTGTCCGGATCATACAGGGACCTACAGCCACTCCCATTTCAATACACGAGCTATCGAGTCTAATACCAACGGGCCGAGTGGTAAGAGGCTGGTTAGCGTACCGCTCTTGGTATTGGATACTGAAGAGAGCTCGATAGCTAGGATGTTGCGGCATTTGACGCGCATTGGCAGCATATGTTGGCGTCTATAATTTAGAAGTGGAACATCCGATTCGGCGAGTAGGCTGGGTATCGGGCTGGTCTGGAAGCACCGGTAGCCAGCCTAACGCCACGAGGGTGGATACAGTCCAACATTTTCAAGATTGCCGGTCTTGCTGAACCGTATGCCGCTGAACCATAGTCACGCCGGAGGGCTAGGTAGAACCGTAGCAGCACCGCATGGTCAGCCCCCCCCCACGTATTGCCACTAAGAAACTTGAGCATGTTCAGTTTTCTGAGATAAGTCGTTTTTAGTTGCCGTATATGGTACTGCCACGCCAGTTTGCTGTCAAAATGGAGCCCCAGGAAGCGATAAGTGTCAACCAATGGCAACGCAGCATCCCTGAGATATAATTCAGGGTGTAAATATAGTCTCCGAAGCTGACGGAGGTATTCGCTGCGGAAAAAGGAAACCCCGGTCCTGTACCCACCTGTCAACATGGTTAGGCCTAATAGCTAGCTGGAATTGCCGTTCCACGATTGCCATACTTCCAGAGCTGTAATGCAGAGCTAAACCATCTACATACAGTGATGAAACTACCGTGCGCCCGGCAGGGGCAACAATGCCATTTATGGCAATCGCGAACAAGGTGACATTCAGCACAGAACCCTGAGGAACTCTGTTTTCTTGAGAGTAATATTGCGACAATGTCCTACCAACTCTTAGACGGAAGAGTCTGACTGATATAAAGTTGGCTATAAAGTTTGGTAAATAACCATAGAGTTCCCACTCATGAAACGTGGAAAGGATCCCGTAGCGCCATGTGGTGTCGTAGGCTTTCTCAAGGTCAAAGAAAACCGTGACTAGGTGCCGCATTTGGATAAATGCCTCCTGTATGGCGCTCTCAAGTCACACCAGATGGTCGGTGGTGGACCTATGAGAGCTTCCCAGATATGTCAATTTCTTTGTATCCCGAGCCTGTGTTGGTTTAAAGCTGCCTCTTACATGCAAATGTAGATATCCTCCACAAATTTTTCAAACATTTGTCACTGAAACCTGTCCCAGTGGTAAACTGGTTGGCAGAAATAGAAGATGCCAAATTTTGCAACCTGTTGAAATCCCAAGGAGCCTTTTTTTTTAATTGCAAGTATATTGCGGACTATGTTTTGGAATTAGCAGGGTGTAATCAATATTATCCATATTCTCCCTTGCTTGTTTTGAAAGGTTTAGTGACTCTCCTCTTAGTTGTAAAGACAATTGAAAAGTACACATCCCCAAGTGAACTAACATTTTATATGGACTTTTGAATGATTAGTTTCATCCAACTAATGTAATTCAATCAAACTCTAAAAATGTTTCGTCACTGAGTGAAAAAGTAAAAAAATTGTCAGGCTGTAAAATGTTGAAGCAGTATGATATTGTTGGCTACCTTGCCTTTGAGGATATTCTGCGGAAAAAAAATTGAAGAAAATCCCCGGCAATGAGTTGAAATAATTCGGACAATGCTACAGGCCGGACGTTTGTTTTAGACGAGGGAAAATTCTTAATGGAAGCCTGGAGGCGAGTTACTACAGTACCTGTGTTGTTTTCAGCTGCCCCAAGCAGTCCGATGATTGACAAACCTTTTTCACACTACTACTGAAGTACAGTCATTGGCAACTACGTAACGTGTACTTCTGCGTCACACAATACTTCGAAGTGGACTGCACTGTCTGCTCAATTCTGGAATTCCATTACATCAGGTCGGTGGTGACAAGTATGAAGCGATAGGGTGAGAGAGTGAGTGAGTGAGTGTAGGCTCACCCACAGGCTTCAAGGTCAAGGGCAATCGTCTAAAACAAACGTCCGGCCTGTAGCATTAAAATTATGTACCTGAACTTTGCAAATTCAGTTTTAAAATATATAAGGTGCGTTCAAAAAGTAACGAGTCGGAGGCTGGAATGCGCACACCGGTGACGACAACGGCTAATCGTGGCGTGTGTAACGAGGTGTGGTTCCGACCAGAGCGTGGAAGGTCACAGCCCTTCGCTAGAGGACACGCGTGCACGTCACGTGACGATGCAAAGCGAGCAGAAGCTTGCATCTATCGTCCAAAGCTGCCAGTCCCATTGAAAACAGTGACATGGAGGCGTCAAACGAAGAGCAAAGAGGTGTTGTTCGCTTTCTGACAGCGAAAGAAGTAGGGGGAACGGACATTCAGCGCCGAATGCCACAAGTGAACGGCGAACACTGCATGACCCTTGCAAGGGTCAAGGCGTGGCACAGGCGCTTCAGGGAAGGACGGGTGTCGTTAGCCGATGATGCCAGGTCTGGGGCAACCCCCTGCATTACCTATGACAACGTCCAGCTGGTTGATGCACTCATTACCCAGGACCCCCGAGTGACAGTGGACCATGGCCACCGTGGTCGCTCCACGACCTCATACAGCCAACACAGTCGCGGCACTCCTGCAGAAATTCAAATGGGAGGTTCTCGGCCACCCTCCATACAGTCCAGACCTCTCTCCCTGTGATTACGCCATGTTTGGTCCCCTGAAAAGGGCTCTGCGGGGCCAACGATTCACCTCGGACGCCGACGTCCAGCTGTACGTGCGGAACTGGTTCACATCGCA
This sequence comes from Meconema thalassinum, assembly GCA_946902985.2. NCBI lineage: Eukaryota > Metazoa > Arthropoda > Insecta > Orthoptera > Tettigoniidae > Meconema > Meconema thalassinum. The sequence goes on along the minus strand of OX336388.2, from coordinate 42,809,394 downwards.
GCCCAGGGAATTTTATGAGACAGCCATTCACCGCCTCGTGTCACAGTGGGACAAGTGCCTCAACAGCCAGGGCCAATTCTTCTAACATACAGGAACTGGTGTCTGTAATTATGCCACCGGCTTGTTACTTTTTGAACGCACCTTATATAGAACAGTACAGAACACCAGAATCGAAGTAAAACATTCCTCAACTACTGAAATTAGCCAAAATACCTGTATTAATGGTATCTGGAGATGACATAGTAATAGATGTTATTCCTCCACTGTCTGTGACCCACCCAGCCTTCCCAAATAGGATCACGACTTATATAGATGAAATTCCAGCTGACTCCGCCATTTCTAGCAACAAGTACAGTATTGCCAACCCAACGCATTCGGTACTATATCGCATCTGGCAGACCAATGGTCTTCGCATGCACCAATAAATGCTAGGTAGCGTGCTAATATTAACACCCCTGTTTTTTGTCACACATCAATAATCTTCGTCCATGCCAATGGTTTTCCTAATTTTTCTCCCAATTATTTCTTTTTACACATAATTACAAAGTTACGTGTGGCGTGTGGCGTATTTTGCATCGGACATGTTGGCAACATTGTGCGACATCTGATATGACATCAATCAAACATGGCTGCCCTCGTTGAACAAGCTACAAATAAGAACCTTCATTGAAGCAATATTAGAAATATATCGAGTGCAGCAGTGTTGTTTGACAGTATTTTCAATTCCTATCGACTCCCAGAAAGATGAGTTCATCACGTTCTGGTATACTGAACAATTAATATCACAATCAGGAATGTAATAAAATAATATTGGATGCTTACTAGTAATTTATAGGCAGCAGTACGCCGGCCTTTCGCCGCTGGGTCCGTGGTTAAAATCCTGGTCACTCCATGTGATATTTGTGCTGGACAAAGCGGAGGCAGACAGGTTTTTCTCCAGGTACTCCGGTTTTCCCTGTCAAATTTTCATTCCAGCAACACTCTCTCCACTATCATTTCATCCGTCATTCATTTAATCATTGCCCCAGGAGAGTGCGACAGGCTTCGGCACTCGGCACAGTTCATATACACGCCGCTAGATGGGGCTTCATTCATTCCATTCCCTGACCCGGACGGTCGACTGGAAGCAGGCTGTGCATTTTCACTAGTAATTTATACATCTACCATTCACATAACTAATGCAGAACCACAATAATGAAACCTTAATAATTAATTTCAGAATTTCATTAAAGCGCTACGGCAATATCTATTTCACAAAATTACGAGAAAATTAGGATCCTTCTCTTGAAATCGTTCAAAACTTAGTTCAAAAACATCATGCCTCTACCGATACACATACTAATAGTCATAACAATAACACAGGTTATCAGACAACAATTTCATACTCACCCAAGTGCACTGGGCTAAATGACCACAATGTCTAAGCCCTTAAATGAAACAACCACCACCGTGCCTCCATGTTTGCTTTGGTTTCAAATTTTTGGCAGCTGCGAGATCCAGTTCTGTTTGTAAACCCATGTGGTGACTATTCCTTAGTTGAGTATCACTGACGGTACCAGTGGTACATAATGGTTGTCACTAGAAACGTATCTTACAGTAGAAGGAGAATGCTGTCTCATCCAAGTCACCCCTGGAGCAATGGTAAGCTTATTGTTAATTATCGGTATAGATCAGTGTTATTAGACCGAAGCTGAATGCTACGATTAAGACCTTAATAATATTCAGTGGATTTTCAGGAATTTGAAGTGTTCATGTCAATGTCTTCAATGAAACCGTCGAAGGATTGGGTTTAAGCAACCTACTTTAGGAATATCGGAAGGAATGGAAAGGGTGCTTGTACGATTACGCGATCATAAACCACGGGACCCCCTTTTTACGTGACATCTGAGCCACCAGTTGTGACACTTCACCTCGGAAATCCCATAAGCATTAACTGGGAATTGAACACAACCAACCTTGGTGGGAGGCAAGCTGCTTGACTGCTGTGCCATCACAGCCTAGATGGCCACCGCAATTAAACCAATGGTGTAATATCGGTTTCCTTGTCCACTCATGGTACCATTATGCTGTGCCCGAACCTTGTTTTAGAGTACGAACAGCCACTAAAATCATGGTTATTATTTTCATTACCAGATAACACCGCGTGTCACTATTGGTGGACTATTTAGTTGCTGTTGTTATACTCATCGACAGATGCTAGTGTTGGAATAACTGTTTTAACTGTTTCCGAAGTATCTAGGAAGTACACAGTTCAAAAAAATTGGGGGAACATGTTTTGTAACGTCTGGTATGTGAACGTTCATTTTGTAGATGGGGTTCCAATGGTCATACAGCATGTCTTGTGTCTTAGCTACTCCAGGTTATGTCAAATCGAAGTTATACGCCATCTGTAGGCGTAGCCACACATTAAACTGTCAGGTGACCACTCAAATCAAGTGAATAGCGGTGCGTACGAGTGTTGTTGTGAGGTACACAGACTACTGTGGTCATTTGAGCACGTTGTACGTAAACCAGCACATAGCATGAGACATCTTAACGAGGTCAAGTCGCAAGGGCTGTCACTCTGATCCAGGAAGGATGGACTATTCGCCTTGTTGCTGTGGATCTTAATATCTCTCCGTCAGTTATTCAACGCTTGTGGAATCGCTGCAATGAGACAGGCCAGTTCACAAAGTGGGTTGGACAAGTTCGTGGACGCATGACAACCCCATAAGACGACAGATATCTGACCATCTGTGCATTGCAGTGACGTTCAGCAACTGCCAGGCAGCTACAACAAGACCGCAGGAGGGTCACTGAGTAACGGTGTCCGACCAGACAGTAAGGACCAGGTTAAGAGAAGTGTCCTTGCGATCCAGACGTCCTGTTCGAGTGCCCCGGTTAATGCAGCAACATCACGCAGCTCGCCTTGTTTGCCCGTACCCACGTCAACTGGCAACTTCCCCAATGGAGAACTGTGTTGTTCACAGACGAGTCCAGATTTCCCCTGACACAGCGTGATAATATATCGCGACAGCTTGTGGCAAATTCAGACTATTTGACATTTGCTCAGTGCATGACGTATGACCTAGTCATAACTTTTCTAAAGTAGAAAAACTAACCGAAATACCTATAGTAATGGTCAGGAAAATATCTGGAGAAAATGTATTAATAGAAGTTTCCTTCACCGCCGTCTGTGACAACCCAGCCATCCAAAATAGGATCAAGACTTATATAGCCAAAATACAGCTGTGGCCGCCATTAGTTCAAATCAATCATCATCATGTGCGGTCGTGAGTATTCGGGTCTCTTCGTTAGCCCCGCTGGTCTGTCATCAAATTAATACTGCCAACCTTGCCCTTACTATGTAAAACGAAGAAGCGCCCAGTTCAGTCTCTAGTGTGCAGCTCTTCCTTCACCGCTCTAGTTAGGCTAGTGTGTGCAATATTTCGCTCCTCTGTAGTGATTCTTTTTTTCCACGGCTGAAATGAGTGTTTTTTGTTATCTGCTTTGTAATTACTGTGCAGCATATTGCTCCGCTGTAATAAATATGTGTATTTTTTCTCCACAACTGGGGTTTTGACAATAGTTACAGCCTAAAGCGTACCGATTTTTTTTTTATCAACAGTGATTTTGTCACTTCTTTTTATCAACAGTGATTTTGTATCTCTCATGTTGGCAGTAATGTGTGCGTCTCGGTGCGTGCCGCTAGAGAGAGCCTTCATGACAGTTGAATGAGACGCAAGCTCTGTCTAAACATGGCAGCCGATTTGAAAATAGCAAAAAATATAAAACACATATTTAAGAACTTGAGTACAAAAATGAGGTTCAGTAGTGACCAGGGTTCGTAATTTCAATACGTAATATCGCCCAGAAGATGAAAAGAGGACAAAAGGTATGTAAAAGTCACATTCATGCCTGCTGCAAGTGTATAATCCGCATTCCACTTACATTCACAATTAATACAGTAATTACCTCATTGCCAAATTGTTACTACTCATTGACTTAAGCCACTGTAATTGTCATTTCCAGATGGCAGTTTGCCACCAGTGCTCGACTATTACGGTACATATCAAATTCATTTAACAGTAGTGAATTAAAGATGTAGTTGTCCATAGTTATTGAGGTTTTAAGGGGCGGAACCACGAGGTTATCTGCCCCGTAATTATCCTTCCCACTCATAAAACTAACATGAGGTAAATTGTATAGTTCTAATTGTCGTCACCATACTCATGCACAGGTCTGTATCCACGAACATTAAATACGGTATCCTAAATCAATCGCCATGTGGCATGAACAAGACTTATAACAGTTCTAATGTTAAAGTAGGCCCACTTCATCACTAAATTATGTAATGTCCGTATAGAGTGCTTCAAAGATCACTGCATGAACATGTCATTAATTACCAGTATCATTTAAAAAAATTGAAATACTTCGCAGGAAAGTACGCCAAAAAAACGGAACTAGGCGACATTATCAGTGATGGACAGAAACGCACGTGCTAAACAATTCAAACCACGAATCCCCAATGATAAATAGGAACGATGAAAAGAAAATAACATAAATACGATTACGGACACATAACCAAAACTAAGATACGATTTTAAACCACAATATTTAATTAGAGTGATCATAACTTACCTAAACAATGAATTTAGTGAATATCAGTGAGAATCACAGATCATAAAATGGAGGCTTCTTCTTTTGTTCTGCTTTACGTGTCGTTGTTGGGCACGGTATTCATGCACTCAAGCGTCGGTGCTGCCGTTATCTGGGACATGCATTTGGCAACTCCAGCTATCTGATATGACATTTAGCGGTAAAAATGAGAAACTTACCAAGTAGGGTACATTTGTCAAGTGGTGACTGTTTGTATAGTCCGGGCCAGCTTAAGTAAGTTACTAGATCAAGACAGAGTAGGCAACATTACCAGCCGTCCCCTATGCCTACGTAAATGTTGCTTTATGGTTGCATTTCTTGAAGTTAAGTTGTTTTCAGGTGCGAGCACATTGTCGCCAACCCTGCTTAAAATCTCGCCATCTCCACAGACCGTAATACCAGTAAAATTTTGTACCACACAGTTGCCGACAAGGGTCTGGCGATAACTCCCAGAATGCATTTTTCACAAAGTCAGCCAACATTATAATTACGACTTACACTAATGACTTATTATTTGAATAATTTCACAGTTTTCTTTGGAATTTCAAGTCTAATGAAGTTGTAACATGTTGTACAAGGTAAGTACTACTAATATACATCGATTAAAACAGTTTTTACAGTTATTATAGATTCTTTATATGTGTGTGTCAAATCCACTTGTCTGAGATGTTTCGAAGCTTTTATTTAATTAATTTTTGAATAAATTCTTATTTAGATTTCATCATGACGCCTAAAAAACACGAGAACAAGATTAGAGATGATTGGAGAAACTCTACGAAGATCACTACGATTTGAGTAAGTAGGCCTAGCCTAGACCTAAACAATTAAAAGTACAAAGTCATTTAATCGTTGTTTTATTTATTTTTATATTCAGTCAGAGCACAAATAACGTAATAAAGAACCTTAATGGTCTTTGGAAATTTTGAAATAGTCTTCTGACTGCATTTTCCATATAGGCCTAATTCAAACATAACCTAAAATATAGCCTATGTAAGTTCTCTCTCGGGAATATATTCTTAGGTTCAATTCGCCTTGTAATATTGTTATGTATCTTATTATCGACTTCCAAATGCCATAATATTATAATACATTGCACATGTAACTCTTAAACTCGGAAGTCTATGATTCACACTCGGTTAATGGTAGTGAATGTATTGGTGATTATTTAAGTTATGTAGCTTATAACTTATGTACTTGGCTACTGATATATAGCCTACTTAGTAGTAGGCAGATAAAATATTTATATTAGGCCTATTTTTATTTGTTTCAGTCATGGTTGCGACAGAGTAGCGTGGTGCCCTTTAACGAACTTCAAGGGTTGTGCAACATGAATCAATCATAATTCTGAAGAGCCATATACTCACTTGTGAATGGGATATGCACTGCGCTTGAATCACATGTGCATATTTTCAGAGAATACCAACAATATCTCATAGCTCTCTTTTAGTTCTCGACATAAATTACTGCACCACTGAATGATGTAATGTTGGGTGAGACAAAGTCACTGTTTGCTACTTGATTAGATGACACAGTTCGGACGAAGCCACTGGTTGCAATATGTTATAAATATTGCTCGCATCTATAGCCGAGGCTACTTGTATTATTAATTCTGAATTAAAGTAGAATGCGACTCATACATTTGCATCGGATATGAATGTGACTTTTACATACCTTGTGTCCTGGTTTCATCTTCTGGCTGATATTAGGTATTGAAATTAGGAACCCTGGTCACTACTGCACTTCATTATATGTGCATAAGTGCATAAATATGAGTTTTTATTTATTGCTCTTTATAAACGGCTGCCATGTTCCAACAGCGCTTGCATCTCGTTCAACTGTCCACAAGGCGCACTCTAGAGGCACACACCGATGCGCACACATTGTTGCCAACATGTGGGATACAAAATCGGCTTCCTTTGGTCATAAATGAATATTCTTTCTAGAATTACCTCCCTCGAGAACAGTGCAAACCGCATCAAAATCCATCCAGTGGTTCTCGAGATTACCCGCTTCCTTCAGCTCAATGGCTTATCCGTCGAACTGTCAGAACACATCTCTAAAAGTACAACTCTAGAATAGACGACTGTCTGGACGAAACCATTGGCCGCTACTAGGCCAGGTGACTGTGGGGATGAAAATTACTGCTTTTAATACAAGCAAGGGGGTCTGGGGTATAAGCCCCAGGTTAGGTTTGTATGTAAAGCCTTATTCCGGGTTCACCACGCTCGAACTAAGAGGCAAGACCAGTGCCAAACAATAATGTTGGCACTGCTGAAAAATGTAAATAATACCCTTTAGCGATAAAATGTTCAACTCTTGTTTCTTAGCCACATTACATAAGTTACTTCGGAGTAGTGACACTCCCTAGTTGCTTGTTGTGTTTCTCCTACCAGCTGTGAACACTATGATTTGTGTCATGGATTTGTATGTTAATTGCATGAATCTTAATTTCATGGCTTGTTTTCGTTTATCGAAAAGTGCTGTGATGGCTGACCAATAATTGTTAGGTCGTTATGCCATACCAACACCACCCCTGGTTTTTGTCACGCACAGTTTGGGTAGACACGCATCAATAATTTTCATCCAAACCAATGGAATCCTTGCGATCAGCGTTCATTACGGTGGTAAATACGGTTATACATACAAAACAAACCTAACCTGGGGCTTACGCCCAGTAGTGCAATCAGTAATTTTCGTCCAGACTGTCTTCTAACCTAGTAGCGACCAATGGTTTCGTCTAACTAAGAAGAGCCCGATTCTTTCTTTTTTTTTCACATAATTGCAACATTACATGTGTCGTCTAATTTAGGCCTATTTTGTATCGGATATGTTGGTAACTGATGATGTCAGTGTGATCGCTGCAGCAGTTTCACATACTAAATATGCTGTCGAACATGGCTGCGGTTGTTAAATATACAATAAATAAAAACACATGTTTAAGTGATTTAGCACATATATCCGGTGCAGAAGTGATCAAGGTTAGTAGTTACAATTGATAATGCCCCCCTTCGCCAAAATATGAAATATGGTATGAAAATGATATGTTATCAAAGTGAAAGTGAAAAAGGAAGAGAGTGATACGTTACAGAATTAATCTGAAATTTCCCTACAGTATATAAGTCGTGTTGTAAAGGGGATAGCGGGTGGGTTAGAGACAGCGAAGCAGAAAACATCTATTAGGACATCATTTCCACAATTATTATTCATCATTACACAAGATATTTAGGCTAATTTAAGTATTCTACTTGGTTCATCACTTCTGAAGTGTTACCTCTATTACGGTACGTATGTCGTTTTGCCTTGAACATTTTTGCTTGAAGACGGGCTATTATTTTATGTAATTTCTTAATTTATTCCACTAATATGTATCAGTTTTCCAATATTTGCATTATTCATGTAAATTTTAGATGGTTGGCTACAGAAAATACTGAAACCTGTTTTACAAAACGCTTTAACTCACAAATTTCGTTACATGTTTTTGCAAATCTTACAATTTTCTATTTTTAGTAATGTTCTTTTGGGCTGTTTTTTTTTTTCTTTTTTTTTTTTCAAACAAAACAGTGTTAATGTTTGCACTGCACAACACCACTGGTCACTAAAAACAAGTGTTGCCACCCTTAGAGTCTATGACAGCTTGTAAACGCTCAGGCATACTGTTCACAACTCGTCGAATGACATTTGCCGGGATGCGATCCCATTCCTCCAGCAGCGATGTTCTCAGTTGTGTCAAGGTGGTGGGGTCACACTGTCTGACTTTCTTTCCAAGCATATCTCGTACGTGCTCGATGGGGTTTAAGTCTGGACTATGAGCCAGTCCAGGGTTTGAATCCCCACTTCCTGCAGATATTATACAACTCAGCGAGCAGTATGAGGGCATTATCCTGCACCAGCATGAAATTCTGACCAATGAAAGGCGCATAGGGCATCACATGGTTCATCAGGATCTCTTCGATGTGCCTTTGGGAATTGAGTGTCCCGTGATCGATGCACACCAACTCAGTGCGGGCCATAATGTTGATGCCACCCCACACCATAACAGAGCCACCTCCAAATGGAGTCCTGGAGGAGAAAGCAACAGGGCTGTACCTCTTCCCGCGCCTTCTCCACACTCTTTCTCTTCCATCAGGAGATCTAAGATTAAAGCGACTCTCGTCAGTGAAGAGAACAGACGCCCACTGCTCGTGTTCAACAAATGCCAGTTGTTATTCCTAGAACAACAATAAGCGAGCGGCAACACTCATAACCCTTAAATGCTTCCAGTGCACTTCCCGCCATCGAAGATTGGGTAATTGGTGGTAATAAACCACCCTAAGAAATGTCATATTATCAATTACTATTCACGGATGTTTCAGATGTGTGTTCTAATGTGTGAAAAGCTTTTAAAATGTGATTACATCTTTTTCATGGCTAATTTATACTATTTATATTACATTTTTAACTGTTCCACTTTTTTTTTGCCGGTCTGAGTATTACTCCGTCGATAAAGCTTGCCTTTCATCGCGTGTATTTAACTACAGTACAGCCGCCGAGTGTCCGGCTCTGATATTTCTCATGAGGGAGGGAGACAGCGTTGCCGGTTCTGTACCGCGAAATATAAAACAGCGTGGACTACAAAAAATATGTCACATGTTTTTAAATGAATTCTGACGAACCACTGACCATATTACTAAAGTAATATAATTACACACAGTTAACAGGTAAGTGTGCACACACAAGACAATAAAACAACAAACCTGCACTAACACAAAGAACAACAGAAGTGAGCCCTTGCAACATCGAGCTAAATATAAAGACCGGCTTACCGGGAAAACCGCTGATTGGTACAGGTGACAACATTCTTCATGGTTTTAAGCGACTTTGCCAACCTAGGCGGAAATCCACTGCGGTCGAAGAATTTAGGTTTTGTAACCGCAAAATGTCGGAATAACACAATGATGCATAAAATTGCAAATAGGGTGTGGGACTTCCACGTTACATAGTGAAGATGCTAGAGAAGAATTAAAATGATGGCAAGTTTCAAGGCTCTATTAACAGCTTCTCATTGCCGTAAGTTGGCTATATTGTTCTCTCTACCCCTCTTCTCCCACCATCGCCAAACGTCAGAGCCGGACACTCAGCGGCTGGACTGTAGTCAATTTGTCAGTGAATTTTCTGCAAGTGGCTTTTAATGTGCCAGGTGACGAAAGGTCAGGAGAGTATTCTACCAACCATCTCGCGCTGTGCCGCTAGCAATTTTTTGGCAGTTGGTCCTGGTTCGATTTTTGGCTCTGCCAAGAAATTTTAATTTTGGTCTGAGGGATGGAACAAGGCACACTAAGCCTCGTGAGGCAAAACTGAGAAGAGGAGGGTTCGCTCCCCATCTTAGCCATCTTGGAATTGGTTTCCGCACTTCTACTCCAGGCAAATACCGGGATGGTTCCTAATTTAAGGCCATGGCCGCCTCTTTCCCAATCCTCATCTGAATAATAAATGCACACACTAATACAGCCATCACAATAACACAGGTTATGAGACAAATTCCACATGTCCAAGTACACAGATCTACATGACCATGATGTCGCAAAGTCCCAAACTCAACGAACAACTGATGCTTTCTACCATTCCGAGAAGAAATCTTAATAGTTGCCATTACAGTATTATGCCCCTAAAATCCACGACTAGATCGAATGGATTTAGGCCTAAGCATTGGATCAACCATCTTCTTGCATCTCAATAGGGATTTGCCAATAGGCTATCAATAGCTTGTCTCAATTCTACTTCCATATATGTAGGCCTATACATGCAAGAAATGAGTATGGTACTGCCCCCGTAATTGAATTATGTAGAGACCATGGTGGCTATATTTGAAATTATAATGAGAGTTATGGCTGTCATAGTTATGACATGGGTAGTCATGACGTAAGCACGGATGACGTAAATGTTATGCCAGCAGGCTACTTGAGCTGAGATTCTCAGTGACGTCAGCATTTAGTCGAGAATGTTCCAAGATTTATGACGCAGTCGCAGGAAACGAGGAATTCTGCTGAGGAAGAAACTATGCTATTGGAGGAGAGGCATGAACCAATCAACGATAGTTTAAAGGAAGACGGAGATTGCTAAAACTATGGTATTTTTATTACTTTTGAAATGCAGGATTGTGGAAATCCATTTGCAGTAAGAGCATTGATTTGGAATTTTGGTGAAATTTATTTTCCAGTTTTTGAATTTTGAAAATCCGTCATGTATTAACGAAGTTGGAACTTTGAGCGATGACGTAGTATCACGCTTTGGAAGGGATGGTAACGCCCCTCGTGAAGTTAATAAAAGGGCTTGCGCAGAAGAGAGGAGCCTCTTTCGTTCTCTGATCATTCTGAGATCTCATTCTCAGAGCATCGAAGTATATTTGTGAAAGTTCTTTTCTTATACATTCATTATAGTGAGACGTCGAAGTGAACAGCAGTGAAAAGAATCGTCTTTATAACGCGTGGCGAGGCCACTATATTAACGAGATCCAAGTCAAACTAGGTGAAGTTGAAACGGACCTTAGAAAGCTTCTACAAGTTTAGCTTCGAACAGTTAGCGGTCTACGATAAGCTAATTGTATTGTGCAGTGCTACATGCAGTAATAGAGAAAAGCTGAACAATTTCGACCGATTAGTTCGAAAGATATTAGCAGTTTTATACGACTGAGAAAAGTGATTATCTCGCCACAAGAGAAGCACTTGTGTATAGCCAGAATCAACGCAACGGCTGACGCTGCGAGTGGAATAGAAAGACTTCAGATTGCTTGGTTACAGAACAATACAGTATAATGGAGCAATTGAATACGGCAGTTTGTTCTTCTAACACTACAACCGAAGAGCAGATGGAAGGCTAAGGCGCTTATTGCAATTGGGACATACTTCAACGGAGTAAGATAGCGACATGGAACTTCGCTAATTGCTATTCCACACAAGCGAACATGCGGTGAATACCATCTACACCCATGTTTCGTAATTAAAGGCTGAATACCATCGAACAGCCATAGAAACAATTTCATACTCTGAATATGAATAATTTCTTCGGAAATTTCTACAAAACTTCATGACGATTGTCTACTGGAACTTCAGGGAATTTTTCAAGAGAGGTCAGGGTGGACCCGACTCACAAAGAAGATTATTGCCGGAAGGATGTCTATTCGTCTTCGAGGAGCAGAGCGATTCACGGAGAAGGAAGCAGTTCGATTCTCTGAGGGTGCTATTTCCTATTTCGAGGATGGAGCTCAGCTTTAACGTGGTGAAATGGATCCATCAGCAGTCTTCTTTGGGGAATTTTCCTCTGAAACGTCAATCGGCAGATAAGGTAGTCGTGAACGTTTATTGTATTTGAGTATATTAATGATGTTTGAGCAACCATTTTTCCCATATTTTTATCCTCATGTTTTTGCCCTATTTTCTTGTTGAGATTCTTATTCTCAGTACACCTTGATGAGTTTTGCATTTTTCGACGATTTATTAAGACATTGTTATGTCATGGGCATAGTTAATGATTTTGGATCAGTTGAGACTGATATTTAGAATTTTCAGTAATTAATATTTTTGTAGTCACGATTTGACTGTAAGTTAATGATTTTTATGGCAGATTTAAATTCAGACAGCGTGTCATTTTATTAAAGTAATTCTACCCCAGTTTAATTACTTTGACCAATTTTCTGTCATCATCAAGAAGGAAGAACATTTAAATGATTTTAGAGCGTTAAAATCTCTTACGTTGTCGACGATCTTGGAAATACTAGTCGTTATTTGAATTGATTGCAACACAGACATTTATCGTCAGTTATTAATGAACATTGCATTATAGACACTTTTGTGAAAGAGTAACTTTAATAATGAATTATTGAATGCATTAAAGTCAAGTACTTTTGTTAGGAGTTTTTCTCAATTAGAGATTTATATAACGATGTTTGCATTCCCCAGTCTAATTGGATTCTATTCGACTACTTTGCATTTTAGTCGCACTTTATTTGAAGATAGTATTTTCATACTACATTTCTTGTAAGATGTCAATCTTAAATTTTGATAGACCAGACAGGCGTATATAAGCGTATTCACTATTAAATTTGTTTGTGATTGGCAAGTTTTGACTTCAGTTCGGTTCATGAATGAAATCCACGAAGGTTATAGAAAAACAGTTTTGAAACAATTAATGATTATAAAATTTTTTAAGTGGAACTATGAATGTATAATCGCTAGTGCAGCGCGTGTTGAAAGTCGCTGAGATATATTGCCCTTGAATATGAAGGAAGTTCCCACAGGAATAAATGTTAAAGAATTATTTGTGGAAGTTTTGTAAGTTATGTGAAAGTTGAATGCCATATAGATTAATATATGATGATTTTGGGCATATTTTTTTTAATGCAGTTTGTGCATTAACTTGTTAGCGAAGGATTTTCCGCTGGAGTAAGATTGTCATAGTTCGTTGAAAATAAATCAAGTGAATTACTGTTATAATTAACACGAGTTTTGAAAGAATTTGAGAAAAGATTTTGAATGAAGGTTGCCGTCACAAATCATTATTAAAACCTTTATTAAACCAGATTGTGACATTAATATGTATAACTAACCTTCATTGGTCGATTATATTAAACACGATTATGAAAATTACAAACCGAATGAACATGTGGTCAATGAATTTATTAAATTAATAATTTAAACAATTTAAAATGTTAATATTGTAAATAATTGCTGTAAATATTTTTGAAAATAATGTAAAACGAGAGTGATGTTGAAGGCGTGCTTATAATATTTTTATTGTCTTTGACAAATCTTATAAACAATTTCTAATTGTTATAAATAATTTTGTGATTTTGTTATAAACATTTAAGAGCTAATTAAACAATTGGATGAGAAGTTAACAAATTTAGGGAATTAACATAATGATTCAATAGAATGTGAGCAAAGTGCTTGAAAGATTTGAGTAAATATAATGTGAGTTGTCTTGTAGACAGATAAAAGCTTGAGAGAGCAAGCTGTATTTTTACGTAACATAGCAGGTGAGAAGGGAGTGCATTTGACCAGTATGCAACAGGCTGGAGGGTAGCTCGCAGCTGGGCCAACATCTGGTTCACAGAGAGTGAGGTCGTCCACACTCCGGCCTTGCGACTATAAATACCATTCTCATGTTTATTAAAAGGAAACCATATGCTTTATATATGTCACACCCTTACGTCCTTTTCCAATCCAATAGTGTTATGAATATTACGTTATGTGGAGCTCTTGGGAGCTAAAATGTTTATATATATCATGTTGTATGATAATTTTTGCAAGTCCTACTGGAGGACGTAGTCAGATTGACTTGGGCTACTGATAGCCACGTTGATTTTGTTGTGTTATAAAAATCATACCCTTTATTAGAAATAAAGCTTTTGTACAGTTCAAAGTTCTCGTCTTCGTCTTGGCTCATTTTTAAATATCATGGTGGAGGTTATTGTGTGAACAGACTTTTAGTGATCCTGTTGTCAACTCAAACCCCGAGATAATTAAGAGGTAAGTAACGGTAAGTATGAACCCCCGTCTATTTTGGTGTGTTCCACAATGATTTCCTGTGAACTTCTGTGCTCTTATCTCGATAGTATCTGTCAGTGCCATTTTCATTGATGTAACTGTGCCGGTGCAATTGATAATTGGCAATCCGATTGAGGGGGCGGATATCTGACAGCCTACTATCCAGGTAAACGGGGACAGAAAGATTGGCGCACCTAAAACGTTGGGGCTCGATTCAACAAAACTGGATTACCAGGTTGAACGCCAGAAAGAGTGGCAAACCTAAAACGTGAGGTTCAATTAGACTCAAATAAAGAGGTTGATTCTTTGTTAGATGTCTAGGCCAATTGTAGTATTTAAGAGTGTGATTATATAGGAATTAAATGTTGTATTGTGTTAGGAAAATTACACTCAGAAAAGATCAGATCTTATACAACTTGAGAAAGGTTAAATAGGCTGGAAACTTAGAAAAATCGCCTATAATCTGGAATCTTATTTTATTTGACCGGCTTATGACATTTCAGTCATGTTAAAGATAAAATTAAATTATTTGGATTGTAAATGTAAATTATTTGTGTTAGGATATTTTAAAATGAGCCAGAGAAATTTGAACATGTGCTTGAGTTTGTTTCAACATGAAGTATCGTCGAAGATTAATTATAAGGTAGTTATAAGTTAGATTTAAGACAGAAAATTGATCAAAATTATATATGGTGAAAAGTGTTGCTCAAATGTTGTTATTTTGCTCTTTTGATGTATGTCCCTACAGCAATCCATTTTGAATAATATTGTAATGGCAGATGAAAGTTTGAAGAAAATGTTAGAGGAGATGTCTGCTAACATGAATCGCAGTATGAAGCAGATGATGGAGGAAAATGCTAGTAATTTGTCTGCTAATTTGAATAGTAGTATGAAGGAGAATAATAGTCGAATGGAGGAGAATATGAAGGTTCTTCATACTAGTGCTGCCAATTTAGAGGATAATATGTCGCGTTTGCAGATTAATACCCTAGGAATTGAAAATACTGTAACGGACATGCGCACAGAGGTATCTAATGTCCATAAAGATGTGTCTATTGTGCATAAAAGTGTTGATGATGTTAAATGTGATGTGTCTAAGGTACAGAGAGACCTTACAATGTTAAATCTAGATGTAGCTAATGTCCGAGGGGATATTTCTTGTGCGAGAGCCGAAGTAGTTGTTGTCAAAAACGATGTAGCGACTGTCCAAGACAAGGTCGAGGAAGTCCAAAAAGAAATTCAAAAAGCTAGAACTGATGTATCCAATGTTCAGGTAGACATTAATAATATTCATGCGGATATAACTGAGGTGCAAAGTGACGTAACTAAGATTCAGGTAGAGGTCAACACAGTTTTCGTAGATATTACTAAAGTCCAAACTGATGTAAATAAAGTCAGGGAAGAAATCGAAAACTCAAAAACTCTTTGTACGCGTAATATAACTGCATTAGCGACTAGGGTAGTCGATGAATCAGTTAGAACAACAACGTCTTTAGCAGAGTTGAAGTATGATGTAGAGGTCATGAGAACCCAGGTATTAGACCACAATAGAGTATTAAAAGAGGATATCGAAGTAGACATAGCCGAAATGTTAACAGCAAACGTAGCGGTATGGAAAGACGAGTGGAATAAGTCAAGTGGGGAACATGTAACCCAAATTCAGGAAAGGATTGAAAGAAAACTTGCCAGTACGCAGATAGAAATTAACAATGAAGTAGTACAGATTAGGAAAGATTTAAGCGTCAGGATAAATTCGTTATCCGAAAAACAAGTTGACGATAGAACACAACTAGATCAGGATATGCAAACTTTAAAATCTACATTAGAGGATCAAATTCATAAAGTTGTCTCGGATGTAAATGAAACGACGAGTAAACTGAAAAATTTGAAGTTAGGAGACGCTAGTTTAATGGAGAACTACAAAGAAGAGATTATCAAGAAAGTCTTAACAGAAATCACCGACAAGGATACAGAAGGCTTAGCTTGCGAATTGAATAGGAATTATGCTAGAAGACATAACCTAGAGCCAGAAGAGAGAGACGTGACTCCTGAAGAACGTGTATCCAGATTCAGAGAGGAGGATGACGAGAGGAATATGGAACCTGAGTGGAATTATCGAGATAGTGGGAAAAACTATCCGGATTCATATCCGAGGAACGTGACGGTCATTAGGAATTTCGAAGACAAACCACAAAAATTCAGTAACACTGATAGTTTGACACCTATAGAGTATGTAAGGAATCTCAAAGATTATTTCATCGAAGCTCACATTCCCAGAGAGAGAGAGATGAAGATAGTAGAGAGATATCTGATTGGAGGACCCCTTGAATGGTTTCGCGCATTTAGATACACATTCAGTAACTTTGACGAGTTTGCAGAGGCATTAATCAAACGATTTTGGTCTATAGAAGCGCAGAATTCGTTAAGAGCGGAAGTGTATTCAAGAAAATACTCAGGTACTCTTCCAACGAGGTACGCTGATTTCTTTACGAGTCAGTTGTCCCGCTTGAGATTTTTGCAACCCCCATTGTCCACGGAGCAACTAATTGATGCGATTTCTCGTATGCTGCCAGTTGAGGTGAGGAGACTTATAATTTCGTCCAACATTAGGGATTTATCCAGCATGGATGAATTACTGAGAAGGTTGGACTACACAAGTCCAATGCCTAACGTAGTCCAGAAAGGTCAAAGGCAGGAGTTTAAAGAAATCAATACGGTATATATGGACCAAGTCCAACAAACTGACAAGCCAGAGGAGGAGAAAAATGACAATGTAGGTCCTCACATGAATAATCAGTTTAGAAATTACAGATCACAAGGTTACCGACCGTATCAACAGAGAAGAGGTTGGAACTACAACCGAGGAAACTACAATGGAAGAGGCAGATATTACAACAATAATGGGTATAACCGTAACTATAATAGGAATAACCAAAACCAAAATAGAAACCAGAATACTCAAAGTCAGGTTATGACACCCGATCAATATCAGCAAAGAGAAAAGGAAAGCCAGCAATACTTAAAAGAATTAAGGGATAAAGAAGCTGACAATCAAAAGAAAAGGCAGGATGTTGTAATCGATCCTGGGCCTTCTACGAGCCAGCAGAATTTTGAGGTCGGTAACACAAAAAAAAAACGCCGATTTCTCAACGTCAGTGAGAACCTGTAAATACATTGCCACACCACACCTGATTACGATTAATGAGATATACGAAGTTACCGATGAAGATTTACTAGAAGAGAGGGGTATTGTTAAAGAGGAAAGACCATGTGCCTTACCTATTATTGCTGTACGGATAGATGGACAGCAGTACAAAGCCCTGATGGATACTGGTGCTATTATTTCCATCATTTCAGAGGAATGTTATCAAAGTCTGCTAAGAGGAGAGAACATGACAGTTCTACCTGTTTCTACCGTCAAAGTGAGAGGGATATTCCAAGATAAGGCAGTGAAATGCAAGATTCAAGTGTTATTGAACTTTGAGATCAATGGAAGGAAGTATGAACAGATCTTCATTGTGGTGAGCAAGATCAATTTTGATATGGTGCTTGGAATCGATTTTATATCGAAGGTCGGAGCTGTTATTGACATGAAGAACAGAAGTATTAGCTTTAATGATGGGTACATAATCACAGAAGAGATAGAAGAACAGGACGTGAAAAACAGTCTGGAAATAGACCTTAGGGAAGAAATTTTGAATACAATAATTAATGAAGTGGAAAATTTAGAAGAAATACCCAGTAGAAAAACTGAAGGATTTGAAGAAATTCAGGGGGAATTTGAGGATCTGATAAAGGAATTCCAAGATATTTTCGATGAAAAGCCTGGATTGATTAAGGATTATAAGTACAAGATAAGGCTGACAGATGAAACCCCTTACCAGAAAAGAATATACCCCATTCCTGAGAAATACTATCAAGAAGTACGCGGGTTAATCAGAAAAATGGAGATAGACGGGATTATTAGAAAACAGGCGTCGTCTTATATAAACCCCATCACAGTAGTAAAGAAAAGTAATGGTCAGATACGTCTTTGTCTCGATGCCAGGACCATCAACTTGAAGATTCTTCCAGAAAATGACAGACCACCCAAGATTAGAGATCTGCTTCGGAAATTCAAAGGGAGAGCTTGTTTCAGCGTTCTTGACTTGACGTCTTCATTTTATCAAGTTCAACTAGAAGAGGATAGTATGCAGTACACTGGATTCCTATTTGACCAGACGTCATGGGTCTTTGCCAGAATGCCTTTTGGAATGGTTAACAGTGGACCAGCACTTATTCGAGCACTTGATAGTAAGCTCACTGACGAAGTGAAAGAAAATGTAATCTGCTACATTGACGATTTAATCGTATCTTCACCCAGCGCTGCAGAACATTTAGTGCACTTGAGAAAGTTGTTCGAGAATTTAAGGGAGGCCAATTTAAGGTGAACTTTGGAAAATGTCAATTCTTGAAGAAGGAGATAAATTATTTGGGGCATACTATTGATAAAGATGGATATCATCCAAACATGAAAAAAGTAGATGCAATCACGAGATTTCCAAAGCCAACTAAGGTAAAACAAGTCAGAGAATTTGTAGGTGCATGCCAATTTATTAGCAGCCACTGTCCAAGATACTCGGAAATTATGGCTCCTCTGTATGACTTACTCAAGAAGAACAACAGATGGAAATGGAGTACCGCTGCAGACGAGGCTTTTGAGAAAGCAAAAGAGATGCTCAGAAATAATGTGAAACTGGAGTACCCAGACTTTGAAAAGGTGTTCTATATTGAGTCTGATGCGTCAAGAATAGGCATTAGTGCAGTCTTATACCAGAAAGACGAGGCAGGCAACAAGCACTACATTGCGTTCACTAGTCGGAAGTTGAAAAAGCACGAGGAAAACTACTTCACGACAGAGCTTGAAGCGTTAGCTTTTGTGACAGCTTTACAAGCCTGGAAGAAAATCCTGCTGGGACATAAGGTCATCATTATTACTGACCATAAAGCACTACAGTTTATGTTGCAAACTGACATGTCAAGTGATAGATTGACACGTTGGGCTTTGTTCACCCAACAGTTTAACGCTACTATCGTCCACCAGCCTGGGAAAGATAACTTACTGGCTGATGCTCTATCACGTAACCCTATTAAAAATGTGCAGATACACCATGTACAATTGGAGCAAGAAGATGAAGAAACCGTTAGGAGGTTAGCCCGAATCGGTGTGTCACAGAAGAGACACGCTCCAATAAGGAAAATGTACAGGTTCCTCAAGGGTTACATGGACAATACAGATGTTGACTATGAAGCTACACGGAGAAATTCACGACACTTTGTCTTGAGTGGAGACATCGTATGCAAGTATGCTGACTCTGCGCATACAAAACTCCGAATAGTCGTGCCACCTAAACTTATTGTCAATTTAGTGTGGGTAGCTCATCATGCAACTGGACATGCCGGTTTAGATAAAACTCTTAATACACTTAAAGAGAGATTTATCTGGACTAACATGCGTTCCAGCATTGCCAAGGTCATTAGATCCTGTGACAAATGTCAAAGAGCAAAGTATGCTTCTGCTTTACTAAAGGGAAAACCGAAGGCGATGATTCCTTCTAAGCCAAACGAACTTATGGCGACGGATATATTTGGCCCCTGTCCGAAGGGATACCAGGGTAACCAGTACTTGTTGGTGACCGTGGATGTTTTCTCAAAATTTGTTACAATGAGTCCCATGCAGAAAGCTAACACGAGGAACGTAATAAGCAGACTGGAAAATGCTGTATTTCCTAAAGCTGGTATTCCGGAATATCTACTGTCAGATCATGGAACGCAGTTTACGTCCGTGGAATTTGCAGCGGATATGGAAAGGCTTGGCATTAAGCACTTATTTTCAAGCGTGCGTTACCCTGAATCGAATTCCTCAGAAAGATATATGGCTGAATTTTCGAAATTCTGTCGAATTTTCTGTCCAAATGATCATTCTGGATGGGTGAGATTTGTACCCCTTATTGAGGAATGTCTGAACTCTACAGTGCAGGAGAGCACAGGAGAAGTGCCAATGCGACTTCATCTAGGAAGAAACCCAGAAAGGCCGTGGGATAATCTTTTCAACCACATACCGAGAGATCCCGACATAGGAAGACAGCAGAGGATTGACAAGGCAAAGGAACAACTCCAGAAAGCAGCAGAGAAACGATTGAAAAGAGTAGCTGGAAAACGTTTTGGTACACCCTTTCAAGTTGGAAATCTTGTATTATTACGCAGACCTGTCAAGGCTGATATGTCCAAGAAAATCTACCCCAAATTTGGATTAGTGTTCCTGGGGCCGTTTAGGATTACGAACGCTTATGGAAACAACTGTTATGAACTCTACGATGATGAGAATAATGTCGTTTACGGCAAGTTCAATGCTAGAAATTTAAAAAGATATCATACTAGAGTAAGCCAGTAATAATTCAATTTCGTGTTCAAGAGAGTTGAGATACTTGTAACACTGAGTTTAAAAACAATTTGCAACTGTTTTTAAAACGTGGTGGGAGGAGAATGCCCCCGTAATTGAATTATGTAGAGACCATGGTGGCTATATTTGAAATTATAATGAGAGTTATGGCTGTCATAGTTATGACATGGGTAGTCATGACGTAAGCACGGATGACGTAAATGTTATGCCAGCAGGCTACTTGAGCTGAGATTCTCAGTGACGTCAGCATTTAGTCGAGAATGTTCCAAGATTTATGACGCAGTCGCAGGAAACGAGGAATTCTGCTGAGGAAGAAACTATGCTATTGGAGGAGAGGCATGAACCAATCAACGATAGTTTAAAGGAAGACGGAGATTGCTAAAACTATGGTATTTTTATTACTTTTGGAATGCAGGATTGTGGAAATCCATTTGCAGTAAGAGCATTGATTTGGAATTTTGGTGAAATTTATTTTCCAGTTTTTGAATTTTGAAAATCCGTCATGTATTAACGAAGTTGGAACTTTGAGCGATGACGTAGTATCACGCTTTGGAAGGGATGGTAACGCCCCTCGTGAAGTTAATAAAAGGGCTTGCGCAGAAGAGAGGAGCCTCTTTCGTTCTCTGATCATTCTGAGATCTCATTCTCAGAGCATCGAAGTATATTTGTGAAAGTTCTTTTCTTATACATTCATTATAGTGAGACGTCGAAGTGAACAGCAGTGAAAAGAATCGTCTTTATAACGCGTGGCGAGGCCACTATATTAACGAGATCCAAGTCAAACTAGGTGAAGTTGAAACGGACCTTAGAAAGCTTCTACAAGTTTAGCTTCGAACAGTTAGCGGTCTACGATAAGCTAATTGTATTGTGCAGTGCTACATGCAGTAATAGAGAAAAGCTGAACAATTTCGACCGATTAGTTCGAAAGATATTAGCAGTTTTATACGACTGAGAAAAGTGATTATCTCGCCACAAGAGAAGCACTTGTGTATAGCCAGAATCAACGCAACGGCTGACGCTGCGAGTGGAATAGAAAGACTTCAGATTGCTTGGTTACAGAACAATACAGTATAATGGAGCAATTGAATACGGCAGTTTGTTCTTCTAACACTACAACCGAAGAGCAGATGGAAGGCTAAGGCGCTTATTGCAATTGGGACATACTTCAACGGAGTAAGATAGCGACATGGAACTTCGCTAATTGCTATTCCACACAAGCGAACATGCGGTGAATACCATCTACACCCATGTTTCGTAATTAAAGGCTGAATACCATCGAACAGCCATAGAAACAATTTCATACTCTGAATATGAATAATTTCTTCGGAAATTTCTACAAAACTTCATGACGATTGTCTACTGGAACTTCAGGGAATTTTTCAAGAGAGGTCAGGGTGGACCCGACTCACAAAGAAGATTATTGCCGGAAGGATGTCTATTCGTCTTCGAGGAGCAGAGCGATTCACGGAGAAGGAAGCAGTTCGATTCTCTGAGGGTGCTATTTCCTATTTCGAGGATGGAGCTCAGCTTTAACGTGGTGAAATGGATCCATCAGCAGTCTTCTTTGGGGAATTTTCCTCTGGAACGTCAATCGGCAGATAAGGTAGTCGTGAACGTTTATTGTATTTGAGTATATTAATGATGTTTGAGCAACCATTTTTCCCATATTTTTATCCTCATGTTTTTGCCCTATTTTCTTGTTGAGATTCTTATTCTCAGTACACCTTGATGAGTTTTGCATTTTTCGACGATTTATTAAGACATTGTTATGTCATGGGCATAGTTAATGATTTTGGATCAGTTGAGACTGATATTTAGAATTTTCAGTAATTAATATTTTTGTAGTCACGATTTGACTGTAAGTTAATGATTTTTATGGCAGATTTAAATTCAGACAGCGTGTCATTTTATTAAAGTAATTCTACCCCAGTTTAATTACTTTGACCAATTTTCTGTCATCATCAAGAAGGAAGAACATTTAAATGATTTTAGAGCGTTAAAATCTCTTACGTTGTCGACGATCTTGGAAATACTAGTCGTTATTTGAATTGATTGCAACACAGACATTTATCGTCAGTTATTAATGAACATTGCATTATAGACACTTTTGTGAAAGAGTAACTTTAATAATGAATTATTGAATGCATTAAAGTCAAGTACTTTTGTTAGGAGTTTTTCTCAATTAGAGATTTATATAACGATGTTTGCATTCCCCAGTCTAATTGGATTCTATTCGACTACTTTGCATTTTAGTCGCACTTTATTTGAAGATAGTATTTTCATACTACATTTCTTGTAAGATGTCAATCTTAAATTTTGATAGACCAGACAGGCGTATATAAGCGTATTCACTATTAAATTTGTTTGTGATTGGCAAGTTTTGACTTCAGTTCGGTTCATGAATGAAATCCACGAAGGTTATAGAAAAACAGTTTTGAAACAATTAATGATTATAAAAATTTTTAAGTGGAACTATGAATGTATAATCGCTAGTGCAGCGCGTGTTGAAAGTCGCTGAGATATAATGCCCTTGAATATGAAGGAAGTTCCCACAGGAATAAATGTTAAAGAATTATTTGTGGAAGTTTTGTAAGTTATGTGAAAGTTGAATGCCATATAGATTAATATATGATGATTTTGGGCATATTTTTTTTAATGCAGTTTGTGCATTAACTTGTTAGCGAAGGATTTTCCGCTGGAGTAAGATTGTCATAGTTCGTTGAAAATAAATCAAGTGAATTACTGTTATAATTAACACGAGTTTTGAAAGAATTTGAGAAAAGATTTTGAATGAAGGTTGCCGTCACAAATCATTATTAAAACCTTTATTAAACCAGATTGTGACATTAATATGTATAACTAACCTTCATTGGTCGATTATATTAAACACGATTATGAAAATTACAAACCGAATGAACATGTGGTCAATGTATTTATTAAATTAATAATTTAAACAATTTAAAATGTTAATATTGTAAATAATTGCTGTAAATATTTTTGAAAATAATGTAAAACGAGAGTGATGTTGAAGGCGTGCTTATAATATTTTTATTGTCTTTGACAAATCTTATAAACAATTTCTAATTGTTATAAATAATTTTGTGATTTTGTTATAAACATTTAAGAGCTAATTAAACAATTGGATGAGAAGTTAACAACTTTAGGGAATTAACATAATGATTCAATAGAATGTGAGCAAAGTGCTTGAAAGATTTGAGTAAATATAATGTGAGTTGTCTTGTAGACAGATAAAAGCTTGAGAGAGCAAGCTGTATTTTTACGTAACATAGCAGGTGAGAAGGGAGTGCATTTGACCAGTATGCAACAGGCTGGAGGGTAGCTCGCAGCTGGGCCAACATCTGGTTCACAGAGAGTGAGGTCGTCCACACTCCGGCCTTGCGACTATAATTTACCATTCTCATGTTTATTAAAAGGAAACCATATGCTTTATATATGTCACACCCTTACGTCCTTTTCCAATCCAATAGTGTTATGAATATTACGTTATGTGGAGCTCTTGGGAGCTAAAATGTTTATATATATCATGTTGTATGATAATTTTTGCAAGTCCTACTGGAGGACGTAGTCAGATTGACTTGGGCTACTGATAGCCACGTTGATTTTGTTGTGTTATAAAAATCATACCCTTTATTAGAAATAAAGCTTTTGTACAGTT
This sequence comes from Meconema thalassinum, assembly GCA_946902985.2. Taxonomy (NCBI): domain Eukaryota; kingdom Metazoa; phylum Arthropoda; class Insecta; order Orthoptera; family Tettigoniidae; genus Meconema; species Meconema thalassinum. Next base: position 42,785,117 of record OX336388.2, on the reverse strand, counting down.
CAAAGTTCTCGTCTTCGTCTTGGCTCATTTTTAAATATCATGGTGGAGGTTATTGTGTGAACAGACTTTTAGTGATCCTGTTGTCAACTCAAACCCCGAGATAATTAAGAGGTAAGTAACGGTAAGTATGAACCCCCGTCTATTTTGGTGTGTTCCACAATGATTTCCTGTGAACTTCTGTGCTCTTATCTCGATAGTATCTGTCAGTGCCATTTTCATTGATGTAACTGTGCCGGTGCAATTGATAATTGGCAATCCGATTGAGGGGGCGGATATCTGACAGCCTACTATCCAGGTAAACGGGGACAGTACTTATCAAAAATAAAGAAATAATAAGCTAATATGTACCCCACTATTCTATTTTTCTCCTACTCCTAAATCCTTCTCTGAACACTCATCTTAAAACAGAATGGTCTGCATTTTTGGACTAATTATAAAAATGTAGCCGATAAGAAGAAATGAACATGCTCATCTTTAGCTCCCCGGCAAAACTGGAAAAAACCTCCAGTAAGTATTAATGTTTCTGTTCTTAAGCATTTTATATGATGCTTTAAAAATCAAACTAAAAGAGCTAATTTAAGTTAACTTCACTACCATAATACTGCTTAAGAGTTAGACTGTTGAGGACTGATGACAAAGATGTCCCTAACTTGAGCAAGGACTGCTTCACAACTTTACGTAAAATGAAAGGGCCTTTACGTAGTTTGGATCATTTGCGTACGTGTTACAAGGATGTGTGTGCTGACGTTTTGGTGTTAAATGATGTAGGTTGGCAACACCAAATGTGGCGGCCATGTTTGTTTTCTAGTAACTTATTTAAGGTGTCCCAGACTATATATGGTTTCTTGTATTCGTAAGCAGATCGAGGTAAATTCTTCGTGTCTTTATACATAAGTAATAAGTTTTACTCGTTGATGTAGTGTAAAATGAGTAAAAGCAAAGTATATTGCTCAGTTTACGGCTGTAAGTCGATGCATAAGAGGGCTGCGGATATAAGTTTTCATCACTTTCCAAAAGATGTAAATAGCAATAGCCGAAAGGTGACGATACCAAATAAATACGGGCAACAGGAGCGGGTTGGACCACTCACCATTACACTCACTGACGACAGGACGGGTTGTTCACTGTTACGCCGAGCCAAGCCGCACCTAGACAGCCAAGACTACACCAGCCGAGTACAGCCAAGCTTCATCAGTCAGGTATCCGTCCCCCTCCCTAGTTCATTTCCAATTACCCTACCAACCGCCATAACCTCGCTCTGTGATATCCAAGCCTCCACTACGTGTCATATAGGCCTAAGTTGACTTCGCAGGATAAATATCTACTCTGCAAGAACCTGCTACCAGTCCGATATTCAACACCAAACCCACCAGCTAACCATCCAAATCAAACAATTCCTGTGTCCCCCGAGCTTTCATACAAGTTAAACTCATCCCTTCGCCCTACCAAGCAGCAAATAATTTCTACAGTCTTTGGTACAGTGAGCAAACTCAAATATAGCTTTTAAACGTAACAGCGCCATGACTCGAACTGCTCAAAAACAAATACCAGCAGACAACCGATGCTTGATAATATGCAATTGACACATAAAATCCAGTGGAACACACAAATTAGATCACGTGTATCGCACAGTTATACATATATACAACCAAATATAACACTGTCATTATTTTAGGGACGACATTTACTGATTATAACCGAAAAATAAAAAGTGTTCCATATCAAACGTATGGATTTATGGTCCTAGGAAAACACAGGAAGGTTATAGACTGAGATCGAATGCAGACATTTATAGTAAAATCGACAACATTGAAGTGATGATCAGAAAACGGCGACTTCAGTTCTACGGACATATGGTCCGCATGGATTGCTCAAGGTTAAAAAAAACAAATTTTTGATAAAATCTGGAACTATAAAGGACAAGGAGGCTATGTAAAACAAATGAAAGAAGAATTTCAAAAATTCAAAATTACTGAAAAAGATTGTCTAAATCGAATAGAGTACAGAAAAAAAAATTGGTCTCAAAATTCTTGTCGGGGAGAAGAAAAATCTCAATAGAGGAGAATGGACTGCTGAAAGAAGAGCTGCGCAGTCGACCAGGATGAAAGACTTCTGGAAGAGAAAGAAGGAAACTAGACCTATAAAGAAGTGATATTTGCGTGGTCCTTGTTGGCCTGTCCACGGTGTATATATAGGGGAGACCGGGGATACTTTGGACACGGGGTTACATTGGACAGCTTTAAAGTTGACGCCATGGTGCAATAGTTGGTACACCTGCACCTGAATAATGTGCACAGGCACATGCAAGACAAGCTGATATGCAATATGGCGGCCTGCTTTTGAAATTAAAGAGGCGAGTTCATTTTTTAATTTTTTGCTGATATATAACATTTTGGTGAGCATATTGTTGTGATTTAGATACTTCATTACCAAAGAATTTCTTTGTAATTTATTTTTATCATTAGTGAATGATTTCGTATGAAATGATACTATGTAATAACCAAAGCACTCACATGGAGAAAAGTGCAATGTATATAATGTTTTCTTTGTCACGTGGGGTTACATTGGTCAGGCCTGGGGCTATGTTGGACAGGTGTCCAATGTATACCCTGCTTTTTTTATTATTTTAAAATTATTATTATTTATTTATTTATTTTATAGATGGTTCGAATTTACCGTAAACGGACAGACAGAGAGTCAAATGAAGAAGACACCAAAACCGCAGTAGGGGATGTGATACATAGAGGATTGTCATTGCGTGTTGCAGCAGACCAATATGGTGTGAAGAAGTCTCGACTGGGTTACCTAGTAAAGAGAGCCAAAGAATGTGGCATCGACAACATGGTTTTCAGCACTAATTTCAAAAATAGGCACGTCATTCCGGATGTGATGGAGAATGCGCTTGGTGACTACCTTCTACAATGTTCAAGCATGTTTTACGGACTAACTCCAAAGATGACGAGGAAGTTGGCATACCGGTATGCCAAAGAGAACGGTTTAGATTTGCCGCCTACGTGGGATGAAATAAAATAGGCTGGCCAAGACTGGTTTTCAGGTGTTATGAGAAGACTTCCTAACCTTTCTTTACTCATGCCAGAGGCTACGAGTTTGGTGAGGATGACCGCTTTCAACAGGCATACTGTAAGCTTATTCTTCGACAAACTTGAATGTGTAATAAAGAGGCACAGTCTCCGTCCAAGCCAGATATTCAATTTGGACGAAACTGGAGTTACCTCGGTTCCACATACTGAAAAGATAATTGCGCAGAAGGGATTGAAACAAGTAGGACAAGTAACATCTCGGGAACGCGGAGAGCTTGTTACACAGGTTGGGAGAATCTGTGCTAATGGCAATGCACTGCCACCAGTGTGGATTATTCCACGGGTGTGCTTTGATGAAAACAGGATGATGTCTGGGGCTTCAGTTGTTGATCTTGGGCTAGTACACAAGTCAGGCTGGATGCCATCAGAAAACTTTTTCAAAGTCCTAGAGTTCTTTAAAGAGAATGTGTGGTGCTCAAAGAAAGCCCCGTACTCCTGATTATGGACAATCAGGACTCGCACATAAGTGTTCAAAGTTTGGACTTTTGTAAGGAAAATGGGATTGTTGTGCTGACTATTCTCCCGCACACATCCAGCAGACTACAGCCACTAGACCGATGTATATTTGGTCCGTTTAAAAGGTTCTTCAGTTCAGGAGTTAATTCTTGGATGAACTCCAACCCAAATCTAACGTTGAACATACGCTCTCCCAAAATTGTGCAGTTCTGCCTGGGACCGAGGAGCAACACCAGAAAATATAAAATCTGGTTTTAGGGCTACAATAATTATACCCTTTGACAGGATATATTTCCTGACCAGGACTTCTTGCCTTCGTCCCCTTCCAACCGGAGTTAATGCCCAAGCGGCAGATCAAAATACCGGTATTTTGGTTGCTGAAACAGGAAGCACTGCGACAAGTTCTTCATCAAGTTCTGCGGTAGTAGTTCCTATCTCACCGGAATATGTGAGACCTTTTCCCAAAGGAACACCTAGGTTAGGCCAGCCGTCCAACCGTGGCCGGAAGAGGGGAAGATGCATGATTGCTACAGACACACCCGAAAAAATGGAACTGACGAAAAAGAAAGGTAGCGCACTTTCCAAAAGATAAATATTGGTGTCATCATCTTCCAGTGAAGAGGACATTGAAGACCTTTGTGAAGAGTCGAAGGATTCCCCTTTCAGTTCTTCGCAGTCTTCTCAAGAGAGTGACGGTGATGAATATGATGATGGTGTTGAAGATGTGAAGGAAGGTGATTTTGTAATTGTGAAATTTCCTCATAAGAAAACAGGCGTGCTTTACCCTGGTGATGTTGTAAAAGTGATTAAACCTATATTCGAGTATGAAATTAAGTTTCTTCGACGTAAAAGCATGGGTTTCATTTATCCCACTGTTGAAGACAAATCTGTTGTGTTCGAAGATATTTGCAAAGAAATTGCTCCCTTATCAGTCAGGAGAGGCAAGCATTACTTTTCAGAAAAGATCCAGCAAAAATTCACAAATGTATGATAGGGATGAGATGAAACGGTTTATTTTTTACTTTGAATTGATCATGCAAATATTTGTGTTTTAGTTTCTTTTCACTTATGTAAGGTTTCAATAAATTTATTACTCTTTTCATTATTTCTTTAAATTCTGCCTGCCTGTCCAAAATATCCCCTTGAAGTGTCCAATCCAACCCCACCTATGGGGATAGATTGGACACTTTGCACCTCTTAGGATTGTTTGTCTCAATATAGTGGCAGGAAATATGAGGCCAATTTATCCGGCTAAAATGAATAGTGCACATCATGAGGAATTGCATGGTGTGGTTTTCATAACAATAAAGCACTTACTGAGCCTGCTAAAAATCGTTGATTAAAAATTGTCCAATCTATCCCCGGTCTCCCCTATCAAACGTATGTTTTTGAGTATTTTTACCCCACTTATCTAGACCGACCGCAGCGCCCCAAGTGTTAGTTTGAGTCGCCATTTGGGTAATAGAAACATAAGATAAAAGTTGCTGATTTGGTGAGTGTGCTCTTCTCTCGTTTTTTCAGTTATTTTCATAATAATTGAGGCTAAAAGATGACTTATATAATTTCTCCGTTTCGTTGTGCTCTTCGAAATCATCAATTGCGATATCAATGCATTCCTTTCAGAAAAAAGAAAGATTTCCAGACGGAATGGAGTCGATTACTTCGCGTCGCAAAGCCGATTTCGAAGTATATGATCGTATGCGGCTGGCATTGTACAAAGGGGTATTAATTATTAATAACTACTAATGATTTTCTTAAAATATCCAGTACCCTACCTTCTCCCCTGCACTACAAACTAGGCGACTTAGTGAACCCTTTATAATCTGATAGCATAAATGATTCTATGTTTTATTTCTGAAATATTTAATATTTCTACCAGTATCATGAAAACCAGACAGAAATGGTGAAACCATAAGCATTGGTTGGAGACAGTAAGAATATACCTGGGTGCAGAGAGACAAAGCTTAATCGCTAGTGGAATTTGTGAAAGGAACCCAGCATAGCGATGAATCAGAACACAGGTGCTGGCTGACTTAGAATAGGAAGACGCGAGATGACACATGCGTTTGGTATTTTTCTTGTTCTGTTTCGCACCTAGCTAAAAGAAATGCAATAATATGAGAGGCTGATTGATCAACTAGACACTCCTACAGGGCGGGTTGCTGTAAGAAAAATCACGAGGTCTACGTGAGTGCCAACCAATAGGAGAAGAATGCTACTTTAACGTGGGACACCTGGCGTCACGCTCACGAGCTCGGATTACGGCGGGAAATGGACACCGATTATTCCTACGATCGATTCTCGATTAAATTAGCATGACTTTTACCTGCGCATTTCTACGAGTTTAATTATGTTTATTACAAGCCTGTAAGACAATTATTATGGAAACAATTTTTACCTTTCCCTCTCCATAGGCTCTCAGTGAACGATTCATATATAAGTGGCGTGAGAAGCCACGAAGACTGACTTTTATTTGTGCGTCTGAGGACGTAACGTTGACTTTTATTGTGCGTCTGAGGACGTAATGTTGACTTTTATTTGTGCGTCTGAGGACGTAACGTTGACTTTTATTTTGTGTGTCATGAGGACACAGATTTTATTTAGCAAAATGTATTATAAATTCAGTGTTTGATAGCTAGTCACTGTACTATTTTGTAGGGCCAGCAGCTTCGACAATTCGCCAATAGACTGTTTTTGGAGAACTGAGTACCCAAAAAAGGTGAATTTAGTAGACAGATATCGAGTGTGTATTAATTTGACAAACATTTTTGTATCAGCACGAGAGATGGCAGCGTCGATCATGGAAGCTGTATGGAATCATCATCACTTCGTTGAAATGTTTGCTATGAGCTAAAAGCATTTAAGTAGGGAGATGGCTGCCGATGTCCGATGACGCTGAGTTTGCTGAAGGCTGAGTACAAAAATAATATTTTATTATTGACAAGTCAATTTATGGTATAAGGGACCAATTTGTGTAAATATTTGTTTGTGTGTTATTAACGTAGTGTTAATTTTATATGTCTGACACACTGTAGTTGCTTGGAAAACAGCTAGCACTAATTTGTAGATAGTTTTATATTTTTATTGTTGTAATGTACGTAACTATGTGCACTACCGTGTACGCATATGTTAACGTAACGCCGCTAAGTAGCGTTGATCGGAGTTTGTAATGCGACACAAGTAGAACTGAATTAACATAATATAAAATAGACTGGGGGTGATTTTGATCTTTGTGTAGAGTTTACGATTGATCAGATTCATTGTTGTCAATTGCCATTGTTGCAATATAGTTTTGGTGCGAGTAGCAATCAGCTAACTCGAGATTTTAAGCTTGAAAATAAAGTTTGGAGCGTCTTGTACGCGAACGTAGGAAAATCTGGATCAAACCGACCTCCTAGATGTGATTTGTTAGTCAGTCCAAGATATAGTGTCATGTGTGTTTCATACTGGTATTGTCTGCGGGAAATTCAGCATGGCGTCTTGCCGCAATAAGCCAGATTCATTCATTTTTGCGACCTCACGAGGCGTATATATGGATATGATGTTCTTGCCATTTATGAGTAAATGGGTGAGATTTGTTGCTGTTGATTCTACGAGGTTAACGAGGCCAATGGGTCAATTCGTTATTTTTAGACACGCTTGAGAACTGACAGGTGATAGTAGTGTGGAGTGGTGTGAGTAACCGCGTCTTGAGGTGGGTTGATCAGATAAGACGGCCGATGGTCATTAGCAGGGGGCAGAGCTCGCTGGCCTGTTCATTTTTTAACATTTTGTATTCAGAAAGGAAATGATCAATTGTAAATAACATTTATGAGTAAATGGGGTGTTGTCTACATCGTACTATAATCTCCGAAGCGTTAGCTTGTCGTGCATTTTTATTCATGTAAGGTCGTCTCAGCCGGCGAGGCTTTTGTTGTTGTTGTTGGTTTTTATTTCATGTTTATGTTTCGTATCAGTGACCCGTGCAGTCACGTGCGATGCTGTCCTTTCCTTGTTTGTTGTGTTGAGCAGTTGGCCTTGCAGGCAGCTCATTTGTCAGATGCGTCATCGCACTGAGGGGGAGAATCTGGGAGATTCTTGTAAATATTAGACATTTAAATTTTTGTGTGTGTCAGAATTAATTTAGTTGTTTTTCTTAGAGTGTAGTGTCCTATACCCATAAATGTTGACTTGCGAGATGGAGGTTCGTGAGCACCGTGGCTGTTACCCGCTGTAAACGAACACTCATCCAAGTACTCATTCCTTTAGTTAGTCAGAACGCACACATACAATTTCTGGTACGAGCCGGTGGATCAGGTATCCACGGTTTTCATTATGAGGAGTGGGTCTGAGTAACCCCTCATTTTATTATGTTATTTTTGTTATGTCAGGGAGGAGTTTGTTGTGTTATATTTTCTTTGTTTATGCTTAAATTCAGTCATTAAATTTGTTTACTTTACATCTTCTTCATTCTTATTTAGTTTAGTGTTTTTATCATATGACCCTTCATCCAGTAGAGCTGCTGTTTTGGCGAACATATTATAGCACCCGATGAACTGAGCACGACCCCGAAGAACAGATTCTTGCAGATAAACACGGCGATACTGAAGGGCTCATTAGCAAGGTCAATTTGACAGCTCTTCCAACACCACATAGAGAGAAAGCCTTGCAATACGATTTATGACGTCATAGCCTTCCGGCCGTCAGCGAGCGCCCTACCCAGCGCTGCTGCTATGAACAAGCTGTGAGGAAACGCAACTGAGTGTTTATGTATCAAATTACGTTCTACAGAAGCGAATGAATGAATAAATAAATAAATAAATAAATAACGCCTAAGCATAAATGAAACATATGGTCAGAAGTTGATGCGATCGATACATTACACTAGCTAATAAATCGACGTTTTCGATCATAATCGATAACTATGCATTTCGAACCTTGCGAGTGCGAACTAGACCGAAAACACTGTTGTCTCAATAAATGCGATATATATAAGAATTCACTAGAAAACTTGAAAAATATTCACCCCATTTTAACGAGAGATGTCCACTACAGAATGAGAAGAAAAAGACACTACAACAAATAACCAATTAATCTGTAACAGTTAAAACAGAAATTGATATTTACAGTATAGTCAATCATATATGTCCAAAGGTCCAGGTTTGATTCCCATCTCTGCCGAAAAATATAATTCTAGTTAGTAATTGTAGATTATTGTTGTTTTAAGGGGCGCAATTACGAGGTCATCTGCCCCTAAAAATATAATTCTGATTTGAGTATGAAACGAAATTCACTCAGCCTAATGAGTTAAAACTGAACTGAGAAGAAGTGGGTTCGATTTCTCCTTTCTGCTCCAGGTAAATGCTGGGATTGTTCATAGCAGAAGACCATGGTCACCTCCTTTCCAAGGGCAGATGACCTCGTAGTTTCTCCCCTTAAAACTACAATACCTAACCTTCCCAATTCAAGCATCACAGTACACACATACAAATTCTACCCATATCCAAGTACACATGACTGATGACAGTAATGTCCTAACCCACTCACAAAACAACAACTACAACTAGCCACAGAAAGTTTCCATCCGTGATAAGAAAACAGGCTAGTAATGGCATGCCTATGACAGAAAAGTTTACCTACTGAAATGGAACAGAGCAGCAGTCATGAGACATGAGAACATTTACAAAAGAGGAAACTTGTTGTTGATGATTCATATAGGGACATGATGATGTGGCAATCATTTAGAAACAAACACTTGATATAGAGTAACCCTACAGAAGTTTTCATATTGCAATATTTACAATATCAGGCATGGCATAACCGACAATACATAAAACATGCTAATTCCCAGTTTGTTCTCACCAGAATACAGAGAGTCGTCTGCAAAAACAAGTTGTTCTCATATTTTCTATGTTACAAAAACTGTGCTGTTTTGTAAAAAAAACTAAAAGATGACCATATCTATCCTTCACTAATTAACAAATCACTGTTTTTAATGTGCAATTGAACGTTATGATCAAGCTTTTCTATGTTTATGAAAATTATGTCAATAAGAAGAAAACTAACAGATATTGTCCAATTCCTTCCAGTTTTCTATTGACAAGTGATATTTCGCTTTATTTGTTTCCTAAATGTAAGTCACAACAAAAGAATGAGGTCGAGTGCACCATGTCACTCGACCGATTTTGAAGAAATACGCAGGTCGGCGTTTTAAATAGAATGATTACTTTTTTCCAGACCAGTGAGTATTCTTTTGTACCTGTGACGTAAATAATATACTGTCTAACCAACCTAGCCCGATTACTTATGAGTTTTTATTTACATGTATGTTTGTTTAAGTGGGCATATTTACTTACTTGGCGCTACAGCCCATGGCCTCCTGGACTATCTTCACCCACTCGTCTCGTTACTTGGCGCTACAGCCCATGGCCTCCTGGACTATCTTCACCCACTCGTCTCGTTACTTGGCGCTACAGCCCATGGCCTCCTGGACTATCTTCACCCACTCGTCTCGTTACTTGGCGCTACAGCCCATGGCCTCCTGGACTATCTTCACCCACTCGTCTCGTTACTTGGCGCTACAGCCCATGGCCTCCTGGACTATCTTCACCCACTCGTCTCGTTACTTGGCGCTACAGCCCATGGCCTCCTGGACTATCTTCACCCACTCGTCTCGTTACTTTGCGCTACAGCCCATGGCCTCCTGGACTATCTTCACCCACTCGTCTCGTTACTTGGCGCTACAGCCCATGGCCTCCTGGACTATCTTCACCCACTCGTCTCGTTACTTTGCGCTACAGCCCATGGCCTCCTGGACTATCTTCACCCACTCGTCTCGTTACTTGGCGCTACAGCCCATGGCCTCCTGGACTATCTTCACCCACTCGTCTCGTTACTTGGCGCTACAGCCCATGGCCTCCTGGACTTTCTTCACCCACTCGTCTCGTTACTTGGCGCTACAGCCCATGGCCTCCTGGACTATCTTCACCCACTCGTCTCGTTACTTGGCGCTACAGCCCATGGCCTCCTGGACTATCTTCACCCACTCGTCTCGTTACTTTGCGCTACAGCCCATGGCCCCCTGGACTATCTTCACCTACTCGTCTCGTTACTTGGCGCTACAGCCCATGGCCTCCTGGACTATCTTCACCCACTCGTCTCGGATCACAGCCTTGGTTCACCATCTTGTTACTCCCATTCTCCTCTACGTCAACCATCTTATCCTTGGTCTACCCCTCATACGACGCCCTCCGGGTTTACCTTCAAAGACTTCTTTGCCATCCGGTTCTCTATATAACAAAAGAGAAACTGTTCCGCCAAGTCAATACATTTATTTACAACAAGTTATAAACTTGTTATTATATGGTACATATTTCGGGGCCTCTAGTAGGCTACTGGTCCCTTCTTCAGCCATAAATAAAGATGCAACATCCAGCATAATTAAACATATCATAAAAATACATAAAATGATGACTGAATGGATGAAATGAGGTGAAAAAGAACATATTAACCATTTCATCCATTCACTCATCATTTTATGAATTTCTTCATGATATATTTAATTATGCCGGATTTTGCATCTTAATTTATGGCTGAAGAAGGGAACAGTAAGTTACTAGAGGCCCCGAAGCATGTACCATATAATAACAAGTTTATAACTTGTTGTAAATAAATGTATTGACTAGGCGGAACAGTTTCTCCTTTGTTATATAGTGAATCTGTCAATACGGAAAATGAACTTCTTCCAGAGCACAATCCGGTTCTCTGTCATTCTTTCAACATGCCCTAGCCATCTCAGTCTATTGCTTTTCATTTCGGCTACTAAATCTGGTTTTCCATATTATTCTCTGATCTCCAGTGTTTCTGATTCACCAAAATCCACTATCATTCACTTGCCCATATATTTTCCCGAGTATCTTCCTTCCCCTTGCGTCATACTCCATGTCTCTGAACCATAGGTCACCACCGGTCTCACTACTGTGCGATAGATAATTAATTTCAGATTCCTACTTAGGCTTCTCGTCTGGAATATCTTGCCTAACGCATAGTAACTCCTGTTACCAGCTGCAATCCTGGTATATATTTCTTCTCTTATGTTGTTATTTTCTGTTACTATTGACCCAAAATACTTGAATTCCTTGCATCGCTCATATTCATTGCAATTTAAATGCACTTTTGTCTTTTCACTGTATTTTCTCCTGGATGCCAGCATGTACTTGGTCTTTGACCGGTTTATCTTTATCCCCATCTCGGCGCCATACTTTTCTAACTTGACCAGGTTTCCTTCAAGATTCCGCTTCCTCCTAGCCAATATGTCAATATCATCTGGATATGCGAGATCTTCTGTCACTCGGTTCAATAATGTTCCTCCTGAGTTGCAATCTTGTGTCATTCGCATGACTTTCTCTAAAGCAATATTGAATAGGAGTGTAGAGATTGCATCACCCTGACGTAATCCCTGGTTACCCTCAAAGGTCTTTGATAATTTGCCTTCCACCTTCACTTTAGAGGGGAAATTTGCCTTCTTATATTTAATAACTGGCATTGTTGTTAATGTTGTTGCTTTATTTGTGAACTGCTTTACCCTTCACCCCTTGTACTTGACTGTGAGTAAAATTTATCTAATAACCTGTGTGGTGTCAGTGTGTATAAGTTATGTTGGTTTAGAATACCAGTACCGTAGTATTGAGATGAGTGCCCCGGTACATAACACATGGTACCAACGTGACATACCCCTCAAGGTAGTGCTGTCAGCGTCAGGTAACCAGTCCTCAGCGTGGAGCGTACGGTAAATTGAGATACTAAGTTACACAGATGGGCTAAAGGTCAAAATAATACATTATGTCCTTTCTTACAGTGCATAGATTTACGTCCATTTTCAGCCAAAATGCAGATCTATGGTGTTCAGGTCTTCCAGATTGTTGATAGGAGCCTGGAAAAGAAATGTGATGCTCACGCAGCCGAATAACTTAAAACGTACATTTTTATACCCTTCATTTATGAGTTGTTTTTTTAATGCTATTTCCCAGAATTTTCATGCTAAGGCACAGACTGTGCCTAAATATGCAAGTTATGATTTTTATGGTTACTGATGATCGGATATACAGTATTTTGAATTTGTTGAAGTACCGTACCAATTTCAAATTGCTGGTTCTTACGATTAAGAATTAAGTCGAGCTTAAAATTTATTCTGTGAAGCTACTCCGCTCATAAGTACCGTACATGTTGTGCATCCAAAATTGCCTGCCTTGCAAGTGGGTTCCATTGGAATCTTATAATGTACAACATTAGGACGTGTATCACCATTGAGTTGACCATTTTGTCTCGACTGACCTGCCGTCTACATTCGATTGAGAGTGCGATACTAAGTACTTTTGATAACGGCACAAATACCGCAGAACAATTTAACTATTATAAATTGCTTCGATTGTAGAAGATGTAACACTACAGGTCAAGAATCTACAATAGATTGCAGTTCATTCGTGGCAATAATCCCTTTGTTTTCAAGAAATGAGCTTCCGTACTATTGAACACCTTATTAAAAACAAAAATGGACAGCATTTCGCGGCATGAATAATGATCGCGGGAAGGCAAACCGGCATAAAAATGGGTAGAGTATAATACAGTCAGGTCCATAATTAGGGCTCTTGACGCCTCTGGGTAAAAAGAAAAACAACAACTTTGTAGCCCCCGACTTGGAAAACATAGATTTATTAAAGTGTCCTTAACATATGAGGTTGTTTCTTCATCTGTGTGTGTGTTTATGTACGCGTGGCGCTCTATGAAAGTGCATCAAACCAGTCAAAGGACTGAAGTCTCAAACAACAACAAATAGAAAAACTTATACAAAGAATTTACATTAAATTTTAACATATCATACACAACCAACGGCTAAGACACCAATTATTTAAATAACAAGTTTAGGATTTCCTGATTAGTACAATTTCACATTCAAGTCAGATCAACAGCAAGAACACCAAGGTGACAAAGACGATCTTTTCATTTATGTCCATAAATAATCAACATTGCCAAAGTATATTCTCTTGTGGAGGGTTTAACTTATAACTTGACGTTTAATGCCCGAGTGGTTTTGTACAGTAAATGATCCAATATTTTAAAAGAAGATCTTACGGCACCCCAGTGTTTTATTAGTCAGCAAAGAAAATCATGTTTTAGGGGTTGCAATGTCTAAAACGTGCTTTCATATCGCCAGTACCAAACTGTGGTGGTCGCCACTCGTGACAATGATGGGGAAACATACGGTATTTAACACTCGGCAAAACCATATTGAAAATTGGAGCTATGTTTCCATTGGCGGTCTACTGTATGGCAGTATTAGAGCCATTTTTTAAATGTAAACACATACAGTATTACGTCAGCAACATTAAATATTTTTATGTTGTAACAGTTGTCAATCAGTAACTTCTTTTTATGAAATAAACTGGTGTGACAATGAACAATCGAATATCAACATTCTCGGAAATCCAGGGGAGGGTTCCCTTTTGTCGTTTTTGGATTATAGGCTATATTAATAAGATAAAATTACATTACTTACCTCTAAATGAAATATAAATCCATTCGTAGACCATGCACACGAAATAAATAATGTCATAACCACACAGACACAGTCTAGGCGGCCGTTAATAGTAAACACTATACACGAATGAAAAGTATGCGTAAGTCTTTGTAACATTGCGCAAGTGTTTATCAAAGTGAGAAAGCGCTCCAGCATAACTGATATATGGACGATAATATTTAACCTTCTGGTGGGTGCAACTGATTCGACAGGCACACGAGTTAATTCTTATCTCGTATTCGTCATTCGAGGGGGCGAAGCTATTTCCACCTTTCAGAACCTGCCTCTATCTGCATGACATTGAAGTCCTTATCGGCCAGTTTGCCAATGATCCTCCTACACACCTGCCAGGCACATTGCGTCTCATAGTGCACTATTACGTAATATGCCGAGGGTGAATGAGTGTATTCACTATTGTACCAAAACTGTCCTCCAGCAAATATCGTAACTTTTTAAGAATTCTGACTTCTGTGACAGGCTTAATATGCCCTCTGCCACTATAATTAATATTGCGTCCGACAGAAAATGAAATATCTCAACTATTTATATTTAGCACAACATTCATTAGAATGATCACTTTTTCAAGGTAACGTTCTCAGTCTTATTTTCATATCGGTTTACTTTTTAAGTTTCCATGGGGGTACAGCAAATGTTTATACACAATGTAATGCACTGACATATAATTTAGTTCAATTGTTTACATAACCCCAAGATGGCGGCTGTGCGAAATATTCAAATGGACGTTTCTTGCGATTTAACCATCCAAGTGCAGTGAAACTTGGTACGGAATTTGCTTATATAAATTTTAATCCACTGGCATCTCATTCATTTAAATAATTTTCACAACAACAAGATGGCGGCTGAGCAAAATTTTAAAATATCGTTTTTATTTCTTGTGTCCTAATCATGCGATTAAGTTTCAATAAAAGACCTAGGCTACACACATACTTCATGTAATAGTACATAACACTAAGGCCTATATATATATAAACATCCAACATGGCGACCATCCGAAGTATTTAGACGGTTCTCGATATCTACGAATCTATTACAGCAATCAAACTGAAATTTGGTATATTGATAGAGGCAATTAACACAAGTTGGATATATGAAAATAGGCTACACAGTTCTTCACGGAACTACCTGTTTTAAGGTGGTACAGTATTCATTTGGCAATAAGGGGGAAAGTACAGAGCGATCCATATAAACCTGAACCATAAAGATCGTAGAAACGGGACATTTGTTTTAATGATCTCGGTGCCTCTGGGAGAATCAGAACCACTGCTCATGCGCTCCTCTGTCCAGCATTTGTGAAGCAGCTGGATGACGTCGAACTGACAAGTTATTTTCAACAAGATGGAGCAACGTGTCCATGCAACTTGTAACCAGTCTCTTTGGAGACCGAATTGTTGTGGCTCTCCCCCGTTCACCTGACCTAACCTTGCCGAACATTTTCATTTGGGGGTATCTTAATATACCTCGGACAGATGCTGAACTTCGTGAACACGAAATAAACAATTGTTCGTCAGACAGTGGCAAGAAAGGAGCAGATGTTGGATGATTCTATGATTGTGTAACTTACTCCTTTCAGGTTAAGCTGCTGTGGGTTATTGGTGACGTATGTTCTCATTTCATTCAATTTTATAATTTATAACTAGAGGAACTCACATTGTTATCTGAAATATCGGTAGTTATGCTCTTAATATCCATAAACAGCTGTGTATGGTAATAAGGTTCCAAATACCTCTTGCATGCTTCGTGAAATTCATTATTTAGCTGCTCTAGAAGCGCTGGCTACTTTATGGCAACAATGGTAGGAATATATATTTACTTTTTTTTAGTTGAGAGTTTTTGTTCATAGAAGTTCGCTCTTATAATTCATCCACAATGTTCAGTTCTTAAAAACAGGTAAGAAAGTGGTGTCACAAGGCCCCGGGCTAAGGTGATAAGACGCCCTGGGCAAATGGTCTACTGGTGCCCTTTTTCTTATTTATGTGTTATAAAAATAGCATTTTTTTTTTCAAACAACTACGTTACTAATATTGTATCACATCAAATAATAAGAAAAGTAAGTCGTTCATACAATTTTGTAGCCATTTATTGATACATTAATCACAATAAAACCCTGGATTGAAAGTTCAAAAGTTAAATTTTAAAAGTACAATATACAGAAACATTTCAAATCAAAGGATTTTTTTTCTGGATTTTAACTTTGCAAATTTATATATGATGTCAGAAAAGTCTGTGCAACACAACAACAATAGAGAATTTAGTTTGCTGTCTGAAAGAGTTATAATACTGTATTATAATATAATCATGATTAAACATAAATACTACGAATGTATGTGATATATAATATTACTTTTATTTTATATTCGCGTAAATTATAGTTATTTTATACTACTTTTTAAAGAGTTCCATGTCATACTTATTTTTAATGTTGGGATTGTTGAGTCAACTTTTTTCTGCGTCCAGCGTCACCTAAATGTCGGCGCCCTGGGCATATGCCCGTTTATAGCCCGGGGCCTGGGTGTCACCATGTATCGACAAAAGTAAAAATCAACCAGTTAATTAAAATAGTAGGTCTAACGTTAATCCAGTTGGCCGATTTTCAGATATTCCCAAATTACTGAGTTATATTTAATTGTGGAAATATCCATACATCTGAGTCTGCCTAATAATTCAAATAGCACTGTTTCCAAATATCTAGTTTAAACTGGCCATTACAGCAGATCATCCCGTTTTTCCACTTCTTCACAACCAGAAAGTCACCATTATTGTTACTCGTGGACTACTGGATGTTGTCTGCCTGTATAGCGGTGTCCTCTCCCGCCGCCAACACTTGTCCAATCCAATGAAATCAAGATGGTGATTGCTGTTAAAACAAGTAGTTCCGTGAAGAAATATACAGCCTATTTTCATATATCCTACTCACGTTGGTTGTTGTGATAGATTCGTAGATATTTCAGATGGTCGCCAGGTTGGATTTTCATTTATGTACTATTACATGAATATTATTTTGTACGTGTCGTATTCAAACTTCAATCGGATGATTAGGACACAAGAAGAAAAAACGAGATTTTAAAATTTCGCACAGCTGCCATCCTGTGGTTATGAAAACAATTGAAATGAATTAGATGCCAGTGGATTAACATTTGTATACGCAATTAAAGTGCAAAGTGTCACTGCACTCGGATGGTTAAATCGCGAGAAACGTCCATTTAAATATTTATACCTCACCGCCATGTTGGCTTTGTGCTCACCAGGTTACTGAAAGTCCTATAGGTGAACGTATGTTCGTAGCCTCTATAAACATAAAAACAATCAGTTTGATTGCTGTAAAAGAATCGTAGATATTGAGAACCGTCAACATATTTCGGATGCTCTCTGGATTGTTATACGTATAAGCCATAGAGTTATGTACCATTAAAGGAAAATTATTGCGTAGCTTCATTATTCAAACTTTCACTTCGATGAAGATTATTGTGTACGTGTCGTATTCAAACTTCGATCGCATGATTACGACACAAGAAATAAAAACTTAATTTTAAAATTTCGCACATCCGCCATCTTGATGTTATGTAAACAATTGAACTAAATTAGATGCCAGTGCATTACAATATGTATTGTACCACATTTCACTGCGCTCAGATGGTTAAATCACGAGAAAAGTCTTAAATGTTTCAAATTCGCTTGGCCGCCATGTTCGTTTTGTACCTTACAGGTTTTTGAAAGTTACATAGATAAACTTGTAGCAGTGTCTATCACCGTACAAAATTCCAGGGTGATATCTGTAATAGTTTCGGAGATATAGAATGCCAGTGACATATTTCGCACAGACGCCATTTTGAGGTTATGTAAACAATTGAACTAAATTAGACGCCAGTGCATTACAACGTGTATAAACATTTGCTGTACCAAGATTCACTAGGTTTGGATGGTTAAATCGCGAGAAAAGTCTATTTAAAGTCTCATCATCGCTTGGCCGCCTTGTTGGTTTTGTAGTTAACAGGTTTTTGAAAGTCCCATAGGTGAACTTCTAGTAGTGCTCTTTATCACCGTACTAAATTTCAGGGTGTTATCGGTAATAGTTACGGAGATACTGAATGCTGGTGAAATATTTCCACAGCCGCCATGTTGGATTGGTGAGACTAAAGAAAATTTGAAGTGAAAGGTCGGGGTCGTCCAGAATGGACTATGATGTTAAGTGAAATAGCTCCAGCCGTTTATTAGTTATTAGGGGGATTATACACACGAATCACACACAGACAAAAGGTGATCTCTAAAGCCTACTTTTTTTCTTTCCATAAAATGAAAATAGGCTAAAAAAAATTGCGTGCAACACTCATATTTTCAGTAAGTTAGACTCTTAGCACAAGGCACTACTTTATTGAACTGAGGTTCGTTGGCTGTGAAGAGGCAATATGTTGCCACGCTTATATGAGTTGAGAGAAGATCTAAAAGTATTTTTTATGAAGACAAAAATGCAGTATTTCTTGGAACAATCCAGTGAAGCAACTCTCATATCTAGTAGATATTTTTGGACATTTGAACCAGCTGAAATTATAACTTCAAGGTTCTGGAAACAGAAAGTTTAAAAAAGTTGGCAATATATTTGTATTTGAGGACAAACTCCGTACGTTTCGGTGTAAAATTGATCTCTGGATAGCCAAATTTGAAGAGAGACTTTCATTGTTTCCAAACTTTGAAAACCCTTACTGACGACGGGTACTACGCCACTGTTACAGACATGGCACAACTCCGCGTAGACCTACTCGGTCAGGCACTCTTAAGAATGAATATGCTCGTTATTTCCCGGAATATGGCAGCTTTGAGATTCACACTTTAAGTCTCCCGGACAATATTAAAGACGAGGTCATTGAACTTCAAAATGAGTAATTTCAAGGACTTGTATGAATTAGGTGCAAAATTGGAAGAGTTGAAGTGAAAAAAAAAAATCTGAAAAGACTAGACGTATATAATTTCAAACGACGCATGCAACACATGATAGAAAGGCTACAGACTCCATAACCAATTAACTTAGGCTTCCCGCACGAGCACCTCTTTAAGGGTCAACCTGTATTTGAGTCTGACATCTTTTAAAACTCTTTAAGAGTCACCCATTATTTGAATCTGATATCTCGCAAACCTCTTTAAGGGTCACCCTGTATTTGAATTGAATCTAACATACTGTACACCTCGTTAAGTGTGACCCTGTAATTTGCTCTGACATCCTGCACACCTCTTTAGGAGGCACCCTGTATTCTTATCTGGCATCTTGTATATCTCTTTAGAAGTCACCCTGTATTCTTGTGGGACATCTTGTACACCTCTTTAGGAGTCACCCTGTATTCTTCTCTGCTATCTTGTACACCTCTTTAAGAGTCACCTTGTATTCTTATCTGGCATCTTGTATATCTCTTTAGGAGTCACCCTGTATTCTTGTGTGACATCTTGTACACCTCTTTAGGAGTCACCCTGTAATCTTGTGCACCTCTTTAGGGGTCACCCTGTATTCTTCTCTGCCATCTTGTACACCTCTTTAAGAGTCACCTTGTATTCTTATCTGGCATCTTGTATATCTCTTTATGAGTCACCATGTATTCTTATCTGGCATCTTGTACTGTATTTTGCTCTGACATCCTGCACACCTCTTTAGGAGGCACCCTGTATTCTTATCTGGCATCTTGTATATCTCTTAATAAGTCACCTTGTATTCGTGTGTTCGCTTCGCTCAAAGCCCCAGGTCGCTGGACGCCTCAAGACTCTTTCAACAGACTCCAATAACCATTAGCTTCTGCTTCCCGCGTGGCTACATGACGTCACTTCCCGCGCGGCTGCTTGACGTCACTTCCGTCTCCGTAACGCATAACGTTGGACCCAAGCATAACGACGAAGATCATTTGAAATGATAAAAACATATCTTACCCAAACATTCGGCAACTAGCTTTGCGTTATCTCGAGGTGGTTTCGGCAACATTTTTGTGATAGCAGGGATTCTCGTCTTTATAGTTGACTAGCAGAAGTACCCGTTCTTATATTAACACCAGACATTATCAATTGAGCTACAGTTGCAATGGTTAGCGGTTTGTCATTCCTTCATAAGTTTATCAGAACGAAGTTAGTTTTCTGGGAATATCACACACATTGTTAATTTAAGGGCCTTAAAATGTGGTTTTCGGAGACCCCTTATAGACTCGCGAATTTTGTGTCTCACAATGAGAAGCGCAACATATGCTTTGATCGTCCTTCTAGGATAATTTTTATATTTCGCCTATTTTAGCAAGTATTTTGAGAAGTTTTTCCCTATATCCACCCTTCTACTGTATGAAAAGTACGGTGAGGAGTTTTATAAATGATTGGTGTATTGACTCATGTTTACCATACCTAATTTTACGATGCACCAAGCATCCGAACACGATTTATAGGCGTACATAAAGATACACAGAAAGACAGACAGACAATTCTATTGTCTAGAACATATCACCCAGATATCCAAATATGGGTATATCTACCATACAGTATCAAACAAAATCATCCTTACGATAAACCCGTATGTCGACGAAAAAAACAAAAAAAAAAGAGATTAGTTAAAATGTGCTCTCAAACTAAATTCACCTAACGTGTACTTCCTGACGTGAAATAGATTTGAAAGCCTTCCGAAACGCAATACACCTCGCATAAAAAATGACCCTCTACGTTGTGTTAGGTCCCCATACACAGGAAGACCTAAATTATAATGGCTTGTGGTGCATGAAAATTCAGGTTCTTAAGCCTCAAATTCCTAAAAGCCGCAAAAAATGCTGATTCAATTCAGGAATTTTTGAAAATTATGTTGCTGTTTGTAGATATAGACTTTCTGTACTATATGTCGCATGTGAAATTGCATGAAAAAATTCTAGGTTTCCCCTTGACCCCCTTAATTGCATTGACGAATTATACAGTCTACGTTGGTTCCGTGATAACCTTATAGCCATTTGCAAACTTTCACAGAAATGTAATACATGGAGTAGCCTAATAATAATATCCTATGGCCTCGGCTGCCGGGTGCAAGCTTCGTAATTTGACACCCAGAGGGTAGCTTGCATGTCGAAATTTCGTTGTTCCTTGAATCACTATGAAAGTCAAGGAGGGTAGATATCTAAGCTCCTTGAACACTATAGCGCTTTCTAGTAGAGAAATGAGGAACTTTTTGTTGGCGGAAACTCCTGAGGTTAATTTTGCCATTATGAACACGGCCTACTGAATTCAAATGGGTTCTTTGACATGCCAGTCGTTTTTTTGCCGCCTTTCAAAAATCATGTACAGGCCAGACGTTTGTTTTAGACGATTGCCCTTGACCTTGAAGCCTGCGGGTGAGCCTGTACACAGTCACTCTCTCACCCTATCACTTCTCATTTGTCACCACCGATCTGATGTAATGGAATTCCAGACTTGAGCAGACAGTACAGTCCACGTCAAAGTATTGTGTGACACGAAAGTACACGTTACGTAGTTACGAACAGAACGTCATTATATTTGCCAGTGACTATACTTCAGTAATAGTGTGAAACAGCTTTATCAATAATCGGAGCGCTTGGGGCAGCTGATAACAACACAGGTACTGTAGTAACTCGCCTCCAGGCTTCCATTAAGATTTTTCACTCGTCTAAAACAAACGTCCGGCCTGTACCACGGCCAGTAGTGAACCTGCAATCTTGGGGTTAGTAGACCGACACGCTATCCACTCACCCACCGTGGCAAGGTATAAATGGAGTGACATTGCTCCTTACAGAAAGAGATGGAAAGTTGGATGCCACCCCTTGAGATAATGTTGTCATGGTTACCGATTTCCATTCCTTCATTAGTTTGTTAAATTAAATTAGTTTTCTGGGAATATTTCAGATACTGTTGGTTTTAGAGCCTTATAATGTAGTTTTCGAGGCCCCCAAGTTTTGTTTCTGGCACCGAGGGGCTTTGTCTCCTCGTTGTACGCCATGATATAATACTAATAATATAATATAGGGATAGGAATATAATAGACCTGCCATACCACACCTGCAGGTGTAAATCGCATGAAAAAATTCTAGTGTACCCCTTGACCCCCTTAAGCGTATTATACGTAGTCTATTGATGAATTTTACAGCTTAATTTGGTTCCTTGATAACCTTCTAGCCGTTTGCAAACTTTCGCACCAATGTAATTAATGGAATTGCATTGCGTCTTACAGCAATAGATGGGCCTCTGAGAATCTGTTGCCATGGTTACCGGCTTGTATTCGTTCATTAGCTTATTAAATGAAATTAGTTTTCAGGGAATATCTCAAAAATGGTTGGTTTTAGGGCCTTAAAATGTGAATTTCAGGGACCCTGTAGGGTCCCTGAGTTTTGTCTCTCACATTGAGGGGCTGAAAATGATCTTTGTCTCGTCCTTCTACTCCTATTTCAGCATGTATTTTAAGGGGGTAGGCCCTCTTTTATGAGAGGTACGGAGAAGGGTTAAATCAATGATTAGTGTCGTGCCTCTGATGGATATCTGTACCAAATTTTACGTTGATACACCCAGCCGTTCTCGAGTTATAAGGGAACCAAGTTGTCCACAGACAAACAGACAGACCAAAACATTATTTTCGCGCGCATCCATAGTAAAACAGTCTGAAACGCGTAAATAACTCCGTAGAAATTGCGAAAAAATACATACGAACTTTAATTTTTATGTATGTAGAGATATACTGCACCGCTCGGTGTTGACCGTGTTTTATTGCACAAATTTAGGTTTTACTCGCTAACCGTTGGAGATACACGAAAAGTGTTAAAAATCTTTTGGATAGAAAATTAAATGTTAAATCTTGAGTAAGCATCAAAAGTTTGCTATTTCTTAGCGTTCTCATTTTATTTGAAATGGAAATATTGAAACCAAAGGGTGTAGTGACGTCACTAAAATGGTCGCCACTTGTTAATAGTTCAACATATCGAAATTAAAAGTATCCTATATGTAAACATGGTAAATCAGCTACATCCATACACAATTTCATTTAAATCGGACCAGTGGTTCTTGCGTTATTGAGTAACACACAGACAGACAGAAAGACAGACACACACCATGTCATTTTTATATATTAGTATGATTAAAAACAAAGAAATAGTGAGCAAGAGAATTCCTCAGCTTGTCAAGGAAAGGCAAGATTATTTTGCAATGACCTATTAAAAAAAATTGTTGCTTGAACATAA
This sequence comes from Meconema thalassinum, assembly GCA_946902985.2. Classification (NCBI taxonomy): domain Eukaryota; kingdom Metazoa; phylum Arthropoda; class Insecta; order Orthoptera; family Tettigoniidae; genus Meconema; species Meconema thalassinum. The sequence goes on along the minus strand of OX336388.2, from coordinate 42,761,796 downwards.
ATTTGTAATTGAGCCATTTTATATTCTGTAGGCTACATACAGTATTATTTAAAAAAAATGTTTTATTAAATAATCAGTAATTAAGTTGCACTAATTAATAGTAATAATAAATAATGTGTTCTAAATACTGTTTTGTTTAGGCCTAATCATCTTTGAATATTCTTACGGGGAAGGCGCTGAGGAAGGATCACAAGTGATAAGGTGTATCCGGTGGAAGTCCGTACATCTACAGAAACAGTGCATAGGGTTGTTAAAGCACCATTGCTGCGCTGAGGGATCGGCTTCTATCTACCGAAACAATGGACATGGTTGTGATATCACCATTGCTGTGCTGAGGGATCAGCTTCTATCTACAGGAACAATGCATATGGTTGTTAAAGCACCATCGCTGTAAAGAGGGATCAGCTTCTATCTACAGGAACAAAGCACATGGTTGTTAAAGCACCATTGCTATGCTGAGGGATCAGCTTCTATCTACAGAAACAATGCACATGGTTGTGATATCACCATTGCTGTTCTGAGGGATCGGCTTCTATCTACAGGAACAAAGCACATGGTTGTTAAAGCACCATTGCTGCGCTGAGGGATCGGCTTCTATCTACAGGAACAATGCATATGGTTGTTAAAGCACCATCGCCGTGCTGAGGGATCAGCTTCTATCTACAGAAAAAGTACATATGGTTGATAAAGCATTATTGCTGTGCTGAGGGATCATCTTCTATCTACAGGAACAATGCATATGGTTGTTAAAGCACCATCGCCGTGCTGAGGGATCAGCTTCTATCTACAGAAACAGTACATATGGTTGATAAAGCTGAGGGATCAGCTTCTATCTACAAGAACAATGCACATGGTTGTTAAAGCATGAAACAAGCCAGATTTACATTAAAATGCATTTTATTTACACTTAGATGAACATTTGGAAATATTTATACACACAGAAACATTGTCCACAGCCCAGAACAACCTTAGGATGAATTCATATCATAGAAACACAACGCCAGTTTTCTACACTTTCAGATAAGCCCAATTCAATTTAAAATGTACACTGATTTTTTAAATTATTACAATACTAGTTAAACGTGTAAAATATAACTTTGCAACCTTTCCTTTCCAAGAAATCATTTTGCACCCTTTCCTATCTTAACTAAAGCAATACACAAGTGTGATGTACCTAGGTAATTGTGGATTGTGGTAAATATTCGTACAGGATTATCCTGAACAATGAAAGAAAAGGAGATCTCTTTATTCATTGCTCGGAGCCACATACAGAAGGATCACAACTTAATCTTAAAACCCTAACCCATTTACACCAATGCTCCTGTGAAGGAAAATCAGATATTTAGAATGTATTTGAAAATGTTGTCTGGAAATGGATGAATCAATCAACATTTATTAACACAGCCACAAGATGTTGGGAATGCCATCACCAGATCCAAAATGGAGGAAAAGTGTTTACACAATAGATTTGCACATAAAGAGGTTGGTAATTTAAATAGGCATCACCAGATTATTTGAAAGTACAGGATCTGGGAGTAATAATATGAGTAATAATAAAGGTGAACACAAGTAGTAAGATCAAGTGTGAAACTAATATAAACTTCCATAATTAAAACATATATTCACGTTCCTCACAGACACTCTGATCCATAAAATTAGAGAAACAAACTCAAAAGATGTCAATGTGATATATAACAGCGATGTTGTATTGCAAATATGGTGAAGTAGTGAGCTTTCTGCTGCATGTTAGCTGAGAGAATTCCTTGAGTCAGCATAGAACAGAAAATTTAAAGGTTTGTGCCTATTTCGGATAGGCTGTAGATTAAATTAAAGGCATTGTCACACAGTGTTCATGCAGCCCCGTGTATTTGGGTGTGTCTGAGTAATAACATATGTTATTGTTCTGTATGAAGAATTGTGTATATTTCTAATTGAAACTAGGACTGCAAAGAAGATGGCCATGACCTTAAGTTAGGAACAATCCCAGCATTTGCCTGAAGCAAAAGTAGGAAATCGAGGAAAACCACTTCCAGGATAGCAAAGGAGGGAATCGAACCCATCTCTCCTCAGTTCTGCCTCACGAGGCTGAGTGTACCCCAGACTCTAACCCGGACCTCAGGGGTGACAGCCTTGAGTGTTAGCCACAGCGCCACAAGGCTGAGTTAACCCCAGACTCTAATCAATACTACGAGAATCAAATTTGTTTTCCATCAGATTCCCTCCGTCTCGTTTGTAGATAACAGATGTCGTTATTTTATAACATCACAATTGGAAGTTAGGTTTACACTCACCAAAATCATTCCTCCCAATTTTCTACTTTGAGCTTTTGAATCTCCATCCAAGTCAACCAGAAGCATTATGACTCTCCTCCATTTGAGAGTCTTGGACATCGTGGTCATTTAGTCCCGTGTACTTGGGTGAGTGTGGAACGATTGTCTGATAAACCTGTGTTATTGTGACGGCTGTATTTGTAATTAAGGTAAGGATTAGGCAGGAGGTAGCTGTGACCTTAAGATAGGAACCATCCCAGCATTCGCCTGGAGTAGAAGTGGGGAATCCCCTTCAAGAATGGCTAAGGTGGGAATCGAACCCAGTTTTGCCTCACGAGCCTCAGAGGACCCCGTTCCAGCCCTCGTTGTTGCTGTTTGAGACTTTTGTCTTTCGACTGGTTTGATGCAGCCCCCCACGCTCCCTGTCCTGAGCTAATTGTTTCATCTCCACAAAACTACCACACCCTACAACTGTTTAACATACTCTGACCTAGGTCTACATCTACAGTTCTTATCCTCAACTGTCCCTTCTATAACAATGTTTTTAGGCGGCCTCGGTGCCGTAGTTGGTAGCATGTTCAAACCCGGCCGAAGTCGTCAGATTTTTTAAGAGCGTTAAAAATCCCTCAGTATGTCTTCCTTCAGAGAGGACGCAAAGCCGGTGGGCCATGTTATAGACTTATGGCATGTAAAAGAACATTCCACTAACTATACTTGTGTAAAACCAAACACTATATTAGTTCCAAGGTTCGCCGCCAAGTGCTGTTTGCGATGGCATCTGTTAGCCAAGTCTGCAGTTTGTGTCATGGATGGTAGCATTTGGAAGCAAAAGTAGGAACAACTTGAAAATTGATCGTCTGCAGTCCTTACCTGGATCACATATAGCACACACTAATACAGCCATCACAATTAACACAGGTTATCAGACAGATTCTGCATACACCCAAAGTACATAGGGCTACATGACTGCGTTGTTGCAGCCTCTAAACTAAGGAACCAACCATGTTTGCTATTCCTGGGTGCTTTATTATGTGTCCTACCAACCTATCTCGTCTCTTCAATAGCAGTCGGCAGAATTCCCTCCTCTCCCTCTTATCATAATACCCCTTCATTTGTAACCTTATCTACCCATCTGATCATCATCTCCTGAAACACCACATTTCAACCGCTTGAATTCTCCTCTTTTCTGCTGCTTGAACAGTCCAAGTTTCACTTCCATAGAGCGCCACGCTCCAGACAAAGGTCTTAAAAATGACTTCCTAATACCTAAATCTATATTTGATGTCAACTGATTCCTCTTCTGTAGAAATGCTTTCCTTGCCTGAGCCAACCTACATTTTATATCCTCTTAGCTTCGTCCATCACTGGTAATTTTGCTTCCTAACAGAAGTCTCCTACCTCCTTTAGCTTTTCCCCTGCCAACGCGACATCTATTGGGGTCTCTGATTTCTTTTGACTGCATTCCAATATTTTTGTTATACATTTAATAATTTTCATCCTGAATTCTTTCGTTAAGACAGCCTCAGCCCTCACAACAGAATAAATTTCTTGGCAGAACCAGGCATCGAACCCAGACCACCGGGGCAACAACGAAGAAGGCTAGCCTCTACACCAGGAAGGGACTCCAGCATGAGCTAATGTATATATTGTCATGCTACATTCTTCATGTTTCAATAAAAATGCATTTTCTCGCAAACATCCCAAGAGTTGGCTACAATCACCTCAAAACACAGGTGATCAAATTGAATACCAAACCTAAATATACAGGGCTGATGACCAAGGGATCTATCACTTTATATTTCCCTACAAATCTGCACAGCATTTGAATTTATTCTGTAAGATTAATAACTGAAATACGTCTTTGCAGCTTCCAGTATTGATATTTACGAAACACTAGCGATCTATGACCAACACCAAAAACACGGGACTGATGACCAATGGATCATGTATTTTAAACCTTACGCAGTCTCAAGGAATCCACAAGCATACTAACACCAGAATCTGCTGATATATCAAGGAGTTTCTTTATGATTTTCGCATAAAATACTTCTAGATCCAGAACTTGAAGTCTTTGGCTAGCGGTGGAAAATGATATACTTTACAAGTTGGTTTCAATACTTCTGTTGCTAATAAGCTGCGCACTGACCTATTATAACCCCATTAAGACGTCCCGGTCGCGATCCCGATTACGTCCTAATACAGATTAAGTTGGGATGTCTAAACGCAACAGGATTACATTATCTCCATTAACTATCCCCCCATCGGGATCAGCCCGATCCTGTCCCCACAACTAGATCATCGTGTTCGTGGCCATTGCGATCTTCAGTGTGTTCTATCCCGCTGCTGTGAGAGTGAAGTAGGAAGAGGAAATGATGGCCATTTTGGATTGTCATGTGTTTTGAAAGCGAGAAGTACCGGTATGTAATGTTGGCCACGATGGTCGATATCAGATATATGAAGAGTGAGTAAGACGAATGATGGAAGGAGAACAATCATATCAGTATTTAAACACGGGAACATGTATTACATAGTTATCACACTTAAATGGGCCCAAAAATAACTAATACCTGTTATTTATTACCGGACTGTGTTAACATATTTCTAATTTTGTACCCCGCCCGATTCATTGGGCACAATTGTGTTGACCGACTGAAAAGCAGCAAAGACGATTTGTTTAGGCAACACTGAAAAAAGAATAGCTTCAAATTTCCAAAAACTGAAATACTTTAAAACTGGAGGAAACAAACTACAGTACTGTAATTTTCTGTTATCACTCTTGGGATTCAAAAGTCGCTGTTTTACTCGATTATCCTGTCGTTTCAAGATGGGACGTCTAAACACATACAAAACTAGAGACAAATGGTATTGCTTGAGATTGGTCATTATCCAAATCAGAGGTTATCAGGATAGCAACCATTAAATCTAAACGGGGTATTAGCCCATTATATGAATCGGGAATCTGAAAGCAACACATCGACATCCTCAACGGATTAGAAACTATTCTGGTGTGAATATTTAGATCTCAGCATGAAGGTGAGTTGGGAGTTAACTTAGTGACCAGGCTCATTCACATGTTGCAGAGGGCAATTTTATATTTTCCAATCAAACACTGGACAAGAACTCTTTCACAGCTCCACTATTATGATACTTAGGTGTACGACCATACTTGTCTTTCACATTGACATCAGCTTTACACTCTGTCACCAGGAAGCGCACCACCTCGAGGTGACCAAACTCTGCAGCAAGGTGTAGAGGAGTGTTCTGATAACTGCTTCTGACACAAGTGTCTACGTGACACTCGGTCACCAGGAAGCGCACCACCTCGAGGTGACCAGACCATGCAGCACAGTGTAGAGGAGTGTACTGACGGTAGCCTCTAACACAAGTGTCTACACCACACTCGGTCACCAGGAAGCGCACCACCTCAAGGTGACCAGACCGTGCAGCACGGTGTAGAGGAGTGTACTGACGGTAGCCTCTAACACAAGTGTCTACACGACACTCGGTCACCAGGTAGCGCACCACCTCGAGGTGACCAGACTGTGCAGCACAGTGTAGAGGAGTGTTCTGATCAGTGTCTCTAAGACAAGTGTCTACATTACACTCAGCCACCAGGTAGCGCACCACCTCGAGGTGACCAGACCCTGCAGCAAGGTGGAGGGGGGTACGCCCGCTGCAGTCAGTAACAAGAGTGTCTACGTGATGGTCTCTCATCAAGAATCTGACTACTTCAACCTGTCCCCACAGTGCAGCTGTATGAAGCAAGGACCAGCCGGGACTGACCAGTGATGCTCTCTTGTCGGCTAAGTACTGAACTACATCAATATGTCCTCCTTGGGCAGCTAAGTGCACCGCCGGCAGTCCTTGGAAATGGTTGCTCGTGTTGACGTCCATGTAGCACTCCCCGAATGACAGGCTGTTCTCCCGCTCCACCACACACTTCACTACTTCCAGGCGTCCATATTCAGCGGCGGCATTGAGGGCAATCCGCTTGTCATCTTCGGTGGTAGATCTCTGCAAGAGGAACTTTACTACAGAGAGGTGCCCCTCTTCAGCTGCCCAGGGAAGCACCTGCTCCACTTGAAGCACGTCCTGCCATCGCGGGCCTTCACCCCTCTTTTTCCACCCCTGATCGCGTTCTGAGCACAGATCCTCTCCCTTCTGTACAAGACGTTCCCTTTCTTGAACAACTTTCTCACGCTCGGCAAGAATTCTATTTACTTGCTCTTCTCTCTCAGCAAGAGCTCTCTCTACTTGCCCTTCTCTCTCAGCAAGAGCTCTCTCAAACTCTACACAGGAAGACTCGCGCTGAGACACTAACTCTTCTCTTCCATCAAGAACGGATTCCCAGGATTTAAGATTTTTCTCCCTCACATTAAGTTGATCTTGCTGTTGTTCCAGAGCCCTTCTCTGGGCAAACAGACCCTGCTCTCTGTCTTCTACATCTCGTACTAGTGTGCTGTAAATTGCACCACACAGCTCGCACTGACTCTGCAACAAAGCACAAGAGGGAGATTTAAGACAACCTACAGGGTACAAAATGGGAGTGTTATTAAGACAAAGAGAATAAATAAGTGGCCTGAAACATGACAGTTTGTAACTAATAATGCCCTCAGCAGGTGTATGCCTTGTATGCTCGACAGATGAAAACGCTTGGCGATAATTGGGATGCACCTTCAACCGAGGGCAGAATACAGACTATTAGTAGTGGTGATGTAGCAGTTGTTGTTCCGGCACATCTTGGAACCAACAATATTTACCTCAGATTGCGTGGATATCCTTACGACGAGGCCTACAGGGGCAGGACATAAGCCCATTATTACCCCAGGAGGTAGTCCACACTCTATGCCCCAGATTGCGAGGATAACCTTACCACTAGGCTTACAGGGATGAAACATGTGCCCATTATTACCCCAGGAGGTAGTCCACACCCTATGCACCAGAATACGAGGATAACCTTACCACTAGGCCTACAGGGGCAGGACATAAGCCCATTATTACCCCAGGAGGTAGTCCACACCTTATGCACCAAAATGGGAGGATAACCTTACCACTAGGACTACAGGGATGAGAGATGTGCCCACTATTACCCCAGGAGGTAGTCCACACCCTATGGATCAGAATGTGAGGATAACCTTACCACATGGCCTACAGGGACGAGACATGTGCCCACTATTACCCCAGGAGGTAGTCCACCCCCTATGCACCAGAATGGGAGGATAACCTTACCACTAGTCCTACAGGAACGAGACTTGTGCCCATTATTACCCCCAGGAGGTAGTACACACCCTATGCACCAGAATGCGAGGATAACCTTACCACTAGGACTACAGGGATGAGAGATGTGCCCACTATTACCCCAGGAGGTAGTCCACACCCTATGGATCAGAATGTGAGGATAACCTTACCACATGGCCTACAGGGACGAGACATGTGCCCACTATTACCCCAGGAGGTAGTACACACCCTATGCACCAGAATGGGAGAATAACCTTACCACTAGGCCTACAGGGACGAGAGATGTGCCCATTATTACCCCCAGGAGGTAGTCCACACCCTTTGCACCAGAATGTGAGGATAACCTTACCACTAGGCCTACAGGGATGAGAGATGTGCCCATTATTACCCCCAGGAGGTAGTACACACCCTTTGCACCAGAATGGGAGGATAACCTTACCACTAGGCCTACAGGGGCAGGACTTGTGTCCATTATTACCCCAGGAGGTAGTCCACCCCCTATGCACCAGAATGGGAGGATAACCTTACCACTAGGCCTACAGGAACGAGACTTTTGCCCATTATTACCCCCAGGAGGTAGTACACACCCTTTGCACCAGAATGGGAGGATAACCTTACCACTAGGACTACAGGGATGAGAGATGTGCCCACTATTACTCCACGAGGTAGTCCACCCCCTATGCACCGGAATGCTAACAAAGTGTACAACTCTCTGCAGTTTTTAATGGTCAATGAGGAAAATATTATTAGGCCAGTTCGAACTATAATTATATTACCGTATGGCCTCGGGTGCAAGCTTTGTTATTCGCGACCTAGAGAGCAGTTTCCATGTCCAATCTTGTTGTTCCTCGGAGCACTATGAAAGTCGAGTTTAGATATCCAAGCTCCTTGGCACTATAGCGCTTTCTAGTAGAGAAAGGAGGAACTTGTGAGTTGGCGGAAAATCCAGAGATTAATTTTGCCATTTTTATTTATCGTATGGCTTTTAGTGCCGGGAGTGGTCGAGGACATGTTCGTCTCGCCATAGGGTGGGCAACAAGTTCCGTTTTATATCAAGTAGTTCCATCTTTTGCTACCAGATGTCACTGATACCTAGTGGTGAATGTAGGAACTTCGATAGAGCGTTACAAAGAAAACTAACCTAGAAATTTAGCTCCACCCAAGTATAAATAGTGGAAGGATCTTTTACATGCCATAAATCTATGACATGGGATTGTTGGCTTTACTTCCCCTCCGAAGGAAGGCATACTAAAGGATTTTAATGCTCTTAAAAAATCCGACGCTATCATGGGCACAGCAGTTCAGCATGCTACCAACTACGCCACCGAAGCCACTTTTACAATTATGAACACTGAATGGGTTCTTTGATATGCCAACAACGGATGACACGCGTGTCGTGATTTTGTCAAATTTTACAAATCACTCACCGTGGCAGGGAGCAAACCTGCAAATTTGGGGATGGAAGACCGACATGATAACCACTGGACTTTCACAAAACAGGAACGACATCAGTTGGAGGTTTTCGAAAAAAAAGTGTATACGGAAATTATTTAACTCGACATCTCAAAGATGGAAAGAAAGATCAAATGAAAACATACATTCACTATAACAGCAAGCACCAATACTCAACATCATCAACTCCAGAAGACTTCAATGGGAGATGATGGGATGGTCTTACAAATCTTTAAAGAAGAACCACGAGGAAAGAGGCCAGTAGGAAGACCACGAAGTTCCTGGAGAAATGAAATCACCAAACCTTGCAGACATCTGAATGTGGACAACTGGCAAGAACAAGGTTCAATGAGATGGGCGCGGGACCTTCGTGTCCCACAGAAGCCTTCTGAGTGACAGTGAGTATATTATACTTTAATAGCGGGATCTTCGTGTCCCATAGAAGCCTTCTGAGTGACAGTGAGTATATTATACTTTTAATAGCAGGATCTTCGTGACCCATAGAAGCCTTCTGAGTGACAGTGAGTATATTATACTTTAATAGCGGGATCTTCGTGTCCCATAGAAGCCTTCTCAGTGACAGTGAGTATATTATACTTTAATAGCGGGATCTTCGTGTCCCATAGAAGCCTTCTAAGTGACAAGTGAGTATATTATACTTCAATAGCGGGATCTTCGTGTCCCATAGAAGCCTTCTAAGTGACAGTGAGTATATTATACTTTAATAGCTGGATCTTCGTGTCCCATAGAAGCCTTCTGAGTGACAGTGAGTATATTATACTTTAATAGTGGGATCTTCGTGTCCCATAGAAGCCTTCTGAGTGACAGTGAGTATATTATACTTTTAACAGCGGGATCTTCGTGTCACATTGAAGCCTTCTGACAAGGGAACTGTCCATATGGTCATATCGAAACCGACAATGAAATTTCACAGAGATGATGAGGAAACCATAAATTGGCGATGTACAAAAAATTAGCTGCCATTTCGAACTGCAAGGTATCAAAATCTGGATACAAAATCCATGTGACAACATAACTACTGGACAACCCTTGCATCTTGCTGGCTCGTGCGGTGCACAGCGGAGTGGAGTTTCAGTTGTGCTGGAGAGAGAGAGAATGAACTGGCACGCTACCACGCGCCAAGGACACTACATTGTTAGGGAACGAATGTGAAACATAAATAAGGTTCGTTAATCGCATGATAACAGAAATATGCACAACGAATAAGCACTTTGAGACCACATCGTTCTTCACAGTTTTCCTGATCTATTTGAAGGCAATATTTCGCAGGTACTTCGAATTCGGGTTGTGTAATTGGTTGCGAAGTACGAATATTTAACCATGTCCTTGAACCGTGGGGAATAAAATTGAAAACGAATGAAGTATTGCATTTTCAGTACGCTGTTTCTCTGATATATAAACTGAGCGTCTTCACTATCCGACACAATGTCAGTTAAACGACGATACAAAGCTTTCCATTGCCGGAAGAAAAACTTATCCAAGGGCTGTATTTTCCCTGTAGTGTCGATAGGAATCTGGAGAATTTCTATACCGTTGCCTGAAGGAATGTCTTCAAGACAGCTTTTATCACTGTAAGTAGTCCAGGAATCTAATAGTAGCAAACACTTCTCTTCCGCAAATGGGAAAAATAATTCTTTAAACCAACATTTTAATTCCTTTTTCGCCATTTTTGCTGATTTTGTGGCTGTTACCGGCATGAAACATTCTTTGGAAACTCTCGGGCTGAATGTTCCAGTTGCCTCCTGTAGTACAATGAATAATTTCGGGAAAAGTGTACCGGCCATACTAATTGTAGGCATAAGTGTGTACAAATGGGTGAGTGCATGAACTGATTGAGCAACTGTTTCTGTATGATTCTCACTAACAAACGATAGAGTCCTTTTCGCCTTCATTTCGCGCACGAAACCACTCTGATCTGTATTGTATATTGAAGAAGGGGTGTAGTCTAAAAATCGCTCTGTAGCTGCTTCTAAAAATTTCTTTGCAACTCGAACTTTTTCATCTTCTTCTTGCAGATACGTACGGGACATATATATATACGATGTAGCAGCACCTAAAATAAGCAACAACAACAGAGTTTCTCCCTCCCCCGTTTCATTGTCACCACACTATCACATCACTACCATTGAGCTGTCTGAATAACATGTAGGCCTACTGTATTACCACTTTATAGGGCAGAGCTATTATTAATTTATTTTATTTATATTTATTTAATTATTTTATCCTAATTTTAACTTATATACTTTATTTGTGTTATCTTATTAATTTGTATGTTAATATATTTTTATAATTGTATTTTTGTATAATTTTTATGATCTATTTTTATAATTCTAATTTTGCAAGCTTATTTTTAGCCTACTTTTCACATTTTGCAAAAATGAGGAAAAAGTAGACTTATGAGATCGATCAGGGAAAATGTGTGTGTGTCTGTCCTTCTGTCTCTCTGTGTGTGTGTCCCCCCCCCCCTATCAACTCCTAAACGGCTGCAGCAATCAAAACCAAATTTAGTATGAGTAAAGATGTGCACCGGAATATCTCACTTCCATATTTGAAAATGATGTCAGTGCTACCAACTGCTGAAAAAACGCACTAGAAATTTGAGCTCCATGTTGTATATCTTGCAAGGTATGCATGGGAGCTATTCCAAAATTAGCACACATGTAGATAATACTATTTCAGTTTAATTTCCAGGAGGCCAACCTTGACAGTGTTGCCAAAATAATTTTAAGCCTTCTGATATGTCCAATGTTTAAATGCATATAACTTCTACACTATCAATTGGATTTCAACCAAATTTTGTATGTAATATCTGTACATAAACAGATATGACTGAGCATATTCTTAAGAGCCACCAGGGCTGCCAACTGTTAATAATTGCTCTCTTTTTTTTTTATCCAAATACCAATATATCAGAAAGTATGCAAGCCAACAGCTTTAAACTATGCACACGTATATTCTGACATTTTAGATTAATTTCGAGTAACTTATATACCGTATTTACTCGAATACGACCCGCCCCCGAATAAGACCCGCACCCTGATTTTGAAGAACAAAATTAAAAAAAAAAAAAAATTTACTCAAAATTATTTACTATCCTAACTAAAAAAACAGAATAGCATTTATCCAAAATAGTTTCCAACAGTTTTGAAGTCGTCCTAAAATAACACACATCAAACGATTAAAAATACAAATAAAAGTACACAAACACTTCATTCATCGTCATCAGAAGTACCAACTTCGGAACTTTTATCACCATCACTTTCCCACTAATTGTCGTCATCACTGCCATCCATAGCATTCGAAATACTACAATTCTTGAAGCTCTTCCGTATGAGATCTCTAGAGATACGATTCCATGCCGTCAAAATCCACGAACACAGCAGCTGAACTTTCGGGCGCTGAATACGACCAGTTGGAGTCAGTGTGTGCTTATCGGCCGCCATCCGCTCCGTACACAGCTGTTTCAAGGCTGCTTTGAACGGGCGGTTCACGCAGCATAGACGTCATCTCGCTCAATCACGAATACATGACTCGTCAATATCATATTTCCTACCGGGCACGATTTCCAATAACTTCAGCTTCCCTCACAACTTTCAATTTCTCACTCACAGTAAATGACCGCAAACGTTTCGTAGCATTCATGTTTACACTCGGAGAACGTGCGTGTGACTGTATGTACAGTAAAACTTCTTTTATACGGTTCACACTTATACGTTTTCTACACTTATACGATTTTTTTCTTGGTCCCGGCAAAATCCCTATACTTTCCATGTTAATTTATTTCCGATATACGTTTTACATTTATTCGTTTTTCTCGCTTATACGATCATATCTTACGTCCCCGAGAGAAAAATGCGTCGTTTATACGTTTACAACGGTTTCCCTACCTAAAATCTCTAAAAATATTGGAGCCAGAAACTTATGAGACGCACTGTACGTTTCTCGGAAACCATCCCTCGCGCGGCGCTATGTTGTGGCGAGAACGACCTTGAAGCTATGTTCAGCCGGAGTTGCGTGTGTTGCGAAATACAACATCACTTGCTTCAGTCATTGTTCTGCCTTGTTCGGTGCTTCAGTTGTGGTTAACCTTGATAGCAGTGAACAAGGGTGAAAGGAAAAGGAAGTGCATTACGATTGCTGTTGTTCACTTCTTAACGGGGGCCATCGCTCGCCGCTCGCCCGCGCTGCGGGACTGTCTCCCGCCAGGCACTTTACCGTAATGCGTAGCTCGCGCGGCCTATAGCCTATACTGTAGTTCACAGCTGGTGCTGAAATTGTTCGCCATCCACTGCTCCACATCGCTGGCACCTCTTTATGAAATTGTCATTTACGTTCTGAAGTTCCTCACCACCGATTGACTGTATTTCAACTGTAATATAGTCTTTAAGCTCATTTTCGCGAAAGATTTCCTGTACTTTAAGAAGGTATTTACACACGTTCACGTAATGAAAATCGCATTGGAACATCACCTTGAGCACTAAAGACGTGAACAATTGACTAAACTGAACCCCACACTGCTCAAGCACACTGCAAAGGAGGGAAACTTGTGGCGCCAAGAAGCGCATTACGGCCAAGTGTTTGACGGGGGACCGGCGCCGCGAGCGAGGGTCCGCGTCGCATATAACACCAAGTCCCTGTATAACCCATAATGTCACATACATTTTGCAGTTTTTATTAAGCGACTTTCATTTACGCGTTTTTCACGCTTATACGTTTTTTTCATTTGGTCCCTTGAAAATCGTATAAGTGAAGTTTTTATCTTTATATACGTCAATACGGACCAGAAATGGCAATTAGTATTCCCATGACTGTGTGACGCCGCGTGCTTACGGTAAAACAAAGTTATAGCCGGAAGAAGGCTAGCACCATCTAGCGGATACTCGCCACACCCGATATCGCGCGCGGTGGGCAATTTAGATCTTTCAAATTTGGATGACTCAAATAAGACCCGCACCCCAATTTTTCACGCCCGAATTTGTTTAAAAATGTGCGGGTGGTATTCGAGTATATACGGTACGTCAGTTCTACCAACATGATTATAAGCCTGCTGATACAACCAATTTTTAAATACATGTGACTTCTATACTATCAGTTGGATTTCAACCAAATTTCGTATGTGCTATGTGTACCATAACAGATATGACTATAAGTATTGTTAAGAGCAATCAGAGCTGCCAACTGTTAATAAATGCTGTCTATATTTTACACTAATATCAATATACCAGGAAGTATGCAAGCCAACAGCTCTATACTTTGCACATGTATAGCACCTGACATTCTAGATTAATTTGGAGTAATTAATACAAGGCAGTGCTGCCAACATGATTCTATGCCTGCTGATATGTCCAATTTTAAAATACATGTAACTTCTATACTAACAAATGGATTTCATCCAAAATTGGCACAACAAGATATCATAATATTTCAGAATATTTCTGACCAGCACACGCATGGTATTGTTGGCAACATGCTTTTACGCGTGCTGATAGATCCAATGTCTAACTGCATGTAACGTCCATTGGACTTCAACCAAATTTTGTATTCTGTACCTTAAGAGATTGAACTAAGAATATATTCAGTCGCCAGGGCTGCCAGCTGTAGTGCTCTATTAGGTTACATTATACCAGGTATATTTTGAACTAATTAGATATTTCGATATTACCAACTTAATTTCGTCATTATTCTAGATAGGTTCGTATGCTGTAGAATAATCATTGGCATGAAAAGTAGGCTGTATAGTTCTTTTGTTTTATTTTAAATTGTAAAAGCTTACTTAATTTTGATTGTAATTTTAATTTTAGCAAGCATATTTTTTTCAATTTTAATTTTTTTCATCATATTTAATTTTTTAAGTTTCAATTTTAATTGTATCTGTAAAGGGAATTAAATTTCATCAAGCATCTTTTCCACGGAAATAACGTAATGCATACTCTAGAACATTGGCCGGATTCAAGACTGCTCTCTCAAAGGAACATGTGTTAACTGCCTAGCACAGGGCGCTCAAGGTTACGCGCACGCTTCAGCTGGTCACCAGGGCTGTCCACGTCGAGCTATATACTAGCGCGTGCAATCTTATTAGAAATCTTCGTGCCGATTTCAGGACCATCCAGTTGGAAATGGCAGCTAATTTTTTGTACATCGCTAATTTATGGTTTCCTCATCATCTCTATGAAATTTCATTGTCGGTTTCGATATGACCGTATGGACAGTTCCCTTGTGAGTGACACGAGGGTATATTATACTTTAATAGCGGGATCTTCGTGTCCCATAGAAGCCTTCTGAGTGACAGTGAGTATATTATACTTCTAATAGCGGGATCCTCATGTCCCATAGAAGCCTTCTGAGTGACAGTGAGTATATTATACTTTTAATAGCCGGATCTTCATGTCCCATAGAAGCCTTCTGCGTGACAGTGAGTATATTATACTTCTAATAGCGGGATCTTCGTGTCCGATAGAAGCCTTCTGAGTGACAGTGAGTATATTATACTTCTAATAGCGGGATCTTCCTGTCCCATAGAAGCCTTCTGAGTGACAGTGAGTATATTATACTTTAATAGCGGGATCTTTGTGTCCCATAGAAGCCTTCTGAGTAACAGTGAGTATATTATACTTGTAATAGCTGGATCCTCGTGTCCCATAGAAGCCTTCTGAGTGACAGAGTATATTATACTCTAATAGCAGGATCTTTGTGTCCCATAGAAGCCTTCTGAGTGACAGTGAGTATATTATACTTTAATAGCGGGATCTTTGTGTCCCATAGAAGCCTTCTGAGTGACAGTGAGTATATTATACTTTAATAGCAGGATCTTCGTGTCCCATAGAAGCCTTCTAAGTGACAAGTGAGTATATTATACTTTAATAGCGGGATCTTTGTGTCCCATAGAAGTCTTCTGAGTGACAGTGAGTATATTATACTTTAATAGCGGGATCTTTGTGTCCCATAGAAGCCTTCTGAGTGACAGTGAGTATATTATACTTTAATAGCGGGATCTCCGTGTCCCATAGAAGCCGTCTGAGTGACAGTGAGTATATTATACTTTTAATACTTATTGTTATTATGTTTTATTTTTTACTTTTGTTTTAAATTTAAGAGCTCCTTAGGTCAAGGAGATAAAGAAATAATACTTGGTAAGAATAACACCACCAAAAGATACGGTAAGTTGTTGCAATATGAGTGAAAGATTCATACGCCTGCGTGTCTTACAATATAAATTGTGCTACAGCAGGTGGTTAATATACAGACCCATAAAGAGTTAACTAAGACAAATGAACATCAGAATAACCCCATATAGAATACTTGAACAGCACGATAATCCAATTTTGCCGCCATTGCTGTATTGGTCAAGGCCTGGTTCACCAACGTTGACTTTGAGGAACAACCGAACACAATAATACGACCCTGTTCCTAACCTCTACCAACATTTACCGTTAAATCTGTGGCAATCAACATCACAACACATTGTTAACACAATCTTTGCTAACCACTGCTATTTATAACACTCACTATTTTACAATGCCCCCTATGTCCTATTTACCCACAAACAGATCACTGGTCATCAGCTGCCATTACTTAAATCATCAGTTTCGTTGTATACAAAGCATTAATAATTACTGTAAAGCTCAAGAATTTCCAAAATAATTCCTATAAATATTACTTAATTCGTCTATTATTAATTTCCACCAAATCATTAAAGTATTCACATTATTATTTACTCTTTGACAGACAGCCATATACAGGGTGTCCATATCCTATACTGCCAGGGTCTAACATGCTCTTTTTATCTTGCAGTGAATTATACGTATTAATTTCTGTACTATTTATGTAAATTGGTTAGTATTTCGTTTTAATTTTATTAATGTAACTTAATGTAGTCTTATTTTATAAATTATATCAAATGCAGTGATGATTCAAATAAATATTTACTTGAAAAATAAAAAAAGATACTTCATAATCAAATATTGTTAAGACTAAAAAAATACTATCGAAAACTGCATTATTTTAGAGAGGTGATGTTTCCAATATCACACACGGAGCTTTCTATACAGTATTACAGTTAGAATAAGGTATTATTTACACATGTGTAGGATGCACGCTCTCTTTACAAATGTACACTTAATATTGTTGTTGTTTGAGTCTTCAGTCTTTTGACTGGTTTGATGCAGCTCTCCATGCCTCCCTGTCCTGAGCTAATCGTTTCATCTCTACATAGCTACCACACCCTACATCCGAGGCAATCTGTTTAACATATTCTAACCTTGGTCTACCCCTACAGTTCTTGTCCTCGACCCTTCCTTCCATAACTAAGCTTGCTATTCCTGGGTGTCTTAGTATGTGTCCTACCAACCTATCTCTTCTCTTCATTAGCAGTCGCCAGAAACATCTCTCCTCTCCCACTCGCCTTAATACCTCTTCATTTGTAACCCTATCTACCCATCTGATCTTCATCATTCTCCTGTAACACCACATTTCAAATGCCTCAATTCTCCTCTTTTCTGCTGCACCAATAGTCCAAGTTTCACTTCCATAGAGCGCCACGCTCCAGACAAAGGCTTTCAAAAATGACTTCCTAATACCTAAATCTATATTCGATGTCAACAGATTCCTTTTTTGTAGAAAGGCTTTCCTTGCCTGAGCCAACCTACTTTTTATATCCTCTTTGCTTCGTCCATCACTGGTTATTCTGCTTCCTAAGTAACAGAAGTCTCCTACTTCCTTCAGCTTTTCACCTGCCAATTTGATCTCCATAGAGGTTTCTGATTTATTTCGGCTGCATTCCAGTATTTTTGTTTTACATTTATTAATTTTCATCATGAAGACCTTCCGTAAGACGGAATCCATACCATTCAAAAACTCATTCAAATCCTCAGGCTTGTCGGCCAAGATGACGATGTCATCAGCAAATCTCAGAGTTGAAATTATTTCTCCTTGAATCTTCACTCCCACTTTAAATTTTTCTCCAATTTCCTTCATTGCTTGTTCAATGTAAAGATTGAAAAGCATGGGTGATAAGTTGCAGCCTTGCCTTACACCTTTCATAATACCAGCTTCTCTCTCATATCCTTCAGCTCGAATGACTGCTGTCTGGTTTCTGTATAGATTATATATCACCCTCCTATCCCTGTACTTTATTCCAATCGATTTCAAAATGTCAAACAATTTAGTCCAATCAACGTTATCAAAAGCCTTTTCTAAGTCTACAAATGCCATGAACGTTCTCTTATCTTTCCTTATTCTACCTTCCAAAATCAGCCTAAGACTTAGTACAGCTTCCCTTGTTCCTACATTTCTCCTGAAACCAAACTGGTCTTCACCCAACTCCGTTTCTATCTGGCTTTCAATCCTCTTGTAAATTATTCTAGACAGGATCTTTGAAGCATGAGTAATCAAGCTGATTGTACGGTAATCTTCACATCTGTCAGCTCCCACTTTCTTTGGTATAGGGATGATAACATTCTTCTTGAAATCAGGGGGTACCTCACCTGTCTCATAAATCCTACACACCAAGTGAAATAACCTGATCAGACCTTCATCTCCTATGCAGCGTAGCAACTCAATCGGTATATCATCTATGCCTGGTGCTTTGTTCCTGCCTAAGTCCTCTAATGCTCTGTCAAATTCTGATCTCAATATTAAATCTCCTTTTGCATCCTCATCAATTTCCTCCTCCCTTTCCATTACATGATTCTCAATCTCCTTTCCCTTATACAAGCACTTAATATTATTCACTGATAAATAAGGGTGGAATTAAGGATTACGCGGTCATCATCAGATCCTGATCACGAGGGTTGGACATGAAATGTATATCCAATTGTGATGTTTATTATACGTTTGTCTCGTTAGTGTTAGCCTTTATGATTCTCAGAAAGGAAAGTAATAACTCACTGATATGAGAGAAAGACAGCAGGGCTTGGCGGAAAGTGGTAGCAGAAGCGTGAAGACTCCCGCCAACAACTGCAAACATTAGCGGACGAAAGGTCATCAGTGTGACCAACTTTAAAACTTGTGATGTACGGTGTGAGTCTTCTGCCCCTTATTTTTTTACTTTTCGGCACAATTTCCAACGTCCGATGGGGGCTTGGTCGACAGTTCTCTGTCCATAGCCAAGCCCCAATGACCCTTAACCGGCTTTACAAGATTTATGAGGACATGGAAGCAAGACCTTTACAAAAACATGTGTGCGACAAGTGGCAATTCATCAAACTGTCATACGGCCATGTACCGATTATACGATTTCAGTTGGTACGGTGGCTTACTGATAAAAATGTGAATGAACCTTCGAAGTGGAAAAGAGTATCACATCTCATACAAGTAGCCGTGGAACAATGGTACTAGTGCGAAGAAGGTAGTGGTCCTGTGTTTGGGAGGTGGGTTCGAATCCCAGTAGAGCGAAATGAATTTATTGAGTACTTTTGAGAATCATTCAAAATCCCAATTTATTCAATGCCCATGATTCATTGATTTTTTGGTCGGTTGTTTATTTATTTCATTTGGTAGTGTTCGGATTAACAGGGTTCATTTGTAGACGAAGACTGAATGAGTTCAGAATGATTAGGGGTTGGAATTCGCTTGACTGAGCAAGTTTCTTAGCGAAGTAAGTGTTCAAATAGAAGGCCTTCGACATTAATGCACATTTCAGCACACCGTTGAATTGCCATTCGAGCTCGTTATGCATTGCAGGTGTTGCAGAGTTACACGCCTCCGTAATATTGTTTCGAAGGCTTTCAGGATCTTCCGGCTGCTGAGCGTAAACTACATCTTTCAAACAGCCCCATAGGAAGAAATCGAGTGGTGTCAAGTCGGGCGATCTACCAGGCCAGGTGACAGGTCCACCCCTTCCTATCCATCGACTGGGGTGTGCAGCATTCAGGTGGTTGCGAACAGCTGCTGACATGTGAGGTGGAGCTTCATCGTGTTGAAACCACAAGGATACACGCCTACCAAGTTAGTTATTGTTTTCAAGGGCGGAACTTAGAGGTCATCTGCCCCTCTTAACAGAGTTTAAAGAATACAAATTTGGAATTGAATTTAAAATTTTGAAGTGGACACCCAACATCGGCTAATATAAGTTTGAGATCTGCAAACCAAGGTTTCTTCGTAAGTCAGCAAGATCCACACACTCGGTTAAAATGTGGGCCACTGTGAAAACTACTCCACAGGTACGAAGCGGGGGGGGGGGGGTCGTCCCTTCTCATTGGGTGGATCTTGTATAACCAATCCTTCATCATCATCATCTTGTAAAGTTCTCAGCCCCAGGCTGGGTCTGTTTGGAACACAAGCCTCACCACTTACTCCTTTCTTCCCACCACCTCTCCGCTGTCACTCTGTCCAGTCCTCGCCTCTCTTCTTGACACATTCCTCCACTCCTTTCAGCCATCTATCTCTTGGTCGTTTCTTCTGCACCTGCATCTCATGTATCCTCTTGGGAATCTTCTTCTCTTCCATTCTCTTTAAGTGCATGGTGTCCTCAGAATTTTCAATGTCAATTTTCCTGACCATTTTTCAACAAAATTCCTGACTCGCGAAGTCCTCGTAACATCGGAAAAATGGTTTATTGAGCAAATATAAGTATATAAAATTATCTCTTATTTGTAGCCTCCTCCATTCCCATAGCTGCCCAACGCTCGCCTCTTTATTCATTTAAAATACAAAATGAAGTAAATTATAATGCAATAATACGTCAATCAAAGTACTTAATAACCTAAGCTACAGTGATGGGGTTGCCACATCCCTATGCCAACGCCAAAAAAGTGTACAAAAAATAGGCTAGAGAGGTTTTTACTATGATTTACTGTAAAAATGGAAACTTACCATAATGTCCAGTGAATTATGGCTTTTTATCTTCAGAGATTAGTTGAACTAGTAACATCAAAATATGGCTGTAAAAACGCAAAATACTGTATGGTGAATATAAAATTTCCTGACTTTCTGATACTTTTCACCATTTTTTTTCCCTACTCACGCCATTTATTCACACTTTTATCTTACTTTTCCTGAGCAAAAACAACATTCCTGACTTTTCCTGTCTGTGGACACCATGAAGTGTCATACCACCCCAATCTTGATGTCTCAATCCTACCTTGCAAGGGCTCCTCTTTCACTATTTCCCTGACCTTTTCATTCCTCACCCTGTCTCTTCTTGTCACTCCAATCCTACTTCGCAGGAACTTCATTTCACTTGCCTGTATTCTGCTTATGTCTCTTTCCTTCATTATCCACGTTTCTGATGCATAGGTCAGTATCGGGATATAGTAGCTTCTGTATAACACTTCCTTGCTTTTTTGTGGGACATCTTTATTCCACACTAAGCTCCTAATGCTTCTCAGAAATGCTTCTGCCTGGCAGCCACGTTCCGTAATCTCTTTGTCATTTATCCCATTTTCCTCTACTATACATCCCAAGTACTTGAGACTTTCCACCTTCTTCAGCTGTCCAACTCCAAGGGTTATCCCACTCATTGGTCTGTCCTTTTTCCTGGTCGTTAACAGGATCTCACATTTACCGATGTTGAACTTCCATTCGTACTCTACCACTGTTTCTTCCCAACCCTTCAGTTGCTCCTGAATTTCCTCCTCCTTGTTTCCCCAGACCATGAGATCATCTGCAAGCACCATTGCTATCATCTTATCCTCTCCTATCTTTCCTGCTACCCGCGTCATTACCTCGTCCATAACCACAATAAGGAGTAGGGGATGACAGTGCACTACCCGGTTTCAGGCGACTCATGTCTGAACCAGTCTGTTCTTCCCCCTTCAACTTTCACACAACTCACACTTCCAAAATACATCTCCTTCTCTCAGAATACAGTCCCTTTTTCCACTCCCATGTTTTCCATTGCTTCCCAAACCTTCTCCCTACACACACTATCATAGGCCTTTTCGATTTCCAGGAAGGCTGGAGCTGTCTCACTGAAAATATGAGATCCACTGTTGATCTCCCAGGTCTGAATCCATTCTGCTCTCTCAATTCTCTCTCCACTTTGGTTCGTATTCTACTTTCTAATATCTTTTCATATATCTTGGCACAGTGTGGTATGAGTGTGACTCCCCTGTAATTTCTGCACTCCTTTCTTAAATATTGGGGACAATTAATCCTTTCTTCCAATCTTCTGGGGTCCTTTTCTCCTTCCATACCACCCTTATCACACGGTACAGCCACTGTTTCCCAACCTCCCCAGCTGCCTTCACCATTTCAACACTCACTTCGTCCACACCCGGTGCCCTTCCTCCTTTCATCTTATCTATAGCCATTTTCAGTTCTCTTCAAGTCAGGTCCTTTTCCATTCCTGTGTTGTCTTCCCCATCTTCCAATATGTTGTCTTCCTCCCTATGACCATTTGGATTCAGCAAATCCTCAAAGTACTCTTTCCACACTGTCTTGAGTGTCTCTTTGTTGTGTACCTCATTTCCGTTTTTGTCCACCATTACCACTTCCTCTCGCAGACCTCTTCTCTTACTTTTGACCATCCCATAAAGTACTTTCTTATTTCCTCTGCTGTCTTCCTCCATCATCTCTGTCCACTTTACCATCCTCTTCTTCCTCTCCTCTGCAACAATCTTGTTTGCTTCTTTCTTCTTTATCTTATAAGCTTCCCTTGCTAGATCAGTTCTTTCCTGGAACCACACTCTGAAAGCCTTGTTCTCCTTCCCACCGCTTCTTTTACTCTCTCATTCCGCCATGGTGTCTCTTTACGCCGCTTTCTGTTGCTTGTTCTTCCCCATACTGCCTCTGCAGCTTCCACCATTGTATTTTTGAATTGCTTCCATTCCTCTTCCCCTGTTTTAAGATTGTATGTTGCCATCCTTTCCCTTATTATCTTCTGGAATTCTTCCTTGACTTCCTTTCCCTTCAGTTTCCATATTTTGATTCTCTTTTCCTGGTACTCTGCCATCTTGCTATCCTTAACAACTCCGAAGTTCATTACTAGTATTCTGTGGACGCTATCTAAGGCCTCTGATGGCATTACCTTTATATCTCTGACACTTCTCTTCATTTCCCAGTTGTACCTATCCTTAGCCTACACAAAATGACGGACTCTCTCCATACGCGAGTAGTTCCCTTCATCGCACAGTTTACTGGGCAGTGGGTCAGCTCACACTCACCAAGCTCCCGTCAAAGAAATATGGTAAAATTAGGAGGTCACCCAGTATACCACACCAGACATTTACTCCCCATCTGACCTGAAATGATGCCTGTCTAACCCAGTGGGGATTTTCAACACTCCAGTAGTGCATGTTGTGACGATTCACTGAGCCATTCTTGTGAATCGAGACTCGTTCGAAAATTAAATGCGACACAAAAACGCCCGATTCTATGCCACTTGCTCCAGGATCCATGGACAAAATTCAACCCGCAATTCGAAATCTCGTCCGTTGAGTTTAAGTGGCTGAAGGTGCTACAGATCAAACTATCATGCAAGATCCGTACCACAGACGACGGCCACTGTGTATTGCAAAGTGTTGAGCAAGGCACTCGTGCTAGCAGCAGCCTAGTCTGTGTAGTTATTTCGTTCTCCAGAGCCTCCGGAGTATGCAGATTGTTTCTGTACACATTTTGTTTGAGATTCCCTCACAAGTAAAAATCACACATCACTGAAACTTATAAACACATTTACTGAAAGACTTATTCTTGAAAAGTTGGTTGGTTCCTTAGTTTAGGGGCTGTGACAACGTGGTCATATAGCCCCGTGTACTCTGAGTAGAATTTGCTGATAACCGGTGTTAATTGCAATGGCTGTATTAGTGTGTGTTATCTGCGATTCAGGTAGGACTGCCGACGATTCATTTTTTCAAGTAGATCCTACTTTTGCTACCAAATGCTACCGTCCATGACACCTAGCTACTAAGTACCATCACAGTCAGCACCTACCCCGATCATACGAAGTTCGTCCCAAGAAAACTAACCCACAGGACTGAGACAGGAAGAAGGATTTTGGACAGGGCCAAGGGGTGCACGGGAACCCTAAACGAGGCCGTGTTGAGGACAGGTGCCTAGGGATACTTCGCTACGATTGAAATGGAGTCTAGGAAACAACATTGCATTCAGGATAATTCCCATACAGTAACCGAACTTCAGCTTTTGTTGTTGTTGGTAGTATTTATTTATTTTTTTGTTTTATCAGGTTGCCAGCCATGGAGAATCTTGTGTGTTCAGTGCCCATTGGATTCTTTTGTGGTGGTCTACCAATAGGTGGCTTTGGCTAATGGCAAAGGTTTGCTTAGGGATTATTGATATTGGTTTAGGAAGATCTGATAGTTTGAGTAAAGAAGAATGTCATGTTCGAGTGCAAGGTGGAATAATAATAATAATAATAATAATAAGGAAAGGAGCAGAAGAATAATAAAATATAGTGAAGAGCCCCTTTTCCTCATGATACTGCACAACAGATGCAGAGAATGGAAGCTTGCTTAACAAGCTATTGCCAGAGATCGACCAGAAGAGAGGAATTATTATTGTTATATGTGTGTCTAGTATTGGTTATAAATAAATAGTGTGTGAATTGGTGAAGTCATTGTAACTGTTCATTGTGGATTCATTTTTGGCGAGTGTATCGCCTCACTACCTTGAAGTGACAAGCTTATATTATAAGAATTACAATACAAAGACAAATGGCAAAAGAAAGCCTAAACCTAATGTCTAAAGATCGAGATACATATTTTATAAATATAAGCTGAAATGCGAATATTTTGATGTGTATCACTATATTTAATTGACGTATATGCAGTAGGTCTATTAACCACGAACCTACTACGTTGTCGTAGCAGGGGGAGAGGTGATACTCCCACGTGGCACGTCCCAGGTGGGGGATAGGGGGGTCCTCACCGGCTTGCCAGCGGACTTGAGGGAAAAAAAATACCTCTCGCGGACCAAACACTCTGTAAACAGCTACAGAACATCGAGTGGCACCGAGTAGCAACCATATGATCATTTAGTGTGATCACCCCAACCTTTCACTTTCAACTTGTGAACCTGGCATGATGGATCGTATTGGATCACAGCAACTACCCCAGGCCCCGGACTTATACAGTTTGGGTTCTCCCGATCATCGGATTCTGGGGGATCGGGAGCATCATGCTTAGAAGAGTCGGAGCTTCTCAAAATCTCTTCGCCCAAAGAAAAAGAACTTCATCGGAACAGTCAATGTGAACACTTTGCTCAAAACTGGGAAACTTAAACAGTTAATTGACACCTTGAATAAATTTGATATTCAAATTGCAGCCATTCAGGAAACACGTTTCCAAGACGAAAACCATTTTGATTCAGAAAAGTTTAGGATATATACGGGGAAACTTGCCATAAAAATTGGAGATAATTTATCACAATTTGGAACAGTGTTTTTTGTAAGAAAAACAATAGCCAGTTCAGTACTCCACTTTACTTCTCCCTCCGAAAGAATCTCCATTCTCTCAATAAAATCAAGCAACAAGGCATACACATTGATTAATACCCACGCTCCTATAAACAATGAAATAAGAAAAACCCTCAAAGTAGAAGACTTTAGGGAACTCCTTTAGGAAACCATCAGCAAAATTCCTAAACATCATGTGAAAATTTTACACAGTGACTTTAACGTACAGGTTGGTAGAGAAAAGAAGTATAGATCCATAGTTTGTCATCATCCAGCACATTGGAGAACAAATCAGAATGGTGAGCATTTGATAAATTGCTATAAATCCTTTAATTTGAGGCTCATGTCTGCATATTTCACCAGGTCTCCACGCAAGAAAAAAACATGGAAATCACCAAATCCAGCACTAGGAGAATTCCAAATTGATCATGTAGCAGTGTTCAAACAGAACATTATGTGAAATCCTAAATGTTAGAGTGCACAGGGGAGTGATTGACTCTGATCACTACTTAAGCCAAACCAAAGTGAAATTCCAGCCTAATAGATCCAAACCAAAAACGAAGAGATTACTAAGAGTGCATCCGGAGCACCTCAAGCAGAACGCCAAAGAATTTCTTCAGGCCATAAAAGAGCAAAATCCCAAAGACTGGAGGGACTTAGGAAACTCAATTCTGACATCAGCACAGAAGTTAGGGCAGCCCCCAAGGAAAAGGGAACACAGATGGTGGAACACAACCTGTGATAAAGCAATTGAAGACAGAATTAAAGCCTGGAATAAATGGAACGGACATCAGACAACTGAACAATGAGAATTATTCCTTAAGATCCAGAAATCAACTGCTAAGGTCATCCGCAGGGAGAAGCGGACATACGACAGGAATAAACTCATAGAGATAACAGGATTTCCTAAAAAACAACACCAGAAATTTCTATATGACCTTCCGTGAGAGTCTGTCTAGTTATTGTACCGTTGGTACAATCAAGCCTGGCAAATTGGGGGCTATCCTAAATTAAACCCCCTGGAAACATCTGAAATAAAGATCCAACAACTTCCCATTTCCCCCCAAATGTGACTTTCTGTGTGATTACTCCAATTCTACAACATGTTGCAATAGTGACCAAACTTATGCGGCACCCTATAGGCCATGTCATCATGGAAATTTCCAAGTTGCTGGTTGTGATCAGAAACATTGGCGCTAGTGTTCTAGTAGCAACTGTTAAAACTCCAAGGTACCAACTTAAGATGACTCAAAACTTCCAATGGCATATGGCCATTTATTTTAATCTGCGACAATTTGTTGTGGTAGGCCTGAATCTGACAAGATGGTGGACCCTAGCTCTGTAAGTTAGGCATAAAGAACTGTGTCTTTTATCGCCAGCAACTGAGGTAGGTGGATGTGAAAATTTCTACGGGAGACGCCGACCAGGCGGCCTAGGGTTCTCCCGAGGACTCTGCCAATGTGAACAATAATTGTTTTTTAAGTAGATCGGCCACGGGACTGATGAACATTTAAATTTCATTCTTTGTAAACTTAGTTTCATTTTATTTAATTCCGTTTAGTGTGCGTGGTCAGAATGTAAAGTTGACTTAGTTAAATTGCGGAGTAACGCGGGCTGTATTTTCAATGTGTTAATCCTATGTATCATTTGTAATACCTTGTTTTCTGTGAGTAATGTTTATCGCCCGCCGTTGCCTTTCAAGTCCATGTTGGTTTAATTTACGTAAATATTTTTTCTGCCTCGTGCAGGCCAAAACTAGTTTTAAAAGCCACGTCCGTTGGTGACGCTTTAGATCTGACCACGTGCAAAGTTAACACTATGAAGAACACCAGTTATATTTTTGTTTGATTCAGGAAATAAGCATTTGGGTTAAATTACTAAGTAGACATGGTTCTCGATTCATTTTGATGGGGATTGATTTGATAAATTGTGGGGTTTGTTGTTGCTAAATTTCGGCGCGAGGTCGGCATGTTTGCGTGGTGTGTTCTGGGTTATTATTTATTGTCGACATGGTATTTGTTTGTGTCTTTCGAGGTCCAAACAAGTAATTTGGTGGATCATTGGATCTGGGTTGTTTAATTAGCCTTCAGGGGGGGATTTGATGTTGAATAAGTAATGTGATAGGCGTCAAGTTAGTAAGACCTATCTTGTTGTATGTATGTGATAGGCGTCAAGTTTGTAAGACCTATATATTTGTTAGCGTGTGTTTTGAGGTTAAGTAATTCATAGGCGTCAAGTTTGTAAGACCTAGAAAGTGTGAAGTAGGTTTGTTTGACCACTGGCAAGAAGCTTCGTGCTTTTCCTTTTATTTGTACTTGCCAGGGCGATTCTTCTTACTATTGTGTTTTGTGAATGTATTTTCTTTATGCTTTGTGGGTAATTTCTATGATGGCAAGTTTGTCATTTTATTATGAAGGTAAACCTTTACCCCTGTCGACTGTTTCTGTTATTCCTCTACTCAGACGCGCCTTGCTTAAGTAGTAATCATTTTCTTTTATCGTCGAGTCTTCGTAGCTATTGTTCCAGGCATCGTCCCAATATGTAACTTACAAACTTATAAATATCAGTTAAACACTTTATTAAATGTAAATGGGTGCGACGTAGTTTAAGGTTCATTTATTTGTGTTGTTTACTGTTATGGAATATATGATTGTGAGTTAAAATGAATATCTCTTTTCATTAGCGACTATCCCTAGGCAACCTGTTTCCTCTTCCGGACCTCTGAGATTAGGGCTCACATCCATCATCCCGAGTAGTAGGGTACAGACATAGCTTGAATAATTTGTCCCCGAGTAACCACTACAAAAATTGATACACATTTGATTTTCTTTAGTTCTCCTTTTAACTGGTTACAGTTATCAACAACCTAGCATATGTTTCAGTAGACCAGATGGCTCACTAGAATCATACACCAAGGAAAACTGCAAGATCACCTACTCAATTGTGACCCAAAGAAAGAAAAAATGCACTTTGAAAAGCCTGCAACGAAACTTCACCTTCGATGTTGTATTGGCGAGAGTCTGACGAATTGGTACTCTGGTCTTCCTGTCCACTTGACGTTCAGCACGTGAACGCCCTTTCCTAAAACCCGCTTGATATTCACCAATCAAATGGTCTGTTTGTTTCTCTAGTCTGTTCAGAAGAGCTTTAGATAGGATTTTATAGGCCACAGATAATAGGGATAAACCTCTATAGTTATTTGGATCAGTTTTGTTACCTTTCTTGTGCAATGGATGTATTAACGCGCACTTCCTGTCCTGTGGGATCACTTCTGTGTCCCAAATTGCCTTTTAAAATTGCGTGGATTCTTCTGGTGACCTCTTCCCCTCCGAGTTTCAACATTTCAGCGGTAATACCGTCTTCTCCTGGTGCTTTGTTTTTTTAAGAGATTGAATGATTTCTGCTTTTTTCTTCCATTGTCGGTGGATGTGAATCTGGATTAATTGTCCCAATATTTAAGAAAGGAAGCAGAAAGGAGTGCAGAAATTACAGGGGAGTCACACTCATACCTCACTGTGCCAAGATATATGAAAAGATATTAGAAAGTAGAATACGAGCCAAAGTGGAGAGAAAATTGAGAGAGGAGCAGTATGGATTCAGACCTGGGAGATCAACAGTGGATCTCATATTTTCAGTGAGACAGCTCCAGGAACACCACTACGAATTTGGAGAGGATCTGTTGATGGCCTTCCTGGAAAGCAATGGAAAACATGGGAGTGGAAAATGAGACTGTAGGCAGAGTGAAGGAGATGTATTGTGGAAGTGTGAGTTGTGTGAAAGTTGGAGGGGAAAGAACAGACTGGTTCAGACAAATGAGTGGCCTGAAACAGTGTAGTGCGCTGTCACCCCTTCTCTTTATTGTGGTTATGGACAAGGTAATGACACGGATAGCAGGGAAGATAGGAGAAGATAAGATGAAAGCAATGGTGTTTGCAGATGATCTCATGGTCTGGGGAAACAAGGTGGAGGAAATTCAGGAGCAACTGAAGGCTTGGGAAGAAACAGTGGGAGAGTACGGACGGAAGTTCAACATCAGTAAATGTGAGATCCTGTTAACGACCAGGAAAAAGGACAGACCAATGAGTGGGATAACACTTGGAGGTGGACAGCTGAAGAAGGTGGAAAGTCTCAAGTACTTGGGAAGTATAGTGGAGGAAAATGGGAGAAATGACAAAGAGATTACGGAACGTGGCAGACAGGCAGAAGCATTTCTCAGAAGCATTAGGAGCTTAGTCTGGAATAAAGATGTCCCACAAAAAAGCAAGGAAGTGTTATACAGAAGCTACTATATCCCGATACTGACCTATGCTTCAGAAATGTGGACAATGAAGAAAAGAGACATAAGCAGAATACAGGCAGGTGAAATGAAGTTCCTGCGAAGTAGGATCAGAGTAACAAGAAGAGACAGGATGAGGAATGAAAAGGTCAGGGAAATGGTGAAAGAGGAGCCCTTGCAAGGTAGGATTGAGACATCAAGACTGAGCTGGTATGGACACTTAGAGAATGGATGAGAAGAAGATTCCCAAGAGGATACATGAGATGCAGATGCAGAAGAAACGACCAAGGGGAAGACCAAGGGATAGATGGCTGAAAGGAGTGGAGGAATGTGTCAAGAAGAGAGGCGAGGACTGGACTAGAGTGACAGCGGAGAGGTGGTGGGAAGAAAGAACTAAGTGGCGAAGCTTATGTTCCAAACAGACCCAGCCTGGGGCTGGAAACTGTACAAGATGATGATGAAGTCAAGGATAGCCTGGCTGGATGAATCAAGAGAGGACCTGCAAGAGTTGAACATCGGAGAAAATATTCTGAGAAACCGCAAAGTCTTCAGGACCTCAGTAACAAAGCACAAGTTTAGGGTGAAAACTAGTGGCAGGACTGGAACCAAGTGGACAGAAGAACGGAAGAAGCAGCACAGTGACTTCATGAAGAGATTTTGGGAAGATAGGAAGGTGAATAACATCAAGCCGAAAAACGAGTTCAAGCACTCTCTTTAATGGACAAAACGCAAAAAGAAGAAGTAGGTCTATTGAAGATTGCGATACACATGTTGTTTCTCCGGTTTATTATATATGCTAATATTTGTTTATGTTTCCCCCAACCAAAACCCGCTATTCCCCAGGATTTTCCCGTAAGTTTGCTAGATGAGTATTTAGGGACTTCCTCGATGACATCATCAATGCCACTATTTTGTTTTTTCGGGTATATTATATGCCAATGTATCGCGATCTATAATATAGTCTCGATAGGGTTAGGAATGAAGAGGTATCAAGACGAGTGGGACATGAGAGATGTTTCTGGCGACTGCTAAAGAAGAGAAGTGATAGGTTGGGGGGACACTCACTAAGAATCCCGTGGAATAGCAAACTTACTTAGAGAAGGAATGGTCGAGGATAAGAACTGTAGGGGTAGCCCTAGGTAAGAATATGATAAACAGATTGCCTCGGATGTAGGGTGTGGTAGCATTGTACGTATAGATGAAACGATTAGCTCAGGACAGGAAAGCATGGGGTGCTGCATCAAACCATTCGAAAGACTGAAGACTCAAACAACAGCCAGAATATTCGGTAGCAAGGCAAACAAAGTGATTCACGGGTTGAGTTCAGGAGGTGACTATTATCCTAAGGGAAGTGCGGTATAAATACCGGGCCGTTCCATATTAGTGACACAACGCTTGTGCTCAAGAGCTGCGTTTCCGTGTTTTATGAGGGGTAAAATAGGTGTAAAAACAGAGCCACTTATTTGTCAAGGAGGTACAAGAAGAATGGTGGACTTGATGTGCCTGATGGAAGGTTAAGAGCAGCCCACCAGTGTCCTGATGGAAGGTTAAGAGCAACTCACCTGTGTCCTGATGGAAGGTTAAGAGCAGCCCACCTGTGTCCTGATGGTAGGTTAAGAGCAACCCACCTGTGTCCTGATGGAAGGTTAAGAGCAACCCACCTGTGTCCTGATGGAAGGTTAAGAGCAACCCACCTGTGTCCTGATGGAAGGTTAAGAGCAACCCACCTGTGTCTTGATGGAAGGTTAAGAGCAGCCCACCTGTGTCCTGATGGAAGGTTAAGAGCTACCCACCTGTGTCCTGATGGAAGGTTAAGAGCAACCCACCTGTGTCCTGATGGAAGGTTAAGAGCAGCCCACCTGTGTCCTGATGGAAGGTTGAGAGCAGCCCACCTGTGTCCTTATGGAAGGGTAACAGCAACCCACCTGTGTCCTGATGGAAGGGTAAGAGCAACCCACCTGTATCCTGATGCATGGTTAAGAGCAGCCCACCTGTGTCCTGATGGAAGGTTAAGAGCAGCCCACCTTCGTCCTGATGGAAGGTTAATAGCAGCCCACCTGTGTCCTGATGGAATGTTAAGAGCAGCCCTCCAGTGTCCTGATGGAAGGTTAAGAGCAACCCACCTGTGTCCTGATGGAAGGTTACGAGCAACCCACCTGTGTCCTGATGGAAGGTTAAGAGCAACCCACCTGTGTCCTGATGGAAGGTTAAGAGCAGCCCACCAGTGTCCTAATGGAAGGTTAAGAGCAACCCACCTGTGTCCTGATGGAAGGTCAAGAGCAGCCCACCTGTGTCCTGATGGAAGGTTGAGAGCAGCCCACCTGTGTCCTGATGGAAGGTTGAGAGCAGCCCACCTGTGTCCTTATGGAAGGGTAAGAGCAACCCACCTGTGTCCTGATGGAAGGGTAAGATAAACCCACCTGTGTCCTGATGGAAGGTTAAGAGCAACCCACCTGTATCCTGATGCATGGTTAAGAGCAGCCCACCTGTGTCCTGATGGAAGGTTAAGAGCAGCCCAAATCTGTCCTGGTGGAAGGTTAAGAGCAGCCCACCTGTGTCCTGATGGAAGGTTGAGAGCAGCCCACCTGTGTCCTGATGGAAGGTTAAGAGCAACCCACCTGTGTCCTGATGGAAGGTTAAGAGCAACCCACCTGTGTCCTGATGGAAGGTTAAGAGCAGACCACCAGTGTCCTAATGGAAGGTTAAGAGCAGCCCACCTGTGTCCTGATGGAAGGTTGAGAGCAGCCCACCTGTGTCCTTATGGAAGGGTAAGAGCAACCCACCTGTGTCCTGATGGAAGAGTAAGAGCAACCCACCTGTGTCCTGATGGAAGGTTAAGAGCAACCCACCTGTATCCTGATGCATGGTTAAGAGCAGCCCACCTGTGTCCTGATGGAAGGTTAAGAGCAGCCCACCTTTGTCCTGATGGAAGGTTAATAGCAGCCCACCTGTGTCCTGATGGAAGGTTGAGAGCAGCCCACCTGTGTCCTGATGGAAGGTTAAGAGCAACCCACCTGTGTCCTGATGGAAGGGTAAGAGCAACCTACCTGTGTCCTGATGGAAGGTTAAGAGCAACCCACCTGTATCCTGATGGAAGGTTAAGAGCAACCCACCTGTGTCCTGATGGAAGGTTAAGAGCAGCCCACCTTTGTGCTGATGGAAGTTTAAGAGCAACCCACCTGTATCCTGATGCATGGTTAAGGGCAACCCACCTGTGTCCTGATGGAAGGTTAAGAGCAACCCACCTGTATCCTGATGCATGGTTAAGAGCAGCCCACATGTGTCCTGATGGAAGGTTAAGAGCAGCCCACCTTTGTCCTGATGGAAGGTTAATAGCAGCCCACCTGGGTCCTGATGGAAGGTTAAGAGCAGCCCACCTTTGTCCTGATGGAAGGTTAATAGCAGCCCACCTGGGTCCTGATGGAAGGTTAAGAGCAGCCCACCTGTGTCCTGATGCATGGTTAAGAGCAGCCCACCCGTGTCCTGATGGAAGGTTAAGAGCAACCCACCTGTGTCCTGATGGAAGGTTGAGAGCAGCCCACCTGTGTCCTGATTGAAGGTTGAGAGCAGCCCACCTGTGTCCTGATGGAAGGTTAAGAGCAGCCCACCTGTGCCCTGATGGAAGGTTAAGAGCAGCCCACCTGTGTGCTGATTGAAGGTTGAGAGCAGCCCACCTGTGTCCTGATGGAAGGTTAAGAGCAACCCCCCTGTGTCCTGATGGAAGGTTAAGAGCAGCCCACCTGTGTCCTGATTGAAGGTTGAGAGCAGCCCACCTGTGTCCTGATTGAAGGTTGAGAGCAGCCCACCTGTGTCCTGATGGAAGGTTGAGAGCAACCTACCTGTGTCCTGATGGAAGGTTAAGAGCAACCCACCTGTGACCTGATGGAAGGTTAAGAGCAGCCCACCTGTGTCCTGATGGAAGGTTAAGAGCAGCCCACCTGTGTCCTGATGGAAGGTTAAGAGCAGCCCACCTGTGTCCTGATAGAAGGTTAAGAGCAACCCACCTGTGTCCTGATGGAAGGTTAAGAGCAGCCCACCTGTGACCTGATGGAAGGTTAAGAGCAGCCCACCTGTGTCCTGATGGAAGGTTGAGAGCAACCCACCTGTGTCCAGATGGAAGGTTAAGAGCAGCCCACCTGTGTCCTGATGGAAGGTTAAGAGCAGCCCACCTGTGTCCTGATGGAAGGTTAAGAGCAGCCCACCTGTGTCCTGATGGAAGGTTAAGAGCAGCTCACCTGTGTCCTGATGGAAGGTTAAGAGCAACTCACCTGTGTCCTGATGGAAGGTTAAGAGCAACTCACCTGTGTCCTGATGGAAGGTTAAGAGCAGCCCACCTGTGTCCTGATGGAAGGTTAAGAGCAGCCCACCTGTGTCCTGATGGAAGGTTAAGAGCAACCCACCTGGGTCTGATGGAAGGTTAAGAGCAGCCCACCTGTGTCCTGATGCCATAAGCACTCCATTATGGAGCTGTAGCGAGAGTTTGGGATTTGTAAATATGTAAAAGATAAAGTATGCATTATATATAAGACAAGTGTAGCTGTGGCCGAGTAGCAAATGTACAGTAGAGTGACAGTCATCAACATGTCACAGGTTAGCAGGTTTTAATTCCATTTGTTTGGTTCCATACGGGTTTGATTCCAGAGGAGTACTTGGATTCATGGTGAAGCGGTTACCAGGGTTGGTCACTGAGACTCTTAAACTTTCCAGGATGTTGAGGACCGGTAAAGAGGTGTATTTAGATTTGATGTGTATTGAGTATCCATCGCGGGCATCAGCGCCTAGCTTTACAAATAAATTTTAAATTGAGGGGTGCTGTGGTTAAGCATTCGACAAGTAGGCAATTTGATGTGTTTCAGTGTTGGTCCAGGTATTTATGTTGACTTCATGTGTTGAGATGCTTCGATTTCCAATGTGGCCAAAATATGTGTGTTACTTTCGACGATTTACTTAGATTCACTGTCCAGGTGGTCTTGGAACATCGCAACTGCGAGGTTTGGCCAATGTGTGAGTATTTGCTTTACGATGAAGGCTGGTTGTGTATCGAACAAGGACCTCGAAGATGTTCGGATTGGTTTACAGCACTTAAACCTTCCAGCACTCTTAATCCTTGAATAAGCTGTATCTACTTTTCTTACTTTCAGACAATTTGCTATACTTGCACATTTCTCTTTCAACCATTCTTCTTTTGCACTTCTTGATTACCACATTTCCTAGACATCTGTATTCTGCTTTGCCCCTTTCATCACTTGCATTCTTGTGCTTCAGCCTTTCATCCATTAATTCAAGTATATCCCGAGTGATCCACAGATTACCTATTCTTTCTGATTTTCAGCGTATATGATTAAGGTAACGCAGATGCTCCTACAAACTCATGCTATTCACTCCTTTGCGAGATATGCAACTACTAGGGGCAGATATTGCATTGCTATACGATTGGAATAAATTAAAGGGATAGAAGGGTGATCTACAATCTATACGGAAACCGGACAGCAGTCATTCGAGCTGAAGGACATGAGAGACAAGCTGGTATTCTGAAAGGTTTAAGGCAAGGCTGCAACGTATCACCCATAATTTTCAATCTTCACATTGAACAAGCAATGAAGGAAATCGGAGAAAAATTTAAAGTGGGAGTGAAGATTCAAGGAGAAATAATTTCAACTATGAGATTTGCTGATGCCATCATCTTCTTTGCCGACACGCCTGAGGATTTGAAAGAGTATTTGATGGTATGGACTCTGTCTTGAGGAAAGAATTCATGATGAAAATTAATAAAGGTAAAACAAAACTATTGGAATGCAGCCGACAGAAATCAGAAACCTCTATGGACATTTAATTAGCAGGTGAAAAGCTGAAGGAAGTAGGAGTTTTCTGTTACATAGGAAGCAAAATAACCAGTGATGGATGAAGCAAGGAGGATATAAAAAGTAGGTTGGCTCAGGCAAGGAAAGCATTTCTACAGAAAAGGAATCTGTTGACATCGAATACAGATTTAGGTATTAGGAAGTCATTTTTGAAAGCCTTTGTCTGGAGCGTGGTGCTCTATGCAAGTGAAACTTGGACTGTTGGTGCAGCAGAAAAGAGGAGAATTGAAGCATTTGAAATGTGGTGCTACAGGAGAATGATGAAGATCAGATGAGTAGATAGGGTTAAAAATGAAGAGGTATTAAGACGAGTGGGAGAGGAGAGATGTTTCTGGCGACTGTTAATGAAGAGAAGAGATAGGTTGGTAGGACACATACCTTACTATGACACCCAGGAATATTAAACTTAGTTATGGAAGGAAGAGTCGAGGACAAGAACTGTAAGGGTAGACCAATGTTAGAATATGTTAAACAGATTGCCTCGGATGTAGGGTGTGGTAACTATGTAGAGATGAAACCATTATTTCAGGACAGGGAGTCATAGAGCGCTGCATCAAACCAGACAAAAGACTGAAGACTCAAACAACAACATACATTGCACACTCAAGCAGTCATCAGTAAAATTTAATGGAAAAAGAATTAAACAATTCTTGGATTTTGTTGGTGTTCTTACATAGTGTTATTTTTTTTAAGTTTTTTAACATCTGCTTTTTTTCGAGACACCGGGGAGCCAGAATTTTTCACCGAAAGGGATCTTTATAGTGCCAGTAAATCTACTGACACGGCTCCCTTGCATTTGCGCACCCTCAAATACCAGCTGACTGCGCCAGGATTCGATCCTGCAACCTTGAGCACAGCAAGCGAGAACATTACCACTGGGCCACGCAGCCAGCCTTACATCAATGATGTATGTATGATGCTAATTCAGAACGAGACACTAAATTAAATATCACAGAATATTAACACATTGTAGCTACTCTATTCATTACCGTGGACCGGGCAACTTAAGTACACCTAGCATGAGAAGGAAGATGGAAATACGTGTTATTTTACTCACTTGTCCATCCATCAACCTCATCGTCACTACTTTCACTGCTATCATTGTCAATTCCACTCATATTATTATCATCAACAGAATCGTCTGAAATGATTATCGCACTGTCAGTTCCGAGCGCGCCATGCTAACACTTGACAATACACGCTGTAACGGAGTGTTATAAAACCTCACTTCCTGTACCGAAAGCATTATCAAGACAACAATACACCTACCTGCATTTTGTTCAATAACGACCTTAGTTTGTAAATAACGCGTATTTCGATTACTGAACGGCGGAAAGGAGAACATTACACAAGAATGAAGCACTGTAAGAATACGTTAATTTACATAGCCAGTCGCCAGAACACCAATAAAAAACTATGTAGATTGTGTTAAAATTCAAAGGGATCTGTTTCATATTTAGAAGGAATATGAAGGAAAACATGAACTTTTTCTGTACAGATTGCACTTTTACTTTTTAAACTTGCAAGGGCAATTGCAAAGTACTCATACTTTTTAAAACACATACGAGTATTCTGTTTTCCAGGCAACCAGTAAATATTAAGTTGAATGGCAAGAGGCAACTTGGGCACCAATACAAATAACATATCCTCAGAGGTTCTGAGCAGATAGGTCAATTAATAAGAAACAATATTTTATTAGCAAAACAAGCAGAGTTGAATCTAAATTGGAAAGGATTCCAAATACCCTCCTTTATGTACTCTTAAGCTTTGTAAAGAATCACTAGAACTTGGAATAGTTACCTCACGGAGAGGGTCCACACAGCTCATAGTTCCAGAGTCGCCCATTCTGCAACACAACAACATCATTACCACACCGAGCCTGCAGCCAAATAGCACAATACAGTAAAACTGCCTTCAACGGGATCAAACAGGCTCACATTTCTTCCCGTTAAAAATAGGTTCCGGGTTAACAAAGTTATACCATAGCGTATAGAAGAGGAAGTGGGCCGCCGCACAGATGGCACTGGTAAGGCCTGTGAGTCATACCATAGCGAATAGAAGAGGAAGTGTAGGATTGTGGGCCGCCGCACAGATGGCACG
This sequence comes from Meconema thalassinum, assembly GCA_946902985.2. Taxonomy (NCBI): domain Eukaryota; kingdom Metazoa; phylum Arthropoda; class Insecta; order Orthoptera; family Tettigoniidae; genus Meconema; species Meconema thalassinum. The sequence continues at coordinate 42,724,230 of OX336388.2, read as the reverse complement.
GTAACGCCTGTGTTTCACCGAGTCCCGCGATCAACAGAGGCTACAGTACTATTGGTTCCGGGTTAACAAAGTTATACGATAGCGTATAGAAGAGGAAGTGTAGGATCGTGGATGCCGCACAGATGGCACTGGTAACGCCTGTGTCTCGCCGAGTCCCGCAATCAACAGAGGCTACAGTACTATTGGTTCCCGGTTAACAAAGTTATACCATAGCGTATAGAAGAGGGAGTGTAGGAACGTGGGCCACCGCACAGAGGGCACTGGTAACGCCTGTACCACGATCAACAGAGGCTACAGTGCTATTGGTTCCGGGTTAACAACGTTATACCATAGCGTATAGAAGAGGAAGTGTAGGATCATGTGCCGCCACACAGATAGCACTGGTAACGCCTGTCCCGCTGTCAACAGAGGCTACAGTACTATTGGTTCCGGGTTAACAACGTTATACCATAGCGTATAGAAGAGGAAGTGTAGGATCGTGGGCCGCCACACAGATGGCACTGGTAACGCCTGTGTGTCGCCGAGTCCCGCGATTAACAGAGGCTACAGTATTATTGGTTCCGGGTTAACAAAGTTATACGATAGCGTATAGAAGAGGAAGTGTAGGATCGTAGGCCACCACACAGATGGCACTGGTAACGCCTGTACCGCGATCAACAGAGGCTACAGTACTATTGGTTCTGGGTTAACAAAGTTATACGATAGCGTATAGAAGAGGAAGTGTAGGATCATGGGCCGCCACACAGATGGCACTGGTAACGCCTGTGTGTCGCCGAGTCCCGCGATAAACAGAGGCTACAGTACTATTGGTTCCGGATTAACAAAGTTATACCATAGCGTATAGAAGAGGAAGTGTAGGATCGTGGGCGCCGCACAGATGGCACTGGTTACGCCTGTGTGTTATACCATAGCTTATAGAAGAGGAAGTGTAGGATCGTGGACCGCCGCACGGATGGCACTGGTAACGTCTGTGTGTTATACCATAGCGTACAGAAGAGGAAGTGTAGGATCGTGGGCCACCGCACAGATGGCAAGGGTAACGCCTGTGTGTTATACCATAGCGTATAGAAGAGGAAGTGTAGGATCGCGGACCGCCGCACAGATGGCACTGGTAACGCCTGACTGTTATACCATAGCGTACAGAAGAGGAAGTGTAGGATCGTGGGCCGCCGCACAGATGGCACTGGTAACGCCTGTGTGTTATAACATGGTGTATAGAAGAGGAAATGAAGGATCGTGGGCCGCCGCACAGATGGCACTGGTAACGCCTGTGTGTTATACCATAGCGTATAGAAGGAGGAAGTGTAGGATAGTTGGCCGCCGCACAGATGGCACTGGTAAAGCCTGTGTGTTATACCATAGCGTATAGAAGAGGAAGTGTAGGGTCGTGGACCGCCACACAGATGGCACTGGTAACGCCTGTGTGTTATACCATAGCGTATAGAAGGAGGAAGTGTAGGATCGTGGGCCGCCGCACAGATGGCACTGGTAACGCCTGCGTGTCGCCGAGTCCCGCGATCAACAGAGGCTACAGTACTATTGGTTCGGGCTACGTAACAAACCGAAACATACAACTCATGATCAAAGATGACTTCAGCAACTGGAAACTTAGGAGTATTTTCGAGATTATTTTGCTGACTTCGATGTAAGTATCCAGGGTGTCGAGCGATGACCTTTTTTCAAATTCCCGTATAATTCCCGTATTTCCCGTACGAAAATCCACCAAATTCCCGTATATTTTAGAACTCTCTAAGACTCGAGTTCGCAAACCGAATGGCTGAAAAATGAATCTTAAAACGCTAATCAAGGTTTACTGGCGTAAGTAACTGAATTTTTGGAGATAATTCCGCAGGCCACGGGTGATGGCAAGATTTAGGCCTAATCCGTAGCGTGAGCAAAGCGCGCGCGCGAGTTAATTCTCTCGCAGATGGGATGAGATGCTACGAACACAAATAAAATACCTTTTACCTGAGGAGAGCTGATATAAATGACTATTTTACTGAGGAGGACTGAGAGAGTAGAGAATATGAGTGTCACATAAAAAAATGTTTACGGGAAGTGACTGAATCGTATGGTACCGTAACCGTATGGAGCTTCCACGAGTTAAAATGGCACCATAACACTAACAATAACAAAATGGCACCGAAGCTTATGCATAGCGAACTTCCGGTCCGCGAATCTCCATTTGATTTTCATTGGCAGTGAATCGTTCGTTCGTGATTATCTTCTTTATTATTTCGGATTGTGGTTTTGTTTTTATACGTTCAACTTATGAAATAAGAACTAGAGAGTTGGCCTTTCATGAATATTCCAAAGACAAGTGTCTCCTAAAAGAATAATTGGTAACACTTCGCATCACAGACGACCACAACAAACAGTTTGCCTACAAAGTGTGCGATTTGCACATTTCAAACGGCAGTGGTTTAACATATCTTAGACTACAATAATTAAATTGGTGCAAATTAAATACGTTATATGTGAGAATATTATTATAATTTGCTATCAGATTGTTATATTAGTATATAGGTATTATGCATTAACGTGCCCCATTTAAATGCTAAATTGTTACGGAAGCTACGAGTTATAGGCTATTCGCCGTACCGGTAGGCCTAATATTTACTAACAACGCATCGTTTCTTCTTTAATATTTATATAATCATTATAATTATAATAGCCTGTCTATTAACACTTATTTAACCAATAATCATTTTATAATTCTATACATATTCCAGGTATTGCAAGAAAGCGATATTTGACAGCACATGCTTTCCACCTTAAAATCCAACCGTGCCTAGTTTTCAGTACTTATGGAAAATATTACCGTAAGTTAATAAACCAAACAACTGGCGACAATTTTTTTTAAATGCTCATTTACATCTTCACCCTAGTCTACGTACAGTACCATACGGTAATCACTGAAAGGGTAGGGGGATTATGACCCCAATTTCACAAACGAACGAACCTCATTTTGCATGAATTATGGAACCCGAATCCTAATGGAGGTATGGATTGTCTGCATTTAGAAATATGTTAGTCAATAATTTAAAACAAGATGCCAGAAAACTAAATACAAAAAGCTGCGTGCCTACTGCGGTGTTAAGTTGCTCCGTGAAAAAAAAAATACACTTCGCCAAGATTATACGACGTGCATACAGTTAAATACAATCATCCAATTGGAGAAACACTTTCTTTGTCACGATCTTATAAGCAATATAAACATAAACTGCTGTAATTTACGGGGAAATGTGCAACATTTAGAGACTACGAGTGTTGTATGCACAACGTTAGCTGACATTTCGCATCATTAATACATAAGGAATGAACACATGCAGAGCTTTCTCACTGCACACAGCTGAAGATCATACATATCATTCTTGGTGCATTTTACGTTCTCTTAACAACAATAATTTGCTTAGTTACATGCAAGGAAAATTGTAGTACACAGTTCCCATTGCTTCCATTACCTGACTATTAAACCAGAAGCTGGTAATGCATAACCATACGCCGGTGGCGCGTCCTATGGCAAATGAAAGGTCGAAAGAAAATGTTAGCTCTATAGAAGCCCGGAACAAGGCGATACAATTTTCTACAATACTGAAAATAGTCAAAATACCCTTTGTAATAATGAATAATAATGTTGGGGGTCATGTAGTAATAGTTGTTACCCACCCACTATCCCTCTTTAGATCACGACTTTTATAGTAAAATTGGAGGTGGAGGTGTTACACGCGTAAATTACGAGTATTGTTAACCCCGCGCATTCAGTACTGACAGCCTTCATGTCACTTTGCCCCGCCTTTCCTCTCCGCAACCCACGCCACACGGTAAGAATTCTGAGCATGCTTCTCACCTACATCCTGTATTTCGAAGGAAACAACGCGAAGGATATGTCGGGAGCTTGGAACAGCTGAGCTGTTTTGCTAAGTTTTTAGTGTTGTTGTAAATCAACTGATTCGAATAATACACAGCGCTACACTTCAGACATTATTTCTGTAAAATTATATGTAATATATTTTAAAAAACGATCCTGAGTCAACACAGAGGGCATTCAAACAGAGAAATACGATACTTTTAGATGAATAAATAAATTACACACCGAAGTTATACTACCTTTATCATCGGTATTCAATTCAATAAATACGACAAAGAGGGCAAACACTCTACAGCTATTGAATATAAAAACACTCACCATGCAATGATTACCCTTTAACATGAAACAAGAGTCTGATTGGAGGTCGTTCACAGCTTACTACAGTAGTCGGCAGATAACACCATACACACTCACTGAATCGCGACTCTCTACGGTTAATATTAGCGTTCGTGGTAACACAAAAGTAAAGTTAAGGTAAATACATATTTAGCACTGAGCACTCAAACAAGCCGCTCTGTGGCGATATTACTGCCGTGGTTTTATATTGTCGAGTTGTAGGCTATTGAATGACAGACGGTATTTTGAACACTAAGACGGGAAACAATAGCCTGTGCTCTATTATCGATTGACGCAAGCGAACTGACACCAATAAATAAATTATCCTCAGTCACTTGGCAAGGGTTTCTTTGACACCCTCCATCCCTTCATTGTCCCTATCATCATCACCACCATCATTGTCTTCGTCAGAGCTTGATGAATTGCCAAGGTTAATAATCATTCCATCCACCGCGATATCCATACCGCCTTCAGTATTTCTTTCTGTTCATGCTGTACGGGATGTGTCCAGTCCTCGGGTCGAACTTCGGAGAAGTAAAAATAACGAAACAATAACAATGAAAGGAAATCCCACACAGACAGTGGTTAACAAGCGACTGAAACAATGCCTGTCCATACGAGAAGAATTCTGTCACTTATGTGGTGAATTTTGTAGCCACATGTTGGTGACGGGTGTTTGATAGTAAAATGTCGAGAGCTGTGAGACATTGTGTGTAGTTTTTGAAATTTATGCATGTGCATTGAATGTTTGCACAGACTTTAAAACCATTTGGTATGCGAAAGTAGACCATGGAAATGCTAAAAACAGTAAAATTCCACACGCGACACACCACGAATACTTTTTAATTTAGATTTATTTTATCCAAGTAGATAATAGAAAATAAAATAATGCAAAACGAAATTAAATAAGTCACTGACAAATACAAGATTGTTACTAGGAACTTCAGTTATACACAGCACAAAATTAAGTTCTTTTGGCAGTACTAATTTCAGAATAGGAACTGTATTCTAGTCGTACAAAAAATAAAATAAGTCACTTTGTTAATACTAGATTGTGGTTAGGAACTTTAGTCACACAAAATAAGATAAAACAAACAATATTCAAGGATTTATTAACTTAAAGCTTCACTAGGGAACTCATCTGCTCTTCAATTTTCTATGCTTCAGAACGGGCGTCGTTCAATATCTTCTTTTTTTTCCCCAATTACTGGATAACTTTCGTGCCTTTTCTTTCGACTGCCACCTTAGCCGTCGCTTCGCACCTGTTTTGCTTCCTTGAACACGGTGTGGGAGTTTCGTGCAGTATGGACTCTTGCTCACGGTTATCTTTTCTACTCCACCAGCTGCCATCACAGCGTCCTGATCAGTAAGCATTCCAATCGGACTTGCTTCTTTGTGATTGACGATCATGCACTCCTTGTTCAGGGAGAAACCTCTGTCTAGAGCTGCATTGTTGTGATAAAAAATCAGTATCATTTTAACGAAGGTTGAGAGATCGTTTTTGGCAGGAACTGAGGAAGGTGCTGAACCACTAATTCAGGCCACAGCACGTCGAGCCGCTTAAAACGCTAAGTGACGAAGGGCAGTTTCAGAAGTGCGGAGTAGCTGCTCTTGATGCGGTCAGCCATTGCGTCAGAAATCAAATTCTTCTGATTACAAAGAATTTCCAGGGCAATGACGATCCTAACTTCTTTCAACTTAGGAGTCTCAGCGACCCCTACAAGGTATAGGCAGGAAATAGCACGGGTCATCTTGTGAGCAAGAGATGACCTCTTTGATTTTTTTCAGCCATAGGAAATTGCGAAATTGCAGCACATCCGCGTCTCGAATTTTCTGAGATCTTAGTTGTTAGCTTCTTTAAGGGCTGCTCTTGTCGAGAAACCCAGGTCTCCTCTGTGAATAACAATGTGGACTGATTCCTGTATGTCATTGTCAGCAACGAGCACGGCGCGCGTAGCCCCGCGCGGAGAGGGTACGGCCGGCGGTCGGCCGGGCAAAGCATGCATTCGACGTTGGCTGGGTTCTCATCCCGCTTAGCGCTCTATCGGTGGCGCAAATTGCGAGTGGCAGCGCGGTCCTCAGGCGAAATAGAAGACTGAGCGGGAGGACTCTACCGAGCGTTCGGGGGCTAAGAAGTCAGGCATTATGAGACTTTTCAAGATTTCCCGTATCAAGTGCGAATTTCCCGTATAATTCCCGTATTTTTCCCGGGTCACTAAAATTCCCGTATTTCTCGACACCCTGGTATCTCTTTTGTGCAGAAGTAGAATCGACATTTGAAGCAGTGGAATACAGTACAAGTTAGCTTAGGTAACATAAACAACACAATGATCACGACTTCACTTTAATAGATTCTTAACTATCTAAACACTCAAAAAGTGCATCCCCCATAAACTATTAGCACAGGATAATTCTTCCTGTACAACCTTTTCCACTCGAAACAAAACGTTAACACTTTCTGTTGCATACCGTACGTTAGATATGATGTTGATTATGTACGGGCTTCGCGACATCAAGGTCATGTATCTCATCTGCGACCCCGGAAATAATAAGGGGTAGACATACAGTACATACAACCTGTGTTATTGTGATGGCTGTATTAGTGTGTGTAGTTGTAATTCAGAAGAGGATTGGGAAGGAGGCGGCCGTGCCCTCATTTTGGAACCATCCCGGCATTTGCTTGGTGTAGGAGTGTGAAACCACAGAAAACCACTTCCAGGATGGCTGAGGCAGGTTCTCAGCTTTGCCTCACGGGACTGAGTCCCCACACCAGAATTAAATTTCTTGGCAGAGCCTCTGTTGTGACAGCCAAGAATACTTGCCACTGCTCAAAGCCCGCGTTGAGGTTTCATTTAACTTCACTCCAAGGATTATCGTGTTGAAAGCCAGTGTTGCCAATGAATCGAAATTTAACTGTCCACTTAGCAGTTTGAGCGATGTGTAATCCGTGTTTGTGCACAACGTGTGGGCGTTTTTGCTCACACAATAACCTGACAATTTAATACCAATCACATTAAGCAAGCAACCTTGAGGGTCAATAACCACAATCAGTATCTCAACAAAAGATAACATACCTTGACTATTTGTGCTAGATGAATTGCTCCTGCAACTAAATAAGTGTATATATTGTAAATATCATTAACCATACTTGTAGACATAGACATAGAAGTGAATTTATTAATCTCATATGAAGAATCTTTTTCAGGATTAGGGAATCACCCCTCAGATAATTGGGTACAATCGCGTTGACTGTCCGTAATACATTAAATTTTGACCCCTAAGTTACAAATGTGACGTCTTACGAATGAAGGCATGTCATAAGTCAACTTTTACACACGTTCGATAAAAACTCAATGTTCTCATGATAGGGCTTCTATAGAAAGCGTGGTAAAAATAGGAAATCTTGTAGATGTAGCGTGAACATTGCAAATGACGAGCTAGACGTCTATCTTCGGAATTCACCGCCTGACTTGCATACTCACCCTTTTTCACTGATGGAAAATGAATCAAACAATATATCCAAGACCCACACAACTAGCGAAGAAATACTTCCAACATCCCCGCGACCACCTGCGCTGAAGGAGTATTTTCAATTGCAGGAAAAATTGTGACTGCAAAGCGGAACTGTATCTCCTCAGAAAATGTGTACCTGCCAGTATTTTTGCACCATAACAGACCGTCAATTAATTTAAATTCTTTCAAGTGTTTCCTATGCAAACCGTCAGTTGTAACTCTTCAGTCGTCATAATGAATTTGAGCTCTTCCCATGCAAGTTCAATACAGTTCATGTCCGCAGAATAGGCAGGCCACCCCATTCTCTGCATGACGGGCATCTGAAGGAACTGATCGACCACCCTAGCTCGATGGGCACGCGCATTATCGTCCACTATTGTAAAGCCCTCACCCGTTGTGGCAGTGAATCCTGTACCGAGAGGCTCAGGGATATTGTCTATACACCAGACCAGTCACGTTACCGTGGATAGGAATTAGAGGCGTACGTCAACCGAACATGATTCCACCCCAAAACATGACTGAACCTCCTTACAGTGGCTTTCCTGGATGAAGGGCTCATGAAATTTCTTACCCACTCGGAGCATTCGAGTGCGGCGACCTAATAGTAATAACTAACACATGTAATGTTTCCAGGAGTGTAATTTACTTATAATTCATATATTTTATACATTGTGCTCCGTCCATTGGGCAAATTGAAGTAGATCGACTGAAGAGTTACAACCGACAGGTCTTTGTGGAAACGAGTCTAAAACCGAATAAAAAAAAATGTTCCTGTCCTAAATTTAAACAGCCTTCCCAACAAAAATTGAACATGATTCGAAAGCTTTGCTGAAAACTCTTTCTTTTTCTGAAACCCTTCGCAATTTGTTTGACGTTTGCTCTCCCATGGTCACTGACTGTTATTTGGTTATTGTTAACATAGAGTTAACATAAACAGGGAAGGACTCGTATCGTAACATCATTCCGAAAATAAGCCTAACTCAACTTAAGGATGACTTCTCATTTAAAGCATTTTCAAAACTTATCTTCTTATCTCGTGTCTACTAATCAATTATTACCAGCTCTAGTACATACTACCCACCCGGCTCTAGTGTTGCGCGGGCTGGACGCGACAGTTCTGCCAAGGGCTATTGACTTATTTATTTCTCTAAACACTCGTTTTAAACAAATATATTTCCCTTAACTTTCGAAGGGGGGGCGTGGTGGCTCAGCGGTCTAGCTGTATGCCTCTCACCAAGGCGGTCCAGGTTCGATTCCCGGTCAAAGCATGTGAGATTTTCGAAGTGAAATGCCACGTCCTGTGGTTCGGATTCCTCGTAAAAAGGAGGTCCCGTGGCTCATGATCTAAAGATTAACGGTCACGTTAAACTACAAGCTTCCTTCCTTTTTTTTAACTTTCGAAGAATTGCAAGATTATTCCTGAACTATTGAGACGATTTGCAAGATTTTGGCACAAAACTCCTTCTGGTTCAGGAGCTTGTCGGAAGAACTAAGCGTATTATATAACAGATAATTTTGAAATTAACCAAGAGAATGTGAAGTATGTGATCTGTTTCCGCCCTGCATACGTTAAAATGTAGTGTACTGCTTAAGGGAATTATGGGAGAACATTTAATTCACATCACTTGCTGGGCTCAAAAATTCAGTTTGTTCGGTGAAGTCCTGCAAACGAACTTGAAAGTACTTAATGCCATTGTGTCGCAAACAAAGAACTGTTTTCATATGTCAAGGAAAATCTAACATGCTTCGTCATATCAGGGTGTCTACTGTAAGGATGAAATAAAAATTAGTTACTTTTTAGGTACCTTTTAGTTACCCTTTAGTTAATTTTAGTTACCTTTGAATTCAAGATACGTCTGCGGTCTGCAAGCATAGGCGCTCATCACGCGGTGAAGAAAAACAACAATGAACTGTTTTTAAAGAGGTTTTTTATTTATCGTATGGCTCTTAGTGCCGGGAGTGTCCGAGGACATGTTCAGCTCGCCTGAGTCTGTAGCTGCTTCCAGCGGAGACCCTTAGGGTGAGCTACAAATTCCGTTCAATTTCATGTTGCTACCAGATATCAATGATACCTAGTCGTGAACGTTGGAACTTTGATAGAGCGTTCCGACGAAATCTTTCATAACAATTTAGCTTCACACTAGTTTAGTATGTTGGTTGGTTCCTCAGTTTAGGGGCTGCGACAACGCGGTCATGTAGCCCGGTGTACTTTGGGTGTGTATAGAATCTGTCTGATAACCGGTGTTAATTGTGATGGCTGTATTAGTGTGTGTATCTGTTTTTTAATTTAAGTACAGACTGCAACTTAGAATTTTCAAAATAGTTCCTACTTTTGCCGCCAAATGCCACCGTCAACGACTACTAGACGCCACCGGGTTCGATTCCCCGTCAATGCATGAGATTTTCAAAGTGAAATGCCACGTCCTGTGATTCGGATTCCACGTTAAAAAGAGGTCCCGTGGCTTATGATCTCGAGATTAACGCCACGTAAAACTACAATCTTCCTTCTTCCTTTTTCTTGGCAACGAACGTAGAAACCTAAGAGCGTTGTTTACATTCTTAACCTATCCAATTTAGCTTCACACAGGTGTAATTAGTGGAAGGTTCTTTAGCATGCCATAAATCTATGACAAGGGACCGACGGCTTTACTTCCTCTCCGAAGGAAGGCATACTGAGGGATTTTAACGCTCTTAAAAAATCCGACGGCTTCGGCCGGGTTTGAACCCGCTATCTTGGGCACAGCAGTTCAGCATGCTACCAACTACGCCACCGAAGTCGCTTTAAATGAAATTCACAAAATGTTATAAAAATTTTAAAAATAATAAATATAAACTAGATATTTAATATCCAATGAGTTGTTTCAGCTAAAATGTCGTCTTGTGCACAATATGTTGTTATAATTACGGTACCAAGAGGTTGCTCTGCTCTTGACCATTTGGCAAGATTTCCTTCGTCCCCGCGATAGGTCGCGAAAAAATGTATGCGATGTCAAGTGATCGTCACCGAATTCTGTCTTCGCAGTCAAATACGGAGAAATATCGAGATGTTACACGATCGGCGCTGGTCTCAGTTGTTTGATGAGCTTCCCGTAGTTTTCACGATAGAACACGGAGAAAAATCGCGATTTAGATGATCAGTGTCACTTTTAGTCATTCGACGAGATTTCCATTGTCCTTGAAGTCGGGCACAAGAAAATATAGCATTATTACGCAATCGGAGCCACTTGCTCAAGAATCCAGTTGTCCTCGTCATTGAATGCGGAGAAATATCGCGATGTAACGCAATCGCTGCCGCTCTCGGCCGTTTTACGTAGTCCTCGAGATATTATGCAATCGTCGCCGCACCAGGCCATTCAACGATTGTCTGCCTGTGTATCTGTCCTGACAGAATGGCGGAGGCAAGCTCATGGTTGGGCATGGTTAAAATTCACGAGTAGTTATGAACATGTTCGGTCGGCGCTGTGATTCCCTTTGTCCCGATGCTGTGGTTGGGAGTTCATTAGTTCAGGGTGGATCACGAGGAGGAATTACCCAGTAGTATTTCGAAGCTACGTAGGCTGTCATTTTTAAGTGGGTTGATGCACTTCTCGCTCCCCACACGCTTTTAAGTATACGGTCATGGGAAAAGTGGCAAGTAGGTTTCGTGATGGGTGCCCAATCACCTTTGACAGGATTCTCGCAGTCCTCGTCACAAGTTCACGATAAGGGACGGGTTTTATGATTGTACGTAACTGACGTCGATCTCGATCCGTTTGACGAGATTCCCGCAGGCAAGTCGTGCAGTCAGCCAGCCGTCTTGAGGATGCGATTTTGGAGGATGAACGTTCGAAGTAGGTACGGTATCGAATATTACGAATTATTCTGAGAGGATTGCATGAATAATACGACAAGAGCGCAAGTTTTATTTAGACTGAGAACCACGAATTATCTACAAGTTATCGAAATAATCGGTTAGTTTAACTTATATATCCGATGGAACGAAAGTTCGAAGGAAAAATCTACTTATAACGGAATTTCGAATTAATCACACTGGATGTCGCAAATTTACTAGACATATATTTTATATAAGTTATATGTATTTCGAAGATTTTTCGCATTTTTTTTCGAAACTGTAACATTTAGGAAGGTTACGACATTAAATTGTTTCGCGTTATTTCTGGACTTCAATTTGACATCGTTTCCAAATAACAGAAATAAGAGATTTCTTTTTAGTTTCGGAAGTATTCGCGAATAAACGTCTCGCGAAAATTCAGGTTTCCTAATACAGTAACACAGAAAAATATTTCACACGAAACTTCAGTCTTCTTGATGCCGAAATATACGTTGAACCTATGTATACCACTCAAGGTATCCTCAATATGTATTTCCTTGAGGTCGGGCACGGGGAAATATAGCTTAGTACTATGCAATAGGCGCGGCGCCGCTTGCGTGAAACTCGCTCCATAGCAATCTCTGAGCCTAGCGGCGCGAGTTTAAATTATTCAACCCGCCTTCAGAAAATTTTCGTTACCCGTTTGTAAAATTCGTTACTTTTTCGTTACTTTCGTTACCCATTTGTAAAATTCGTTACTTTTTCGTTACTTTCGTTACCGGTCGACACCCTGCATATCTAGACGAAAACTTCCCAGATATGTTAGTTATTGTTGTGTTAAGGGGCGGAACTACGAGGTCATCTGCCCCTCTTAACACCGATTGAATTATACAAATTTGGAATGGAATTTAAACTTTAGAGGTGGACACCTAAACTTGAAAACACCGAAAATTAATGACAATTTCAATGGGTTGAGTGGTCTCCGCCCAATCAATACTTGTATTGATTGGGCGGAGACCACTCAACCCATTGAAATTGTCATTGTACACGTCAATACGGACCTTGCGAAATGGATATTCTTCCAATTAATCTTACCGAAAATTAATAAAACGAATAATTATAAAAATAAACAAATTACAGAAAAACAAAAAATTCATCATTCAAAAACCAACAAGCCGGTTCAGAGTCAATGTTGACTGAAAAATTTAGATTGCTGGCCCTAACCCACTCGCACTTATAAAGTGGATGACTAGGTAAGCAGCCACCGAGTCATCAGCTAATATATGTTTGAGTGTCATCTGCAAACCAAGGTTTCTTCCCAAGTCAGCAACATCCACACACTCGGTTAGAATGTGGGCCACGGGGAAAACGGCTCCACAGGTAAAAAGTGGGGGATCTTCTCTTCTCACTAGATACGAGTGTAAGACCTATCCTTAGGCTACACAAAATGACGGACTCTCTCCCTGACCAGAAGAGCTCCGCCACACGTGAGTAGTTCCCTTGATCGCTCTCAGTTTACTGGGCAGTGGGTCAGTTAGCCACTGACTCTCCCAAAATGCCAGAACTTGTAGGCGCAACTGAGAGCGAATATCTCTAGCGGGTACCTCCATTGGTCGAGGTGGTAGTAATACTGCCTCTTTTGCTGCTTGATCCGCAAAGCCATTTCCCGCAATTCCCATGTGGCTTGGAAGCCACAGAAAGGTGATTCGAGCGTCAGCGTGGCACAACCCGACTAGTAGGACGTTGATTCGCTGCACCAGGGGTGTTGCGGGAAACATGTAGAAATTGACTGCAACGAACTCAAAAGAATCGGTACACATGAGAAAGTGGATTCGTGCATCCTGTAGTGCAAACTGCAGAGGTTCATAGATGGCAACGAGCTCCGCAGTAAACACACTACAGGCCTCAGGCAAAGAGATCTTGGTATTTGCACCGTCAATAACGTAAGCACAACCTACCTCCTTGTCCACCTTCGAACCATCTGTGTATAGAATGCCAGCGTCCGGAAATTGGTGAACTATGCTGTGGAACTGCCTCTGCTAAACGGAAGCATCTATGTTCACCTTAGGACCTCCGTGTAGATCAAACCGAATTTCCGGACTAGGGACTTGCCACGGAGGCACCTCGCTAGGTGTCCGGATCATACAGGGACCTACAGCCACTCCCATTTCAGTCCACGAGCTATCGAGTCTAATACCAACCGACCGAGTGGCACGAGGCTGGTTAGCGTACAGCTCTTGGTATTGGATACTGAAGAGAGCTCGATAGCTATTGTCCGTCCAGAGTTAAGAGTGTACTACGGGCTCTTATGGCACAAGCGTTGACATGTCTAGCGAGTGTAGAAGGGCAGCTATTGTACAGCACTCCCCACGAGTAGTACAGCCCGCTGCCGGACTGAGTATCAGTGAGCTCCTCATCCCGACGAAATTTCCATCCTTCGCGACATTATTATCCGCAACCTTTTACTAAAATTCCCGTAAGAATAACAGAATTTGGATGAACAGTTTTTAATGAAGATAAAGACAGAGTTATTCCCTTAAGGAGTGGGGGAGCCGAGGATAGTAATTGATTTACATAATGCTTAGAACGGATTATAAATACTGCGACAATTTACTATTTATTTACATAGGAATTTTAGTTACGTACGGTATGGCTATGACAAAACACTTGAAATGACATGAAAGCTAACCTGAGTCATCCGTTATATACGGATCAAGTTTAATACGTAATATGGCGATATATTCTCCAATGTCAGCCTAGTTCAGTGACAGGATACAAATAATATGTAGCAACGAAACCTACACGGATTCCAGTGAGTCACTTTCATCTGCAGAGGCGAAGAGAGTACCCGGAAATAACAAGTAATTTTGTTCTTATATGATAATTCACATATTACACGCATAGATAAAATATTTTCTTTATAAGTTGCTTTACTTCGCACCGACACAGATAGGTTTTATGGCGACGATGGGACAGAAAAGGGCTAGGGCTGGGAAGGAAGAGGTCGTGACCTTAATTAAGGTACAGCCCCAGCATTTGCCTGGTGTGAAAATGGGAAACCACGGAAAACCATCTTCACGGCTGCCGACAGTGGGGTTCGAACCCACTATCTCCCGAATACTGGATGCTGTCGACTGCAGCTATCGAGCTCTGTATAGATAGATGAAAGAAATTAAACAAACAAATCAGTGGCACAACGTACATTGGACAATGAATGGCAAATACTACAGACTTATGTGGGAAATTTGCGACAATCTGTTCTTTAAAATATTTCTCAAAGCAATCATCCATTTCATAATGAGCATTAGCGGTTTATTTTACACAAAACTACAAGCTTCTCATTCGGCACAAATCGCGTAATTTAACTGCTTGAAAGTTCTGTTACGCACATTATTGCAGGTGAGTAGTTAATAATAATAATAATAATATCCTCACGAGTTTTTCAAAAACGTACAGCAGCACTTTTCTCCTGATTCTTGGTCTTTACATAATTGTAGACGTTACAAACTATCTTCGTTCTCTGCGCCTTGAAATTTCCCCGGGTTTACGTTTCGCAAACGGAACATCAGCCATATATTGAATGCCACTTATACCTAAATCAAAATTATTTTTATATTACACAAAACGATCCCTACACTCCAACACTGTTTCAAATATCTTGGAGAGATCTGGACTCGTGCGTTCAGTGGAGAACTAAGACATGTACTACAGCATGCGCGCTGTCCATCCAGCGTGCAGACACTGCTGTCAGATACATTACAAAATCATGTTGCATATCAAGAATGTAAGAATCACATGATGATGACGAGTCTTCAGTCTTTTGACTGGTTTGATGCAGCTCTCCATGCCTCCCTGTCCTGAGCTAATCGCTTCATCTCTACATAACTACCACACCCTACATCCGAGGCAATCTGTTTAACATATTCTAACCTTGGTCTACCCCTACAGTTCTTGTCCTCGACCCTTCCGTCCATAACTAAGCTTGCTATTCCTGGGTGTCTTAGTATGTGTCCTACTAACCTATCTCTTCTCTTCATTAGCAGTCGCCAGAAACATCTCTCCTCTCCCACTCGTCTTAAAACCTCTTCGTTTGAAACCCTATCTACCCATCTGATCTTCATCATTCTCCTGTAACACCACATTTCAAAAGCTTCAATTCTCCTCTTTTCTGCTGCTCCAATAGTGCAAGTTTCACTTCCATATAGGGCCACGCTCCAGACCAAGGCTTTCAAAAATGACTTCCTAATACCTAAATCTATATTCGATGTCAACAGATTCCTTTTTTGTAGAAATGCTTTCCTTGCCTGAGCCAACCTACTTTTTATGTCCTCTTTGCTTCGTCCAACACTGGTTATTCTGCTTCCTAAGTAACAGAAGTCTCCTACTTCCTTCTGCTTTTCACCTGCCAATTTGATCTCCATAGAGGTTTTTGATTTATTTCGGCTGCATTCCAGTATTTTTGTTTTACATTTATTAATTTTCATCATGAAGAATTACATATCATTAAGTGAATGCTGAGGATCATGTACACTCCACCCATGACTATTAACCTATTAAATAACATAGCGAAAATCCGGTTTTAAAGACTTCGAAGTCGTCAATTCTGGGGTAGTCCGCTAAATGTAAAAGCCCATAAGAGCCCGTAGTACACTTAACTCTGGACGGACAATAGGATGTTGCGGCATGTGACGCGCATTGGCAGCATATGTTGGTGTCTATAATTTAGAAGTGGAACACCCGATTCGGCGAGTAGGCCGGGTATTGGGCTGGTCCGGAAGGCACCGGTAGCCAGCCTAAAGCCACGATGGTGGAAACAGTCCAACATTTTCAAGATTGCCGGTCCTGCTGAACCGTATGCCGCAGAACGATAGTCAGGCCGGAGGGCTAGGTAGAACCGTAGCAGCACCACATGGTCAGCCCCCCACGTACTGCCACTAAGAAACTTGAGCATGTTCAGTTTTCTGAGATATGTCGTTTTTAGTTGCAGTATATGGTACTGCCACGCCAGTTTGCTGTCAAAATGGAGCCCCAGGAAGCGATAAGTTTCAACCAACGGCAACGCAGCATCCCTGAGATATAATTCACGGTGTAAATATAGTCTCCGAAGCCGACGGAGGTATTCGCTGCGGAAAAAGAAACCACAGTCGTGTACCCACCTGTCGACGTGGTTAGGCCTAATAGCAGCCTGGAATTGCCGTTCCACAATTGCCATACTTGTTTTGAAGGGTTTAGCGACTCTCCTCTCCTCTTAGTTGTAAAGACAATTGAAAAGCACACATCCCCATGTGAACTAACATGTCACTGTTTGCAATGGGACTGGCAGCTTTGGACGATTGATGCATGCTGCTGCTCGCTTAGTATCGTCACGTGGCGTGCACGCGTGCCCTCTAGCGAAGGGCTGTGACCTTCCACGCTCTGGTCGGAACCACACCTTGTTACACACGCCAGGATTAGCCTTTGTCGTCACCGGTTTGCGCATTTCACCCTCCGGCTCGTTACATATTGAACGCACCTTATATATTTTAAAACAGAATTTGCAAAGTTCAGGTACATAATTTTAATGCTAGCAGTGTCTGAATTATTTCAACTCATTGCCGGGGATTTTCTTCAAATTTTTTTCCGCAGAATATCTTCAAAAGCAAGGTAGCCAGCAATAAAATCATACTGCTTCAACATTTTAAAGCTGGACAATTTTTTTACTTTTTCACTTGCCTGTTGTTCGGTTTCTGAGAGCGAAAGGAGTAGGGGGAACGGACATTCATCGCCGAATGCCACAAGTGTACGGAATGTCCCTTGCAAGGGTCAAGGATCGTTCAGGGAAGGACGGGTGTCGTTAGCCAATGATGCCCTGTCTGGGGCAAGCCCCTGCATTACCGATGACAATGTCCAGCTGGTTGATGCACTCATTACCCGGGACCGCCGAGTGACAGTGAACGACATAGCCACCGTGGTAGCTCTATGACAATGCACGACCTCATAGGGCCAACACGGTCGCGGCACTCCTGCAGAAATTAAAATGGGAGGTTCTCGGCCATCCTCCATACTGTCCAGACCTCTCTCCCTGTGATTACGCCATGTTTGGTCCCCTGAAAAGGGCTCTGCGGGGCCAACGATTCACCTCGGACGCCGACGTCCAGCTGTAAGTGCGGAACTGGTTCACATCGCAGCCCAGCTAATTTTAAGAGGCAGCCATTCACCGCCTCGTGTCACAGTGGGACAAGTGCCTCAACAGCCAGGGCCAATACTTCTAACATACAGGTACGGGTGTCTGTAATTATGCCTACGGCTCGTTACTGTTTGAACGCACCTTATATAGAACAGTACACCAGAATCGAAGTAAAACATTCCTCAACTACTGAAATTAGCCAAAATACCTGTAGTAATGGTATCTGGAGATGATATAGTAATAGATGTTATTCCTCCGCTGCCTGTAACCCACCCAGCCTTCCCAAATAGGATCACAACTTATATAGATGAAATTCCAGCTGACTCCGCCATTTCCCCCGCATGCACCAATAAATGGTAGGTAGCGTGCTAATATAAACACCCCTGTTTTTTGTCACACATCAATAATCAATAATCTTCATCCAGGCCAATGGTTTCCTAATTCTTTCCCCCAATTATTTCTTTTTACACATAATTACAAAGTTACGTGTGTCGTATGGTGTATTTTGTATCGGACATGTTGGCAACAGTGATGAGATATATGATATGACACAATATGACTTCAATCAAACATGTCTGCCCTCGTTGAACAAGCTACAAATAAGAACCTTCATTTAAGCAATATTAGAAATATATCGAGTGCAACAGTGTTATTTGCCAGTATTTTCAATCCCTAACGACTCCCAGAAAGGTGAGTGAATGATACATGTTCATCACGTTCTGGTATACTGAACAATTAATATCACAATCAGGAATGTAATAAAATAATATTGGATGCTTACTAGTAATTTATAGGTGGCAGCACGCCGGCCTCTCACCGCTGGGTCCGTGGTTAAAATCCCGGTCACTCCATGTGATATTTGTGCTGGACAAAGCGGAGGCAGACAGGTTTTTCTCCAGGTACTCCGGTTTTCCCTGTAAAATTTTTATTCCAGCAACACTCTCCACTATCATTTCATTTGTCATTCATTTAATCATTGCCCCAGGAGAGTGCGACAGGCTTCGGCACAGTTCATATACTTGCCACTAGATGGGGGCTTCATTCATTCCATTCCCTGACCCGATCGGTCGACTGGAAGCAGGCTGTGCATTTTCACTAGTAATTTATACATCTACCATTCACATAACTAATGCAGAACCACAATAATGAAACCTTAATAATTAATTTTAGAATTTAATTAAAGTGATACGGCAATATCTATTTCACAAAATTACGAGAAAATTAGGATCCTTCTCGCGAAATCGTTCAAAACTTAGTTCAAAACATCATGTCTCTACCGATACACATACTAATAGTCATAACAATAACACAGGTTATCAGACAACAATTTCAAAAAAGGAAGCTTGTAGTTTAACGTGACCGTTAATCTCGCGATCATAAGCCACGGGACCTCCGTTTTACGTGGAATCCGAACCACAGGACATGGCATTTCACATCGAAAATCTCACATGCATTGACCGGGACAACAATTTCATACTCACCCAAGTGCACTGGGCTAAGTGACCACAATGTCTAAGCCCTTAAATGAAACAACCACCACAGTGCCTCCATGTTTGCTTTGGTTTGAAATTTTTGGCAGCTGCAAGCCTCTGAAGCTCATTCACCACCTCATCTGTAGTTTCATTCTCTTCCTTGCATAACATGATAGGAAGCTTTTCCAAGAAAAAACGAATGGAAGAAAACTGTGCATCTTCAATTTTGTCTAACCTAGCAACTTGAGCATTCTTTAACACGTCATCCTTGAGTGGAAACTTGTTGATGATGTAGTCACAGGCAGTACAAAAGTTGTTTCTCACTGATGAAAAGAAAAGGGATTTATCTGTATCCGGCCCGTTCTGAAGGCACTTAACAACTTCAGATAATGCATTTTTTGCCATTTTATTTACAATGCATGTCGTTTTCGTGCGACCACAACTATATTTCTTTGCAACTTCTCATGTGGGAAACATCTTCTTAAATAAAGCACCAGCATGATCAGCCGCACTTAAGGGCACATTGTGTTCCACCAAAAAGGAAGTAAACAGACACTCGGCCCTAATTACGTCACTGTCAACGTTTCCAGACTTGGCAAAAAAGGTGTTGATTTTCTTCGATTTAACATAACTTATGATTTAACCGCACTTCACATGATCACTTAAATCGTTTTTTCCACCATGTGCAATATTAATATCACACCCACATACCGTGCAAAAGGCAAATTTTTCTCCCTTTCTTGATTTTAGTATGCACGGAAAATCAACCGAGTATGATTCTTTAAATGTCTGGAAGTACTGTTTCTTGTTGGATTTGTTCATTCTCGATATCTACTAAAACATCGAAAGGAACCTGGATCACTGAACGTCACTTAAATTATAACATAAAACACTCAAGACAGCCAACACTTCATTAAAACATGTCAAAACACACAAAGTCTTAAACCATTAAATGAACACGACGCCAACCTCTTTAAGAAAGAATATGCACAGGATAGAAAAAAGCACACACACGAGGAACGAATGTAATGAGTCCAAGGAATACAAGAAACTGCGAAGAACGAAGTTATAGCACAAAAACTCGAACGCTTCATTAAAATATGCCATAACCTTAAAAAACGAAAACATTCAAGGGACGCCAACTTCGCGAACAATGAACAACTCACGCGGTCAAAGAATATGGTTTAAATCGCAACGAGCGAACGGAGCGGAACATAGAATTTGCGAAGCAGAGCCTGTCGACACCTAAGACTCACATGGAAGAACGGTTATCCCGGCTTCAAATTCAATTACAATGACGACACAAACATCACACGGTTAAAAGTACGAATCATATCAAAGAACGAGTTATCGACTATCGTGGACTTGCCTTCGACCCACGCAAACAATCGATTGTACGGAAGTGGGCGGTATTATCGAATGTAAATTATCGTTTCAAATTTTTGTCCGCGAAATCGTAAAATGACACCGTTCATCCGTAAAACCGTAAAATGCTGCAATTTCCGTAAAAGTTGGCAGGTATGCATCGGTATAGATCAGTGTTATTAGACCGAAGCTGAATGCTACGATTAAGACCTTAATAATATTCACTGGATTTTCAGGGACTTGAAATGTTCATGTTAGCTTAACGTCTTCATTGGAACCGTAGAAGGATTGGGTTTAGCAACCTACTTTAGGAATATCGGAAGGAATGGAAAGGGTGCTTGTACGATTACGCGATCATCAACTTCACGATCATAAACCACGGGACCCCCTCTTAACCTGGCATCTGAGCCACCAGATGTGACATTTCACCTCGGAAATCCCATAAGCATTAACTGGGTTGAACACAACCAACCTTGGTGGGAGGCAAGCAGCTTGACTGCTGTGCCATCACAGTCTAGATGGCCACCGCAATTAAACCAATGGTGTAACATTGGATTCCTTGCCACTCATGGTACCATTATGCTGTGCCCGAACCTTGTTTTAGAGTACGAACAGCCACTAAAATCATGGTTATTATTTTCATTACCAGATGACACCGTGTCACTAGTGGTGGACTACTTAGTTGCTGTTGTTACACTCATCGCCAGATGCTAGTGTTGGAATAACTGTTTTCTGAAGTATCTAGGTAGTACACAGTTCAAAAAAATTGGGGGAACATGTTTTGTAACGTCTGGTATGTGAACGTTCATTTTGTAGATGGCGTTCCAATGGTCATACAGCATGTCTTGTGTCTTAGCTACTCCAGGTTATGTCAAATCGAAGTTATACTCCATCTGTAGGCGTAGCCATACATTAAACTGTCAGGTGACCACTCAAAACAAAGTGAATAGCAGTGCGTACGAGTGTTATTGTGAGGTACACAGACTACTGTGGTCATTTGAGCACGTTGTACGTAAACCAGCACATAGCATGAGACATCTTAACGAGGTCAAGTCGCAAGGACAGTCACTTTGATCCTGAAAGGATGGACTATTCGCCTTGTTGCTGTGGATCTCAATATCTCTCCGTCAGTTATTCAACGATTGTGGAATCGCTGCAATGAGACAGGCCAGTTCACAAAGAGGGTTGGACAAGTTCGTGGACGCATGACAACCCCGTAAGACGACAGATATCTGACCATCTGTGCATTGCAGTGACGTTCAGCAACTGCCAGACAGCTACAACAAGACCGCAGGAGGGTCACTGAGTAACGGTGTCCGACCAGACAGTAAGGACCAGGTTAAGAGAAGTGTCCTTGCGATCCAGACGTCCTGTAGGTTCGAGTGCCCCGGTTAATGCAGCAACATCACGCAGCTCGCCTTGTTTGCCCGTACCCACGTCAACTGGCAACTTCCCCAATGGAGAACTGTGTTGTTCACAGACGAGTCCAGATTTCCCCTGACACAGCGTGATAATATATCGCGACAGCTAGTGGCAAATTCAGACTATTTGACATTTGCTCAGTGCATGACGTATGACCTAGTCATAACTTTTCTAAAGTAGAAAAACTAACCGAAATACCTCTAGTAATGGTCAGGAAAATATCTGGAGAAAATGTATTAATAGAAGTTTCCTTCACCGCCGTCTGTGACCCACCCAGCCATCCAAAATAGGATCAAGACTTATATAGCCAAAATACAGCTGTGGCCGCCATTAGTCCAAATCAATCATCATCATGTGCGGTCGTGAGTATTCAGGTCTCTTCGTTAGCCCCGCTGGTCTGTCATCAAATTAATAATGGCAACCTTGCCCTTACTATGTAAAACGAAGAAGCGCCCAGTTCAGTCTCTAGTGTGCAGCTCTTCCTTCACCGCTCTAGTTAGGCTATTGTCCGTCCAGAGTTAAGAGTGTACTACGGGCTCTTATGGGCTTTTACATTTAGCGGACTCCCCCAGAATTGATGACTTCGAAGTCATTAAAACTGGATTTTCGATATGTTATTTAATAGGTTAATGGTCATGGGAGGAGAGTACATGATCCTCAGCATTCATTTAATTATATGTAATTCTTACTTCCTTGATATGCAACATGATTTCGTTATGTATCTGACAGCAGTGTCTGCACGCTGGATGGAACAGCGCGCACGCTGTAGTATGTGTCTTAGCTCTTCACTAAACGCACGAGTCCAGATCTCTCCAAGATATTTGAAACAGTGTTGGAGTGTAAGGATCGTTTTGTGTAATATAAAAATAATTGTGATTTAGGTATAAGTATGTGGCATTAAAGATATGGCTGATGTTCCGTTTGCGAAACGTAAACCCTGAGAAATTTTAAGGCGCAGAGAACGACAGATAGTTTGTAACGTCTACAATTATATAAAGACCAAGAATCAGGAGAAAAGTGCTGCTGTACGTTTTTGAGAAACCCGTGATGATATTATTATTATTTACTCATCTGCATTAATGTGCGTAACAGAACTTTCATGCAGTTAAATTACGTGATTTGTGCCAAATGAGAAGCTTGTAGTTTTGTGTAAAATAAACCGCTAAGGCTCATATTGAAATGGATAATGATTGTTTTGAGAAATGTTTTAAAGAACAGATTGTCGCAAATTTCCCACATCAGTCTGTAGTATTTGCCTTTCATTGTACAACGCACGTTGTGCCACTGATTTTTTTTTTTACTTTCTTTCATCTATCTATACCGAGCTCGATAGCTGCAGTCGCGTAAGTGCGGCCAGTGTCCAGTATTCGGGAGATAGTGGGTTCGAACCCCACTGTCGGCAGCCGTGAAGATGGTGTTCCGTGGTTTCCCATTTTTACACCAGGCAAATGCTGGGACTGTACCTTAATTAAGGTCACGGCCATTTCCTTCCCATCCCTAGCCCTTTCCTGTCCCATCGTCGCCATACGACCTATCTGTGTCGGTGCGACGTAAAGCAACTTGTAAAAATTATATTTCAACTACGCGTGTAATAATATGTGAATTATCATATGATAAGAACAAAATTACTTGTTACTTCCGGGTACTCTCTTCGCCTCTACAGATGAAAGTGACTCACTGGAATCTGTGTAGGTGTCGCTGCGACAGATGATTTGTATCCTGTCACTGACCTAGGCTGACCTTGGAGAATATATTGCCATATTACGTATTAAACTTGATCCGTATCTAACGGATGACTCAGGTTAGCTTTAATGTCATTTCAATTGTTTTGTCATAGCCATACCGTACGTAACTAAAATTCCAATGTAAATAAATAGTAAATTGTCGCAGTATTTATAATCCGTTCTAATCATTGTTATGCAAATCAATTACTATCCTCGGCTCCCCCACTCCTTAGGGGAATAACTCTGTCTTTATCTTTATTAAAAACTGTTCATCCAAATTCTGTTATTCTTACGGGAATTACAGTAAAAGGTTGCAGATTATAATGGCGCGAAGTATCTAAATTCCGTCGGGATGAGGAGCTTACTGATACGCAGTCCGGCAATGGGCTGTACTACTCGTGCGGAGTGCTGTACAATAGCTGCCCTTCTACACTCGCTAGGCTTGGCAACGCTGGTGCCATAAGAGCTACAGTACACTCTTAACTCTGGACGGACAATAGTGTGTGCAATATTTCGCTCCTCTGTAATGATTCTTTTTTTCCATGGCTGAAATGAGTGTTTTTTGTTATCTGCTTTGTAATTACTGTGCAGCATATTGCTCCGCTGTAATAAATATGTGTATCTTTTCTCCACAACTAGGGTTTTGACAATAGTTACAGCCTAAAGCGTACCGATTTTTTATTTTATTTTTTTTATCAACAGTGATTTTGTATCTCACATGTTGGCAGCAATGAGTGCGTCTCGGTGCGTGCCGCGAGAGAGAGCCTTCATGACAGTTGGCGCAAGCTCTGTCGAAACATGGCAGCCGATTTAAAAATAGCAAAAAATAAAAACACATATTTAAGAACTTGAGTACAAATATGAGGTTCAGTAGTGACCAGGGTTCGTAATTTCAATACGTAATATCGCCCAGAAGATGAAAAGAGGACAAAAGGTATGTAAAAGCCACATTCATACCTGCTGCAAGTGTATAATCCGCGTTCCACTTACATTCGCAATTAATACAGTAATTACCTCATTGCCAGATTGTTACTACTCATTGACTTCAGCCACGGTAAGTAAGTCATTTCCAGATGGCAGTTTGCCACCAGTGCTCGACTATTATGGTACATATCAAATTCATTTAACAGTAGTGAATGAAAGATGTAGTTTTGCTTAGTTATTGAGGTTTTAAGGGGAGGAACCACGAGGTTATCTGCCCCGTAGTTATCCTTCCCACTCATAAAAATAACATGAGGTAAATTGTATACACCTAATTGTCGCCATACACATGCACAGGTCTGTATCCACGAACATTAAATACGGTATTCTAAATCAATCGCCATGTGGCATGAACAAGACTTATAACAGTTCTTATGTTAAAGTAGGCCCACTTCATCACTAAATTATGTCATGTCCGTATAGAGTGCTTCAAAGATCACTGCATGGACATGTCATTAATTACCAGTATCATTTTAAAAAATTGAAATACTTCGCAGGAAAGTACGCCAAAAAAACGGAACTAGGCGACATTATCAGTGATGGACAGAAACGCACGTTCTAAACAATTCAAACCACGAATCCCCAATGATAAATAGGAACGATGAAAAGAAAATAACATGAATACGATTACGGACACATAACTAACACTAAGATACGATTTTAAACCACAATATTTAATTAGAGTGATCATAACTTACCTAAACAATGAATTTAGTCAATATCAGTGAGAATCACAAATCATAAAATGGAGGCTTCTTCTTTGTTCTGCTTTACGTGTCGTTGTTGGGCACAGCATTACTCACTACAGCGTCGGTGCTGCCATAGGGCAATAGGAACATAAGCTAAAAGTTGCTATTGGCAACGCAAACTAACACTTGGGGCGCTGCGGTCGGTCTGGATTAGTAGGGAAAAAAATACTCAATAACACGCGTTTGATATGGGACACTTTTTATTTTTCGGTTATAATCAGTAAATGCTGTCCCTAAAATAATGTCAGTGTTATTTTCAATTGTATGTATGTATGTCTGTATAAATGTGCGATACACGTGATCTAATTTGCGTGTTCCATTGGATTTTATGTGTCAATTGCATATTATCAAGCATCGGTTGTCTACTGGCATTTGTTTTTGAGCAGTTCGAGTCATGGCGCTGTTACGTTTAAAAGCTATATTTGACAAAAGTTTGGTGCTTTTCAGTCAGTCAACACGAATGTACCCAAATAGAGCTGGGTTATGCCCTGATCCTGAAATAAATTACATAAGATTAATAAATACACTAGGATGACCAGTTACGATCGTCAAGCGATCATCATCAGATCCATTACACTAAATAATTGTACATATTGTATATATTTTTCACCTGTATTCTCAAACATAGATGTTATAGCCTAAGTGTAATGGATCTGATGATGATCGCTTGACGATCGAAACTTGTCATCCTAGTGTATTTATTAATCTTATGTAATTTATTTCAGGATCAGGGCATAACCCAGCCCTATTTGGGTACATTCGTGTTGACCGACTGAAGAGCACCAAACTTTTGTTTACTTAGGCAACACTGAAAAATGGCTTCAAACCTCACAAAGCTATATTTGAGTTTGCTCACTCTACCATAGACTCTAGAAATTATTTGCTGCTTGGTAGGGCGAAGGGATGAGTTTAACTTGTATTAAAACTCGGGGTAGACAGGAATTGCTTGATTTGGATGGTAGGTATTAACCCTGCGAAATCAAATTAGGCCTATATGACTCGAAGTGGAATGGCTCGGATATCGCAGAGCGAGGTGATGGCGGTTGGTAGGGTTATTGGAAATGAACTAGGGAGCGAGGAAGGATACCTGACTGATGAAGCTTGGCTGTCCTCGGCTGGTGTACGCTTGGCTGTCTTGGTACGGCATGGCTCGGCGAGACTGTGCTTGGCTGTCTACGTGCGGCTTGGCTCGGCGTAAGTGAACAAGCCGTCCTGTCGTCAGTGAATGTAGTGGTGAGTGGTCCAACCCGCTCTTGTTGCCCGTATTTATTTGGTATCGTCACCTTTCGGATATTGCTATTTGCATCTTTGGAAAGTGATGAAAACGTATTTCCGCCGCCCCCTTATACATCGACTTACAGCCATAAACTGAGCAATATACTTTGCTTTTACTCATTTTGCACTCGTATCAACGAGTAAAACTTATAACTTATGTATAAACACGAAGAATTTACCACGATATGCTTACCAATACAAGAAACCATTATACAAACAGTCACCACGTGACAAATGTACCCTACTTGGTAAGTTTCTCGTTTTCACCGTTAGATGTCATATCAGATAGCTGGAGTTTCCAAACATGTGACTTGATTTGGTGGGTTTGCTCTTCTCTCGTTTTTTCATTTATTTTCATAATAATTGAGGCTAAAAGATGACTTATACAATTTCTCCGTTTCGTTGTGCTCTTCGAAATCATCAATTGCGATATCAATGCATTCCTTTCAGAAAAAAGAAAGATTTCCTGACGGAATTTAGTCGATTACTTCGTGTCGCAAAGCCGATTTCGAAGTAATGATCGTATGCGGCTGGCATTGTACAAAGGGGTATTAATTATTAATAACTACTAATGATTTTCTTAAAATATCCAGTACCCTACCTTCTCCCCTGCACTACAAACTAGGCGACTTAGTGAACCCTTTATACTCTGATAGCATAAATGATTCTATGTTTTATTTCTGCAAAATTTAATATTTCTACCAGTATCATGAAAACCAGACAGAAATGGTGAAACTATAAGCATTGGTTGGAGACAGTAAGAATGTACCTGGGTGCAGAGAGACAAGGCTTAATAGCTAGTGGAATTTGTGAAAGGAACCCAGCATAGCGATGAATCAGAACGCAGGTGCTGGCTGGCTTAGAATAGGAAGACGCGAGATGACACATGCGATTGGTATTTTTCTTGTTCTGTTTCGCACCTAGCTAAAAGAAATGCAATAATATGAGAGGCTGATTGATCAACTAGACACTCCTACAGGGCGGGGTGCTGTAAGAAAAATCACGAGGTCTACGTGAGTGCCAACCAATAGAAGAAGAATGCTACTTTAACGCGGGACACCTGACGTCACGCTCAAGAGCTCGGATTACGGCGGGAAAATGGACACAGATTATTCCTACGATCGATTCTCGATTAAATTAGCATGACTTTTACCTGCGCATTTCTACGAGTTTAATGATGTTTATTACAAGCCTGTAAGACAATTATTATGGAAACAATTTTTACCTTTCCCTCTCCATAGGCTCTCAGTGAACGATTCAAATATAAGTGGCGTGAGAAGCCGCGAAGGCTGACTTTTATTTGTGCGTCTGAGGACGTAACGTTGACTTTTATTGTGCGTCTGAGGACGTAACGTTGACTTTTATTTGTGCGTCTGAGGACGTAACGTTGACTTTTATTTTGTGTGTCATGAGGACACAGATTTTATTTAGCAAAATGTATTATAAATTCAGTGTTTGATAGCTAGTCACTGTACTATTTTGTAGGGCCAGTATCTTCGACAATTCGCCAATAGACTGTTTTTGGAGAACTGAGTACCCAAAAATAGATGAATTTAGTAGACAGAAATCGAGTGTGTACTAAGTTGACAAACATTTTTGTATCAGCACGAGAGATGGAAGGGTCGATCATGGAAGCTGTATGGAATCATCATCACTTCGTTGGAATGTTTGCTATGAGCTAAAAGCATTTAAGTAGGGAGATGGCTGCCGATGTCCGATGACGCTGAGTTTTCTGAAGGCTGAGTACAAAAATAATATTTTATTATTGACAAGTCAATTTATGGTATATGGGACCAATTTGTGTAAATATTTGTTTGTGTGTTATTAACGTAGTGTTTATTTTATATGTCTGACATACTGTAGTTGCTTGGAAAACAGCTAGTACTAATTTGTAGATATTTTTATTGTTGTAATGTACGTAACTATGTGCACTGCCGATTGCGCATATGTTAACGTAACGCCGCTAAGTAGCGTTGATCGGAGTTTGTAGTGCGACACAAGTAGAAGTGAATTAACATAATATAAAATAGACTGGGGGTGATTTTGATCTTTGTGTAGAGTTTACGATTGATCAGATTCATTGTTGTCAATTGCCATTGTTGCAATATAGTTTTGGTGCGAGTAGCAATCAGCTAACTCGAGGTTTTAAGCTTGAAAATAAAGTTTGGAGCGTCTTGTACGCGAACGTAGGAAAATCTGGATCAAACCGACCTCCTAGATGTGATTTGTTGGTCAGTCCAAGATATAGTGTCATGTGTGTTTTATACTGGTATTGTCTGCGGGAAATTCAGCATGGCGTCTGATTTCTATCTTGCCGCAATAAGCCAGATTCATTCATTTTTGCGACCTCACGAGGCGTATATATGGATATGATGTCCTTGCCATTTATGAGTAAATGGGTGAGATTTGTTGCTGTTGATTCTACGAGGTTAACGAGGCCAATGGGTCAAATCGTTATTTTTAGTCACGCTTGAGAACTGGCAGGTGATAGTAGTGTGGAGTGGTGTGAGTAACCTCATCTTGAGGCGGGTTGATCAGATAAGACGGCCGATGGTCATTAGCAGGGGGCAGAGCTCCCTGGCCTGTTCATTTTTTAACATTTTGTATTCAGAAAGGAAATGATCAATTGTAAATAACATTTATGAGTAAATGGGGTGTTGTCTACATCGTACAATAATCTCCGAAGCGTTAGCTTGTCGTGCATTTTTATTCATGTAAGGTCGTCTCAGCCGGCGAGGCTTTTGTTGTTGTTGGTTTTTATTTCATATTTATGTTTCTTATCAGTGACCCGTGCAGTCACGTGCGATGCTGTCCTTTCCTTGTTTGTTATGTTGAGCAGTTTGCCTTGCAGGCAGCTCATTTTTCAGATGCGTCATCGCACTGAGGGGGAGAATCTGGGAGATTCTTGTAACTATTAGACATTTAAATTTTTGTGTGTGTCAGAATTAATTTAATTGTTTTTCTTAGAGTGTAGTGTCCTATACCCTTAAATGTTGACTTGCGAGATGGAGGTTCGTGAGCACCGTGGCTGTTACCCACTGTAAACGAACACTCATCCAAGTACTCATTCCTTTAGTTAGTCAGAACGCACACATACAATTTCTGGTACGAGCCGGTGGATTAAGTATCCACAGTTTTCATTATGAGGAGTGGGTCTGAGTAACCCCTTATTTTATTATGTTATTATTGTTATGTCAGGGAGGAGTTTGTTGTGTTATATTTTCTTTGGTTATGCTTAAATTCAGTAATTAAATTTGTTTACTTTACATCTTCGTTCTTACTTAGTTTGGTGTTTTTATCATATGACCCTTCATCCAGTAGAGCTGCTGTTTTGGCGAACATATTATAGCACCCGATGAACTGAGCACGACCCCGAAGAACAGATTATTGCAGATAAACACGGCGATACTTAAGGGCTCATAGGATACAAACTGGCGCGGCCAACGATGGGGCTGTTTTTCGGTGTTCTAATGGCAAAATTGCACATGTTGGTGTAAGCGCAGTATTGGATACAAACTGGCACGTCACGTGGTGCATTTTTGTTGCTGGTTCGCTGCTAGAACACGTTAGATGGCGTATTTGAGTAAAACTTACATGCCACAAGTGGAGGCAGAGATGACAGTGTTTAAATCACCGGAAAGTGATATTTTTATGTAAAGTAAATGAGGCGAAGAGGATGCCGCCAACTGTGTGAATTATAAATTAAAATCAGGAGTTTTCAATTTAAAATACGGGTCACGTTTTTGTCTATTGAATTAAGTATTAAAGTAAAGTACGTGATACCGGGTGCCCAATGATTAAAGTTAAAACTAGATTTGTTGTGAAAAGTCAAACTCCATGAATGTAATAGGAAGGCCTGTGGCTTTGAAAGACAATTAATATTTGGTTAATGTGTCTGTTGTTAATATCAGATCAGGATGACGATTTAATGACTGAAGATGTGTATGGGTTAAATTAAATTGAATAAAATTAGAACTACTCGATGATGCAAGGTACTAGTGGTATTAAATATAAAAGTAAATGAACTGAGTAGGGTAAAGTGAATTAAATGTGTATTAAGAATGTATGTGTGTGTCAAAGGGCATTGCTTCAGGCCATTTCCCTAATTTCTCATATAAAGTGTATAAGATGGCAATGATAGAGCAAATACAGGCGATTATTGAAAGTGCCGCGAAGAGGACACAGGAGTTAATAAACAATAGTATGTCAGAACAAAGTGAGAAGTTAGACAACAGTATGTTAGAACAATGTGAAAAGTTAGACACTAAAATGTCAGAACAGAATGAGTCAATTCGGACACAATTAAACGACAGTATGGTAGAACAAAATGGATATAGTGCAGAGCAAGCGAAGTTATTAAAAGGTGAAATCAATGACACTATCAATTCTCAATTAGAAGCACAGAATGTTAAAAACGCGAACCAATTAGCTTCGTTAACTGCGGAAATGAAAGAACACACAAATAAACAAATGGTATTACTGGCCCTAGGCGTTGGTAAAAACAACGAGAAACAATTAGATCAAATTAAGAAAATGGAAGACATTTTTAATCAAAAGCTTAGCATTCTTGATGAAACGGTTTTAGCTAAGTAAGCGCACATAGAATTGGCTTGTACTATGAATAACAGCGAGGTAAAAGCAGCTCAGGATAAGATGGAAGGGCGATTCAGTGAA
Source organism: Meconema thalassinum (assembly GCA_946902985.2). Lineage (NCBI taxonomy): Eukaryota > Metazoa > Arthropoda > Insecta > Orthoptera > Tettigoniidae > Meconema > Meconema thalassinum. The sequence continues at coordinate 42,692,871 of OX336388.2, read as the reverse complement.
ATGGAGAAAAGCGGCAAGGTTATTCAGAAACAATTATCAGCGGTAGATGAAAATATATCTGGCATAATTAAAGACATGGATCGACTTGGAATAAAATCAGCGGAGCAATGGAAAAACCTAGAACCGGATCAAGATCAGTTAAAGATTACTATTGATGAAAATAATGTGCGGTTGGAAGATAGGCTGAATCAGATAGAAAGCAATCAGGAAGACACTAAACTTCAGATTGAGGGGAAAATAGTCATAATTAAAGAGGAAATCAGGAAAGATTGGCGAAAAATGAGTAGTGATTCTAAGGAAGAGAGATTAACCATCATTAAGACAGTAGGCGAAAATCACACTCGTATTCAAGCATTAGAACAAGAAATTAAGAGTAAATTAAAATAGCAGACAGACAGGATCATTAAAGCTGAACTAAGATCGATGGGACAAACCACATTATTTAACACGGGAGTAACCAAAGATAAGGAGAATGACTCAGTTAGCCCGGAGGCAACGAGTACAGCAGGAAGTCAAGCTCAAACAGAGAGCCCATTAACTACGAACACGGACGGGTTTCGCAATAATGTCGAAGGAAGTTCAACTCCACACGAAGGTCAGCAGCACACGCAGCTTATTCAAGTAATTCGCTCGAACGAATATAAACCTCAAAAGTACACAGAAAATTCAGGGGTGACACCTAAGCCTTTATTAAAGAAGTCGAGGACTTTTATAATGACACTGGCGTACCCGAAGCACGTAGATTAAGAATGATGGAGAGATTTCTTTCAGGAAATATTCTTACATGGTTTTTGAGCTTTAAATACACTTTTTGAACTATAGAGGATTTTAAGCATGCGTTTCTTCGCAAATATTGGTCCCCGGCATTGCAACAGAGTTTAAGGATGGAGCTCTACTCTAGGAAGTACCAAACTACCCTGCAGACGAAGTACTCAGATTTCTTTAATATGCAGATGCTTAAATTTCGAGATCTTGACCACCCTTTAAATGAGGCGGACCTGGTGATGACAATAGCACGGCAATTACCGGTAAATATACAGCAGGTATTAGTAGTGGCAAATGTAAATTCGGCTTTACATGCTGAACAAGTATTACGCCAAATAGATGAGACTACATCTCATAGTCATCACAGAGGAGGAAGACAACTGGAGTTAGTCAACACAACCGAGGTTATAAAACCTACACAAGCAAATACTAGATCACAGGGTACAAATACGAGGACGTCAACACCTAGGCGAAATCAGGAAGAGATATAAAATAGACCGTACCAGCGAAATGAAAATAATTACAACAATAGGTCATATCAAGGCAACAATAGATACCAACAGAGGGGATTCCAACAATGGCGCAACAATCGAAGAAATGAGGGGCCTTATGGAAGATACGGTGATTACAATGGAAATCAAAGATGGAGAGATAGGAGAGACCAAAATCAAGGAGAGTCGCAAAATTACCGTATCGACTGGAATGATAGGCATGCTCAATCGCAATGTTATCTGGAGGCGTTACACGCTAACGAAGGTGTAGAGCGAGAACGATGGGAAAAAGCCATTGACATCATGAAAAATCCGGATACACACACCGAGGAAGCTAGAAGTCTACTGAGACAAGAGGAAGGTCAGGGGCGTGCGCGACAAAAGGATGATGGAAGTCGCAGTGGAGCTAAAAATAATAATTAAATGTTGATAAAGAAGACTGCCTCAGAATGCAACAGCCGGAATGTGAAGAGGAATGGATAGTAGCTTACATCCAGGAGCGGATTGCCTTGCCAGAAGATTGCCTGGAGGAGACAGTGAAACCACGGAACGATGAAATTAAACAATTACCCATTATTTACGCAAGAATTGGTGGAATTAAAATAAGATGTTTATTGGACACAGGGTCGCAGATCAGTCTTGTATCGGAGGCTTTGGTTCGAGAGCTGGGACGGAGTCAGAATATTCCTGTGATTCCCGTACCACAACTCAAAGTGAGGGGCGTTATTCCTGAACGCACCGTCACTTGTAAACGTCAGGCATACTTAGAGCTGGACATATTAGAACACACTTTTGGGCAAACGTTTATTATCATGGCAAAGATGAATTTCAACATTATTCTTGGTGCAAATTTTATTTGTGACTATCAAGCTGTGATAGATTTGCACAAGTACACTGTCAGTTTCAAAGAGTTTGATCAATTGAAGAACGTGGGATTGCATATGGATAAAATCACTACCGGAAGGAACGTGAATTCATGGGCATTGGAAGCAATACTGGAAGTGACGGAAGAGGAGGTACGAAAGGCGGAAGATGACATCATAGAAGGTGCTGTTGTGGAACTTGATGAGGAGAATGAATCTCAGGAGATATGGTCTTTATTAACAGAAGGAGATGACAGCGATGCACAATTTGAAGAGCTACTACAGGAGCGGCTCAAAGACATTCAACTTGGGGGTGAACACAGAAATCAATTGGAAGAAATTTTAAGGAAGCACAAAGCAGTATTCGATACAATACCAGGGAAAATAGTAAATTTTAAATATTCAATGCAAGTCGAGGATTGGTCACCATTCAGAAGTAAACTGTATCCCATTCCCGAAAAATATCGAGGGCAAGTAAAAATTATTATAGATGAGATGTTACAAGCTGGAGTGATAAGGAAGACACCGACACCTTATTTAAATGCGATTTTGGCAGTCACAAAACCAAATGGATCTATTAGACTTTGTTTAGATGCCAGAAATCTCAACATGAGACTTATTTTTCCTGAGTATGACAGAGCGCCAATCATCAGAGACGTATTAAAAGGCTTTAAGAACAAGAGTATATATACATCCGTCGATCTGACTTGTTCGTTTCACCATATCGAATTGGATGAGAAGTCACAGCTTCTCACTGGCTTCTTATTCGATAATCAAACATATTGCTTCGTCCGCATGCCTTTTGGAGTCAAAACAGCGGGCTGCGCATTAATTCGAGCCCTGGATAGAAATCTAACCGAGGAGGTTAAGGAGATGACGGTGCGCTACATTGATGACATTCTGCTGGCATCCGACAACATTGAAATTCACATGCAAAACTTAGATAAATTATTAGGCAACCTTAGAACTTCAAATTTCAAAGTAAACCTGAAGAAATCGCATTTCTTCAAGAGCGAGATATTGCATTTGGGTCACATAATTGACAAGGAGGGAGTGAAGCCAAACCCGGCTAAGATCGAGGCGATAAAGAATTTCCCTACACCTACGAGAGTCAAGCACATTCGAGCTTTCTTAGGCGTAACGGGATTCTTTAAAGATAACTGTCCAGGTTATACCGAGACTGTAGCACCTATGCAAGAAATGCTCAAAAAGAGTAATAAATGGTTATGGAATGCTGACTGTGAGAAGTCATTCCAAGCAACCAAACTACTGCTGGAAAACTGCATTAAATTAGGATATCCAGATTTCAAACACAAATTTATAATCCAAGCTGATGCTTCACTAATTGGTATAGGTGCAATGCTCTACCAAGAGGATCCAGCTAACCTGCAACAACGATCATATTTGGCATTTGTAAGCCGTAGATTGCGTAAGCACGAGCGCAATTATACTGTAACGGAATTGGAATTGTTGGCAATACTTCATGCGTTCCAACAATGGAAAAAGATAGTGTATAGGTACCCCATTGTTATCAGGACAGATCATTAGGCATTAACATTCTTGTTTAAGACGTCGATGGCTATCGAACGTGTGACACGTTGGTCCATCTATATTCAGCAGTTTAATATTGAAATTGAACATTGCCCAGGGAAGATGAATGTAATCCCGGATGCACTCAGCAGGAAGCCAGAGCCTGACAATGAAGAAACAGCCATGGTGCAACACCTAGAGTTAACACCGAAGGACCGTGATTTCTTGGAGGAGTTACGTGAGATCCAACGAGAGCAAGAAGCAGAACCATGGATGATGCAAATGATTCAATACTTTAGAAGACAGCTACCTACAGGAACACCTGCTTTTCGAGAAGCGAGAGCCAAAGAAGGAAGATATGTTTACCTCAACAATTTGCTGCACAAATGGATAGATAATGACCACACCAAACTACGTATATTAGTATCTGCATCTTTACAGCGAGGGCTGACCTGGCATACTCATGAAAGTTACGGACACGTGGGAATAGACAAATGCGAGTCGACCATAGGAGAGACATTTACATGGTCACGTATGAGGACAACAATATGTGACGTTATTACGACTTGTGATCCTTGTCAGAGGACAAAGCCAAATAACCATTTAATGTGGCAGTATCCTAAACCACTGTTACCTCAGAAACCATGTGAGCTGGTGGCGATCGATTGTTTCGGTCCGATCCCGAAAGGAAGACGAGGATGCCGCCATTTATTAGTTTGTTTGGATGTATTCTCCAAATTTGTAGTACTGTGTCCCATCCAGAAAACAACGTCTAAGCAGGTACTCAGCCGCTTACGCAATAGAGTCATTCCAACCCTTGGAAAACCTGAATTAATTTTATCGGACCATGGTAGCTATTTTACGAGCGCCGAATTCAAGAAAGGTATGGAGGACATGGGTGTAAAACACATCTTAAGTAGTAACCGCAACACTCAAGGAAATCCTAGCGGGCGCGCAATCAAATGCGTAACATCTTACTTGAGAATCTTCATTCCCAATGAACATCACAAGTGGGTAGACACAATTAAGGATGTAGAAACATGCATGAATTCTACAAGGCATGAGTCTACAGGACAGATTCCTATGGTTTTATACAAGAACGAATATCCAGAGAGATCGTGAAAAATATCATCAACTGCCCACAAGATCCTATGATAGCACATGACTTAAGAATAGAGAGAACGAGAGTACATATGAGAAAACAGGCAGATCGCAGGTTGCGGCGAGTAAGAAACAAGAGGTTTCACCGGGAACTTGAATTAAATGACCTTGTTTTGGTACGTCGCCCGGCAACATATGATCCAGAGAAGAAGATCTTCAGTAAATTTTGTGAAAAGTTTGTGGGACCCTATTCTATAGTGAAAAATCTGGGAAATAATGCGTACAGAGTAAAGGAACTAAGTACAGGAACAATGTCTGTCTACAACAGCGCCAACTTAAAACTTTATGGAACAAGCGAACCTTGGGAGCGCCGAAATAATGATACAGTTTGAGTATATGGACGTCCTATGACATCCGAGTGTACGGGGGTCACTTCTATACGTACGAAGAAGGAGGAAGTGCGAGCCGTGTTGACAAACTTTAACGAGCAGAGCAGCAGTGATGACACACAGCGAGCGAGAGGAAGATATAAGACAAGCGAAGAAATTGCCTCAGTCATCCGCACGGCAAGCACTCAGACTGATATGTTGTAATACAAGCAGGAAGTAAAACGAGTATGAATGGCACTCAAGACAGGAGCGGCTAGGCAAGGCAGTAGAAAGGGGTTGAGTTTCTGAAATGAACAAATTGGCGTACGGAATTTGTATAAAAACATCGACTCTATGCTAGGTTCGATTCTTTGAAAGTGGAGGAGTCGTGAACCCTTTATACTCTGATAGTATAAATGATTCTATGTTTTATTTCAGCAATATTTAATATTTCTACCAGTATAATGAAAACCAGACAGAAATGGTGAAGCTATAAGCATTGGTTGGAGACAGTAAGAATATACCTGGGTGCAGAGAGACAAAGCTTAATCGCTAGTGGAATTTGTGAAAGGAACCCAGCATAGCGATGAATCAGAACGCAGGTGCTGGCTGGCTTAGAATAGGAAGACGCGAGATGACACATGCGTTTGGTATTTTTCTTGTTCTGTTTCGCGCCTAGCTAAAAGAAATGCAATAATATGAGAGGCTGATTGATCAACTAGACACTCCTACAGGGCGGAGTGCTGTAAGAAAAATCACGAGGTCTACGTGAGTGCCAACCAATAGGAGAAGAATGCTACTTTAACACGGGACACCTGACGTCACGCTCAAGAGCTCGGATTACGGCGGGAAAATGGACACAGATTATCCCTACGATCGATTCTCGATTAAATTAGCATGACTTTTACCTGCGCATTTCTACGAGTTTAATGATGTTTATTACAAGCCTGTAAGACAATTATTATGGAAACAATTTTTACCTTTCCCTCTCCATAGGCTCTCAGTGAACGATTCATATATAAGTGGCGTGAGAAGACACGAAGACTGACTTTTATTTGTGCGTTTGAGGACGTAACGTTGACATTTATTGTGCGTCTGAGGACGTAACGTTGACTTTTATTTGTGCGTCTGAGGACGTAACGTTGACTTTTATTTTGTGTGTCATGAGGACACAGATTTTATGTAGCAAAATGTATTATAAATTCAGTGTTTGAGAGCTAGTCACTGTACTATTTTGTAGGGCCAGTAGCTTCGACAATTCGCCAATAGACTGTTTTTGGAGAACTGAGTACCCAAAAAAGGTGAATTTAGTACACAGAAATCGAGTGTGTATTAATTTGACAAACATTTTTGTATCAACACGAGAGATGGCAGCGTCGATCATGGAAGCTGTATGGAATCATCATCACTTCGTTGAAATGGTTGCTATGAGCTAAAAGCATTTAAGTAGGGAGATGGCTGCCAATGTCCGATGACGCTGAGTTTGCTGAAGGCTGAGTACAAAAATAATATTTTATTAATGACAAGTCAATTTATGGTATATGGGACCAATTTGTGTAAATAATTGTTTGTGTGTTATTAACGTAGTGTTTATTTTATATGTCTGACACACTGAAGTTGCTTGGAAAACAGCTAGTACTAATTTGTAGATATTTTTATTGTTGTAGTGTACGTAACTATGTGCACTGCCGATTGCGCATATGTTAACGTAACGCCGCTAAGTAGCGTTGATCGGAGTTTGTAGTGCGACACAAGTAGAAGTGAATTAACATAATATAAAATAGACTGGGGGTGATTTTGATCTTTGTGTAGAGTTTACGATTGATCAGATTCATTGTTGTCAATTGCCATTGTTGCAATATAGTTTTGGTGCGAGTAGCAATCAGCTAACTCGAGGTTTTAAGCTTGAAAATAAAGTTTGGAGCGTCTTGTACGCGAACGTAGGAAAATCTGGATCAAACCGACCTCCTAGATGTGATTTGTTAGTCAGTCCAAGATATAGTGTCATATGTGTTTTATACTGGTATTTTCTGCGGGAAATTCAGCATGGCGTCTGATTTCTATCTTGCCGCAATAAGCCAGATTCATTCATTTTTGCGACCTCACGAGGCGTATATATGGATATGATGTTCTTGCCATTTATGAGTAAATGGGTGAGATTTGTTGCTGTTGATTCTACGAGGTTAACGAGGCCAATGGGTCAAATCGTTATTTTTAGTCACGCTTGAGAACTGACAGGTGATAGTAGTGTGGAGTGGTGTGAGTAACCGCATCATGAGGCGGGTTGATCAGATAAGACGGCCGATGGTCATTAGCAGGGGGCAGAGCTCGCTGGCCTGTTCATTTTTTAACATTTTGTATTCAGAAAGGAAATGATCAATTGTAAATAACATTTATGAGTAAATGGGGTGTTGTCTACATCGTACTATAATCTCCGAAGCGTTAGCTTGTCGTGCATTTTTATTCATGTAAGGTCGTCTCAGCCGGCGAGGCTTTGGTTGTTGTTGGTTTTTATTTCATATTTATGTTTCTTATCAGTGACCCGTGCAGTCACGTGCGATGCTGTCCTTTCCTTGTTTGTTGTGTTGAGCAGTTGGCCTTGCAGGCAGCTCATTTTTCAGATGCGTCATCGCACTGAGGGGAGAATCTGGGAGATTCTTGTAACTATTAAACATTTAAATTTGTGTGTGTGTCAGAATTAATTTAGTTGTTTTTCTTAGAGTGTAGTGTCCTATACCCATAAATGTTGACTTGCGAGATGGAGGTTCGTGAGCACCGTGGCTGTTACCCACTGTAAACGAACACTCATCCAAGTACTCATTCCTTTAGTTAGTCAGAACGCACACATACAATTTCTGGTACGAGCCGGTGGATCAGGTATCCACGGTTTTCATTATGAGGAGTGCGTCTGAGTAACCCCTCATTTTATTATGTCATTTTTGTTATGTCAGGGAGGAGTTTGTTGTGTTATATTTTCTTTGGTTATGCTTAAATTCAGTCATTAAATTTGTTTACTTTACATCTTCTTCATTCTTATTTAGTTTAGTGTTTTTATCATATGACCCTTCATCCAGTAGAGCTGCTGTTTTGGCGAACATATTATAGCACCCGATGAACTGAGCACGACCCCGAAGAACAGATTCTTGCAGATATACACGGCGATACTGAAGGGCTCATTAGCAAGGTCAATTTGACAGCTCTTCCAACACCACCTAGAGAGAAAGCCTTGCAATACGATTTATGAAGTCATAGCCTTCCGGCCGTCAGCGAGCGCCCTACCCAGCGCTGCTGCTATGAACAAGCTGTGAGGAAACGCAACTGAGTGTTTATGTATCAAATTACGTTCTACAGACGCGAATGAATGAATAAATAAATAAATAAATAACGCCTATGCATAAATGAAACATATGGTCAGAAGTTGATGCGATCGATACATTACACTAGCTAATAAATCGACGTTTTCGATCATAATCGATAACTATGCATTTCTAACCTTGCGAGTGCGAACTAGACCGAAAACACTGTTGTCTCAATAAATGCGATATATATAAGAATTCACTAGAAAACTTGAAAAATATTCACCCTATTTTAACGAGAGATGTCGACTACACAATGAGAAGAAAAGACACAACAACAAATAACCAATTAATCTGTATCAGTTAAAACAGAAATTAATATTTACAGTATAGTTAATCATATCTGTCCAAAGGTCCAGGTTTGATACCCATCTCTGCCGAAAAATATAATTCTAGTTAGTTATTGTAGATTATTGTTGTTTTAAGGGACGCAATTACGAGGTCATCTGCCCCTAAAAATATAATTCTGATTTGAGTATGAAACGAAATTCACTCAGCCTAATGAGTTAAAACTGAACTGAGAAGAAGTGGGTTCGATTTCTCCTTTCTGCTCCAGGTAAATGCTGGGATTGTTCCTAGCAGAAGACCATGGTCACCTCCTTTCCAAGGGCAGATGACCTCGTAGTTTCTCCCCTTAAAACTACAATACCTAACCTTCCCAATTCAAGCATCACAATACACACTTACAAATTCTACCCATATCCAAGTACACATGGCTGATGACAGTGATGTCCTAACCCACTCACAAAACAACAACTACAACTAGCCACAGAAAGTTTTCATCCGTGATAAGAAAACAGGCTAGTAATGGCATGCCTATGACAGAAAAGTTTACCTACTGAAATGGAACAGAGCAGCAGTCATGAGACCATTTACAAAAGAGGAAACTTGTTGTTGATGATTCATATAGGGACATGATGATGTGGCAATCATTTAGAAACAAACACTTGATATAGAGTAACCCTACAGAAGTTTTCATATTGCAATATTTACAATATCAGGCATGGCATAACCGACAATACATAAAACATGCTAATTCCCAGTTTGTTCTTAACAGAATACAGAGAGTCGTCTGCAAAAACATGTTGTTCTCATATTTTCTATGTTACAAAAACTGTGCTGTTTCGTAAAAAAAAAAGATGACCATATCTATCCTTCACTAATTAACAAATCACTGTTTTTAATGTCCAATTGAACGTTATGCCCAAGCTTCTCTCTGTTTATGAAAATTATATCAATAAGAAGAAAACTAACATATATTGCACAATTCCTTCCAATTTTCTATTGACAAGTGATATTTCGCCTTATTTGTTCCCAAAATGTAAGTCATAACAAGAGAATGAGGTCGAGTGCACCATGTCACTCGACCGATTTCGAAGAAATACGCAGGTCGGCGTTTTAAATAGAATGTTTACTTTTTTCCAGACCTGTGATGTAAATAATAAACTGTCTAACCAACCTAGCCCTAATACTTATGAGTTTTTATTTAGATGTATGTTTGTTTAAGTGGGGATATTTACTTACTTGGCGCTACAGCCCATGGCCTCCTGGACTCGTCTCGGATCACAGACTTGGTTCTCCATCTTCTTACTCCCATTCTCCTCTACGTCAACCATCTTATCCTTGGTCTACCCCTCATACGACGCCCTCCAGGTTTACCTTCAAAGACTTCTTTGCCATCCGGTTCTCTATATAACAAAAGAGAAGCAGTTCCGCCTAGTCAATACATTTATTTACAACAAGTTATAAACTTGTTATTATATGGTACATATTTCGGGGCCTCTAGTAGGCTACTGGTCCCTTCTTCAGCCATAAATAAAGATGCAACTTCCAGCATAATTAAAGATATCATAAAAATACATAAAATGATGAGTGAATGGATGAAATGAGGTGAAAAAGAACCATTTCATCCATTCACTCATCATTTTATGATTTTTTTTAGATATCTTTAATTATGCTGGATTTTGCATCTTAATTTAAGGCTGAAGAAGGGAACAGTACTAGATGCCCCGAAACATGTACCATATAATAACAAGTTTATAGTTTGTTGTAAATAAATGTATTGACTAGGCGGAACAGTTTCTCCTCTGTTATATAGTGAATCTGTCAATACGGAAAATGAACTTCTTCCAGAGCACAATCCGGTTCTCTGTCATTCTTTCAACATGCCCTAACCATCTCAGTCTATTGCTTTTCATTTCGGCTACTAAATCTGGTTTTCCATATTATTCTCTGATCTCCAGTGTTTCTGATTCACCAAAATCCACTATCATTCACTTGCCCATATATTTTCCTGAGTATCTTCCTACCCCATCTTCGTAATAACTCCCCATCCCCTTGCGTCATACTCCATGTCTCTGAACCATAGGTCACCACCGGTCTCACTACTGTGCGATAGATAATCAATTTCAGATTCCTACTTAGGCTTCTCGTCTGGAATATCTTGCCTAACGTATAGTAACTTATGTTACCAGCTGCAATCCTGGTCTATATTTCTTCTCTTATGTTGTTATTTTCTGTTACTATTGACCCAAAATACTTGAATTCCTTGCATCGCTCATATTCATTGCTATTAAAATGCACTTTTGTCGTTTCACTGTATTTTCTCCTGGATGCCAGCATGTACGTGGTCTTTGACCGGTTTATCTTTCGCCCCATCTCAGCGCCATACGTTTCCAACTTTACCAGTTTTCCTTCAAGATCCCGCTTCCTCCTAGCCAATATGTCAATATCATCTCGATATGCGAGATCTTCTGTCACTCGGTTCAATAATGTTCCTCCTGGGTTGCAATCTTGTGTCATTCGCATGACTTTCTCTAAAGCAATATTGAATAGGAGTGTAGAGATTACATTACCCTGACGTAATCCCTGGTTACCTCCAAGGTCTTTGATAATTTGCCTTCCACCTTCACTTTAGAGGGGAAATTTGCCTTCTTATATTCAATAACTGGCATTGTTGTTAATGTTGTTGCTTTATTTGTGAACTGCTTTACCCTTCAACCCTTATACTTGACTGTGAGTAAAATTTATCTAATAACCTGTGTGGTGTCAGTGTGTATAAGTTATGTTAGTTTAGAATACCAGTACCGTAGTATTGAGATGAGTGCCCTGGTACATAACACATGGTACCAACGTGACATACCCCTCAAGGTAGTGCTGTCAGAGACAGGTAACCAGTCCTCAGCGTGGAGCGTACGGTAAATTGAGATACTCAGTTACACAGATGGGCTTAATGTCAAAATAATACATTATGTCCTTTCTTACAATGCATGGATTTACGTCCATTTTCAGCCAAAATGCAAATCTATGGTGTTCAGGTCTTCCAGATTGTTGATAGGAGCCTGGAAAAGAAAAGTGATGGCGGCTGAACGAAAATGTAAAATCTCGTTTTTATTTCTTGTGTCCTATTCATGCGATTAAGTTCGAATATAAGACATACACACATACTTCATGTAATAGTACACAACTCTAACGCCTATATATAAAAATCCAACATGGCAACCATCCGAAATATTTAGACGGTTCTCAATATCTACGAATCTATTACAGCAATCAAACTGAAATTTGGTATAATGATAGAGGCAATTGACACAAGTAGGATATATGAAAATAGGCTATATAGTTAGTTCTTCACGGAACTACCTGTTTTATGGTGGTACAGTATTCATTTGGCACTAAGGGGGAAAGTACAGAGCTATCCATATAAACCTGAACCATGAAGATGGTAGAAAGGGAAATTCGTTTTAATGATCTCGGTGGCTGTGGGAGAATCAGAACCACTGCACATGCGCTCCTCTGTCCAGCATTTATGAAGCAGCTGGATGACGTCGAACTCATAGAAGGTTATTTTCAACAAGATGGAGCAACGTGTCCATGTAACTTGTAACCAGTTTCTTTGGTGACCGAATTGTTGTGGCCGGACGTTTTCATATGTTTTTTTTTATAGACGCTGAACTTTTTGAGCCCATTAGACACGAAATAAACAACATTAATTGAACCTTCATCCATTTCATTTCTCATTAACTCCTCTTGTGAGGTCGGTGGATAATTGTTCTGGATGTTGCACTATTTCCATTAAAGGGGGGGGGGGGGGTAAAAGACTGCTTGATATCGGAGAAACTGTATTCAATTGTGCAGTAAAACGGATGTACCTCATGCAGCACGAATGCCGCAGTTCAGAGAACATCACATTGACATCGGATTAAAAGGAATATGAGTTAGTCTACATGCAAACCTTCACGAGAACAAAACACATTCTGTGCCCGTTTAGACCAAAGTCCAACGACCACATATGCATTTCACCAAAAATCAGTCAGCACGAGAATCTAAACATCTCAGGGCGCCATATGGGTTCAAGTTACAACAATAAACAAGATCTAAAAAATGCTTTACTGATTTTCGGCTCGATGCAACAATAAGGTTAGAAGGGAGACTTTGAAAATATCACAATTCCTAAAATAATCTCATTTATTCATAATTTAAAAATTCACTCTAAAATAATGCCATAAAAGCATTGATAATGCATGAAATATTCACACATTTTATGTACATAAACACAGAATCATCAGCACATGAACACTATTTAATCTGAACAAAAGCCATAATAGCAGTCCTGTTGGCTTGTCCAAATTATTTTTATATACAATGGTAGGATATTCAGGGCAAATTAAATCGTCAAGCCTGAATCCTATATGACTAGTATTCAGTTTGTTGAAAGAAAATTAATATTTAACTGAATCACTTGTTGTCAAAATCACTTTGTTTATGAGTTCATTTCTTTAAACGAAAAACTATCACTTTCCAGGAATCATCATTCAAAATTGGTACATCAAATATCATGGAAATGGGTTGAACACAAAAAATATCGATTTCTAGGACATCTGAGCATCATTAAATAACCATATTTGAACACTATGAGCATGGATTCGAAGAACTTCGATGGTGAGCAGAAAATTTATTACATCATCTGTTCTCGATTCGAAAATAACAATAATTATGAGTGCATGACTCAACTGTAAAATTCATGGTTCAAAAATATTATCCAAAACATTACTTTAAATGTTAACTAAATCATCCAAACATTAAGTTTTGAAATTATCGAAAATATCATTCTGAAAATTGTCATCATTATAGCAACAAACACTATTTCCAAAATTATTTTCTTCAGCAGAACATGAAAATATTAATTTTCACAAAATTTTATATTTTATAATATTTATAACGTCAATAGGATCACAAATGTCCTTAAAATGGTAGTGGCAGTTCATTAAATTACAATATAATTTCTAGCACCGGCCCATTCTATTAATGTGTCAATAATCACCTGATCACATTTTGTATTTACACAAACGGTAAGGTATCGTTGAAATTAAAGGTTAATCTACAATAAACTCGGGTTGACAAGTACTGGGAAGTTATCTGTCGAACACGAGAATCAACTGTGAAACATAACTGTGATGGTTGCATTCAGTGGCGGATCCAGGTCTTCGGGGCCCTGGGCGATATGATAAGGTGGGGCCCACAACAATAGGAAATAAGAAAATATCAAAGGGAAAATAGTTTTCTATTAATAATAAAATAAAGAATAGTTACAATATTTTGAACACAGAAACCTTTAAGTCCCCTTGAAGAAGATTATGTAAACTATGAAATATTAAAATATTACTTTGCGACTTTTTTCCCGGCTGATTTCACTGAAATCTAAACTTGCTAAACGGTCACGAGAGGTCATAGCTGCACTGAAAAAGTAATATGAATTATAAATTAGTTTGAAAAGTATAATTAATTAATCAATTCAATTTAAAACAATCCATGACGCGGGGCCCCCAGGACCGCGGGGGTCGCCCTTCTCGCCCTGCCCTAGATCCGCCCCTGGTTGCATGAAATAACCATTGGTTATCAAACTCGACGAAAGTGTAGTTCAAAATAATATTTTTAACTTCCATGTTTTTCCAACATATTTTTATAAAAGTCATCTAACCTTCACAATAGTTGATGCTTCACGTAACGACGATTTCATTCCTGCGACTCAATTGCACAATTTGAATGACAAAATTCAACTATTTCCACACACAACATTTCTCCTCATATTATTATGATAATCAAGCCCTTGCCTGTTATCCAAAAGGAAGACTAGGAAGCTAGTAAGCTCCTCAAATGAGTTTAATACAAATTTTCACCATCACATTAAATCTTAGTAATTTTATATCGTGTCTACTCATGGTCAAACGTTTCTTCGAATGACGTTACCCAAATAATTTACTATTTATATCAACTCTAGCAAAACCTAATTTATACATTCATTTTACTTCCCATTTTGATAACCTTCCGCGTCTACATGATTTGACGGTATAACGCAATTATTAAATGCTTCCAATATTGTTCTGATATGAGAATGTGGGCGTGCGTCTAACCACTAACCTTCGGAAAACTGATGCAAAGTAGTTAACTGATTCGGATATCCAGCTGATAAATCCACATTACATGACATGATTATTATAAGTTACCAAATTATTATTATTATTTCAGAAAATTCAAATAATAATTTTTATTATTATTAAATCATTATTGAGCCTCCGTGGCTTAGGCGGCAGCACGCCGGTCTCTCACCGCTGGGTCCGTGGTTCAAATCCCGGTCACTCCATGTGAGATCTGTGCTGGACAAAACGGAGGCAGACAGGTTTTTCTCCGGGTACTCCGGTTTTCCCTGTCAAAATTTCATTCCAGCAACACTCTACACTATCATTTCATCTCATCTGTCATTCATTTAATCATTGCCCCAGAGGAGTGCGTCAGGCCTCGGCAGCCGGCACAGTTCATATCCTCGCCGCTAGATGGGGGCTTCATTCATTCCATTCCTGACCCGGTCGGAGACTGGAAGCAGGCTGTGGATTTTCATTTTCAAATCATTATTATTATTATTTCCAAACTGGAATTAACTTCATAAAACATTTTGAGAAACGATCAAGCTCGAATTCTTAAATATGGAAAATATCCATTCCTCAATCTAAATAAATGATTAATATTAACAGATCCGACGGCTGATGACCGTGATTAGAAGAATGACAAATTCAAACTAAAATGCTCATGATGTTGTCCATAGATTCAAATCATCGAATCCAAATATCTGAACATAGGAAATGTCCGGACCTAGGTCTCCAATGCCTCGAAGCCTAATTTGCGACAGCAAATTACAAAAGAAAAATGTGTGTTGATAAATCTGTAGAAAAGGATAATTCCGATTAACTAAGCATAAGAATAATTCAAATGTAGCTTACATTCTTGTAGATGTTGGCGATGAAAATCTGGTTAGAAGCAGACTATTCCATTCTTCGGTCCCATTTGGACCCGTGCCTAAATCCTGGTATCGGCCTCCATGTTCTACCCGCAATCTGTCTAGAAAGACATAACGGCTAGATTCTTCGTTGCCTCGACATAATCTTGAAGAATACTGTTCATGATGACAGCTCTAATAATTGAAGCTATTTGCTTGAAAGGGACTTGATCTTTAAGATCCATTGTGAAAATACCAGACGTAACATAGACGCAACAGTGACACATTCAATACAATTTCAATACTCTTACAATCTTATTCAGCTATGGTAAAAGATCTGATGTTTTTGTTGTCCCTGGGTGGAGTTATGCATTCCCCAGACAGCTGGTCCCAATGTCGGCTAAGAGATCTTACCAAGCAAGAATGGTATTTAGTAAAGTACTGATATGATGCCGTGGTTGTTCTTTCTGTAACCAAGACAAAGCTTGCCTCTGGTAATTGGAAGTAAAATACTCCAATATAATAAATGTGGCTTTTGTAGACTAAGTTTACCATATGTCCGTCTGCAGTGGATTTTACCAAGTGTTGACTGCATGATAATGGCTATCACTTGAAATACTATCGTTGAAAAATAAACTATGTTCCACTGTCTGAAAAAATAACTAAGACTTGCGACCATCGTTTGGTCCAATATTTTTAAAGTATGAAGTAACGTAGTACCAGTAACCATGTACTGTTAAAAGATTCACTCGGCGAACTATCAGCGAAGAGTTTAGCGACCATGCGCTTCGAAGAACTATGTAGTCTCAGCGACTGGCGGCTTCTGCGCCGCTGACGTCTTCTCACCAAGGGCCCGCTGGCGCGCCCGCGTGCCCGGAGGTGAGGACCCTGTGGAGGTTAGCTCCCCTCTACCTCTCCGGGCGCGGTTGCGCCTGCTCAGGCCCCTGGCTGGCTCGCCGGTCCACCGCTGCTTCCTCCACTCGATGGTCCCGCTGCTCGTAGTCTCCATCCTGGTGAGCTGTTACAACAACTTAGGCTGGTTTGCTGCTGCCACTGGCAAGGTGTCCTTCCTCTAACGATTCAGAGACAACCTCTGAGTATTGAGTGCTGCTGGGCCCGCAATTTATACTGTACAGAGCTCTCCTCTGACGTCACAGCGGAGTAAGTCCTCTATCATTAAACAGCTCATATCTCGGCTTCCACTGATCCGATTTTCTTCTAATATGGCTCATTCTTCTTTATTTCCCGTGACAGTAAAATGGTATGGTATGTCCAAAATTCCATACAATTGGAAAATATTTAATTAAAAATATAGCCTCGATGATGACGCGGCTCGCGTCATTAACCTTTCTGTTGCCTGCATATTCCTTCGATTCCAATCTAGAACAATTGTCGCGCCCTATTCAAACCTTCCACCTGGGACTTAGCAAATGTGCCTGTGCTCCCCAATCTGCACAAGTGGATTTGGGCACAGTACGTTATATACGGTACGAGGATGAGAAAGAACCGCGAGTGTCACAATACGCGCGAATTACATTGCAAGACATCGGAAGTTTCCTTGTTGAAATCAGCGGGCAACGAGCAGCTGAGTTAACGGTTGAGATAGGGCTTACTCGGTCTAGCATCTCTGCCATACCCTTCACTATTGAGATCTGGTCGGTGTTCAGGTCTGGCAACCACCAAACGGACGAGGGCTCCTACACAGTTGGCGCGCTTCGGTTTCTGAGGCAGTTCACAGTAATCTACTATAAGGTTTCCTGAATTATTAAAGAACAAAATTATTAATCCGTATAGTCTACATACAGTATAAATGTCAACTTACAGCTATTATTACTAGAGATATTATTACCATATTGTTTTTCCTGAATTGATCTGGTCGCTGTGCAACAATGCAACCTTATTACCGCTGTCAGGAAGGGCATCCGGCCGTAGAAACTATCGACCACGTGGAATTCATCGCAACTCATCCGGGACCCCGTTGGATTTATAAGGGGGTAGACATGGAATATGGTGAAGCATTCGCTGTGAGGAAGGTATTGCAACTCATTAAAGTGGATCGCTCTGTAGTATGTTGCAATAGAAATGAAGGGTTTGCTGCTTTCTGCGAATATTACGCTAGACAGAGAATCATCTACCGAGTGCCATGCTGCAGCAGGCAATGCGGGTTTTCTATGAAATGGGTGACTGGTATTCTTCTGCCATTGATTTTTCAGCGAGAGAAATGTTGGTAAAATGGAAGAATGTGAATTTAAGTTTAATTTACACATTATTTGATCCGCCAAGATGAAGATATATTTTTACAGTACCGGTATTCGTCGTATATCAAGACAATCTTTTGTCGAATATACCCAAGCCACACACAAAGAAAAGAAAAACTTTTTATCAGTAATGTATCACACTCTGGAGAGATGGGATAAAGTAGAACCGTTCATCCAGCAAGTGTAAGAGAGTTTAAATTGTTCGTCAGACAGTGGCAAGAAAGAACAGAGTTTGTATAACTCAGCAATTCTTCTAGGTTTGTGCCGTGTCTTGTGTGGGGTTTCGCCTAGGACACCAAGCTGGCCCGGACCCCACAGGAACTGCGCGCTACCTCCGTTTATATTGAGTACAACTGCAACTCTTTACTGCGAGAACTAAAGCTCAAGCAGCCTTAACCTCTCTATGAAGGCTTCCAAAAGGACGTATATTGGCTTGCACTCCATATAAAGGGAGGTAGCACGCAGTTCGCTACTCCTGTCGGGGTCCGGGGGAAAACCAGCAGCCCGCTGATGAGCGAGCTTGGTGTCCTAGGCGAAACCCCACACAAGACACGGCACCAACCTAGAAGAATTGCTTTAGTGTCTGAGTTTGAGGTTCTTGAAGAGGCACTTAGATGAATCACATGCCCTTTCAAACTTGGTACATCCGGCATTTATGACTAGGTTGTCGCTCTGATTCGCAGAAATCCATTCTCCCAAGTACTTACGGTAACTGCAGGTACCTTTCGTAAGGTAGTGTCTGTGAGAGGAACATTAGAAGGTGTAGAAACGCATAAAAGTAAGAAGTAATTTTGCCCTATAAAGTGTTCGACAATAACTATGTCAGTATTGGTCTATCAGCTTTCACTGCCAAGATTTGCTGGTGATTAATTGTTATGTTGGTAGCCGAAACTCTTCAACCAGTATACTCCTGTGATGGTTCTTACTTTGAAACGAAACGAGGTGCTGAAGACAGAGATGATACTCCTGTGGTCCAGATGTTGGTGCTGTTGCAGTCAAGGTGCGGAACAGCGAGGTCATCAGCGTAGTTGGTTGCATGCTGAGCTTCTATGCCCAAGATCGCGGGTTCAAACCCGGCCGAATTCGTACAATTTTTAAGAGCGTTAAAATCCTCAGTATGCCTACCTTCGGAGGGAAAGTAAAACCGCCGGTCGCATGTCATAGATGTATGGCATGAAAAAGAGCCTTCCACTAACTACACTTGTGTGAAGCCAAAAATGTGTAGGTTATAATTGATCACACCCTATTTGTTCCAACGTTCGCCGCCAGGTGCTGACTGAAATGCCATCTGGTAGCCAGGTCCGAAAGCTAGGTGTCGTGGACGGCAGGAGTTGGTAGCAAAAGTAGGAACTATTGCAGTTCTCACTTGAATTCAAACAGTTAACACACACTAATACAGCCAACACAATTAACACCGGTTATCAGACAAATTCTACACACACCTAAATTACACGGGGCTACATGACCGCGTTGTCGCAGCTCTTAAACTGAGGAGCCAACCAACCGAGGTCATCTGCCCTCCATTAAAGGTTGAAGTACCTGCAATATCCACACAACTGTCAAACAGATTGCAACTACACACACTTGCTATAGGTATATGGAGCCGTAAGTTCACTGGACGTGAAGGCCAATATACCATCTTTTAACAGAGTTTGTGTTGGATGAGTTTATGATTGTGTGCTGTGGGTTATTGGTGATGTATATTTTCATTTCATTCAATTTTATAATTCATAACTAGGGCATAACTCTAGTAATTATATTTTATTTAATGGATTGTTCGCCTTTAGGAGAGCGATTGAACTTGAATTCACGACATCATCTTCGGGCGTTTTCCCTCTTTTCTTATAACTAGAGGAACTCACATTGTTATCTTCAGAACGCTACCTATGCTCTTAATATGGGCTCCAAAAACAGCTGTGCTTGGAAATAATGTTCCAAAGATCTCTTCCTTGCTTCGCGAAATTCATTATTTGGCTGCTCTGGAACCGCTGGTTACTTTATGGCAACAATGGTAGCAATATTTTGTTTTTTAGTTCAGAGATTTTTGTTCATCGAGTTCGCTTTTGTAATTCAGCCACAATGTTCAGTTCTTAAAAATAGGTAAAAAAGTGGCATCACCATGTATCGACAAAAGTAAAAATCAAGCAGTTCATTAAAATACTAACGTTAATCCAGTTGGCCTATTTTCGAAATAACTGGACATATTTTCAGATATTCTCAAATTACTGAGCTAAATTAAGCTGTGGAAATATCCCTACATCTGCCTAATGATTCAAATAGCACCGTTTCCAAATATCTAGGTTAAACTGGCCGTTACAGCTGATCATCACGGTTTTCATCTTCTTCACAACCTATCAGGAATAGGCTACTTCGCATTGCTCTTCTTAGAGTAATGAAACTCGAAGTGATAAATTTGTATTGTACGTAACTAATACTTGTAACGCACCATTGCTGTGCTTTGGGATCAGCTTCTATCTACAGCACTGGTTCCTAACCAGTGGTCCGCTGGAGAAAAAAAAGTGGTCAATAAATGGAGATGTGCGTTGAACAAGAATCGTCCCAATATTTCCGCTGCGATGACTATCAAGTTTTGATCTGTAAAATAAGTGTTATTCTTCATTAGAATACGATACAAAATAATTTTCGTAACTTACGTTTTATCGTGGCAAATAAACTTACACCAACATTAAACAACCAGAAAGTCACAGGGCAACAACCATTATTGTTACCCCTACTGGAAGTTGTTTGCCTGTATAGCGCTGTTCTCTACCACTACCGTTCATGCTCCTCTCCCTCAGACAAGACTTGTCCAATACAAAGATGGTGAATGCTATTAAAATAGTGGGTTAAACACTCGTATTTTCAAAAAGTTATGTGCAGCATTAGACTCTGAGCACAAGGCACTACTTTTTGATACTGAGGTTCGTTGGCTGTCAAAAGGCAATATGTTGGCATGCTTATATGAGTTGAGAGAAGAGCTAAAAGTATTTTTTATGAAGACAAAAATTGCAGCATTTCTTGGAACAATCCAGTGAAGAAACTCGCATATCTAGTTGATATTTTTGGCCATTTGAACCAGCTGAAATTACATCTTCAAGGTTCTGAAAACGGAAAGTTTGAAACTGTTGGCAATACAGAACAGTGCATATGGTGTTAAAGTGTCATTGCTGTGCTGAGGAATCAGCTTCTTTCTACAGCAGGTTGTTCCAAATCCACGAGTTTGAGTATGCGTATACGCGAGTACTCAGCAGGAATGCTCAGAGCACGGTTGGCGAGGGACTGGGGGTGATAGCCAATACGTCACTGGGCGAAGGTCATAGTACAAGTGCATGCGCTTCCTGCCAGTCTTGATGTATCCACCACTTAGTAAAGGCCACCCCTACAGCAGAGCTGTATTGCATATTGCAGGTTTACTCACACAAGGTGGCAAGTACTCGGCTGCTCACGGGCGAGCAGCTCGGCTGGAACAGCCTGATCTACAGGAACAAAGCACATGGTTGGTAAAGCATCAAACAAGCCACGTTTACATTAAAATGCATTTTTATTTACATTTAGATGAACCTTTTAAAATATGTACACACAAAGAAACATTGCCCACAGCCCACAACAGCTGTAGGAAGAATTCATATAATAGAAACAAAAGCTGGTTTTATAAACTTCAGATAAGCACAAATCACTTCACAACGTACACTGACTTTTTAAATTATTACATTCCTTGTTAAACGTTTAAAATATAACTTTGCAACCTTCCCTTTCCATGAAATCATTTTGCACTCTTTCCTATCTTACCGTAACTAAAGCATTACACAAGTGTGATGCACCTAGGTAATTGTGGAGTGTGGTAAATATTCGCCCAGGATTCGCCTGAACAATGAAAGAAAAGGAGATATCTTTATTCATTGCTGGGACCACATACAGAAGGATCACAACTTAATCTTAAAAACCTAACCCATTTACACCAATGCTCCTGTGAAGGAAAATAAGATATTTAGAAAGTATTTGAAAATGGTGTCTGGAAATGGATGACTCAATCAACATTTATTAGCACAGCCACAAGTTGTTGGGAATGCAATCACCAGATCTAAAATGGAGGAAAGGTGTTTACACAATATATTTGCAAATTAAGAGGTTGGAAATTTAAATCCACATCACCAGATTATTTCAAAGTACAGGATCCGGGACTTTATGAGTAATAATATAGCTGAACACAAGTCGTAAGATCAAGTGTGAAACTAAGTTACCATTAGTTTCTTTTTCCACGAAAAAACTTTCATCATTAAACCATATATTCACGTTCCTTACAGATACTCCGATCCATACAATTTGAGAAACTCAAAAGATGTCAATGTGATATATAACAGCGATGTTGCATTACAAATATGGTGAAGTCGTGAGATTTCTGCGGTATGTTAGCTCAGAGAATTCCTTGAGTCAGCACAGAACAGAAAATACAATGGTTTGAGCCTATTCCGAATAAGCTGTTGATTAATTTAAATGCATTGCCACATCTTGGCCATGCTGCCCCGTGTACTTAGGTGTGTCTGAGGAATAACATGTGTTACTGTTCTGTCTGCAGAAGTGTGTATATTTGTAATTCAGGCTAGGACTGCAATGAAGGTGGCCATGGGTTGAAGTTAGGAACAATCCCAGCATTAGCCTGAAGCAGAAGTAGGAAATCGAGGAAAGCCACTTCCAGGATAGCTGAGGTGGGAATCGAACCCACCTTTTCTTAGTTCTGCCTCACGAGTGTACCCCAGACTCTAAACCGGACCTCAGGGGTGACAGCCTAGAGTGTTAGCCACAGCACCACGAGGCTGAGTGTACCCCAGACTCTAACCCGGACCTCAGGGGTGACAGCCTAGAGTGTTAGCCACACCACCACGAGGCTGAGTGTACCCCAGACTCTAACCCAGACTTCAGGGGTGACAGCCTAGAGAGTTAGCCACAGCGCCACGAGGCAGAGTGTACCCCAGACTCTAACCCGGACCTCAGGGGTGACAGCCTAGAGTGTTAGCCACAAGGCTGAGTGTACCCCAGACTCTAACCCGGACCTCAGGGGTGACAGCCTAGAGTGGTAGCCACAGGGCCACGAGGCTGAGTGTACCCCAGACTCTAACCCGGACCTCAGGGGTGACAGCCTGGAGTGGTAGCCACAGCACCACGAGGCTGAGTGTATCCCAGACTCTAACCCGGACCTCAGGGGTGACAGCCTCGTGTGTTAGCCACAGCACCACGAGGCTGAGTGTACCCCAGACTCTAACCCGGACCTCAGGGGTGACAGCCTAGAGTGTTAGCCACAGCGCCACGAGGCTGAGTGTATCCCAGACTCTAACCCGGACCTCAGGGGTGACAGCCTAGTGTGTAAGCCACAGCGCCACGAGGCTGAGTGTACCCCAGACTCTAACCCGGACCTCAGGGGTGACAGCCTCGAGTGTTAGCCACAGCGCCACGAGGCTGAGTGTACCCCAGACTCTAACCCGGATCTCAGGGGTGACAGCCTAGAGTGTTAGCCACAGCACCACGAGGCTGAGTGTACCCCAGACTGTAACCCGGACCTCAGGGGTGACAGCCTAGAGTGTTAGCCACAGCGCCACGAGGCTGAGTGTACCCCAGACTGTAACCCGGACCTCAGGGGTGACAGCCTAGAGTGTTAGCCACAGCGCCACGAGGCTGAGTGTACCCCAGACTCTAACCCGGACCTCAGGGGTGACAGCCTAGAGTGTTAGCCACAGCACCACGAGGCTGAGTGTACCCCAGACTCTAACCTGGACCTCAGGTGTGACAGTGTTAGCCACAGAGCCACGAGGCTGAGTGTACCCCAGACTCTAACTCGGACCTCAGGGGTAAGAGTGTAGAGTGTTAGCCACAGCGCCACGAAATGAGAGTTGATTGGTAACTTTCAGGCGGTCAACACGAGATTAAGCCCAAATAAATTGGGAAAATGTTCACATGTGATTAAATGTTTCACTCATCGGGCAAGCATCATCAGATCCAAGACAACATTGCTCTATGAAACACTACCAAAGCCCACAACGCAGCGAGTGGTGCTGTTAAATACCAAAGCGTTAAGCTCCCTAAAACAAGAACTATTTATATAATATCTACAAGTATACAAGGTTGAATATCTCAAAGCCTCGAAGGTTTGGCTGCGACAAACCCCAAACTAAACACAATTATGCAGAAATTGACTAGGAGAGTTTTGAAACGTTGACAATCGTTATGTTTTTGAATGTGTTGTGTTACCTCAAGCCATCCTGTTAGCCACTGATTGTGGCCATTACTGTGAAACACTCAGGTGACAAGCCCCCACGAAGAAAAGCCTACAACTGTGATAACAAATAAGGTAACTCCAAATGGCAAAGGAGAATATGGTTTTTCCAGTTAACGAGTTAGCTCAATGTCTTGCTGCAGGAGATGGCGTGCCCCATGCAGCTAACAGAAGAGAGGGATGTAAGGTTTGTAGATGATGCTGAACAGCTATGTCGAGTTGATTCTGAAAAGACAGGCATCTACAAGCCCATAGTTTCCTACATTAAAGAGAAGTAGATCAATGGAAATATCGTGGTTGTAGGGCTAATGAGAAGCACAGGAAGCACCATTACAAAATTACTGGAGGCATTTAAGTTGTATAAAGTCAATTTGAATATACAGTTACCACGACACTGAAAGGTTCGAAAGCCATAATGAGGGATCACCTAAACCATCATTAGTCAACTTGCCTATATCATATTTTATTCCAAACAAGAAATGTACCTGTATCAAGTACTTTTGTCATTAGGCAACCGCTGTTGAGAGGAATTCCATCTCCCCTTCACCTCTGTACTAATTTCTTGACCAGTGGGCCAGTCTGATTACTAAAAGCTCTTTCAGAAATACAAATCAAACATGTGGGAGGAAGTCCCTAGCATTTGTTTATTGAATGAGGAACAACACTGGATGCAGGCAAGAAACACACCGGCATTACATTTCTCACTATTGGACAACGTTTCATCTCCGTTTGCAGCATTTATTTCTTTTCAGCTGGTCCCTGAATTTTATTTGAGTTTTCATTGCTTTGTAATCAATACTCCGAGAATCAAATTTGTTTTCCATCAGATTCCCTCCCTCTCGTTTGTAGATACAGATGCCGTTACTTTATAACATCATAATTGGAGGTTAGGTTTACACTCATCAAAATCATTCCTCCCAATTTTCTACTTTGAGCTTTTGAATCTCCATCCAAGTCAACCTGAAGCATTTTGATCTCCTCCATTTGAGGGGCTTGGACAAGGTGGTCATTTAGCCCCGTGTACTTGGGTGAGTGTGGAATGATTGTCTGATAAACCTGTGTTATTGTGATGGCTGTATTTGTAATTAAGGTAAGGATTAGGCAGGAGGCAGCTGTGGCCTTAAGTTAGAAACCATCCCTGCATTCGCCTGGAGTAGAAGTGGACAATCCCCTTCAAGAATGGCTGAGGTGGGAATCGAACCCAATTTTGCCTCACGAGCCTCAGAGGACCCCGTTCCAGCCCTCGTTATTGTTGTTTGAGCCTTTCGACTGGTTTGATGGAGCTCTCCGTTCTTCCCTGTCCTGAGCTAATCGTTTCATCTCTGCATAGCTACCACACCCTACAACCGAGGCAAACTGTTTAACATATTGTAAATTTGGTCTACCTCCACAGTTCTTATCCTCAACCCGTCCTTTTATAACTAAGTTTGTAGGCGGCTTCGGTGGCGTAGTTGGTAGCATGCTGAGCTTCTCTGCCAAAGGTCGCGGGTTCAAACCAAGAGCATTAAAAATCCCTCAGTATGTCTTCCTTCGGAGGGGAAGTAAAGCCGGTGGGCCAAGTCATAGATTTATGGTATGTAAAAGAACCTCTCACTAACAATACACATGTGAAGCCAAAATTTGAAGGTTAGATTTGATAACGCTACATTAGGTCAAACGTTCGCCGCAAGGTTCTGTTTGCGATGGCATTCATACCCAAATCCGCAGTTCGTGTCGTGGATGGTAGAACTACAGTAATACAGCCATCACAATTAACACCGGTTATCAGACAAATTCTACACGAACCCAAATTTCACGGGGCTAAATGACCGCATTTTCGCAGCCCCAAAACTAAGGAACCACCAAGCAAGTTTGCTATTCCTGGGTGCCTTAGTATGTGTCCTACCAACCTATCTCCCCTCTGTATTAGCAGTCGCCAGAAACATATCTGCTCTCCCACTCATCTTAATACCTCTTCATTCGTAACCCTTTATCATTCTCCTGTAACACATAATTTCAAACGCTTCAATTCCCCTCTTTTCTGCTGCTCCAACAGTCCAAGTTTCACTTCCATAGAGCGCCGGCCACGCTGCAGACAAAGGTCTGCAAAAATGACTTCCCAACACCCAAATCTATATTTGATGTCAACAGATTCCTTTTTTGTAGAAATGCTTTCCTTGCCTGCACTAGCTACTTTTTATATCCTCTTTGCTTAGTCCATCACTGGTTATATTGCTTTCTAAACAACAGAAGTCTCCTACTTCCTTTAGATTTTCACCAGCCAATTCGACATCCATTGGGGTTTCTGATTTCCATCGACGGCATTCCAATATTTTGTTTTTAATTAAATAATTTTCATAATGAATTCTTTCCTAAAGACAGCCTCAGTCCTACGACCTCCGGGGCGACACCAAGAATGCTAGCCACTACACCAGGAAGGGACTCTAGCATGAGCTACTGCATATATTGTCATGCTATATTCTTCATGTTTCAAAAAAACTGCATTTTCAGGCAAACATCCTAAGAGTTAGCTACAATACCCTCAAAACGCAGGTTATCAAATTGAATGCCAAACCCAAATATACAGGGCTGATTCCAAGGTATCCATCACTTGCTATTTGCAGAAACATCTCCTCAGCATTTGCTGCTTCCAGTATAACATGTATTAGTTATATTACATTTTCCAGGAATTTATAATTTTGTACCCCGCCCGATTCATTGGACAAAATCGTGTTGACCGACTGAAAAGCAGCAAAGACAATTTGTTTAGGCAACACTGAAAAAAGAATAGCTTCAAATTTCCACAAAATTGCAATATTTCAAAACTAGAGGAAACAAACTACAGTAGTGTAATAACACTTGGGAATCAAAAGTTGCTGTTTGACTCGATTATCCTGCCGCTTCAAGATGGGACGTCTAAACACGTACTAGTGACAAATGGCGTTGATTGTGATTGGTCATTATCCAGATCAGAGGTTATCAGGATCGCAACCGTGATGTCTAAACACATACTAGTGACAAATGGCGTTGATTGTGATTGGTCATTATCCAGATCAGAGGTTATCAGCATCGCAACCGTGATGTCTAAACACATACTAGTGACAAATGGCGTTGATTGTGATTGGTCATTATCCAGATCAGAGGTTATCAGGATCGCAACCGTGACGTCTAAACCGGGTATTAGCCTATTATATGAATGGGGAATCTGAAAACAAAACATCGACATCCTCAACGGATTAGAAACTATTCTGGTGTGAATATTTAGATGACAGCATGAAGGTGAGTTGGGAGTTAACTTAGTGAGCAGGCTCATTCACGTGTAGCAGAGAACAATTTTATATTTTCCTATCAAACACTGGACAAGAACTCTCTCACAGCTCCTCTACTATGATCCTTAGGTATACGACCATACTTGTCTTTCACATTGACATTAGCATGACACTCGGCCACCAGGTAGCGCACCACCTCGAGGTGACCAGACTGTGCAGCACAGTGTAGAGGAGTGAACTGATTACTGTCTCTAACACAAGTGTCTACGTGACACTCGGCCACCAGGTAGCGCACCACCTCGAGGTGACCAGACTGTGCAGCACAGTGTAGAGGAGTGAACTGATTACTGTCTCTAACACAAGTGTCTACGTGACACTCGGCCACCAGGTAGCGCACCACCTCGAGGTGACCAGACTGTGCAGCACAGTGTAGAGGAGTGAACTGATTACTGTCTCTAACACAAGTGTCTACGTGACACTCGGCCACCAGGTAGCGCACCACCTCGAGGTGACCAAACCATACAGCACAGTGTAGAGGAGTGAACTGATTACTGTCTCTAACACAAGTGTCTACGTGACACTCGGCCACCAGATAGCGCACCACCTCGAGGTGACCAGACTGTGCAGCACGGTGTAGAGGAGTGTACTGAACTCTGTCTCTAACACAAGTGTCTACTTGACACTCGGCCACCACATAGCGCACCACCTCGAGGTGACCAGACTGTGCAGCACAGTGTAGAGGAGTGAACTGATTACTGTCTCTAACACAAGTGTCTACGTGACACTCGGCCACCACATAGCGCACCACCTCGAGGTGACCAGACTGTGCAGCACGGTGTAGAGGAGTGTACTGAACTCTGTCTCTAACACAAGTGTCTACGTGACACTCGGCCACCACATAGCGCACCACCTCGAGGTGACCAGACTGTGCAGCACGGTGTAGAGGAGTGTACTGAACACTGTCTCTAACACAAGTGTCTACTTGACACTCGGCCACCAGGTAGCGCACCACCTCGAGGTGACCAGACTGTGCAGCACAGTGTAGAGGAGTGAACTGATTACTGTCTCTAACACAAGGGTCTACGTGACACTCGGCCACCAGGTAGCGCACCACCTCGAGGTGACCAAACCATACAGCACAGTGTAGAGGAGTGAACTGATTACTGTCTCTAACACAAGTGTCTACGTGACACTCGGCCACCAGATAGCGCACCACCTCGAGGTGACCAGACTGTGCAGCACGGTGTAGAGGAGTGTACTGAACTCTGTCTCTAACACAAGTGTCTACTTGACACTCGGCCACCACATAGCGCACCACCTCGAGGTGACCAGACTGTGCAGCACAGTGTAGAGGAGTGAACTGATTACTGTCTCTAACACAAGTGTCTACGTGACACTCGGCCACCACATAGCGCACCACCTCGAGGTGACCAGACTGTGCAGCACGGTGTAGAGGAGTGTACTGAACTCTGTCTCTAACACAAGTGTCTACGTGACACTCGGCCACCACATAGCGCACCACCTCGAGGTGACCAGACTGTGCAGCACGGTGTAGAGGAGTGTACTGAACACTGTCTCTAACACAAGTGTCTACTTGACACTCGGCCACCAGGTAGCGCACCACCTCGAGGTGACCAGACTGTGCAGCACAGTGTAGAGGAGTGAACTGATTACTGTCTCTAACACAAGGGTCTACGTGACACTCGACCACCAGGTAGCGCACCACCTCGAGGTGACCAGACTGTGCAGCACGGTGTAGAGGAGTGTACTGAATACTGTCTCTAACACAAGTGTCTACGTGATACTCGGTCACCAGAAAGCGCACCACCTCGAGGTGACCAGACTGTGCAGCACAGTGTAGAGGAGTGTTCTGATTACTGTCTCTAACACAAGTGACTACATTACACTCAGTCACCAGGAAGCGCACCACTTCGAGGTGACCAGACCCTGCAGCAAGGTGGAGGGGGTTAAGCCCGCTGCAGTCTGTAACGAGGGGGTTTAAGTGATGGTCTCTCATCAAGAATCTGACTACTTCAACCTGTCCCCACAATGCAGTTGTATGAAGCAAGGACCAGCCGGGACTAACCAGTGATGATCTCTTGTCGGCTAAGTACTGAACTACATCAATATGTCCTCCTTTAGCAGCCAAGTGCACCGCCGGCAGTCCTTGGAAATGGTTGCTCGTGTTGACGTCCATGTAGCACTCCCCGAATGACAGGCTGTTCTCCCGCTCCACCACATACTTCACTACATCCAGGCGTCCATATTCAGCGGCAGCGTTGAGGGCAATACGCTTGTCATCTTCGGTGGTAGATCTCTGCAGGAGGAACTTTACTACAGAGAGGTGCCCCTCTTCAGCTGCCCAGGGAAGCACCAGTTCCTCTCGGAGCACGTCCTGCCATCGCGGGCCTTCACCCCTCTTGTTCCACTCCTGGTCGCGTGCTGATGACAGATCCTCTCTCACCTGTACGAGACGTTCCCTTTCTTGAACAACTCTCTCACGCTCAGCCAGAGCTCTCTCAAACTCTACACAGGAAGATTCGCGCTGAGACATAACCTTTTCTCTTGCTTCAAGAACTGATTCCCATGATTTAAGATTTTTCTCTCTCACGTTAAGTAGATCTTGTTGCTGTTCCAGAGCCCTTCTCTGATCAAACAGATGCTGCTCTCTGTCTTCTACATCTCGTACTAGTGTGCTGTACACGGCACCACACAGCTCGCACTCACTCTGCAACAAAGCACAAGAGGGAGTTTTAGTACAACCCACAGGGTACGAAATGCAGTGTTATTAAGACAAAGAGAATAAATAACATGACAGTTCGTAACCAATAATGCTCTGAGAAACTCACAGATAACCTCCTGTACGCACGTAAGACGATAACACTTGGCGATAATTGGGAAGCTCCTTCGGTCGAGTGCAGAATACAAACTCTTTTAGTAGGGGTGATGTAGCAGAGGCTGTTCCGCCACATCTTGGAACCAACAACATTCACCTCATGTTTTTAAAATAAAAATGTCTGGTCAGGGTGGGGTCAATACAATATAAACTGGGACATATGCCCATTATTACCCCAGGAGGTAGTCCACACCCTATGCACCAGAATGTGAGGATAACCTTACCACTAGGCCTACAGGGACGAGACATGTGCCCATTATTATCCCAGGAGGTAGTCCACACCCTTTGCACCAGAATGTGAGGATAACCTTACCACTAGGCCTACAGGGACGAGACATGTGCCCATTATTATCCCAGGAGGTAGTCCACACCCTATGCACCAGAATGTGAGGATAACCTTACTACTAGGCCTACAGGGACGGGACATGTGCCCATTATTATCCCAGGAGGTAGTCCACACCCTATGCATCAGAATGTGAGGATAACCTTACCACTAGGCCTACAGGGACGAGACATGAGCCCATCCTTACCCCAGGAGGTAGTCCACACCCTATGCACCAGAATGTGAGGATAATCTTACCACTAGGCCTACAGGGACGGGACATGTGCCCATTATTACCCCAGGAGGTAGTCCACACCCCATGCACCACAATACGAAGATAGCCTTACCACTAGGCCTACAGGGACGAGACATTTGCCCATTATTACCCCAGGAGGGAGTCCACCCCCCATGCTCCAGAATGCGAGGATAACCTTACCACTAGGCCAACCGGGACGAGACATGTGCCCATTATTACCCCAGGTAGTAGTCCACACCCTATGCTCCAGAATGCGAGGATAACCATACCACTAGGCCAACCGGGACGTGACATGTGCCCATTATTACCCCAGGAGGTAGTCCACACCTTATGCACCAGAATGCGAGGGTAACCTTACCACTAGGCCTACAGGGACGAGACATATGCCCATTATTATCCCATGAGGTAGTCCACACCCTACGCACCAGAATGCGAGGATAACCTTACCACTAGGCCTACAGGGACGGGACATGTGCCCCCTAATTACCCCAGGAGGTGGGCCACACCCTATGCACCAGAATGCGTGGATAACCTTACCACTACTGTCGACCAAAGTATTATGTGTACTCGAGTTTGAAGGTTGTTTGTTAAGTAACCAATAGACCTACATAAAATCCAATACCATCTACATTTTCGTCGTTCTATTTTACGTTAGTTCATGTAGGTTTGGATTTTTAAATTTATATTTTAATATTTGTTATTGCAGTTGGAACACAAAAAAATGCCCTTTTTTAAGCGTGTTTCAACAATGCGTCACATTTAAGAATTATTATCTCAAAAACCCGTCATCAGATCGAATCCAAATTTTAACACAATATACATTGGAATGTTGTATAACTGATTTATTAATATCACAAATTTGTGTGTCCAAGAAACAAAGTTGCTATCATTTTCAAAGGTAAATTTTTCTCGGCTCAGGGTGCTTGGAAAATGTAGTCCTTGGTTGCGTTGTAATCATTATACATCAAAAAGTTATGCTGTATGACTGTGAAATACGTAAATTAATTCACTTATTTTATATCGGTTTGTATTTGTACGAGGAAATAACACATGGTTCTCCAGCTAGCCGCTCCGGTAAAAGCGTACAGCGTTGCTGAGATGGAGCCCATCACTTCCGAGCGAGACGCGCCATGATGCGTGTGGGCACCATTTCGGCAACGCTGTACAGCTGTTCCCGGAGCGGCTTGCTGGTGAAACATGTGTTATTTCTCTGTAGAAATACAAACCGATATAAAATAAGCAAATTAATTTACGAATTTCCCAGTCATATAGCATAACGTTTCGATGTATAAGGATTGCAATGCAACCTAGAACTACATTTTCCAACCACCCCGAGCCGAGATAAAGTTACCTTACAAAAATGATGTTTCATGGACACACACAATTTTGAAATTAATAAACCAGTTATACAACATTCCAATGTATATTGTGTAAAGATTTGGATTCGATAACTCTTAAATGTGACGCATGGTTGAAACACTCTTAAAAACGTGCACTTTTTGTGTTCCAACTGCGATAAAAATATTAAAATATATATTAAAAATGCCAAACCTACATGACCTAACGTAAAATAGAACGACTAAAACGATGATGTTATTGGATTTTATGTAGGTCTATTGGTTACTTCACAAACAACCTTCAAACTCGAGTGCACATAATACTTTGGTCAACAGTAGGCTTACAGGGACGGGACATGTGCCCATTATTACCGCAGGAGGTAGGCCACACCCTATGCACCAGAATGCGAGGATAACCTTACTACTAGGCCTACAAGGACGAGACATGTGCCCATTATTACCCCAGGAGGTAGTCCACACCCTGTATACCAGAATGTGAGGATAACCTTACCACTAGGCCTACAGGGACGGGACATGTGTCCATTATTACCCCACGAGGTAGTCCACACCCTATGCGAGGATAACCTTACCACTAGGCTTACAGGGACGAGACATGGGCCCATTATTACCCCCAGGAGGTAGCCCACACCCTATGCACCAGAATGCGAGGATAACCTTACCACTAGGCCTACAGGGACGGGACTTGTGTCCACTAGTACCCCAGGAGTTAGTCCACTCCCTATGCACCAGAATCGGAAGATCCCATGTGCCCATTATTACCCCAGGAGGTAGTCCACGCCCCATACACCAGAATGCGAGGATAACCTTGTCACTAGGCCTACAGGGACGAGACATGTGCCCATTATTACCCCAGGAGATAGTCCACACTCTACGCACCAGATTCGAATCTCAGAATACGTTGGGTATAAGATTATTAAGTGGGGAAAAGCCCCAATCGAGAGACATCCACTAACAATACAAATAAAATAATCCAATTTAAATAAAAGATGATAGAATCGACAGAAGGTTAAAAAGTACGGATAATGCAGCCGTTAATAGTTGAGGTGTAAGCCCCCTTAGAAAAATCGTCAGGATTTATTTCTACGGTCGGTTAACTATACTAAATTAAAATAAAAACTAAGCTGCTTAAATAAAATCAATGTTTCTTGAATAACAAACCCAGTCTATCACGAATCCTATCCTACTCTCATTATTGGGCATTGCATATTGAGAAGCACAAAAAACACTGCTGAAAGAGAAACACCCTATATTGAAGTCCTATAAAACCCTCAAGGATGTCCTGTCAAAAAATAGTGGTGCAGAAACACTATCTAAAACAATAAGAATCCAATGCAAAATAGTAACATTAATCATTGATACGGCAAGTATTGACCCTTTATGAGGCAGGAAAGATATTTTATTTGTAATTATTTAATTTGGGCTTCAAATCTCCTTTGAGAAGACACAATGCATGACAAACATAAAATCAGCGCCCAGGGAACAGGAGGTCGGACTAGGACAAGTTCTGAAGGCAGAAAAGTTTAAATAGCTCGGTGAATGCATAGAGCCTAACCTATCAGAGAAGGAAGCCTTCATGTCACGCATTAATAAAATGGAAAAGGCATACAACCTGACTAATGACATCTACAATAAGAGATCAATATCCTTAAACGCCAAAATTAGACATTACTGCACTGTTATTTGAACAGAGGCTCTGTATGCGGTTGAGACTCTAGTAATGAACAAAAAAGGTCTAATGCAAAAACTAGAGGCTAAAGAAAGGAAGATTTTGAGGAAACTCCTGGGTCCAATCAAAGAAAACAGCGAGTACAGAAGGCGTCACAACCACGAATTGTACAAGCACGTGGAGAAGATCAGTGACGTGATTCGAAAAAGAAGAGTTGCATTTTATAGCCACGTGACACAAGTGAGCCCAAGCAGGATATCAAAACGGATATTGACGTACTTTCAAGATGAGAAAACCAAAGGGGCATGGTTCACGGAAGTTGAGAAAGATCTACGTGAAATGGAAATTACCCCCAAGGATATCCAGGAGCGTGTTCCACTTCAGGAAAAAACTACGTACGTACAAAGGTTTCCAGGAAAAGCCGAAGCTGAAGTCACGGAAGGCGTGGTCCCAAGAGAGAAAAGAACAACACCGGAGACGAATGCGGGAACACCGGGCGGTAGTTAGAGGTCGGAAGAAGAGACAGTTGAACTGACGTGGTCCCTAGTTGGCCGAATCGAAGAAAGAAGAAGAATTATGATGATTATGATAATTGTTTTAAGGGGCCTAAGATCGAGGGTATGGCCCCAAATGGTCTGGGTGATAGCAGAAATGGCAATAAAATGGAAACCAGAACAAAAAATAAGTGAGATGGAAAATTCTTACAAAAAAGGAACTCAGATTGAAACTGCTCACAAAATGGAGGTTCTGTTCAAAATATGAACAGAATGCAATGTAGAGTCGAAATCCTTGCAAAAGGCAACTGGAATTCAAAATACTTACAAAATGCAAATGAGATTGAAAATATGTACAAAATGCAATTCAGACTAAAAATCTCCCATTTCAGATCCAAAATTCTCACAAAGTGGAATTGAAATTCAAAATACTTACAAAATGCAATTTAGATTGAAAATCCAGGGTGACCGACGGGAATCTGACGTTTTTGAAAGGAACACTACACAGTTCTTTTTTACAGACAATTTTATTTTAGTACGTAAAATTGTTTATCATTACATGCCATTTATTACTTGTGAAAGATAACGTCGGGTAAATGGTGTCCTTCCTCATGAATGCACTGTTCCACCCTTCGCAGAAAGTCGGCCATCACACGAGTCATCAGCGCTCCATCGATTGTAGCCAATTCTTCCCTGATTGCCTCCTTCAGTTCTGGCAATGTGCGAGGCTTGTGAGAGTATACACGTTCTTTGAGATACCCCCATAAGAAGAAATCACACGTGCTGAGGTCCGGTGATCTTGGGGGCCACGGTATGTCGCCAAATTGTGAAATTGCCCTGCCTGGGAACATGTTTCGAACCACTTGCATTGACACACGAGCAGTGTGTGCGGTGGCACCGTCCTGTTGGAAGAAAACATTTTCCACATCCAGTTGCAGTCTGCGCAGGTCAGGACGCAAGAAGAAAGTGTTCAGCATGTGGCAGTAACGTTCGGCATTCACTGTAACAGTTGCACCATTCTCGTCTTCGAAAAAATAGGGACCAATGATGCCGAACGGTGTCGTTGCGCACCAAACCGTTACTCGCTGTGAATGTAATGGTTTTTCGTAAATGACACGGGGATTTTGAAGGCACCAGTACCGTAAGTTCTGGCTATTAACATCCCCATCCAGATGGAAATGCGCCTCGTCACTCATGATAATGACTGCATTCTCATTGTCTTCCAAAACAACTTGCAGTCGAAAAGCAAACTCCTGCCGCTGCGCGAAATCTCTCTCCTCAAGTTTCTGGGAGTAACACATCTTGTAAGGGTGAAATTTCATGTCTTTCTTTAAGATTGTTCGCACAGATTCACGGCTCATTCCGAGTTCGCGTGCATGTTTACGTGCTGAGCGCCCAGGGCTACGCGTCACCGCGGCTCTCACACGCTCGATGTTGTCTGGTGTTCTTGCTGTCTTAGTCGGACCTGGTGGCGTCTTTTTAACAATAGATCCTGTTTTCCGTACGTTATTAACCCAACTGAGAATCGTGTTGCGGCTGGGAACGGCACCACGACGCCCACGGTTGAAACGCACACGAAAAAGTCGCTGCACTGTTATAACAGACCCGCCATTCTGCACAAATGCGTCGTACGCAAACATACGATGTTCAACCGACCACTGCTCCATAGTTACTGAAACGGCAACGCATTACCAATGTCCTGCTTGACAAGTCCGCTCCCCGCTCCTCCTGCCGAGCGAGTACTAGCCATGCCAAAATCGTCAGATTCCCGTCGGTCACCCTGTACTTGCAAAATGTAATTTAGATTCAAAATACCCCCAAAATAAATCAAAAGTTTGGTGCTTTTCAGTCTGTCAACACGAATGTACCCAAATAGAGCTGGGTTATGCCCTAATCCTGAAATAAATTACATAAAATTAATAAATACACTAGGATGACCAGTTTCGATCGTCAAGCGATCATCAGATCCATTACGATGATGATGATGATAATTGTTGTTTTAAGGGGCCTAACATCTAGGTTATCAGATCCATTACACTTAGGCTATAACATCTATGTTGGAGACTACAGGTGAAAACTATATACAATATGTACAATTATTTAGTTGCAGTGTTGGTAATGCAACAGTCGGTGTATGCTAAATGTGGTATATCTAGTATTAGGTGAACTTCTAAAATAGTGATAAAAAAAATCCGGAATTTGTCTGTTAGGGGTGATTATATGGTTATACAAAATCAACTATGGTTATACTGTAATAATACAAGCTTATACTTATCGGGCTGTCTCCTTAACTGGAACATGAAGCAGTTACGTGTTTCCTCCGGCACCAGTTATAGTCGAGTACCCCGGGTGTTTACTGGGCGGAACTGGTTTTCCCCTTCTTCCCCCTTTAGTTGCTATGTTCTTTCTGAGGTCAGTGCCATGTTTATTTGTGTGACGTTGCCAAATCTAGATAATAATGTATGCTATTGAATACAGGAGTCTGCAACTATTAAAGACCATGGAACTATCTTCGCCACGCGTGGACTAAAAAGCCATTTAAACTAAGCGGTACACTGTCTATTGAAGACGTCCCGGCACCTTTAATACTGCCGCGCTTATCGGCCTAGGTTTATTGCAGAGAATAGTACATAGTACCCTGATCTAAATAACATTTACCTATAACTAGGCTTGCCATATTTTTGGTGAGTGAAACCGGGACACATTAATATGAGAGAGAGGGGGGAGGAAGAGGGCAGATTGGAGGGTCCTCCCCCGGGATTTTTTTTAAACATTAGAAGCAAAATGGTGAGTTTTAAGCCTCGCAAGTGACGGGAGGGGGGAATCTGGCACCCTAAATTGTTAGTTCTACATACCTTTTAAAAATAAAAATAAGAATTTTTTGCTACAAAAAATTCTATAATTTTTCCTTTTTAATGATTTTTTCTGGTCTACCATCTAGAAAGAAGTGTTAAAAATACAAATTAAAATACTTCATAAAATTGTTTAATTGAACAATTTGTAAGTCTTATTATTTTTTGAAAAAATACAACTTCTTGTCTAATCACAAAAACAATTACAGAAAACTTATTTTGTCAAACTAAAATAACAATTAATTAATGAGTTAACAATTTGGGCTATTGTTTTGTGTCATTCGTTTGAATACTTCTGATCTCTTTGACGCTGTGCGCGATAGTCAACTATGTTGATTGTTGAAAAGGAACCGATTCATAAAAGATTCACTACTTTTTACATCTTACAGCCGTTTTCCGGGACATTGATAAAACCGGGCGGGACACCGGGACAACAGCAAAATTCCGGGACTGTTTCGGTCAAACCGGGACGTATGGCAAGCCTACCTATAACCACCACTATTTTCCCCCCTTTTTTTATCTAGCTTGGCTGTATCGCTAAGTTGTGTCTTGTTTTCGACAGGGTGTGTTTTTAGTAGAGTTAAAAGCTGTGAACTCCCCATAAAAGTGTGTTCATTTAGATTGTTGGGATTGTTTTGTTTGGCTAGGTGAATCTCGATTGCTTCCTTTATATCGAGAGCTCTGCCTTTCGATTCGTGATGAATTATTTTTAGGTCAGTCTCGATTTTAGTAAAGCTGTGCCCCGTGTCACACATATGTTCGCATACGGCTGAATATGTTCCGTATCTTATCGCATTCCTATGTTCATTATAACGTGTATCTACTCGCCTTCCGCTCTGTCCAATGTAATTAGCTTGACAACCAGTGTTTTGGCATGTAATAGAATATACCCCTGACTTTGAATACGGGTCTTGTTTATTTAGATTACTATTTTGCAGGTACCCCCCCCCCCCCCCGGTCGTATTATTCGTTGTGAATGCTATTTTTATGCCTTGCTTTTTGAATAGATTAGTGATTTATATGTGTTCTCATTCACATAGTTGAAGCACGCGAATTTTTTCTCATTTATGTCCGGTTTTGGACTCATTTTATCTTTATTTTTGTTTGCCTACAATTTGGTCTATTTTGCTTTGCGGGATATTGTTTTCCTTTGCTATTTGTTTAATGGTTCTTATTTCCTTATTATAATTGTCTATTGTCATGGGTATGTTTAAAGCCCTGTGCTCCATTGAATTGAACCCCGCTAATTTATGCGTACTGGGGTGATTAGACTGATTGTCGATTGCATGCGATGTTTGTGTGGCTTTTCGGAATATGGAGTATTGAAGCTCGTTGTCTTTACGTTCAATAGTTATGTCGAGATAATTTATTTTCCGATCTGTTTCGGATTCCTTAGTGAATTTGATCGAGTGGTGTAGGCTATTAATGGATTGAAGAATTGTTTCTTCGCTTGTTAATTCAGTATCGTAGATGCAAATTACATCATCTACGTATCTTTTCCATATTACTATTCCCTTTGTTGAAGTCTTTTGTGAAAACTCATTTTCTAGTGCATTAATGAAGATGTCAGCGATTAATCCGCTTAGTGGTGATCCCATCGCTAATCCTTCAGATTGTGTGTACATTTTATTGTCGAATTGAGACACGTTTTGGCCGAGGACGACCCTCAGTAATCGAACAATCTCTTCAGTTTCTTTTGCCGAATGTTGGATTTTAAGTTATTTTCGATAGTGTTGATTGCTTCAATAATAGGAATAATGGTGTACGTGTTAGTTACATCTAAAGATATAAGCCTCATGCTAGGTTTCATTTGTAGGGTGTTCAGGGCTGTTACTAATTCCATTGTGTTCTTTACAGAGTTGTTTTTGTAGTTGGAAAGGTGGCGTTTTAGAATTTTTAGTAACTCTTTGCTGATTTTGTAATTAGGCGCATTCCTACAATTGACTATTGGTCTCATTGGGCACTCCTTTTTGTGTATTTTTGGTTGTCCCCTCAATGACGGTATTTTCGGGTTCATGTTTATTAGTATTGATTATTCAGCTTTGGTCAGTATGTATTCTGTATCTTTTAATACACTTTTTATTTGCTTTTGGAATTTGTTGGTGGGGTCTTTTGCTAATTCCTTGATTTCGTTGTTATTTAGGAATTCGACTGTTTTTTCAATGTAATCTGTTTTGTTCAAAATTACTGTGGTGTTTCCCTTATCTGCTTTTGTGATGATTAAGTCATGTTCTTTTATTTTTTGTTTCAATGACTTTATTTCTTTTAGTTGTTTGTTGTTTTGAGTGTAATTGTTTTTGCCCTCTCGTTTGAGGATTTTTTTGGCTTTATTGGTGGCAAGATTTTTGGTCAATTCTCTGTCTTCTGCTGGGAGCTTGTGACTGGCTATCTCGATATCTGTGATTAACTGTTTTATATTATGGTTCGTGTGTGCGTCTGTGCAGATGTATTTTAAACCTTTGTCTAACATATTCATTTCATTCTGAGAGAAGGTTGCGTTCGTTCTGTTGTTTACCCTGTTGTGGAAATTGAATTCATTGTTATTCGTGTGTTGTTCACTAGATTGGTTATTCTGTGTTTCTCCTAGTTTTCTTAGTTTATATTCTAGCGTTTCGTGCTTCCTCGTTGCTCTGATTTTGATGGTGTCACGTAGGTGCTCAGTAAAACTGTCCCATTGGGATGCGTGCCAGAAGTTACTTACTTGCAATTGAATATCGTATAGTTGTTGGTTGATTTTTTGCTTTCTTATGTATGCAAATCTTAGTTAGTTTTTTATCCAAAGCACTTTGGCTTGTTTAGTGGAAATGATTCAGGCTGGTGAAATCGGTATGGTTTTAATTGGTACGTATTTAGGGGTGAGATTTAGTTCTATACATTTTTTGTTGAGCCAAATTGACTTGTCTATGTTCATGAGTTTAAGCCTGGGTGTTTTGAACCTCTTGGCTTCACGATTTGCCTGACTAGCCGTGAACATTGTGAGGTTTGAAGCCATTTTTCAGTGTTGCCTAAGTAAATAAAAGTTTGGTGCTTTTCAGTCGGTCAACACGAGCGTACCCAAATAGAGCTGGGTTATGTCCTAATCCTGAAATAAATTACATAAGATTAATAAATACACTAGGATGACCAGTTTCGATCGTCAAGCGATCATCATCAGATCCATTACACTACGGCTATAACATCTATGTTGGAGACTACAGGTGAAAACAATATACAATACGTACAATTATTTAGTTTCAGTGTTGGTAATGCAACAGTTGGTGTATGCTAAATGTGGCATAACTAGTGTTAGGTGAACTTATAAAAAACACACCCTGTCGAAAACAAGACACAACTTAGCGATACACTCAAAATCATCAGCAAATGCCAGACAATTAACTTTACCACCACTGTGTTTTCTCCCTAGTGTTACAGGTGACATACTCTGCTCCTTCAATTTCTTATTCCAAATTCGTACTATTTTGTCCAGGACACAATTGATGATGATGATGATAATTGTTGTTTTAAGGGGCCTAACATCTGGGTTATCGGCCCCTAATGATCTGGGGGATATCGAAAATGATAATGAAATGGAAACTAGAACGAAAATTAAGTGAGACGAAAAATAATTACAAAAAGGAACTCGGATTGAAACAACTCACAAAATGTTCTTACAAAAGGGAATTTTGAACGAAAAGATTCATAAAAAGAATAGATTGAAAAACACCCACAAAATGTAGGCTAGGGTCAAAATACGTACAAAATGCAACGTAGCGTCGAAATACTTACAAAATCAACTGAAATCCAAAATACTTACAAAATGCAAATGAGATCGAATAAACGGACAAAATGAAAATACACAACGCAATTCAGATTGAAAGATACCAGTTCCAATCCAAATTATTCACAAAGTGCAATTGAAATTCAAAATACTTACAAAATGCAAATGAAATTGAAAATGCGTACAAAATGTACGGTAGATTCAGACGACTCATGTGGATTGACAATACTTACAAAATGCAATTTAGATTTAAAATACTTGACAAAATGTAATTTAGATTCAAAACACCCACAAAATGCAATTGAGAATTAAAATATTTCCAAAATGCCCAGCAAACAAAATGCAATTAAGATTTAAAATTCTTGCGAAATGCGGTTTTGGTTGAAAATACTTACAAAATGCAATTGAAATTCAAAATACTCACTAAAATGCCCTGAAACCTGCATTGAAAGACTTACTAAAAAGCAATTTAGATTGTCAATCTTTACAAAATGCAATTGAGGTTGAAAACAATGTAAGGGAGATGTAATTTAGATCGAAAAAACTTACAAAATGCAACGTAGATTAAAAATACCTACAAAAAAAATCGCTAAAAGGGAATTTAGATACATGGGGAACCAAGTAACAAAAACAGTGCGGGAATCTTAAAGAGAAAAGGAAATATAATGAAAAGAGGAGAGGAGAGGGTCCGCCCCAAAGGTAAGGGACAAAAGGGGAAAACGGACCCAGCTCAGGAATCCCTCGGGGTCGCCAACTCCCGAACTCACCAGCCGTGAGCCCCTGAGGGTGTAGCATTATCTAGGGTGCACCTGAAGTGGTGGGGCTACATACACCCTGCCTCCTTAAGGGCCGTGAGCACAAGGCAGGAGGGAAAAGGAAAAGAAAAAGAAGGCTGGCCCCTCGCAGGAGGGTATCAGAAAAGATGAGGCAAGGGCCAATTAAGGCGGGAAAGGAAGAGACTTCCTAGGCCTCGGATACCCTAATACCATCGGGATCGGAAGGGAACAAAGAGTTGATCAAGGGATCTTCGTGTCCCATAGAAGCCTTCTGAGTGACAGTGAGTATATTATACTTTAATAGCGGGATCTTGGGTGTCCCATAGAAGCCTTCTGAGTGACAGTGAGTATATTATACTTTAATAGCGGGATCTTCGTGTCCCATAGAAGCCTTCCGAGCGACAGTGAGTATATATATATATATATATTTAGCCTATTTTAATTTATGATAAAATAGGCTTACGAGTGCACCTTTGTCCGTGTGTGCGCGCGTATGTGTGTCTCCCCTAATAAAATATAAACGGCTGGAGCGATTTCAATGAAACTCGGTAAGGTCACAGTACTATTTTGTCCGACCCTGACCGATCCCTTCAAATTTTATTACGTGTCACCAATCCAACACTGCAGCTGTGGGAAATATTTCACCGGCAATCTATATCTCACAAAACTGTTACTGATATCACCCTGAAATATAGTACGGTGATATAGGGCACTACCAGGAACTTGCCAATGTGACTTTCAAAAACCTGTTAAATACAAAACGAATATGGCGGCCAAGCAAAGTTGAAACTTTCAAATAGACCTTTCTCGCAATTTAACCATCAGAACGCAGTGAAACTTGGTACAGCAAATGTTGATACATATTATAATGCACTGGCATCTAATTCATTTTTTACATAAGCTCAAGATGGTGGTTGTGAAAAGTTTAGAATTGAGTTGTAATCTCTTGTGTCTTAATCATCCGACCGAAGTCAACGCCGTCTAATACTACATAATCTATGGCCTACATAATTACATAAAAATCCAGCATGCCGACCATACGAAATATTTAGAAGGTTCTCAATATCTATCAATCTATGACAGATCAAACTGAAATTTTGTATGTTGGTAAAGGCTATTAACAGAAGTTCACCTATGGATCTTTCAATAATATGGTGTGCCCAAATACAAGATGGCGGCGACTCGAAATTAAAATATTTAAATTAACGTTTCTCGCGATTTAACCATCCGAGCGCCGTGAAACTTGATGAGTCGTGTATTTTCAAACACCCCTATCTCCAAGTAAATAAATTTTTCAGGAAGGGCAAAAAACTGCCATGACTGCATTTTACATTCTATTTTAAAATTTTCTTTACGTTTATTTAAATTAGCTCATACTGAATAATACATACAATATTTATGCAGTTTTTTCTGTACATTTTTGTGCTAGGGCAATATTTGCCTTGAACATAGGGGGTTTTGAAAGTCACAGGTGGACATGGCGGGGTTTGGAAGTAAACATGGATATTGCAAACACACTCGTACTGTCTAATGCTTAAAGAAACTACTTTTACTTCACTTACTAGCTTCTATGTGAAGCCTCCGTGGCTTAGGCGGCAGCACGCCGGCCTCTCACCGCTGGGTCCGTGGTTCAAATCCCGGTCACTCCATTTGAGATCTGTACTGGACAGAACGGAGGCAGACAGGTTTTTCTCGGGT
This sequence comes from Meconema thalassinum, assembly GCA_946902985.2. NCBI lineage: Eukaryota > Metazoa > Arthropoda > Insecta > Orthoptera > Tettigoniidae > Meconema > Meconema thalassinum. The sequence continues at coordinate 42,649,275 of OX336388.2, read as the reverse complement.
ACTCCGGTTTTCCCTGTCAAAATTTCATTCCAGCAACACTCTGCACTATCATTTCATTTCATCTGTCATTCATTTAATCATTGCCCCAGAGGAGTGCGTCAGGCCTCGGCAGCCGGCACAGTTCATATCCTCGCCGCTAGATGGGGGCTTCAGTCATTCCATTCCTGACCCGGTCGGAGACTGGAAGCAGGCTGTGGATTTTCATTTTCACTAGCTTCTATGTAGCACACTGAGATGGAAAACGAATTGCAAACATGAAATAACATAAAATGTTTAAATGCTCGTTGAGAAATTCAAATGGGAGGTTCTCGGCCACCCTCCATACAGTCCGGACCTCTCTCCCTGTGATTATGCCATGTTTGGCCCCCTGAAAAGGGCTCTGTGGGGCCAACGATTCACCTCCAGCCGTACGTGCGGAACTGGTCCACATGGCAGCCCATGGAATTTTATGAGACAGCCATTCACCGCCTCGTGTCACAGTGGGACAAGTGCCTCAACAGCCTGATGAAAAATAAAAATATTATGATTGTTCCAATCTAATATGACAAGGATACGGAGTCATCCCTTGGTTCACAGTATTCTTCTTCCTCTTGCTCTTGTCATACTCTGACAATGTTCAGCCTGATGCGTTTCCAGCGAAACATAAAAATGGAGATCTGCAAGCTCCCTCCATTTAGCCCCGTAATGTTTCTCAATCAATCTGCAGACATCATTCACTTTTGCATCGTTTAAAGGAACCTTACCTTTTTCATTTAACCGAGGAACCAGTCCGGAAAAGGTTTTGCCTCTCTTTAACACACTCTTTGGCTGGCCAAATGTGCAACGGTAAGCAACTTCTCCTTGTACCAAAATGTTGTTTTTGCTCCTTTTTAGAAAAATTCTTTTCGCAGGACTGAATTGAAAATGCCACGAGCCGACAGGTTTGAAAACATCTCGAACAGCAGTCTTCCAGTCTTCACAGCCAGGCTTGAAAAGCTTACCATGTCCGCTGAAAATCTCATTGTATACCTCCGGCTTAAGGATAGCCTCTTTTTTTCGTACAACTTTCTCTATACGTGCAAACACCCTGTCGGGTGGTTAAAAGGAATGGCCAACTACAGGAAAGTAAATTTCAATTTTTTTCACATTCACTGGTGCAGATAGAAGCCATTTACTAACCATACCCACAAGAATACTGTTCTTATTCTGTCCACCGCATCCATCTGCAAATAGACGCACGGTTTTCTTTTTTGACAGATCGATACTGTTAAGAGCAAGAAACAAACAACTTGCAGTTTCATTTGCCCCTCTACGAAATTCAGCTTCATTCCACGAATAGATCATCACATTTTCGGGCATCAGCGGCGTCTTAGAGCTTCCAATAACTACGGTGAAGTTATACACATTTATTTGCCTGCTGAAGTAAGCATTTTGGTCATTTAGCTTGGGCAATAGCATGTTCTTCCGACAATCAAAGGAAACAGTCTGAATAGACTCATCTTCCTCTCTTAAATATTCATAGAATGCACAGTATTTTAACTTGTGGACTCATTTCTTGGTCTGCAAATCGACTTTTGCACTTTCTGATGTGCAATTTTTCAATTCCTCGTCTAGTAGTGAGCAAGTTGAACAAACATCAGTCTTTGGACTTCCAAAGCCAATATTGTAGTTTCGATTGAAGATCTTTCTGAAGGAGTGGTTTGCTTGCAATTCAGTTTCAACAGTGGTATTGTATTGTCTCCAAAGTTTTTTTATATTTAGGTCGCATGGCAGGTACATTCGTGCCGCTGACTTGGTACGGCAGCAGCGCGTCTCTTTAGCACGAAACGATTCAATAAATTTACAGATGGCCGCACGTTTTGATCTATTGGCATAGCTTCTTCTGTCTCCCCCTCTTCTCTCCACAGGCATTCCCCCAGATTCTAAATGACGCTTTATTACCCCTTGAATTCTGTCCTTCTACAATAGGAGAGCTCGCATAAATGTTTCTCGGCAAACTGACACCATCGTTCCATCCCGTTTACGAATAGTGTACTTGAATGTGTGTGCTTTTCCGGATCTCATATTATTAGCCGGCCTGCGTCTCGCCACTGGTATACAAGAAACATGCTTGATAATGAAACTATCCTGCTGCAGTTTTGATGATGTAGAGTAGAATAGCGAGTGAAACTTCTTCACATCCAACAAAGAAATATCTCTGCACTGATAAGCCTTGGATTTATAGCCGCACTATGGTGTGACAGGAGGTCCAGCCGGCGAGTACCTGCGTAATAAACACCCGTCACATACGAGATTGTGTATGCTTACTAAATCACAGCTATTTATGAATGGCCTGCTTGAATGGCCTGCATCGGGAAAGTAAGGGATGTTGCCTTCTCAATGTGACCATAGAAGGTAATAATTATCAGAAGCTGCATAATGTCACCCACAATGGTACGGGCTTTAGGGAATCGAATGTGCACTGGCCTAGATTCGAACTGCGGTCACCTTTGTGAGAGGAGAACGACCGATTCGGCACAACACCACACACTGACTTCATGCAACAGTGCATGTTTTCTAAAGCTTTTTTTTAAACTGCAGTTTCTGATACAGTACTACAATTACGCTGACAAGAGAAGGTAATAACATAATGTTACTATACGAAAACATACCTTGATATTTTTGCTTCATTGCATTTCCACTGCTGCTCGTTACGTAACTTCCTCCTACCCTTGCCAGGGCTACATTTCTCAATACATTTATGAGGTGAATCCATTAGTAATAGACATCTACACGGCACTCTGTAAACACAGATGCTTCCTCTCACAGTCGCGCCAAGAGCTCCTCGCGTGCCTGTCACATGACTGCGTATTGCCTTCCTATTGGCAGTTGGAGATGGCGGGTTATGTTACTTATGTCCGAGCGCAAAGCATTGGAGATGGCGGAATATGAAAATAACCCTCAACTTTGACATTGTATTTCGAACGGTTAGAGCGGGTTTTGGTGCGTACTAGTAGTATACAGCGGTAGACATGGCCACAGAAAAATCCAAACGGCTTTTATCTCCATTTTCATGAAACTTGGAGATAGAGGGTTTTGAAACTACACGACTCAGATAAATGATTATACAAATTGTAATCCACTGACATCTAATTTATTTAAATTGTTTTCAAAACCTCAAGATGGCGTTTGTGCAAAACTTTAAAATCTCGTTCGTTTCTTGAGTCCTGATCATGCGATTTAATGAACCTACGCGATAATCTCCATCTAATATTACATATCTCTATGGCCTACATATATAAAAATCCAACATGGCGACCATCCGGAATATTTAGATGGTACTCAATATCCACGAATCTATTACAGCAATCAAACTGAAATTTTGTATGTTGTTAGAGACAATTAACATAAATAGGATATATTGGCCAGGGATTGTGTCCCCCAACAGTTAATTGATAACATTTACAACAAGTATAGTGGTACTCTTATTGCAGTAAGGTTAAGTAATCATAAATCCGAGTGGAAGCCAATCAGCAGAGGGGTAAGACAAGGCTGTGGACTCTCCATTGCTATTCATAATCTACATGGATGCTATAATAAAGGAATGGAGGTGTGAAAGGCATGGTTCAATACCTATCAGCAGGCATCTAAGAAATTTAGACGCTATACTATTTGCTGATGATGTTGCATTGGTAGCTACATCTGAAGATGATCTGCAGTGGTCAGTATTCAACCTCCAGAAAGTGGCATCAAAATTCAGCATGTGCATTTCTACTGAAAAGACTAAAGTAATGGCCTTTAAAGGTAAGGACCCTATCCCCAGTAAAATTTGTCTGGATGGTAAAATTTTAGAAAGAGTTAACGAATTCAAGTATTTAGGATATAATTTATCTTTTCAAGAAGAACGAGACATAACTGCACAAATAACTAATTATACCAGAACAGGAATAATCAATCACGTCATGAAGCCATCTCTTGTCCAAAGGCATACACGCTTGCGTTTGTATAACACATTAGCCAGACCAACCCTGTGCTATGGCAGCGAGGCATGGACAATAAGATCTCAGGACATCTCCAGACTCACAGCATGCGAAATTACCTTTATGCGCCGAACAGCAGGCTATACTAAATGGGATCATAAGAGAAACGAGGATGTGCTGAAGGAACTAAAAGTGAAACCAATAACTACATACATTTGTGACTACCAAGAGAACTGGAAGCGTCATGTCCAAAGGATGGAACCTGGAAGATTACCAAAGGAGATCCATCGCTACCAGCCACGGGGAAATAGATCGATAGGACGTCCGATGAAGAGATGGAGGGAAAGTGCAAGACCGTAACGGGACATTTGGCCCAATACTTGGAAGGAAGATGATGATGATGAAAATAGGCCGTTTAGTTCTTCACATGTGTTCGCATTTGCGAAAGGCAACAAAGCCGGTAATTAATAAATTAATGTTTCTACTTTGCGAGAGAAAAAGTCAAGAATTTTAGATGCCATTTATTTTTTCATAACCTCTAAAATTACCACGTGCTGATAACTTTCTCATAATTAGATTGCTTTTCCATTAGTAGGATATATAGGCCGAAGCTGGCACAGGGGCTAATGGGCAAGATGGCCGCCGCGCGCAACCAGCCCTATGTTATTCATATGGAGGGGTCATTCAGTGCTGGCACAGGGGCTAATGGGCAATATGGCTGCCACGCTGTCACAGGGGGGGGGGGGGGGTCGGCCGTGTAGTTACTAAATTGAATATTTATTATTAATATTATTATTATTATTAGGTAATTATTAATTGATCATGTGCAATCCAGACCAGCCTTATATTGTCCACTTTTGCTGTAGTTGCTAGCATTTTAGCTGTTTCCCTAGAGGTGTGGGTTTCATTCCCGCCTCAACCAAGAAATTTTATTCTGGGCTGAGAGCTGGACTGGGGTACACTCAGCCTCATAACGTGAAAGTAAGAAAACGTGGGGTTTCATTCATACCTCAGCCATTCCGCCTAATCCAACTTTACCTAACCTACCCTAACCTAACTTAACCTAACCTAACTTCGCCTAACCTAACCTAACAAACATTATTTATCCTAACCTAACCTAACCTAGTCAAACTTCAAAGTGAGAGCAAATGTAAGAGCACACATAATAAACTAAGTTATAACCTAACCTAACCTAACTTCACCTAACCTAACCTAACATAACCAAACTTCAAAGTGAGTGCAAAAGTGTGTGCAAAAGTGAGTGCAAGAGTGAGTGCAAAAGTGAGTGCAAAAGTGAGAGCAAAAAAAGTGAGAGCAAAACAGTAGAGAGCAAAAAGTGTGCGTAAATAAGTAAGAGCAAATGAGAGAGCACAAATAATAAATAATAAACTGGCATTGTTGAATAATTTATACAGATTTTTCTCAAAATCATTTCTGGCTTGTTTTCGAAGGTTGTTATTAAAATCAACGTATGCCTTTAACCAAGGTCTTTGTTTAAACTTTAACACACGATGAATTTTTATCAATTTTATTCCATGATCTAAAGCCTGTTTTAATGCCATGTAGTGAACAACATATCGCCTTCGATTTCCAAGATGAGGAATTAGTTTTTTCAGAGACGAATCCTTAGGTTGTGTACACTCTGGTAGGAAAGGTAAATCGTTGTGTAGATCATGAAGGTCAGATGGGTAATCAACATCAACGTCTAGAATGTATCCCACAGGATCGTCGTTCTTTAGTTTTTCTAGATCAACAGTATCTGGAGAAACCCACTGAAATCCACCATAAGGAAGGGAGTGGCACATAGCCCACCCGTATTGGTTGTTGGCATCATCATAGGTAATAAACTGCGATGGTTTCTCAGAATCATAGGTTTCCATGTATTTATTGTTAGCTTCAGCATACCGATGAGACACCTGGCATATGCCTCCACGTATTCCAGACTCGATTAAAAGAATCTGATCGTAATCCTGTAGCAATTCCAGTTCAATGCCTGTGTAAAGGAGCATTGCCTCGAAACTTAAACCAGGCGAAGTAAAGAAGTGTGCAGCATCCACTCGGTGTGTTTCTAGTGTTTTGTTTCTAAACGTTTCAAAGCTGTCTGCAAGAAGGAGTACATCTGATGTTAGGTAGAGGTCACTATATTCCCCTAGAGTTTTAATGTTGAACTGTTTCCAGACATTTTTGGCATGTTCATAGTCTTCTTGACTAACATCTTCTTGACTTAATTTGTTAAAGAATGCCTCTTTTGGAGGTAAACACGTTTCACTTAACTTTTCCCATGAGTCAATGTAGTCATAACAAAATACCCCTTTACGAGTCATGAGCATTGCATTTTCTTTTCCAAAGTACTTGTCTGTTTCAGGGTATGATGTTAAGTTGGAAACTAAGTTTTCCAAACTACTCGGCATTAACCGAAACGTGTCCACAAATCTAAGCTTAACATTTCCTACATATTTGGTGAAGGAAATGTATTTTTCCTTGGAGTTAGCGATAACATCCACTCTCTCAGTAGTACATCCTAATTGCTTTACAATGAAATTTGCGTCGTAGCCACTCATATTATGTAGAAATACAGGAACGGGGTTACGTGTTTTACACCTCAAATTACAGTTATTGTGAGCACTTCCACGGTATTCCCCTGTAATATGGCAATGGTCTCGAACTTTCCAATCCTCTTTGGTATACGGTTTTTGACACAAATAACAGGTTTCAGAACATTGGAACTCTGCTTCTTGATCCTCAGTTAAAGCCTTTGGAACATTTAAGCTGTAAAGGCGATCAATTTCATTAGCTATTGAAATCAAACAGACCATAAACTTTTCTGCAGCGTCAGGTCCACGATAAATAAGAGGTTGGCTTGGAAGGTTTGTCTTTATGTGTTCCACAGCAGGTGAGGGTTTAACGTATATACCAAAGCTCATAGGAACATGACTCTGGTATGGCACTGTATAACTTGCTTCAGGATTGGGTAGACATGTTTGATAGGGTAACAGTATACTTTCAAAATCAGCATAGATAACGTAAGGTATTCTCAGCATTTTTTCCACGTTTAAAAATTTGACAATGGGGTTTTTAATAGGCATTTCAACCCTAGCAATGTCATGCTGGACGCACAAAGCTCTATGTTCTTTCAATTTTTCTATTCCTTGTTGACCATATCGATTATCGAAGTGAGTAAAACACCGTTTACACGTATATATCTTATGTCCATGGTGAGTAATCTGATGTCCTACTAGTTTATCAAAATCTTTGATAAAGACGTAGTGGTTCTGGCCGGATGATGAACTTAGCAAAAGGAGGTCACGATGGTCTTGCATCTCTTGATCCACAACCTTTAGAGGGAACAGTTTATTGTTTTGTTCCAATCCAAATACATTAATGGATATATCGTTGGCTTTTTCAAATTTGGGAATGTCAACTAGCGATGTAGGAAACGATATTACAGAAAAATCATACTTGTTGTCCAGGTCCTTGTATTTACTAATGCGATGAGCATTCTTTTTAACCAGTTTTGCTAAAATGGCATACATAAAACACTTTTCATCATTCAAATTTTCAGGATTAATGCAGGCTTTTCTTGCTTGTATAGCTGCTGGTAATGGAATATATGTGCTTCCACGCAAGGGATTGTACTTATTTATTTTCAATCGTACTCCTTCCACTGCTAACAAAGCCCAATTACTGCCTTTTAGCTCAGATTCTTCCATTTCCGTAGTTAACTTTGTAAATTGTGTTTCCAAGAAACTACTTAAGTCCGTTTCCAAAAATAGGGCCTGATTTCGTGTTTTAAATGCACGATCTGTAATTTCATTGGTAGATGTATGAATGAATCTACATTCAGCCACAAGATTCACTTTTATCGACTTGTGCATTGCTAGTTCTTTCTGCATAGCTTGTATTATTTGCTGTTTGGACTCTTTAAGGTATGAATTTAAATCCTTGCACGTATCGCAACGAATGAAATAGGATTTAAGTCGACCTTCAAAAGATGTCTCATATTCAATAAGTCCATTTTTGTCAGGGACCAATGACAGTAGGTAATGTTTTGTAGGCTCTGCCTTTTGTCTTTTAGCTGCCGACACAACATTACAACATTCTTCATGACGACGTCCATTGTAGGCATTGTTGAATGTACTACCACAGGTCTTGCACTCATGAAATTCACCACACGATACTTCATGTCGCTTCCTATGATAGTCTCGAAGAAAAGTCTTTCCACACTCTTTACACATATAGCTAGGAATGGCTTCTTCCATTATGAATGTTGATTTCTGCAAACAGCTGCTTACTGCGTATCACAGGGCTAGAGGTTGGTCAGTGAGACGGTCTTTCACGATGTGAACACCGTGAGAGGTAGTAGTCAACTAGTGATATTCTTGTGAAGGGTCCACTAATATACCCCTAGTCTAGACCAACAGCTCTTTACAGCGTATGACAAGGCTGTATACTGGACAGTGAGACGGTCTTTCATGATGTGAACACTGTAACAAGTAGTAGTCAACTGATTATATACTTGCTAAGGGTTCTCTAATATACAATAGTCAAGACCAACAGCTACTTACTGAGTAGTACAAGGCTGTACAATAGTTGTTTTGACAGTCTTTCACGATGTGGTCACTGTGGATGGTAGTAGTCAACTGATGATATTCTTGATAAGGGTCCTCTAATGTACCCCTGGTTAAGGGTAACAGCTGTTCACTGCTTATGACAAGGCTAAAGACTGGTTGCTTCAACGGTCTTTCACAATGTAAACACTGTGACAGGTAGTAGTCAACTGAAAATATTCTTATGGCCTACTCAAGGTTATCAGGTACTTACTGCATATCAAAAGGCTGTACACTCATGTGTGTTAGGCACTCTTTCTTGCTAAGGACCCCAATATTCCCTACACAAGGCTATACATGTTAGTTCTAAACACTTAGTGGTTAATTGTATATTCAATTTTTGTACAAAGCATATACGAGCACGTTTTTATGAGGTAAAACTTTACCAAATAGTCAAATGCGACACGCAAAGTATGTTGCCGCTATCTAGCAGTGACTATGAGAACTACTTGACCGACCAGCATGCTACCTAGCGCTCCATTTCAATACTCGCTCACTGAACGAACAGCATGCTATCTAGCGGTCGATATCAATACTCACTCAATTACCAGCCTGCTACCTATCGGTCAATATAACAACTCACTCAACTACCAGCATGCTACATGGCTTTTTTGGTCAGTTTTTTGTTGGCTTTTTGTTGGCTTTTGTTGGCTTTTTGTTGGCTTTTGTTGGCTTTTGTTGGCTTTTTGTTGGCTTTTGTATTAGCTCTTTTATATTTGCTCTTGTTTGTTGGGGCTTATTTGGTCTTGGAAAGTATGTCAGTCCTTTTTTATGGCTGCATATTGCTTACAGCCATGATTGTAAGCAGCAACAACAACAACAACAACAACACACAAAATTTATAAAAAAAAAAACAAAGTACTCAAAGGTTTATCAATGACTCTCAACTCTTACACTTACCTCTATCCCATGCTTAGTCAAAGAAATAGTGTATTTTTCAAATTTTTCAAAAAATATTTGGAAAGTAGGCTATGTCATTAATCTAAAAATCCTAAAGGACATATGTTAACTCCAACACCTACCTCTATACCACTCTCAGTCCACAAATAGTGTATTTTTCAAATTTTCCAAAACATATTTCCAAAATGGGTATAATTTCCAAAATTAAAATGTTTACAAAAATGTTTGTTTGTCATAAATGAATGGCCTTTGCCTCCTCTACCCCAACACTAAGTCTCATGTCTCTAGGACAACAGAAATAAAATTTTCAAAATGGGCTTATATTTCCAAAATTAGGAATTCTACAAAAAAGTTTGTTTGACGTAAATCAATGGTCTTTACCCCCTCTATTCCAACACCTAGAGACATGAGACTTAGTGTGGGGGTAGAGGGGGTAAAGGCCATTCATTTATGTCAAACAAACTTTTTTGTAAACTTTTTAATTTTGGAAATATAAGCCCATTTTCAAATTTATTAATTTTGTTGTCCTAGAGACCTGGGACTTGGTACGGCTGTAGAGGAGGCAAAGGCCATTCATTTATGACAAACAAACATTTTTGTAAACATTTTAATTTTGGAAATTATACCCATTTTGGAAATATGTTTTTGAAAATTTGAAAAATACACTATTTGTGGACTGAGAGTGGTATAGAGGTAGGTGTTGGAGTTAACATATGTCTTTTAGGATTTTTAGATTAATGACATAGCCTACTTTCCAAATATTTTTTGAAAAATTTGAAAAATACACTATTTCTTTTGACTAGGCATGGGATAGAGGTAAGTGTAAGAGTTGAGAGTCATTGATAAACCTTTGAGTACTTTGTTTTTTTTTTATAAATTTTGTGTGTTGTTGTTGTTGTTGTTGTTGCTGCTTACAATCATGGCTGTAAGCAATATGCAGCCATAAAAAAGGACTGACATACTTTCCAAGACCAAATAAGCCCCAACAAACAAGAGCAAATATAAAAGAGCTAATACAAAAGCCAACAAAAAGCCAACAAAAGCCAACAAAAGCCAACAAAAAGCCAACAAAAGCCAACAAAAAGCCAACAAAAAACTGACCAAAAAAGCCATGTAGCATGCTGGTAGTTGAGTGAGTTGTTATATTGACCGATAGGTAGCAGGCTGGTAATTGAGTGAGTATTGATATCGACCGCTAGATAGCATGCTGTTCGTTCAGTGAGCGAGTATTGAAATGGAGCGCTAGGTAGCATGCTGGTCGGTCAAGTAGTTCTCATAGTCACTGCTAGATAGCGGCAACATACTTTGCGTGTCGCATTTGACTATTTGGTAAAGTTTTACCTCATAAAAACGTGCTCGTATATGCTTTGTACAAAAATTGAATATACAATTAACCACTAAGTGTTTAGAACTAACATGTATAGCCTTGTGTAGGGAATATTGGGGTCCTTAGCAAGAAAGAGTGCCTAACACACATGAGTGTACAGCCTTTTGATATGCAGTAAGTACCTGATAACCTTGAGTAGGCCATAAGAATATTTTCAGTTGACTACTACCTGTCACAGTGTTTACATTGTGAAAGACCGTTGAAGCAACCAGTCTTTAGCCTTGTCATAAGCAGTGAACAGCTGTTACCCTTAACCAGGGGTACATTAGAGGACCCTTATCAAGAATATCATCAGTTGACTACTACCATCCACAGTGACCACATCGTGAAAGACTGTCAAAACAACTATTGTACAGCCTTGTACTACTCAGTAAGTAGCTGTTGGTCTTGACTATTGTATATTAGAGAACCCTTAGCAAGTATATAATCAGTTGACTACTACTTGTTACAGTGTTCACATCATGAAAGACCGTCTCACTGTCCAGTATACAGCCTTGTCATACGCTGTAAAGAGCTGTTGGTCTAGACTAGGGGTATATTAGTGGACCCTTCACAAGAATATCACTAGTTGACTACTACCTCTCACGGTGTTCACATCGTGAAAGACCGTCTCACTGACCAACCTCTAGCCCTGTGATACGCAGTAAGCAGCTGTTTGCAGAAATCAACATTCATAATGGAAGAAGCCATTCCTAGCTATATGTGTAAAGAGTGTGGAAAGACTTTTCTTCGAGACTATCATAGGAAGCGACATGAAGTATCGTGTGGTGAATTTCATGAGTGCAAGACCTGTGGTAGTACATTCAACAATGCCTACAATGGACGTCGTCATGAAGAATGTTGTAATGTTGTGTCGGCAGCTAAAAGACAAAAGGCAGAGCCTACAAAACATTACCTACTGTCATTGGTCCCTGACAAAAATGGACTTATTGAATATGAGACATCTTTTGAAGGTCGACTTAAATCCTATTTCATTCGTTGCGATACGTGCAAGGATTTAAATTCATACCTTAAAGAGTCCAAACAGCAAATAATACAAGCTATGCAGAAAGAACTAGCAATGCAAAAGTCGATAAAAGTTAATCTTGTGGCTGAATGTAGATTCATTCATACATCTACCAATGAAATTACAGATCGTGCATTTAAAACACGAAATCAGGCCCTATTTTTGGAAACGGACTTAAGTAGTTTCTTGGAAACACAATTTACAAAGTTAACTACGGAAATGGAAGAATCTGAGCTAAAAGGCAGTAATTGGGCTTTGTTAGCAGTGGAAGGAGTACGATTGAAAATAAATAAGTACAATCCCTTGCGTGGAAGCACATATATTCCATTACCAGCAGCTATACAAGCAAGAAAAGCCTGCATTAATCCTGAAAATTTGAATGATGAAAAGTGTTTTATGTATGCCATTTTAGCAAAACTGGTTAAAAAGAATGCTCATCGCATTAGTAAATACAAGGACCTGGACAACAAGTATGATTTTTCTGTAATATCGTTTCCTACATCGCTAGTTGACATTCCCAAATTTGAAAAAGCCAACGATATATCCATTAATGTATTTGGATTGGAACAAAACAATAAACTGTTCCCTCTAAAGGTTGTGGATCAAGAGATGCAAGACCATCGTGACCTCCTTTTGCTAAGTTCATCATCCGGCCAGAACCACTACGTCTTTATCAAAGATTTTGATAAACTAGTAGGACATCAGATTACTCACCATGGACATAAGATATATACGTGTAAACGGTGTTTTACTCACTTCGATAATCGATATGGTCAACAAGGAATAGAAAAATTGAAAGAACATAGAGCTTTGTGCGTCCAGCATGACATTGCTAGGGTTGAAATGCCTATTAAAACCCCATTGTCAAATTTTTAAACGTGGAAAAAATGCTGAGAATACCTTACGTTATCTATGCTGATTTTGAAAGTATACTGTTACCCTATCAAACATGTCTACCCAATCCTGAAGCAAGTTATACAGTGCCATACCAGAGTCATGTTCCTATGAGCTTTGGTATATACGTTAAACCCTCACCTGCTGTGGAACACATAAAGACAAACCTTCCAAGCCAACCTCTTATTTATCGTGGACCTGACGCTGCAGAAAAGTTTATGGTCTGTTTGATTTCAATAGCTAATGAAATTGATCGCCTTTACAGCTTAAATGTTCCAAAGGCTTTAACTGAGGATCAAGAAGCAGAGTTCCAATGTTCTGAAACCTGTTATTTGTGTCAAAAACCGTATACCAAAGAGGATTGGAAAGTTCGAGACCATTGCCATATTACAGGGGAATACCGTGGAAGTGCTCACAATAACTGTAATTTGAGGTGTAAAACACGTAACCCCGTTCCTGTATTTCTACATAATATGAGTGGCTACGACGCAAATTTCATTGTAAAGCAATTAGGATGTACTACTGAGAGAGTGGATGTTATCGCTAACTCCAAGGAAAAATACATTTCCTTCACCAAATATGTAGGAAATGTTAAGCTTAGATTTGTGGACACGTTTCGGTTAATGCCGAGTAGTTTGGAAAACTTAGTTTCCAACTTAACATCATACCCTGAAACAGACAAGTACTTTGGAAAAGAAAATGCAATGCTCATGACTCGTAAAGGGGTATTTTGTTATGACTACATTGACTCATGGGAAAAGTTAAGTGAAACGTGTTTACCCCCAAAAGAGGCATTCTTTAACAAATTAAGTCAAGAAGATGTTAGTCAAGAAGACTATGAACATGCCAAAAATGTCTGGAAACAGTTCAACATTAAAACTCTAGGGGAATATAGTGACCTCTACCTAACATCAGATGTACTCCTTCTTGCAGACAGCTTTGAAACGTTTAGAAACAAAACACTAGAAACACACCGAGTGGATGCTGCACACTTCTTTACTTCGCCTGGTTTAAGTTTCGAGGCAATGCTCCTTTACACAGGCATTGAACTGGAATTGCTACAGGATTACGATCAGATTCTTTTAATCGAGTCTGGAATACGTGGAGGCATATGCCAGGTGTCTCATCGGTATGCTGAAGCTAACAATAAATACATGGAAACCTATGATTCTGAGAAACCATCGCAGTTTATTACCTATGATGATGCCAACAACCAATACGGGTGGGCTATGTGCCACTCCCTTCCTTATGGTGGATTTCAGTGGGTTTCTCCAGATACTGTTGATCTAGAAAAACTAAAGAACGACGATCCTGTGGGATACATTCTAGACGTTGATGTTGATTACCCATCTGACCTTCATGATCTACACAACGATTTACCTTTCCTACCAGAGTGTACACAACCTAAGGATTCGTCTCTGAAAAAACTAATTCCTCATCTTGGAAATCGAAGGCGATATGTTGTTCACTACATGGCATTAAAACAGGCTTTAGATCATGGAATAAAATTGATAAAAATTCATCGTGTGTTAAAGTTTAAACAAAGACCTTGGTTAAAGGCATACGTTGATTTTAATAACAACCTTCGAAAACAAGCCAGAAATGATTTTGAGAAAAATCTGTATAAATTATTCAACAATGCCATTTTTGGGAAAACAATGGAAAATATCCGTAATAGAATAGACATACGTCTTGTGACTGACAGCAAAAAGGCAGAAAAGCTAATAGCTAAACCAACATTCATCGACAGAACAATTTATGGTCCCAACCTAGCTGCTTTCCACATGGCTAAACGTAACATTGTATTCAATAAGCCTATATATATTGGAATGTGTATACTGGATAGTTCAAAAACTCTAATGTATTCCCACCACTATGATGTCCTGCTACCCTATTATGGAATGAACAATCTTAAACTCATGTATATGGATACCGACTCGTTCATTTATTTGGTTAACACCCCAAATGTATATCAAGACAAGTTGGATTTCCTAGAACACCTGGACACATCAGATTATCCTACTAATCACATATGTTACTCTACATCAAATAAGAAAACGTTGGGGATATTTAAAGACGAGGCTTGTGGACAAATTATAAAAGCATTTGTTGGACTTAGAGCTAAAATGTACGCTTTAGACATAAATGGTGAAGAAATCAAAAAGATTAAAGGTATTAGCAAAGGGGTTGTCAAAAATTGTATAAGCTTTCAAGATTATAAGGATTGTGTCATGAACAACAATGTAAAAAGAATACCAATGAACATTATCGCTTCTAAACAACATGACATATCATCTATAAGACTAAACAAAATTGCTTTGTGTCCTGGTGATGATAAAAGAGTGATTGATGCTGATGGTATAGGTACACATGCCTATGGTCATTACTCAATCATTGACTATGCTTAAAGAGTTAAGTTATGAATATCAAAATCTTCTGCCTGCAACTAGCAAATACATAAAACAAAACAATTTAGGAAATAAAACAATAGCACTACAAAAATAAAAAACCAAAATAAAAAATGGCATTCATAATCAAAAATAAATAAAATAGAAAACAAAATAAAAACAAGTGTACAATTTATAACAAAAAGGAATATATATAAAATGTATTATGTGTAAATAGTGTACATGTATTTAAAATAAAAGAATATTGTACCGTATGGAAACTGCTTGTACATTTTTAATTACTACCCACCTCTCTCCGCTCCTAATGCAAAATGAACATGTAAAACACAAATTGGAAAATCCATGTTTCCATATTGACAAAATAAAAAAAACATTAAACTGAAATTTTAAAAACTGTAAATGGGAATTTGGTAAATTGACAAATGTGTAAACAACAAATTGAAAAATCCATGTTTCTATATCATGAAATTGAAAAACTTTAAACTGACATTTTAAGAACTGTAAATGGGAAATTGTGAAATTGAAAAATGTGTAAACAACATAATGCAAAATCCATGTTTCCATGTTATGAAATTGAAAAACTTAAAACTAACATTTTTAAAAAACTGAAAATGGGAAATTGGAAAATTGTCATGTGTGTAAACAACAAAATGAAAAAAAAACCGGTTGGGGTAGTTATCATGTTGTACAGTAACCTATAAAACTAGCATAAGGATAGTTGCTTGTACCCGTATATACTTTGTGTATGTGCATTAGCCTTTGGATTAGCTTAAGTTAGGTTTGGTAAAGTTAGGTTTGGCGAGGTTAGGTATGTAGCCTTGTAGTTTACTCTTTTCGGAAAATGTAAAATCTAAAATCAAAAAATCTTAAATTGAAAATGTAACATCTAAAAAACTAAAATCTAAAATATAAAAAAAATAAAAAATGTAAAATCTAAAAAAAAATGTAAAATGAAAAATCAAAAATGTAAAATGTTAAAATGTAAAATGTTAAAATGTTGAATCTAAAATATTTAAATAAGGTTTCTGTGGGTTAGGTTAGGTTAGGTTAGATTAGGTTAGGTTAAAACTCAGTTTATTATTTGTGCTCTCTCATTTGCTCTTACTTATTTACGCACACTTTTTGCTCTCTACTGTTTTGCTCTCACTTTTTTTGCTCTCACTTTTGCACTCACTTTTGCACTCACTCTTGCACTCACTTTTGCACACACTTTTGCACTCACTTTGAAGTTTGGTTATGTTAGGTTAGGTTAGGTGAAGTTAGGTTAGGTTAGGTTATAACTTAGTTTATTATGTGTGCTCTTACATTTGCTCTCACTTTGAAGTTTGACTAGGTTAGGTTAGGTTAGGTTAGGATAAATAATGTTTGTTAGGTTAGGTTAGGCGAAGTTAGGTTAGGTTAAGTTAGGTTAGGGTAGGTTAGGTAAAGTTGGATTAGGCGGAATGGCTGAGGTATGAATGAAACCCCACGTTTTCTTACTTTCACGTTATGAGGCTGAGTGTACCCCAGTCCAGCTCTCAGCCCAGAATAAAATTTCTTGGTTGAGGCGGGAATGAAACCCACACCTCTAGGGAAACAGCTAAAATGCTAGCAACTACACCAAAAGTGGACAATATAAGGCTGGTCGGGATTGCAAATGATCAATTAATAATTACCTAATAATAATAATAATATTAATAATAAATATTCAATTTAGTAACTACACGGCCGACCCCCCCCCCTGTGACAGCGTGGCAGCCATATTGCCCATTAGCCCCTGTGCCAGCACTGAATGACCCCTCCATATGAATAACATAGGGCTGGTTGCGCGCGGCGGCCATCTTGCCCATTAGCCCCTGTGCCAGCTTCGGCCTATATATCCTACTTCCATTCTAAGTTAAAAATTATATTTATCTACTTACATATTATTAGTTCATGCTCGATTTTAAGACACGTTTTTCTAGCACTGTTATAGAAATCTTTCAAATCCTTCGCACCGAGCAGCCCATGCTCTACTGACAGCATTCAGCTCTCATTGGTCGACCATCCAGCCTTAACCAATCACAGCACGTTACCGGCACAAGTCGTCACAGAATATTCTGGAACAGCAGCTGTATTGCTATTTAAGAGGCATCAACTACATCGGACGTCAGTCTCCGTTCACCATGGCAAACTTGCCGCACCTGTGATACTTCGTCCAGGACTTCATAATGACAACCAGTCATTCTTTCCTACACGACATCTTGTCGTAACTTTGTGCTTGATTGTTGAATACATTGAATACCACCGAGTACTGAGTTTCATCAATGGCAAACTTGCTATAATGGCGATACTCCGTCCTGGCCTTCAACCATGACAACCAGTCATTCTTTTCTACACGACATCTTGTCGGAACTTTGTGCTTACTTGGTGAATACATCGAATACCACCGAGTACTGAGATTCATCAATGGCAAACTTGCCATAACGGCGATACTTCGTCCTGGCCTTCAAACATGACAACCAATCATTATTCTAGTAACATCATGTGTTGAAGTGATTGCATCTTGATCCTCTTCGGACATGTGTTCCTCTACTCTGGGACTTCTGCAACCCTATTAAAATTTGGCTAAGTATTTCTGCATAAAGAAGCTTCGCTTCAGTTTTCTTCATGTCTTAAAGACAAAGTGTATTCTACGCTTCTACCAGTGGAGCTGCCACACCTTTAAGACGAGTTCAACGGCATACTCAAAAATGTTTATGCAAGAGTTATGGTCGATAAAAACTGAATGGGGTGACCCAATGCCTCCCTCTATTTTGGGAAGATCCTTTGGTACTATACCATAACAACATCGAACTACTTGTTAACCCTAATTTCTACTAATCTATATGTTTTACTTTTATTGTTTTAAATTTAAAAGCTCCTTAGGTCAAGGAGATAAAGAAATAATACTTTGTAATATTTAAACCACCAAAAGATAAGTTGTTGAAATATGGGAGAAAGATTCATACGCCTGCATGTTTTACAAAATGATTTGTAATATAGCAGGAGGTTAATATACAGACCTATAAAGAGTTAAAGACAAATGAACATCAAAATAACCCCATATAGAATACTTGAACAGCACGATCATCCAATAGTGACGCCATTGCTGTATTGGTCAAGGCCTCGTTCACCAACGTTGACTTCGAGGAACAACTGAACACAATAATACGACCCTGTTCCTAACCTCTACAAACATTTACCGTTAAATCTGTGGCAATCAACATCACAACATATTGTTGACACAATCTTTGCTAACCACTGCTATTTACAACACTCACTATTTCACAATGCCCCCTATGCAACAATGTCCTATTTCCCCACAAACAGATCACTGGTCATCAGCTGCCATTACTTAAATCATCAGTTTCGTTTTATACAATTCATTAATAATTACTGTACAGCTCAAGAATTTCCAAAATAATTCCTATAAATATTATTTAACTCATCTATTATTAATTTCCACCAAATCATTAAATTATTCACATTGTTATTTACTCTTTGACAGACAGCCATATACAGGGTGTCCATATCCTATACTGCCAGGGTCTAACATGCTCTTTTTATCTTATGGTAAATTAAACGTAATAACTTCTGTACATTGGATAGTTTTTTAAATTTTATTAATGAAACATAACGTAGTCTTATTTTATACAATATATTAAATTCAGTGATTCAAATAAATATTTCCTTTCAGGGTGTCTACTATAAGGATAAAGTAAAAATTAGTTAATTTTTAGCTACCTTTTAGTTAATTTTAGTTACCTTTGAATTCAAGATAGGTCTGCGGTCTGCAAGCAAAGGGGCTCACCATGCGGTGAAGAAAAACAATGATGAACTGCGTTTAAAGCGGTAAATAAAATTCACTTAGGGTGTTAAAAGAATTTAAAAAATAATAAATAAATGCTAGATATCTATTATCAAATGAGTTGTTTCAGCTAATATGTCGCCTTGTGCACAAGGCGCTTTTATAATGGGTCTTGACCATTTGGCAAGATTTCCTTTGTCCCCGGGGTAGATCACGAATAATTTTTTGGGACGTTACGTGATTGTAACCGAATTCTGTCTTCGCAGTCAAGTACGGAGAAATATCTAGATGTTACACGATCGGCGCTGGTCTCACCCGTTTCTCGAGATTCCCGTAGTTTTCCCGATACAATACGGATAAATATCGCGATTTAGATAATTGGTGTCACTTTTAGTCATTAGACGAGATTTCCATTGTCCTTGAGGTCGGGCACGAGAAAATATAGCATTATTACGCAATCGGCACCACTTGCTGTCCGTTTCACCAGAATCCAGATGTTCTCGTCATTGAATGCGGAGAGATATCGCGATGTATCACAATCGCTGCCGCTCTCG
This sequence comes from Meconema thalassinum, assembly GCA_946902985.2. Lineage (NCBI taxonomy): Eukaryota > Metazoa > Arthropoda > Insecta > Orthoptera > Tettigoniidae > Meconema > Meconema thalassinum. The sequence goes on along the minus strand of OX336388.2, from coordinate 42,629,773 downwards.
GCCGTTTTACGAGCTTCACGTTGGCCTCGCGACATTATGCAAATCCGCGCCGCACCCTGCCGTCGAACGATTGTCTATCTGTCCTGACAGAATGGTGGAGGCAGCTCAAGGTTGGGCAAGGTTAAAATTCACGAGTAGTTAAGGACATGTTGTATGGTCGGCGCAGTGATTCCCGCTGTCCCTATGCTGTGGTTGGGAGTTCATCAGTTCAGGGTGGATCACGAGGAGAAATCAGTATCGCGATGCTACGTAGGCTGTCATTTCTAAGTGGGTTGATGCACTTCTCACTCCCCGTACGCTTTTAAGTATACGGTCATGGGAAAAGTATCGAGTAGGTTTCGGAATAATTCGTGACTGGTGCCCAATCACTTTTGACAGATTCCAAATGTCCTCGTGGTCACAAATTCACAATAGGGGACGGGTTTTAAGACTTTACGCAACTGACGTCCATCTCGGTCCATTTGACGAGATTCTCGCAAGCAAGTCATGCGGTCAGCGGCCGTCTTGAGGATGAATGTTTGAAGTAGGTATCATATATTAAGAACTAGCTGACCCGGCAGACGTTGTCCTGCCAATCATAGAAAGTGTTGGGGTTTTGACTTTGTTAGTTGCAATGCTTTTTGATTCCCAATATTTTCTTCTTTTTCCATTAACCACCTGTAAACAATTATAAAAGAATAATTTACTATCTCAGAAACATTCACGGAAGCGTGATCAACAACTCACGAAAGTTACATCGCAATGAAATGAATGGTATATGATCGCATACGGGACTTTATTGAAACGATTCACGCGCTGTCGCTTATTAGTTAAATCAACCCGATTGCTACCAATTGTAAAATGGATTTAGTAAATCAGAAACCTTCCCTGGAGTGTACACAACAAGTCACCAAAGTTTCATCTCCATCGGACGATTGTATATGAACGCATAAGGGTCTTTGTCGAAACACTTCGCGCGTCGTCGCTCATTTGTTGAATCCATTAGTGCGTTACCTATTGTAACATGGATTTACTAAGCTAGAAATCTTCCCTGAAGTGTACAGAACATCTCACCCACGTTTCATCGCTATCAGACAAATGGTATATGAACGCATACGGGACTTTGTTGAAACAATTCGCGCGTCGTCGCTCATTTGTTGAATCTACTCGTGCGCTACCTATTGTTAAGTGGATTTACTAAGCCAGAAACCTTCCCGAGTGTATACAACATCTCACCCAAGTTTCATCGCATTGGGGTGAATGGTATATGAACGCATGTGGGACTTTGTTGAAAGAAACGCATGCCATTTTGTTGAAGTTACTCGCGCGCCATCTATTGTTAATTGGATCTACTATGCCTATAACTTTTTCTGGCATATGCACAACAACTCACCGAAACTTGATTGCAATCGGATGAATTGTATAAGTACGCATCACCAACACTCAATTGTTTAAACTACTGGTGCGCTAACTATTATTAATTGGATTAACTAGGCCTATAAGCATCCAGGAAGTGTGCCAAACAACCCACCAAAATTTGGTTGCAATCGGATGAATTGTAGGCTATATGAACGCATCGCCAACACTCATTTGTTTAAAATACTCGAGCGCTGTCCCTTGTAAATTGGATTGACTATGCCTATAATGATTTCGGAAGTATTTCCAACAACTCACCAAAGTTTCATAGCAATCGGATGAATGCTATATGAATGCATACGGGACTTTATTGAAACGCTTCGCGTGACTTCGCTCATTTATTGAATCTACTTGTGCGCTACCTATTGAAAAATGGATTTACCAAGCCGAACACTTTCCCTGGAGTGTACACAACAACTCACCCAAGTTTAGTCGCTATCGGACGAATGGTATATGAACGCATACGGGACTATGTTGAAACACTTCGCGCGTCGTCGCTCATTTGTTTAATCTACTCGTGCGTTACCAATTGTTAAGTGGATTTACTAACCCATAAACCTTCCCTGAAGTGTACACAACATCTCACCCAAGTTTAGTCGCTATCGGACGAATGGTATATGAACGCATACGGGACTTCGTTGAAACGCTTCGCGCGTCGTCGCTCACTTGTTGAATCTACTCGTGCGCTACCTATTATAACATGGATTTACTAAGTCAGAAACCTTGCCTGTAGTGTACACAACCTCTCACCCAAGTTTCATCGCTATCGGACGAATGGTATGTGAATGCATACTGGTCTTTGTTGAAACGCTTCGCCCATCGTCGCTCATTTGTTGAATCTACTTGTGCGATACCTATTGTTAAGTGGATTTGCTAAGCCAGAAACCTTCCCCGTAGTGTACACAACATCTCACCCAAGTTTCATCGCTATCAGGCGAATGGTATATGATCGCATGCGGGACTTTGTTGAAACGCTTCGCGCGTCGTCGCTCATCTGTTGAATCTACTCGTGCACTACCTATTGTTATGTGGATTTACTGAGCCAGAAACCTTACCTGAAGTGTACAGAACATCTCACCCAAGTTTCATCGCAATGGGTTGAATGGTATATGAACGCATGTGGGACATTCTTGAAACAAACGCACACCATCTTGTTGAAGCTACTCGCGCGCCATCTATTGTAAATTTGATTCACTACGTCTATAACTTTTCCGGGACTGTGCACAACAACTTACCAAAATTTGATCGCAATCGGATGAATTGTATATGAATGCATCGCCATTACGCATTTGTTTAAACTACTTGCGCGCTATCTATTGTGAAATGGATTAACTATGCCAATGATCATCCCGGAAGTGTTTACAACAACTCACCAAAATTTGATCGCAATCGGATGAATGGTTTATGAACGCATAAAAGACGGACACACAAGACATTCCTTTATATATATATAAGATAAGATTATTCTGAGAGGATTGCACAAGTAATACAACAAGAGGACACATTTTCTTGCGAATGCGAATCACGAATTATACAAGTTTTCGAAATAACCAAAGTCCGAAGGAAAAATCGACATATAACGGAACTCCGAATTAACCATACTGGATGTCGCAAATTAACGAGGCAGATTTTTAAAATAAGTTATAGCCTTCTTTTTCGAAACGGTAACATTTCGCATGATTGTGACATTAAATTATTTCGCGTTATTTCTGGACTTCAATTTTACATAGTCTCCAAATAAATGCGAGAAATGCCAGGTTTCTGATTAATTTCAGAAGCTTCGCAAATAAATGTGTCGCGAAAAGTCAGGTTTCCTAATAATAAAGAAACATTTCACACAAAACTTAAGTCTTCTTGATGCCGAAAATATACGATGAACGATGTATACCACTTCCACCCTTTCCTCGAGGTCAGGCACGGGGAAATATAGCTCATGCAATCAGCGCCGCTTGCGTGAAACTCGCTCCATCGCAATCTCAGAGCCTAAAGGCACGAGTTTAAATGATTCAATCCGCCTTCAGAAAATTTTCGTTACCCGTATGTAAAATGAGTTACTTTTTCGATACTTTCGTTACCGGTAGACACCCTGACTTTAAAAAAACTTCATGATCAAATATCAAGTATAAAAAATATTATTTGTATCCCAAACTGCATGATTTTTGTTGGAGCTTTCTATACAGTATTACAGTTACAATAAGTTATTATTTTTATTACAGGAAGGGCATCCGGCCGTAGAAACCATCAACCACAAGGAATTTCATCGGATCTCATCCCCAATGGGATTAATAAGGGGTAGACACACAGTAGATAGAACGTGCAATCTTCGAATTCATACATTATATGCAAATGGCTGCAGTTTCAGGCTAGATTTTACTAATGTCTATTTCACTACTTACGCTCCAGAATTCACCGTCTGGATGAAAAGAAACCAATGACTAATATTTACACATTAGTAGGTTACACAGTCTCCAACCCCTCGTCCACGTCGTGGGAGACGGGCAACGGCACAAAGTAGGGGATCGTCTGTAGGGGCGAAATACAGTGGGGAATTCGTGTGCTCCGGGACCGTTACGGTAGCTGTGAAGGTCCTACAAGAACCCTGAAAAGTGACGGCTAACGGGGCTCTGGTGAAGCTACGATAGGCCCAGCAAGCCAGTAGTGGATGAAACCAAATGCTTTCAAAAATGGGACGAGCCTCGGACATGATGGATTTAATAGACGACGACACGGCTGTACACACGGACTAAGATTTGGAACTTTAAACCTAAGAACGATGACGGGGAAGGTGGAGGAGATAGTGGATATGATGGAAAGAAGGAAGTTGGATTTATTGGGATTGGCAGAAACAAAGTGGAAAGGAGAAGGAAGGAGAGGACTGAGAAAAGGCTGTACTGGAGTGGGAACGAAGAGGGAAAGAGGAATGGAGTGGGAGTAGTAGTACGAGATGGTTTAAATGAAGAAGTGAGGAGAATAAGTGATAGGATGATGAAAGTGAAAGTAGCACTGAGGGGAGAGACTGTCGAAATAGTGCAAGTGTATGCTCCACAAGTAGGCTGCGCCTCTGAAGAGAAGGAGGAGTTTGAAGAGGAATTGCAGAAGCAGCTGGTAGGAAGAAATATGATTGTTATGGGGGATCTGAATGCCCATGTAGGAAGAGAAAGACAAGGTTATGAGAGTGTTCTAGGACCAGAGGGTTGGTGCGGAAGAAATGAGGAAGGAAAGAGACTGTTGGACTTCTGCCAAAGGAACAGCCTGCTAGTTGAGAACTCCTGGTTTAAGAAAAGAGAGAGTCACACAATCACATGGTCCAGTGATGACTTGACCAGGAAGTCGGTGGTCGACTATATACTGTATGAGAAAGAACTATATAAGAACATCACGGACATCAAGGTTATACCATCGGAGAACCTGGATAGCGACCATCAATTGCTGGTAATGAACCCGAGAGGGAGTAAGGAGAAGAAAGGGACTGAGAACCAGGAAAGACGTATAAGGATATGGAAACTGAAAAAAGGGGATAGAAGAGTCGAGTACCTCAAAATGGTAAAGGAAGGAATTCCAACAGATGAAGAAAGAGGGGTGGTGGAGGAATGGGCTGGATTTAAGAAGACACTAGTAGGTGCAGCAGACGCAGTATGTGGGAGGACAAGTAGTAAGAAGAGGTGGAAGGAAACACCATGGTGGAATGAGAAGACAAAAGATATAGTAAGGGAAAAGAATAGAGCCTTTAGGAGGTGGTATCAAAATACGACGGTAGAGACAAGGGAAGAGTACCAGGAAAGGGAGAAGGAGGCAAAGAGAATAGTGGCTGAGGAGAGAAGAAAGTGGATGGAAGAGTGGACAAAGATGATGAAGGAGGATAGTGAAGGTACAAAAAAGGTCCTGTATGGGATGGTAAAAAATAAGAGGCGGAAGGATCCTACGGATTATGTTAGAATGGTGAACAAAAGGGGACAAGAGATAGAAAATAGGGAAGAACTGAAGAAAATGTGGAAAGAATATTTTGAAGAACTTCCGAACCCAAATGGAAAAGATGGTGAGGAGGAAGAAATCGGGGAAGAGGAAGATGAACTGCAAACAGAAAAGGACTTAACATGGAAAGAAGTGGAAGATGCAGTGAACAAGATGAAAGGAGGGAAGGCACCGGGTGTGGATGAGTTGAGTGTGGAGATGGTGAGAGCAGCAGGAGAGGTGGGGATACAGTGGTAGTACCGAGTGATGAAGACAGCATGGAAGGAAAGGAAGACCCCAAAGGACTGGAAAAAAGGAATAATTGTCCCGATCTTCAAGAAAGGTAGTAGAACAGATTGCAGAAACTATCGGGGAATAACACTGATGAGTCATTGTGCAAAGATCTTCGAGAAAGTTTTGGAAAAGAGAATTAGGACAAGGATAGAAGGAGGGATGAGGGAAGAACAAACATGGCTTCAGAGCAGGAAGGTCCACAGTGGATTTGATTTTTGCTGTAAGGCAGTTACAAGAACAGCACTATGAGTATGGAACAGATCTACTGATGGCCTTCCTGGACATTGAGAAAGCATATGACAGTGTATGCAGAAACAAAGTATGGAAGTCCCAGGAGGATAGAGGAGTAGAAAAATGGACTATAAGGAGGATAAAGGAGATGTACAAAGGAAGCGTGAGCTGTGTGAACGTGGGAGGAGACAGATCGGACTGGTTGGAACAGAGAAATGGCCTGAAACAAGGAAGTGCACAGTCACCGTTACTTTTCATTGTGGTGATGGATGACAATGACCCAAGTGGCACAAGTAATTGGGGAAGGAAAGATGAAAGCAATGGTGTTTGCAGATGATTTGGGGAAACAAGGAGGATGAGGAGGTACAGGAACAGTTGGACGTATGGGAAGGAATAATACAAGGATATGGGATGAAATTTAGCATAAATAAGAGTGAGATGGTGATCACAACAAGGAAGAAGGAAAGAACCACAACGGGAATAACAATTGGTGGGGAACAGCTGGAGAAAGTGGAGAGTTTCAAGTATCTGGGAAGCCTGATACAAGATAATGGAAGAAACGATAGAGAAATAAATGAGCGGGGGAGGCAGGCAGAAGCATTTCGGAGGAGTGTGAGAAGCATGTTATGGAGCAAGGATGTCCCTCAGAACAGCAAAAAGATCATATATCGGACGTACTATGTCCCTATCCTGACGTATGCCTCGGAGACCTGGGTTATGAAAGGAAGGGAGAAGAGCAAAATACAGGCCAGTGAGATGAGGTTCTTGAGAAGCAGTATTGGAGCTACAAAGATGGTCAGAATTAGAAATGAGAGGACCAGAGAATTAATAAAGGAGGAACCATTACAGGATGGTATAGAGAAATCTAGACTTAGATGGTATGGACATGTAAAACGAATGGAGGAGAAGAGGATACCCAGGAGAGTACACAAGACGAAGTGGGAAGGAAAGAGACCGAGAGACAGGTGGCTGAAGCGGGTGGAAGAAAGCGTGAGGAAGAGAGGAGAAGACTGGACAAAGGTGGAGGCTGAGAGATGGTTGGAAGACAGAAGACGTTGGAGAGGCTTGTGTTCCAAACAGACCCGGCCAGTGTCTGGAAACTGTGCAAGATGATGAGTAGGTTGCACACCCTTATTACAGTCTTTACTAATGTACACTATTAATATTATTCACTGATAAATAAGGGTGGAATTTAGGATTACGCTCCCATCATCGGATCCTGATCACCAGCGGCGAAGATGAAATTTATAAACAATTGTGATTCTTATTATACTTTTGTCTTATTATTGTTAGCTTTTATGATTCGCAGAAAGAAAAGTAATAACTCACTGACAACAGCACTGATATGAGAGCAAGACAGCAGGGTTTGGCGGAAAGTGGTAGCAGAAGCGTGAAGACTCCCGCCAACTACCACAAAACATTAGCGGACCAAAGGTCACCAGTGTGACCAACTCGAAAACTGCTTGTATACCACGTGTGACTTCTGCCCCTTATTTTTCTAGTTTTCGGCCTTACTTCCAATGTCCGATGGCGGCATGGTCGACCGTTCCCCGTCCATAGCCAAGCCCCAATGACCCTAAACGACTTAACAAGATTTATGACGACATGGAAGCAAGACCTTTACAGAAACATGTGTGCGACAAGTGATTATACATTTCATCAAACTGTCATACGGCCATATACCAATTATATGGTTTCAGTTGGATACGAAATTAACACTGGGTAAGGTGGCTTACTAGTAAAAAAAAAACGGGAATGAACCTTCGAAGTGGACAGCAGTATCACATCTCATATGCTTTCAGGCAAGGTGAAGGGACGAGTAGCCATGGAGCAATGGTACAAGTGCATAGAAGGTAGTGGTCCTGTGTTTGAGAGGTGGGTTCGAATCCCAGTAGAGCGAAATTAATTTATTGAGTACTTTTGAGAATCATTCACAATCCCAATTTAGTCAATTCCCATGATTCATTTATTTGTTTGGTGGGTTGTTTGATGGTTTTGTTGGTTGATTTGATGGTTGTTTGTTTAATTTGTTGGTTGTTAGAAACTTGAGAACTCGCTATCGCTCTATTTACAAACAAGAAAATTTAATATGTACGGAGCCAACACACTCGCCACCATCTTGGTGATATGTTTGTTTATTTCATTTGGTAGTGTTCAGATTAACAGGGTTCGTTCGTAGACGAGGACTGAATGAGTTCAGAAAGATTAGGGTTTTGAATTCGCTTGACTGAGCAAGTTTCTTAGCAAAGCAAGTGTTCAAATAGATGGCCTTTGACATTAATGCACATTTCAGCATGCCGCTGAATTGACATTCAGACTCGTTATGCATTGCATGTGTTCCAGGGTAAAACGCCTCGGTAATATTGTTTCGAACGCTTTCAGGATCTTCCGGCTGCTGAGCATAAACTACATCATTCAAACAGCCCTATAGGAAGAAGTCGAGTGATGACAAGTTGGGCGATCTAGCAGGCCAGGTGACAGGTCCTCTCCTTCCTATCCATCGAGCGAGCTGTGCAGCATTAAGGTGGTTGTGAACAGCTGCTGACATCGTGTTGATACCTCATGGATACACGCATTGTAGGTCCAAGCTCCTGTCAAATGTTCCTCAAAGAAATATGGTCCAATTAGGTGATCACCCAGACATTTACTCCCCATCTGACCTGTCTCACCCAGTGCGGATTTTCAACACTCCAGTAGTGCATGTTGTGACGATTCACTGAGCCATTATTGTTGATCAAGATTCGTCCGAAAATAAAATGTCAGACAAAAACGAGTGATTATATGCCACTTGCTCCAGGACCATGGACTAAATTAAAACAGATTCGAAATTTTGTCCGTAGAGTTGTTGATGTATCTGCAGGTGATAGAGATGAAACAAACTATCATACAAGATCCGTACCACAGCCTGTTGAGCTTCTGCCAGGGTACTAATGTGAGGATTGTCCCGGAAAGTGTCCAAAACCATCTCAGTAGTAGCACCTGACGATTCTCTAATAGGAGTAAAGTAAGTGTAGAGACAGTGCCACTTATTTGTAAAATTTTGGTGATAGAAAAGGAGGTACAAGAACAATGAAGCCGCCAGTGATGCCAATGAGATTCGAAACCACGGACTTGATGTGCCTGATGGAAGGCAAAAGCAGCGATTATGCCCAGCAACCCACCTGTGTCCTGATGCCATAAGCACTCCATTATGGATAAGCTGTAGTGAGCGATTAGGATTTGTAAATATGTAAAAGATAAAGAAGGTTCTACATCGATTTTATACATTTATTATAAGACAAGTGAAGCTGTGACCGAGCATCAAATGTAGGGCGACGGTCATGGAAATGTCGCAGGTTAGCAGATTTTAATTTCATTTGTTTGGTTCCATACGGGTTTGATTCCTGAGGAGTATGTATTTGGATTCATGGTGAAGCAGTTACCAGGGTTGGTCACTGAAATCTTAAGCCTTCCAGTATGTCGAGGACCGGTAATGAGATGTATTTAGATTTTATGTGTATAGAGTATTTTCTTTCGTTCATCGCGGGCATCAGCGGCCAGGTTTTCAAATAAATTTCAAGTTCAGGGGCGCTGAGATTAAGCATTCTATAAGTAGGCTATTTGATCTGTATCAGTGTTGATCCAGGTATTTATGTTGACTTCATGTGTTGAGATGCTTATATTTCCAATGTAACCAAAATAGGTGTGTTACTTTCGACGATTTATTTCGATCACCGTCCAGGTGGTCTTGGAATACTGAATCTGCGAGGTTTGGCCAATGTGTGTGTATTTGCTTTACGATGAAGGCCGGTTGTGTATCGAACCAGGACCTCCAAGATATTTGCACTGGTTTACAACACTTAAATCTTACTTTCCCCAAAAGTACTCTGAATCCTTGGATAAGCTCTATCTCCTTCTCCTGCTTTCAGACAATTTTCTATACATGCACATTTCTCTTTCAACCATTCTTCTTTTGCACATCTTGTTTACCTCATTTCTCGGACGTCTGTATTCTGCTTTGCCCCTTTCATCCTCTCATACCTGCCAACCTCTCAAAATGAAAAATCAGGAGATTCGACGTGGCGGCGTTTGGGGGGGATGTAACATAATACATACACAGGCTAAGACATTACAGCAAATATATAAGTTACTGTACACTATTAACCCTCTTAGTGCCAGAGTCGCTGAGAGCGATCCTCATAAAATGAACGAAGCTTGCCAGCGTCGCTCTGAGAGACGCTTCGTTTTTGTATTCTTAGAGGGGTTTATAGACCGAAAATGGCGTCTAAACTTGACGTGACCATTAAAGAGAGTTCTAGCTACCATTTTCTGGCAAACATCTTTTGTTTTCTGTCTATCGATATACTCGAGCGATATTTGAAGTTCCTTGACTTGTTTACGCGCGACTCGTATAAGCATTGGAAATATCTGTTCTCGAAAGAAACAGGATGTCAATTGTCCGATTGAGTTATGTATATTAACAAATTCACAATGAAATTTGATAAAATGGTCCGTTAACCGGACCATTTTATCAAATTTCATTGTGAATTTGTTCGTATAAGCATGGCGTCCAAGGGAAGGATGGATTGAGAGAGGAAGATATTGAAGAATTAATGATTGATGAGTCAAGTAGTGGACTCTTGGAATTCGTGGACATTGATCGCGATCTTGTGTGTGACGAATCAAGTGCCGATTCCGCTTCGGACAATGAATTACCTGCGCTGAATGCGATCGTACATAACCAAACAAGTGATAGTGATGGCAATGATGTTGTTAGTAATAGTGACTGGGAAGAAAGGAATGTTGACCAGGACAATCCTCCATAGGCTACACAACCACAAATGTGAAAGGTAAAACTACGGGGTCCCTTCCTGTTTATTTATTTTCACTAGGATTATTTTTATTTTATTTATATCAACAATGCCATTGTTGGTGTACGGTATTTTATAAATATGCTAGATTTTATAATTTTGGATTTTTGACATTTTTGATATTTTTTAAACAAAAAAACTGCATTTCCTGGTTATGTATGTGGGCTCTCCAGTGTTCATTTTTACTCCATTTATAAGTGTGTAGTAATAGTGTTACGTGCCACCCCCTAGTGGCACTTTTGTTAACTGGATTACGGTGGGGGTACAAAGCACAACACCAATTACTGCTTAAAGAAATAATTAACTTTATTGTGGCCAGAAAATTACACTAATCAGCAAATACAAGCAATTAGGAACCTTCTCCAGTTTCCTCAAGTCTCTTCCTTATGCGCTCTTGGCCCCTTTCACTTGCAACAGACCACAGAAGTTAATCCGTCCTAATGAGTCCGGTGGCCTTGGCAGAAGCTACCTGCCCCTCTTCCTCAGGTACAACAAATACAGTTACTTACGAGCACTTGATGTACGCTGTTCACAAGCTGGGAGAAACAATGTCACAGGATTTCTTAACTCGCACAGCACTTCGTCACCACACTTCTGTCGCACAAGATAATCGCTCGCACTAGCTCGTAAAACACAACAACCACAGAAAACTCGGTCCCCTCACTGTTGAAGCCGCTTATATAGCAGGCGGGTGACTCAATGAATTCTTCTAGATCCATCCAGGGCCCACGGCTTCTCGAGGTTTCCATCGCTGGTCCAGTCACGATTGTTCTGGACTATCCCTTTTGTCCTAGTAGCCTGTTGCATAAGGCGCGCGCAAACAGGAGGCAGGGCACAGCCCAGCCCTGGGGCAGTTGTGACTCATGCGGCGAGCGATGACACAAACTCACAGCCGTAACACCACCCCCTTCCTAAAAAGGCTGATCGTCCCGATCAATCATTGGTCCGTCTGTGTCCCTCCGTAGGCTGCCAGGCGATCTCGATGCACGATCTTCATCTTCGCCCTCGGGCTCCGCTGGATCCTGTAGACGACATCGTTGATCCGTTTCACGACTCGGTACGGGCCCTCCCAGGACTTCTGCAGTTTGGGTGACAGGCCTTTCTTCCGTAATGGGTTGAAGAGCCAGACCAGGTCGTCCTCGTGGAATCCTCCGGCGTCCGTCTGCTGGTCGTATCGGGTCTTCATTCGGTCGGTCTCGATCCGCAGATTCCTCCTCGCGAACGCGTGCACGTCCTCCAGTTGGTCGACCAGTTCTTGACAATACTGGCTTACCGGGATCGGATCATTCCCAGGTCGGCCAAAGGCAAGATCGACAGGTAGACGGAGCTCCCTCCCAAACATGGCCCGGGCTGGTGTGCACCCGGTGGCTTCATGCACGGCGGCGCGGTAGGCCAGGAGAAATAGTGGAAGATGTTTGTCCCAATCCCTCTGGTGCTCGCTGACGACTATTCGGAGATGGTTCTCGATGGTGCGATTGAATCGCTCTACCATCCCGTCGGACTGAGGGTGTAGCGGCGTTGTCCTTGTCTTCTTCCGTCATAGCCTTTGGAACGACGACTTGTTCCCGAGATGTCTTCCCGTCGGTGCTCTCCCAGGTACGGCAGATGAGGCAATCCCTTACAATCAGCGAGTCCCACTGTGCCCAGTAGGACATAAACTTTGGGCTGTAGTCACTCACAATGTTCCACCCGGGTCTGGGGAACGGGCCCTCTTCCATTCGGCTATCAGTCCCTGGTCATCATCTTCTGCTTGTGCCCGCGTGAAAGATTCGCGGCTCCAGTTCCCTTGAAGTTCCACAGTAGTCCGTCGGCACAGTATCCCGGTGTTCTCCTCCCTTCGGGCACAGAAGGTGCAGTCTTCGGGGCACGGTCTTCGTGACAGGGCGTCGGCGTTAGAATGCAGTTGGCCTTTCCTGTGCTGAATCTCAAAGTTGTACTGTTGAAGCCTCTCTAACCACCGCGCGAGTTGACCCTCGGGTTGCTTGAATTTCAGGAGCCACCGCAGGGATGCATGGTCGGTCCTGATGAGAAATTCTTGCCCGTACAGGTACTTGTGGAAGTGTTCAATGGTCTTCACGATGGCGAGCAGCTCCTTCCTGGTGACGCAGTAGTTCCTTTCTGGCTTTGACAAGGCCTTGCTGAAGTAGGCCACTACTCTCTCCTCGCCGTCCACTACCTGCGACAGGATTCCCCCTATGCCAAAATCGCTGGCATCGGTATCGACGATGAACCTTGTTCCAGGTCTGGGGTAGGCCAGAATAGGCGCGGTGCACAGAGCCTGCTTGAGTTGTTCGAAGACACTGTGGCATTCTGCTGTCCACGTGAAGAGTTGGTCCTTCTCAGTCAGTCGATGTAAAGGTTTGGCGATGTCGGCGAATCCCCTCACGAAGCGACGGTAATAAGTGCAGAGTCCCAGGAAGCTTCGTAGTTGGGACTTGTCCTTCGGAACTGGCCACTCCCTCACAGCTGCGGCCTTCTCTGGGTCGGTGAGCACCCCTTCCTCGGAGACGATATGCCCAAGGTACTGGACCCGCTTCTGGAAGAGCTGACACTTCTTGGGGCTCAACTTCAGCTGGGCAGCCCGTAGCTTCAACAAGATCTCCTTCAGGTTGCTGTAGTGCTCCTCGAAGCTTCTCCCCAGAACGATGACGTCGTCTAGGTAGACCAGGCAAGTCTTCCAGTGTAGTCCCCTCAGAATGGACTCCATTAGCCTTTCGAAGGTCGCAGGGGCGTTGCACAGACCGAATGGCATGACGGTGAACTGCCAGGGCCCGCTGCCCACAGAGAACGCCGTTTTCTCGCGGTCCTTAGGGTGGACCTCCACCTGCCAGTAGCCACTCTTCAAATCCAAGGTGGAGAACCATCTTGACCCTGATATGGTGTCCAGCGTGTCGTCGATCCGGGGTAGAGGGTAGCTGTCCTTCTTCGTGACGTCGTTCACCCGCCTGTAGTCCACGCAGAACCTGGTGGAACCGTCCTTCTTCTTCACAAGCACGACCGGAGAACTCCAAGGACTATGTGATGGCTCGATCACCCCTTGCTCCTTCATCTCTTCTACCATCCGGTCGACTTCGGCTTGCTTGGCGAGCGGGACTCGTCGGAATGGGGCCCTAATCGGTGCGCTGTCCCCAACGTCGATTCTGTGCTGGACCAAGCCTGTCCTGCCGAAGTCTTTGCTCCCCACAGAGAAGACGTCCTGGAATTCGCGTAGCAGGTCCTGAAGTTGGCGTGATTGTTCCTCGTCTAAATGGTCCTGGGATCCTTGGTACAGCTTCTGTAGTTCTTCTGGCAGTGTGCGTCTTCTTCGGTTGTCCGTCTGCAGGTGTCCGTCCGTCGTGTCGGTGATGCGGGCAATCCAGGTAACGGGCTCGCAGACTCCTAGGTTGGTGTCCCGGTGAACCGTAATGTCGTAGTCGTTCAGGTTGGACAGGCGGACGTACGGCCGAGACGTCGTGTTGATGAGGGTCTTGGCAACTAGCAATCCTTTTGTCTGGATGTCCTCATAGTTTGGCTCGATGACAGCCGCCACTCCCTCAGCAGTTCCGTCGACAATTACGGCGGCGCTGACCTCCGTCTTGGCAGGAACGATGACGTCCTCTCTCAGCCTTACTCGTCGTGCGGTGACGGCCTCGTGTGCTGGTTGCAAAGCAAGTTCCTCACCTCCGAAGTGCAGTGTGTTGGTACTCAGGTCCAAGATGATGTTGTTCTGGTCCAGGAAGTCCAGTCCGATGATCACATCATTTGATACGTCAGCCACAAGCACTGGATGCTTTATCGCCCGTCGACCAATGACGAACTCCAGTGATGCTTCGCCATGTACCAGTGCGGTCTCTCCGGTCGCGGTTATTAGCTGGAGGTTCCTTTGTGTGGGTTGAACTCTCCACGTCGGGATCACGGTGGGACTGACGATGGTCCTCGATGCTCCCGTGTCGATTAGCATGGGCCAGCTCTCTCCGTTGACGACTCCGTCGACCATCAGGCTGCTATTATCCCTCCGTAACTGCGTCACACGTACTTGGACTGCCGGGGATTGACGACTGTCACAAGCCAACCTTTGCCCCCCTAGGCTGGCTGATACTTGCTTTCCTGGGCCGCGTGGTTTTCCTACGACTGACTGTCCCGACGGAAACGCTTGGCGGCGGCGATCACCGCAGTCCTTGCTCAGGTGGCCTCTCTTACGGCAGGTCCAGCAGGTCGGTAGTCCTCTTCCGGGTCGCCTCTCCGGATGTCCTTCGGCTACGTTTTTGTTGGTGGTACTGTGATTCTTGAAGAAACGGCTTAGCGCCTCCATCAATTCGTCGGCCAGGGCCTTGGTCTCGTTGTTTTTTACTGGTTCGTCGACGTCCACTTGACGCACCCGCGCGTGCATTCTGGGTGCCTGTTTTGCCGTCTCGAATTCAAGTGCGTGGCTCAGCGCATCTGCCAGGGTCTTATTGCGCGCGAGTCGCAGCGCCTGTTGAGTGTCCGAGTCCCGTAGCCCGTCGGTGAAGGTCTGCGTCGCTATCTGCTCCAGAAAGTCGGCCGGCGCTGTTGGGTAGGCAAGCCTTACGAGGCGTGCGATGTCCGTCTCGAACTCCTGCAAGGTTTCCGCGTTCATCTGTACCCGGGTCCGGAGCTGCATCTGGTAGGCCTGCTGAAGATGGCTATCTCCATATCGGGACTCCATATGGGCGATCAGTGAAGCGTAGTCCTGGGATCCAGTCGGGATGGCCTGAAGGACGTTAAGGGCGTCACCTCTCAGCGCTACAATGAGAGCTGTAGCCTTTTCTGTGTTGTTTCAGTTATTTATGGAACAGGCCGCCTCGAACTGACGTAAGTAGGTGCTCCACGGGACCTTTCCGTCGAAGGTTGGGGGCGTCACTCTGCTATGTCCCGTTCCTGATATTCCCGGTGTAACGGTGGGCGGGCGTTGGCGCAGCTCGGCAACTTCCTCTTGTAGGGCTTTGACTCTCTCATCCACCCCGGTCGGCGGGCGTCGGCGCAGCTCGGCGACTTCCTCTTGTAGGGCTTTGAATCTATCTTCCATCCCTGTCGGCGGGAGTCGGCGCAGCTCAGCAAATTCCTTTTGTAGAGCGTTGAATCTCTCTTCCACCCCCATCAGCGGTCGTTGGCACAGCTCGGCAACTTCCACTTGCAAGGCGTGGAATTTCTCCTCCACCCCCATCAGCGGGCGTTGGCGCAGCTCGGCAAATTCCACTTGCAAGGTGTTGAACTTCTCCTCCACTGCCGCGACTTCCTCACGTAGGCCCTGTTCTAATTTCCTTTGGCTCTCCTCTAATTTCGTCAGCAGACACTCTTCCAGATTTTTCTGGCCATCCAGAAATTTGGCGGTTAGGTCCTCTGCTAACTTATTCTGGCTGACTTCCATCTGCTTCAGGTCCTCCGCTAACTTATTTTGGCCTTCTTCTAATTTGGAAGTTAGGTCCTCTGCTAACTTATTTTGGCTGTCTTTCAGGTCCTCTGCTAACTTCTTCTGGCCATCCTCCATCTTCTTCTGGCCATCCTCCATCTTCTTCTGGCCGTCTTCCATTTTGGCAGTTAGGTCCTTGGTTAAATTCTTCTGGCCGTCCTCCATCTTGGTTTCCATGCCATTTAACTTTTCTAGCAGTGCAGCCAATTTCTCCTCCATTTTAGTTGTTTGTCTTGTAAAGGGCATGCACTCACAGGAAAATTAGAGAAAATGACCTGCTCGGGTTTTGAAACCAGGACCGTCAGGTGTTGTGCTTGAGTTCGTAATCCGGCTTCTGACACCAGTTGTTACGTGCCACCCCCTAGTGGCACTTTTGTTAACTGGATTACGGGGGGGGGTACAAAGCACAACACCAATTACTGCTTAAAGAAATAATTAACTTTATTGTGGCCAGAAAATTACACTAATCAGCAAATACAAGCAATTAGGAACCTTCTCCAGTTTCCTCAAGTCTCTTCCTTATGCGCTCTTGGCCCCTTTCACTTGCAACAGACCACAGAAGTTAATCCGTCCTAATGAGTCCGGTGGCCTTGGCAGAAGCTACCTGCCCCTCTTCCTCAGGTACAACAAATACAGTTACTTACGAGCACTTGATGTACGCTGTTCACAAGCTGGGAGAAACAATGTCACAGGATTTCGTAACTCGCACAGCACTTCGTCACCACACTTCTGTCGCACAAGATAATCGCTCGCACTAGCTCGTAAAACACAACAACCACAGATAACTCGGTCCCCTCACTGTTGAAGCCGCTTATATAGCAGGCCGGTGACTCAATGAATTCTTCTAGATCCATCCAGGGTCCACGGCTTCTCGAGGTTTCCATCGCTGGTCCAGTCACGAATGTTCTGGACTATCCCTTTTGTCCTAGTAGCCTGTTGCATAAGGCGCGCGCAAACAGGAGGCAGGGCACAGCCCAGCCCTGGGGCAGTTGTGACTCATGCGGCGAGCGATGACACAAACTCACAGCCGTAACAATAGGAATAATCAAACTTTCTAATTTTTATTTTACAGAAGAAATTATTTTAATTAATTAATTAATTAATAAAGAACGAAGCCTCCGTGGCTTAGACGGCAGCACGCCGGCCTCTCACCGCTGGGTCCGTGGTTCAAATCCCGGTCACTCCATGTGAGATCTGTGCTGGACAAAACAAAGGCAGACAGGTTTTTCTCCGGGTACTCCGGTTTTCCCTGTCAACATTTCATTCCAGCAACACTCTCCACTATCATTTCATTTGTCATTCATTTAATCATTGCCCCAGAGGAGTGCGTCAGGCCTCGGCAGCCGGCACAGTTCATATCAAAGCCGCTAGATGGGGGCTTCATTCATTCCATTCCTGACCCGGTCGGAGACTGGAAGCAGGCTGTGGATTTTCAATTAATAAAGAACGAAATAAGTTTCATAATGATCTGAAAATTTCCCTGATTTTAGATAGCTATGTTTTGTACTCCCTAACTAAATTTTGCTTTCGTATCTTTCAAAAAAGGGGATGCACAATTTTTTTTTTCTGAAAGCCTACATTTTCCATTAAAACAGCCTGGCACTTTTAGACTTCACCTTTACCTTTTCGCCTGGCACTAAGAGGGTTAAACTGTACATGACTAACATGATATGACATCCCAGTTTACAAATGTACCTACTTAAGACGAGTAATTTTTAATTCTAACTAGTCTATCAAACAAGCATACTTTTCTTTCGACCACACTCAGGCATACAAAACCAGCGACGTATCGAAGATCATATTATTGGTCGTTGTTGCAGGTGACTGTGGCTGATTTTGCCCTCTTCAAAAAGGTCTTGCTATATTCTTGCCCAAAACACTTCCCTTCCTGAATCGACTTCCGAAGTTATAAGTTTGTTGAACGTCTTGTCGGAGAGAGATGACCTGAACTGCGTTCTTGTTTTTCTGACAAGACTGAACATCTTCTCACACTCTGCATTACTATGCGGAATGGTCAGAATGAAGAGCATAACTTTAGACAATTTGTCATACTTGAGTACCCCACCACTACATTTCATTTGGCCTACCAGTGCCCACTTCACATCAATTCTCTCTTCTTCCTCAATAGATGTCACATCCTCAAGTTGGAAGTTACAGAATTGGGAATGTAAAGCATCCATTTCCTCATTAAAATTGTCTTGAGTGTCTGTTAACATGCTAGGACATTTATCTACAAAAATCTTAATTTTAGAAAATGATGCTTCACTATTATTTTTCATATTCACCACTTCCGCATTCAATAAAAGATCACAGTTGAAAGGGAATTTGTTGATCATATAGTCACATGAAGTAACAAAAGACTTCCTCACAGAACTGAAGAAGGAACACTTATCATCTTGCTTGAGATTGTCAACAATGAGACTAGTTGAATGTCCCACTACCAAATCACAGTCATCCTTCTGATTAGAGGTTGTGTGGTAATCGACAACTAAGAGTGAACATGCAGTTCTAATTACTTTTGGTTTCACATTCTGCAACATTTCAAGAAGAACGGACCTCAATACATGGATGTGCGGCACACTTGACTGAAGCAATATATTTGGTTTGTCAAACAGTGGCAGAAAACTGGAGAGAAACAATCACAATGCCTTAATAAGTTCTGAAGATAGAAACATGAACCGTCACTCCTCTCGTGATAAAACCTGGCTGGTATTGTCAAGGGCTATGATTTCCGTTTTCCAGAGTGAGGTAAATTCTTGTTGCTGTTTGGAGATGAAAATGACGTATTAGAACAGGTACTACTTACATTCCGAGATACTTTTGGAATTTTGTAGGATTCCAAATTTCCCAATTTGACTTCCTTACATGTGATTTCACTCCTAAAGAAACTAGTGAGAGGTTGCCACTGCTGTAAAAGACTGGACAAACATTTTCCATTGATAGCCAACGTGTAGAAACATATTTGAGAATTTTCCTCATCTCTGTATTGTGCAATTCCAGAAACTGTTTTAACTTTTCCTTTCTTTACGAACTTCTTTCAAAATAATAGAAAATATCTATTAAATATTCATCTACCCTCACAGGCAGACATGCAGATCCCTTTTCAACAGCTAAATTTATTAAATGACAGAGGCAACCAACAATAAAAATATTTTCCATTTCCTTTCTCAACAGCCCTGCCACACCCATCTTTAACCCTACCATCACTGGGGCATTATCAGTACCAAGTGCAATGCAGTTTCTTAAGGGGATGTATTCATTCAAGTTAGTGAGTAAAAGATTGGCAATATTAATGCCTGTTGCACTTCCTTCTAAAACAGGAACTCCTAAAAGACAACTCTGAATTTGTTGAAATGGGTTGCAAAATCTAACCATGATTGGGTACAACTTAGAATCACTTTGGTTACTACCGTCTGTTGCAATTGAAAACACACCATTTTTCAGGCAAGCAATAACCTTCTCTTTTTCTTCATTGCACATTTCTGCAAGTTCTGGCTGAGCCATATCCCCCGACAATTTTTGAGTCTGGGAACATCTTCCGAAATAAAGGACCAGCGTGATCGGAACAATTGACAGGGAGGTTATGTTCAATAATAAACGATGTGAACAATACTTCTGCACGTGTTATACTGTCAGTGTCTTCCTCCTTAAACTTGAAATAATCAAGTTTCTTGTTTTTCCCAACACATTGTACATTGTCTTTGTGTTTCTTTGAGAGCACATGTTTTGAAATGTGCCCCTTTCCACCATGCGAGATACTGAAATCACACCTACAGACACTATAAAATGCAAATGTTGCGCCTCTTCTTGACTCAGTCATATGCAGAAAGATATCTTTGTACACTTTTTTAAATGCCACATCATATTTCTTCGCCATATTACCGAGGAACTGACGAAATCACTCAGATCGAAAAATCACAATAGCCTACAGGCATATTAACGCCAACAACATCTAGGTAACAAAGTTATACACAAATAATATAATTTCACGCATAAAACAAATACAATAAGCCGCAGCGTGCAACTACCTCTCACACACAGGTCATTATGCAAAATATTTAGGAACAAGCGCTGAATTAACCATCGACGATTTTCAAACAAAGACGTATTCAAAGCCACAGCGGGACGCGACGCAGAAGTGCGCGGGAGTTAGTACGCAGTTGTCGATTATATCGATACAGAGTGAAACTGCGGTATCGAGATATAACTTCAAAACATGCAAAGTCGATCCGATCGATAGACTAGTGTGTCATCTCGCACATTCAATCCGAAATTACGCGTGGGATTTTTGAAAAATCGGGAGATTTAATACGTTAAGCGGGAGGGCGGAAGAAATGGTCTGAAATCGGGAGTCTCCCGCCTAAATCGGGAGAGTTGGCAGGTATGTTTCTTGCATTCTTGTGATTCAGCCTTTCGTCCATTATTTCTAGTATATCCTAAGTAATCCACAGATTTCTACGTATTCTTTCTGGTTTTCAGTGTATACGATTAATATAACGCTGTGGCTCCTACAAAATCGTGCTATTCACTCCTTTGTTACATGCGCGATATGCAACTACTAGGGGCAGATATGGCATTTTTATACACTGCACACTGAAGTAGACATCAGCAAAATTTAATGGAAAAAGAATTCAACAATTCTTAGATTTTGCTGGTGTTCTTACATCAATGAAATAATAACGCTATTTGTTTTACCTCCCTCTTAACACCTTCGGCTTTTCGTGACACCGGGATGCCAAAATCTTTCCCCGAAGGGGATCTTAAACGTGCCAGTATATCTACTGACACGGCTCACTTGCATTTGCGCACCCTCAAATACCAGCTGACTGCGCCAGGATCCGATCCTGCAACCTTGAGCACAGCAAGCGAGAACGTTACCACTAAACCGTGCAGGCAGCCTTATATCAATGATGTATGTATGATGGTAATAGAGAACGAGTCACTAAATTAAATATCACGGAATCTTAACACATTGTAACTACTCTATTGCTTACTGGAGACCGGGCAATTGAAGTACACCTAGCATGGGAAGTAAGATTAAACATAAATACGTGTAATTTTACTTACTTGTCCATCCATCAACCTCATCGTCACTACTTTCACTGCTATTATAATCGTCACCAGACTCGTCTGAACTGGTTATCGCACTGTCAGTTCCGCGCGCACCATGCTAACACTCGACAATACACGTGGTAACTGAGTGTTATAAAACCTCACTTCCTGTACCAAAAGCATTATCAAGACAACAATATACCTTTCTGCACTTCGTTCAACAAATAACATAGTTTGTAAATAACACGTAGTATTTCGATTACTAAACGGCGGAGAGGATAAAATTACACAAGAATGAAGCACTGTAAGAAAACTTTATTTTACGTAGCCGTTCGCCCACGCATCAATACAAAACTACATAAATTAACATAGCCAGTCATCAATGTGTTAGAATTCAAACAAATATGTTTCATATTAAGAAGGAATACGAAGGAAAACAAACGTTTTCTGCACAGATTTCACTTTCTTTCTAAACTTGAAAGGGCGATTCCAAAGTACTCATACTTTTTAAAACACATAAGAGAATTCTGTTTTCCAGGCAACCAGTAAATATTAAGTTGAAAGGCAAGAGGCAACGTGGGCACCCATACAAATAACATATCCTCAGAGGTTCTGACCAGATAGGTCAATTAATAAAAAAAAAACAATATTTTATTAGCAAAACAGGCAAAGAGTTGAATCAAAATTGAAAAGTATTCCAAATACCCTCCTTTATGTACTCTTAAGCTTTGTAAGGAATCAATAGAACTTCGTATAGTTACCTCACAGAGAGGGTCCACACAGCTCGTAGTTCCCGAGTCGCCCATTCTGCAACACAACAACATCATTACCAGACCGAGCCTGCAGCCAAATAGCACAATACAGAAAAATGGCTTCAACGGGATCAAACAGGCTCACATTTCTTCCCGTTAAAAATAGGTTCTGGGATAACAAAGTTACACCATAGCGTACAGAAGAGGGAGTGGGCCGCCGCACAGATGGCACTGGTAACGCCTGTGTCATATACCATAGCGTATAGAAGAGGGAGTGGGCCACCGCACAGATGGCACTGGTAACGCCTGTGTCTTATACCATAGCGTATAGAAGAGGGAGTAGGCCACCGCACAAATGGCACTGGTAACGCCTGTGTCTTATACCATAGCGTATAGAAGAGGGAGTGGGCCACCGCACAGATGGCACTGGTAACGCCTGTGTCTTATACCATAGCGTATAGAAGAGGGAGTGGGCCACCGCACAGATGGCACTGGTAACGCCTGTGTCTTATACCATAGTGTATAGAAGAGGGAGTGGGCCGCCGCACAGATGGCACTGGTAACGCCTGTGTCATATACCATAGCGTATAGAAGAGGGAGTGGGCCACCGCACAAATGGCACTGGTAACGCCTGTGTCTTATACCATAGCGTATAGAAGAGGGAGTGGGCTACCGCACAGATGGCACTGGTAACGCCTGTGTCTTATACCATAGCGTATAGAAGAGGGAGTGGGCCATCGCACAGATGGCACTGGTAACGCCTGTGTCTTATACCATAGCGTATAGAAGAGGGAGTAGGCCACCGCACAGATGTCACTGGTAACGCCTGTGCCTTATACCATAGCGTATAGAAGAGGGAGTGGGCCGCCGCACAGATGGCACTGGTAACGTCTGTGTCTTATACCATAGCGTATAGAAGAGGGAGTAGGCCACCGCACAAATGGCACTGGTAACGCCTGTGTCTTATACCATAGCGTATAGAAGAGGGAGTGGGCTACCGCACAGATGGCACTGGTAACGCCTGTGTCTTATACCATAGCGTATAGAAGAGGGAGTGGGCCATCGCACAGATGGCACTGGTAACGCCTGTGTCTTATACCATAGCGTATAGAAGAGGGAGTGGGCCGCCGCACAGATGGCACTGGTAACGCCTGTGTGTTATACCATAGCGTATAGAAGAGGAAGTGTGGGATCGTGGGCCGCCGCACAGATGGCACTGGTAACGCCTGTGTGTTATACCATAGCGTATAGAAGAGGAAGTGTGGGATCGTGGGCCGCCGCACAGATGGCACTGGTAACGCCCGTGTGTTATACCATAGCGTATAGAAGAGCAAGTGTAGGATCATGGGCCGCCGCACAGATGGCACTGGAAACGCCTGTGTGTCGCCGAGTCCCGCGATCAACAGAGGCTACAGTACTATTGGTTCCGGGTTAACAAAGTTATACCATAGCGTATAGAAGAGGAAGTGTAGGATCGTGGACCGCCGCACAGATGGCACTGGTAACGCCTGTGTGTCGCTATTGGTTCTGGCTACGTAAGAAACCGAAACATACAACTCAGGTTCAAAGAAGACTTTGGTGTATATTCTAGAGTATTTTGCTGACTTGGACGTAAGTATCTCTTTTGTACGGAAGTAGAATCGACATTTCAAGTAGTGGAATACAGTACAAGTTAGCTTGTTGCTGATTCATTTAGGGGTTTTGCGACATCGTGGTCATGTAGCCCCATATACTTGGGTGTGTATGGCATTTGTCTGATAACCTGTTTTATTGAGACGGACAGTGGTAGTTACCCTCGCTAAAGCGTAGTGCAAGGCCATGGGGCGAAGCTCTCTGCGGACTCGGTAGACGTGGGTTCGAGTCCCGCCGTCAGCCGTCCTTAAAGAGTTACCGTGGTTTTCCCCATTTTCAACTCCAGGCAAATGCTGGGACGGTACCTTCTGACAGGCCACGGCCGGTTTCTTCCACATCCTTGCCCAGTTTCATTAATCTTCTTTAAGTACATATCTCGTTAACTCCTCTCACGAGTTAGGGCATCCGGCCTTAGAAACCTTCCGCCATATAGGCTCTAGCGGCCGGGTGGAGAACTATAGGTGAGTCAGACTCCAGGCTCGCAATCTCTGTTCTGTTATGAGCATGTAGTCACTCCGATGATAACGGCAGAGAAACGAAGATGAAGTAAACGCAATTGTTGTGTTGTCGGTTTTTCCAATACTTATGCAAATACGGGAAGTGAAATACAATTTTATTGTTTGCCAAAAGGAGCGATAGAAGTGGACCGAAGGAGGCGATGGATACAAGCAGTTAAGTACACATACATGCTGCACAATTTTGCAATAAGTTCAACTGACCCGATTTAATTTCATTTTGCTGTTAATTTTTAGCAATGATGGATCACTTTGGCAACCTACGACTTACTCAAGAATATGCAGTGCACATTTCATCGGAAACAGAAGATCTGGACACCCACTAAGCCCAGCCTATGTTCCGATAATATTTCCTGATGTATACAAGAAGAGGAATGTTTCGCCGGGTCCTAGCTTACAGCGCTTTCACAGACAACTCAATCGATTAAAAAAAGAAAGAATCAGGCGGAAAAGTTTCAGTACAGTTTGCGCAAGTAACATAACCAAGGATGCATCCGTGGGAACAGACGCATCGGATTTTCATTGTTCAGACTTCAATAATAATAATGTTATTGGTTTTACGTCCCTTTTAACTACACTGGCTTTTAGAGACGCCGGGGTGCCGGAATTTTGCCCCGAAGGGGGATCTTTAACGTGCCAGTAAATGTACTGACACGGCTCCCTCGCATTTGCGCACCCTCAAATACCAGCTGACTGCGCCAGGTTTCGAACCTGCAACCTTGGGCTCAGCAAGCGAGAACGTTTAGACTTCATGTTAACTTGTTCTGTAAATGTAAACAAGCATGTATTCCACTTAATTTCGGTCTGGAAAGGAACATTTCGAAACATGATCAACTGTGTGGAACGGAAGACGATCATATAGACGTTACGAGCCCAAGTTTCCAAGGTTACAGTTCCATAAGGAACAATACACAAATGCGTGATTTAACAGGTGTAAACTTCCACGTCTTTGCCTTACTCATTGCGTTATTACCAAACTGTAACGTTTCCAAAGTATGTAAAGAAACCAGATTATTAATTTTCCTAATGAAAATGAAAACTGGACTGTCCTATTCTGCTTTGAGAGTGCTATTGGGTGTTCACAGGACTACAATTTTACGTATTTTTACAACCGTTCATATGCAACTCGCGCAGGATACCAACAATTTCCTATTCTGGCATAGTAAAGAAAGTGTTCAAGAAACAATGCCTCCAGCATTTAAGAGAAATTACAATAATTGTCGAGCCATTATTGACTGCACGGAATTTAGGGTTGAACAGCCTCCCCAAGTAGATCAGAGAGTGTATTTCTATTCTCAATACAAGGGTTGCTACACTGCAAAACTTTTAATAGCTATCACGTCTAGTGGTATGATCGCCTTCAAATCGAAATGTTATGGTGGAATAGCTAGCGACTCATTCATAACAACTGACAGTGGTTTATTAACTTTACTTCAACCTGGCGATGAGGTCATGGCTGATAAAGGATTTCCTGGCATCAGAACTAACTTACCTGGCCGCGGTGTCGTAATAGTGACGCCACCGTTCTTACATGGCGGGAGAATAACAGTTGAGGAGGTTGAGAGTACTTACAATATTGCGAGTGTTAGAATTCATGTAGAAAGGTAAATTCAAAGAATCAAAATGTACAATATAATACAGAAATTGCCAACAGAACTGTTTCCGTACATAGATGACATTGTGTTGCATTTTAGTAAATTTGCAAACTCCAATAAGTTAATTAAAGAATAGTTCGAGAATTTTTCTACCATCAGTTTGTTTTATATATTTTTCGTTTTCATTTTCTATTGAACTGTTCAGTGTTTACCAAGCAAAAATTGACAAATGATTACTTAATTATCATTAGGAATACCACTAATTACTGAAATAGAACTTTGAAATTATGGTGAGACATTCCTCGACATACTTATTGTCCTTATAAACAGGTATTGTCAACTGTTGTGCTTTGCTATATACATATCGTCACATTTTTCTAAGCCAGTTATGTACATCAGTATTTGTATTTGTGTGTAATATATATGGCTTGTCTTTAAATGTATGTTTTTTCCCCGTCAGCGTAAAGGGTAAACGTACTCTCACATTCCCTGCCTCGTCAACTATTGGTTTATATTTACAGCAAGATGGACACCTAACTTCTAACACTCTGTCAGCTACATTCCCCTTGAGAACTATGCCATCTGGAGAGCTACAAATCCACACCGAATAACACGAACACTGAATGAACTTGCATAACATTCTATTGCCTCACTTTCCATTTCACTTTCGTAAGAAAGATAGTTCAAAGCAGCTCCCCCAATTGGTGAATCAGTTACAAATGCGAGAGCTAAAGTATCAAATTTATGTCTCCTAGTTTTGATCCGATGTGCTTTCGTGCTAGCAGATTTTAGTATCTTTCTTTCTTGAAACCATCGAGGGCTACGTGACTGAGATACAGTTTCCAGGGAGATTTTAATTATCTGATCAGTATCAACCTGAACTTTGCTGGTAAAAAACACTTCGTCACTCACAGTGTGAAAGGTGTATTTGACCGGTGAGCGCACAACGTTAGAGACTTGTAAATGTATTAGCTGTGTCACAATTCCCTCACATTCTCTCTCCACATCATTCCCTACCCTGTCCATCAACGAGCTGACTACGGCACGATTGTTCGATTTCAGTTCTAGCTTCTGCTCGAAGTATTGCACGAAGACAGCAAGGGATGTGTTTTAAAATATCCTCACTTAATTCAAAGTGAGGAAGAGATGTCTCTGAAGTCTTTCTGCCTAACAGTGCTTCTATGCTTTTGCCATTCCTATATTTTTTTTCTTTTGACACTGTTTTCGGACTCGGTTTTCCCCATTGTTGCGGATGGTCTGTTTTCAAGACACTTTCATTATTTACAAAATACACTATCGCAGCTACATGTTTGCAAAATCCTCTGGCGCCTGCAGGAGAGGAACATTAACTGCTTGAGACATTACGATTCTGGTCAACCTAAACACAAAATAAAAATAGTTACAAGTTATTAATACATAGCAAACATGCGAACGCATCAGCTTAATACATATTATAGGCGACCTAATATCCCCAAATTAAATA
Organism: Meconema thalassinum; assembly: GCA_946902985.2. Lineage (NCBI taxonomy): Eukaryota > Metazoa > Arthropoda > Insecta > Orthoptera > Tettigoniidae > Meconema > Meconema thalassinum. Next base: position 42,602,613 of record OX336388.2, on the reverse strand, counting down.
TTGCAATGTCATTTAGTGGTCGTGAAAGTCTACGTATTGAGATACATTAAGTAATAAACTTTATAAATTGTGACCTAACTACACCATGCCTACCTCAAATTTCACGATATGAGGCGGCAAAGCCACAGACGTTTGCCGGGTGACTTTTCCTGTGATATATCCAAAATAACACGTGGCCACTGACAACTAGTTTTTTTCCTTTATTCCATGATGATTCACTTAGATCCCTGAATGGAATCTCTCTAAACCCGCATCTTGTTCGAACGTCACACATGCTGTACTGAGACTCACCTCTCGTTTCAGAACGGGCCACTACGTAGCGCTAGTAGTAGCATTTCCGAGCTGCCTGCATGGTGCCGTATAGAAATTCATCGCTTCTCATCCCCGACCCCGGGAATAATAAAGGGGTAGACATACATACAACCTGTGTTATTGTGATGGCTGTATTAGTGTGTGTAGTTGTAATTCAGATGAGGATTGGGAAGGAGGCAGCAGTGGCCTCATTTAGAAATCATCCCGGCATTTGCCTGGAGTAGAAGTGGGAAACCACAGAAAAACGACTTCCAGGATGGCTGAGGTGTGTTCCCAGCATTGCCTCACAAGACTGAGTGCCGGGATTCGAACCCGGGCCTCCGTGATGACAGCCAAGATTGCTAGCTACTCCTCAGCGACTGCTTTGAGGTTTCATGACACGTAAGCTCACTCATTTAAACATGATTCCACCCCAAAACATGACAACCTCTTTGCCGTTGGTGGCTTTCCTGGATGAAGGGCTCGTGAAATCTCTTACCCACTCGGAGCATTCGAGTGTGGCGATGTAATAACTAACACATGTAATGTTTCCACGAGTGTTATTTACTTATAATTCATGTATTTTTTACAATGTACTCCGCCCATTGGGCAAATTGAAGTTGACCGACTGAAGAGTTACAACTGACAGGTCTTTGTGGAATCAAAAATGTTGCTGTCCCAAATTTAAACAGCCTTCCCAACAAAAATTGAACAAAATTCAAAAGCTTTGCGAAAGCTCTTCGTTTTCTTTTTCTGAAACCCTTCACAATTTGATTGATGTTTGCTCTTCCAGGGTCACTGACTGCTATTTAGTTATTGTTAAGGCGAGGTATGACTGAAATATTTGATATTTTGTTGAAAAAAGTCATTTTTATTTTTATTAAAAATAAAATATTACAATGTGTGCTCTATCAGAAAATGGTATATTTTTTTCTATGCGCCATTTATTTAACCCGTGGTAGCCATTTTTAAAAGGTGCTGCATGGGTATTTAATGCTCTGGTGCACGCCCACTCACTTGCAGTACTGCAGAATATTTGTTTTAGGCCTAGATTTCACTTCGTAGTTCTTTTCAAATACTCCGCTAAGAATCTAGTGTTGGAAGCGGTGTGGATCGTGATGCTCCTTTGTCTGCTTGTGTTCAAAACAGAGACTAAGTTCCACAGCGATTTAGAAATTATTCTCTAAGAATCTTGTAACTTGTAAAATTATTTCAAGGGTTGTGTTAAATGACTACCTTATTTTTGGCCAGGAATTCTAAGTGTATGATGTTTTTATATGTGAAATATTAGATTTAAATGTGTTGAGTAGTACAACATGGTTGCTTGGTGTTTGTAAACAGTGTAACGTGTTGGTGTACTAATACAAGGGTGAAAAATTGTTTTTGCGCGTTCGAAATTGTGTTGAATTGTGATTTGTGTTTCTTTATTCATCATGGGGCGACTATCTACTCCCAGAAGTAGTTATAGAAAGCCAAAGAAACGCCCTTCGAAGAAAAGTATTGCAGGTAAATTGTCCTATGAGAAATCTCAAAACTTAGGCCTAAATGTAGGCCAGGCTGAAAACACAAATGAGAAACTACAGTGTAATTTAGATACAAAATGTATTTCTAGTGCAGCATCTGTCAGTGGTTTGAGCTCTGTAGCAGAACAAAATTATGATATTTCTAGCAGTGAGAGAAAATTAAATTCATTTTCAGAATGCTCAACACAGTATGGGCCCCCAATTATAAATGATGGTCCTGTGATTTATACCTTAGTTCACACAAGTGTATGGGATAATCTCATGAAAGATTTACAATGTAGTGAATGTCAGACAAAGTCTGTGATAGTTGAATTTAGAGAAAGTCATGGTTTCTGCAGCAAAATAGTAGTTAAGTGTAGGAACTGTGGGTATGTGGCTGCTAGTGAGTATAGTTCTCCTCGAATATCCAGTTCACAGAGTCAAAGACCTCCTTTTCATGTGAATAAAACTATAGTGGAGACATTTAGTGCCATAGGGAAAGGTCATCAAGCAGTGCAGAAATTCTCTTCTAACATGGGCATGAATACTCTCGGAAAGAGACCTTATGCTAAACATTTGAACTTGTTAGTGGATGAGGGGAAAATATATAAGAAAGAGGTCCTTCGTATGGCAGCTGATGCAGTTCGCAAAGCTCATAATGGGGATGACAATGAAATAATTGACATTGGTGTTTCCTACGATGCCACGTGGCATAAACGAGGGCACAGTTCTAACTATGGGGTTGGCTTTGCTATTGACATCCAAACAGGCATTGAATTAGATTATGAGGTACTGTCAAAATGCTGTGTTGATTGTAAAAGGACTGAGAAGGAACTGGGTAAAAATAGTGTAGAGTTTGACATTTGGTTCAATGGGCATAAGGCTTCAGGGGAATGCCAGAGAAATTACAATGGCTCATCTAATGCCATGGAGAAAGACATTGGGGAAATTATTTGGAAAAGATCTATTGCTGACCGAGGGATGAGGTACACTACGATGTTGTCTGATGGTGATGCCAAAACCCATGCCCATTTGAATGCTCTTCAAGTGTATGGTCCTCAGCAAGTCATCGAAAAAGAGGAGTGCATCAATCATGTGGCTAAACGACTTGGTACTGCACTTCGGAACATTGTTAAGGAGTGGAAGGTTAAAGGTGTCACTCTGGGTGGTCGTAAAGAAGGCAGTTTAAAAGAGACCACCATTACAAAGCTTACAAACTACTACAGGAATGCCATTGCTAGTAATATTCCTGATGTTATTGAAATGAAGAGGGCAGTTTATGCCACTCTTAGACACTGCATGTCCACAGACACTAAGCCCCAACATGGCACATGTCCAAAATCTTAAACATCATGGTGTTTTTATAATCGACAAATTGCGGAAGGGAAACCAGTGGATAGCCATAGTAAAATGAGTTGTAAATTAAGTCCTACAGTAGTTTTAAAAATCATGCCAGCATACCACAGGCTTGCATCAGATCAGCTGTTACAACGTTGCACCCAAGGGGGAACACAAAATGCGAACGAATGTCTTCATAGTGTTGTTTGGACGAAATGCCCCAAGGAAGTCTTTGTATCGAGGAAAAAACTTGAACTTGCTGTTCTTAAGGCAGTCAGTGAGTTCAACATGGGTTGTCTCAAAACACTGGAAATTGTTCATTCTGTCCGAGGGGAAACTATATCTGCTTGTGCGGTCTTTGGCAGCAAAAGTCAGGATATGCGGCGTGTCACCTTGAGTAGAAAAAGGAGATCAAATCACCAAAAACAATCCAGGAAACTACAAACGTGGATGAAAATATCAGAAGAAGACAGAAAAAAGACATCTGAGGGGGATACATATGGAGCAGGGCAGTTCTAAGGTAAGACCATGGTACTAAAACTTTAAATGCAATTTTCTCAGTTACAAATTTCAACACATTTTGCTGTATACAAAATGCTCCTTGCGACAGAGTTTAAATCAGAATTAGCTGAAAAGTTACTTGCATGCTCCAGCTTAGGTAGGGATATGAATTTGCTCTCAGTTTTTATGTCAAATGTATATTAGTATTTTTTTTGGCTTGTTAAATTTGAATGTTGCAGCATTAATTTAAAAAAAAAAAAAAATACTAATTTAGAAAAATTCTAGACAGTTCAATATTCAACAGATTTTAAAGTTGAGGGCAAATACTGTTAATATACTAGTAAGGTACATTCTTACCAAATTTCAGTTCAGCAGCCTGAAAATTGCATCGCAAGGAGCATTTTTCAAGCGACTAATTATTATGTACTAAAAACAAGGATATTTTGAGAACCAGTAGGCATAAATGTATTAAACTTGGTACATGATATACTGATATCTATCTACATGTGTATTTAAAATTTGGTACTGATATCATGAAAACTGTAGAAGTTTCAAATTTCAGTCATACCTCCCCTTAACATAAACATCATTCCGAAAATAAACGTAACTCAACTTAAGCGATGACTTCTCTACAAACCATTTTTTAAACTTATATTCTTATCTCGTGTCTACTAATACTGTCCAACATTTTCAAGGTTGCCGGCCTTGCAGAGCGGTATGCCGCAGAACCATAGTCTAGCCGGGACAAGACGAGGGCTTGGTAGAACCGTAGCAGCACCGCACGGTCAGGCCCCCCACGTAGTGCCTTGAGCATGTTCAGTTTCCTGAGACAAGCGGTTTTTGTTGCCGTATATGGTGCTGCGACGATAATTTGCTGTCAAAATGGAGCCCAAGGAAGCGATAAGTGTCAACCAACGGCTACGCAGCATCCCTGCGAGGTAGTTCAGGGTGTAAATGTAGCCTCCGGAAAAAGGGATGACGGAGGTTTTCTCTGTTGAAAAACGAAAACTCCGGTGGTGAGCCCACCTGTCGACCCGGTTAATAGCTAGCTGCAAATGACGACTTTACTTGTGGCGTGGCTTTGAGGTTCCTGAAGTGTTTCACAGAGTGCGCAGGTGGTCTTGTGGGTGAGAGACGAATGGAGGCACGTTGTCTTGTGCCTAAATGTTATTTACCGCGTTGAAGTGTGAACGATTTGCGTTTGGTAATATGTATATATTACCGTAATTAGTATTAAATATACCTCCAATATAGGCGTAATGATGAGGGTTGTAAAATGTAATGCATGAAATTACCAGAACCGGTTTATGTTCTTATAGTAACGGCACCGTGTTCGTAGATAAGACAGTTTCATTGTGCGAAATGAAACTTTATTTCTAAAGCAGCTGACATGGACCAAGTCGTTAGAGAACCTCAAAACGTTTAGTTTGAACTGTGCTACAAAATACGTACCGGTATGGTAGGTGGTGATGGTTCTCAATGACTAATGAAAGAAGGCTATAATCAGTGCATACATGAATTATTGAAGATGTTTTGTGTGCCTATCAAGGTTATCTAATGACCTTTAAGGCTGTCTGTTTTGCTAGACCAGTGGTTCTTAACCGGTGGTCCGCGAGTGCCTCGGGAGTGGTCCGCGGGAGAAAAGGGTCCACCAGCTCATATAAAAAAAGTGGCCAATAAATGGGGATTTCGAAAATGAAATGTGTTGAATGAGAATCGTCCGAATGTATTCGCCGTGATAACTATCAGGTTTTGAATTGAAATATCTTTAAAATGAGTGTTATAGAGGAAGGGTTACAACTGATACGGTGCATTGGGAGGAGGGGTGGTCCGTACATGATTCAATTTCAGGCTGAGTGGTCCGCAGACTCCTACGGGTTCAGAGCCACTGTGCTAGACAGAGGGAAATCTCCTCCAAGAATACTCTATTCGTGGTGTGACGGCTAGCCTTGTTAGCTGTCACCCCGGAGGTCTGGGTTCGATTCCCATCTCTGTCAAGACATTTAATTCTGGTCTGAGGGCTGGAATGGAGTAGGCTACACTAAGCCTCGTGAGGCAAAACTGAGAAGCGGCGAGTTCGATTTCCACCTCAGTCATCCTGGAAGTGGTTTTCCGTGGTTTCCCACTTATACTCCAGTCAAATACCGGATGGTTCCTAACTAAAAGGCATCGGCCGTTTCCTTCCCTTATCTCACCTGAATTATAAATACACATACTACTACAAATACCACAATATCAAAGGTTATCAAACAATCACCTCACACTCGTTCCAAGTACACGGGGCCGTATGATCACGATGGCCAAGGCCCTCAAATGAAACAACAACAACAACAAAGGCCACTTTATTTTCAAGGGTATGAAGAGAATGACGTGTTCATTGATCAACGTTCTTAGGTCGTACTGTTCGTGAATATTTCCAATTTAATAGGAATTGGCTGTCTGGGAAGACATTAACCCATATATTTTTTAGCTAAGGAAATGCATTCATCTAATGAGATTGTTTTACCTCATCATTGGAGCCACTGAAATTCTTGCTAAAATAACCTGCACATCAGTTGAGCAGCAATGGTATAGGCTAAACCTATGGGAAAGTGCATAGATCCAGAACCGGCGATGAAACCTAACAGGTAGAGGACAATTCTTAATTCCGTCAATTTTCCAAATTCCACAGACATACAAGTAGGCTTCTTAAAATACAGCAGTAAATTCTAATGTATGTCTGAATTTACTGCTGCTAGCTAGTTAGTTAGTGTTGTTTTAAGGGGAGGAACAGCAAGGTTATCTGCCCCAATATACTGCAGTAGAGGATAATAGCAACCTAGGGCAAATTCCATGTAATGTCTTTTTACAAGCAAATAAGAGTATAGAACTGTACAGAATCCATTTGTAAGCTGCTATATAAATCATACTGGTATTTACACTAGGCCTAGGTCTACATATAGATATATTTCATCCTCAGTTCTTGACTGACGACCTGGATTTGAGGCCCCATAGCTCATAGGCCTATACACCAATCTTCCTCTTTTCATTATTTTTATCCTGCTAATTGCCAAGTTCATAAAACCTTTGTAGGCTACTACCAGTACAGTACTGGTATGTCTAATTTATAAACTGATATTAAAGCAACTCAACCGGCATATTTTTTAAAAATAAAAACGACTTGTATCGGAAATCTGATACCATATTTTGAAAGAAAGGTTACCTTAAGCCAGTTAATTTCAAAAATGTCAACTAAAGATAACGACCGAGGTAATCCTCCAGAACTGCCGTAGGCCTACCGGTATGTGAAAGCAACTAAGCTCATACATCTCACCTAAAATATCAGTATTTTTCTTTAGAGTTTTCAATATGTTAGAAAAACTAGAAATATTATTTTAAGCTATGCCTACAGCTGCGAATTGCACTTCTTTTACTCAGAATTATGGCTTGTTGTAGGCACTGCACTGACACCGTATTCATCAATAGGAAGATAATTAGTTAAAAATCAGAAATTAATCTCGTTAGTTTATTCTATACTAGCCTATTATTTTAACATATCATACCAAGCGTTTAACAAAGACAGTGTGAATAATACCGTCTTATATCTAGGCGTAGGCCTAATTTATATGCCAGCTTAGGACGTGGTGGCTTCAATTTTATTGGAGAAGAAAGCGGGAAATAGATTTGGCACAGCATCATCACTTAAAAATTTCCCTCCAGGCAATACTGGCTTCGTGGCTTGTAATCTAAAGGTAAGAAAAGGGCTAAACATACTCTCATGTGGGCTGATAGTGTGATTTCCTTTCAGCACGAAGAATTTTGAAAAGCCACTATTTCCTCAAAATACGACCAATGACAAGGAAGTAAACATTACTTTGTAGTTGCCATCTGTTTTTGCACTGGGGAACTGCACAATATTGAACCATTAATCTATAATGTATAAAACAACGAATATTTAAGCGTAATTCGTAACTACAACTCAAACAAGATAGTCATGGCTGCCCACAATATCGGTTTGTAAACAAAGTCACGTGGCAGCGTGACGTCAGAGGGCGGTACTGTTCTAGTCGTCCATTGCCGTTCCACGATTGCCGTACTTCCAGAGGGGTAATGCAGAGCTAAATCATCTACATACAGTGATGCAACTACCATGCGGCAACAATGCCGTTTATGGCAATTGCGAACAAGGTGACACTCAGCACAGAACCCTGAGAAACTCCTTGAGTGAAATATTGCGATAATATCCTACCGACTGTTACACAGAAGAGTCGGACGGACATCAAGTTTGCTATAAATTTTGGTAAATGACCACCGAGTCCCCACACAAGAAGGATGGAAAGGATCCCGTAGCGCCATGTGGTGTATTAGGCTTTCTCGAGGTCAACGAAAACCGTAACTAGGTGCTGCTTTCTGAGAAATGCCTCCTGTATGGCGCTCTCAAGTCGCACCAGATGGTCGGTGGTGCACCCACGAGTGCTTCCCAGATATGTCAATTGCATTGTACCCCGAGCCTGTGTTGGTTTATAACTGCCTCTTACATACATGCAAATATAGATATCCTCCACTTATTTTTCAAACAGTTGTCCCTGAAACCTGTACCAGTGGTAAACTGGTTGGCAGAAATAGAAGATGCCAGATTTTGTAACCTGGTAAAATCCCAAGCTGATTTGTTTTTGAAAATTGCTAGTATATTGCGGACGTTTTGGAATTAGAAGGAGTAGTGTATTTGTAGGGGTTCCGCAGCCTCCGCCTCCACACCCTCCACACAAGATGGCGGCAGCCCGATAACTCCCGAACCCATGGTCGGATTTTGACAAATGAGGTGTCATTGAACTCGGGCTAACACTCCCTTTCCAATGGACAATATATTTCCACCCCAAAATAAAACCTACCCCTACTAGGGGGTGAAATTGTATTTCTTTAGAGAATCTCTCTTTCCAATTGCAACATGTGAGAGTTTGAATGCCGATATGGATTTAAACGTTGTTCTACATAAAGTGCATGTGTTCGGTGAATAGCCACTATGAATTAACATGCTTGTTTTTGTTTTTTACGCATGCCCACTCATGACTTTTGTAAGAGGATGGGAGAGCAGATCCCTATAGATGGGGTATTGTTGACGAGTCATTGTTGGCGGGGGTCATTGTTGTCGGGTCATTGTGGACGAGTCCTTGTGGACAAGTCCTTGTTGACAGGTCCTTGTGGACAAGTCCTTGTGGACGAGTCCTTGTGGACGAGTCCTTGTGGATGAGTCCTTGTGGACAAGTCCTTGTGGACGAGTCCTTGTCCCTTTGGACTGATCCCTTTGGACCGGTCCCTTTGACCTGGTTCCTACGGACTAGCCCATGAACTTATTTAAATTATGTCAAAGGGCCTAACTACATTTCGCGTGTGTTGAACTGACGTTGTTCCCCAGTCTCTACTACTATAATGGGATAACGATATGAAAGGAAAGTGGCGAAATACATGTGAACACGTGCGAGATGTCATTATTAGCATTCTCCTTGTGAAACAAGTCACATCCTGTTTTGGTTCATACGTGAGAAAATGCAAGTTCATGTGTAATATGACCTAAAACACTGGTGTTCACCTGTGCGCGTGCACGATAAGAGCTAACAAGTCACAACCTGTTTTGACAGTGGTGAGAGGTGAAGGGGGGAGAGTCAGTGAAAGAGAGAACACAGGTGAAGAGAGAAAGAAATATGTATTGCTCATCTTATGAATCAATAAGGTTAGGGACCTGTATGAGAGGTCGTTGGACTTGAGGTGACATTCTGTTTTTGAATATATTATTTATTTATGTCAAAAGGCCTAACTACACTTTTGTTGATATCTCGCTAACTAATAATCAGAGAGGGTCAAGTGAGGTGTCATGGGACTCAGGATGGTCAACCCTTTTCCATGACCAATGAATTTACCCAAAAGATCTAAGGTCATTAGCTTTTTAATATCTCATGAATCAATAAAGCTAGGGACCTGTATGAGAGGTCGTTGGACTTGAGGTGACATTCTGTTTTTGAATATATTATTTATTTATGTCAAAAGGACCTAACTGCACTTTTATTAATATCTCGCTAACTAATAATCAGAGAGGGTCAAGTGAGGTGTCATAGGACACAGGATGGTCAACCATTTTCCATGATCAACGAATTTACCCAAAAGATTCAAAACAGCAAGGTCATTGACCTATGATTTTATAAGCTAATAATCAGAGAGGCTCAAGTGAGGTGTCATGGGACTCAGGATGGTCAACCCTTTTCCATGACCAACGAATTTACCCAAAAGATTCAAAAAAAAACAGCAAGGTCATTGACCTAATATTTTATAAACTAATAATCGAATATCAACATGTGAGGTGTTATAGGACTTAGAATGGTCAACCCTTTCCCATGGCCAATGAATTTACCCAAAATACCCAATACATCAAGTTCATCGACCTGAGATTTTATAAACTAATAATCGGATACGAACATGTGAGATGTTTACCATGTATGTGATGAAACATAGCTATGTAGAGAAAGAATTAGTGTAGGATACATGTATAGTGATTGACAAGTCTTTTACCATTGAAACTTGTTTTTCAGATCAAACTGCAGTATAGAGAGAGTATAGGTTGTAGGTATGGGTTAATAAATGACGAACGGTGTACACACAAACTCTGATTTATCGATTCAAGAATTAAGAGTAGACTATCTTTAATTGATTGGTTAAAGAGGATAGCTAAAACACAAAAATGCTCAGTGGTTACCGGGACAAGATGGTCGCTACACACACAACAAGCTTTAAATACTTGAGGTTAATAATCTATACACACACACTCGCTTGTTCTAAACTAAACTGTGTTGCTGTCAGTGCTCAGACAGTAGGCTGATGACAAAAAATGCATTGCTATCAGAAATATAATCATTTCCGGTTGTATAATGTTACCAGCTATCAATTTTATGTTGCAGTGTTAAGCACTTTTAGCTCTTGTACTGGTGGTCTTAACTCGATTTCCAGGTCTGAAGCCTAGAACGAGTCAAACTAAGAAACAAGGGCATGGTGGTGTAGTGGTTAAGCTGTTAGCCTTTTCACTAGGGTTCTATTTCAGGTTAATATGCATGTCATAAACATATTAAACAAAAGAAAACAGAGATAACGTTCAAAACTGATTACATTTGTGTCTTTCCAAATTATTACTTGGATTACAAATACAAAGGTGAACTGGGTTTGATATACAGTTAATGCTGTCTATCACACACTAGACTGTAAGAAAGCCAAAAGAGCAAAAGGCGTAGGTAGAGCAGTGGTAAAATTGTTATATGTAGAGAACTACCTAGCGGTTTTATGAACTGGCAAAGCTATATCGCATAAACAGTGCAGGATACAATCCAGCAATCAAATTTGTATCTTGTGGAACAGAGAAAATGCACTTTTACCTTGATGGATAGCAAATGAGTGCAGATGAATGACCTATGCATTAGCCTACCATAGGGTTATAACCACGAGGTGGAGGTGTGATTCTATATTTTATTGTTTAGAGACATGGCTTTTTTGTAACCAGTAGATTTAGTATTTTGTAAATATTCATTTTTGTAATTGTAAAATAGTGGAAACATTTTTTTTTGTAATAGTAAATGTTAAATGTAAACCTAAAAGTTATTTGGGATAAGTGTGCATATCAAGGATAAATAGCGTGGTTGTATTTGTTTTTCAAAGACAGGTATGGTTGTGTGAATGTATGACTATAGATAGAATGATAGAGAGAGAGAAAGTGTGTGTGTATGTGTGTGTAGCATTGATTGTTCAACCAAAGCAAACACGGCAAGGTGGGATGGTGGGGTAATTAATGTATATAGCAAATGGTAAATAGTATACTGTAGTTTTTTTTAACACTTGTGTTTTTTTAAATGCAGCGGTAGATAGGTGTTATTTTGTAAAACAGTCTTACCTACAGTAGTAGTATTAGTAGTAGTAGTAGTAGTAGTAGTAGTAGTAGTAGTAGTAGTAGTAGGCCTATACGTTTTGGAAACAAACAGAAAGAGAATGCACTATTGCCATGGCCAAGCACTTCCATTAAAATAATTTCAAGAAAATTTTAATCAGAAAATGTGTGTTTTACAAAACTAAACTTTCAGCATGGACTAAATCATAAACGTGTCGTCTGTGATATGAAAAAAAAAAATAGGAAATTCATGTTTCCATATCAACACAATTTAAAAAACTTAAAACTGACATTTAAAAAATGTAAATGGGAAATTGACAAATGTGTAAACAACAAAATGGAAAATTCTTGTTTCCGTATCATGAAATCCAAAAACTTTAAACTGACATTTTCAAATCGTGTACATGGAAAATTGACAAATGGCAATGTGTGAAATGTGAAAATGAAAAAAAATGAACAAATGGCTATCATTATTAAAAAAAAATTAAAAACCGTCGTGTTCTATCGTTAAAGTGTGAATCAAACCACATCTACTTATTTGACTCACCCGAGACTTAGTAGACCTGTTATAGTTCTAATATACTTTTAAAATTTTATGATAAAGCTCGAATTGAACTCAAGAGCTTTAGAGTGCCAGCTAACTATTATAACAGTTACGTCACAAAGACAACTTTACACTACTCTTAATGAACAATAATAAGAAAAGAATAATAAATATTGAAATTCTTTAATGAATGAACATGGTGACACTGCTTCTGTTGCACTGTCTGCTAGCTACTAGCCAGCAGCTGGGGTCTTAGAAAACGATACAGTTGACATTTTGCAATGAAATGTGACATGTTTCAAAGTATAGTATTATGGGTTGCTGTTGAGTAAAACCTAATCCTGTACAAGGAAGCAAGGGTTCGAACCCCTTACCTAACATTACTATTGCCTGAACATGGCTTGACGACACTGTATTATTATGATACTCGGTACACAAACCATAGATAGAGTGTATTGTTTAAGATCACTTTCTTTCTGAACATAGGTGGAGATTGTTGATGGTTAACAATGGCATTAATATAGTAGGACGTGGGTATAGCAATTAAGAAAAGCAGACAATACCCATACAATATTTTTATTTATTTAATATAAGTACTTGTACAATAGTTACATTCAAAATACATTTCCTTTTTCTCTATTACTATTTAGTCCTTTTTGATTCTCTTGCATATGAAGGGTAGATAACCTTGTAGTTCAGCCCCTTAAAACAACAACAACACAACCTTTTGCATAGTTTGTGATGTTGATGACTCTTGAGATGTGGAAGATGTATTAAACATAACTTTTACAGCAGGGGTTAAATGTTGCTCAATAAACACTGCACTATTTTGAGTAGCAACATTTTTTTCTTGTACTAGCTTTTTAGCATTGTCATGATTAATTGTTGACACCAACAGTGTTTCATTTGGTGCAATACATTGATGATCACTCACACTTAAATCTTACCATTTCTACTTTTTAGATTGCCTCGACATTTTTTTTGACCTGTCTTTTGAGCATTGCCAAAATATTATCCCCTTTTACATTTTGACGATTATAGTTATAAGAGTAGCCTTTATAGAGTACACGTTGTTTACCTTTGTTAGTTTTAGTAAGTTCCATATTAGCAACTAACCTGTTAGTATGATTTGCTCACTACAAAGGTTATAACTGTTCTGATAATAAAATCATTTAGCTTTGGCTTTTATATTTAATATGTGCAGTTTGAAGTGATAGCAAAAGTGAGAGCAAAGTGGTAGCATAGTGGTAGAAAATATAACATGTATTGTTAAGAAATAGTTTAAGTGGTTATGTGGATCCATTACATAATAATTTTAGCACGACGAAGCTCATTTTCTATATCCAATAGTTCTTCCTCATATTCAGTATAACCAGCCTGTTTATAGACATGCAGTTGCTGAAGCCGCCGGATTAGCTTACTTGGATTGTTCCAGTAGACAAATTTAACAAATGATTTTTTAGATGTAAACAAAGCATTACCATTATCATTAATATCTTCATCATAAACATCATCATCATCATCATAACCATTATCATTATCATCATCATCATCATCATCATGATCATTATAATCCTCGTCACTATTACTATATAGTCCTTTTTGATCCTTTTGCAATACCACATTTTGCACAGTCTGTGTTGTCTTTGATAATGTTGGGAGTTTTTCAGACATTGACAACTGTCCTAACACGACTTTCTGAGGAGATGATACATGCTTCTTAACAAACAATGCACTATCTTGAGCTGCAATATCTTTTTCTGGGACAAGTGTTTTAGCATTTTGAAGAGTTTTTTTTTAAACAGCAACGATGTTTTATCTGGTACACTACATTGATGATCACTCACACTTAAGACATCACTATTTTTACTTTTCAGCTCACCTCGACAATGTTTTGAACGATGTTTTGAACAACGCCAAATAACAGTTCATTTTTATTAGTTCGTTTTACAATATATGTATATCCTTTATAGAATGCGTATGGCATACCATTGCTATTTGTTGATACTTCCATGTCAATTGTCAAGCATGAACTAATCTCTAGCAAAGTTCACTCGATAATATAAATAATAGTTCAAAGTGAGAGGAAAAGTGGGTGCAAGAGTGGGTGCAAGAGTGGGTGTAAGAGTGGGTGCAAGAGTGGGTGCAAGAGTGGGTGTAAGAGTGGATGCAAGAGTGGGTGCAAGAGTAGGTGCAAGAGTGGCTGCAAGAGTGGTTGCAAGAGTGGGTGTAAGAGTGGGTGCAAGAGTGGGTGCAAGAGTGGGTGTAAAAGGGAGTGCAAGAGTGGGTGCAAAAGTGGGTGTCGCTTATAGTAGGCATGAATTTTACTAGAATGTGATTTGAGTAAATGTAATTTCTAAACCCAAGTAGTGAATAGTCAGTTGGTTTTGATCTATGCAAGCGTAAACATGTCACATACACTGGTGATGGATACTCAAGGCTTTAAGGTCAACGAAAACAAGTACAGTATATATTTAAAGAGGTGGCTATCATTGATTGCACAACACGCGGTTTACCATACCTTTTTTCGGACTAGTGTTTTAACATTTGAAGTATTTTTTTAAACAGCAACGATGTCTTATCTGTCACACTACATTGATGATCACTCACACTTAAGACCTAACTATTTTTTACTTTTTAGTTCACTTTGACACTGTTTGAAACGATGTTTTGAACAATGTCAAATAACAGTTCCATTTTATTGGTTCGTTTTGCAATATACGTATAACCTTTATAGTATGCATATGGCTTACCATAACTATTCGTTGATACTTCCATATCAATTTTCAAGCATGAAATAATCTCCAATAAATTTCGCTCGATAATAGAAATAATAGTTTAAAGTGAGTGCAAATGTGGGTGCAAAAGTGGGTGCAAAAGTGAGTGTAAAAGTGAGTGCAAAAGTGGGTGCAAAAGTGAGTGCAAAAGTGAATGTAAAAGTGAGTGCAAAAGTGGGTGAAGTTTATAGTAGGCATGATTTTTTACTAGAATGTGATTTGAGTAAATGTAATTTCTAAACCCAAGTAGTGAGTAGTCAGTTGGTTTTGATTTATGCAAGCGTAAACATGTCTCATACACTGATGATGGATACTCAAGGCTTCATGGTCAACAAAAACAAGTATATAGTTAAAGAGGTAACTATTATTGATTGCACAACACTGAATCTATTTTTGAAATTTTGACAAAGGGCCTAAGTGCACTTTTGTTAATATCTCGCGAACCAATAAGACTAGGGCATTGTATGAGGTATTGTTGGACTTTTTGCCGAAGACTGCTGGTAAACACCTATGTTCCCACGACCTTTTTAAAGATGGCGGCTAACCCACGAGGGGTGATTAAAAAGTAATCCAAACGGCGCTTGTCGATAAGCAAACCAATAATCAAAAGGGGGCGTATGACAGAGCTTGAGGCGATAACCCCTATTGATTGATCCCTGTTGATTTTCCCCTTTGGACTGGTCCCCGTTGACTACTCCCTCTGGACGGGTCCTTTTTGAAGGGAGTCATTTTTGACGGGGCCCTGCTGACGGGTCACTGTGGACGGGTCCCTGTTGACAGGTCCTTTTGACTAATCCCTTCGGACCCGTCCCTTTGACATAATTTGGCTAAATGCATGGGTCAACCCATAGGGATCAGTCCAAAGGGACCGGTCCAAAGGGATTAGTCAAAAGGACCTGTCAACAGGGACCCGTCCACAGTGACCCGTCAGCAGGGCCCCGTCAAAAATGACTCCCTTCAAAAAGGACCCGTCCAGAGGGAGTAGTCAACGGGGACCAGTCCAAAGGGGAAAATCAACAGGGATCAATCAAAAGGCGTTATCGCCTCAAGCTCTGTCATACCCCCCCCCCCTTTTGATTATTGGTTTGCTTATCGACAAGCGCCACTTGGATTACTTTTTAATCACCCCTCGTGGGTTAGCCGCCATCTTTAAAAAGGTCGTGGGAACATAGGTGTTTACCAGCAGTCTTCGGCAAAAAGTCCGACAATACCTCATACAATGCCCTAGTCTTATTGGTTCGCGAGATATTAACAAAAGTGCACTTAGGCCCTTTGTCAAAATTTCAAAAATAGATTCAGTGTTGTGCAATCAATAATAGTTACCTCTTTAACTATATACTTGTTTTTGTTGACCATGAAGCCTTGAGTATCCATCATCAGTGTATGAGACATGTTTACGCTTGCATAAATCAAAACCAACTGACTACTCACTACTTGGGTTTAGAAATTACATTTACTCAAATCACATTCTAGTAAAAAATCATGCCTACTGTAAACTACACCCACTTTTGCACTCACTTTTACATTCACTTTTGCACTCACTTTTGCACCCACTTTTGCACTCACTTTTACACTCACTTTTGCACCCACTTTTGCACCCACATTTGCACTCACTTTAAACTATTATTTCTATTATCGAGCGAAATTTCTTGGAGATTATTTCATGCTTGAAAATTGATATGGAAGTATCAACGAATAGTTATGGTAAGCCATATGCATACTATAAAGGTTATACGTATATTGCAAAACGAACCAATAAAATGGAACTGTTATTTGACATTGTTCAAAACATCGTTTCAAACAGTGTCAAAGTGAACTAAAAAGTAAAAAATAGTTAGGTCTTAAGTGTGAGTGATCATCAATGTAGTGTGACAGATAAGACATCGTTGCTGTTTAAAAAATACTTCAAATGTTAAAACACTAGTCCGAAAAAAGGTATGGTAAACCGCGTGTTGTGCAATCAATGATAGCCACCTCTTTAAATATATACTGTACTTGTTTTCGTTGACCTTAAAGCCTTGAGTATCCATCACCAGTGTATGTGACATGTTTACGCTTGCATAGATCAAAACCAACTGACTCTTCACTACTTGGGTTTAGAAATTACATTTACTCAAATCACATTCTAGTAAAATTCATGCCTACTATAAGCGACACCCACTTTTGCACCCACTCTTGCACTCCCTTTTACACCCACTCTTGCACCCACTCTTGCACCCACTCTTACACCCACTCTTGCACCCACTCTTGCACCCACTCTTACACCCACTCTTGCACCCACTCTTGCACCCACGTTTCCTCTCACTTTAAACTATTATTTATATTATCGAGTGAACTTTGCTAGAGATTAGTTCATGCTTGACAATTGACATGGAAGTATCAACAAATAGCAATGGTATGCCATACGCATTCTATAAAGGATATACATATATTGTAAAACGAACTAATAAAAATGGAACTGTTATTTGGCGTTGTTCAAAACATCGTTCAAAACATTGTCGAGGTGAGCTGAAAAGTAAAAATAGTGATGTCTTAAGTGTGAGTGATCATCAATGTAGTGTACCAGATAAAACATAGTTGCTGTTTAAAAAAACTCTTCAAAATGCTAAAACACTTGTCCCAGAAAAAGATATTGCAGCTCAAGATAGTGCATTGTTTGTTAAGAAGCATGTATCATCTCCTCAGAAAGTCGTGTTAGGACAGTTGTCAATGTCTGAAAAACTCCCAACATTATCAAAGACAACACAGACTGTGCAAAATGTGGTATTGCAAAAGGATCAAAAAGGACTATATAGTAATAGTGACGAGGATTATAATGATCATGATGATGATGATGATGATGATGATGATAATGATAATGGTTATGATGATGATGATGATGTTTATGATGAAGATAATAATGATAATGGTAATGCTTTGTTTACACCTAAAAAATCATTTGTTAAATTTGTCTACTGGAACAATCCAAGTAAGCTAATCCGGCGGCTTCAGCAACTGCATGTCTATAAACAGGCTGGTTATACTGAATATGAGGAAGAACTATTGGATATAGAAAATGAGCTTCGTCGTGCTAAAATTATTATGTAATGGATCCACATAACCGCTTAAACTATTTCTTAACAATACATGTTATATTTTCTACCACTATGCTACCACTTTGCTCTCACTTTTGCTATCACTTCAAACTGCACATATTAAATATAAAAGCCAAAGCTAAATGATTTTATTATCAGAACAGTTATAACCTTTGTAGTGAGCAAATCATACTAACAGGTTAGTTGCTAATATGGAACTTACTAAAACTAACAAAGGTAAACAACGTGTACTCTATAAAGGCTACTCTTATAACTATAATCGTCAAAATGTAAAAGGGGATAATATTTTGGCAATGCTCAAAAGACAGGTCAAAAAAAATTTCGAGGCAATCTAAAAAGTAGAAATGGTAAGATTTAAGTGTGAGTGATCATCAATGTGGTGCACCAAATGAAACACTGTTGGTGTCAACAATTAATCATGACAATGCCAAAAAGCTAGTACAAGATAAAAAATGTTGCTACTCAAAATAGTGCAGTGTTTATTGAGCAACATTTAACCCCTGCTGTAAAAGTTATGTTTAATACATCTTCCACATCTCAAGAGTCATCAACATCACAAACTATGCAAAAGGTTGTGTTGTTGTTGTTTTAAGGGGCTGAACTACAAGGTTATCTACCCTTCATATGCAAGAGAATCAAAAAGGACTAAATAGTAATAGAGAAAAAAGAAATATATTTTGAATGTAACTATTGTACAAGTACTTATATTAAATAAATAAAAATATTGTATGGGTATTGTCTGTTTTTTCTTAATTGCTATACCCACGTCCTACTATATTAATGCCATTGTTAACCATCAACAATCTCCACCTATGTTCAGAAAGAAAGTGATCTTAAACAATACACTCTATCTATGGTTTGTGTACCGAGTATCATAATAATACAGTGTCGTCAAGCCATGTTCAGGCAATAGTAATGTTAGGTAAGGGGTTCGAACCCTTGCTTCCTTGTACAGGATTAGTTTTTACTCAACAGCAACCCATAATACTACACTTTGAAACATGTCACATTTCATTGCAAAATGTCAACTGTATCGTTTTCTAAGACCCCAGCTGCTGGCTAGTAGCTAGCAGACAGTGCAACAGAAACAGTGTCACCATGTTCATTCATTAAAAAATTTCAATATTTATTATTCTTTTTCTTATTATTGTTCATTAAGACTAGTGTAAAGTTGTCTTTGTGACGTAACTGTTATAATAGTTAGCTGGCACTCTAAAGCTCTTGAGTTCAATTCGAGCTTTATCATAAAATTTTAAAAGTATATTAGAACTATAACAGGTCTACTAAGTCTCGGGTGAGTCAAATAAGTAGATGTGGTTTGATTCACACTTTAACGATAGAACACGACGGTTTTTAATTTTTTTTAAATAATGATAGCCATTTGTTCATTTTTTTTCATTTTCACATTTCACACATTGCCATTTGTCAATTTTCCATGTACACGATTTGAAAATGTCAGTTTAAAGTTTTTGGATTTCATGATACGGAAACAAGAATTTTCCATTTTGTTGTTTACACATTTGTCAATTTCCCATTTACATTTTTTAAATGTCAGTTTTAAGTTTTTTAAATTGTGTTGATATGGAAACATGGATTTCCTATTTTTTTTCACATCACAGACGACACGTTTATGATTTAGTCCATGCTGAAAGTTTAGTTTTGTAAAACACACATTTGCTGCTTAAAATTTTCTTGAAATTATTTTAATGGAAGTGCTTGGCCATGGCAATAGTGCATTCTCTTTCTGTTTGTTTCCAAAACGTATAGGCCTACTACTACTACTACTACTACTACTACTACTACTACTACTACTACTAATACTACTACTGTAGGTAAGACTGTTTTACAAAATAACACCTATCTACCGCTGCATTTAAAAAAACACAAGTGTTAAAAAAAACTACAGTATACTATTTACCATTTGCTATATACATTAATTACCCCACCATCCCACCTTGCCGTGTTTGCTTTGGTTGAACAATCAATGCTACACACACATACACACACACTTTCTCTCTCTCTCTATCATTCTATCTATAGTCATACATTCACACAACCATAGCTGTCTTTGAAAAACAAATACAACCACGCTATTTATCCTTGACATGCACACTTATCCCAAATAACTTTTAGGTTTACATTTAACATTTACTATTACAAAAAAAATGTTTCCACTATTTTACAATTACAAAAATGAATATTTACAAAATACTAAATCTACTGGTTACAAAAAGCCATGTCTCTAAACAATAAAATATAGAATCACACCTCCACCTCGTGGTTATAACCCTATGGTAGGCTAATGCATAGGTCATTCATCTGCACTCATTTGCTATCCATCAAGGTAGAAGTGCATTTTCTCTGTTCCACAAGATACAAATTTGATTGCTGGATTGTATCCTGCACTGTTTATGCGATATAGCTTTGCCAGTTCATAAAACCGCTAGGTAGTTCTCTACATATAACAATTTTACCACTGCTCTACCTACGCCTTTTGCTCTTTTGGCTTTCTTACAGTCTAGTGTGTGATAGACAGCATTAACTGTATATCAAACCCAGTTCACCTTTGTATTTGTAATCCAAGTAATAATTTGGAAAGACACAAATGTAATCAGTTTTGAACGTTATCTCTGTTTTGTTTTGTTTAATATGTTTATGACATGCATATTAACCTGAAATAGAACCCTAGTGAAAAGGCTAACAGCTTAACCGATACACCACCATGCCCTTGTTTCTTAGTTTGACTCGTTCTAGGCTTCAGACCTGGAAATCGAGTTAAGACCACCAGTACAAGAGCTAAAAGTGCTTAACACTGCAACATAATATTGATAGCTGATAACATTATACAACCGGAAATGATTATATTTCTGATAGCAATGCATTTTTTGTCATCAGCCTACTGTCTGAGCACTGACAGCAACACAGTTTAGTTTAGAACAAGCGACTGTGTGTGTATAGATTATTAGCCTCAAGTATTTAAAGCTTGTTGTGTGTGTAGCGACCATCTTGTCCCGGTAACCACTGAGCATTTTTGTGTTTTAGCTATCCTCTTTAACCAATCAATTAAAGATAGTCTACTCTTAATTCTTGAATCGATAAATCAGAGTTTGTGTGTACACCGTTCGTCATTTATTAACCCATACCTACAACCTATACTCTCTCTATACTGCAGTTTGATCTGAAAAACAAGTTTCAATGGTAAAAGACTTGTCAATCACTATACATGTATCCTACACTAATTCTTTCTCTACCTAGCTTTGTTTCATCACATACATGGTAAACATCTCACATGTTCGTATCCGATTATTAGTTTATAAAATCTCAGGTCGATGAACATGATGTATTGGGTATTTTGGGTAAATTCATTGGCCATGGGAAAGGGTTGACCATTCTAAGTCCTATAACACCTCACATGTTGATATTCGATTATTAGTTTATAAAATATTAGGTCAATGACCTTGCTGTTTTTTGAATCTTTTGGGTAAATTCGTTGGTCATGGAAAAGGGTTGACCATCCTGAGTCCCCATGACACCTCACTTGAGCCTCTCTGATTATTAACTTATAAAATCATAGGTCAATGACCTTGCTGTTTTGAAGCTTTTGGGTAAATTCGTTGATCATGGAAAAGGGTTGACCATCCTGAGTCCTATGACACCTCACTTGACCCTCTCTGATTATTAGTTAGCGAGATATTAATAAAAGTGCAGTTAGGTCCTTTTGACATAAATAAATAATATATTCAAAAACAGAATGTCACCTCAAGTCCAACGACCTCTCATACAGGTCCCTAGCCTTATTGATTCATGAGATATTAAAAAGCTAATGACCTTAGATCTTTTGGGTAAATTCGTTGATCATGGAAAAGGGTTGACCATCCTGAGTCCTATGACACCTCACTTGACCCTCTCTGATTAATAGTTAGCGAGATATTAATAAAAGTGCAGTTAGGTCCTTTTGACATAAATAAATAATGTATTCAAAAACAGATTGTCACCTCAAGTCCAACGACCTCTCATACAGGTCCCTAGCCTTATTGATTCATGAGATATTAAAAAGCTAATGACCTTAGATCTTTTGGGTAAATTCATTGGTCATGGAAAAGGGTTGACCATCCTGAGTCCCATGACACCTCACTTGAGCCTCTCTGATTATTAGCTTATAAAATCATAGGTCAATGACCTTGCTGTTTTGAATCTTTTGGGTAAATTCGTTGATCATGGAAAAGGGTTGACCATCCTGTGTCCTATGACACCTCACTTGACCCTCTCTGATTATTAGTTAGCGAGATATTAATAAAAGTGCAGTTAGGTCATTTTGACATAAATAAATAATATATTCAAAAACAGAATGTCACCTCAAGTCCAACGACCTCTCATACAGGTCCCTAGCCTTATTGATTCATGAGATATTAAAAAGCTAATGACCTTAGATCTTTTGGGTAAATTCATTGGTCATGGAAAAGGGTTGACCATCCTGAGTCCCATGACACCTCACTTGACCCTCTCTGATTATTAGTTAGCGAGATATCAACAAAAGTGTAGTTAGGCCCTTTTGACATAAATAAATAATATATTCAAAAACAGAATGTCACCTCAAGTCCAACGACCTCTCATACAGGTCCCTAACCTTATTGATTCATAAGATGAGCAATACATATTTCTTTCTCTCCTCACCTGTGTTCTCTCTTTCACTGACTCTCCCCCCTTCACCTCTCACCACTGTCAAAACAGGTTGTGACTTGTTAGCTCTTATCGTGCACGCGCACAGGTGAACACCTGTGTTTTAGGTCATATTACACATGAACTTGCATTTTCTCACGTATGAACCAAAACAGGATGTGACTTGTTTCACAAGGAGAATGCTAATAATGACATCTCGCACGTGTTCACATGTATTTCGCCACTTTCCTTTCATATCGTTATCCCATTATAGTAGTAGAGACTGGGGAACAACGTCAGTTCAACACACGCGAAATGTAGTTAGGCCCTTTGACATAATTTAAATAAATTCATGGGCTAGTCCGTAGGAACCAGGCCAAAGGGACCCCTCCAAAAGGGATCTGTCCAAAGGGACAAGGACTCGTCCACAAGGACTTGTCCACAAGGACTCATCCACAAGGACCTGTCAACAAGGACTCGTCCACAAGGACTCGTCCAAAAGGACTTGTCCACAAGGACCTGTCAACAAGGACTTGTCCACAAGGACTCGTCCACAATGACCCGACAACAATGACCCCCGCCAACAATGACTCGTCAACAATACCCCATCTATAGGGATCCGCTCTCCCACCCTCTTACAAAAGCCATGAGTGGGCATGCGTAAAAAACAAAAACAAGCATGTTAATTCATAGTGACTATTCACCGAACAGATGCACTTTATGTAGAACAACGTTTAAATCCATATCGGCATTTAAACTCTCACATGTTGCAATTGGAAAGAGAGATTCTCTAAAAAAATACAATTTCACCCCCTAGTAGGGGTAGGTTTTATTTTGGGGTGGAAATATATTGTCCATTGGAAAGGGAGTGTTAGCCCGAGTTCAATGACACCTCATTTGTCAAAATCCGACCGTGGGTTCGGGAGTTATCGGGCTGCCGCCATCTTGTGTGGAGGGTGTGGAGGTGGGGGCTGCGGAACCCCTACAAATACACTACTAGAAGGGTCTAATTAATATTATCCATATTCTCACTTGTCTGTTTCGAAAATAACACAGCTGAAGGTTAGAATGAATGTAATTGCTATACTAAGCGACAGCGTTGATGGTACCTGGCCTTGCTGAGAGAGAGCGATGATACAAAATACAGCGTTGCCTCATACGGGCAGAAGTTGCCACCGCAACATCAAAAATCTCGTGCGCTCGGGCAAAGTTTTCGTAGTAGGGGGACTTTCAAGCAGTTAGGATGAAGAAATTAAAATTCTGAATATTTAGAAACAAAAATTACATTTCTACGCTAACTGGTTGGTGTTTTATGGCCAGTTTACGAACATGATGTTAGAATATAGAATAATCTCCTTGTTCCATCCCCTTGGCCGGGGTGAGATGTTTATTTATATACCCTCCGGCATAGCCGTGGTGTTAAATCGCACCACGGCTGCGATGGGGCACTGAAGCGAGTCCGGAGATCAGAGGTTTGAATCCCGTGGCTATCCTGATTGTGGTTTCCCCGCGTTTCCCTACACTCCTTCTAGGCAATGTTGGAATAGTATCTTAATTCAAGGCCAGGGGCACCCTATCCTTAATACAGCTACACTACTATAAGTCCCTCGGAACAAATTGGCCCGTGAGTGGGAAAGGGAAGCTGGCCACCGGGCCTACCTAAAGTTAAATGACAGCTTGCAATGTGGAAGAGGGTTGGGAAGGGGTGAGAGGGGGTAAAGGAAGAAGGGCTGCTTCTTGTGACAGATTTATAACAGAGAGGTACAGTCAGCCAGTTGTTCCCAACGTGCTACTTATAATAATTGGACCTGGGTCCAATGTTTGGGAAGCCAGGCTCTACCTGTCACAAGCCAGGACAAAGCGGTGAGTGATAGAGGACTAACACCTCTTTAAAAAACCGAGGTCCAGCTGACCCGGCTGGTAGTACCTTGTAAGGGTCCCTTGCCAGGGTTACGGTGAAGTCCTCAACGGCATTGATGGTGGTATAGATCTATAGAACAGTGTTAATGGCGGACGAGGTGGCCTTGTATCCGGGATTAATAGGATAAAAGGCATCTATACTAATAGGGTCAGGAGGGGTAAATATGAGACACACAGAGAGTGGGGTAAATAAAAGACATGCTTGTTATGAGAAAGTTTGACAGGAAAAATAATTAATATTATTTACATCACTCTTAAATAAGTATAGAAGCATCCCTTACAAACAAAGAATGCAATAAGACATGTAATGAATTTGCAAAAAATTAAACGTGCTTACATAGAAATTTCATTATAAAAACTTTCCCTCCAAACTTTTCTTGTTATTTAATATATATATACTTGGCCACCCTGTTTTCATGCTGAATGGCACCCATATTGCTTATTGGTCAGTGTGCTTTACAGTTTACAAGGACATGTGTCGTTTCAAGATTAGAAATTCGATTTTATAAAGTAACTACTAACGGGGGCAAAAGAAGAGACAATTCAGGTATCAGCCTGTGTAGATATTCTGAAACGTTTGAAGATGAGGAATGGCAACAAATTGGTGATAGTTTTGATGACATTGACCTCATAGAAGATGAAACTAAGTGTACTGACATTTGTGAGGTAGGGCCAAATGAAGTGAAGGTTGGAGATTATGTGTTTTGAGTTTAAAGGTGGTAAAATAAAAACAGTACTTTATAAGTACGTATGTGTTGAACAGAAAATATACCCTGTAAGTGAAGAATATGATGTCATATGTATGAATATGGTATCTGGAAATAAGACCCTTTTTAAGTTGAACGAAGTAGATGTGACACTAATTCTTAAAAGTGATATTACTGGCATACTTCCAGTGCCATTTATGTCTTGTATTGGACAGCATATTCAATATTGTTTTGCACAGCCAATTGATATGTTTGAAAAGTAATGATTGATGGTTTAGTGCTATGTTTATTCATTAATGTGTTTAATACCAGCTGAGCTAATAAATTAACACTCATTAGTACCTAAATTACCCTGTTGGATACTTGAAGTTCGGTAAAATGGTGCTTTTTGGTGTAAATTAATACTTTTTTCAGCATACTATACTTAAAAGAAACCTGCTCTGTCTTATTTTTGCACTCCCATTTGTGTAGCTCCCTTAGATATGGAGAGGGAATGCTGTCTTTTATTTGCCCCATGCTGTCTTTTTTTAACCCCCATTTGGAGGGTAAAAAGAAGACACTGTTTTTTATTTTTAATTAAATAAATATGTAAACTGATGGGAAATAGTCTTCTAATTTGAATTCAGCACGCAATTTACCATCATTTTAATCATTTACCATAATTTCATATTTTTTTCTGTTCAAAAAAGTGAAAGTTTTGATTTTGTCTCATATTTACCCCTCCTGACCCTATTCGGTTAGATGTCAGCTTTACTTAAATCCATGAGCATCTGTACTGGTATCCAGCGGCGAGTGGTCAGCATCTGTTAGCTCTGTGAGCTCGGCTGAAAATCTAAGTTCCAAAGGCCTCAACAACCTCTGGTCCTATAGGGTCCTTGTATCTGCTAGGCCAAGTACTGAGTACAAGCAAATATGGAATGTGCAAGTAAATACAATCTTAGCCCAGGTGGTACACAATCCACCCGTCAACAGACGGCCACTGAACTTTTGGATTCTGGGGAGTTCATACGTGCGCAACAGAGAGTATCGGAGATCTAGGGTAAACTTCCCTACAACCAGAAATCATTCCTTGGAACGATAGGTAAACATTAATACATTAATCCAAACAGGGAAATTACATGACCTCACACAGGAAATTGACCGACAAAAAATTCTCAACCTTATTATTATTATTTATTTACCAAAAATTGTGCCTACAATTTATGGACGGCAGATAGAGAAAGGGCAAGCCCCACATACACAGCAGTGTCTCCATCTCCGTTCATTAAATCTAAACAATCTCAAATGTTACATTATACAATTTACACCTTTACATTTGCTATATACACATAATCTGCTGTACATGACGTCTATATCATACAATTCATAAATAAAAGGGAAGATACAGGCACGCACGCACACATACATACACGCACACACTCCCACTCACTCACAAAGTTACATTATACAGTATATAAATTCAATTTACATGGGGGTTTAGTCCCTTTAGGGCCTTCACTTTGCGGCAAAATTGTCGTGGAGGAAGGTCTTTTATTTCACGAGGCAGGTCATTCCAAAGTCGAGCAGAGCGATTGTGGAATCCAGATTGATAATCTGTTGTCCTAGCGAATGGAGGAACAAGGGTGACACCCTGTGCTCTACGGAGTGAACGATATGACAGCTGAAGGCGGTCAAATGGGGACAGTTTAATGGTGCCAGCTAGGGATTTTCGGCGAAAGGTGAGATCTATTTGGCTACATATGTCATTGATGGATGTTAATGGTTTTGTCAAAACTTTGTTACCCTGATTGTAAATGAGTCGCTCTGCTCGACGTTGGACTGCACTTGACTTCCTCATGTTTTCCTCGGTAGTGGGATGCCAGGCAGGAAGTCCATACAGAAGAATGGGCCGTATCGTGGAGAGATACACCACTCGGAGTGCACGGCTTCTGAATCCCAGAAGATTACGTCTTGCAAATCCTAGAATTCTAAATGCCTTACACCTAGATTCTTCAAAGTGTACATTCCACCTCAAATTGCTGGAAATGTGTATTCCCAGCATACGCAGTGAATTGCACATGGGAAGAACTTTGCCGCTCAGTGAAAGGCTATGCGCAATAGGCTGTCTGGCCCTACTTAGCCGAATATATTTACACTTGTTTACATTCAAGGTCATCTTATTTACATCACACCACAGTGCCACACTGTCCAGATCTTCCTGTATTGCTTTGACGTCATCATTATTTTTATGGCTCTGTAAATTATTGAGTCGTCTGCATACTGCGCCATCGTGGACGTCACACAGCTTGGAAGGTCGACGGTAAAAACAATGTACAACTAAGGCCCAATCACCGACCCCTGTGATACTCCCGAAGTTTCCACTATGTTCGGTGACTTGGCCCCGCCAAACAAGACACACTGCGTTCGACCTACCAGGAATGACGTCAACCATGTAATCAGTTTGCCTCCGATGCCATATTTGCCAAGCTTTAACAAGAGTCTTTGATGTGGCACCAGATCAAAAGCTTTGCTTAAGTCCAGGGCCACGCAGTCCACTTGGGAGACGTTAGTCTGATCCAAAGAGTTCTGCCAGTCATCAATTACTTTTGTCAAAAGAGTTGTACAAGATCTCCCCGGAACGAAGCCATGTTGGCTTGGATTTAACAGGCCTCGCTCACTCAGGAATTCCAGTATGTTCTTAGCAACCAGGCGCTCCATACATTTACAGATACAAGACGTTAGAGATATCGGGCGGTAGTTGTCCAATTCTTCCTTGTCAACATCTTTGAACACAGGGACCACGTTAGTGTGTTTCCACTCTTGTGGTAGAGTCCCGGTGTTAATGGACTGGTTGAAAAGTGCGCACAATGAGGGTGCTAGGGCATCTGCACAATAATGAAGGATCCGAGCAGGGATTAAGTCTGGTCCTGTCGCGGCATGGGGTCTAGTTCTTCGTAAGCTGTCTCGAACTTCCTGTTGTGTGAAATATAGACTGGCTAGGGGAAAGAGAGGGGATGATGTCCTTGGTAGGAACATTCCTTCACTGGTGTCAGGTGGAGAGAAGTTACTTTGGAATTTACAGTTGAACGAGTTGGCTATGTCAAGTGGGTTGGAAAGAGAAAGTCCGTTATGTTTAAAGCTCTGTGGTGCAGTGTTGCCACTTTTACTCCGAATGAATGTCCACATTGCCTTGGGATTAAAGCTTAATTTGTCCATACACGTACTGTAGGCTTCACGAATTGCAGATTTGGTATTATTTCTAGCCAGCCTATACTTTTCCCACCTGCTGTCACTTGGGCACTGTTTCCACTTGTTATAGAGCTGATTTCTCTTTCTTATTTTGGATATTATGTCCTTTGAGATCCAAAGTGTTTTTTTTCTTATTTTTAATTGTAACCTTAGGGATCACTTCATCGACGCACTGAAAAAAGATTTCCTTCCAAGCATGCCAGGTACCATCTATATCTACACTGTTGGTGACTGAAGGTGTAATGACCGGTAATCTGTCAAGTAAGATGTCAGAAAGGAGTTTCCAGTTGGTACGGGAGTAATTGTAAACTGTTCTGGTTTGTAATTTTGGACTGTTCTTTTTGTGGGTAAATATAGCTAGGAGGGCTTGGTGATCACAAAATCCAGGGATGACTTGTAGAGACTCTTCAAGAAACACGAATGACAGACGACACCATGGACTACGGAAGCTACCGCATCTTTAAAAGCAAAACACAACAAAGAGTCGCAAGGGGCGCACCAATTTTCGGTATGTCGTTTCGTGTACACAGATATTTTATCACCTCCGTCAGGGAAATTACACGCGTCAATAGTCGGCTCATGACCATGCGCATCAAATGTGCCAACAAAAATTTCACACTCATCAATGCGCATGGCCCCACCAATGTTGACAATAAGAAGAACCCTGAAACAGTTGAAAAATTCTGGAACAAACTTGAGAACATCATGAGCAAGATTTCCTGCGACGACGTTAAAATCCTCATTTCAATGCTCAACTTGGCAAAGAGATAATCTATCGAAAATTCGTCGGTAAATACTCCGCACACCAAAACACGAACACTAACAGCACGCGTCTGTTTGACATCTGTCACCAATTCAACCTTAAAATTATGTCCACGCACTTTAGGAAATCACCGCATAAACAGAAAACAAGGCGATCTACGATCCAACATCTCGGTGAGTATAGATGGATCACGTCGCCATTTCCTACGTCCACTACAGAACCATTCACGACGTTCAAGTCCGACGAGACGCGAATATCGACTCGGATCACTACCTTACAAGAATCAAAATAAATTTCACCCCAAAGAGAGTTCACCGTCGCAAACCACATATCCTGAAATTCGATTTAGCTATGATTCAAGAAACAAATATTGTAGAGGAATGGGAAAAGGAACCGGCGAATAACTGGAACGACTTACGTAGCAAAATTATCGGACAAGCTAAAGCACTGATCCCGCTAAAAAGAAAGACAAAACATCAATGGTGGAATTCTGAGTGTGATCAAGCCATTGCCAATCGCTGAATCGCATTCCAAAAATACAACAGCAGTAGATCACCAGGAACCCTTCCTCAACATCCGCAAACAGACAAACAAGACTATCAGGAAAGTCAAGCGTAATTATATCACTGAGCAACTTACGTCCATGGAGAATGATTTCAGAAACTCCGATAGTAGGAATTTCTACAGGACCTTCGCGAATAATATTAAGGGTTAAGCACCGCCAAATTTAACCTTTAGGAAAGAGGATGGAAAACTGGCACTTACTAATCGTGAAAATTGCGATGAACTTGCACGCTACTTTTCTGGGCTCCTTAACTGTCCCGAACCACCTGATCGTTTCTTGCATACGACCCCAGAACACGTCAAGCTAGACGCTGATCCACCAACACAAGAAGAAATCACTCACCATATCAAAAAACTCAAGAATGGAAAGACAGCAGGAGAAGACGGAACTGTCGCGGAACTGCTGAAAAATCTTAGACCACGATCACTGCAGTAAATTACACTGATCATTCAAGAAGCCTGGCGAAGTGAAAAACTCCCAGATGATTGGAAATGCGCACTCATTCACCCACTCTACAAAAAAGGAGACAGATTGGATGTGAATAACTATAGAGGGATATCCCTCCTTTCTGTACCTTACAAAGTCTTCTCTGCTTGCCTCCTACAACGCACACAAGAACAGCTCGAGCCTCTCATTGGTGAATACCAGGCAGGGTTCAGACCAAACAGATCAAGTACTGAACAAATTTTCAAGCTCAAGTCCACTCTGAAACTTCGAGCTTTACAAAATCTCCCAACTAACTGCGTATTCGTCGATTTTCAGAAAGCTTATGACTCTATCGACAACCAATCTCTTTTAACATACTTGAAGAATACACGCTCGACCCGAAAACACGACGCCTCATCCAACAGACCCTATCTGAAACAACTTCCAAAGTCAAGTTCCTTGGTGAAGTATCTGAACCTTTCCTCATCGGGACAGGTGTACGGCAGGGTGATGGGCTCTCCCCTCTACTCTTTAATATCGTCCTACAGAAGGTCATCAAAGAATGGAGATATTAACTGAGGAGTCTGAATACCTGGAAGCCCGTCATGCTAGGAATGCAAACGGATAATATCGACGTGACATGCTTCGCTTTCGCGGATGATCTTGCAATCCTCTCCGCAGATGAACGAACGGCAATTCTTCAGACTGAGGTCTTAAAAGAGTGTGCTGAGAAGGTCGGACTACAAATTTCCTTCACAAAGACCGAGTTTATATCGACAAAACACATTCAAGCACAAAATTTACCCACAGAGTATGGTATGATAAACAGGGTTAATCAATTCAAGTATTTGGGTGAAATTATTGAACCCACAGGTATGGAAAGAGTGGCGTAAACATCTCATGAACTTAAATTGCACAAAGCATACGGAAAAATCGCAAATATTTACAAGAAATGCATGAGCATCAACACCAAAATTCAACACTACACGACTGTCATCAAACCTGAGACACTTTGCGCCAGCGAGACACTAAACCTCAACTACAAAGGGCATCTTGAGAACATCAAGAAGGCTGAGAGAAAAATCATCCGTAAAATATTGGGCCCTAAACTCACAGATGATGGATATTGTCTGCAATCACAGAGAGATACTCTAACATCGAGTCAGATTTCCGCAAGAGACGACTGAGATTCTACGGCCACATTATGAGACTGAATGACGACCGGCTAACAAAGAGAATATTGACTTACTTACGCAAACTTAAAGTGACAACAGTCTGGGTTACCCAAGTCCAAATTGATCTCGAAAGTGCCAACATCATGCCAATAGACATAGACGATCGAATGACATTCCGACATAAGAGCCACATTTGGGAAGTCACACATGAAGATCGACCAAGGAGACCAGGGAAAGGATGGACGGAGGAACGTAGAGTCCGACACAGTGAGATGATGGAGTTCTGGAAGACCAAGAAGAACAGCACCAGAACATAATTTGCTTAATGTGATCCTTTGGGTCTAAACAATGTAAATAAATAAATAAATAATATCGTATGGCCTCGGATGCCGGGTGCAAGCTTTGTATTTTGACAACCAGAGGGTAGATTGCATGTTGAATTTCATTGTTCCTTGAATCACTATGAAAGTCAAGAAGGTTAGATGTTAGATATATAAGCTCCTTGCACACTATAGCGCTTTCTAGTAGTGGTGCATTCTTGGAATACACGGTACCAGAGATTATAATTTTCAATGCTTTTGCATGTTCTTTCCTTCCTCTTTGTCAAACACCAACAGTGATCTTCTGTTTTCTCTTAGGGGTTCAGGTCGCTTATATTTTGTATGAGTCTGTTCCAGATATATATTCTATGACCCACTTAGCGTCATATAGCAGCGAATATCTGAAGCTCCTCAATTCTTCCTGGTGCAAGAGGAATTCCTTCTCCATCTGGCTACCAGATTTTACTGCCATCGCCAGCTATTATCTCCATGAGCAAGAGAACTACGTCTACTCTTTCACTCACCATGCTGTGCTAGTATCATCTGTTATCAACTCTTTGAAGACCGGCTCAGCAAGAGATCAATTTTTTGTTTTAAAGTTGGCAATGCTTATATGTTCTCCTTTTGTCTCCTACCCCCCACTATTTTCCCCTTCCTTGGTCTCTCCGTGCTCCGTTGAGCAGGTCTCACTTCTCAGTCGGCAGTTGACTCGATCAGTTAAAGCTCCACTCGAGCTAGCCTCCTCAAACCAAGAGGCATACTCTCTTCTACGCCATGTTGGCAAAGTAGTTATCTTCAAAGGAAACTTCGCCTTCAACATGAAATCAAGATAAGTACCATTTTAAAAGTTTTAACCTCATCTTCATGGTTTTAACTTCCACGTGCTTTTAATGATATTTTATAGACAGTGTGAAATTATTTACTTTGGGGCAAAAATCATTCTTCGTGGGATTTGCCATGTTGAGCTTTTGCTTGTATAAGCCAACTTTACTAAAAAAGAGCTTTCTTAAGCTATTCAAATGAGAAATCTTCTCACTACGTGGGATATTATCTAATACCCGCTGTCTATAAATTCATAAAGCTAGTTCCTCCGCTGGATTAACTTTGACTCCATTCTTCTATAAAGATCGTTCTGGAACTTTCCAGATCTGGTACTCTATCTGCGAGGCTTGCCGTCAGGTATTTTTCACTCACTTGTGAAAATACTAGTTAAAATGAGGAATCTTCCTTAAATTACTGCAATCGCTAACTTTCGTCCACCGTTGGGATGTTTTATGGCGCATTTAACTGTAATCCACCATTTTCTCCAGCAATAGATTCTCGCCTACCTAGTGCAACCAGTTCTTTTCAGCATTGAAAAAACTTTCTTTCTCATGAACTTTCGAGTTTCTATAGTGAACTTTGCATCAATCTTTACAGACTATAGTGATAATCAGTGCTTGCTCCACGTTTCTACCGCGTCGCGATCGTCCGGTTATATTACAT
Source organism: Meconema thalassinum (assembly GCA_946902985.2). Classification (NCBI taxonomy): domain Eukaryota; kingdom Metazoa; phylum Arthropoda; class Insecta; order Orthoptera; family Tettigoniidae; genus Meconema; species Meconema thalassinum. The sequence continues at coordinate 42,569,414 of OX336388.2, read as the reverse complement.
ACGGCCATGAACATTGATCCTATATCCCAATGATCTTTCCTCAACCTTCTACTAACCACCATATTAATAAAATTGTAACTTTCTATAAGGTCACTCACGAGGTGCCCTTCCAACTTTGCTTGTTTAACATTAATTAAATTCTGCATAATTGCTTGTGTGATACAAGTTTTAAATTCACATTGTTCCTTTCCTATAATCAGGGAAAACAATTCTTTAAACTCTTGAGCGAGTCATGTTCAGGTTTCACGAAATGGAAACTGTCCCATTTGGCTAGTGATTCCTGCTCAAACTTGGGAAGTCTAGAACTTTCCTTTTCACTTTCTTCAGGTTTCACAGTAAGTGACCTGTCCTCTTTTGTATGATTCTCATATCGTAATTCTGTATAAATATAAGAAGTTGTAGGAACTTCTATCTTATTTTTCATGTTTTTATAACTGTTATTTTCGAAGTTGTCACTTTCTCTAGAACATTCTCTCAAGAATTTCTTAAGGTGCACTCTTTGTACTCCAATTCACGTTCAAACTTTAATTACTTCATTGTTTATTTGTTTAAATCTTATAAAGATTTTAGAAACATGTAAGGTTTGAAACCTTGTAAAGTGTCAATTGCCTGGAGCAAACGTTTAATGTTGAGAGGTCTGCGACCCCATTTGTTAAAAAGTTCAAATGAACTATGTTTGTCAAAATCATATTACATGCTTGTTAATTTCCTCAAACTTCTTTGCATTGTTTAATAAATTAAATATTTGTTTTTGGATTCATCATTTCTCTGATACTACAGTTAGGCAAGATCCTGGCTTTCCTAGCTCTTCCTAGGATTATGCCCTCGTTCATACTCAATAAAGCTTTTACTATTTGTCTTGCCAGACCATCACCCTTCCCTATAGTACTCTTATGCATGCTTGGAAGGAAACACACTAAAGCCTTTCTTTGGCAAACCGCCCAAGTCTTAGCTGCGGTCCCAGTCAGCTTCGACCAAGCTCGTACCCACTTTAGGTATCCGAGAAAGGATTTGCGGTGGCAACCACCTTTAAGTGTGTTTAAATTTAAACTCATAACTTTTGTGGGACTCTCCTCCTATTTTTCTATCCTTTTTTTCCAATCCAAAATCTACTTCCTTTTCTTAATCATCTTCCCTTGGTGGGTGGGTTATTCCTCAGCCAATAAACTACCCAAAATTTGGTGCCGAAACCCGGGAGAGTCCATTTGCTATTGCTGTTGTTTGTCAAGTGTCATTTGACAATACTTTGCAAATTATTAATATCTGCTTTGGATTTTTCAGCTATAACTACATCATGCAAAGCCTGTGAACGGGAAAGAGGCCGCTCCTGTCTCCTATGGTGTGTCCCATTCTTTCTACCCATTCGCTGCTGAAAACTTGACAGCATCTCCTAGGTTCTACAGTTTCGTGAGTTGTATTTCAATTTATTCTCTTTATCATGGCTCCTACTGAAAAAGATGAAACTCTCATTGCTAGACGTTCTTCCTATAAAGGGCAACTCACTAGATTCAGAAATTTCATCAGCAAATTAAATCCCGCCGAGTGTGATTTAGACATCTTGACACATCGCCTTAAGTTGTACGAACGGTCTTATGATTATTATGATCAAATTCAAACCGAGATTGAATCCGCTTGCCCAGAACTTCAATCGGATCGGGACGAGGTCGAACCCTTGTACTTTGAAGGGATTGCAAAGGCCCACCAACTGATCCACAATATCTCAGAACCGGACACTAGGGTCATCAATCCGGCCCAGTTCGCACCCGCTTCAGTTCACAAGAACAAACCGAAACCGTTACTTCCTAAGATAAGCCTACCGCACTTCTCAGGCAAGGAAGGTGAATGGTATTCTTTTTATGAACTTTACTGCTCCCTAATTCATGAAAATACCGAGATCCCTGACATACATAAATTTTATTTCCTCCGCACGTCTTTGGAATGTGAGGCCTTAGCCTTAGTGGAGTCACTGCCTTTAAGCGCAGACAACTACCACATCGCCTTTAATCTCCTTAAAGAGAGATATGGCAATTTACGTTTGAGTGTAGCTCGCCACATACGTTGTCTCTTCAACCTACCAGCCGTCAAACCTAATGACGTCACCTCTTTAAGAAACCTGTTGGACTCTATACAGTTGAATGTCAGAGCATTATACCAACTTAAGCAGCCTGTCCAAACATGGGACACCATACTCATTCATCTGGCTACATCAAGATTCGATTTTTCAACTTTAAAGGCTTGGGAAATTGAACTCGCTCGCAAGGAAGAATTTTCCTTCGAACACTTAATCTCGTTTCTTAACAGCCGATGCCAAGTCCTTACAGCACTCGCATTTCAGTGCGAAAAGGTCGAAACGAATCAGTCTCACATTTTTGAGAAAAACCTTGCTTTTTCAAAGGGACATCAGCCCCCATCTGTCGAGAACAAGCAAACCCGTTCTGCTTCTTTTAATCATGCAAGAGAAGATATCAGGCCGCTTAACAAATCGTTAAAATGCACGCTCTGTAAAAAGCTTCACACATTGTATTTGTGCAAATCCTTTAAAGAATTGTCTGTCGAAGATCGAAGGAAGTTTGTCTTGAATAGCAAACATTGCTTCAATTGCTTGTCACCTAAGCATTCTTCTTCAAAATGTACGTCATCCAATCTCTGTTTTCATTGCAAAAAACCGCATCATTCTTTATTGCACGTTCACGATAAATCGAGGTCATCAGTACCTGCCTCTTCAAGCTCCATGCAGAGCAGCTCCGAACAAACTAATGCTTCTTCCTGCATTTCTAATGCCGAAACTTCTTACAGTGCGCAAACCCTTTTGACCACTGTACAATTCGAAATCCAAGATAAATTTGGAAATTGGTTTAGAACCCGTGGTCTTCTCGATTCCGCTTCAACTCATAATTTTGTTTCGCAATCGTTGATTAAAAAACTAGGTCTTTCGTCATCGCCTACTTCTATCAGTGTGACCGGCATTGACAATTTGAAAACTCAAGTTTTGCAGTCTTCAAAATTGAAAATCAGAGACGTTTGCCAAAGAAACACCAATCTTAATGTAAACTGTCTCATTCTTACCAGTATTGGCAAGGACACTCCAAGTCACTCTATTAATACCTCCGGATTAAAGATTCCTTCGCACTTAAGGTTAGCTGATCCTCAGTTTAATGCTCAAGGTCCCATTGATGTACTTTTCAGTGCCAATGTTTTTTGGAAGTGCATTCGCAAACAAACACGTAAGTTATCTTCAACCGTGGTCGCCAGAGACACCGATTTTGGTTGGGTTATTACTGGTGAAATCCAATATCCCAGTGTTCAAACCAAAGCGCAATGTCATTTCGTTACGGCTGACATAAATCCTATTTCTGAAAAAGAGAACGCTCATGTTTCAGATCTCAATATTTTTGAAAAACACTTGCCAAAACGATGTCTTATCGTGAACAACTGCGCTACCTCTGTAAGTTGTTTAAATGGTTTTTCCTTCTTCCCGCACAAGATGGCCATTCAAGTTCGCCTTGCATTGTGTTATTTCGTTTACCTTCTCATGTCATTTTTTATAGCAGGTAATTGCTTAAACTCTTTCTCGAAAACTATCTTCCCCTTGTGTAAAACCATGGCTATCAGTCACCATCACTTTGCTGTAAGCCATGTTTCACTTCTTTCGTTATTTAGAAGGATGGCCACGGCCGGCTCCTCCCCCCTTCCTCACAATTGGAAGTCGCTTATGAAACCGCTTGAAAATCTGAATTCTATAACATCAAGAATAACTATTCTTATGCATAAACTTCTTCTCAATGTCCCGGCTTCACTTCCTATTTCGGAAGAATCAAGCTTTTTCCTGTCGAAAATTGTCGGATTCCGTGATCCTCAAAATCATGCGAAATTGATTTCCTACTCTATTTCATATAGCTTTAAATTGTTTGTTCACGTCCAAGTTACGATTGACTGCATGTCGTCCAACCCGAATATCTTCTTTAAGTCACAGCTGATTCAACAAGTGTTGTTTGTGTACTTTGAACTGCTTGTTTGTCAGACTTGTTTGTATACAAGCCCGATTAAGGTCAAGTCACTGTTTATTTCCTGTACGCTTGACAAAGTTCAAAGCATGTTTCTCTTATCTCAACTTTGGCTGATTGCCAAGCATTGTCTAGTGAGCCGCTACTGCAAGTACAGAAGCCGTTCACCTACTTCCCAAAATAAACTTGTTCCAGTTAAGGACTCTTTAAGCTATTTATATGCCCTATCTCGCTGTACTATGTGTGTCAAGGCCGTGCTTGCTTTTGTCTTCCACTTATTCACGCTCGTATTCTCCAACTGCTTCGATCCTTGTTTCAAAACTTCGTTGCGTATTTCTCACGCGCTCATGTATTTCACTTTGCTCACATATCTTGCGATCTTATTGTTCATTGATGAACAAACTTGTTTTTTCTCGTCGTCACATTCGATGTGTTTTTGCATTCATACTTGTTATGTCACGTTTCTCGCTGACTTAAGTATTTTTCTGAGTGACCCCTTTGATGCCTATTGTGACTTAAGGTCATTGCTTATGGCTACTAGGTTGTTACCTATGGCGTTCTTGCTTTCTACTCGCATAGTTTCTTTGTTTACTTGGTATATTCTTGTCCTGAATAGATGTACTTGTTTCTATACGCTTTGTTTAAACTTGTTAATTCTCCTTTTGCATTGTATCGCAATCTTTACTAGTGCTTTATTTCCCTCAGCTTCTAGTTATTTTGTGATGGAAGATGTCGTTAATTCTCGTTATTTAACTCCGCTTTCCAATGACCCTGATGACCTGCTTCCAGTCACACCTGGTCACTGTCTTACACGCACTTCTCTCTCTGCCCATCCTCCCCTTCCTAATTCTTTCAGGGATTCTGATTTACCTATTGTTTGGCGTAAACTTGAAGCCTCCGCAATTCCTTTTGGAAGAGGTGGAACTTGGAATATTTAACTTCCTTGCAAGGGAGACAGAAGTGGTTCCTTTCCAGTCCCGACATTAAGGTGGGAGACTTGGTCTTAGTTAGGGATGTTTCTCCCCCTCTAGTCTGGACTTCCGGTAGAGTGACCAAGTGTTACCCTGGAGGAGATGGGAGAGTCAGGGTAGGCAGAGTTTTGACCACTAATGGTCAGATCACAAGACTACTTCTCCGCAATTGCTTATTACCTTTAAATGTTTACTTGTTTTTCTTGTTCCCTGTTGGTGTTTTCCCCTCCCAGTATGGTGCATTCTTGGAATACACGGTACCAGAGATTATAATTTTCAATGCTTTTGCATGTTCTTTCCTTCCTCTTTGTCAAACACCAACAGCGATCTTCTGTTTTCTCTTAGGGGTTCAGGTCGCTTATATTTTGTATGAGTCTGTTCCAGATATATATTCTATGACCCACTTAGCGTCATATAGCAGCGAATATCTGAAGCTCCTCAATTCTTCCTGGTGCAAGAGGAATTCCTTCTCCATCTGGCTACCAGATTTTACTGCCATCGCCAGCTATTATCTCCATGAGCAAGAGAACTACGTCTACTCTTTCACTCACCATGCTGTGCTAGTATCATCTGTTATCAACTCTTTGAAGACCGGCTCAGCAAGAGATCAATTTTTTGTTTTAAAGTTGGCAATGCTTATATGTTCTCCTTTTGTCTCCTACCCCCCACTCTTTTCCCCTTCCTTGGTCTCTCCGTGCTCCGTTGAGCAGGTCTCACTTCTCAGTCGGCAGTTGACTCGATCAGTTAAAGCTCCACTCGAGCTAGCCTCCTCAAACCAAGAGGCATACTCTCTTCTACGCCATGTTGGCAAAGTAGTTATCTTCAAAGGAAACTTCGCCTTCAACATGAAATCAAGATAAGTACCATTTTAAAAGTTTTAACCTCATCTTCATGGTTTTAACTTCCACGTGCTTTTAATGATATTTTATAGACAGTGTGAAATTATTTACTTTGGGGCAAAAATCATTCTTCGTGGGATTTGCCATGTTGAGCTTTTGCTTGTATAAGCCAACTTTACTAAAAAAGAGCTTTCTTAAGCTATTCAAATGAGAAATCTTCTCACTACGTGGGATATTATCTAATACCCGCTGTCTATAAATTCATAAAGCTAGTTCCTCCGCTGGATTAACTTTGACTCCATTCTTCTATAAAGATCGTTCTGGAACTTTCCAGATCTGGTACTCTATCTGCGAGGCTTGCCGTCAGGTATTTTTCACTCACTTGTGAAAATACTAGTTAAAATGAGGAATCTTCCTTAAATTACTGCAATCGCTAACTTTCGTCCACCGTTGGGATGTTTTATGGCGCATTTAACTGTAATCCACCATTTTCTCCAGCAATAGATTCTCGCCTACCTAGTGCAACCAGTTCTTTTCAGCATTGAAAAAACTTTCTTTCTCACGAACTTTCGAGTTTCTATAGTGAACTTTGCATCAATCTTTACAGACTATAGTGATAATCAGTGCTTGCTCCACGTTTCTACCGCGTCGCGATCGTCCGGTTATATTACATACGGCCATGAACATTGATCCTATATCCCAATGATCTTTCCTCAACCTTCTACTAACCACCATATTAATAAAATTGTAACTTTCTATAAGGTCACTCACGAGGTGCCCTTCCAACTTTGCTTGTTTAACATTAATTAAATTCTGCATAATTGCTTGTGTGATACAAGTTTTAAATTCACATTGTTCCTTTCCTATAATCAGGGAAAACAATTCTTTAAACTCTTGAGCGAGTCATGTTCAGGTTTCACGAAATGGAAACTGTCCCATTTGGCTAGTGATTCCTGCTCAAACTTGGGAAGTCTAGAACTTTCCTTTTCACTTTCTTCAGGTTTCACAGTAAGTGACCTGTCCTCTTTTGTATGATTCTCATATCGTAATTCTGTATAAATATAAGAAGTTGTAGGAACTTCTATCTTATTTTTCATGTTTTTATAACTGTTATTTTCGAAGTTGTCACTTTCTCTAGAACATTCTCTCAAGAATTTCTTAAGGTGCACTCTTTGTACTCCAATTCACGTTCAAACTTTAATTACTTCATTGTTTATTTGTTTAAATCTTATAAAGATTTTAGAAACATGTAAGGTTTGAAACCTTGTAAAGTGTCAATTGCCTGGAGCAAACGTTTAATGTTGAGAGGTCTGCGACCCCATTTGTTAAAAAGTTCAAATGAACTATGTTTGTCAAAATCATATTACATGCTTGTTAATTTCCTCAAACTTCTTTGCATTGTTTAATAAATTAAATATTTGTTTTTGGATTCATCATTTCTCTGATACTACAGTTAGGCAAGATCCTGGCTTTCCTAGCTCTTCCTAGGTTTATGCCCTCGTTCATACTCAATAAAGCTTTTACTATTTGTCTTGCCAGACCATCACCCTTCCCTATAGTACTTTTATGCATGCTTGGAAGGAAACACACTAAAGCCTTTCTTTGGCAAACCGCCCAAGTCTTAGCTGCGGTCCCAGTCAGCTTCGACCAAGCTCGTACCCACTTTAGGTATCCGAGAAAGGATTTGCGGTGGCAACCACCTTTAAGTGTGTTTAAATTTAAACTCATAACTTTTGTGGGACTCTCCTCCTATTTTTCTATCCTTTTTTTCCAATCCAAAATCTACTTCCTTTTCTTAATCATCTTCCCTTGGTGGGTGGGTTATTCCTCAGCCAATAAACTACCCAAGTAGAGAAATGAGGAACGTTGTGTTGGCGGAAACTCCCGAGATTAATTTTGCCATTATGAACACGGCCTACTGAATTCAAATGGGTTCTTTGACATGCCAACATCCTATGACATGGTGTCGTATTTATGCCGCCTTTCAAAAATCCCTTACCACGGCCAGGAGCGAACCTGCAATCTTGGGGTTAGTAGACCGACACGCCATCCACTCACCCACCGTGGCAAGCTGCTACTTATTTACCAGTCACATAAAAGTGATGGTGATAGTGAAATGTCTGGAATCGAACCATTAGATGATTAATGACTACCAGGTGATTGATTTTGAATTGAAGATTGAAAATGAATTTTCATTTGCTTGGTTAATTAATTATAATTATTAATAATGGTTGATTATTAATAGTACAGTCTTGAACTATATAGTCATAATATTTTCGTTACTATATTATTCCATTACACGTATTAGTGCCATTTAATTATTCCAATCACCTGTAATACAGTTTGTAACAAGTGAAATAAATAATGGTTGTTATCGTGTGAGCGAGTGACAGTTGCTGAGCGAACAGAGTGTACTTCTGACAACTGACGGGGGACGCAGCGGACAGCACCCAGCAGGCTGAGAAAAGTAGACTCTCTCTTCAGCTTCCTACTAGATTTTCACAAGGGTCAATTAGTTCTGAGGCAGTTATACAACTATCACAGAAACTCAAGTTATATCAAGTACACGGAGCTGATGACCAAGATGTTTCAAGCACAAAATAAGAATATTAACAACAGAAATCATAACAGTTTATTTATTTCGCTGTGGCATACTGTTTCAAGGATGCCCCCTCCCCCTGTGTAGAGGTTATTGAAGAAAGAAATGACAAGTATGATGAAGGTGCAATTATGGAAAACTAATGCGGGAGTACTGTCCACTGTCCACTTTGTCCAGCACAGATCCCACATTGAGCTGTCGGGAATCAACACTGTGGCTGAGGAGTGAGAAGCCGGTGGTAATCCACCTCTTTTAAATGACAAAACACTGGAAAACAACTCGTGCTATTTCATTTGATACAATATACATTTCAGACTAGCGGGTGTCTCACGATAAACCGTCCTTGCTTCCCCCGACCCTACAAAAAACAAAGGTCTCTCAGTACAAGGAAGAGAAATGAGAGACAGTGCTGCAGGTTTTTTGGCGAGCAACCCCATATAATTACTAAAAACCAAAACAAATACAAATAAAATAGACTAACCGGCCGCGGTGGCCGAGGGCGCTAACTCGTGCCTCGCTGGCATCGGGAGAGCGTGGGTACGAATCGCACCTCGGCCGTCCTGAAAATGGTTTTTGTGGTTTCCCATTTTTCACCACCAGGCAAATGCCAGGACGGTTCCTTTCAACAGGTCCACGGCCGATTTCCTTACAAAAATCCCTTCCCTGACCCGTCCTGAAAAGAAAAGTACATGGTCATTGGCTGCATTAATAAAATAGACTAACCATACGTTTCTGGTTGCTCAGAACTGTCAGAATTTTCTTTAAATGGCGTCTGTGAGTAAAGCTCTTTCTATATAAACCTGTATGTAGGCTACAGTTAACTGTCGCAGCCCCTAAATAACCAACAACAACTATTAAAATTCTAATAGTTATCAAGACTATAAAAATTTCCTGCCGTCATTACACTTTGCGTACTTGAAACCCCCGCGTTTTAACATTGTCTGCATAGACCGAGTGCTCTCGTTACAACCAGTGGCTTCATGCATTAAATGAACGAACTTCTTTGCTATCGGGAACTCTCGTTTTAAAACTCGAATACTTTACGGCGTAAAACATCCTGATCAAAGTCGTCAGTACCATGTGATTTCTACCTGGCGATCTAAAGGACACAATTCCACTTGCCTGTACTGATAACTTCGCTTCACGAACAATTCTCTTCACACTCCGTAGACCTGTCACCAGAGGCAAGCGCTGTGGCAACATCGCTCAAAGGAGTCCCTGTGTCTGCTACTCGCTTGAAGGTTCTTACAGCTGTGAACGACTGAGTACGACTGCCACTGATTGGCTTAAGACGTGACCGCACTGTTGCGCATCGGAAACCCACGGGCCATCAACGCTGTCGCCGAGCATAGTTAGTAAGATTATTGAAGGGTTTAGTGAAACGTTAAAAAATGAAGTGACTCTCCTCTCTTCTTAGTTGTAAAGACAATTGAAAAGCACATGTCCCCAAGTGAAGCTAACATTTTATATGGACTTTTGAATGATTAGTTTCATCCAACTAAGGTAATTCAATCAAACTATACAAATGTTTCGTCACTGAGTAAAATAGTAGAGAAATTGTCTGGCTTTAAAATGTTATTATTATTATTAGCGTATGGTACAACACAAAACAAACAACATAAACAATATACATACATACAATAAGTAACACATTACAACTATTACAATCATGCAAGGGAAAGGGTGTTCAAAGATTAATGTCTAAATTTTCTAGCCATATTATGGCTTCAGTAGAGGCTATTACAAAGTCCTGTGTTGATCCAGTGAATGCCCTACTAATACACTCAGTGACAATATGGTTCATAGTCTGTCTAACTGCACCACAATCACAGGTTGGGGAAGATCGCATGCCCCATTTTAACATCATTGATCCGCATCTCCCGTGGTTAGTGCGGACTCTGTTGAGAGTTACCCATGTCTTGCGGGGCAAATCAAATCCGGCTGGCATATTTTGAATGTTGAACAATGCCTGCCATTGCATTGGAGCTATGCTGTTCCGCTCTTTTTGCCAATCAGCTTTTGGATCATAAACCTGCCTAACCAGTTCCTGTGCTGTTTGAATAGGTGGAGATCTTGACTTGAGATGGCTATATCTGGTGCTAGCATCTTCATGAATGGGGAGTTCAGGATTGGCCAATATCTTGTTGTATTCCCTGACCAAGTTGTTCAGTCTTCTAATTCTAGGCGGTTCTATGTGACTAAGCACAGGCAACCAGAAAAGAGGTGTAGATTTTATTGTGCCACTAATAATACGCATTGTCTCATTCAGGACTGTGTCCACCTTTTTAACATGAGAGCTGTTGACCCAAACTGAGGAACAGTACTCAGCTGTTGAAAGTACCAGTGCCATCGCCGAAGTACGCAATGTAGTTGCAAACGCTCCTTTAAAATGTTGAAGCAGTCTGACATTGCTGGCTACCTTGCTTTTCAAGATGTTCTGCGAAAACAAATTGAAGAAAATCCCGCTCAACAAGTTGAAATAATTCAGACACTGCTAGCATTAAAATTAATGCACCTGAACTTTGCAAATTCTGGTTTAAAATATAGAACCGTACAGAACACCAGAACGGAAGTGAAAAATTGTTCACCTACTCAAATTAGTCGAAATACCTGTAGAAATGGTATCTGGAGATGATATAGTAATAGATGTTATTCCTCCGCTGTCTGTAACCCACCCAGCCTTCCCAAATAGGATCACGACTTCTATAGATGAAATTCCAGCCGACTCCACCATTTCTAGCAACATGTACAGTACTGCCAACCCAATGCATTCTGTACTATATCGCATCCGGCAGACAATGGCTTTCCCCTAGACCAACAATTGTTAGGTAGCGCGGCCCGAGCCGCATTAAGTAATATAAACACTCCTAGATTTTGTCACACACGGTGTGGGTAGTCACGCATCAATAATCTTCATCCTGGCCAATGGTTTTGCCATTCCCCCCACCCTTTATTTTCCCAATTATTTCTTTTTTCATATAATTACGAAATTATGTGTCTCGAGTGGTGTATTTTGTGTCGGACATGTGGCAACAGTGGTGTGACATGATATGACGTCAATCAAGCATGGCTGCCCTCGTTGAACAAGCTACAAATAGGAACCTTCATTTAAGCAATATTAGAAATATATCGAGTGCAGCAGTGTTATTTGACAGTATTTTCAATTCCTAACGACTCCCAGAAAGGTGAGTGAATGATATATGTTCATCACGTTCTGGTATACTGAACAATTAATATCACAATCAGGAATGTAATAAAATAATATTGGATGCTTACTAGTAATTTATAGGCGGCCTCTCACCGCTGGATCCGTGGTTCAAATCCTAGTCACCCCATGTTAACAATCTTACCAATAATTATGGTATTCGAATTGGTTATAAAAAAAAGACCTGAATATAAACTGTCTCGCTTTTGCAGATGACATTGCTTTGTTCGCTAATACAATGGAAGAGGCCACTGACCAACTTAATAAACTACAAACCATAGCTGCTAAAACTGGGCTTAAGGTGGCCTTCCATAAAACTAATTTCATCACAAATGTCAAAGATGCCTCAAAATTCATCACGATTGGTCTGCAAAAAATCAAAAAAGTCCGAAAATTTAAATGCCTAGGAGAATGGATTACCCCTAATATTTCCGAAATAGCTGCCATTGAGAGCAGATGTAACAAATTGGAAGGTGCCTTTCAAACCTGCAAAAACATTTACAAAAGTAAAAGCTTGTCCCGGAATGTCAAACTTGGTCATTATAACACAGTAATTAGGCCGTCAGCACTGTATGCCACAGAATGCTTACAGATGACAGACAAAGGTCCATTGAGAAAATTAGAACTTAAGGATCGGAAAATTCTAAGGAAAATATTAGAACCTGTTAATGATAAAGGTACTTACAGAAGAAGACATAACAATGAATTATTTGAACATATAGAAGATTTGGTGAGTGTGATGAGAAAAAGGAGAATGGACATTTGGAGCGGATGGAGCATCATCGACTTTCATATCGAATCCACTCATCAATATCTAAAATAAAATCCTATTGTAAATTGTCGATGCAAGTTAAAAAGGACCTAACAGAAGCTCGAATCAATCAGGCTCTGGTTTGGGATAGGAACATGTTCAGAAAGGCGGTTAAATCAACCAGTAATCTACACCCTTTAACATCTGTGATGCCTCGCCCTCACTGCAAGTGGACAGAAGAAAGGAGAGCAGAACATTCGTCAAGAAAAATTAGATCTACTGGCAGACAAGAAAACAAGCATTACAGTGATCATATGAGTGAAGAACTTCGTGGCCCATTGATGGCCGAAACGTCTCAAAAAAAAAAAAACACCCCATGTGAGATTTGTGCTGGACAAAGCGGAGGCAGACAGGTTTTTCTCCGGGTACTCCGGTTTTCCGTGTCACAACTTTCATTTCAGCAACACTCTTCACTATAATTTCATTTGTCATTCATTTAATCATTGCCCCAGGGGAATGCGACAGGCATTGGCAGCCAGTACAGTTCATATCCCTACCTCAAGATGGGGGCTTCATTCATTCCATTCTCTGACCCTGTCGGTCGACTGGAAGCAGGCTGTGGATTTTCACTAGTAATTTATACATCTACCATTCATATCAATAATTCAGAACCACAATAATGAAACCTTAATGATTAATTTTAGAATTTCATTAAAGCGATACAGCAATATCTATTTCACAAAATTAGGATCCTTCTAGTGAAATAGTTCAAAAATGTGTGCAAAAAAATCAAGCCTCTACCCATGCACATACTAATACAGTCATGACTAACACAGGTTATCATACTCACCCAAGTTCACTGGGCTAAATGACCACAATGTCTAAGCCCCTAAATGAAGCATTGCTTTGGTTTGAAATTATTGGCACCTACAAGATTCAGTTATGTTTGTAACCCCATGTGGTGACCATTCCTGTGTTTGTTGAGTATCACTGACGGTACCGGTGGTACATAATGGTTGTCATTAGCAACGTATCTTACAGTAGAAGGAGAATGCTGTCTCATCCAAGTCACCCCTGGAGCAATGGTGAGCTTATTGTTAATCAACGGTATAGCTCGGTGTTATTAGACCGAGGCTGAATGCTACGATTAAGACCTTAATGATATTCACTGGATTGTCAGGAATTTGAAGTGTTCATGTTATCTTCATCTCTTCAATGAAACCGTGGAAGGATTTGGTTTAACCTTTTGACGAGTGTGCAATAATGACGGCCGAAAGCGAGTGCCTATTTGACCGGTAAACAACCTCAAAGGAGTAGGAATTTTCCTTTTTCTTAAAATACAATAAACTTATTTATTACAACTTTGAGAGACATGAAAACACATTTTGGATCGAGAAGGCACTGTCATTTCAAAACCTTGGAGGAGGGACACAAGATCCGTTACGCCTCGAAGGTCGCCATTTTATGAGTTCACTCCCACAAAGTGGCTCAAACAAGCGTAAACTTCTCAGACAATGCTACATGAGCGAACACACTATCCGATCAGGACAGAAGAGGAAAGAAACGAGTGTTCTACTTGTGAGGTCGCTCTCTGCATACATCCTTGCTTTGGACAGTATCATACATTCATCGGAACCTAAGATATAACCTTCACTAATATCTCTATTTAGTTCATCTATATCATCACTTGAGTCCAGAAACTCCATAGCACTTACAGTTGTATTTACAAAAAACAAAAATATTCACAGCTACGAAGAGCACAAACAACTATCCACATCGGCGGCAATCATAACACTAGGTTGAAACCTGTAGGCTAACGGCACGCCAAACTCTTACGATATAGTGAGTATACGCATTCCCGTCAGAGACTACCACCATACAGAACAAGGATTTGTACAGCCACACTGTTCGAATCACTGAGAAAGTTACAAAAAATGCCACTAGATGTCATATTACGTCAGTAAGCACTTCAATTCTCAGTAGTAGACTAAAACGGCAAATGCCGTGCGCACTCTATTGCCAGTCCTTTGGTGCACTCGTCAACAGGTTAAGCAACCTACTTTAGGAATATCGGAAGGAATGGAAAGAATGCTTGCACTATTACGTAATCAACTTCACGATCATAAACCATGGGACTCCCTTTTAACGTGGCATCTGAGCCACCAGATGTGACATTTCAACTCGGAAATCCCCCATCTTGTATAAGAGTACGAACCGCCAATGAATTCACGGTTATTATTTTCATTACCAGATGACACTGTGTCACTGGTGGTGGACTACTTAGTTGCTGTTACACTCATCGCCAGATGCTAGTGTTGGAATAACTGTTTTCCGAAGTATCTAGGAAGTACACAGTTCAAAAAATTGGGGGAACATGTTTTGTAGCGTCTGTTATGTGAACGTTCATTTTGTAGATGGGGTTCCAATGGTCGTACAGCATGCCCTGCGACCTTAGCTACTCAGGTTATGTCAAATCGCAGTTATAATCCAGCTGTAGGCGTAGCCATGCATTAAACTGTCAGGTGACCACTCAAAACAAAGTGAATAGCAGTGCGTACGAGTGGTGTTGTGAGGTACACAGACTACTGTGGACATTTGAGCACGTTGTACGTAAACCAGCACATAGCATGAGACATCTTAACGAGGTCAAGTCGCAAGGGCTGTCACTTTGATCCAAGAAGGATGGACTATTCGTCGTGTTGCTGTGGATCGAAATGTCTCTCCGTCAGTTATTCAACGAATGCGGAACCGATATAATGAGACAGACCAGTTCACAAAGAGGGTTGGACAAATTCGTGGACGCATGACAACCCCAAAAGATGACATATCTGAACATCTGTGCATTGCAGTGTCGTTCAGCAACTGCCGATAACCTAGATGTTAGGCCCCTTAAAACAACAATTATCATCATCATCAACAACTGCCAGACAACTGCAACATGGCCTCAGGAGGGTCACTGGAGTCACGGTGACCGACCAGACAGTAATGAACAGGTTAAGAGAAGCGTCCTTATGACCCAGACGTCCTATTCGAGTGCCCCGTTTAAAGCAGCAACATCACGCAGGTCGCCTTATGTTTGCCCGTACCCACGTCAATTTGCAACTTCGCCAATGGAGGTCTGTTTTGTTCACAGACGAGTCAAGATTTCCCCTCACACAGAATGATGGATGTCAGACGTGTATGGAGACGCCGTGGTGAGCAGTACATGCCAAATGTTGTCCAGGAAGTCGACCGATTCGGACAAGGTTCTGTGATGATGTGGGGTGGCATAAGTACTGATGGCCGTACGGATCTTGTTGTCGTCCATGGAAATCTTACTTCTGCGGGGTACATCGAGCAGATACTGCCACAGCATGCGTTGGCTGCGGCATACGGTGTTGGCCCTGAATTCGTACTCTTGCACTACAATGCCAGGATTTATGTACCACACATCACCGAGATGTCTTGCGAGAACTGGACATTCAAGAGATGAAAGGGCCAGCAGTGAGTTCCGACCTTAATCCCATCGAGCATGTGTGGGTTAGGCTTGACAGAAATGTTCGTGGGCGTCCTGTTCCACCACAGACGCTCCAAGACCTCGAAAGGCTCTCATTGAAGAATGGGACCTGATAACGCAACGTGACCTCCGTCGACTTATACGGAGCATACCACGTAGGTGCCAAGCTGTGATAAATGCTCGTGGAGGACATACACCACACTGAAGCTCTCCAACTATGATAAAATCCACCCTGGAGTACTGTTTTCACTTTGTTTTCACCACTATTTGGACATTTCCGTTTGTGTTCTGAAATTGAACGAGAATCCATCGATATTCTTTTGTATACATCAACTAAAAAGAATAAAGGCTTAGTTGGTAATATACCTGGGTGTGGGGTATTGTCTTGTGGAGCACGGCATACGTTCAAAAACGTTCCCCTAATTTTTTTGAACTGTGTATTTTACACCAAATGAGCATAATAACAATATTATATCAGATATTTAGAAATATTCAATAAAATTTGGATAAAGGGGCCATACCTCTCATAATATATCGGGACAGCAACTGTAGTGGCAAATTCAGACTCATAAGATATGGCGGTCATAACTTGCCTAGAGTAGAAAAATTAACCAAAATACCTGTAGTGATGGTCAGGAAAATATCTGGAGAAAATGCCGTCTGTGACCCACCCAGCAAACCCAAATAGGATCATGACATATAACCAAAATTGCGGCTGTGGCCGCCATTAGTCCAAATTGAACATCAACGGTTGCGGTCGTGAGAATTCGGGTCTCTTCTTTAGCCCCGCAGTTCTGTCATCAAAACAATACCGCCAACCTCGCCCTTACGGCACTATGTAACACGAAGAAGCGCCCAGTTCAGTCTCTAGTGCCCAAACCTCAGTTCTCCACTCTAATTAGGCTAGTGAGTGCAATATTTCGCTTCTCTGTGATGATTCTCTTTTTCGAAGGCTGAAATGAGTGTATTTTGTTATCTGCTCTGTAATTACTGTGCAGTTTATTGCTCCACTGTAATAAATGTGTATTTTTTTTATTTTGCACAACAGTGGTTTTGACAATAGCCTAATGCGCCCAAATCTATGGTTTTATGTCAACCGTGCCCCGCCTGCTGCGCACGGTCAAGGCCGCACATACACCCGACAGGGATTATGCTCTGATTTACAAAAGATGCTCGGTGAAAGCTGTCATCCGCTTGATGGGGAGGTGAGGAGTGGAGACGGGAGTGGCAACGGTCTCCATGGCAACAGTGAGCAATGTTGCAATGTATGCCGACACAACAGTAAGCACATGGTTTGACTCAGTGTGTCCTCACTCGTTAAGCCAGGCAGGAGGGCTAATTTCCCCAGTATTTGTGTCTTCCTGCAAGCCTCTTGGAATCTTATGAATCATGATCTGCCTGAGTGGCAACGCACCATTTCCCCACGTGCTAGCTTCGACAGCTGTCAGCGAGCTTTATTGGTAATTCAGAGTATAGATCGCGATACATTTCCGTATAAAATTCCCCTAAAACAAAATGGCGGCGTTGTGACGTCATCGATCACGAATTACGCCTCTAGCAAGCTTATGGGAAAAGCCTGGGGAATAGGGGGGTTTGGGTGGGGGAAACTAACAGAAATAGCATTTACAAAAAACGTTGAAAGCGGGATGTGTATCGCCATCTTTACTAGAGGTCAAGTAACATTTTTGATACACGTTTTTTAAATATGACCCCAAATGCGAAAATTTTCATGTGTATCACAATTTTTTTTAAATGACCTGAAATAGCAAATTTTTTATGTGTATCGCGATCTTTACTCAGGGTTGTTACAAGACCGAGATTTACATTTTCCCTGGCTTTTCCCTGACCACCAATACTTTATTCTGATCACCGTATGAACATATTTTAAAAATAAAACCCGTCGAATTGATCAACGATAGTAACTAATTTACATCTTCGAATCGCACGACATACGGTGATCTTTAAATACACGTCCTTGCTAACTTTTATT
Organism: Meconema thalassinum; assembly: GCA_946902985.2. Lineage (NCBI taxonomy): Eukaryota > Metazoa > Arthropoda > Insecta > Orthoptera > Tettigoniidae > Meconema > Meconema thalassinum. The sequence continues at coordinate 42,551,559 of OX336388.2, read as the reverse complement.
CCAGCTACTGAATTACACGAGATATGTAAGCTATCTCATACAGAAAAAGAGTTTCTTTTCAGAGGTTGTAAAGAAAAGGCTTAAAGAAAGAATTTAAACATGAAGCTAATTTTAAGAATTAGCCCAGTTTTAGATGCCGTGAGCACTTCAGAAGGCATGAAAAATACTGGCTTCATATGACTTTTTTAATAAATTAATCGGTTATGCTAAAAAAAACATGACAAATAAATTTTAAAAAATGTATTCAAGGAACATAATTTTTAACTTCTTTCTTTGTCAGTAAACTCAGTTCACAATGAAACTTCTTACATTCAAAAAGTTATTGTAATTGTTATAACTAATGACTTAAAAACTATGGCCTAATAGTCTAATAATACGATGGGTAAGTAACGTACATGGCACGGATTCTTTCAAAATTATTGCTAAGGTAAGAAAAAATTAAAAATAGGTAATCAAAAAATGGCACAATTAAAGCATTTAATTTGACTCAAAAGCTATCGGACTTATTTACATTGATTGACTGCAAAAGCCCTTTTCATTGTCTAGGAAGCAAACAAGTATTGCATGGATCCGCAGACAACACAGAAAGACATTTAACACTTTGTAATCTTTTACGTCTTACGACTGCGCCATGACTGACATCAATGAATTACAAAATCCATACGCGATCTAGGTGACACTAAGTCCGGTATGGCACGGATTCGTCGATGGTTTTAAACTTAAAAGCTTTGACGGATGCCAGACGTACATGTTGTGAGCCCGTAAGATCTTATTGCTCTAATTACTAACACTTAAAATACATAAAAATACTGAGAAAAAATATAGACATCGAAAACACAAAATTTAGTGACTGATACTGGTAATATTCGAAAAAGAATCCATTGCAGGTGCCGTGTTGACGTTCAGAATTGAGTATAACAACCCCCCCCACTGCCCATGTGCGCTCCTCAACCTCATCAGGCAGCAGCTGACTCCGCTTACAGACTAGTGGTTTAGTTGCATACATATAGGACTACAAACAGCCAGGCACTTGACCTACTTATATCGCATTGCACCTGCAGTCACGTCGGTGTAGGAGCCGATCACCCAGCACCATATCATGACATAGGCGCTTTGCTTTTCAAATCGTTCCTACGTCCGTGGAGCTCTCAGCACAAGATAACACATCCACTTAATTTGCAAATTCCAAGTCAAGTAGTCGAATGAGTTTTCCACGATTTCTTATCTATAAACACAATGTCAGCGCACTTTCAAAGAAAGTGCCGGAACCAAAGTTTCCACTTACGTCAACATTTACCCACCAGTACAGCAAGTTATTTGGATCATGGACACTAACTAAATATGCTCTTTGTTTTCTTGACACAAAAGTGATTAACGACTGCGCAATTTGACCATCGCACACCTAACAAGAATGTGCATAATAGTGATTAAATAATTAAGTGACTGATAACAGCAGGAATGTTTTATTGTTTTATTGTCTATAAGCTTGTCATGTTTTAAATTGTTAATAGTTTTTATAATGTTTTAATATTAGTGTGATATGTTTCTACATGGACGAGGTCATTTTGGTCTATCTAATGATGTTCCTAATATTAATTATGAAGGGCTGAAGAAGGAATTGACACACATTCCGAAACATGTACCCAGGAGACGCTAACTAAAAGAATAAATGTATGTTGATTAGGCGGAAACTTTGAAATTTGTTATACTTAATGATACTGGTAAAGAAATAGATGGACTAAAACAGGAAATCCACGCATTTGGCTCAGAGTATACACCTTTTTGCTACATTCTTAGCGAAAGTAAGTACGATCACATTTTGAAAAGCTAACACACTAGCTTTAAAACTTTCGATGCATACATCTATTTGAATAACTCTCTACAAGTACCCGCTGTTTAGCACTTTTAAACGTTCTTCAATATCATTTAGTTCGGCTTCTTTTTCTAACATCAATTTGACTCTTTTGGTTTTCAACTCGTTTACCTCGTCTACAATTGCTCTCTTCTGTTTTTCTTTGGCCTCGTATTCTTTTCGGCTGCCCTCTCCTTAGGCGCATTTTCATATTCTGAAAGAGCATGCCTCGCCTTAACGAGCATTTCTTTGGTGACAGTCACTTTACCTGACTCTCCCTCGTACACTTGTCTTAGGCCTACAAGAGAACGTTCGAGCTGATTTTTTACATCATCTCTGTATTAGTAGATCAAGCATAGGTGCTATGCCGAAGGTACACGAAGTGAAACTTCAGCGAACCGAGCACGGACGAGATGAAAGGGGACGAGAGGGGGATGGTGCATGTGGAGTAGAGGCTTTGGCTGCGAACAAGCGTGATTCCCGACGAAACGCGACCGAACTGGGGAAAGGGAAGTGGAGGAAAGAGTGTGAGAACAAACGACGAGACGAAGTAATGAGAGCAGCAGAGCTACCGCAATGAGTTTCTTTCTTGCTCTCTCCTCTATTTTACAATTTTAGCATTTGCAGCCTTAACCCGACAAAGCGAAGGAGCTTCGCGCTAAAGGCAAAACGACAGATACACGCTCCAGAATGTATTATTTTATTTTTTTTAAAGTTCCCAGACCTTGCAGAAAATTTCCCTGACTTCCATGACTGGAAAATTTTCCCTGACCTGTAACAGTCCTGTTTACTTGACCTATAGAGGTCAACCCTACGGATCGCGATACATGTTTTTTAAATATGAGCTGAAATTGGAAAATTTTGATGTGTGTCGCGATCTTTATAAAAATGAACTGAAATGCCCATAATTCTATGTGTATCGTGATTTTTTTTAAATTGAGCTCAAATGGCAAATTTTCGATGTGTACCACAATCTTTAGAAGTAAAGATCGCGATACACTTAGAAACTTTGGCACTTCAGGTAATCTTTAAAAAATCACGATACACATGGAAATTTTTACATTTCAGCTGATATTAAAAAAATATGTATCACTTTCTTTACCTCCCATGGAGGTCAAGTAAAGATCGTGATACACATCTCGTTTCCAACGTTCATTGTAAATGCTAATTTCTATTAATGTTTCCCCCGCTCAAAACCTCCTATTCCCAGACTTTTCCTGTAAGCTTGCTACAGGAGTATTTCGAGACGTCGTCGATAACGTCATCAACCCCGCAGTTTCATTTTGGGAGAATTTTATACGGAAATGTATAGCGATCTAAACTAGTCCACAGACAGACTTCCTTCCAGCGCAATCAGTAATTTTCATCCAGACAGTAGTCTAACCAACAAATGGCCAATATAGTGAAAACTATTCAAGAGCGCCGTGTTCATTTATACTTTTATACGTCCAATCCAATGGTTTTGTGTGAACCGTGCCCAGCCAGCTGCCCGCGGGCAAAGGCCGCACCTACCCCGACCTTCTAAACTTCGTTTTGTCCCATCCAATGGTTTTAACAATGGTTACAGCCTAACCCGCCTAGACCAATGGTTTTGACAATGGTTACAACCTAACGCGTCCAGATGAATGGTTTTGACAATGGTTATAGCCTAACGCGTCCAGATGAATGGTTTTGACAATGGTTACAACCTAACGCGTCTAGATGAATGGTTTTGACAATGGTTACAGCTTACCGCATCCAGATGAATGGTTTTGACAATGGTTACAGCCTAACACGTCCAGATGAATGGTTTTGACAATGGTTAAAGCCTAACGCGTCCAGATAGATGGTTTTGACAATGGTTACAGCCGAACGCGTCCAGATTGATGGTTTTGAAAATGGTTACAGCCTAACGCATCCAGATGAATGGTTTTGACAATGGTTACAGCCTAACGCGTCCAGATGAATGGTTTTGACAATGGTTAAAGCCTAACGCGTCCAGATAGATGAATTTGACAATGGTTACAGCCGTGCGCGTCCAGGTCAATGGTTTTGACGATGGTTACAGCCTAACGTGTCCAGATCAATGGTTTTCATAAAGGTTACAGCCTAACGTGTCGTCCAGATCAATGGATTTGACGATGGTTACAAACTAACTAATTCAGATGAATGGTTTTAACAATGGTTAAAGCGTAACGCGTCCAGATCAATGATTTTGACAATGGTTACAGCGTAACGCGTCCATATGAATGGTTTTGACAATGGTTACAGCGTAACGCGTCCAGATGAATGGTTTTGACAATGATTACAGCCCAACGCGTCCATATGAATGGTTTTGACAATGATTACAGCCCAACGCGTCCATATGAATGGTTTTGACAATGATTACAGCGAAACGCGTCCAGATGAATGGTTTTGACAATGGTTACAGCGTAACGCGTCCAGATCAATGGTTTTGACAATGATTACAGCCCAACGCGTCCAGATCAATGGTTTTGACAATGGTTACAGCGTAACGCGTCCATATCAATGGTTTTGACAATGATTACAGCCCAACGCGTCCAGATGAATGGTTTTGACAATGATTACAGCCCAACGCGTCCAGATCAATGGTTTTGACAATGATTACAGCCCAACGCGTCCAGAGCAATGGTTTTGACAATGATAACAGCCCAACGCGTCCATATGAATGGTTTTGACAATGATTACAGCCCAACGCGTCCAGATGAATGATTTTGACAATGATTACAGCGTAACGCGTCCAGATGAATGGTTTTGACAATGGTTACAGCCCAACGCGTCCAGATAGATGGTTTTGACAATGGTTACAGCCCAACGCGTCCATATGAATGGTTTTGACAATGATTACAGCCCAACGCGTCCAGATCAATGGTTTCGACAATAATTACAGCCCAACGCGTCCATATGAATGGTTTTGACAATGATTACAGCCCAACGCGCCCATATGAATGGTTTTGACAATGGTTACAGCTTACCGCGTCCAAATGAATGGATTTGACAATCATTACAGCCCAACGCGTCCATATGAATGGTTTTGACAATGGTTAAAGCCTAACGCGTCCAGATAGATGGTTTTGACAATGGTTACAGCCCCACGCGTCCATATGAATGCTTTTGACAATGATTAAAGCCCAACGCGTCCAGATCAATGGTTTTGACAATGATTACAGCCCAACGCATCCATATGAATGGTTTTGACAATGATTAAAGCCCAACGCGTCCATATGAATGGTTTTGACAATGATTACAGCCCAACGCGTCCATATGAATGGTTTTGACAATGATTACAGCCCAACGCGTCCATATGAATGGTTTTGACAATGATTACAGCCCAACACGTCCATATGAATGGTTTTGACAATGATTACAGCCCAACGCGTCCATATGAATGGTTTTGACAATGATTACAGCCCAACGCGTCCATATGAATGGTTTTGACAATGATTACAGCCCAACGCGTCCAGATGAATGGTTTTGACAATGATTACAGCCCAACGCGTCCAGATCAATGGTTTTGACAATGGTTACAGCGTAACGCGTCCAGATCAATGGTTTTGACAATGATTACAGCCCAACGCGTCCAGATGAATGGTTTTGACAATGATTACAGCCCAACACGTCCAGATCAATGGTTTTGACAATGATTACAGCCCAACGCGTCCAGATGAATGGTTTTGACAATGATTACAGCCCAACGCGTCCAGATGAATGGTTTTGACAAAGATTACAGCCCAACGCGTCCAGATGAATGGTTTTGACGATAATATCAGCCCAACGCGTCCATATGAATGGTTTTGACAATGATTACAGCCCAACGCGTCCAGATGAATGGTTTTGACAATGATTACAGCGTAACGCGTCCAGATGAATGGTTTTGACAATGGTTACAGTCCATCGCGTCCAGATAGATGGTTTTGACAATGATAACAGCCCAACGCGTCCATATGAATGGTTTTGACAATGATTACAGCCCAACGCGTCCAGATGAATGGTTTTGACAATGATTACAGCGTAACGCGTCCAGATGAATGGTTTTGACAATGGTTACAGCCCAACGCGTCCAGATAGATGGTTTTGACAATGGTTACAGCCCAACGCGTCCATATGAATGGTTTTGACAATGATTACAGCCCAACGCGTCCATACGAATGGTTTTGACAATGATTACAGCCCAACGCGTCCAGATGAATGGTTTTGACAATGATTACAGCCCAACGCGTCCAGATCAATGGTTTTGACAATGGTTACAGCGTAACGCGTCCATATGAATGGTTTTGACAATGATTACAGCCCAACGCGACCATATGAATGGTTTTGACAGTGGTTACAGCGTAACGCGTCCAGATCAATGATTTTGACAATGGTTACAGCCCAACGCGTCCATATGAATGCTTTTGACAATGATTACAGCCCAATGCGTCCAGATCAATGGTTTTGACAATGATTACAGCCCAACGCGTCCATATGAATGGTTTTGACAATGATTACAGCCCAACGCGTCCATATGAATGGTTTTGACAATGATTACAGCCCAACGCGTCCATATGAATCGTTTTGACAATGATTACAGCCCAAAGCGTCCATATGAATGGTTTTGACAATGATTACAGCCCAACGCGTCCATATGAATGGTTTTGACAATGATTACAGCCCAACGCGTCCATATGAATGGTTTTGACAATGATTACAGCCCAACGCGTCCAGATGAATGGTTTTGACAATGATTACAGCCCAACGCGTCCAGATCAATGGTTTTGACAATGGTTACAGCGTAACGCGTCCAGATCAATGGTTTTGACAATGATTACAGCCCAACGCGTCCAGATGAATGGTTTTGACAATGATTACTGCGTAACGCGTCCAGAAGAATGGTTTTGACAATGGTTACAGCCCAACGCGTCCAGATAGATGGTTTTGACAATGGTTACAGCCCAACGCGTCCATATGAATGGTTTTGACAATGATTACAGCCCAACGCGTCCAGATCAATGGTTTTGACAATGATTACAGCCCAACGCGTCCATATGAATGGTTTTGACAATGATTACAGCCCAACGCGTCCATATGAATGGTTTTGACAATGGTTACAGCTTACCGCGTCCAGATGAATGGTTTTGACAATCATTACAGCCCAACGCGTCCATATGAATGGTTTTGACAATGGTTAAAGCCTAACGCGTCCAGATAGATGGTTTTGACAATGGTTACAGCCCAACGCGTCCATATGAATGCTTTTGACTATGATTACAGCCCAACGCGTCCAGATCAATGGTTTTGACAATGATTACAGCCCAACGCGTCCATATGAATGGCTTTGACAATGATTACAGCCCAACGCGTCCATATGAATGGTTTTGACAATGATTACAGCCCAACGCGTCCATATGAATGGTTTTGACAATGATTACAGCCCAACGCGTCCATACGAATGGTTTTGACAATGATTACAGCCCAACGCGTCCATATGAATGGTTTTGACAATCATTACAGCCCAACGCGTCCATATGAATGGTTTTGACAATTATTACAGCCCAACGCGTCCATATGAATGGTTTTGACAATGATTACAGCCCAACGCGTCCATACGAATGGTTTTGACAATGATTACAGCCCAACGCGTCCAGATGAATGGTTTTGACAATGATTACAGCCCAACGCGTCCAGATCAATGGTTTTGACAATGGTTACAGCGTAACGCGTCCATATGAATGGTTTTGACAATGATTACAGACCAACGCGTCCATATGAATGGTTTTGACAGTGGTTACAGCGTATCGCGTCCAGATCAATGATTTTGACAATGGTTACAGCGTAACGCGTCCATATGAATGGTTTTGACAATGGTTACAGCGTAACGCGTCCAGATGAATGGTTTTGACAATGGTTACAGCCCAACGCGTCCAGATCAATGGTTTTCACAATGGTTATAGCCTAACGCATCCAGACCAATGGTTTTCACAATGGTTACAGCCTATCGTGTCCAGATCAATGGTTTTCACAATGGTTACAGCCTATCGTGTCCAGATCAATGGTTTTCACAATGGTTACAGCCTATCGTGTCCAGATCAATGGTTTTCACAATGGTTACAGCCTAACACTTCCAGATCACATTTCTTCCGTTAAAAATAGGTTCCGGGTAAACAAAGTTATACCATAGCGTATAGAAGAGGAAGTGTAGGATCGTGGGCCGCCGCACAGATGGCACTGGTAACGCCTGTGTGTTATACCCTAGCGTATAGAAGAGGAGCTGTAGGATCGTGGGACGCCCCTCAGATGGCACTAGTAACGCCTGTGTGTTATACCATAGCGTATAGAAAAGGAGCTGTAGGATCGTGGGACGCCACACAGATGGCACTAGTAACGCCTGTGTGTTATGCCATAGCGTATAGAAGAGGAGCTGTAGGATCGTGGGACGCCCCACAGATGGCACTAGTAACGCCTGTGTGTTATACCATAGCGTATAGAAGAGGAGCTGTAGGATCGTGGGACGCCCCACAGATGGCACTAGTAACGCCTGTGTGTTATGCCATAGCGTATAGAAGAGGAGCTGTAGGATCGTGGGACGCCCCACAGATGGCACTAGTAACGCCTGTGTGTTTTACCATAGCGTATAGAAAAGGAGCTGTAGGATCGTGGGACGCCACACAGATGGCACTAGTAACGCCTGTGTGTTATACCATAGCGTATAGAAGAGGAGCTGTAGGATCGTGGGACGCCACACAGATGGCACTAGTAACGCCTGCGTGTTATACCATAGCGTATAGAAGAGGAAGTGTAGGATCGTGGGACGCCACACAGATTGCACTTGTAACGCCTGTGTGTTATACCATAGCGTATAGAAGAGGAGCTGTAGGATCGTGGGCCGCCGCACAGATGGCACTGGTAACGCCTGTGTGTTATACCATAGCGTATAGAAGAGGAGCTGTAGGATCGTGGGCCGCCGCTCAGATGGCACTGGTAACGCCTGTGTACCAAACGCTATGTTATGTTGTACGAAACGAAATAACATTCTGTTATGGTGCACCACACGATATAACGCTCTGTTATGGTGCACCACACGATATAACGCTATGTTATGGTCTACCACACGATATAACGCTATGTTATGGTGTGCCACACGATATAACGCTATGTTATGGACTACCACACGATATAACGCTATGTTATGGTCTACCACACGATATAACGCTATGTTATGGTGTACCACACTTTATAACGCTCTGTTATGGTGTACCACACTTTATAACGCTCTGTTATGGCCTATCACACTTTATAACGCTCTGTTATGGTGTACCACACTTTATAACGCTCTGTTATGGTGTACCACACTTTATAACGCTATGTTATGGTGTTCCACACTTTATAACGCTCTGTTATGGTGTACCACACTTTATAACGCTCTGTCATGGTGTACCACACTTTATAACGCTCTGTTATGGTCTACCACACGATATAACGCTATGTTATGGTGTGCCACACGATATAACGCTATGTTATGGACTACCACACGATATAACGCTCTGTTATGGTCTACCACACGATATAACGCTATGTTATGGTGTACCACACGTTATAACGCTCTGTTATGGTGTATCACACGAAATAACGCTCTGTTATGGTGTACCACACGTTATAACGCTATGTTATGGTGTACCACACGTTATAACGCTCTGTTATGGTGTACCACACGATATAACGCTCTGTTATTGTGTACCACACGATATAACGCTCTGTTATGGTGTACCACACGTTATAACGCTATGTTATGGTGTACCACACGATATAACGCTATGTTATGGTGTGCCACACGTTATAACGCTCTGTTATGGTGTACCACACGATATAACGCTCTGTTATGGTGTACCACACGTTATAACGCTATGTTATGGTGTACCACACGATATAACGCTATGTTATGGTGTGCCACACGTTATAACGCTCTGTTATGGTGTACCACACGATATAACGCTCTGTTATGGTGTACCACACGTTATAACGCTCTGTTATGGTGTACCACACGTTATAACGCTCTGTTATTGTGTACCACACGATATAACGCTCTGTTATGGTGTACCACACGTTATAACGCTATGTTATGGTGTACCACACGATATAACGCTATGTTATGGTGTACCACACGATATAACGCTCTGTTATTGTGTACCACACGATATAACGCTCTGTTATGGTGTACCACACGATATAACGCTCTGTTATGGTGTACCACACGATATAACGCTCTGTTATGGTGTACCACACGATATAACGCTCTGTTATGGTGTACCACACGATATAACGCTCTGTTATGGTGTACCACACGATATAACGCTCTGTTATGGTGTACCACACGATATAACGCTATGTTATGGTGTACCACACGATATAACGCTCGGTTATGGTGTACCACACGATATATCGCTCTGTTATTGTGTACCACACGATATAACGCTATGTTATGGTGTACCACACGTTATAACGCTCTGTTATTGTGTACCACACGATATATCGCTCTGTTATGGTGTACCACACGTTATAACGCTCTGTTATGGTGTACCACACGTTATAACGCTCTGTTATGGTGTACCACACGTTATAACGCTATGTTATGGTGTACCACACGATATAACGCTCTGTTATTGTGTACCACACGATATAACGCTCTGTTATGGTGTACCACACGTTATAACGCTATGTTATGGTGTACCACACGATATAACGCTCTGTTATGGTGTACCACACGTTATAACGCTCTGTTATGGTGTACCACACGATATAACGCTCTGTTATGGTGTACCACACGATATAACGCTCTGTTATTGTGTACCACACGATATAACGCTCTGTTATGGTATACCACACGATATAACGCTCTGTTATGGTGTACCACACGTTATAACGCTCTGTTATGGTGTACCACACGTTATAACGCTCTGTTATGGTGTACCACACGTTATAACGCTCTGTTATGGTGTACCACACGATATAACGCTCTGTTATGGTGTACCACACGATATAACGCTCTGTTATTGTGTACCACACGATATAACGCTCTGTTATGGTGTACCACACGTTATAACGCTCTGTTATGGTCTACCACACGTTATAACGCTCTGTTATTGTGTACCACACGTTATAACGCTCTGTTATGGTGTACCACACGTTATAACGCTCTGTTATGGTGTACCACACGATATAACGCTCTGTTATTGTGTACCACACGATATAACGCTATGTTATGGTGTACCACACGATATAACGCTCTGTTATTGTGTACCACACGTTATAACGCTCTGTTATGGTGTACCACACGTTATAACGCTCTGTTATGGTGTACCACACGATATAACGCTCTGTTATGGTGTACCACACGTTATAACGCTCTGTTATGGTGTACCACACGATATAACGCTCTGTTATGGTGTGCCACACGTTATAACGCTATGTTATGGTGTACCACACGATATATCGCTCTGTTATGGTGTACCACACGTTATAACGCTCTGTTATTGTGTACCACACGTTATAACGCTCTGTTATGGTGTACCACACGATATATCGCTCTGTTATGGTGTACCACACGATATAACGCTCTGTTATGGTGTACCACACGATATAACGCTCTGTTATTGTGTACCACACGATATAACGCTCTGTTATGGTGTACCACACGATATATCGCTCTGTTATGGTGTACCACACGATATAACGCTCTGTTATTGCGTACCACACGTTATAACGCTCTGTTATGGTGTACCACACGTTATAACGCTCTGTTATGGTGTACCACACGATATAACGCTCTGTTATTGTGTACCACACGATATAACGCTCTGTTATGGTGTACCACACGTTATAACGCTCTGTTATGGTCTACCACACGTTATAACGCTCTGTTATTGTGTACCACACGTTATAACGCTCTGTTATGGTGTACCACACGTTATAACGCTATGTTATGGTGTACCACACGTTATAACGCTATGTTATGGTGTACCACACGATATAACGCTATGTTATGGTGTACCACACGATATAACGCTCTGTTATTGTGTACCACACGATATAACGCTCTGTTATGGTGTACCACACGATATAACGCTCTGTTATGGTGTACCACACGATATAACGCTCTGTTATGGTGTACCACACGATATAACGCTCTGTTATGGTGTACCACACGATATAACGCTCTGTTATGGTGTACCACACGATATAACGCTCTGTTATGGTGTACCACACGATATAACGCTATGTTATGGTGTACCACACGATATAACGCTCGGTTATGGTGTACCACACGATATATCGCTCTGTTATTGTGTACCACACGATATAACGCTATGTTATGGTGTACCACACGTTATAACGCTCTGTTATTGTGTACCACACGATATATCGCTCTGTTATGGTGTACCACACGTTATAACGCTCTGTTATGGTGTACCACACGTTATAACGCTCTGTTATGGTGTACCACACGTTATAACGCTATGTTATGGTGTACCACACGATATAACGCTCTGTTATTGTGTACCACACGATATAACGCTCTGTTATGGTGTACCACACGTTATAACGCTATGTTATGGTGTACCACACGATATAACGCTCTGTTATGGTGTACCACACGTTATAACGCTCTGTTATGGTGTACCACACGATATAACGCTGTTATGGTGTACCACACGATATAACGCTCTGTTATTGTGTACCACACGATATAACGCTCTGTTATGGTATACCACACGATATAACGCTCTGTTATGGTGTACCACACGTTATAACGCTCTGTTATGGTGTACCACACGTTATAACGCTCTGTTATGGTGTACCACACGTTATAACGCTCTGTTATGGTGTACCACACGATATAACGCTCTGTTATGGTGTACCACACGATATAACGCTCTGTTATTGTGTACCACACGATATAACGCTCTGTTATGGTGTACCACACGTTATAACGCTCTGTTATGGTCTACCACACGTTATAACGCTCTGTTATTGTGTACCACACGTTATAACGCTCTGTTATGGTGTACCACACGTTATAACGCTCTGTTATTGTGTACCACACGTTATAACGCTCTGTTATGGTGTACCACACGTTATAACGCTCTGTTATGGTGTACCACACGATATAACGCTCTGTTATTGTGTACCACACGATATAACGCTATGTTATGGTGTACCACACGATATAACGCTCTGTTATTGTGTACCACACGTTATAACGCTCTGTTATGGTGTACCACACGTTATAACGCTCTGTTATGGTGTACCACACGATATAACGCTCTGTTATGGTGTACCACACGTTATAACGCTCTGTTATGGTGTACCACACGATATAACGCTCTGTTATGGTGTGCCACACGTTATAACGCTATGTTATGGTGTACCACACGATATATCGCTCTGTTATGGTGTACCACACGTTATAACGCTCTGTTATTGTGTACCACACGTTATAACGCTCTGTTATGGTGTACCACACGATATATCGCTCTGTTATGGTGTACCACACGATATAACGCTCTGTTATGGTGTACCACACGATATAACGCTCTGTTATTGTGTACCACACGATATAACGCTCTGTTATGGTGTACCACACGATATATCGCTCTGTTATGGTGTACCACACGATATAACGCTCTGTTATTGCGTACCACACGTTATAACGCTCTGTTATGGTGTACCACACGTTATAACGCTCTGTTATGGTGTACCACACGATATAACGCTCTGTTATTGTGTACCACACGATATAACGCTCTGTTATGGTGTACCACACGTTATAACGCTCTGTTATGGTCTACCACACGTTATAACGCTCTGTTATTGTGTACCACACGTTATAACGCTCTGTTATGGTGTACCACACGTTATAACGCTATGTTATGGTGTACCACACGTTATAACGCTATGTTATGGTGTACCACACGATATAACGCTATGTTATGGTGTACCACACGATATAACGCTCTGTTATTGTGTACCACACGATATAACGCTCTGTTATGGTGTACCACACGATATAACGCTCTGTTATGGTGTACCACACGATATAACGCTCTGTTATGGTGTACCACACGATATAACGCTCTGTTATGGTGTACCACACGATATAACGCTCTGTTATGGTGTACCACACGATATAACGCTCTGTTATGGTGTACCACACGATATAACGCTATGTTATGGTGTACCACACGATATAACGCTCGGTTATGGTGTACCACACGATATATCGCTCTGTTATTGTGTACCACACGATATAACGCTATGTTATGGTGTACCACACGTTATAACGCTCTGTTATTGTGTACCACACGATATATCGCTCTGTTATGGTGTACTACACGTTATAACGCTCTGTTATGGTGTAACACACGTTATAACGCTCTGTTATGGTGTACCACACGTTATAACGCTATGTTATGGTGTACCACACGATATAACGCTCTGTTATTGTGTACCACACGATATAACGCTCTGTTATGGTGTACCACACGTTATAACGCTATGTTATGGTGTACCACACGATATAACGCTCTGTTATGGTGTACCACACGTTATAACGCTCTGTTATGGTGTACCACACGATATAACGCTCTGTTATGGTGTACCACACGATATAACGCTCTGTTATTGTGTACCACACGATATAACGCTCTGTTATGGTATACCACACGATATAACGCTCTGTTTATGGTGTACCACACGTTATAACGCTCTGTTATGGTGTACCACACGTTATAACGCTCTGTTATGGTGTACCACACGTTATAACGCTCTGTTATGGTGTACCACACGATATAACGCTCTGTTATGGTGTACCACACGATATAACGCTCTGTTATTGTGTACCACACGATATAACGCTCTGTTATGGTGTACCACACGTTATAACGCTCTGTTATGGTCTACCACACGTTATAACGCTCTGTTATTGTGTACCACACGTTATAACGCTCTGTTATGGTGTACCACACGTTATAACGCTCTGTTATGGTGTACCACACGATATAACGCTCTGTTATGGTGTACCACACTTTATAACGCTCTGTTATGGCCTACCACACTTTATAACGCTCTGTTATGGTGTACCACACGATATATCGCTCTGTTATTGTGTACCACACGATATAACGCTATGTTATGGTGTACCACACGTTATAACGCTCTGTTATTGTGTACCACACGATATATCGCTCAGTTATGGTGTACCACACGTTATAACGCTCTGTTATGGTGTACCACACGTTATAACGCTCTGTTATGGTGTACCACACGTTATAACGCTATGTTATGGTGTACCACACGATATAACGCTCTGTTATTGTGTACCACACGATATAACGCTCTGTTATGGTGTACCACACGTATAACGCTATGTTATGGTGTACCACACGATATAACGCTCTGTTATGGTGTACCACACGTTATAACGCTCTGTTATGGTGTACCACACGATATAACGCTCTGTTATGGTGTACCACACGTTATAACGCTCTGTTATGGTGTACCACACGTTATAACGCTCTGTTATGGTGTACCACACGTTATAACGCTATGTTATGGTGTACCACACGATATAACGCTCTGTTATGGTGTACCACACGATATAACGCTCTGTTATTGTGTACCACACGATATAACGCTCTGTTATGGTGTACCACACGTTATAACGCTCTGTTATGGTCTACCACACGTTATAACGCTCTGTTATTGTGTACCACACGTTATAACGCTCTGTTATGGTGTACCACACGTTATAACGCTCTGTTATGGTGTACCACACGATATAACGCTCTGTTATTGTGTACCACACGATATAACGCTATGTTATGGTGTACCACACGATATAACGCTCTGTTATTGTGTACCACACGTTATAACGCTCTGTTATGGTGTACCACACGTTATAACGCTCTGTTATGGTGTACCACACGATATAACGCTCTGTTATGGTGTACCACACGTTATAACGCTCTGTTATGGTGTACCACACGATATAACGCTCTGTTATGGTGTGCCACACGTTATAACGCTATGTTATGGTGTACCACACGATATATCGCTCTGTTATGGTGTACCACACGTTATAACGCTCTGTTATTGTGTACCACACGTTATAACGCTCTGTTATGGTGTACCACACGATATATCGCTCTGTTATGGTGTACCACACGATATAACGCTCTGTTATGGTGTACCACACGATATAACGCTCTGTTATTGTGTACCACACGATATAACGCTCTGTTATGGTGTACCACACGATATATCGCTCTGTTATGGTGTACCACACGATATAACGCTCTGTTATTGCGTACCACACGTTATAACGCTCTGTTATGGTGTACCACACGTTATAACGCTCTGTTATGGTGTACCACACGATATAACGCTCTGTTATTGTGTACCACACGATATAACGCTCTGTTATGGTGTACCACACGTTATAACGCTCTGTTATGGTCTACCACACGTTATAACGCTCTGTTATTGTGTACCACACGTTATAACGCTCTGTTATGGTGTACCACACGTTATAACGCTATGTTATGGTGTACCACACGATATAACGCTATGTTATGGTGTACCACACGATATAACGCTCTGTTATTGTGTACCACACGATATAACGCTCTGTTATTGTGTACCACACGATATAACGCTCTGTTATTGTGTACCACACGATATAACGCTCTGTTATTGTGTACCACACGATATATCGCTCTGTTATGGTGTACCACACGATATATCGCTCTGTTATGGTGTACCACACGATATAACGCTCTGTTATGGTGTACCACACGTTATAACGCTCTGTTATGGTCTACCACACGATATAACGCTCTGTTATTGTGTACCACACGATATATCGCTCTGTTATGGTGTACCACACGTTATAACGCTCTGTTATGGTGTACCACACGATATAACGCTCTGTTATTGCGTACCACACGTTATAACGCTCTGTTATGGTGTACCACACGTTATAACGCTATGTTATGGTGTACCACACGATATAACGCTCTGTTATTGTGTACCACACGTTATAACGCTCTGTTATGGTGTACCACACGTTATAACGCTCTGTTATGGTGTACCACACGATATAACGCTCTGTTATTGTCTACCACACGATATAACGCTCTGTTATGGTGTACCACACGTTATAACGCTATGTTATGGTGTACCACACGATATAACGCTCTGATATTGTGTACCACACGTTATAACGCTCTGTTATGGTGTACCACACGTTATAGCGCTCTGTTATTGTGTACCACACGTTATAACGCTCTGTTATTGTGTACCACACGTTATAACGCTCTGTTATTGTGTACCACAAGATATAACGCTATGTTATGGTGTACCACACGTTATAACGCTCTGTTATGGTCTACCACACGTTATAACGCTCTGTTATTGTGTACCACACGATATAACGCCCTGTTATGGTGTACCACACGTTATAACGCTCTGTTATGGTGTACCACACGATATAACGCTATGTTATTGTGTATCACACGAAATAACGCTATGTTATGGTGTACCACACGATATAACGCTATGTTATGGTGTGCCACACGTTATAACGCTCTGTTATGTTGTACCACACGTTATAACGCTCTGTTATGGTGTACCACACGAAATAACGCTCTGTTATGGTGTACCACACGATATAACGCTATGTTATTGTGTATCACACGAAATAACGCTATGTTATGGTGTACCACACGATATAACGCTATGTTATGGTGTGCCACACGTTATAACGCTCTGTTATGGTGTACCACACGTTATAACGCTCTGTTATGGTGTACCACACGTTATAACGCTATGTTATTGTGTATCACACGAAATAACGCTATGTTATGGTGTGCCACACGTTATAACGCTCTGTTATGGTGTACCACACGTTATAACGCTCTGTTATGGTGTACCACACGATATAACGCTATGTTATTGTGTATCACACGAAATAACGCTATGTTATGGTGTACCACACGATATAACGCTATGTTATGGTGTGCCACACGTTATAACGCTCTGTTATGGTGTACCACACGTTATAACGCTCTGTTATGGTGTACCACACGAAATAACGCTCTGTTATGGTGTACCACACGATATAACGCTATGTTATTGTGTATCACACGAAATAACGCTATGTTATGGTGTACCACACGATATAACGCTATGTTATGGTGTGCCACACGTTATAACGATCTGTTATGGTGTACCACACGATATAACGCTATGTTATGGTGTGCCACACGTTATAACGCTATGTTATGGTGTACCACACGATATAACGCTCTGTTATGGTGTACCACACCTTATAACGCTATGTTATTGCGTACCACACGATATAACGCTCTGTTATGGTGTACCACACGATATAACGCTCTGTTATGGTGTACCACACGTTATAACGCTATGTTATGGTGTACCACACGATATAACGCTCTGTTATGGTGTACCACACGATATAACGCTCTGTTATGGTGTACCACACGTTATAACGCTCTGTTATGGTGTACCACACGTTATAACGCTCTGTTATGGTGTACCACACGTTATAACGCTCTGTTATGGTGTACCACACGTTATAACGCTCTGTTATGGTGTACCACACGATATATCGCTCTGTTATTGTGTACCACACGATATAACGCTATGTTATGGTGTACCACACGATATATCGCTCTGTTATGGTGTACCACACGATATAACGCTCTGTTATGGTGTACCACACGATATAACGCTCTGTTATTGTGTACCACACGATATAACGCTCTGTTATGGTATACCACACGATATAACGCTCTGTTATGGTGTACCACACCTTATAACGCTCTGTTATGGTGTACCACACGTTATAACGCTCTGTTATGGTGTACCACACGTTATAACGCTATGTTATGGTGTACCACACGATATAACGCTCTGTTATTGTGTACCACACGATATAACGCTCTGTTATGGTGTACCACACGATATAACGCTCTGTTATTGTGTACCACACGATATAACGCTATGTTATGGTGTGCCACACGTTATAACGCTATGTTATGGTGTACCACACGATATAACGCTCTGTTATTGTGTACCACACGTTATAACGCTCTGTTATGGTGTACCACACGTTATAACGCTCTGTTATGGTGTACCACACGATATAACGCTCTGTTATGGTGTACCACACGATATAACGCTCTGTTATTGTGTACCACACGATATAACGCTCTGTTATGGTGTACCACACGTTATAACGCTCTGTTATGGTCTACCACACGTTATAACGCTCTGTTATTGTGTACCACACGTTATAACGCTCTGTTATGGTGTACCACACGTTATAACGCTCTGTTATGGTGTACCACACGATATAACGCTCTGTTATTGTGTACCACACGATATAACGCTATGTTATGGTGTACCACACGATATAACGCTCTGTTATTGTGTACCACACGTTATAACGCTCTGTTATGGTGTACCACACGTTATAACGCTCTGTTATGGTGTACCACACGATATAACGCTCTGTTATGGTGTACCACACGTTATAACGCTCTGTTATGGTGTACCACACGATATAACGCTCTGTTATGGTGTGCCACACGTTATAACGCTATGTTATGGTGTACCACACGATATATCGCTCTGTTATGGTGTACCACACGTTATAACGCTCTGTTATTGTGTACCACACGTTATAACGCTCTGTTATGGTGTACCACACGATATATCGCTCTGTTATGGTGTACCACACGATATAACGCTCTGTTATGGTGTACCACACGATATAACGCTCTGTTATTGTGTACCACACGATATAACGCTCTGTTATGGTGTACCACACGATATATCGCTCTGTTATGGTGTACCACACGATATAACGCTCTGTTATTGCGTACCACACGTTATAACGCTCTGTTATGGTGTACCACACGTTATAACGCTCTGTTATGGTGTACCACACGATATAACGCTCTGTTATTGTGTACCACACGATATAACGCTCTGTTATGGTGTACCACACGTTATAACGCTCTGTTATGGTCTACCACACGTTATAACGCTCTGTTATTGTGTACCACACGTTATAACGCTCTGTTATGGTGTACCACACGTTATAACGCTATGTTATGGTGTACCACACGTTATAACGCTATGTTATGGTGTACCACACGATATAACGCTATGTTATGGTGTACCACACGATATAACGCTCTGTTATTGTGTACCACACGATATAACGCTCTGTTATGGTGTACCACACGATATAACGCTCTGTTATGGTGTACCACACGATATAACGCTCTGTTATGGTGTACCACACGATATAACGCTCTGTTATGGTGTACCACACGATATAACGCTCTGTTATGGTGTACCACACGATATAACGCTCTGTTATGGTGTACCACACGATATAACGCTATGTTATGGTGTACCACACGATATAACGCTCGGTTATGGTGTACCACACGATATATCGCTCTGTTATTGTGTACCACACGATATAACGCTATGTTATGGTGTACCACACGTTATAACGCTCTGTTATTGTGTACCACACGATATATCGCTCTGTTATGGTGTACTACACGTTATAACGCTCTGTTATGGTGTACCACACGTTATAACGCTCTGTTATGGTGTACCACACGTTATAACGCTATGTTATGGTGTACCACACGATATAACGCTCTGTTATTGTGTACCACACGATATAACGCTCTGTTATGGTGTACCACACGTTATAACGCTATGTTATGGTGTACCACACGATATAACGCTCTGTTATGGTGTACCACACGTTATAACGCTCTGTTATGGTGTACCACACGATATAACGCTCTGTTATGGTGTACCACACGATATAACGCTCTGTTATTGTGTACCACACGATATAACGCTCTGTTATGGTATACCACACGATATAACGCTCTGTTATGGTGTACCACACGTTATAACGCTCTGTTATGGTGTACCACACGTTATAACGCTCTGTTATGGTGTACCACACGTTATAACGCTCTGTTATGGTGTACCACACGATATAACGCTCTGTTATGGTGTACCACACGATATAACGCTCTGTTATTGTGTACCACACGATATAACGCTCTGTTATGGTGTACCACACGTTATAACGCTCTGTTATGGTCTACCACACGTTATAACGCTCTGTTATTGTGTACCACACGTTATAACGCTCTGTTATGGTGTACCACACGTTATAACGCTCTGTTATGGTGTACCACACGATATAACGCTCTGTTATGGTGTACCACACTTTATAACGCTCTGTTATGGCCTACCACACTTTATAACGCTCTGTTATGGTGTACCACACGATATATCGCTCTGTTATTGTGTACCACACGATATAACGCTATGTTATGGTGTACCACACGTTATAACGCTCTGTTATTGTGTACCACACGATATATCGCTCAGTTATGGTGTACCACACGTTATAACGCTCTGTTATGGTGTACCACACGTTATAACGCTCTGTTATGGTGTACCACACGTTATAACGCTATGTTATGGTGTACCACACGATATAACGCTCTGTTATTGTGTACCACACGATATAACGCTCTGTTATGGTGTACCACACGTTATAACGCTATGTTATGGTGTACCACACGATATAACGCTCTGTTATGGTGTACCACACGTTATAACGCTCTGTTATGGTGTACCACACGATATAACGCTCTGTTATGGTGTACCACACGTTATAACGCTCTGTTATGGTGTACCACACGTTATAACGCTCTGTTATGGTGTACCACACGTTATAACGCTATGTTATGGTGTACCACACGATATAACGCTCTGTTATGGTGTACCACACGATATAACGCTCTGTTATTGTGTACCACACGATATAACGCTCTGTTATGGTGTACCACACGTTATAACGCTCTGTTATGGTCTACCACACGTTATAACGCTCTGTTATTGTGTACCACACGTTATAACGCTCTGTTATGGTGTACCACACGTTATAACGCTCTGTTATGGTGTACCACACGATATAACGCTCTGTTATTGTGTACCACACGATATAACGCTATGTTATGGTGTACCACACGATATAACGCTCTGTTATTGTGTACCACACGTTATAACGCTCTGTTATGGTGTACCACACGTTATAACGCTCTGTTATGGTGTACCACACGATATAACGCTCTGTTATGGTGTACCACACGTTATAACGCTCTGTTATGGTGTACCACACGATATAACGCTCTGTTATGGTGTGCCACACGTTATAACGCTATGTTATGGTGTACCACACGATATATCGCTCTGTTATGGTGTACCACACGTTATAACGCTCTGTTATTGTGTACCACACGTTATAACGCTCTGTTATGGTGTACCACACGATATATCGCTCTGTTATGGTGTACCACACGATATAACGCTCTGTTATGGTGTACCACACGATATAACGCTCTGTTATTGTGTACCACACGATATAACGCTCTGTTATGGTGTACCACACGATATATCGCTCTGTTATGGTGTACCACACGATATAACGCTCTGTTATTGCGTACCACACGTTATAACGCTCTGTTATGGTGTACCACACGTTATAACGCTCTGTTATGGTGTACCACACGATATAACGCTCTGTTATTGTGTACCACACGATATAACGCTCTGTTATGGTGTACCACACGTTATAACGCTCTGTTATGGTCTACCACACGTTATAACGCTCTGTTATTGTGTACCACACGTTATAACGCTCTGTTATGGTGTACCACACGTTATAACGCTATGTTATGGTGTACCACACGATATAACGCTATGTTATGGTGTACCACACGATATAACGCTCTGTTATTGTGTACCACACGATATAACGCTCTGTTATTGTGTACCACACGATATAACGCTCTGTTATTGTGTACCACACGATATAACGCTCTGTTATTGTGTACCACACGATATATCGCTCTGTTATGGTGTACCACACGATATATCGCTCTGTTATGGTGTACCACACGATATAACGCTCTGTTATGGTGTACCACACGTTATAACGCTCTGTTATGGTCTACCACACGATATAACGCTCTGTTATTGTGTACCACACGATATATCGCTCTGTTATGGTGTACCACACGTTATAACGCTCTGTTATGGTGTACCACACGATATAACGCTCTGTTATTGCGTACCACACGTTATAACGCTCTGTTATGGTGTACCACACGTTATAACGCTATGTTATGGTGTACCACACGATATAACGCTCTGTTATTGTGTACCACACGTTATAACGCTCTGTTATGGTGTACCACACGTTATAACGCTCTGTTATGGTGTACCACACGATATAACGCTCTGTTATTGTCTACCACACGATATAACGCTCTGTTATGGTGTACCACACGTTATAACGCTATGTTATGGTGTACCACACGATATAACGCTCTGATATTGTGTACCACACGTTATAACGCTCTGTTATGGTGTACCACACGTTATAGCGCTCTGTTATTGTGTACCACACGTTATAACGCTCTGTTATTGTGTACCACACGTTATAACGCTCTGTTATTGTGTACCACAAGATATAACGCTATGTTATGGTGTACCACACGTTATAACGCTCTGTTATGGTCTACCACACGTTATAACGCTCTGTTATTGTGTACCACACGATATAACGCCCTGTTATGGTGTACCACACGTTATAACGCTCTGTTATGGTGTACCACACGATATAACGCTATGTTATTGTGTATCACACGAAATAACGCTATGTTATGGTGTACCACACGATATAACGCTATGTTATGGTGTGCCACACGTTATAACGCTCTGTTATGTTGTACCACACGTTATAACGCTCTGTTATGGTGTACCACACGAAATAACGCTCTGTTATGGTGTACCACACGATATAACGCTATGTTATTGTGTATCACACGAAATAACGCTATGTTATGGTGTACCACACGATATAACGCTATGTTATGGTGTGCCACACGTTATAACGCTCTGTTATGGTGTACCACACGTTATAACGCTCTGTTATGGTGTACCACACGTTATAACGCTATGTTATTGTGTATCACACGAAATAACGCTATGTTATGGTGTGCCACACGTTATAACGCTCTGTTATGGTGTACCACACGTTATAACGCTCTGTTATGGTGTACCACACGATATAACGCTATGTTATTGTGTATCACACGAAATAACGCTATGTTATGGTGTACCACACGATATAACGCTATGTTATGGTGTGCCACACGTTATAACGCTCTGTTATGGTGTACCACACGTTATAACGCTCTGTTATGGTGTACCACACGAAATAACGCTCTGTTATGGTGTACCACACGATATAACGCTATGTTATTGTGTATCACACGAAATAACGCTATGTTATGGTGTACCACACGATATAACGCTATGTTATGGTGTGCCACACGTTATAACGATCTGTTATGGTGTACCACACGATATAACGCTATGTTATGGTGTGCCACACGTTATAACGCTATGTTATGGTGTACCACACGATATAACGCTCTGTTATGGTGTACCACACCTTATAACGCTATGTTATTGCGTACCACACGATATAACGCTCTGTTATGGTGTACCACACGATATAACGCTCTGTTATGGTGTACCACACGTTATAACGCTATGTTATGGTGTACCACACGATATAACGCTCTGTTATGGTGTACCACACGATATAACGCTCTGTTATGGTGTACCACACGTTATAACGCTCTGTTATGGTGTACCACACGTTATAACGCTCTGTTATGGTGTACCACACGTTATAACGCTCTGTTATGGTGTACCACACGTTATAACGCTCTGTTATGGTGTACCACACGATATATCGCTCTGTTATTGTGTACCACACGATATAACGCTATGTTATGGTGTACCACACGATATATCGCTCTGTTATGGTGTACCACACGATATAACGCTCTGTTATGGTGTACCACACGATATAACGCTCTGTTATTGTGTACCACACGATATAACGCTCTGTTATGGTATACCACACGATATAACGCTCTGTTATGGTGTACCACACCTTATAACGCTCTGTTATGGTGTACCACACGTTATAACGCTCTGTTATGGTGTACCACACGTTATAACGCTATGTTATGGTGTACCACACGATATAACGCTCTGTTATTGTGTACCACACGATATAACGCTCTGTTATGGTGTACCACACGATATAACGCTCTGTTATTGTGTACCACACGATATAACGCTATGTTATGGTGTGCCACACGTTATAACGCTATGTTATGGTGTACCACACGATATAACGCTCTGTTATTGTGTACCACACGTTATAACGCTCTGTTATGGTGTACCACACGTTATAACGCTCTGTTATGGTGTACCACACGATATAACGCTCTGTTATGGTGTACCACACGATATAACGCTCTGTTATTGTGTACCACACGATATAACGCTCTGTTATGGTGTACCACACGTTATAACGCTCTGTTATGGTCTACCACACGTTATAACGCTCTGTTATTGTGTACCACACGTTATAACGCTCTGTTATGGTGTACCACACGTTATAACGCTCTGTTATGGTGTACCACACGATATAACGCTCTGTTATTGTGTACCACACGATATAACGCTATGTTATGGTGTACCACACGATATAACGCTCTGTTATTGTGTACCACACGTTATAACGCTCTGTTATGGTGTACCACACGTTATAACGCTCTGTTATGGTGTACCACACGATATAACGCTCTGTTATGGTGTACCACACGTTATAACGCTCTGTTATGGTGTACCACACGATATAACGCTCTGTTATGGTGTGCCACACGTTATAACGCTATGTTATGGTGTACCACACGATATATCGCTCTGTTATGGTGTACCACACGTTATAACGCTCTGTTATTGTGTACCACACGTTATAACGCTCTGTTATGGTGTACCACACGATATATCGCTCTGTTATGGTGTACCACACGATATAACGCTCTGTTATGGTGTACCACACGATATAACGCTCTGTTATTGTGTACCACACGATATAACGCTCTGTTATGGTGTACCACACGATATATCGCTCTGTTATGGTGTACCACACGATATAACGCTCTGTTATTGTGTACCACACGTTATAACGCTCTGTTATGGTGTACCACACGTTATAACGCTCTGTTATGGTGTACCACACGATATAACGCTCTGTTATTGTGTACCACACGATATAACGCTCTGTTATGGTGTACCACACGTTATAACGCTCTGTTATGGTCTACCACACGTTATAACGCTCTGTTATGGTGTACCACACGTTATAACGCTATGTTATGGTGTACCACACGATATAACGCTATGTTATGGTGTACCACACGATATAACGCTCTGTTATTGTGTACCACACGATATAACGCTCTGTTATTGTGTACCACACGATATAACGCTCTGTTATTGTGTACCACACGATATAACGCTCTGTTATTGTGTACCACACGATATATCGCTCTGTTATGGTGTACCACACGATATATCGCTCTGTTATGGTGTACCACACGATATAACGCTCTGTTATGGTGTACCACACGTTATAACGCTCTGTTATGGTCTACCACACGTTATAACGCTCTGTTATGGTGTACCACACGTTATAACGCTCTGTTATGGTGTACCACACGATATAACGCTCTGTTATTGCGTACCACACGTTATAACGCTCTGTTATGGTGTACCACACGTTATAACGCTATGTTATGGTGTATCACACGATATAACGCTCTGTTATTGTGTACCACACGTTATAACGCTCTGTTATGGTGTACCACACGTTATAACGCTCTGTTATGGTGTACCACACGATATAACGCTCTGTTATTGTCTACCACACGATATAACGCTCTGTTATGGTGTACCACACGTTATAACGCTATGTTATGGTGTACCACACGATATAACGCTCTGATATTGTGTACCACACGTTATAACGCTCTGTTATGGTGTACCACACGTTATAACGCTCTGTTATTGTGTACCACACGTTATAACGCTCTGTTATTGTGTACCACACGTTATAACGCTCTGTTATTGTGTACCACAAGATATAACGCTATGTTATGGTGTACCACACGTTATAACGCTCTGTTATGGTCTACCACACGTTATAACGCTCTGTTATTGTGTACCACACGATATAACGCTCTGTTATGGTGTACCACACGTTATAACGCTCTGTTATGGTGTACCACACGATATAACGCTATGTTATTGTGTATCACACGAAATAACGCTATGTTATGGTGTACCACACGATATAACGCTATGTTATGGTGTGCCACACGTTATAACGCTCTGTTATGTTGTACCACACGTTATAACGCTCTGTTATGGTGTACCACACGAAATAACGCTCTGTTATGGTGTACCACACGATATAACGCTATGTTATTGTGTATCACACGAAATAACGCTATGTTATGGTGTACCACACGATATAACGCTATGTTATGGTGTGCCACACGTTATAACGCT
The DNA here is from genome assembly GCA_946902985.2 of Meconema thalassinum. Taxonomy (NCBI): domain Eukaryota; kingdom Metazoa; phylum Arthropoda; class Insecta; order Orthoptera; family Tettigoniidae; genus Meconema; species Meconema thalassinum. Next base: position 42,524,099 of record OX336388.2, on the reverse strand, counting down.
CTGTTATGGTGTACCACACGTTATAACGCTCTGTTATGGTGTACCACACGTTATAACGCTATGTTATTGTGTATCACACGAAATAACGCTATGTTATGGTGTGCCACACGTTATAACGCTCTGTTATGGTGTACCACACGTTATAACGCTCTGTTATGGTGTACCACACGATATAACGCTATGTTATTGTGTATCACACGAAATAACGCTATGTTATGGTGTACCACACGATATAACGCTATGTTATGGTGTGCCACACGTTATAACGCTCTGTTATGGTGTACCACACGTTATAACGCTCTGTTATGGTGTACCGCACGAAATAACGCTCTGTTATGGTGTACCACACGATATAACGCTATGTTATTGTGTATCACACGAAATAACGCTATGTTATGGTGTACCACACGATATAACGCTATGTTATGGTGTGCCACACGTTATAACGCTCTGTTATGGTGTACCACACGATATAACGCTATGTTATGGTGTGCCACACGTTATAACGCTATGTTATGGTGTACCACACGATATAACGCTCTGTTATGGTGTACCAGACGTTATAACGCTATGTTATTGTGTACCACACGTTATAACGCTATGTTATGGTGTACCACACGTTATAACGCTATGTTATGGTGTACCACACGTTATAACGCTATGTTATTGTGTACCACACGTTATAACGCTCTGTTATGGTGTACCACACGTTATAACGCTCTGTTATTGTGTACCACACGTTATAACGCTATGTTATTGTGTACCACACGTTATAACGCTATGTTATTGTGTACCACACGTTATAACGCTATGTTATTGTGTACCACACGATATAACGCTCTGTTATTGTGTACCACACGTTATAACGCTATGTTATTGTGTACCACACGTTATAACGCTATGTTATGGTGTACCACACGATATAACGCTATGTTATGGTGTACCACACGTTATAACGCTCTGTTATGGTGTACCACACGATATAACGCTATGTTATGGTGTACCACACGTTATAACGCTCTGTTATTGTGTACCACACGTTATAACGCTCTGTTATGGTGTACCACACGATATAACGCTATGTTATTGCGTACCACACGTTATAACGCTCTGTTATGGTGTACCACACGTTATAACGCTATGTTATTGCGTACCACACGTTATAACGCTATGTTATGGTGTACCACACGTTATAACGCTATGTTATTGCGTACCACACGTTATAACGCTATGTTATGGTGTACCACACGTTATAACGCTATGTTATGGTGTACCACACGTTATAACGCTCTGTTATGGTGTACCACACGTTATAACGCTATGTTATTGCGTACCACACGTTATAACGCTATGTTATGGTGTACCACACGTTATAACGCTATGTTATGGTGTACCACACGTTATAACGCTCTGTTATGGTGTACCACACGTTATAACGCTATGTTATTGTGTGCCACACGTTATAACGCTATGTTATGGTGTACCACACGATATAACGCTATGTTATTGTGTACCACACGTTATAACGCTCTGTTATGGTGTACCACACGTTATAACGCTATGTTATTGCGTACCACACGTTATAACGCTCTGTTATTGTGTACCACACGTTATAACGCTCTGTTATGGTGTACCACACGTTATAACGCTATGTTATTGCGTACCACACGTTATAACGCTATGTTATGGTGTACCACACGTTATAACGCTCTGTTATGGTGTACCACACGATATAACGCTCTGTTATGGTGTACCACACGATATAACGCTCTGTTATGGTGTACCACACGTTATAACGCTCTGTTATGGTGTACCACACGATATAACGCTCTGTTATGGTGTACCACACGTTATAACGCTCTGTTATTGTGTACCACACGTTATAACGCTCTGTTATGGTGTACCACACGTTATAACGCTATGTTATGGTGTACCACACGTTATAACGCTCTGTTATTGTGTACCACACGATATAACGCTATGTTATGGTGTACCACACGTTATAACGCTCTGTTATTGTGTACCACACGTTATAACGCTCTGTTATGGTGTACCACACGATATAACGCTATGTTATGGTGTACCACACGTTATAACGCTCTGTTATTGTGTACCACACGTTATAACGCTCTGTTATGGTGTACCACACGTTATAACGCTATGTTATGGTGTACCACACGTTATAACGCTCTGTTATGGTGTACCACACGTTATAACGCTATGTTATGGTGTACCACACGTTATAACGCTCTGTTATTGTGTACCACACGTTATAACGCTCTGTTATGGTGTACCACACGTTATAACGCTCTGTTATTGTGTACCACACGTTATAACGCTCTGTTATTGTGTACCACACGTTATAACGCTCTGTTATTGTGTACCACACGTTATAACGCTCTGTTATTGCGTACCACACGTTATAACGCTCTGTTATTGTGTACCACACGATATAACGCTATGTTATTGTGTACTACACGTTATAACGCTATGTTATTGCGTACCACACGTTATAACGCTCTGTTATTGTGTACCACACGTTATAACGCTCTGTTATTGCGTACCACACGTTATAACGCTATGTTATGGTGTGCCACACGTTATAACGCTCTGTTATTGTGTACCACACGATATAACGCTATGTTATTGTGTACCACACGTTATAACGCTCTGTTATTGTGTACCACACGTTATAACGCTCTGTTATTGTGTACCACACGTTATAACGCTCTGTTATGGTGTACCACACGTTATAACGCTCTGTTATTGCGTACCACACGTTATAACGCTCTGTTATGGTGTACCACACGTTATAACGCTCTGTTATTGCGTACCACACGTTATAACGCTATGTTATGGTGTACCACACGATATAACGCTCTGTTATTGTGTACCACACGTTATAACGCTCTGTTATGGTGTACCACACGATATAACGCTCTGTTATTGCGTACCACACGTTATAACGCTCTGTTATGGTGTACCACACGATATAACGCTATGTTATGGTGTACCACACGTTATAACGCTCTGTTATTGCGTACCACACGTTATAACGCTCTGTTATGGTGTACCACACGATATAACGCTATGTTATGGTGTACCACACGATATAACGCTCTGTTATTGTGTACCACACGATATAACGCTATGTTATGGTGTACCACACGTTATAACGCTCTGTTATGGTGTACCACACGATATAACGCTCTGTTATTGCGTACCACACGTTATAACGCTCTGTTATGGTGTACCACACGATATAACGCTATGTTATGGTGTACCACACGTTATAACGCTCTGTTATGGTGTACCACACGATATAACGCTCTGTTATTGTGTACCACACGTTATAACGCTCTGTTATTGTGTACCACACGATATAACGCTATGTTATTGCGTACCACACGATATAACGCTCTGTTATTGTGTACCACACGATATAACGCTCTGTTATTGTGTACCACACGATATAACGCTATGTTATGGTGTACCACACGATATAACGCT